>OX463786.1:5636576-6924076 GCA_949825025.1 Siphlonurus alternatus | reverse complement strand
GTATAAGTTAGGCTGCCCTATGGAGGACCAGAATGCACAGACTAGTATATAAGTATATAAACATATTGATTTTTTTTTTTCACTTTATTAAACAAAAAAAAATCAGGTTTAAAAAAAATCTAAAAATACACCAATAAACGATTGATAGCATAAAAAAATCGCATCATTATAGAACAATCAAAACTATTTTATTTAAATGTTTTTTGTCATTTCTCCTATCTAATGCCATAGTAGTTGGACCTCCACTTTCTCTTTTCTACCCTCCTGACCGTCCGTATACCTGCTATGCTATTTTCCCTCGTATATAAACAAAAACAGCACACAACTCCATATAGAGTTTCAATTTCAACATTATAAAATAAACCTCTTTACGCTTTTACCCAATTTGAGTAGTGATCGGTTCACCCAATTTTTTTAAAAGAGTCATCTAAGAAATTTAATATAACCAGCTCGTCATCAAAAGTTCATTGAACTGTCTACTGAATCTTCTATGATGATTCTCATTCCATTGAAATCAAATAATAATCATCATATTAGATTCAGTAGCCAGTTTAATGGAACCTGCTCGTCATCAAGAGTCCATTCACTACGTTTACATGAAGGTTGTTTAATGCGTATCCGTTGACGACGCCTCATAAGAATAACATTATCCGTCGTCAACGAATACGCATTAAATACCATCATGTAAACGTAGTGATAGAACTGTCTACTGGGGGCATACATGACCAACCAAAATGTGTCAATTGCCCCAAAATACCAACCAACCAACCAGAACTGTCTACTGAACCTTCTATGATCAGTCATTCTATCATTAAATATGAATAATAATCATTATAGAAGTGTCAGTAGCCAGTTTAATGGAATCAGCACGTCATGAAGTAGATTCTTTCCCTTAGCCAAGAAGGATGAGATGAAAAAACGTGCGATCTGGACAGAACCGGCAACACTGTAAGCTTTCCGGTTTCTTCTGATTAAAAAGTCCCCCTTTCGAATTTTGCTTTCCGGTTTCTTCTGATTAAAAAGTCAATTATGTCCCCCTCCTGATTTTCGCTTTCCGGTTTCTTCTGATTAAAAGCCCCCCTTACGTTTCGCTTTCCGGTTTCTTCTGATTAAAATCTTCTATCTAGGGGTCATATAAACTTGGCAACGTTTTCACGTTTTTTCACTCTCATTATTCTGGGCTGTAAGTCAGATTAAATTTTCTATGCATGATAACTCGTTCTATGGAAAATAATAACAATCAACTGCATAATATTGCACCATCATGTGTAAAAATATTTTCAATGCAATTTCAAATATAAAGTACTAATATTAATTATACACAATGCCTTCCAGGTGTTAATGATGCAATGACATATATGGTAAAAACCCGGGGCTGTGATCTGTTTTGAACCCGATACTTGGAGAAAGTGTGAGAGGATACCACACAAGCAATAATAATAATAATAATAACACAGGTGGGTGAAGGAGAGGGGAGAAGCGAAAGTTGTTAGTCGAGTAAAATATATTGATGTTGATATCGCTAAGTTGAAAAACATTTTATAAAATGTCAACTAAATTTAAAATCTTCCTGAATTTTAATGTAAAAATATTTATCAAAGATTATCGATTAAAAAAAACTTATTTCTATATTTTTTTTTATGGTAAATATCAATTTTTTTAAAGGGTATTATATAATGAATTATGTTGATCGTCAAATATCCTCATATGTTATATATGTATGAGTGTGTACAAATTCACAATTCAATTAAAATTGCAGGCGTCCATTAAATTACTGTATTTTAATACATTATCTGGTACCACACAATTTTTAATGCAGTTTCTAATTTTTTATAAATGCAACAAAATTACAAGTATTATATTTTTAATAATAAATGCATATAAGAATAATATTTATACCATTATATAAGTTCACACTTCAAAATTATAAACAATTGTAATGCGTTTTCTGTGTAAAAAATATTTATAATTTATACTTTTGATGCCCTTCAATAAAATTTATATATTTTTTTTTGTGGCTGTACATAATACAACATAACTAATATAAGGACAGTTTTCTTAAAAATTAACAGTAAAATATAATTTTTATAAAATAAATTACTGATGTTACAAAAATTAAGTAATAAAATTTTGTGATAAAATTTGTGACCTAAAGATATATTTTATTATACGAGAGCATGGTTTTATAACTCAATGGTAAATTAATGACTTTATTCACTGCAATGTTAAAATAAATTAAAGTACACATCGTTCTTACTGAAAATATTGACATTCCATTAATTTATCTCTCAGTTTGTATACATTGCCTTGTACAGCCTAGTGCAATTAAAACGAATTGTTTTTCTCACTTTAAAATGATAATTACTCTAGTGGTTTAAAATAGACGTTGCCTTTCGCTATTTTAATGTAAATAAGTTCATGTTTCACTATTTTTAGAACTAGGCACTAAAAGATTGTATAACATTTCAGCTCAAAATATAATCAACATAATATTTTATAATTTAATTTAAGTAAATATTTTTATAATAAAGGTAAAAGGTTCCACACGATACAATTTTACTATACTATCAGAACCAAAAAGGTGTGCCCCTCTCCTTATGGAACTTGTATGCTATTCAGGGGTACACCTCTTTTGTTCTGATAGTAATTGGTATACAATTTTTCATGACAAGAAAACTCCAAATATTTGTTTGTATATGGAGATAATTTTTTTAAAAAGAAAATTTGTAAATGCAAAATTGTATCGCGTAATGTAGGTTTTAGGTAATCAAAAACAGACAAATTTGATATAATTCAGAATTTAGTACAATTAGGTTAATTTAGGATAAAATTTTGTTACCAGAATCCACATTTTGGTCATAATATTGATTTAGTTTGCCATGCACTCAATTTTTATACATATAAAAAAGCTCAATTATGCAAATTCACACAGCTATGTAAAAAACATCAATACTAAATTGAATAATTGAATCTATTTTTTTCTACCCATGGTTGTACTGTGGCTGTAGATTGGTTTTTTGAGTAGAAGCATACATTACTGGCAGTTTCCATGGAAACCTGGGGCCCGGAGTTTTGATGCTTGTATATATTCGCCTGCTCCAGCACATAGCTAGCTACTATAACTATATACACACCCTTTTTTTGATGCATTCACTCATCCCCTAAAAAGAACCCTTGGTTAGAGAGATACTACTTCGTCCTTACTGTATAATAATTCATGTCCTTTTTTAAAATGGATCTCTCTACCTTTATATTCTATACCATATAACAATGATAAATGTGACAAAAATAATAAAAAAAAGAGTAGAGAAAAATATTTCAATTATAAAAAATATTGTCATATTTTTTCAAACTTGGTTATATAAATTTTCTAGTTATGAAAAATGTTATGTAAAAAATATTTTTATAATTTACCTTTAAATGATTAATATATAAAAAAATCAAAACTTGCATGCAGTTTAGTAGTGAATGATAATTTCTATATTTTTTTCCCTATACATTCATGCACTTTTTATTATACTTAGGTCGAGCGTGGCGCAGTGCATTGACCGGTTCTCATTAGATCACCGAAGTCAGGCTACGTCGAGCGTGGTTAGTACTTGGATGGGTGACCGTTTCAAGTAAAAAGTACGCTGCTCCCTCCCTGGGGTAAATTCGTCTTGCTTTCCACCCAGTGCATTGATGCACTTGTGTGTGGTTCCCCAGGTTTTGGACATCACTTTGGTCCATTGAGAAAAAGTAGAGGTGTCCGTCCTGACTGAGGTTTTCCACGGTTCCCTCAGTCTCACCTCAGCGAATGCTGGGACGCGTAACAGGCCGTGGCATTCGTTCCCTACCTATTACCCCACCGTGAGCTGTAAGCTCTTAGGGGTGTATCCTTGTAAAAAAAATAAAAAAAAATCATAGAAAGACAATCGTTGAACTTTCTTTCTTACTAATTAGAGGAAATATAAGAAAATACAAGTACTTTTATAACATATATAAATTTATAAAATATTTGTAAATTAATCCACAATATATTATAAATACAATAGATAAATACACATATCGTGCAATATACCTCTGGAAATCCGGAAATCATGTTTTCTTTTTTTATGATCATTCCTCACTTAGAAATCAAATAAGTTTTATTTAAAAAAAAAAAAAATACATTTTATACTTTTAATAAATTAAAACATGTCGCACGATCATAATTAATGATATTTCAATATAAAATGCACTGTAATAATACGCCCCCAATGCAATAATGCATACATTTTATGCACGACTGATTTTCCACTACATTAGCCAGCATAGTAACCTTGATAAATTCAAGTTCACTTCCTGGTTCAAGTACATACATGCTTATCAACAACAATAATAATAATATTATATATACTGTACAAGTCAGGTAGCTGCTGCTGCATGCATACTAGGTAAGTGCATAACATAATTTATAACACCTGTAAATAGACAGTGACTGATTTATACTAATATAATATGTATACAGCATGAAAGTTACACCTGCTTGATTTTGTTGTAGCAATGTAGCATTGATTATATTAGTAAACAAAACATGCATTCACATTTTGTTGTTTTATTTTAATTTAAGGGTATGGTAATAAGGATCGACGTAGTCCTATTTGATTAACATGTAAACCTTAGCAGACACAAAAATTCAGATTTTTTTTGACAGACAGATTTTAGTCATGCCTATAAAAAAGCCACAGAAAAAAAAAATCAAAACACGTATTCGAGCTATTTTTTAAATTTTTAGCTTAGGGCTTTCTTATGGAGAGACAAACTAAAAAAATAATTAACAAAATAGTCTCAAATAATGGGGAATTCTCTTACAACTCAAATTTTAATTTAACTACTATATTATGATAGGGTACATATTAACAATAAGTTTGACTTAAGTTTCAACTTTTTAAACTCAAATTTGGGGACTCTGAAGGGATTATTAGAATAGGGGCAAAGTATGCAACAAGCGCGCAAACCTGAAAATTGTGACGTAGAAACTCCCTAGTTAACACACAACAACTGCCTGATATCATAGTTTGAACGTCAAGTAGTGATTGGCTATAAATTTTAGTAACACGATCGAAATCAGCGGGTTTTTCTACCCTAGTATAAATAGTTTTGTTTCTAATATCAGTTTACTTTAAGAGTGATAATTGAAAATATAAATTTATTGCAGGAAAAATTCACCTGCTAGGCAGTTTCTACGTCACGTTTTGGCGCTAAATTCAAAAGGAGGAAGATTTTTAAAAAATTCCCATGTCTCCAATTTTCAAAATTGAAACTTTTTTGTTTTGGGACATTTAGTTTCAAGGCATAGAGCATCTGAAAAAAAATTAAAATAAATGTAGGAGAATTCCCCATTGTTTTGAAATTTTTTCTGTTGCTTTTAGAAAATCTGTCTCTAAAAAAAAATGTCAGAATTTTTGTACGTTTACCAAGGGGTATATACATTATGTTAATAAAATGGGACTACGTTGATCAGCTGATCCGTGTGTTAGCTTACCCTTAACCCAACATCTATATATATGAACGAGAGACAATGCCTTAAACAAGGATTTTGTATATAAGTCTGCATGCCGTGTTCGGGATTTGAACCGGGGACCTCTCGGACAAGAGCCATGCAGGAGTACTAACCACTAAACCACTATATAGACCTATTATAGAGCATGCAGGTTTTATAGAGCAATAGTATTTACGTCACCAAAATCTATATTTGTTCAAACTATTTTAACGAGTATATGTTTAATTTTTCAAGTACGGTGTACTGTACTTTAAAGTTCATTATCCTATATTATATTTAACCTTGTATATATATTTCAACGTTGTAACACGTTTATATTTATCTATATACTATGACAACATTAACGGTAAATGACCGTGAAATGTAAATATAATAAAATACCAAAACATTAGAAGAAACTTTCCTTTAAATTTTAACGTTGTAAAATTTCTTGTTACGCTAATTAACTTACGAGAGGTAGCTTGAAATTAATATAATTAAAAAACATGAAAGTAAAAAATAATAATAACTAATTATATTAAATTGTGGTGTGAGTTTTTTTAATGAATTTTTAATATTTTTTTACAGTATTTAGTTTTAATGAGAATTTAATTAAAAAAAGTTAAAAATTGAAGTTTTTATAAAATTTTGTTTATATTATGATAAAACAGGTAAAAAATTACCATAATAATGATGTTTTATACTGAAAGGTATATAGTGAGTTTTGAGTTCCAATATTTTATATAATAAATGCACACATAAATGTTGTTTCTGTATACTTTCTATTTTCAAGTGTAATTATCAGTATTTATAATAATTTACTGTAGTTGCTGTAAAGTTTCCAATAACATTGTACTTTCCACTGTTTCTGTTAATAATTATAGGTGGACATTAATAAGGTTTGAGTACGCAGTAAGCTTTCTGTTCAAATAATAAGGTAATATATAAATTATATAAAAACTATCGATCATTGACACAACATAAGTCCCATTATTTATCTGAGATAGAAAATGTACAAAATACCCACGTTGTCACTTTTCAGCTCGACCATTGTGACTAAGGTTTCCACGCGTTCCTTGACTTTCCAGGTTTCTTAAATTAAAGCAGAGACCGTGTCTATAAAATATACATCTATTAATAGCTCAATCATTTTCATGTTTGTGATTACATATCAATGATGTAACCAGTTTCCAAAATACCTAGTTCAGTCCGACCATCTTTACTACGGTTTCCACGCTCCTTTAATCAAAGCAGATATCATATGTCTAACAAAATATGGCTATTCTTAGCTGGACCATCTTGATTAAGGTTTCCACACGTTCCTTCAGTTAAAACAGATAAATCATAAAATGATCATAATTTTCAACAACCTAACTATCTTGACTATGGTTTCCACTTTTTTTTTTTTCATTTAAGTAGATTTATACTGTTCAAAATACTATAACTCTCTTTAAGTAATTTAAAACAATAAATGTAAAAAGTTTGTTACATTGTACAACCGTGTCAACTGGGTGAGTCACAGTGTACCACTTCCATATAAAGAGATGTGCAGTTTCACACACTCTACCAAGCCCTATATTGTTTATTTGTCAAGGTCACTTATTACTGTACTCAAAACAAAAATTCCTATATCATTCTACATACCATAGCATTCCGAATAAGATACGACATTAATAATGGTCAAGAAATAAACTCACACAGTCATTGATTGTCGAAAGTTTGCATGTGAAACTAAGGTGGGAAATTCACACAGAGTAGAGATTATATAATCTGTCATGTGAATAAAGTAATTCTATATATTATCTTTTTTTTTTAAGTATATTATACGGTACTACCAACTATGGTATGTTATCTTTAAGATGTGAAATTATATATTCAAGTCACATATTATATATGGTAATTTTAATTTATAATTAATTAGTATTGTCAGACGTGCGAATTCAATTTACTATGATACCGTTAATTATGTGTTTGACGTCTTGAAATTTAATGTATTTGAGACATAATTTTCTTTCTGCAGGCTATTATAAATTGTTTAAATGATTGAATGATTGGGTATTGCTGCTGCTATTGCATAAAATATTCATCTAATTTTACTAAGTTTATAAAGGTCAAGCATTTGTTTTATGTCTTATTTTTTATAGAATATCAGGTCATGTTTTGTTACAAACATACTTTGCTTCTAAGTATAAATAATTGTATTTTAAAAGTGAAAAGAAATAAAATTAATTATTTACATTTACATAACAAATTCTTTAAAATAAAATTTTTTGTATTTAATGGACAATTTGCATGACATTTTTTTATTACAGAAATGGATAGAGGGTGCAAAGTTATGCTACTCTGAATTTTTTCACATTTTTTTAGAGACCGGGAACTATTTTTAAAAAATTATTGAAAGTCGATTTTATGACGTCACGAGGAGTCTGTCCTTAAGAAAAGGATAGGCGCTAAACGCCCGTGACGTCATAAAACTGACTTCCAATAATTTTTTAAAAATAGTTACCGCTCTCAAAAAAATCTGAAAAAATTCAGATTAGCATAATTTGGTACCCTCTATCCATTTCTGTATCAAAAAAATTTCATGCAAATTGTCCATTTTACAACAAATCATTTTCATAAATAGGTATATAAATTGTAACAAATGAAAAGAGATTGATCTTGCAATGGAAATATCTAGTATTGTCAAAATTATCACATAGACACAAACTATTTTATCTATTTCTCTACTTAAAGTTAACCCAAATAACTCCAAATCTAGCAAATAAATCAATGTTTTAAAAAAAAGAATATCTAAAATTATATCAACAAACAAAAATCCTAATGTAAATATAAAAAGCTGTACAAATATTTAAATACAAATTTTATCTTTATTTGGCCTAGAATTTAAACATGGCACGATAACGTCGTAGTAGACCAGTCATGTGGGTGTTTTTTGAGGGGTGGGAGGGGGGTGTATGCCCGGGTCGTCGTTTGAAAAGGGGATGGGGAGGGTTGAAATGTAGCTAGAGTCACCAGAACTAGGGGTGTGTTGCGATAACAATAGTGATTTAAATGAGGCAACCAGAGATAGAGGGGGGGAAGAAAATTCCTCTTATGTAAAACACTAAAGTACAATCATACTAATGTTGATATGGATTTTCTCATTATAATGTACAATCTAATGCAGATAAAATTATATTTTTTCAAGTATAAAAGGGTTGAAATTTTCTTCACAAATTCAAAAGAGTGGTACAAAGCAGTAATAGATTTGCTCCAAGGCTACATAATTATACACCATGGGTTATACCACGCGTCAGCTACGATTTTCGTCCACAAAGCTCATATATTCCTATCCGGTAGCATTGCGAGGGGAGTGAAAAAAAGGAAACTCGTATAGCTGACTGCTGCTATAGCACGTACATTTGGCTAATTTACAGGAGCTGCATGAAGTTTAAAGAGACAAAGAAATGAAGGTTTGTAATTTTAAGGGAGATAAAATTGCACCTGTCTAATCATTCCGAAGGTGTTTAATTTAACGAAGCCTCCATAGCATGACAAGGCTTTTCAGAGGGGTAACGTGTATGCTGCCCTGAAGTGTACACTGAAGTAAAATGCATGACAGGAAAAATTATTCATTGTTGAGATTATTTATATAATTATTTTTTTTAGTTTTTAATCAAACCCTATTGGGTACTTCTATTTACTAATTACATATACTACTTTGAAACCCCGAACCTTCCGAAACCCTAACTTGAGCGTTTCGCGGGCTCTTCTGGAACGAGGGCGGCCACGGCCTTGCAAATCCATCCCGGCATTTGCCTGCGGCTGAGGGAAACGTGGAAACCTCAGCCAGGATGGACGCTACAGCTTTTGTCAATGAACCGGAAGTGCAATGGTCCAAAGCCAGGGGAACCACATAGTGGAAAAGCGCAACGTTTTACCCCTGGGTGGGAAACGTGGTTTTTATTGAAAATGGTCACCCATCCAACTACTAACCACGCGCGGCGTTGCTTGACTTCGGTGATCTGACGAGACCCGGTCAAGCGCACTGCGCCACACCTCCCATAATTATTAATTATTAGGTGTTACATATATTGTAGATATCTTTTATATTTCAAAAGCTGTAGGAAAATAAAAATAATGGGGGGCATTCACAACACTTTAACCCCCAATTTAGCCCCGATTTTTATCCCTGGTACTAAACATGGTGCTAAACTAGGAGTTTAACATCATGGTTAGCCTCTGGTTTAGTACCATGTTTAGCACCAGGGATAAAAATTGAGGCTAAAGTGGGGGTTAAAGTGCTTTGTGAATGCCCCCCAATATCTTTATATTGTTTTATACCTTGTAGAAAATTTCGACGTTCAAATATGACAGATTTTTAAATTTGAAGATACAAGCGGCGATGTATAACTGGCAATTGATAAAACCTCAAATTGGCAGTTGAATTGTTTTAAAAATCAATGTTAATTTCCTGTAAAACTAGATGTTTTAATATAATTTACCACTGTTAAACATATATAACACGAAAGTAAATATTTCCAATGGAAATTCAATTTCTGATATTTTTTTAATTGTAAATATAAATATATTATTGACTATATTAAAAGGGCCATGGAATTAATGTACAATTTTTTTAAGACTAGATCATTTGTGTGCAAATAATATAGAAGCTTCAAGTCAGCTGATTTTTCGGTGTTCCCACCGCCCTATCTAAACCTATGTAAAAAAAAAAAGTGAATTCGTTTTTTTTTAGGGAAAATTGCTTAATGGAACTTCGGTCCAAACCGAATAATACGATGAAAGATTTATATTTTTTACTTAATTTATTACCGAGAAAAGTTAAAAAACCACTTTGCTTCATTTTCAAGTGCAAGATGGACCTTATCGACACAAATGAGCAACGCGAAGCGCACTCACTTGAAGCCTTTATTGTAATACCCGGGCCTACATAGTCTTCTTTCATTGTGTATGTCTCCTACAATTTGATCCAATAATGTTCCATCTACTTTATAATATATAGACCAAATGATGAAATTATTATACCAACGTCATTTAGCAAACATCATGCGCCAACACAATCCTAGAGTTCAAAGTATTACGCAATCTATATATAAGTGATAAGAGTTATCAGTTATCAACCTCTCTTGTACGAGGTTATCGCCAATATTTGAACGTCTCTTATACAAAGGTCAACAACATTATTATGTTGCCACCTGCCTAAATTAGATACAAAAGATTTATATTCAACAATTAATTATATATATTTAAGAATTTTATACTATTCGGAGATTGAAAAATTACGATAGCCTTGAAATATCTTCAAAATGGTAAATTTTCATATTAATTTTTTGTTTTCAATTTTACTATGATTTAAATTATATTAATTTAAAATCATGTTTAGCAGAGTCTATAGGTAAAAAAACGTTGCTTTGACAAGAATTTGTATAAATTATACATAGAATGATGACGTTAGTGTATATATGTACCACTTTCATATGTAAATAAGTTATATGAATATTTACTTTGTAATATATTTTTTTTTTAAAGTGAAGAAAAATAAATTATTTTATAAAAAAAAAATAGAACTTTGTATATACAAAATGAGCAGTAGTGTACAGAATTGTAAACTTTTTTTTAAGCATAAAGTATCAACCGCACGTACCTCCAATAAAGGTGTATTTACATGTTTTGTGATTTTGGTGCATTCCATAAAATCCAATATTTAAAATTAATTCACACCGTATAGCGTTGACTGCAAGTTTGTTCAGCGTCTCTTAAATTTGCACACAATCTTATAACGTATACATAATAAAATATAAATTCATATAATATATAGTGATAATAAGTAAGAAAATCGAATGCAAAAAACTTATACATTTCGGGGTTTACAAAAAGACTAATCAGGGTCGGACTGGACTCAAAGGGCCTATTGAGCAAATAGGAGTACGGGTCCATATAAAGGGCCTACTTGACCCTGTAGGTGCTTACTTTCAATGTTGTAGGGGTCTCCCAGTCAAGGGGACCTACTGAGCGATCGCTCACCAACTTTTATGGCCAGTCCACACCTGAGAATTATAAATTATTTCACCTTCGGAAGTAGTCGGAAGAGTATATAGGATTTCTGGTCCTCCTATTTGTATTTCAGTGTTTCAATTTCACACATAGGTAAGTCTGCATACTGCTACTGCAAAACACCTTGCAGATTTTCAAAACTAAATTATATACAAATAAAAATGCCACAAAATTCGATTTTTGGGCAATTACTAGCTGGTAAAAATATCAAATTAATTTAACTGTAATTTGTGACATAAAATGAAGTCGAAAACGATGGACTTCACAAGAAACTTATATCGTCACTATAACAAAATCATTCATGTAAACCCACCTTTATAGAACATTATTTTATAAAAGTATATATTTTTCCTGGTTAAATCTCTGAGAATTTCATAACTTTAAATCGTGACTAGGCAACAATATTATTTCCTGATTGTTTTTTTTCTCAATAAACATATTCATACAGTATATTTTCTATTTGCAACTATATACCTGCTACATGGCATGCTGTTGTATGTGTTTTTTTCTATAAGGAATTTATTTTATTTATAGATTGCCCTAACACAATGTACGTGACGGATTCAACATTTGAAAAAAACAGGACAGATAGAGGTATTGTATATACTTCGATTTTTAACCTATAGACATTTAAATAAATATAAAATCAGTGTTGTAAAATAAAAAAAAAACTTTAAACTTGTATATATAAACAACACTAACAAATAAAACTTAATTTATATTATACAATTTACATTGTTGTGGTGAAAAAGTAAAATCAGAAAATATCCTGAATTCTAAAATTAAACTTTTTTTTTTTTTTACTGTATGAATGTTTCTTTGTATTTATATGTGCCCGATAAAATGGTAAATAAATAAAATGTATCAAAAATAACAATTAAAGTACATTTTATTAATCATCGCGTGTTTCAGATCGTACGTACTACGTATAGTTGAATCGAAGCAAATACGCAGCTATCTTGAAGAAGAAATAATTATAATAAATTATAGAAATTAAGACACTTTTTATATTTTTTATTTTTTTGCAGGAATAATAAAAGTCTTCTTTTGCAATAATTTAATTTCTTTTAATAATTTTAAAATAATTTCTTACAATTAGATGCTTGCCATGCTGATGTGCTTATATATAAAATGGTAAAAATATGGCATATTATATAAATATATAACTGATCTGTACATACTTTGCAAGTAGGCTGAAATTATTGCTGTTGCATACTTTAGGTGGCAAAAAATCTTACTGTTTCTCTAATAAAACCCGTAAAAACGACAGGTATGTTTTAAATATTTAAACAAAAAATCAGCACTCTCTCATTTACCGTAAATAAACATACGTCAAAAAACCAGAAGGATGCAATAATAAATATTTTAAGCTCTTTGTAAGCGAAAAAGAAGGAAAAAAAAAACAAAAAAAAAAAACACTTTCTTCTAAAATTGCTGTTTTGACCTTTAGAGTTTGTAATAACAGCAGAGTTAAAAATCTAAAAATAATCTCGATTTTTTATTTTTTTATTTTGTCCTATTTAGATTCATCGTTGACACGAGACGCATTTCAACACTGTGATGAAAGGAGCAGAATTGTTGATCAAAACATTTTAAAGATCCAATATAACACTTTAACAAATTAAGATTTTATAGTTATATATAGGGTGGTTTTAGCACTTCTAACAAATACCTTCAAATAGAAAGAGTCACCATAGAAGGTACAGTAGCCAGTTCAATGGACTCCTGACAACGAGCTGGTTCCATTGAACTGGCTACTGAACCTTCTATGACAATTCCTTCCAATGGATAACAAAGAAAAAGTCATCATAGAAAAGGTCCAGTAACCAGTTCAATGGACTCCTGATGACGAGCTGGTTCCATTGAACTGTCTACTGAACCTTCTACGATAACTCTTTCCATGATAAATAACAATGACATTGCATCTCATTTCTTGTGCACATGACTGTACTGAGCTCACGTGTACTGCAGGGACTTGCATGAGACTATCGATCTACACAGAGAGAAGGACGTCAAAAAGTGGGAAACTTTATCTCAAAACCACGACTTACCTTACATAAATATATATAGCATGCTGGTATAGCCGGTTTGAAAAGGTCAGAAAAGGACCTGGCACATACAAAGGGGATGTGGTACAAAAAAACAAACAAAGTTTTACCTTTTTCCTTTCAGATACAACTTTTATAATGTAGAAGTTAAATTAAAAAAAAAAGAAAAAGGAAATTTTCACCTTTTGTGGTCTAATTTCAATATATTTGAATATTATATACTCATATATTTATTAGAATTCAAACCTGCTTTATGTTTACTTTTTCAATCACCTGTTCTAGCTTATGTGAAAATAAAACAGCTGATATTAATTAAAAAAAGACGAAGTACAATTGAAAATTTGGTGGACACACTTTTATAATTATAAATAAATAATATAAAAATATTACCCATACAAATTCAAAACCATTATGATTTTATGTCATTATACCGTCTCTATATTATATAGTCCTAACCCACGTACAGTGCAGTAATGTATTGCAAATAAATTATTAATTTTGCTATATCATCTGCGCTAAATTTAGCACGGGCAAATGTTACTTAAAAAGGTTTTTCAACCCCACAGAGAGATATTCTATAACGAGCTACTTTTTTCCCCCTCTAAAACAAAGGCGGTCCAATTAAAAGCTTTATTGTGTGGCCCTACATGATCGATACTGTATAAAGAATTTATACAGTCGTGTACAATCAAATTTAGCATAAGGGGAACTTCAAGAATATTTCCAAATTGAGTGTATTTTATAACTTTTAAAAACTTTGCATATAATATAACTTGAGGAACTAACAATCAAACGGGGGTCAGGGGGGCATACATGACCAAAATATGTGTCAATTGCCCCAAAATATCAATCAATCAATCAATCAATCAATCAATCAATCAATCAATCAATCAATCAATCAATCAATCAAAAGGGGGTCATATTCACTACAAGAAACGAGAAGTAATGTACAGTCGTCACCTCAGAAAATTTCCCTTTGCAGCCTTGTTAATCACATGATCCTGCGAGAATAACAAGGCATGGCTGCAAGTGGAAAATTTTACAAGGCAACGAGTGTACATACGATCGAAAAGCAATAAAATAAATATGAAATATGATATTTAAGAACTATTTATAGGTTATAAAAGGTTATAACCTTTAGCCTTTACCTGCAATAAATCCATTTAATCACCAGACACTTATAAACGAATAAATGAGGATGACAGGTGTATATCATGTTTCTAATAAGAGCCATTTTCTGATCTCTAAAGGTTAAAATTAACCTTTATCATATATTTTGATTTTCCTCTATTTTGCATTTGGTATGGTCTCAAATTTCTATATATAAGAACACGCGCGCACTCGTGCATCTGGGAGGTGATTGATGGTATTCTCTATCAATTGCCGCGCGACCATCCTGACTGACGTTTCCATGGTTTCCTCAGTCACAACTAATGCTGAGATGGATTCATAGACCATATTTTAGAAATATTTCTTTTTTAAAAGGACCTAAAGCCCCGTCCGCGGAATTGCTTCGGAAACGGAAAAGCTCTCAACCAAATCAGAAAATTCCGATTACTAGAATAATATAGCCAAGTGATCGGAAATTATTTCTGATTCTGACAATTCTGGACACTTTTAGGTTGGGTCTGTGTAAAATTAAATTCAGTCACTTATTATCAGTATATAATACCCGGTAATAAAATTTAGATTTATAATAAAATTTCCTATTTCTTCAAGTGTAATATCTACTGGTACCTTCATGGATATGTATGTCATCCTACATGCGTGTGATTGTACTACCAGTACATTTCAGCATGGGTTTTAGTTCAGGCTTAGCTCGCGCCGCCGTCTCTTCTCTTTGAACGCTCGACGGCACGAGAGCTGTTGAGTTAATTAAGGTCATTGCCCTTTCTTTCTCTCTCTCTGCTCCCGTATGCAAGGAGGGAGAGAGAGAGACAAGTTGTGATGATGATGGGGAGATGCAGCATCCCACAGCTGGAGCCCTCGTGTGTGTATATTAATTTTTACTGTACCAGTTGGAACAAAAATAAACTTTTTTATTATTTATTTAAAAAAAAATCATTAAAAGAAATTTGTGTGTCCATGCATGTAAATAAAGTACGTTTACAGAAATGAAACTATTTACAATAAAATTTTATAATATATTGTCACTTGCGCCTGTTTTATAAAAATTATTTTATAAAAAAAAAAAAATGTAATTTTTCAAGACATAGAAATGTATTTTAACTTTTGACAATTTTTAGATAAATTGCGGCATAAAGGCGACGATATAAAATAATAACTATGTTAAGGTGGATTCACATGGCGATTTTTACCATGCGACACGATGCGAATAATGCGCACTTGCTGTAACATCCATTGGCGGCCATATTGGGCGATTAAAAGAAAAAGAGCATCGTAATTAACGCGATTCCCAGCGAATTCGCCACCGCATAGGATTTCACAGAGCTTTTACGTCAAAATCGCGTCGCATCGCCGTTGTCGCCATCTGAATCCGCCTTTATTCGATTGTATAATATACGATAAATTTAATATTATTTTATAAAACGCCTACGCAAAATTCTTCATTAAAAAAAAACATCGCCATTTTAAAATCTAAAAATATGCATCTCATAACGTAAGGATGACGTTGATATTTTTGCATCCGGAATATTTGCAACGTAAAGTATAAACATACAGACAGTTTGAAGTTCGCCACACCTCCATTGACTTTTCAATGTAAGAACGTCGCCCACAAAAACACAGAGCAGGTGTATATAACGTTCGTTCTGTCCCGAGTTGTAAAATAATAATTTAGTCTTTTCAATTTTGTTTCCGCTTGGATTTTTGCATTGTATATTTTCAATATAAAAACATCTGGGGGGTGTTCAAATACCACCAATTAAGAATTTCAGTAAATTTACGCAAAAAATTAACATGTATTTCATATGTTTAAGTCTTACGTAACTTTACGCAAACTGTTAATTGGCTGTATTTGAATACCCCCCAGATTTCTTAAATTAAATTTTTTGAAACAATGCATATCGTCCTCGTCCGCAATAATGGGCTATCTGCTTACCATGATTTCGTTGCAATAATGAGCTATCTGCTATTTCAGGTGATGAGCACAATTATATGAGCTGTAAATTGGTATAAAATAAAGCTTAATGTTGCGCTCATCTATTAAAATAGCAAATAGCTCATTATTGCAGACGAGGGTCAATATATGAATATATAGATTGTTTAATTTATATTTTACTATGTAAAATAAAATTTCATATTATATATGTATTATGATTAAATTATATGGTGCTTTAATGAATTAAAATTTATGCTTATAAGCAAACTGAAACTTCAATGTTAAAAAACTCCACCAACATTGTATCTCCACTCTATGATAATAAGCTCAGTTTAAATGACCA
The DNA here is from genome assembly GCA_949825025.1 of Siphlonurus alternatus. NCBI lineage: Eukaryota > Metazoa > Arthropoda > Insecta > Ephemeroptera > Siphlonuridae > Siphlonurus > Siphlonurus alternatus. The sequence continues at coordinate 6,907,064 of OX463786.1, read as the reverse complement.
AGACTGAACTTTGTGACGTCACAAGATGACACCAAAACGTCACTCAACTGCACTTTAATTTTGAATGATGCAACACATGAAAACGTCGTTAAATTAACGTTGTTGCTGGAAATGTCTTCTAAACTGCAGTTTAGACAGCTAGGAAGGCAATTTTATTATACATAAAACGTGAAATTCATTGAAATTTATGTTAAATGTATTTTTAACGTATAGTTAAAATACATAAAAATGCAGTGTTTATAATATAAACAAAGAGCTTACATTGTTTATAAAATCTTTAATACAACTTCTTTGGTATATACGGTACAAAAATATAATAATTATTTGTAAACAATGACATTTGGACAACTTTTTAGTATCATATGTATTATGTATGTTAACGATTAATCTCAGTTACTGCTGGAGTCAAATTAAGAATATTTCCCTGCAAACGAATCGAATGAAATAAATTTTAAAAAATCGTCAATGTTCCAAAACTTAATCGCTTATGGTTTGAGCAAATTCAGTCTTGCAGTTTTCTTACAACAGCTCCATTTCCGGTTTTTGTCCATAAGGCCAATGTTAAACTTCTATTATCTCTGTTCCCTGCTTCTACCTTAGTTTTCACAAAACTGATAAGACAGATTCGCTTCAAAATTTGTATGCCACCTATTGATGGTGAGTTCTAAGTGCCCTGCAAGTCTAGTTGCATTCAGGTGTCAGGTGCTATAACGATTGCGAGATATCAACCTACTGAGATTCAACCTTAAAACTTAAAAGGAAAAAAATCCCATTAAATTTTGCTAATGTAAAAAAAAAAATAAAATAAATAATTTTAGATATTTTTTTTATTGTTTTTTTTTTTTTTTTTTTAAATTATAGGTGCTCTTAATTCCTGCTAAAATATTTATATAACGTTTAATACAGTACAGTATATATTGTAATTATCTTGTCATTAAATATTTCAAAAAGAACATGTTTTTTTATTTATCAAGATATTTACAAGCTATAAAACAAGATTTTGATAATTAAGATCATATCAAAATTAAATGTTAAATATACAGGAAGACTGGTTTACTATAATAAAAACATACTTAAATTTAAAATTTATAGTGTTGACTGTAATGTAATAAAATTTTAAAATTTCACCTGAAAAAATATCGTAAATTATTTAAATTTCTTAAAACTTGGCGCCATTTCGAGCTTTGTGGTTAACTGAAGATATTGCAGTTGGTAATTAACAAAAATATAATCTGGTCATCACCGCAATCTTCGCCATCAGCAGTCATCCGCTTTTCCTTTTTTTCTTCTTAATTAAACTACAAGCCAAAAAACACGGTCTAAATTTATCGACTAAAAGGAAAGAATTCCACTGCGTCATAACGGAAAGAGGTGCGGTTGCCTTTAAAGAAAATACATGTGGTTTTACGAATTTTAAAATCTAGAGCATAATAAAAATATAGAGCTGAAAAATAAAACAATTTAATTTAGAATGAAATTGTTCGCAAATGAATGAAATTCGTGAAGATAATTTATTGAACAGGTAATATTAATTAATTCTAAATTATTTTCTTAGATTCCTCCTAGATCATATATATATTATACTCATGGCGCATGAAAATATATTATGTTGTTTCACCTACATTAGCCTAAAATAACATTATATTAGATTTTAGCTTAGAATTTTAAATACTGTATCCAATATTTTAATATGATATATAATTAATACTAAAAATTTCTGCAAACTAAAAAAAATCTACTATACACAAGTTCTTTGTGCCATGAATAGCCCTTATTAAAGTAACCCAATTCTATAGAAAAACCTTGATAATATTATAATTAAAAAATATTTAATCATTATAATATAATTATGACACTATGATAATGGAACGTTCATCACTATAACCATACAAAAATAGCATTTTTTTATATATATATGATGCGATATACAAGATAATAACGGATATTACACCGGAAACTTTTAATGATGTCACTTCCGCAGCACGCGTAACTTAATTACCTTAATTATAATTAATAATAATAATAATATAATAATATATTTATTAGACCAACTGGTTGTACAAAAAACAACATGGATCACGTCATGCAGTAACTAAAACTATACAACAAATACATAAAAAAAAAAACAAAAAAAAACGTATAACATTATACAAAAAAAATAACACATTCATTTAATGAGTAGAGCAATTAACAATTTACAGATAATGGAGTATAATGACATTCTCACTAATCTTATTGCTAAAGTATGAATTAACTGAATAAAACTCTTTATCAATTAATGTAAGTTTCCTTTTTAAGATTAAAAAAAAGTGTACTCAACACATTTTCATTACGCTAAGCACATGTAGAAAATATTATTAAATTCAATGTAAATATTATCATTGCATACAAAGTTATATATATTATAATAATATTGAATAAATGTAATGTCCTAGTGAATGTCAATGCGAGTTGACAACAAATTATGTAAAAAAATATCACTGCACATGATATTTCATTCATGATATATATGATTCATGAGTCATAACTTTAATACATAAATAATGCATACATGTACACATAAAATATTGATTCGAGTTACCAGTTGAGCGAAGGCTTCAAGTCAGCTGATTTTGTAGTGTTCCCACCGTCCTATCTAAACCTATGTAAAAAAAACTCAAAATTGCTTTTTTGGCATTAAATCATTTTTTTAAAGGAAAATAAGTTCTTGATTTATTATCAAAAGACCCCTAAATGGGGGTTAGGAGATGGTTTCAAATTCATACGGAGAAAAAAAATTAAATTTATTTCTAACAAGGTGGCTTATGGTCCCTTATGGATTCGAGAAAATTTTCTCGCTGTGGAACACTCGATTAATTGAAGCCCCTATTCGTTACAATTTAATTATCATATATCATAATATATGGACCAGGTCTTATGCAAGACAAAACTTTCATTACCTCTGATCTGTAAATTCAGTACTGTATAAGGAATTTAATGTTTTAATTATTTGAAATTTTAAGGGAAGGTGAGAGTAGTGATTCCTAAAGCCATTACCGGTAGAATTAAATTTTATTAATTCACAATGAGCGTGACACCGTCTAGGCAAGGGTAACGAAAGCTTTGTCTGGAGCTCTACAATTTGAGTTCAATAAAATATTTAAATAAATGAAAACACCGAGAATTTTACCCCTGCTTTATAGGCGTTACCACGTTAGTTTAATTTGAATGATTTTTGGGATGGCTATATCCTGCAGCATGTTCTTTTAAAATTCACCAAAATTCAAAATCAGCGACTCTTTGTATTTAAAACTAAAGTTCTATAAGAAGACAGAGGTCAAGTTCTTACTGTGCTATGTTCATTCGATGTATTCTAATTATTTCAATTGAATTATGAATAAATTAAGAACCAAAAGAATCAATTTAGTAATGGATTATTTTATTTGCTTGCTGAAAAATTGATTTTTTTTTATTGCAGAAATGGATACAGCCGGTACAAAGTAATGCAACTATATATGATTTTTTTTTCCAAATATTTTAGAGACTGGAAACTATTTTTTAAAAATATTAGAAGTACAGAGAGACTTCATTTTTTTTTATAAAAAAGAAAGACGAAATGGGCCGAAAAAAAACTTTGAATAACTTTATAAGAAATACTTCCTGGTCTCTAAAAATAAAGCTGACATAATATCTTTGCAACCCTCCGTCTATATTTCTGTAATAATGTTGTGAGGTCGATACTCTATGCACCTTAATCACAAATTATTAATTGTGTTCGAGGTAAATTTTCTCCTGCATGATAAAGCTAGGTATTATACTGATATATGTATTTTAGAAGAACACCAAATGATAAGCCTTTTATTACTAAATTTAGATTTAGCAGTCCTGTGTACTCTTTTAACTTAAAATATTATATTTACTGAAAAATTTATCACATAATAAATAAAGTTTGATTAATAAATCCTGTAATAGTTTTAAAGAAAATAAATTACGCAGATTTGATCTAAAAAATTCCATACATTCTCAGCTAATAACATTATTAAATAAAAAAACAGTACATACTGACGTAATATTATAAGTCACGTGACTGATATTAACCAATCAGGACATAGAGTGGAATGACCTTGCTGAAATTATAATAACAGTGTCGCGTCGTAGAATGGTGACTGAGAAAAATAACGTCGCATTATTTACCGTCCTAATATATTATGTATATGTTGAATATTGTTTAGTAAGTTCACGTGAATTGAATGAATGAAAATTATTTTACTTTTAAGGTAGAGATAACACGCCCAATGTTAAAAAAAAAATCCAATTTTATAAAAATTATAAAAAAAATTTAGAATGTTCTCTTAACATACCTAATCAGTAGGTAAAATATCAGGTATACAAAAACGAGCTACTAGTAATTTAACATGGAGAAATGGAAATTCCATGTTAAATTAGTCAACTTTAAAAATTAATAACTAAAAAACTAGCTCGTTTTTGTAAACCTGATATTTTATCTACTAATAATTATAATAATTATTATTATAATAATAATTATTAGTACCTTAAGTATGTTGAGGAGAACATTCTAAATTTTTTTCATAATTTTTATGAATGTGATTTTTATTAACATTGGGCGTGTTATCTCTACCTTAAATTAAATTAGCTATACGAGACAGAATCAATAATAGCGATTTTTCTATCTATTTACGTTCAAAATGACCTTTTTAATATCGTGTTTTGTTTTGAAAACAGGATAAACACTAAAAAACAATGGAAGCTAGTGATATTATTGTTGGATAAGATTGTTGTGATAACACTATACTGTAGACAAATTTGTAAATTTTGATCAAATTTTGCCATGAAAATCATAACTTTATTGGTTGTAAGGTTTTCATAATTTTGAAACTTCCCAATTTAAAATTATCTATATAAAGTGTCCTGACAAAAAGATTGAGGTATATAATACGCTTCTTGATTGGTTCATAATATAGGTTTACTCGTAAAACCCTGAAATGCATTACAGGTTTTCGTCATGCATTTGATCTTTTTATGCACTTGGACATGAGGTCGATCGGTTCAAAAAGTGCACACTGGGTACGGTTTACGAAAACACTATTTTTTGTAGTGTTGTCAATAAATTTAATGCAATTGCAATGTATACAGTACGGTATTGAGGGTTAAACTCTTGTCATGAATTTTCCTTTTTCTAAAATTTACAATACTTTCAGAATAATAAAAAAATGTGTATATAGCTCATAAAGAGACTGATGCACAATTTTTTTTGACACCAATAGTAGTTATTTCTTTTTTTACAGTCTCCCATTATTATCTTTAAAAAAAAATCAATCCTTTTATTTTATCTTACCGATACATTTTTATTTCTTAGAAGATAAAGCCATATATTATTAAATAAGGAAGAAAAAAAAAAAAAACTACATGACCTAACCATAGAATTCATATTGAAAAAGTCTTTTATCCAACGACCCTCACACAATAGTACGAAATCAACGATTCTTTTTTTTTTTTTTTTTTCTTTTCAACTTTTTTTTTCCTCCCTCTCATGATAAAAGAAAAAAATAAAAACGCACCGCCAGCACAACCGCAAAGTTCGACCGTATCCACCTGTCGTAAATTTCACCTGTCTACGTAGGGACCAGTTACGTATTTTTCTTTTTTCTTTTAAAGATAGAAACAGCATCGTTTTTTTTAAGAAAAAAAAGGAAAGACATTTTTTCAAGTAAAATTTGTGTCTGTTGTATTTTTAAATTTATTATAATGTTTAATGACTTGGAAAATTTTTAAATCTAATTTAAGGATTATATATTCAAATTTTAGACTTTGTAAAATTCTAAAAGCCTTCTGAAGAAGAAAATATACAGTAAAAATAAATTTCCAGAACGAGTAGCAATTTTAGTTCTTCTTCTTTAACAATTTTACAGATGGATTAATTAATTGAAAGAAAATATCTAATGAAGTATGCTAGGTACATCTTGCGGCGAACGTTGCTCTGCTTTTTAGAGGCTTATAGAGGTGTGATTAATTAATTTCTTTATGGCTAGACATGGTGCTCTGTACAGAATGAAAATCAGAATCTCTTTGTTCTATCAAGATATAGCTCTGAGTTGAAATAAATTTCATCTTTTATTTGTTATTAAGCTCTCCTCTCGTCTAATCTCCTATTATTTTGCACCATTTTAGAGGAAAAAAGACGAAATTACGTATTTTTTCCTCTTTTTGAACATAAAAATGTTAGAAATTGTCTCCATTTCATCCTCACTTTGAGCAAAGAGAAAATAAGATGTGTTTTAGAGGTAAAAAGATTAGGTTTAGACGTGTAAAGGATGAGCTGAAGACGTAATTTTTCAACTAAGGGCTAATATTATAAATATAATCAGGTAGGGATAATATTTTATTCTGTTCGGACAGAAAGGTACGGAACACTAATAAAAAATTGGTATATATTATAGCCTTTAATCAATCAGATTTGACTTACAAGAATTTGAATTTTTTTATGGAAGATCATGCAGTTGCTTTCTTTAATGAGCAGAACTGATATCCGTAGCCAATTATTATTGTTTTTTTCCTCTTCTTTCAAATATATAACGTTTCAAATAAGAAGAAACAAAATGACATACAGGTATTAGAAAAAAATGAAGAATGTAAGAAATAATAACTGTAAATTATAATATGCTATCGTGTATTTCTGTTAACATTATCAAAATTTCATTATATATTTGTATCGCATACTTTGGGTTATACAACTCTTTAAAATATTGTTATGTATATACCGGTACCCCCACACTCAATTAATTTAATGATAATAATTAAATCATTGAATAAAATAATACAATTTTTAGCTTAATATACTGTGCCATTATATAATCATTATTGGGGGACATTCACAAAGCACTTTAACCCCCATTTTAGCCCCGATTTTTAACCCTGGTGCTAAACATGGTACTAAACCAGGGGCTAACCATGTTAAGCTCATAGCTTAGCACCAGGGTTAAAAATCGGGGCTAAATTGGGGGTTAAAGTGCTTTGTGAATGTCCCCCATTGTTTCATAAAAATTTGAATGATCTGAATATAAAACAATTGCAAATTATCAATTCTGGTAGTTAAAATTACTATTTATTATCTCCCACGATTTACAACAATACGAGCATTACTGTTATAATATAAATACCACAAGAAAGCAATAATTACTGTTATTTTTAAATTATTACATGTGTGAACCTGAGCATGAAGTATAAAATTTTAGATGTGTAAAAATAATGAATAAAATTCTTTGCTAAAATTTCTCTGTATGAGGTCTTTTACCTCCTACTGTGAATTAAAATAGAAGTTATTTTTAAACATTTCTTTGTTTGTTAATTAATATATTATATATGCAACTTTTGATATTTTGTGGTTAAAATCTACAAAATCATGTTGAAGCTATACTATAACATGTTAAAAATAACTGAAGCATACAAGAAAAAGTATTTTTAGTTCTGAAAAAATAAACTTTTAGGAAAAAAGATCCTTTCGGTATATTTATATATTTAGTACAGTACACTGCAGTACTGTAGAGTACCGGTATTAAATTATTCAGCATACTATAATTAACTTGTAAAATGATTGGAGAATAATTTTAATTATATCTAATTATAAACCTGTAGAAATTAAATTAAAACGAAGGAAAAAATTTCAATTTGGAATATACACACACACCGGTACATTTTTAGTTTTTAAGTTAACAATAAATAAATAAATTCACCCTAAAAAAATATACACATTCAATATTAAAGGTTAAACATTTTAATACCGGTATGCGTCAGATAAAACTAAATAACGTTATTCAAACCTACTTTTTAAATAGCTTACATCCGGGTACTTATAGCCTGCTTATCGTATAATATCAGCTGACTAAATAAAACGCATTCTAAATACAAATAATGTCACTATTAATCATTACGTCATAAACATGCTTATAATTTTAAAAAATAATAATAAAACTTACTTGTAATTCCGGATGTTTATTATCTCGATGGCTTGAAGCTCTAATAACACCAGCTCTCCATCCCCAATCACTTATTTTATTTAATTTTAATTTATTTAAACCACCACTCACTGATAAAAATCTTTTACCAACTAATTCTTCACGATATTTATAAGATGACATTTTATTATATAATATTTTTATAACACATATAATTTAAAAACCACATAAAATTAAATAATTTTTACACAGCTCTTTATAACACATCATCAGAATTTACTATAGTCGCGTACTAATACAAAAGTTTTCCCCCACAACCTGCTTCTTCTCTGGTTCAAAAACTCCTCCTTCTAGTTTTTTTTTTTTTTTTCATTTCTCCTTCCCTCATTTTCCCCCCCTCAATTCTCTCAAAAAAGATTGAAATTCCACAGACCGTATTACGTCAAAAATACCTCCGCCACAAGAAATAATTCAGACAAATCATTTTCATAACGTTTAATAAAGCACTTATAATACCTGCGCAGTTGAAAATTAATGCATAAATGTCCCGTTTTGCGCGTTTCTGAAGGTGATTTCTGTGTAGATGTGAACAAACTTTGATGTGACGTAATATCAGATGGAGGAAGTCACGTGATCAAAACAAAGATTTTAAATGGACAACTAGCGACATCTATGAAAGAATGCTTGAAATCGATCAAGCAAGCTTCATTCTTGCTCCGCCTTTTGTATCAATCGGTTGTCTGTGCAAACGAAAAGTCGTACTGATTTTTGTGGTCTATTTTACTGAATAAAAGGTGTATAAAAGACAATTTACTAATAAATTAGAACACAAAATAGATTAAGAATGCTTGCTGTTATAGGATCGAGATTAATAATGTGAGTATTATAATTTTTTATGTATTGAAAGTTTAAAAATCTTTTGAGACACAATAACCTAGAATCGCAAGGTCAAAACATGGGGTTGTAACGGTCGTTTTTTGAATTTAATTTGCTGTAATTTCTAAAATATGTAATAAATTCTCAGGAATTTTACATATTTATGTTTATAAAGTGCTCCTCTATGAAATATAATATTTTGTGTATGCTGTATTGATTAAAATTGCTCTAAATAACATATTTGCATATCAGCTGTTCTGTGCAAGTTTTCACCTGTCAAACCTTGTAAAAAGAAATTGATTTTTCGCTGAATGTTTTTATTCCTCTCATATTTTGATCCATTCTAAGCAATGACTTTCTATACTATTTTACATGTTTTCTATTAGGTTTTGTGGGGATGCATACGTCCATTATTCATTGACATTGTTTTGTGCCACCCTATATTTTATAAGGGTGCTATATAGTGCCAACTGCTGCATTCCGATACTGGTGTATTTTTCTGTATTTTACTTCTTTTAGTTGTTTCAATAATTATTTAGGTCACACTTAATTGTATCATATTTTTTAATTACTGTATCTGGCGTGATTGTTCGTGCACTGGTATTGCATGCCCTCTTATCATCATGATAAGATTATACTGCAAGTATTAAAAAAAAGCCTTGTATCATTTCGTGAAATATTGTACTTATTATAAAAGGAATCATGCCCCTGATTTTTATATGACCTCACTGCTAAAGAAGTATACTTTTTAATACTTTAAATATTTATTTAGCACATATGATGTAATAGCTTGATGCCCTTGAAATTTAAAGCCTTTTAAAATTAAATGACATATATAATCGGAGCTTTAAATTTCATACCGCTATGAAATAATACCGGTATGTTTAGAAGAAATGAACTTTTTTCTTACTATAAATTAAAAATTTAAATCCTAGCTTAAGGGGAATATATTATGGATCAGCTGATCCCATTTAATTAACATGTAAACTTTAGCAACCTCATAAAAATTCTGATTTTTTTTTTTTTTTTTTTGTTTGTAGAGACAGTCCTTACTTAGCACCAAGAAGTTGTACAGAAAAAATTTCAAAACAATCGGATGAGCCGATTTTTTTAAATTAATTTTTTCAGTACTGTATAATATAGGGATAGGGCTTTCCCATGGAGAGCTAAACTAAAAAATTAATTTAAAAAAATCGGTTCGTCCAATTGTTTTGAAATTTTTTCTGCAACTCCTTGCATGGTGCTAAAGACTGTCTCTAAAAAAAATTTGAGAATTTTTATGAGTCTGCTAAGGTTTACATGTTAATCAAATGGGACTACGTTGATCAGCTGATCCGTGTTATTTTACCCCTAATTGCTTCAAGAAATGCATTACTTTTAATAAACAACTGCGACGTTGATAAATTAAAGCAATTGTAGCTGCAGCAGCGCTTTAGGAATCACTTCTCAAGTGGCAGAGCTAAAATTAAAAAAGTTTTTCTCCTACCACTCCTCTAATCTTAAAATACTGTAGTAGCAGTCTCTTTGCTTATATGCTTTTTTTTTGTGAAGAGAGAAATCTCATTTAGTAATTAGAGTTATTTTTGTTATCATGTGTCAGTTGTGAAATTTATATTTTCCTGTGTCATTTAATTTAAAAACAAATTTTTTGTTGTGACATTTGATGTTGTCAAACTCTATTTAATAACTAGATCATCTACCGTATAAAATTACAGGAAACATACTATATCATTAATTATTTTATTTGTTATAAAATGTCATGATTGAATAGAAATAAATACCGGTAAACTAAATCTATTCATTAACCCTCTGCCTCTTTGCAATATCGAACTTATAAAAATAAATATATACAGGTACTCAAGTCTGTATGCAAAGATTACAAAAGAGGTCTTGCAATCCTTATTAGGTAAAGCCTGGAAATTACTCTTTATATACTGTCTTTTTTTTTTGTTAAAAATTTTATCCTGGCCGTAAACGGAAGTGGAAATGAGTGAAAATACCATAACATCCGGGCTTAAACGAAGTCTTGCCATACCTAAGTTACTGTATCAAATATAAACCATGGAATTTAACGTTATAATCTCAAATAATGTCCTAGATAATTTTATTTATTTTCTTAAAAAAAATGTTTATTATAGTAGACAAGGTATAAACGGAGCAATAAACTTCAGTGGTCTTCTGTTCAAAGACAATACTGAACACGTGCCAACTTGTACAGGCTAGGCGCCTCTTGTTGGTGTCTAAAAATAATCTTAGCTCGTAGTCTTTTAAATGAAGCTTCAGCGTTTTTGCCTGGTAATTCCGAAGAGCTAAGTCAAGAAGCAAGGCTATATCATCTAACGTTGTTGCACTCTTTTAGAGAAAATATTTTCAAGAGTCTATTTACAATTTTTTTTTAAAACATGTCTCAACCAGTTAGAGTGGCAATTCGAATTACTGTGTTTTATCAGGATCATGTGATAGTTGTTTATTTGTGATTTAGGATCAAGAAAATTATGTAAAAATTACGTTATTGATGGTCAATTATAATATTATTTATGATGGAAATTTCGACTTTATTGACATGAAATCTAAAGTCCATAATATATTCTCCTCATTTTGAATATTATTATTGACCATCGATATAATTTCTTATCGTTTAAAAGGTAAAATGATAAGAAAAAGGATGTAAACAAATGTTAAATGGTACAGTTGTTGCCTTACAAAATTTCTTACTTCAATGTACTGTTTGAACTTGAATTTTTCAAAGGCAAGGAGTATACACTCCATTGAAATAAAAATGTTCGATTGCGTTGGACATTTATATTTGAATGAAGTGTACATTGCAGTCGAAATTTCTGAGCTATAGCCAACAGATGGCCACAGCTTTGTCAAACAAAATAACGAAGCTGTGGCTATCTTTTGGACAGGGAAATTTTCAGTGGCGATGACTGTACATTATTAAAGAGAATAGAGTATAGAGCTGTCTGGTTTCTAGACAAAAACTCGTTTACAAAGGCCCCAGCTGCACTATTTAAATGGCTCATGCGCGAATATAAGCCAGCATTTGGGAACTTGTAAAGGGGTGCATAGATTTAGCTTTGAAATTTGTAGTACCAAAATAATATTAAATCCTAGAAATAAAATTTCAAGGCTAAAATCTATAAATGTATGTTGTTGCTAGGTTCTTTATTGGTGTCTTCTTGCTTAGAAAGTCTTGATAAAAAGAATGGTCGTTTGGTTTTGTGCAATGCCTATATGCATACATGTTATGCTATACTGTACTGTACGCATAACAGTATAGTATGATTTCGTATTGTTTTCCAATGAATTTTTTACTATATTTGATGCATTATATATAATGTAATTTATTAATTATAGCCACAATTTTATTAATAACGTCCAATTAATCTCCCATTGTTAATTTATTTTTGTTTATTGCGACACACACACAAAGTTCTACGATGTAAACAGCAACGAGTTAAAGTTCATTGTTTAACATACATTTTAATACTGTTCTATTTTTTTTAACATTGGATCAAGGTATCCGTAACTGTAATAAAAATAATTAAAATTTCATATCGATATTTGAGCTTTAATTTGATATTTGAGTATTGATACATCATACTGACTTTATTTTAAATTAATAAAAATAATCAAGTTACCAATTTGCACTAGTAGTAACTTTATATGTATGGATTAATATCATATTGAAATTTTTAAATGATATTTGATATTGTTTCAACCTTTTATTTTCTAACTGTTCAAATATCGTCCCTCGTCCGTAAAAAAATGAGCTGTCTGCTTACCACGATTTTGTTGCAATATTGCAATAATGAGCTGTCTGCTATTTCAGGTGAGCGCAATTATAAGCTTTATTTTATATCTATTTACAGCTCATAATTGTGATCACCTGAAATAGCAGACAGCTCATTATTACAACAAAATCGTAGTAAACAGACAGCTCATTTTTTACGGATGAAGGACGATATACATAGTTACAATTTAGAATCATTATACCTATAATAATTATTATCATTAGTCAAGTATGGACAAATATCAACTTTACTGAACTTTAAATTGCAATAATTTACACCTCAGCACAAACGTTATTCTTGTCTGATATGCGCTCCAAAATATTTGCAGATTTGCACTGGTTTAAAAAAAAAAAACTGAAACCTACCCAATTTCTTTTCAGTTCACCATGTCTCCATTATAGCTGTATATCAACGCCCACATTGCCCACAAACAAGTGTATAGGTCGTGCTTTGAGTAGGTGTAGTGGGCGTGAAAAGACTTTTAAATTGCATACTCTTCCAGTTGCAACGTTTCTATAATATGAGTCATATCTGTGAGTCGCCGACCTGCAGACCGTCTCTTTTTTAATTCTCTCAGACACAACAGGTCGCACTGCATGCTGCATGCTGATATGATATTCTTACAAACATAAAATATCTAAATAATTATAATACGTTTAGAATTTAAAATAATTTTGGAAGTTCTTTTAAAATTAAAAAAAAAAAAAAAAAAAAATTATGAACAAAATATGAAAAAATATGAAATTATGAAAATAAATATATAAATTAAATGTCCTCCTCTACATCCCCTATCAGTAGCTAAAATATCAGAAGGGGCATTCACAAAGTTTTAAGGCCACATTTAAGGCTCGATAATTTAAAGCTTGATTTTAGACGTGTTTTTTAGACCCAAAATTTCTGGTCTTAAATTATTGAGCCTTAAATGTGGCCTTAAGGCTTTGTGAATGTCCCTTCAGGTGTACAAATAGTAGTCTACTTTAAAAATTCCTCAAAAACTAGTTCCAATTTGTACACTTGCATGATATTTTAGCAATAGTGATAGTAGATATGGAAGAAAACATTTTAAGATACATTTCATAATTTTCATATGTGGAACTTTTTTTAACATTAGGCGTGTTACCTTAACCGTCGGTACACTGTACTGAAACCTCGTCTTTTAAAATTTCTATCACATATACAGAGGACAATGCCATCAATGTATTGCTCGATGCTATGCCGTTTGTTTATTATTAATCATTCATTATTGTTGTATAATAACATTACAAAGTAGCGTGCATGCACCCGCATTATGTAAAGTGATATATCATGGGAACCGGTATCATGTTTATATCCGACATTCGTTTATTATTCCCCGCTCGTGCTACCGGAAACGTTGAAATTATTCAGTCTAATAATTATTCTCCATTATAATAATGCATGTGGTTATTTGAGAGCGAGCAAGCGAGACTAAATTGCTCACGCCCCCACATCAATGTCATTGTGGTGATTGACGACTTTGACGAGCATTCTTGTTGTCAACTTTAGTCCACTCCCAGACTGTTTTTGGTACACTCGTCACCTCGGAAAATTTCTATTTGCAGTCTTGTTAATCACCATGTCCCGTAAGAATAACACAGGACATGGTGATCAACAAGGTCGCAAATGGGAAATTTTCCAAGGCGACGAGTGAATATTGACTTTTTTTGCCGGTTAAATTATTGTCTTTTCAGATGCCAAATAGGTTTGTTTGTACAAGTTGACTCTGTTTTTAATGATGTCGATGTTATTTTTTTACGGTAATGGATTGCAATAACACGGAGACTGTATTTTCAGGACAAATATTGTAAATCTTTACACCTAGGAATAACATGAATGTTATATTTGCCAAAGAGATACAAATTTGAAATTTTGTCAGAGCCTGTGATTTAAGTTTCGTGGTACCCAGGGGCGGATCCAGCCCGCAGCTTGGGGGGGGGGGTGCCCTATCCCGCAATGTTAAATTTTGGGGTGGGAGGGGGGCGACGGGTTGGGGGTGGTAATACCTTCAATGTATTTTGGGGCCTTTGGGGGGGGGGGGATCCCCTTGGATCCGCGCCTGGTGGTACCCACACCTCCATAGACTGCGTCATAACGCTCTATTCGTATTTTCTTTGAAGTAAATTCACGATCAAAAAGAATAGATTTTCATTGAAACATAATTAATGTGATTTTCATGCACATAATGAACCTTATGTGCATGGAACATAAGGGTCATCAATACAACTCGATTCTTTGTGATTGTGCCATGTATTTACGAACAGAGCTTATGTAATGAGAGTAGAGGTGACATTCCTGGTGTCTAGAAATGTAGTTTTGATCAATTCAGATCTTGAATTATAATAAATTCTGCGTATTTTCCTTGAAGTAAATTCACAATCAGAAAGAATCGATTTTTATTAATGAACCTTCTGTTCCATGAGCGTTCGATTTATCAATGAAAATAAATTCTTTCTTAGTATTTATTTTTGAACAGAGCTATTAACATCAAGTATAAAAAAATTAATGTGACAATCGTCCTCTTCCATTAGAAAAATGTTATGTAAAATAAACACTCGTGCATGAGTTTACAATTAAAGTGATACCGGAAGTCATAAGTACTAACGTAAGTGTCTTAAACTTTTCAAACAGGAACTTCTCATTAAGAATTAGGGTTACCAACCTTTCCATAATTAATTAATTAATTATTGTAGTCACAGGAAGGACAGAAACCTTGCACTTCCGGTTAATTGCGATGCGAAGTACATTGATAGTGGCCGCTACAAAAGGAGCCCGCACAACCCATTTGTTTATAATGATTTCGGCTTGATAAAAAGGTACGCTCGTTGCCGTGGAAAATTTACAACTTTGTTGTGTGAATATCACAAGACATACCGGTAGTAATGAACAAGGCTGTAAACGAAAATTTCCTAAGGTGACAACCTACTGTACTGTCGATAAATTTAAATTATTTAATTAAAAAATTAAGAACCGATATACGATCAGGTGGACGCGCGCACACAGCTTCGTATCGTAGCGCATGACATCTACGTAATGTCAAAAAATTAACGATTAATCTCAGTTACTGGGCTGGAGTCAAAGAATATTTCCCTGCAAACGAATCGAATAAAATAAGTTTTAAAAAATCGATAATGTTCTAAAACTTAATCGCTTATGCTTTGAGCAAATTCAGTCTTGCAGTTATCTTATAACAGCTCCATTTCCGGTTTTCGTCCATAAGGCCAATGTTAATTAAGATTCGCTTCAAAATTTGTATGCCACCTTATATTGATAGTGATTTCTAAGTTCCCTGAAAGTCTTGTTGCATTCAGGCGGTACGATTACGAGATATACTGAGATTCATCCTTAAAAACGGTTCTAAATTTTCATCGTATGATATATGATACGAAGGCAGTGTGCGGTCCCCCTAACAATGAAGTATTAGAAAATACGATTACAAGCACGCATGCTTTATTTTAAAATTAGCAATCGTTATATTTGTAAATAAACAACAGCTGGTGTTTTCTATCTGAAACCTTCAAACTGCAGCACGTAAATTATAACTCCACGCTCTACTGCTTACTAAAATATATCATAAGCTTCACCCTAAACTAATCTATAAATATAGTCCCGTGATGATAAAAAATTATTAAAGAATCTCCATAAAAAATAAAGTAAACAGAAAAAAGCAATAATAAATCGCAGAAGGACTCCCGTTATGCGTAATGTTCTTGAGTTTTTATCACTTTTGTGATAAGAAAACATCTGCCCAACTACTGTCATTAGTCACTCAATACTGTGTACACTATTATAGTCTGGACGTGTGTAAAGTTGAAGCAACTTATGATAATGATGGTCATCTTAATGCTTAATATTCAACCAGTGTAGAAATAAGTGACGTCGCGGCGACATCCTTGTTTAATATTATAAGCACTTATATACTGACCCATCATTAAAGTTCACTTAAGACTTATTATCTGAATATTTATAAGTACTGTAGTCTTTACATGTTGATGTAGTTTTCAGTACAGTTACTCTCTTGGAAATTGTCTATGATAATGTCTCACATATAATGGGATATTAGAATGTGAAAATTTTAGTCGCTTAATCGAAAGAAGGGGTAAAAATATGGTATACTGTGAATTTTTTCAGATTTTTCTGAGACCGGGTACTATTTTTAAAAAAATTATTGAAAGTCTATTTTTTTATGACTTCACGGGCGGTACTGCCCTATCCTTTTTCTTAAGGAGTGCCGCCCGTGACGTCATCAAAATAGAGTTTGAATAATTTTTTAAAAACAGTTCCCGGTCTCAGAAAAATCTGAAAAAATTCACAGTATGACCATATTTTTACCCCTTCTTTCGATTAAGCCACTAAAATTTTCACATTCTAATATCTAATTATACAGAGTTAGTCAATTAATAGGAAAGAGCATGTACTCTCCATTCGAATAAAAATGTCCAATCCGATCATATGAAAGTATGTCCGAAACGGACATTTTTATATGAATAGAGTGTACAATCTGTCTCACTATATATTTTACTGTACAGTCGTCGCCTTAGAAAATTTCCTCACATTATTTATTGCCATCTCTTGGCCAACGACATTTTCTAAAGCAAGAAGTACGTGTTTAATATTCAAAGTTAGGAGATGCTATTTTAAAGGAAATATCATAAATTACTTGAAATGTTATTTTATTTTAGTAATTTCTGATGAGTAACATAAATAAAATTGTTGAGTGAACACATTCAACGAAGCGTAATCTAAATATAACATTGTACGTCAAGAGAAGAATTGCTATTTAATTTGAAACTCACTCGTCTAGGAAAATATAATTGGAACAGTTGTGTGCACAGTTAGCGTCTCTGTTTGATTTATTCTAGAAGCGGCATAACTTTCACAATGATAATGTTAAAGAGAGAAATTTGCATTTTGGCAGGCAACAATAGATGCGTCATAAAATTTAGGCTTTTCGATACAAAGTTCAGGCGTTAATAAAACATTATACAGGTGTACTTCAGATCAAGAAATTTAAAAGTACAGAAAATTTCTTAAATTTAATGTTAAAACACATACTTGGACTAATTGTAAATATAAAAATTACACGTGATAAAATATTCAGGTGATTGCTGATAAAATGGAGTATCGACCTCAATTTTTTTCATTGCAGAAATGGATAGAGGGTGCAAAGTTATGCTATCCTGATTTTTTTTTCAGATTTTTCACAACCTTGGAAGTATTTAAAAAAAAATTATTGGAAGTATTTTTTGTGACGACACGCGGCGGCAAGTCCTATCCTTTTCTTAAGGGCAGACGCCTCGTGACGTCACAAAAAGGACTTTCAATAATTTTTTAAAAATACTTTCAGGGCTATAAAAAATCTGAAAAAAAATCAGGGTAGCATAACTGTGCACCCTCTATCCATTTACATATACAATAAAAAAACTTGAGGTCGATACTCTATTGTAATTGCTAAAAATTGTTTCACTCAAAATTATATTTTTTAATGTGTCATGTAGACTATGTAAATATAAATTGTTTGGATATGAATGTTAATAAAATTGTCGTGATGCATATTGCACGTAAATTTTGCAAACCCACATGAGCCGGTACACCTACATCACCGTTTGTCTCTGTGGGCGTTACCTCGGAGTCTATGAAGGCGTTGTGAACTTGAACTTTTTATTTTGACGATAGACTGGGTGTTCTCCTTATTTCATCAAATCCGCATCTCTTCTTGTATAAAAGTATATATAGCAAGCAACGTTCATGTTATCTCGTAGTGTAATTTCCTAAGTACAATCTTTCTGATAAAGACTTGACTCATTGCGTGTTATCATTAATTTTCTCTCACTCTTTCAGTATAGTTCGTATACAAGAATCTTGTTTTAACCAAAATATACTGACATTGATTGACCTTGAAAATTAAATCGCCAAATTTCCTTCTTCATGTAATCTTAGCTTTTCAGTGTGTGTGTGCGGATGATAGATAATTTAGAGAGGGGGGGATCTTTTGCTCCTTCTTTTTTTTATACAACGCAGTACTTCACGCTTGACCACAAGGCTAGCTAGTGTCATACAACACTCCTGTGATACTATACAGTCATCTATCAATATGATATTAAAATCAGTATAATTTATAATGGCATCGGCGAACCAACAACATCCGCCGTTACCTCTAAAATTAGCATTGTTTACATTCATAATAATTGTGATTACGCCTTCTATTTTAACTTATAATTTGCTATATCCTTTGTTTAGACTCGTCTTTGGAACTCTCTATCCTGCATATGCAAGCTACAAAGCTGTCAGAAATAAAGATGTCAAAGCCTATGTAAGTATTAATTTTATATATATTTTTTTTTATTAAGGCCATGCAATCAGTACGTTTACATGACGGTGTTTAATACGGATCCGTTGATGACGCCTCATAAGAATAACATTATCCGTCGTCAACGGATCCGTATTAAACACCATCATTTAAACGTAGTGATAGTATGTAATTATGTCTCTCGTCCGGAATAATGAGCTATCTGTTTACCACGATTTTGTTGCAATAATGTGAGCTATTTCAATTAAGCGTGAAAATGAGCTTTATTTTATACTGATTTAAAGCTCATAATTGCGCTCACTTGAAATAGCATATAGCTCATTATTGCAGCAAAACCATAGTAAACAGATAGCTCATTATTGCAACAAAATCATGGTAAACAGATAGCTCATTATTGCAACAAAATCATGGTAAACAGATAGCTCATTATTGCGGACGAGAGGCGATGTACTTTTTGGAAAGAGGGATTTTGTCACCATAAGAACCTTTAAATCTTGTAGCCTTTTTTTTTTTTTTTTTTTTAAATTGAAACTTTTGAATACAATATATACCGTGTGATGTTTTTAGATTTTAATATTAAAAAATTGGAAGCCAAAAAATTCTGCACTTCATTCTACTGTTATTAAAATGTTAAATTTATTATTTTTATGTTATCATTACAGTTTTGATTCGTACGGTAAATAAATATGTTTTCGGGAGCGTAAAATTAAGTTTTAATTATTATGTAGCTAAATTTGAATTTTAATGTGTAGTTTTTTGTTAATTTATTGTTGTTCATAATTAGCTGCATCTTAAATTTCAAAACATTAAATTTTTATATAATATTGTATAAATTAAAAATGAAATACGTATATCATTAGAATCCCGCGGTTGACCTAATTTTTAACAAGGTTAAAATTAATGTAATTTTTATTTTATAGAATCTTTAATGTAACTTGATATTATATAAGACAGCACTGATACTAGTTTTGCGTATTTTTTGTCGTCAAGGGTCCGTCGTTCATGTGTACGAATGTTAGCACAGAGAAAGCATAAGTTGATATAGCCAAGTTGCTGGCTTGCTAGGACCGTAGGCGGTATGCAATCATGTTATTTTATGGCGTATATCTACCTACCATATATGGAAACCACGGCTATTATAAGGGTCATGCATAGCCGGCCTGTTGAATCCTGATGCGAATATGTCGTAATGCTGAATCTTTTATATACTAGATTATAATAGTTGTTGTTGTTAGAAAAAATAACTTTTCCTTTTTTGGATGTCAAATTTAATTAGCTCTAATAAAAAAGTAAAATTAGAAGGTTTTTATTTGTCAACAACCTGTTGTTTGTTTGTGACTTGTTTAAAAATTATCTTTTAATTTTTAATAATGAACACAAAAGAATTTTTTGCCGGAAAAGATCTTCAGATGTTTTTAATTATTTTCAAAATAATTTTAATTTAAAATTTACGAGACAAAAAAAAAAAAAAAAAAAAAAATTTTTTTGGAGGAAAAGATTTTTAAATGTATAAATTATTTATATCAAAATAAAATATAAAATAGTAATACAGTCTTGGTATTTAAAATTTTTATTTAATTTGTCATGTTTTTATTAATTAATTGTACTTAAATTTTACTATTCAGAGTAAAAAATGACAAAAGACTGTATTGTATATCATTTTTTGGAGTGAAATTATTATTTAAGTAATGAACAAAATTAAAAATATAATAGCATAAAATATGACCAAAATAAATCACAATATAACATTATAGTAATAATAATAATAATAATAATAATAATTTTTATTCAATCATTGGTTGTACAATACAACATAAATCACGTCATAAATAATCATTGTTTAAAATTTAAGTAGTTAAAATATTAATAATAATAAACAAAAAAAATCAAAGTTCACACATATATTGTACATAATTCATTAGTAAATTTACAGTCATATATTATAGATCACTACAAGAGACAATTTTCTGACAGCTTATTAGAAAAGAACTCTTTTAAAGAATAAAATTCCTTTTTAATTAAAACATTTTTCAGTTTTGCCTTAAACAAATTATCACTATCGATATTTCGAATGCATGCCGGAAGAAAATCATATATCTTAGCTGATTGATACAATGGGCTTTTTTCCAACAGAGCAGATTTATGGTTTGCAATAATAGTTTTTTTCTTATTTCTTGTTTCATAAGAATGTTTACTATGATTATACAACTCAGAATTGTGTCTTCTAAACAATGCACTGCATAAAATATAAATACATGGTAGGGTGAGCATATTATTAACTCTAAAATGTGAAACACATGAATCCCTTAGTTTAGTTTAACTTTTAGTTACAGCTTGGTATATAACTGTAGTAACTGTACACATTTTTCCTTCATGCTGAATTTAAAATTGGGTCTGAATATAAGGGGAAAAGAGAAGAAGTTTTCTGGGGTATTGAATGGTAAGGCTAGTCGCAGACAGAATCGCATGATTTCGCAGCGTATGATAAAAAAATTAAGAAACTATGCGATCAGGTATGCGCGCGCACATAGCTTCGCATGGTATCGTATGGTATGACATCGTAAGTTTCTCATTTAGAACCGCGGTTCTAAATTTTTATCATACGAAATCATACGATACGAAATCATGCGATGCTGTCTGCGAGCAGCCTTAAATACTCTACAGTATTGATAATTGTCTAATGTAATGCATGGTAGTGGTACCAGCTCCCTGTGTAACCCCTTGTTTTGTACACAGGTGCAATGGATGATGTACTGGATCGTGTTCGCGCTCTTCACGTGCGCGGAGACCTTCAGCGATGTTTTCTTAAGCTTCTGGTGAGTCATTCAGATCTTTGTGTCGTCGGGGTTTTGTTCAGCACTGCGACTTGGTAGCAGAAAAATCCTAACTCCATTGGTAAGCTGGAAAAAAAAAAAAAAAAAAAAAATCGAAACTCCATTGATAAGTAAATTGGAGTTAGGATATTTTTTGTTTCAGCTAACCAATGGAGTTAGGATATTTCTTTCTAGCTTACCAATGGAGTTAGAATTTTTTTCGTTATCAAGTTGACTGGCTGTCAGTCCGACACTATTCAAATTTCATACCCCGGTAATTTTTTTAATAGGTCTTTTTATAGTAATTTTTTTATAACTACTAATTTGGATAAAGGTTTTATATTCTTTCAATAATTTTTTAATGAGGAATAGATTTCACATTGTTTTACAAAACTAGTTTGTTATTGTATTGAATTTTTAGCTAATTATAAATTATAAAATATACTACAGTATATAGAAAACATAAAGAGGCATTCACAAAGTCTTAAGGCCGCATTTAAGGCTCGATAATTTAAAGCTTGATTTTAAACGTGTTTTTTAGACCCAAAATTTCTGGTCTTAAATTATTGAGCCTTAATTGTGGCCTTAAGGCTTTGTGAATGCCCCTTATAAGGACTTAGTTTGGTTTTTGAGGCATCCTTTAATTTACATCAAATTACATTTTTGGACAGTCTGAATTTTACCCTAACTTAATTAATGATGAATTCATGATGAGCAGATGATGAATTCAAACTGTCTTAGATAGTTAATTAGACTAGATGCTCTCCTTAGCACCATCAAAATTGCAAATCTGTATTAACTTGATCTCTGTCGAATGAAGCTGTAGCAAATCTGACATCCACATATCGTCGTGGTAGGGTCTATGTGCTCGATATTTTCCATTTTCCAGCAACATATAAAATTGAGATCGTCAACCTCTGTAAATCCTACCAAGTTGATATTTGCAAAATATAGACACTACCAGGATGATATTTGGAAACCCTAATTCCCGTTTGGGAATTGTTATAGACATGATTTGCTAAGTTTGATTGCTAGGACCATAGTGACTATGACCGACATGTTGTGACAGTTTGGTTCTTTGCAGGGTCCCGTTCTACTACGAGATCAAAGTGATCATCGTGATCTGGCTGCTTTCGCCGGCCACCAAGGGTTCGAGTCTCCTCTACCGAAAGTTCGTTCACCCCACGTTAACTGAGAGAGAGAAGGTGAGATTCACAGCACATTTAATATGGTTTTCATCATGTTTGAAATGTCCTCAGTAATGGAGTATCAAACTCATAATTTTTATTGCAGAAATGGATAGAGCGTGCAACGTTTTGTTTCAGATTTTTTTTAGAGTCTGGAAACTATTTTTAAAATTATTGAAAGTACAGAGAAAGTGATGCCTCTGCAGGCCTCTCTTAATAAAAAGATAGGACCTAAAAGGAGTGTGGGTTCAAACGTTCAAACCCGACCTCGGCAAAACTTATTATCAATACTTCCCGGTCTTTAAAAAATCAGAGTGGCAAAACTTTGCACCCTCTATCTATTTCTGCACTTAAAATTTTTTGAGGTCAATGCTCTATTGGTTGACAGTTTGTAATGAAGAACTTCATTGACCAAAGTATCCCCAACGAAAAGCAAATTGAATATGAAACTCAGGGCTTAGAAACGGAAAAGTTAAGCCATTAAAAGACCGACAAAACATTTTCAAGGATATGTACAAGTTTATGGTTCCGTAGTTAATATACAGTAATTTAATTGTATTAAAGGGTTATTTGCATAGCAATAACTTTTATTGGTCTTGAGATTTGGAGATGTAATATTGAAGGTCAGCCAAATATATAAATAATTTTCAACAGTGTGCTTGAGCTTTGTATGTAATCTACTATTAAATGAGCTCAAATATGACTTTTTTATAATTTATTGCTGGATTGGTGATATTTTCTTTCAATAGAACCAAATATTTTGTTACTTTAATTTACTTTCATATACTTTTTGTGGATGTCTATACTCCGCTGGGGTGTTTTTTTAAACACTTCTGTGCCCCACTTAGAAATGGTACTTACATGTCTGGCGTGCAGACTGGATGTATTAGTAGCTCCAGAGAGCACTGTGAACTATGTTGAATAACAACAACAATTTTTAGTATACTCTACAAATTTTATGAAATAACTGAAAAAATTAGAATTTGATCAGAAGTGTGACATAATGCGTGTATGTACTTGCTAACGATGCTGTCCGTTCGACAGGAGATTGACGAGTACCTGGCTAAGATGCGGGAGAAGAGCTACAGTACGATGCTCGAGCTGGGCTCCAAGGGAATCAACTACGCCCTGCAGACTGCCATCAAGGTGAGCTAGCCGTCTGGATAAAATGACCCACGGGAGTTCCCCAATTGCATGGATGAGATCCAACTTTCATCCAGGCATTTGTGGATTTCGATTATTGTAACAATCAAAATCAACAAATTTGAGCCTGGATTAAAGGTAAGGGGAAGGTAACACGGATCAGCTGATTGATGTAGTCCCAGTATTTGATTTTCATGTAAACCTTAGTAGAAACACATAAATATTCTGAATGTTTTTTTTTAGTTTGGTTCTCCATGGAAAAGTCCTATGCTAAAATTTTAAAAAGTTAATTAAAAAAAATTTAAATGAAGAATTGTTTTGAAATTTTTTCTGTGACTTTTTAAAGTACTAAAATCCCTCCCTCCCTCATTTTTTTTTTTTTTTTTTTTTTTAGAAATTTTGTGTCTGCCAAGGTTTACATGCTAATGAAATGGGACTACATCGATCAGCTGATCCGTGTTACCTTCCCCTTAAATTTTGCCTATGCAATTGGTTGATAGTCTTTAATATCCCATTAGTTTTAACTGTCAATCATATTGAGTTTTTCCATTTTAATTTGTTTATGTTAGTGTCAGTTAATGAACTGTAAGAAACAATCCAATACTCAACTGCTTTTATTTATTTTGTTAAAGGAAAGTTTGAAATATTTTCTTTTATATTATACTGTATATTATTTGTGTACAAGTAAAAAATCATTATACTCATTGTATTAATATTTGGAGACGGTACAAAAAAAGAAGAATATAAAAGTTATAAATCCCATTTTTCTTTCCATACATGCCTTCTCCCACTCATTGCTTCTTATCCTGTTTTTTTGTGCCGCGTCTCAAAAGAGTGCTCTGCTGGTATACAAGGTACGACCACGGCATGCACATAATATCTTCTCTATTGGCATGAATTCAGAATAATGTGGTCTCTAATGACAACCGCATTTTCATCTATCATTCACTATCCTTACAGTACATGAGCCTTATCTTCAATAATACCTTGAACATTGTCTTCATAGTATAAAAAAATACAGTAGTACAATCCATTTTAAATTCAATTGAAGATCATTATCATACCAAAACACTGTCATTTTGAGCACACTTTGCATCTCCGATTATATTTTAATTTAGTCTCCCGTATGTCTAGCCCTGATGAGATCCCGTCTGGTATTTTAATGGTGCTAAGATCAGTTTCTCCCGCAGGGCGGAGGTGGCCTGGTGAGTCAGCTGCGCAAGTCGTACAGTCTGAGCGACCTCTCAGACAAGACGGACGGCCCCGGGGTGGAACAGGACCTGACTCGCCCCCGCGCTCAGAGGGTCATTCACCCCGTCAACCCTGAGGACAGTGACGACATGGACGGTGAGTCGAGATGTTAGCGCAACTCTTTTTCAATGATCTTCAAGTCAGCTCGTTTTGGAGAGTTCCCATTGGCTATTTTAAGCCTATACGTAAAAATGAGCTTTAGAGCATGAAGGATTTGGAAGAATATAAGTTCTTGACTCAAAATTATATGCAGTAAAAACTCGTTGGTAAGCAACTTGTTGTTAGGTAAAACTCAATTTTGAGTGAAAGAGATCACGGTCCCGTAAAAAATAATTAACATTGATTAGATAGGAAAAAAACTATATAAGGTACATCTAATTTCCTGGGTCCCTTGCCTTTATGTAATAACAAGTTTTTACTGTAATACCAATAAATGGGTCAGGACAGGGGAGGAAGTTAACACAAGATGTAAAATTAAATTAAAAGATACAATAATATATACTTGAAACTAAAATATAGAAATGTAAAATTCATATCTGTTACAAGTTATTTCCTCTGAAAGAACTTAAAAAAGTCTCTATTGAAAATTATAAATACAGTAATGTAGTTTTGATTTACCCATTTGTAGTAGGAAATGATCTTGTGTATTGGCTACTTAGAAAAAAAACAAACCATATTTTTATAAATTAATGTCATTGCTCAAAAGTCAGGAAAAAAGGATTAGGTTGCAACAGAATATGCCACATTAGTTTGGTCTACATATTAAATCAGAAAATTGAAAAGTTAAAATATACTGCAACCAAAATTTAAAATGTTGAAAGGAGAGATCTCTTTGTGAAAATGCCTTTATTTTTTTTATAAAAGCCAGTGCATACTGTTTTTAATCACCTTCGGATTTTGTAATTCATATGAATAAGGCTTAATATATCAGATTTTTGAATTCAAGTGACTTCAAGATCTAATATGATCATATAGGGGCAACTTTCTCAGACATTATTGTAGAATCTTCTAGAACTTGCATGTGCCTGCTTTTAAACTATGGATATTATAAGAATAGAGTACCAACCTCAAATGTTTTACTACAGAAATGGATAGAGGGTGTAAAGTTGTGTTACTCATATTTTCGCAAATTTTTTAGAGCCTGCAAACGACTTTTAAAAAAATTATTAAAAGTTTGGTTTTACGTTTGGTTGGTTGTGAGTCCTATCCTTTTATTAAGGAGTGCTGCCTTGTGACATCATAAAATAGAATAACTTTTTAAAAATAGACTTTTCCAAACTCTAAAAAAAAATCTGAAAGAAACCAAAGTAGTATAACTTTGCACACCCTCTATCCATATCTGTAATACAAATTTTTGAGGTTGATACAGTAAACTTTCGATTTTATGAAGTCTCAAGACACCCAAAAAAACATGAATTCACAAAGTCAGAAGTATTAACATTGAAAGGCCTATCTATGTAGTAAATATAGTTGGCTGGGCCAACATTTCACTTCACAAAATCAAAGAGTTCATAAAATTGAACTTCACAAAATTGAAAGTTACTATATTCCATGAATTGTGCAGTCTAAAACCTATAATTGTTAGTATTTCTGTGACTTCCCCACTGTTAGAACTGTAGTTCCCCGGGCTTGACTGACGAAGATATGTTCTCCCAGAGGTGGGCGGTGTGTCTCACCGTGGCTACTCTCCACGTCGCTCGGCCTCTGGCTCCGGTCGCATGGAAATGTACTTCCCCGCAGTGGACGTCGAAGTGCGTCAGAGGGGAGTCGGAGCACCTGCGAAGAACACCGCCCCTCTCAGGTAAACCCTCCCTCTACCTGACGCTAGCAATACGCCTACAGACTTTGAATCAAATTCTTAGCTCTATTGAAAGTATTTAAGTTCTTGGAGATCTTATGTAAATATAAGGTTGTTTTGTCTTGAGAAAAGATAAGAAATTGAGCCTTAATAGTAACCACCAAGAACTCAATAATTTGATATAGAAAGCTGATACTGTATGTAAATAAGACAACGTACTGTTTTAGTCAACTATTTATAATTGTAAATTATTTATTTTTAAAATGATAAGATTTATATCTAAATGATGTATTTTTTATTGAAGGTTCTAGACATTTTTTTTTATCCCTAAGACATCCAGATCACAATCCTGTTGCATACCTATCCTTTTTCTCTGACTTTAAAAAGCAATTTTATTTTATTTTATAATTTATTTTAAAATTTTATCGCATCTCAGCAAAAATAGATTTATTAATACATTTGCATATTTTCATATTGACTTTGTAAAAACTTGGAAATGAGTTGTAGACAATTTTTTTTTATTAATTTCAATGAGTCATTAATAAGCTCTCTGGTTCTTCTTATCTACTGCTATGAGTCAGGTCCTAAAACCTGCCAATCATCCTATCCAGTCATTTGATCTTATCTATGTTTATTTTTTAAATGAAACTATCGTGGCCTTGTAATGTGTGACAAATTCAATTGATTGTTGATTGTACTTAATCCACCTTTCGTGCACTTAAGTAGGATATAATAATATACAATATTGTATTAACATGCAGTATATTATATTATTTGTTTCAATGTTAAGAAAAGACAAAACAAACAAACAAACATGGACTCATTTTTATATTAATGAAATGATCTCCTAAATTACAGTATACAAATGATATTAATTAATATCTTGAATTAAAAAAAAAAAAAAATCCATTGCTTAATTTAATTTTAAATATTGTCGTGTATCTATTTCCTCAAAGTGGGCTTGATAAAATGTGATAGAATATAATTAATCTGCAAATATCAAGGTTTTTCTGACCACCTAAAGTAAAATACATAATATTACGAAAATAAGATTTTTAGTTTTCTCGAAGCTGTTAATTTATGCTACTCAGTTAAACTTTAAAACTTTTAGTTAAAAATTCAACTTTAGATAGAAATTATACGGTATGATTTCACTTTATATTTATAAAACAAAATTGTTGTATATATTTTTTTTTCATTAACTCTTAAAAATTACATTAAATATTTTTAGTGAAAACGCAGTTGATTATAGTGTAAATAAGCCAGTATATAATATTATCTTTTTTTTTCTCCTTAAAAGCTTGAAAATTGTAATCATTGCAAAATAGCCAGTTTTTACCAAAATGAATCGTTGGACTAATTATAATATTTTACCAAGTTGACTTTGGCTAATGAGACACTACTATGACAATGTTCTAATGAATTAAATTAAAGCTATGTTTATATTTTTTTTAAAATTCTATGCTATTTTTACTGTAATGCTATAAGAATTATACAAAAGTCAGTGTGGTTTATGAAGTGGATTTAAGGCATTCACAGTTCAGACACTTGACAATGAGCTGGTTCTATTAGAATGATGGCTATGATGGCTCCTTTTATGTAAAAATAATATGAGGGAATGTCGTAAACCACCAAACACCACATTGCAATAAATTTATCGAAAGTCAATTTTATTAGTCAGTTTTTAGTCCTTTTGTTATTGTGCTACAAATTTTGTATTGTAGATATTTGCACAGTCGTATAATTAACATTACTGAATTATGACAAATATTTTTTTTATTTTATGACAAGTGTTTTTATTGACCTTGAAGACTTCATTCAGGATACAAGTCTAATGAAAAAGTTTCAGACAAGTTAACTTGTACGTAATGGAGTATCGACCTTAATTTTTTTTATTGCAGAAATGGATAGAGGGTGCAAAGTTATGCTACCCTGATTTTTTTTTCAGATTTTTTAGAGCCCGGGAAGTATTTTTAAAAAATTATTGAAAGTTCTTTTTGTGACGTCACGAGACGCCGCTCCTTAAGAAAAAGATAGGACTTGCCGTCTCGTGACATCACAAAAAGAACTTTCAATATTTTTTTAAAAATACTTCCCGGGCTCTAAAAAATCTAAAAAAAATCAAGATAACATAACTTTACACCCTCTATCCATTTCTGCAATAAAAAAAAAAAAAAATGACAGTGAGGTCGATACTCCATTATTGAATATTATGAAATGTCTTGCCCATTTCACATTGGGAAGTTAGTTGTTGTCTAGAGACCTATTGGTCTTCAATGCTGTAATTTTTAATAACAATGTAAGCGCACATAATTATTATATTGTTGCACTTTTTAAGTCATTTCGGCTGTGGTACATGATGTTATTTATGTATATTTTTAACTCAGGGTAAGGAATGTATAACAATTAATTTTAAATATGTGACCTTTTTTATCTTGCCTGATTGAATGTAATAATATTTTGTAGGATTGTTTTAATGTTTTTTTAAAAGAAATACAAGTGTTTTAGTAATTTAGTATTTTTTATGTGTATATTAATTGTGTTATTTTAATTTTGAATCAGAATTTTAATATACAGACAATGACATATTTGCAAAAATGTCTCAATTCTTTAAGGGTAAGGTAATGTTTACAATGTTAAAAAAAATTCTCACACATGACAATTATGAAACATATCTTAAAATAAAATGTTCTTCTGAGCTCTACATCCCCTATCAGTAGGTAAAATATCAGGTATACAAATTCGATCTAGTTTTTGAGTTATTAATTTTTAAAGTTGACTAATTTAACATGGGAGTTCCTTTTCTCCATGTTAAATTAGTCAACTTTAAAAATTAATAACTCAAAAACTAGCTCGAATTTGTATACCTGAAATTTTAGCTACTGAAAGGGGATGTAGAGGAGAACATTTTAAATGATATATTTCATAATTTTCATGTGTGATTTTTTTTTTTTTTTTTTTTTTTTTTTTTTTTAACATGGGGTGTGTTACCTTACCCTTAAAGAATTTGTTATGGAACCTTGCTGCGTTTTATACAAGTTTTTAATACATGTTACGTGAACATACCTGTTGTTACCTGCTCAAATTCTAACGATTGTTCTTATTTTCAACCTCATAATTATGCTAACATAATGAGAGTTATTTGAGGTTGGTCTAATGTTGTTTCTTTGCACTGTTAAATATGTTGCTTGAACACAAAAACATTATATTTATGCTTTGTATTTTGCATGCTGAAACAATTTTCTTGACGATGCACATCTGAATAAATTTGTACAATTTCTTACTTTTTTTACGTTTGATTTGCACGCCAGCTTCTTTTTTAACCTTTTTTCATTTTTCCTTTCTTTTTTATTTTCCTTTTTTTTTCCGTCTATTAATTCTTGGTGTTAGCTATAGGAGGCATGTTATCAAACTTTTATTTCTTCTTTTTCTATCTTGACTGAGACTGCAAGCTACAAAACCGTCTCTTTCCGATAAAGTCTACCTTTCAGATGTTGTGATAAGGATATTGAAAATTTAAAAAGTCGGTTTTCAAGCTGACGGTCTCTCAATGTCTTTCATCTAGAAAAAACAAAATTTTTATATATATAGTAGAAAAGCTTTTCTTTTTATTTCAGGGTTGAGTATCTCATGGAAATAATTCAAGAAAGGCTAAAAAAAGTTCTGTTATAGTAGTTATACGGAAACAAAATAAAAATTATTTTATAAACAGTATCAAGAAATGCAAGCTAGATTTATATTTTAAAGTTTTGCTGCACCAAAATAATAAATATAAACATATATCATATATTATATCTCTATATGGTATGTGCAATGCAAAGAATTTATTTATTCAACTTTGTGCCAAGTTTTACAATCTGATTGCTAGTAAAACAAGCATTTTTTAGTATTTTATTTAGCACAAAAAATTTCATCAATTTTTTCCAAATTTATTTTGCAAAAGCTATTCAAAAGGCTGCAAAAAAATATAATTATTTTAATAAAATTTTCAAATTTACTATTTAAACAATGTTGCCTTTTTAAATTATGAGGTTATATGCTAATAAATTTTTATTGGAATATATTTTATTATTTTGGTATGAAGAATTAAGTATGCAAAATTTAATTGAAGAATTGCTTACAAATCAAAGTTTAGAGCCTTTGAGAAGAATTTTATCGCTGGAGGATTCTTTTGCTTTCCTGCATGACTTTAAGGTCTTACAAAAGCATTAGTTTTTTGCTTAGATGCTTCTTAATTGTGGAATTAGGTTTTCCTGTGAATCCAAAATAAATATTTGGATACATAAAAATTCAAATTACTTCTTGCAAAATTAATTTTTTACAAAATATATTTGAGGTTGCAAAAACAGACATTTGCTGAAGAAAAACTATTTTTCTTATGTCTAAACATTTTATTGCTAACTTATGTATTTTTTTTTCTTTTACATTAAAGGTATCATATTTTGCTAAAATTGACTTCATATTGCACCTACAGATGGCTTTAACCCACGGTACTACTAACAGTTTTCACTGTATTATAATATTAGTTGAATAAATCAAACAGTGAAATCCACCTGATGGTGTCTTTATGATTTTAATGTTTTGCTATTAAACTATGATGCTTGTTAAAATTTACATGCATTAACATAGCACTTTCTGTTGGAATATTTAAGGGGAAGGTAACGCCCCCAATGTTAAAAATAATCACAAACATGAAAAGTAGGAAAAAAAAAATTAAATATTCTCCTCTACATCCCCTATCAGTAGCTAAAATATTAGGTATATTAATTCGAGCTAGTTTTTTTGAGTTATTAATTTGTATACCTGATATTTTAGCCACTGATAAGGGATGCAGAGGAGAACATTTTAAATTTTTTTCATAATTTTCATGTGTGGGATTTTTTTTTTTTTTTTTTTTTTTAACATTGGTGGCGTTATCTTACCCTTAATATGTGAGTTTGTAGTAAAAATGTTATTTTTCCCTCCATTGTTGCATTTCTGACGTGTTGATTGTTTGCAGTGACGATGCTGGCTTCTCTGGTGACAGCATGGAGGTGGATGGAGAACCCCTCGTTCGAACTGCGTCTCTCAGCTCCACCCGCACCTCCACCCGCCTTCGCAGACCTGCCAACCCCGCACTTGCCACCACTCCCAGCGGACGAAAGTCGGTCGCTTCAGTAGCAGAGGTGAGACAGAAAACTTTCTTTTCAAATACTTTTTTAGATTTAAAGTCCGTACACAAGATGTTATCTCTATCAGATGACGTTTGTTTAATTAATTCCAATGTGCTTTTTCTGTCATTGGTACGTATCGTACAAGTATAAGCGTTCGAAAGAAAGGAGTGAACTCGGCCGGGAATTGAACCCGGGACCTTTCCGTTATCCAGACGGATGCTCTACCACTTAGCTACTAGAGGTCACACCTACTTCTCTAATCTATAATTAATTAATTACAGTTGGCAGAGCAACCGTCTGGATAACGGAAAGGTCCCGGGTTCAATTCCCGGCCGAGTTCACTCTTTTCTTTCGAACGCTTATACTTGTATGATATGTATCGATTACGGAAAAAGCACATTGGGAGAAAACTTTCTGTTGAAGAGCTCTGACTGAATTCAGTACCTGCATCAATCAAGTATCAACCTCAAAAATATTTTACTGGAGAAATAGATAAAGGGTGCAAAGTTATGCTACTCTGATTTTTTTTTTTTTTTTTTTTTTTTTTTTTTCCAGATTTTTTAGAGCCCGGGAACTATTTTTAAAAAATTATTAGTACAGAGAGAGTGATGCCTTTAGACGCCTCTCTTACCAAAAGGATAGGACCGTGGGCTCAAACCTGACCTCGCCAAAACTTTTTAGCAATACTTCCCAGCTCTAAAAAATCTGAAAAAAATCAGAATAGCATTACTTTGCACCCTCTATTTCATATCTGCAATAAAAAAAAAATTTGAGGTTAATACTCCGCCCATTGTTCGTGTTTTCACATAAGCTCAAAATGTAGCCACTGTGTAATTCAAATGGCAAATATGAGAGTGCCACCGTATTAACAAATTTCTTTCAGTGGAAGGCAAGAAAGATTGATGCAGACACTGACTGTATTGATAAGACTGTCAAAATTATTAATTTTAATAAATCAGAAAATTAAACTTGTCCATGCAGTCTGGTGATCTGTCATGCAAGTTTTTTTTTTTCATTTTTATTATACTGTCAGTTAATTGAAATTTTACTGTCATAATTTCCATACAATAGATTAATTAAGTAGTTTCATTCAAGAACTATATACAAGAGGACGGCCTAACTTTTTTGCCGCCAACGCACCACCATTTCCTCAACCCAGTGACGTCACGACGTTGACTTTTCTAGCGTATTTGATTGGCCCAGAGTCGGCTACAAAGATACCGCGGTCAAAGATGCCGCTTTATTAGCCATCTGTCAAATCTGTCAAGCTGTCAAATCTTTGACGTCCTCAAAGAAACCGCCCGAGCACGTGGCTCATTTAGCGGACTTCCCCGAAGGTTGGCAAGAATTGTCGAGTATCGAGGTTCTTCAATAAGTTGTCCTAGGCCGTCCTCCAGTATATAGTTCTTGAGTTTCATTGGAATGTTGAAATTATTTTAAACTACCATATGTATCATTATATTTATTTTGGTGCTATTTACATGTACAGTGTATGTACATTGCTGTATTTTGAAGCTTTAGCATTTTTTAATTTTTTTATAAAATAACTCATTTATGTGTGAGTGAAATATTTTAATATATGCCTTATGATATAATTATAAGACCAAACCCCAAAGTAATTTGTCACTTATTATGATAATGTATACCAATAGATGTACAATATTTAAGTATACTGTATAACCAGTATTTTAAATTGTATAAGATTTACAATTTTATGAATAATATTTGTTATTTCAATTCACCATATCGTCCGCAATAATGAGCTATCTGCTATTTCAGGTGAGGGTGATAATGAGCTTTATTGTACTGATTTACAGCTTATAATTGTGCTTATCTGAAATAGCAGATAGCTCATTATTGCAACAGAATTGTGGTAGCAGATAGCACATTATTCCAGATGAGAGATATGTTGATTGATTTCAAATTTCTAACATTACATTGGTAAATCATTATTGGTATGATAATGATACAGATGTTTTCTTTTCTTAATTTCTCTTTCTCTTCTCTACATGTTTGGTGAAGGCTATGGAAGCTGTGGTCGAATCTTCCCCCCTCCCCTCCGATTCCCTCCCCTCCACTTGTAGCGACCCTGAACATTCTGAAACAGAAACGTCAACGTCAGAACAGAATACTGTGATAGAAAGTTTGGCTAAAGATACAGACGTTTTTGAGGAGGCAGTTGAAGGAGTGACTGTAGAAAGTCATCCTAAAGAAATTGAATTGAAAGTTGCAACAATTTTACATACAGAATTAGGTAGCTTTGAATTAGAAGAAACACAAAATTTATTAAATGAAATTGAAAATATTAAACCAGAATGTATCGAAGCTGAAATTGTTTCTTTTTTAGATGAATGTGAGAGTAAATTATGTGAAGTAATAGATCAAAATGACGAACAGGAATTATTTATGGACACTGACGAAAATACGGAAACAAATTCGAAAGTTGAATTATTTGTGGATACTGACGAAAATACGGAAACAAATTCAAAAGTTGATGTAGCTCCCACTGACGAGGTAAAAAAAGTTGAAGATTCTGTAGAAACTAAAGTAGAAGAAGTATCTAAAGATATAAATAAAGCATCACAAAATGTATTAGTTACTGTAGAAGTATCCATGCCTCAATCTCTAGATAAAAAACAGTCTGGTTCAATGTTAGTACGTCTTTCAATGGAATCCTTACCTACTAGTTCTAAATCTGCAGATAACTTACAACGTGAGATTGAAACGGACCCAATGATCCCAGAGGCAGTAGAGACATACCAAGATAAAGATAGAGAAACTCTGCAATCTTCGACTGACTCTCTAGCGTCTTGTAGCTTACCCAGTACTCCTAACGTATCTCGTAGTAATTCTAGCATGAGCGAAGCCCGCGCGGGGAAGTATAATAAACTTCCAGCGCCTCCTAGACCAGAATCACCTTCAGATGAAGATGCAGTCAAAGCCAGATTAGTTCTAAAGCCAGGAATGGTTCGTAATCTTCCTGAAGGAGAATCCTCACAAGTTTTCCTCTCCGCACCACCGAGAAGTAAAGATAAAAAAGTATCCGACGGTAAAAAGAAACATGCTCACAGAAGTGGTAGTGGACTCTCTTCTATCTTCCCGTTTTGGTTAACCAAACCTCAAGATAAAAAAGATGATGATGGTAAAAAGACTGTTCCCATGAAAGCAAAAATGACAGACTTATAGATAGTCCAAATTAATTTTATTACATTGTTTTATAGTCTAATAGGCAGCTAATAATGTTTTTAAATATTTAAATATGCATTTTATCATTTTTTTCCCCCTTGATTAATTAAATATCATGTTAAACTATATAATTCATGTTGCCCCTCTTAATTATAAAAATTGTCTCAGGTTTTAATTAAAATGTAATATTAATTGCTCAAAGTAAAAATTGCATACCCTAATTTGTATGTATGTGTTTTGGCTCAAATACATCAACCATTGACTTGTCTGAACATATTATCGTATTATTATTATTATTTCCCTTATTAAAAAACCTCGCTCCATATTATATATCCTTTGACGGCAAGCCAAGGTGTAGCAGTTAAATCGTAAGGGATGTCATTATTATTTTATTGTAATGTCAGCTTGTACTCTCCTTTTTACCATCAGTGGTTGGTCGTTGGGTGTTTTTAACATTTTCATAGATGGAGTCATCATAGAAGGTTATGTAGCCAGTTAAATGGAACCAGCTCCTTATAAGGAGTTCATTAAACTGGTTACCAAACCTTCTATGACGACTCTCTAAGGGTGAATGCCCTAAACACACTCCGCTAAACACCACTACTTGATCGGCCCATCCTCCTAAACATGGCTTCTAATACTTTCATGTCTATGCTCTACTAATTTTCAACTGTTTTCAGCAAACTAACATTGAATATTTGTAGTTATTAGTTATGTCTGTTTTACACCTTTTTACTAATGATTTCAGCATGGTGTTTACAGATAATCCTTACAAAATCAGTTCAAATTTGTGGTTTTGAACTTCTATAGACAATTACAGACCTCTGATAAGTAGTTTAATAAGTGAACTCATACTTCATAACAAACTCTAGAATTTATATTATATGTGTATTATTAATAATTGATTTTAAATATTATAATATTACCTTTTAATATTGTTGATTGTGTTTTTTGTGTGAAAATAGGTACAGTTTATGATTAATCTCACAAATTGAGATATTAAAAGTTATTATTGAGGGGGGGGGGCATATGACCTCAATAAAATAGGAATTAAAACAAAATGGGACATTTCTATTGTATTAATTAAGTCTGTCCATCTAGCTTAACATTTGTCTGAGGTCCCAAACTTTCTCTTATGTTGCCCTCCAATATAAGCCTTATGGGAGGGAGAGTCTTATGATATCAGGCAATGAGATATTAGAATGTGAAAATTTTAGTGACTTAATCGAAAGAAGGGGTATAGGCCAGTCAATATAGGTTTTGACCTCGGATAAATTCCGAAGTTTGTGATTTTTTCAGCATCGGTAGAACTCGATGCCCTGAGTAACATATCCAAAGCCCCCCAAAATCCCACCGGGGCTTTCGCCGCCATCTTGATGGGAAGTCATGCATATAGTACCCTCACTAATTTGCATATTGTGGCGGAACCATGTTACATAGAAGCAATGTAAATGCATATAATGATAGGCAGATATATTTGCTACAAGAAAATATAAAAATATATTTGATTTTAATTTCAATTAACCCTTAAATTAATTATTTTCTGAAAAGTTTGGTGTTAAAAAAAAAGTTTAACGGTGAATTTCGTAGTCAATATATATAAATACAGAAATATTCTTCATTCAAAAGTTTAAGACAAAATCCTTGCAATTTCATAAATGCTGATAAATTTTCCTTAGCTTAAATAATTAAGGAGATACGCGACTTCGTAGCGCAAGAAACATGCCAGTTGACCGCTCTGCCTGCCCGCCCCGCCCCAATACAACACGCATAAAATACAGAGCGCGGGCACTGCAATGAATGCGCTCTCGCGGCTCTCAGTGGCTTGTCACCTTTTTTTATTTATATATAACTACGTGTAAGGTGTTTTATAAAGTTGTAAATTTAGTTTAACACTCTGCTTTTGCAAAAAAAAAAACAAAAAAAAATCAAATTAACATTAATTAAACTTCTTATGACATTGATTATTCCATATACTTTTTATAATTATATTAATTTATATTACATATTTTTTAAGTAATTGCCTGCAGCACAAATTTAAGTCTTACCCCTTTGTCTCCTTACACGGTGTAAGGCACGGTAGAAAACAGGCAAACTTAATTAAATAGTTATTTTCGTGATGCTGCATTTGTGGATGATACTTTAATTTAAGTCTACTCTTATTTATTTTCAATTTTTTATATGACATGTACTGTATAATACCACTGTCCGTATAATATACATATACATTTAATTAACATCATCAAATCCGATCCGATACATAATTTTTAAAAATATATAGGTAATAACAATCACAAGTTCAATGGAATATAATAATATTATATGGTTTATTATAAAGTTTATGTATTAACATTTAGAGATATCACAAATGCATATATGTGTTATTAGTTATTATATTATTATAATATATGCATTCTATATATATATATATATATATATATATATATATATATATATATATATATATATATATATATATATATATATATATATATATATATATATATATATAATGATATATTATATCAACATGTAATCAGTATGACTATTTTTGAAATCAAGATTATTTACAATCGATAGAATATAAATTTAATGTTGGGCCTTATAGTTCGGACAAAATTGAGTACTCCTTAATAGTTATTTAATAAAATAAGAAGTAAGATACTCAATTTTGACCGAACTATTCAACTACGCTTTAATTATTCTTTTAAATGTAATAAATTTTGATTTCAAATATCGATGAGATACATGAAGATACATATAATATTTATTCATTGTATATTCAGCTTCTAGGGCTGAGGCTATTTTTATAAATTTAATAGCCATAGAATCTTACATAGTTTATGCCACGACAATGTTTTTTTTTTTTTAATATACATATAATATAAAAACGCATATGATGCATTCGTGACCCCTCTAAAACATTATAAATAATATATTATTACAAAACTTTAAATATATCCATTGAACTTGTGATTGTTTCTATCTATTTTTAAAAATAATAAGTGTTGGATCGGATATGATGATATTATGTAAATGTATTTATACGACAGTGGTATTATATATACATACATATAAAAATTCGAAAATTAGTAAGATTATACTTCAAATAAAGTACTGTATCATCAACTCAGCACCAAACTATTCATGCTGCCTGTTTTCCACTGTGCCTTACACATTGTAATTTATATAAATATATAATCATAATTATTTACTCATATGGGGGGAATGAGGAAGCAAAATTTTTATTGAAACATTATGTTATTTGTAAGCTAGCTGACATAAACAAACATTATAAATATAAAGAAGGAATATAATTATTTTTGTATATATATATATGCATGACTGACAAAAAGGGTAAAGAATTAAATTTACTGCACTTTACTTAAGAAAATGTATTACAATTTATATTGTATATACGTAATAATCAATGTCACGAGAAGTTAATAAAAAGCTTCAATGATTGATATTTAGCATAAGCATATTGATACAAATAAATTTACAACTTATTTTTAACCTATTTCCAATAGACGAATATTTTTTCTTGAACTTCACGATTTAAGGGGAAGGTAACGCGCCCAATGTTAAAAAATATCCCATGACACATGAACAAAATTTAAAATGTTCTCCTCTACATTCCCTATAATATCAGTAGCTAAAATATCAGGTATACAAATTCGAGCTAGTTTTTTTTTTTTTTTTTTAGTTATGAATTTTTAAAGTTGACTATACTTTAACATGGAAAAATCAAACTTCAATGTTAATCTAGTCAACTTCAAAAACTAGCTCGAATTTGTATGCATGATATTTTAGCCACTGATATTATAGAGAATGTAGAGGAGAACATTTTAATTTTTTTTCATAATTTTCATGTTTCATGCTGTATGGGATATTTTTTTAACATTGGGCACGTTACCTCACCCTTAAGGGCTATTGTAGCTATTAACACTTGTTGAACATATAATATAAATATAATTTATATATGTAATAAATAATATATATAATAAATAATACATATTATATACAAAGATGACAAGCCACTGAGAGCCGCGAGAGCGCATTCATTGCAGTGCTCGCGCGCGCGCTGTATTATAATGGCGTGTTGTATTGTGGCGGGCGGGCAGGCAGAGCGGTCAACTGGCATGTTTCTTGCGCTACGAAGTCGCGTATCTTCTTCATTTTTTAAGCTAAAGAAAAGTTATTAGCATTTATGAAATTGCAAGGATTTTGTCTTAAACTTTTAAATGAAAAATATTTCTGTATTAATATATATTGACTACGAAATTCACCGTTAAACTTTTTTTTAACACCAAACTTTTCAGAAAATAATTAATTTAAGGGTTAATTGAAATTAAAATTAAATATATTTTTATATTTTCTTGTAGCAAATATATCTGCCTATCATTATATGCATTTACATTGCTTCTATGTAACACGGTTTCGCCACAATATGCAAATTAGTGAGGGTACTATATGCATAACTTTCCATCAAGATGGCGGCGAAAGCCCCGGTGGGATTTTGGGGGGCTTTGGATATGTTACTCAGGGCATCGAGTTCTACCGATGCTGAAAAAATCACAAACTTCGGAATTTATCCGAGGTCAAGATAGGATTTTCACCTATATTGACTGGCCTAGTAAGAATATGGTAGTGTGAATTTTTTCTGAGACCGGAACCTATTTTTAAAAAATTATTGAAAGTCAATTTTGATGACGTCACGGGCGGCACTCCTTAAGAAAAAGGATAGAGCAGTGCCGCCCGTGACGTCATAAAATAGACTTTCAATAATTTTTTAAAATTAGTTCCCGGTCTCATAAAAATCTTAAAAAATTCACAGTACCATATTTTTACCCTTTCTTTCGATTAAGTTACTAAAGTTTTTACATTCTAATATCTCATTGATAGGCTTTACAGACCTTAAAGGGGTACCAAAGTGAATACTTTTTTTAGATATTCTGGTAGCTGTGAATTATTTTGTTATCCCTGTGGCTCAATATTTTCTTACGATGGCTAGTTATTTTACAATTAATTTTTTAGTAAAAAAATTGAGTTGTAGGTTCGTTGGTTGCTTCAAACCGGCGCGCGGCAGCAGCAGTCGCTGATACGACGAGAATCTCCCGCGAATTGGGGGAACCCCCCGGGAACCTCCTCTCACCCCTTTCTTGACGTATCAGCAGTGGCGTGCGGTGGCTTTAGCAGGCAGTAATGCGGCGGCAAAATTATGGGACTGGACACAGCAAAAGGGGGGTCCGGGGGGCGGAGCCCCCCGGATAGCCCGCCGCAGGCGAAAAAAATTTTAAAAAGGGGGCGTGGCAGGCGACTTTTTAAGCATAAAAATAACACAAAAATATATTATATTTCGACGTTTTATACAATTCTAAAATCAATCACAAATAATTTTTTAAATCAATTTGTAAGACGAGTTAAATTTTTTGTCGGTAATGTCTTTTTTTATATCGATCGTATGACAGTTATATTCATGATCGATCAGCACATAATTAATATATAATATATAATATAATTATTTTCACTAAAAACAATACGTATAATTTTTGTATTGTGATTCCGACTATGTACAGCTGCAATACGTGAAAAAAAAATACGCATTTTATTCTCTGCAGTCAATTAAATTCTAATTGTGATCCGCGACGCGGATTGATCAGGATAGCAGTCGATAAATCAATATTTTATTTTCTAAGATACGTAATTTCTTTCAAATAATTTGTTGTTTTGAAAGGTAAAGTCAATTTAAGAACATGAGTTTAATCGTTTAAAATAATTATAGTGTGGATTTCATAATTGTGAAACTATATATTTGTTTTGCTTTAAAAATAAGAGATAAAGTTTTCGAATCTTATATTTTTTTCCCCGGCAGCATATAATTTACGATAATCCACGAGGCAAAAACATCGGCTCCTCGATCGTCGTCGCTCCCCTCCCTCAACTCCCTCCCAGGACTGAAGCTCGCCCCCACCTCCTAAATCGGTAGAAAGCTCAGCTTTTTCTTTGATGATAAAACTATACGAAAAAACGGGCGTGGGAGGGGAAATGTAGATTCATGCATGGGGAAAACAAAGCTGAGTGAGTCTACCGCTTTCATGCAAGAGGGCGTCTTTGCATTGCACCGCGAATTCATTTACGTTTTTGCGGTAAACGCTTCAATAAATTCAAACGAAGATTTTCACATAGACAAAGATAAATTATTTTTTTTATTGAAATTTGACGTGATGAAATTGAAAAAGAAAATATTTATATTCTTTAAAGAAAGCTCAAATTTTCCCTAGATGCGCCGCATCCAACGCATTAATGGACCGCACGCCACTGCGTATCAGCGACTGCTGCTACCGCGCGCCGGTTTGAAGCAACCAACGAACCTACAACTCAATTTTTTTACTAAAAAATTAATTGTAAAATAACTAGCCATCGTAAGAAAATATTGAGCCACCGGGATAACAAAATAATTCACAGCTACCAGAATATCTAAAAAAAGTATTCACTTTGGTACCCCTTTAAGGTGCTATTCCATGGAACGATGTAAAACAGAGCTTGGCGGGACAAAAAAGGCGCACTTCTCGTTCTGATGTGGCCTTATCTCATGTGGCAGCCATGCTAGAGTATAAAAAATCACTGAGATTTAAGCCTTTCTCTTTCTCGCCCAACCAAGCCCCGTTTGACATCGCTCTGGAAACCATGTTGAAACAAGGGAAAGAAAGAGGGGAGGGATCTGTGCCTAATGTGAATCATTTAAAGACCACATTGTAATGACAACATAACCTACAATAGACCAAAGTCACCGATATAGTTACCTGATCTCTAATCTGTCATTGTTCCACAGATGAGCGGCTACGCTACGCTTCCTCGCAGTCGTAAAGGCAGCAAGAAGAAGCCTCTGTAACTCTCCCTCACCCCCCACCACTACCAGATTGTAAAGCTTCGGCTATTTGCTCATGTGAAATTGTTTTTATGCTCTCATCCTAGATTTTTAAGTCACTCATTAGTAGTTTAGAATTTTAAGTCAATGTTTATTAATAATTATTATTATTATACAATTATTATTAACTAATATTCCATTATTTACAAAATAAATTGTTACCTATTAAAATAATGGAAAATTAATTTAATTATCTTGTGCCATTAACTTTATATATTGTAAAAAAAGAATAATAATATGGTAGCTTTTGATTGTAATTGTTTGGTCTCTTAATTTTTAAGTATTAAATTAAATTATTCTTATTGTTTTTAATTTATTTCATTAATTTTAAGTTTCAAAAAAATACTTAGTTACCATTTAAAAAAAAAAAGCTCACATGTTCTGAAAGTATTTAAAAAATCTATTTATACAGGGTTCAAAATATGTATGAAAAATGACAATTTTCATGTTCATCGCCTATCATCATATTTAATATTTTAGAGCTGGGTGATTATTTGTTAAGGATTTTGTGCCTTAAATAGGAATTGATATTATAACATCAATGGATAGAACAAGTATGTTAAAAAGAAACTAATTACCAATACTCTAAAATATTATACACTGAAAAAAATGCTCATGTCTTTCATAATCATAAAAATAAATGTACTTAAATTATTAAACAGTATCAACTCTACTAATATATTCAATGTTATTTATATAAAATGCATTGTTTTTTTAATGTTATCTGAATTTTTATCAAATTTTGTGCTTTTATTAACATATGTAAAAGCAAGTTATAATTTGTATAAAATGTGAATATTAAGGCGGATTCAGATGGCGACAACGGCGATGTGACGCGATTTTGTCACACAAGCTGTGAAATCCTATGCGGCGAGCAAGTTCGCCAGGCTGCGGCAGCGAAATCGCGTTAATTGCGATGCTCTTTTTTTTAATCGCCAAATATGGTCGCCAATAAATGTTACAGCAAGTGCGCATTATTCGCATCGCGTCGCTTGGTAAAAATCGCCATGTGAATCCGCCTTTAGTATTAGAAATTACGACAGAAAATATAATAGCTTTTAATGTTTACAAAAAAAAAAAATGTACAACTTTTAAGGTACTAAAAATATTATCCTTGCATGATTTACTGGTATTTTACAATACTGTTAACTTGGTTTTCATTGTGTTGATAATTGGTAGAGAATTTAAAACATTGGACCTCATTTGGAAAAACACAAATTCAAGTACAAACACAGACCATGAAAACCACATTAACCTTAGCATCATTACAAAGGACCTTCCCCCTTTCTACACTATTCCGAGGAGGGGGGATGAAAGTGGGAGGGGGGGGGGGGGCAAACGACCAACTATTCAATTAAAAACTTGTTTTTCTCACCCCCCTTTTTTTGCGAAAATACTTTACTAGCTTGTTGTTTAACTAAGGATTACACATAAAGAAAATATATTTTGGATCAGTATTTCATATTTTTTTCCCTGCTTTAAGGTAAGGTAACACGCATCAGTTGATTGGCATAGTTCCATTTGATTAACATGTAAATCTTAGCAGTGTGACAAAAATTTTGAAATTTTTGAGAGACAATTTTTAGTATTAGATTTTAATATTTTAGCCACAGAAAAAATTTCTAAACAATCATTGAAGCCATTTTTTTAATTGATTTTTTTAGTTAAGCTTTCAAAAAAAAAGAAATAATAATAAAAAACAAATTTAAAAAAAAAAAATGTCTAGAATAATCATTTTGAAATTTTTTCTGTAGCTTTTAGGTACTAAAATCCACCACTAAAAAAATCACAATTGTTGTATGTGTCTACTACGATTTACATGTTAATTAAATGGGACTACATCGATCAGCTGATCCGTGTTACCTTACCCTTAAAAGAGTTGTGTCCTCTTCCCGTCCCTCTGTTGATGTTTGGGTTAAATGTGATGGCCAATGTAAATTTTCTATCCCAGACATTTTCAAGATTGCATGACAAAAGAAGTAGACCATGGGGTAATATTTTTACTATCTAAAATTAAAAAAAAAAAACAAAAAAACACTCCAATTGTAAATTTTTAAATCATGACTCAAAGTATATAACTGAACAAATAAATGACAGATTTAGTTATAAAGCTGTATATTATGCACACATATTATGTTCTTTGATAGTGATTAAGATAATAAACGTCATTATCTTCGAGATAGCCAAGAATTTGATGGTGCTGTGAAAAGTGTGTGTTAAAATTGAAAGAAGAATGAACGTGCCTTTATAAAAAATATATATATCACATGATTTTATAGTGTACTGTGGCGCCATTCTATGAAGTTTATAATGTAA
The DNA here is from genome assembly GCA_949825025.1 of Siphlonurus alternatus. NCBI lineage: Eukaryota > Metazoa > Arthropoda > Insecta > Ephemeroptera > Siphlonuridae > Siphlonurus > Siphlonurus alternatus. Next base: position 6,862,336 of record OX463786.1, on the reverse strand, counting down.
ATAATTTTTGAACTGGATTTCTTGTTTTTAAAATAGAATACATGTGTCCATCTCTATAAATAAAATTTCATTTTAATTGCATTCTTAGATATATGACAAGAAATATTTGAAGGCTGATTAAAAAAGAATGTTTAATTTAATATGTAATGTAAATTGTTTGTATTAAAGCAGAGATTATCAGATATCGTCTCATCCGGAATTATGAACTATCTATGTTCTATGATTGTTTATAATAATGACAATTAAGGGCATTGGGTGTAGCACCGGTAGTTGGCAACACTGACGTATCTTCACCATTGTTAATTTTTGATCATTGCTCCTCGGAGTAATTTTTATGCTAGAGCTAAGCTGATTGCTGTAGTATCAAGATAATTAGTAGCCCAAGTGCACAATTTGGCTAAATAAAGCCTGATTTAAAGAAAAGTATTTTTTTATATTTTAGAAAAATGCATGTAAATTTAAAAAATTACTAAAAAATACTTTTCTTTAAATCAGGCTTTATTTAGCCAAATTGTGCACTTGGGCTACTAATTATCTTGATACTACAGCAATCAGCTTGGCTCTAGCATAAAAATTACTCCGAGGAGCAATGATCAAAAATTAACATGGTGAAGATACGTCAGTGTTGCCAACTACCGGTGCTACACCCAATGCCCTTAAGGAGAGTGCAATGGACAAATTACATGAAAATTTTATTGCAGAAATTAATAGAGGGTACCAAATTATGCTACTCTGAATTTTTTCAGATTTTTTTGAGACTCACAATCAGATCTATTTTTAAATAATTTTTGAAAGTGCAGCCATGCCCCCTGGAGGCTTCAATAGGCGTCTCAGTCCTTTCCTTTTAATTAAGGATTCAGGTTTGCCAACTTAACTTACAGAACTTTCAATAATTATTTAAAAATAGTTTCGGGTCTCAAAAAAATCTGAAAAACTTCACAGTAGCTTAATTTGGTACCCTCTGTTCATTTCTGTAATAAAAATTTTCAAACAGGTTGTCTATTATAGGCTATAATATGCTTATAATTGCACTCACCTGAAATAGCAGTTAGCTCATTTTTGCACATGTTCGTGGTAGGCAGATAGCTCATTATTTTGGTCAACATTTGAATGTATTATGGCCAATTTGAGGACCAAAAGTTGACTGTTTTTTTCTGGATTTTACTGTCAAAATTGTGCATACATGGCGTTTAAAGGCTTCAAGTCAGCTGATTTTGCTATATTCCCACCTTCCTATCTAAACTTACTGGGTGGGGGAATCAAATTAAAGGAAAATAAATTCTTAGAAATAACCTAAATGAAGGAGAAAAGTACAGATGTTTTGAAATTAAAAATAACTGAGAAAAAAAAAAATAATTTTCTAATATGGTGGCTTGTGGAGAAAATTATCCTGTTGGGAAATACTGAAAACCTCTATTGGCACTAGTGTTATTTTACTAACCGCTATGCTCCACATATAATATGTCCCTAGTGGCACTACCATTCCAAAAAAAAAACGGTGTCCACCGAAACTTTTGGTTTACATTCTGGCTATAATTCACAAAGTATCTGATAGTCTGGTATTATAGAATTTAATTGAAATTGTTGTTTTTTCAAAGACCATTTTCCAAACTGCATGTTATTCATATTCTGACAATTTTATTATATAATTGCTCAGTCAATGGTATTTAAGGGTAAGATAACACGAACAATCGATTGTTGTAGTCCCATTTGATTAACATGTAAACCTTAGCAACCTCATAATAATTCTAAATTTTTTTTGAGAGACATGTGGAAAAAATTTCAAAACAATCGGACTATCCAATTTTTTTAAATGATTTTTTTAAATCTTCAGTATAGGGCTTTCCGATGGAGACCGAAACTAAAAAATCAATTTAAAAAAATAGGATCGTCCGATTGTTTTGAAATTTTTTCCATATTTTTTTGGTGCTAAGAAATGTCTAAAAAAAATTTAGAATTAATATGAGGTTGCTATGGTTTACATGTTAATCAAATGGGACTACAACAATCGATTGTTTGTGTTATCTTACCCTTAAGCACTTATTAAAATACCATAGGTTAAGTAGATAAAATGAATATGCAGTATATTGAACTAAAAATCATATTACACTATATGATTTAATTTGGTCTTTCTTTTTTATTGTGTGTCCATGCATGCATAAAATTAAAAGTACTTCATATTGCTATTTTAAATTTTCTCTTCATTAAAAATTACATTTACTTTCAATGTCCAATATTGACCTAAAAAAATGAAAAAGTAAAAAAGATAGCAATTAAGTTAGTTAGCAAATTAGCACAAATAATTAAAATGTTTTGGATTGTATAATTTTATGCTGTTTTTTTTTATGAAAAATGTTTTTATGTAATTTATGAAATTTTCTCTGTAATAATAAAAAAGACTATTAAAAGATTTATGCTTTTTATTTTATACTCTTTTCCAGGAAAAACATATACCGTAGTAGTAGAGTATATTGTTTGAGAAGGTATACTACAACATAATTTATTTTAGTATTATTTGATATAGTTAATTAAGCTTGTTTTAATTATAGTAATATTCTAAAAATTATGATGTTCAAAAACACAAAATATTTAGTATTTTAATAATACTTCACTAAAAGAGGCAAAAAGTGCAGCATAATAAAAATTAGAATCAAAGGGGGACATTCACAAAGCACTTTAACCCCAACTTTATCCCCAAGTTTCATCCCTGGTATTAAACATGGTGCTAAACTAGGAGCTAGACATGGTTAGCCCCTGGTTTAGCACCATGTTTAGTACCAGGGATAAAACTTGGGGCTAAAGTTGGGGTTAAAGTGCTTTGTGAATGCCCCCCAATGTGTCTTAAAAATAAAATATCTGAAGTATGTGGTAGTTGGTTTAGAAGTATGAAAATTTATACCAAAAAATTTTGTATTAAAAATAGCTACATTTTGTCTTGCTCCTCCTATAAATACTTTAAGGGTAAGCTAGATAACGCCACCAATGTTAAAAAAAATCCCTCGCACAAAAATTTTGAAAAAAATTTAAAATGTTCTCCTCTACACCTCCTATCAGTAGCTAAAATATCAGGTATACAAATTCTAACATGGAGAAATGGAAATCCCATGTTAAGGTATAACCTGAGAATTTGCCTGTCAAGGTCAAGAGGCGTGGCTACACCTGCAAATCTGACAACACTGTTGCAATAGTAATGCGAATAAAAGATTAGGAGGGGGTGGTAACTACAGTCCTTGAGAGCGTTGCCAAGTTTCTTAGGACATATCAGAAACGATCATCGCCACGGTTCGAAATATATGAAAACAATTCAGAAAAATAGTCCAAAAAATTAGCTTTTAATCCAAGTAAAATTCTAAAAAAATTCTCGAGCCGTTTTTGTGCAATTTTGATTGAAAAATTTAACATTGAAAGGATACAAAATACACATTTGAATAAATTAATTATAATTAAACCAACGGTTAAAAAAATCTAAAAAAAATCAGTAGTATTTGGACAATTGTTTTAAGTCTACCAAATTAATTTCAAGAACATCTGTCGATACGACTTTTTTCGTCCGAATATCTCAGGTTAAGCCTTAAATTAGTCAACTTTAAAAATTCATAACTCAAAAACTAGATCGAATTTGTATACCTGATATTTTAGCTACTGATAGGGGGTGTATAGGAGAACATTTTAAATTTTTTTCATAATTCTTGTGTGAGGGATTTTTTTTTAACATTGGTGGCGTTACCTTACCCTTAATAATATTTGAATTTGGAAGAGAAATCCTCCTTTTACAAATTTAGATTCTCAAAAAATAAATAAAATAAATAAATATTGATTATAAATTTAAAATGTAGTGATGCGGTAGAAGGAGATGAGTATTAAGTTTATTGTACCAGCCACCAGGATGTAAGATTATAATATATACTCATTAAGTTTCCACCTTCCAAATTTCATAAACACTGAATGACAAATATTCATTTCTTGCCAGGATTAAAAAAAAAAAATAAATAAATAAAATAATTAATTAATTTAAAATTATTATTTAAATAATTATATAATTTTCGAAATTCATATTTTAATACATTTATTTGAATAACATATAATATAACATATTATTATTTTTAAAATGCTTTTAAAAGTATTACAATTGCATTGAAGGGTAAGGTAACGCCACCAATGTTAAAAAAAATCCCTCTCACAAAAATTCTGAAAAAAATTTAAAATGTTCTCCTCTACACCCCCTATCAGTAGCTAAAATATCAGGTATACAAATACGAGCTAGTTTTTGAGTTATGAATTTTTAAAGTTGACCAATTTAACATGGGAGTTTCATTTCTCCATGTTAAAGTAGTCAACTTTAAAAATTTATAACTCAAAAACTAGATCGTATTTGTACACCTGATATTTTAGGTACTGATAGGGGGTATAGAGGAGAACATTTTAAATTTTTTTCAGAATTTTTGTGAGAGGGATTTTTTTTAACATTGGTAGCGTTACCTTACCCTTAAAAAAAATCCCTCACACAAAAATTCTGAAAAAAATTTAAAATGTTCTCCTCTACACCTCCTATCAGTAGCTAAAATATCAGGTATACAAATTCGATCTAGTTTTTGAGTTATGAATTTTTAAAGTTGACTACTTTAACATGGAGAAATGAAACTTCCTTGTTAAATTAGTCAACTTTAAAAATTCATAACTCAAAAACTAGCTCGTATTTGTATAACTGATATTTTAGCCACTGATGGGGGATGTAGAGGAGAACATTTTAATTTTTTTTCATAATTTTCACGTGGGATTTTTTTTTATGATTATTTTGCTACATAATTTTTAACCTAGCTTTTTATAAAAAAAAAGTATGCAATATGAATATTCGCTTAAAGTTTTCTGCATCATATGAATATCATGGACTTTGGACATGTATATTTATGTTGCATCAACATTGCACTTTAATTTGATAAGGAAAAAGTTTCACATATATCACATGTTTAATACAACTGAGATAGTTTTTATTTCAAGGTAAAAATAATAAAAAATCCAAGCACTCATCAAGGTTATAAAATTTCTCTCAAAAACGTTTCGTTATTTAAATATAATTTTATCTTTGTTGACATTATGAATTTACAATGTTTGTTATAAGCGGTAATAAATTAAATGCAATAACAAAGTAATTTACTATTGCGATGTTTTCTGCAGTTTTGACCCAAAAAAAAGTTGTGAATTAATTCAGTTGTATTCAGAACATTTCTTTTTGCATCGTTCATATATTTTTCTTCCAAAAAAAGGTAAGTTTATATTATATATAAATAAATATTTAGTTTTTATTATAATCACGCGTATTCAAGTACGTGTTAAAAGGAAGGAGAGAAAAAGGAGACAATTTTCAATAAATTGAAACGTTTATTTTATTTTATCAAAATTTCAATCGGCGAGCATCACTTTTGTTAAAAAATATAAGCTGATGATAAAATATCTCTACAAATATTGCAAATGAATTAATTTTTATTTGAATCTCATATTTTCTAACAACTATATAATATTAATAAAATTAGACATTATTAGACTTTTTTGCCGGAAAATTATATATTATATTAATGGCTTCAGTTATTTTGATATTTGTTATACGAGTATATGTTTTCATACATAATTACAATTAATTACATAATAATTATTTTTAGTTGATAGACTTGGGAATATATACGACATACTGAGTGATTATTGTGTATTATAATCACTTTTTATGTATTACATATTATGCTTTATATAAATTTAAAAATAATTATTACTGAAGTTCTGTTAATTCTATATACATGATTTATAATACATTATTAATTTTGCTTATAAAAAATTAAAACTTACATTTTTTTTTTATAAAATAAAATTATAAAAAAATAGAAAAAATAAAATTACAAAGACTAAATGTTAAGTGAGTATGCAAATAGTTACGGCCATATTTTAATATTCAATATATTCAATATTTTATATAGTGATAAAATCGCTCCCCGCAGCGCGGAGATGATATTATTTTGCAAAGATATGTATCATTATATATTTTTTTTTCTGCTTTAACTGAACCCTAGTACAGGGTACTGGCTACAATTAAATGACTGTATTTAACTTCCCGGCTCTTCGTAGACCCTACTTTTGTGCATGGGTCGATCCCTTCCAAACAGGGGCGGCCATGGCCTAAGCAATCCATCCCAGCATTCGCCTGGTTATATTGTAACTGAGGGAACCATGGAAACCTCAGTCAGGATGGTCGGTAATTGATGGATGATACCATCAATCACCTCCCGAATGCACGAGTGGGTGTTCTAGCAACCGCCACTTGTTATTGGCTTGAATCACCATGGCACCTTCTCTCCATACCCATATGTTACATTATATTTATACATTTACAGATGGAGAGCAACGACACGATGCAAATAAGTGTTGAGGCACCACTCCTCGGGTGGCTGGACCTCAGTGTCTTCGGGTGCATGTTGGGCACTTCGTCAATCATCGGCTGCTACTTCGGCTGCTGTTCAGGTCGTCAAAACAATGCGAAAGAGTACCTCATGGGTGGCAAGAGTATGGGTATCTTTCCCGTGTCTCTATCGCTCGTCGCCAGGTACCTAAATCTGCTTGATAAATAATTTAGACGCGAGTGAGCAGGCGTGAGAACAAAATTTGTATCCACAAAACAAATTAAAAAAAAAAAAAATGCTTGAGTGGAGAAAATGCAAAATTTCGGGAGGGGGGGGGGATTCAGTGGCGGGAGTTACCTGAAACATTATTATAAAATTAGTAACCGTTACAAAGGGTATCCTTAAATTACATTGTAGTTACAGCTATAAAAACTTATTAAATTTGACGCCCTCAGGTAATTTTTACAATGTTAACATTCTAGTAGTTAAGTTTTGCAAATTTAATTTTAAACATTTTGCTTACCTCTTATTTTTTATTTTCAATTAAATTTTAATGTTTTGCCTGCACCGCAGAATTCTCTACTAATCTACCGTCATCATGGCGGCCTGCGCGCGCAAGTTTGCATTATCCCCTGTAAAGTAGCTAGGCTGATTGAATTTTGCTAGTGAACCATCTTATATACTATGTACTGCAGGGAAGGCTAGGGGGCTGCAGATCCTCTCCCCCTCCCCCGAAATGTTGGATTTAACATGGGCAATAGGCATTCCTCCGCCCCCTTCCTCCCTTCATTTTTTTTTTTTTTTTTTACATTGACCTTATGAAGGAAGGCCTTCCCCGCCCTCCCCCAGGCGCGGATCCAGGGGGGTGGCTGAGGGGGCTGCAGCCCCTCTCAAAATTTCAAATTTAACATGGCCAATATAGGCATTTTTCCCACTCCCAATTTTTTTCTTAACATTGTCCTTATGGCGACAGCCCCTCCCGAAATTTAATTCTGGATCCGGGCCTGCCCTCCCCTGATTTTTTTCTGGATCCGCGCCTGATGTACTGTATAATATACCTGCCTTAGTTTGCGTTATACATTTTGAGGCCTGTACTGTTCCAGCTTCATATCTGGAATTACAATGTTGGGGATGCCATCTGAGATCTACCGTTTCGGTACACAGTACCTCGTGGTTATATTAACTGTAACCCTTGTTGGGATTACCATTGCCACAGTACACGTTCCGCTCTACACCAAACTACAACTGACCTCCTGTTACCAGGTAAGCTTCATTAGTTCAGACATTTTACGACTGACCGGGTAGATCCAAGGTTTCAGTGGGGAGGGGGGTAATTATTGCACCATTTAAATTGTGATGCAAAATGCTGAAAAAATAAACTGAAAAAATTGACTAGAGTTTTTTTCTATTCAACCATATGGAGGTTGTCCAATGTCTTCAAATATTTACAATGAGTATAATAAAATCATATTAACAAAATATATAAACCAGGAGTGATATAATTAATTTTAAATGTAAATTAAACAGAAAAATAAAACAGGTATTTAAGAATGAATCTCAGTAGGTTGATATCTCGCAATCGTACCGCCTGAATGCAACAAGATTTGCAGGGAACTTAGAACTCACCATCAATAGGTGGCATACAAATTTTGAAGCGAATCTGTCTTATCAGTTTTGTGAAAACTGAGGTAGAAGTTTAACATTGGTCTTATGGACGGAAACCGGAAATAAAGCTGTTGTAAGAAAACTGTCAGACTGAATTTGCTCAAACCATAAGTGATTAAGTTTTAGAACATTATCGATTTTTTAAAATTTATTTCATTCGATTCGTTTACAGGGAAATATTCTTTGATTCCGAAGTAACTGAGATTGATCGTTAAAGCACAGTTAAGGGTAAGGTAACGCCACCAATGTTAAAAAAAATCCCTCTCACAAAAATTCTGAAAAAAATTTAAAATGTTCTCCTCTACACCCCCTATCAGTAGCTAAAATATCAGGTATACAAATACGATCTAGTTTTTGAGTTATGAATTTTTAAAGTTGACCAATTTAACATGGGAGTTTCATTTCTCCATGTTAAAGTAGTCAACTTTAAAAATTTATAACTCAAAAACTAGATCGTATTTGTATACCTGATATTTTAGGTACTGATAGGGGGTATAGAGGAGAACATTTTAATTTTTTTTCAGAATTTTTGTGAGAGGGATTTTTTTTAACATTGGTGGCGTTACCTTACCCTTAATTTGTTATTAATATTTATAATTACTGCCGATATGATGTAGATTAATTGGAGAGCAAAACCAAATTATTAACTACTTTTTAGAATTGATAAAGGCTGCTGTTCAAAATAATTTAGATATTAAAAATTAATTATTACATATATCCCTGCTTGAAATATTTTAAAATGGGCTAATTTAAATTAACATAAAAATTTGACAATAAATTATAAATTTAGTTTACCTATTCAAACATGTAATAAGAAAAATTCCAATAGTTTAATTGTTTATTGCTAATGTGTTTCCATTTGATAAGAAATGAAGATCATAATAACGTATTTTGTTTCAGTATCTAGAACTTCGTTTCGACAAAAAAGTTAGGAAAATGGCTTCAGTTTTATTCGTAATATCTCAGGTAAATAATTTTATTTTAATTTTAAAAATTAATTATTATTTAATTTAATTAATTTTTTCAGCTCTTCTATATTCCTATAGTTGTTTACGTTCCTGCATTAGCCTTCAGTCAAGGTATGTGGATGAATTAGAACATTTTAAAGATATAGTAAAAAAAGTCTCTATTATTACAAATGTAAATAAATGATTATTAAATATGATATTATGTCTTTTATTGTAGGTAAAATTAACATTCTCTTCGTAATAACTTCAGAACTATCAACATTCTAGGATGTTAAAAATTTTATGCATTATTTTTAATAATTATTTAATAATAAATAATTTTTAATCATGAATAATTCGCCAATGACCACCCCTTTGAACTTGTATTATAAAGCTCCAGAGCTAGACGAGGGTCTCTTTGCAGTACGTGTTATTATCCTAGTATCATATCAAGTATGCTAATATCATATCCCATAATTATGTTTCAGTAACTGGAATCAACGTACATATGATAACACCAATCACGTGTCTCGTTTGCATCTTTTACACCACGCTGGTAAGTAAAAATAATAAATAATTATATAAATAAATAAATAAATAAATAAATAAATAAATAAATAAATAAATAAATAAATAAATAAATAAATAAATAAATAAATAAATAAATAAACTGAAGGGAAATTGCAATCAATAGTGGGTCTTGGATTGGGATGGAGGGAAAGGCGGTGCTCATGTTAGTCACGTGGTACCGTGGTTCACTGTAGACCTTGTGGTTCTAGGGTGGACTACGCGCTGTGGTGTGGACGGACGCACTACAGACGGTGCTCATGTTCTCCGCAATGGTGACCGTCATGGTCCTCGGAATCAACCAAGTCGGGGGGTGGGGGGAGGTTTGGGCCAGGAACCAACGGGGAGACCGACTACACCTCTTCAAGTAAGCATCAAGTTCCAGCAATGGACAACATGCATGAAAAAAATTTATTGCAGAAATGAATAATAGAGGATACCAAATTATGCTACTCAGAATTTTTTCAGATTTTTTTTTTTCGTTCCGGAACTATTTTTAAATAATAATTGAAAGTTCTGTGATTTAAGTTGGCACCCCTGAATCCTTAATAAAAAGGATAGAGACTGGACGCCTATTGACGCCTGCAGGGGGCGTGGCCGCACTTTCAATAATTATTTAAAAATACTCACTGGGTCTAAAAAAAAGAATCAGAAAAAATTCAGAGTAGCATAATTTGGTACCCTCTATTCATTTCTGCGATAAAAATTTTTCATGTATGTTGTCCATTATATATTGTCTGCAATAATGAGCTATCAGCCTACCATGATCTCGTTGCAATAAATGAGCTATCTGCAATTTCAGTTTATTGCAATTATGAGCTTTATTTTACACCAATATACAGCTCATAATTGCGCTTACATGAAATAGCAGATAGCTCATTATTGCAACGAAATCGTGGTAGGCAGATAGCTCATTATTCTGGACACGGAACGAAATACTGAGGGAGTTTGCGGTCTTTCTGTTCATATTTCAGCATAGAAATTTATTGAAGAATATCTGATGATTAAAAAGAATGTATTCCTAAATAGCATACAAGTTCCAAGTTTTTACAGTAACTTTTATTTTGAAAAATCGTCCTACGTTTTTAAAATTCTAAATTGTCACAGTGTTGAATGTATTATTTTAGTTATGTGTGGTTAGCAGTCAATTGATGCATATGATAGAATAGAATAGAAATTTCTTTATTATAGGCGATTTTTGGCCTGACAGCCATTCTTACACATAACTTCAGATACAAATTAATAATATATAATATTGCATACATAAGTTTTACTGTTTACACATAAATAGTCCAATAACATTAGTCTCTTGAGGTACGTAACTTTTATCGTAGAACTTTTTATCACACACGTTTCATTATCTTATATCACAAATTTTAAATCACATATGATCGCAGATAGCTCATTATAAACTAAAATTATATATTAATCGAGAACCACGTTTAAACCAAATCATGTTCCAGCATGAATCCAGATCCTCTCCAGAGACAAAGTTTCTGGTCAGTCCTGGTGGGGATTTACTTCCAGTTTCTGGCGGAGTGTGGAGTGGGCCAGGGCTTCGTACAGAGGTACCTGTCAGTACCGGACCTTAGGACGGCCAAAATGTGAGTACCATGCCCGTACCGACAGATGACACTAGTGTCGATGTACAGCAAATTAACATTTAAGAACAACCACTTGTGCACCCGGGAGATGATTGGATGGCATCCTTCATTATTTGCTGACCATCCTGACTGAGGTTTCCACTGCTCCCTTAGTCACAACCAGGCGATTGCTGGGATGGATTGATATAGGCCATGGCCGCACCGGTTTGAAAGGGGCCCACAACACCCTAAGCAATATAATAGGTCGGGCCCACGAAGACATGGGAATTCAGTGATTTGTGACCAGTACCCCCTTACCCTAAATAGTTTTGCCTGTTTTTTATTCAAGTTTTTATTATATTTTTAATATACGATGAGTGTTATTAATAAATTGTATTAATAATATAATGATTATATTGAGACATTAGTTCTATGAATTTGTATAAGAAAAAATTGAAGATATCACTACGATATGAATGAGAATAATGATTTAGATATTAGATATGTTAGAAAAATACTATAATATATTAATATATGTTCATTAAATTATATTTTTTTATTTGTAAATTGAATAAAATTTAAACGTTAATTTTTTATTATTTTTTTTTAATTTAATAAAATTTAAATATTTAATTGTTTATTAAAAAAAACATTTTTAATTTTTGTTTTGATTTTTTTTTATAATGGTAAGAACATTTCATATTGCTAAAACATGTTTTTAGTTTAATTTGATTTAAATAAATAAAAAAATCCTTGCATTTTATATAATGAAAAATTTCCATTCGTTTACCCTTTGGTGCTGCTGACCATTTTGGGGAGTTCCAGACTTTAATTAATTCACAATGGACAAATTTTAATTATAATATTAAAATCGTTTATATTATGGAGGCGGGGTTTAGGCTGAAATGACACACTCCACACTCTTCCATCCAACTCCCTACAAATACATTAAAATGAGATCAAAAGATAATTCAAACACAAAAAAAAAAGAAACAATAACAGAACACAGAATCAATCACTTATAATTATGATTATATTACAGATAGTTTTCATAGGTACATATATTATATAATTAATATTAGTAAATAACTTTTTCGTGCACAGGGTATTTATATTGAATGTATTATTAATTTCACTTTCGGACTTTTACCTTTGCCGGTATTTGATGTAATCCTTCTGTGTGTAGTATGTTGCGATGGTCACTTAGTTTTCATGCATTTTACTAACACTTGCATGTAATACACATATCACTACGTTTCGAGATTCAACCGTTCTCTTCCTCAGGTGATCTGAGACTCAGATATGTAGTGATATGTGTAGTACATGCAAGTGTTAGTGACGTGCACGAACACTAAAAAGTGACCATCGCAACATACTACATACAGAAGGGTTACATCAAACACCGGCAAAGGTAAAAGTCCGAAAGTGAAATTAATAATACATTCAATATATAATTATATATAACATAAAGTACGTACACTAAAAGATATATTTATATTTCTTTCTGTACATGTCATTTGCAGCACGCTGATTTGGTTCACGCTGGGCCTGGTGTTGGTCGGGGTACTTTGTGGAACAACGGGGGTGGTTATCTTCGCAGCCTATCACCAGTGTGACCCTCTCACCTCAGGGGTGAGTAAATAGGGGCGTAGTGCGCTGGACCGGGTCTTTTAGATCACCGAAGTCAAGTAACGTCGAGCGTTGGATGGTTGACCATTTACTACAAAACCTATGTTTCCCACTCAGGGGTAAATCGTCCCTTGTCTTTGGACCATTGTACTTCCGGTTCATTGACAAAAGCTGTAGCGTCTATCTTGGCTAAGGTTTCCACGTTTTCCTCAGTCGCAGTCAAATGCCGGGATTGCTAGGCTGTGGTCGGCCTAGTTCTCAATGAGGCAGGGTTTCGGAAAAGGTTTGGGGTTTCAAACTTAATTTAATTAGTGCATGAGTAATTAGTAAATACAAGAAATACATATGGGTGGAAATAAAAGCGTGGGATTTTTAAAGTTAATTGCAAAAGTAACCCCAGAGAGCACTGTGAACCATGATTAATTTCCAGTAGACAAACTTCATGTCATATCGTATAAAGATACATTTCCATGGAGCGGGAAAAGTGAAAAAATCGCTTGCCGCAGCCAATCAGAGGCTCGGGATTTCCTCGCCTTGCGAGGAGCGATTTTATTGCCAATATGGCCGCCATACGAGATTGAAGTAAGTGCGCTTTTCTCGCCCTGCCAAGCCTCGTTCGACATCGCTTCATGGAAATGCAACTGTAAACATTCAATCATTTTTGTATTATGCACCTATCTAACCATGTAATTATATTTGTACAGAAAATTCAGCAGCCGGATCAGCTGTTACCGTTATACGTGACGGAGGTCGCCGGTCACATTCCGGGACTGAGTGGACTGTTCGTGGCCGGGGTGTTCAGTGCAGCGCTCAGGTTGGTTTTCGTCTCAGATGGCCGTGAGTTCGATCCCAGCTACTGCCGTTTTTTATCTGTATGTCATGATAATGGTTCAAAATTCCTGAAGATATTGACTGAAGTTTTCACAGTTTCCAGAGATACTGGGATGAATGACTCAGGTTTCCACGCTCCTTTACCTTAACAAGGAAATATGTTGGAATTAATTCACCATTTTATTCATTCCATACCTCTTCTTTGCTGTTTTTCATATGATTTTCTGTTTAAAAATAAAGTTTATCAATATAAGTAAACTTATTAGATAAAGAATATATTTTTACCGAATCATATAATAGATGTGAAACCTTGATTTTTGTATCGATAATATAAATTTTTGGTCTTATTTTTTTTTAGTCCTTCTAGCATACTTAAAATCAAGTTATAAGACAACATAATCAAGTAACACGTTTGTCCTTATGCGTGCGTGTAAAATATTTACATGAAAATGACGTCACAACGTTATTAATTGTTAAGGTGCACGATTTTAGTTTAAAAAATTGAAAATTTATAGATATGCAAATTTAATACGCAATAGAGGCTTCAAATCAGCTGATTTTTCAGTGTTCCCACCGTCCTATCTAAACCTATGTAAAAAAATAACGTGAATTCGTTTTTTCACCAAGAAGAAGATTTTTTAGAAAAAATTCCTTTACGGAACTTCGGCCCAAACCAAAAAATACAGTTGATAATAAAATTGAAGAATTATATTTTTTACGTTATTTATAACCGAGAAAAGTTAAGATAACTTTTTGCTTTATTTTCAAGTGTGAAATGGACCTTAGCGACACAAATGAGCATCGCGAGGCGCACTAACTTGAAGCTTCTATAAAATATTCTTGCAGGATGTCCATTATAAATTAATTTTCACCTTCAGTTCGATGTCTACTGGACTGAACGCCGTCTCAGGTGTCCTGGTTGAGGACATTTTCGCCACGTGTCTACCCAAGCGGCTTAGCACCGGCACGTGTCTCAGACTGGCGGCAGCGTTGACGGGAGCTCTATGTGTGGTGCTAGTGTATGTAGTGGAGCACTTAGGGGGAGTCTTGCAGGTGAGACATTAGAAAATAGACCCCCCCACGTGTCAAATGACACCCCACGTGTCAACACGTGTCTGAGATTGTAAATAAGGAAACGACTTTTATTAAATAAACTGCATTCAAATTGTTGTATTGCATATTTAAATACAAAAGAATTTAAAATTTATTTAATATATCGGCCCTCGTCTGCAAAAATGAGCTGTCTGCTTACCACGATTTTGTTGCAATAATGTGCTGTCTGCTATTTCATGTTAGTGCAATTATAAGCTGTAAATTCATATACAATAAAGCTTATAATTGCGCTGACCTGAAATAGCAGATAGCTCATTATTGCAACGAGATCAAGATAGGCAGAAATATCATAATTCCGGACGAAGAACGATGTATAATTTATGTATTGTTATTGTTCTTATTGAATGGGGTACTGACACTGACCAAAAAAAAAGTTGCAAGTTTGTGTCAATATTTCAAAAGGCACGAGAATTTCATGAAGAACAAGCCCTATTACAGCATTCTACGACAATTTCCTAATTTTATATGAATTTTTAAAACCTCTCAAAAATGACGTCATAGCATTGAATCTTAAATGGGAAAATATATCAGTTAACATTACCAAATCCCATACTTAATATTGAAATGTAACCAAAACTTCATTTGCAAGGTTTTTAGGTGCTAGAATCACGATAATGAAGGTTTCAAATTCCTACCTCAACAACTTTTCATTTTAGCAATGTTAACTGATGCATTTTCCCATTTAAGATTCAATGGTATGACGTCATCAAAAAAAGTTTTAAAAATTCATATAAAATCAGCAAATTGTCGTAGAATGCTCTAATAGGGCTCGTTCTTCATAGAATTCATAGTACTTTTTATTAGTATTGCTAACTCAAATACCGGTCAGTACCCCATTCTTTAATATCCTTAAAATTGTGCCACAAAATGTAACGTAATAATCATTTAAATATTAACATAAAAGCAGAAAGATTGATTGATCTTTTCCCTCGATTTTAAGGGTGTTATTAGGGTGTCACAAAATTCTTAAATAATTTGATTTGACAATAACGTTACCAGCATGTCTCAGAGAAGTTGAAAGTGAAAAATTATTTAAAGAAAAATTAAAAAATATTCTTATAAATAAGGAATTGTACTCTGTAAAAATGTACTTTTGTAATAAGTTGCCAGAAGATATACTGTCTAATGTTGTTTTTTAATTGATTGTATCTATTGTATTTCATATCTTGATAGTTTTATGAATTATTGTTATTTTGATGTGTTTTTATGTTATGTAATTTTAATGTTATTATTAGGAATGACTTAATCCATGTTGTACCTGTACAGCCAGTTGATTGAATAAATGAATTGAATTGAATTGACTATATCCAAATATAGAAAATAAAATAAAAAGGTTGTCAATTTAAACCATAATTTGTTTGTCATATTGATGTTCGTAAAGAAAATATCGATTCATGATTATGTGCAGGACTGCAGGTAAAAAAGAAAATCTAATTATTTCTATTTGATAGTGTATTTACAAACATATCTTAAATTTGCTCTTGCAAAAATAAAACATATATTATTACCTGCAGTATATAATTAATGCATTCCACCCGAAAGACCACCAAAAAAATATAGCATAGTCTATACACACAGCTTTTCACTCTCTTAGTGCAGTTCCACTATACAAAAGTCTTGGCAAAGTTCTACAAAGAAAGACGTAACCATTCTTAATTATATGACGTAACTGAACGCCATCACCTATAGAAGGTAATTTTCTAATTTCATGTTTGTACCTGCAGGTGTCTTTCAGTCTGAGTGGCATCACGTCAGGTACGATGCTAGGTCTCTTTACCCTGGGGATGTTCGTCCCTAGAGCCAACAGTAGGGTAAGTACCCTGATATTTGTAATGATATATAAAGAATTAAATTAATTAAAATTTATGCTACCATTAAATTCGTTATATATGAACCCATTACAGAAATTTTTTAAGCTGGCTTTATAAAAAAGATTATGTAATTTATTCTTTAATATATACAGTGGTTCCAATTCATGTCCTTTTGCTAACTCATAATTTGGAATTTCAAAAATATTGATACAGCCTCGTGGTTCAATTTCATTTTAATTTATTTTACTGAAGATACATTTTTTTTAATATATTTTTTTATGAAGAAATTATTGAGGATAAGTTACTGAAAGGAGTTTTAATAAATTAAATTAAACACCAGCTAGTTTTAAATTATCAGTGTTGTTATAATATCGGTTCAAATTCATATTTACATTATCAATAATTGCATTGAAAGGGAATTGATTTTTGTGATTAACTTTTTTTCTTCACATTAGGATGTATTTTTTACATTTATAATATTAGTATTTAATTAACAGTAAATGTCATAATTTAAAAAAAAAAAAAAAAGAAAAGAAATTTTCAATTTCTGATAGTATTAAAATTAAAAAATATTTAATAATTATATTAATCAAGTTTAATTCTTTAATATGAAAAAAATAAAACAATAGCATAGTTTTTTTTAACGAATTTATGCAATATTTTTATAATTATTTTTTTAAACATGGTAAATATTTTATTTCATTATTTTTTTAAAGCATATTATATTAATTTATTGATTTTACATTAAACTGACTGAGAATTAAGCAAATTTAATAGATTATATTTTTAAAAAATATTATTTCTCTGTATTTCATTTATTTCAAATTTAAAATAATCAAAATTTTGAATATATTTTTTTATATCGGCAAGCATGATAAAAATTATTACCTATTTGAAAATGTTCGTCTTCAACTCTCCTCCACACGTCTAAACCTAATATTTTTACCTCTATAACACATCTTATTTCCTCTTCGCTCAAAGTGAGGATAAAAATGAATACAATTTCTGACATCTTATGCTCAAGAAGAGGAAAAAATACGTAATATCGTCTTTTTACCTCTAAAATGGTGCAAAAAAAGAGGACAAAAGACGAGAGGAGAGCTTCATATATAGCTAATAAAAGATAAAATTTATTTCAACTCGGGTTAAGCATCAGGAAGTTGCCTAGTTTCAAAACCAGCAATACGCATTTTCAGTAAGTGTCAATTTCCTGGTAAAAAAGTTGGGATTATGATCTTAGTTGAAAATGCATATTGCCGGTTTTGGAACTATTAGGCAATATCTGTTCATATATTGAAAAGACAGTCGAAGACAATAATTTTCCTTCTTCAGGGCGCGCTTGCTGGTGCGGTGGCCAGCCTGGTGCTTGTCAGCTGTCTGGTGTTTGGTACTCAGAGCGCCATTGCCAGCGGGGCCCTCAAACATCAGCCTCTGTCACTCTCAGTGGAAGGATGTGCGGTCAACGTGACCGTACCTTTTGAAGCAGCGTGAGTCCAAATGTACAGCTTGCTTCATAATTTCATATCATCTCGCGTTACTTATTTATGTCATTAAGGTCCCATTTGAAAATGAAGCAAAGTGTTTTCTTAAAACTTTTGTAAATGTCGTAAAAAAATCTCAATCTTATACTATCTACTGTATTTTTCGGTTTTCACTGAAGTTTTATAAAGAAATTTTCCTTTAAGGGAAGGGAACGACTTGAACTTTTATATACATTTATTTCTTTTTTCTGTTCGTAAACCCTGCTCGGTGTACACTTTCTGCACCCAATCGACCTTATGTACATGCGATATAAGGTCGATTGGGTGTAGAAAGTGTACACCGAGCAGGGTTTACGAACAGGCCTTATGTTTCACTGCACAAAAAAATATATAAATATAAAAGTTAATTGAAACCGTTCGCCTCTTTTGAATTCTTTCTTTTTAATAAAATAAACAAAACAAATTATTAGTATTATTTTTACATTGGTTTAAGTAGAACAATGGGAACTTCTAAAAATGAGCTGCAGATGTAACGTTCTTGCTGTCGCGAAGTGTACATCACAAATTCATCCATGTTGTTTCAGATACGACGCAAGTCTTGTATGGCCCATCTTCCGAATCTCCTATATGTACTACTCACTGATCGGCGCCATGTTGGTACTACTGGTTGGTGTCCCCACAAGTTTGTTAATACCGGACAAAGAAGAGATGGAGAGACATCGAGATCTTTTCTGTCCACTAGTACATCGCTTTTTGGACACCAAGAGAGCGGAGCCGGTGCATGAGATCAAGCCTTTGGTGATTGCCAAGTAGTTTGGTGAATTATTAGGCCTGTTCGTAAACCCTGCAAACACTTTCTGCACCTAATCGACCTTATGTACATGGGATATAAGGTCGATTGGGTGTAGAAAGTGTACACCGAGCAGGGTTTACGAACAGGCCTATAGACAATGAGGGGGATTCAAAAAGACTTATCCGCGAGACTTAGCCGGCGGATCTCTTGTCCACGTTCTAGTCTGGATAACCTAAATACTTAGCCGCGCGGACAAGTATAAGGCTGGACAAGGGTTTGGATAAGTCGGTCTGGACAAAAGTCATTTGGCCAAGCCTGTTGGCTAAAGTCCCGCGGACAACTAACCGCGCGGCCAAGTCTCGTGGACAAATCTCCCACCTGGATAAGGTTTTTATTTACGCCGCCATCTTGGATTACGTGTTAAATACGGTGATAATTGGACCACCATATATCGTGATTTTATATTATATTACGTAAACATTGTGTTTAAAATTAATGTCATTTCAATCTTATTATTATATTGGGGTGACATGGTTTAAAATTTTTGGCGCTTTTAACATTTTTTGTTTTATTTCTCTAATTTCCCGTTCTGTGCGAGGCGCTGGTGGCATAATAATAAATTCATCGAGCCTCGCTGAATAACCCACGTTTTTTTTTTTTTCAATAAATTTATACCTTATACCCAATATTTGAATTAAATAATGGGTTTTTATTATCATATATGATAATACTCTATTACAATTAATGACGGTACGTGAAATATCCATTAGAAAATTGCTTATTTTGACGACATTTGAGGGCTTGATTTCAACCTCCTTGATTTTAGTTCATTTTCTGTTTGCCTCATTTACTTATTTTTAACATACAGGAGTTCATACTTCTTAATTAAATGCTACCAGACTAATTATTAACTTAAAAAAGCTTTATTTTTAATAACTGTTCGTGTTTAAATATGTAAAAGTATGATGAAGTATCAGAAAATTACAGATGAATGGTATCATATCATAGAGCTATATATCATAACTCGTCAAATTAAGCAATTTTACGTTAGATATTTCACTTACCTTTATGAAATGTCATAGAGTAGTGTATTCTTGGGCTGGCCATGTGCAATTATAGACACAAATATCAGGTATTAATCGTCTAATTATTGAAAAATGAGCATAACTAAAAAATGTGTGCCAACAAAGAGGGCGGGGCTTGCTGATGATATAGAAAAGGGGGAGCGGGGCGGAGCGGGGGGAGGTAAACCGGGTAAACATTGAATATAAGCGCCAAATGTTTAAAACTAATTTTCCTATGTCTTATGCAAACTACACAAATTGATATTTAATCAAATTTGAACACAGTTGTTTAATAAATTAGCAATGAATCATCATATATGTAGATCCAATTACCTCCATATTTAACACGTAATCCAAGATGGCGGCGTAATTAAAAACCTTATCCAGGTGGGAGATTTGTCCACGAGACCTAGCCGCGCGGTTAGTTGTCCGCGGGACTTTAGCCAACAGGCTTGGCCAAATGACTTTTGTCCAGACCGACGTATCCAAACCCTTGTCCAGCCTTATACTTGTCCGCGCGGCTAAGTATTTAGGTTATCCAGACTAGAACGTGGACAAGTTATCCGCCGGCTAAGTCTCGCGGATAAGTCTTTTTGAATCCCCCTCAATAGCTCTGTTCGTAATACACAATCAGAATGAATAGATTTTCATTAATGAACCTTATGTACATGGAACATAAGGTTCATCAATAAAAATCAATTCTTTCTGATTGTGTAGTATTTACGAACAGACCTAATAATGGTTCCATTTTTTTTTTTTTTTTCGTAATTAGAAAAGGTACACTCCTCGCCTCTGAAATGTTCCATTCTGTAGCCTTGTTAATCATCATGCCCCGTAAGTATATAATACATGGTGTGGTGATTAACAAGACTGCAAAAAGGAAATTTTCAGAGGCAAGGAGTGTACATAAAATTACATTTTAATTAATTTTATAAAAGTATTAAAATTTTCTGAATCAATGTACGATGCTCATGACGTCATTTTCTCGCAATGTGATTGGCTATTGATGATGTCCTAGGCATCCGATCAAGTAGTAATACCCTAATTCAGATATTTTTTGAACAGTTTTTTTTAAATTGATCACCGCATTAAAAAAAAGGTGAAAAAATTCAAAAAAGCATAATTTTATGTAAATTTTATATAATGAAATAACAATATTAAAACATTCTTGTCTATAACAGAGGTTATAAAATAGATACATTAAAAATGAATAATATTTTTTTAATTGTTAATAATATCATTCTTCGTCATATGGTATGCATATGATATGGTATAGACATTTTGCATTGATTTTTTGTCAATGCTGAATAAATACCAATGTACTGTATAAAACAATTATATTCCTGTATTTAATATGTGGAATAAATAATAAAAAAAAAATGAAATATTTTTATTTTAATACTTGGCTCAGTTTAAAGTACTTTAATGCAAGTTGCGCAATACGAGCATCTGCTGAAGTTATGTAGTGTTGTTGATCCCGTTGATCCAGTCAGCTGTTAACCCATAGACCGCAACATTTGAAATGAAAATTTTCCTCGGATTTTGGTATTGTATCAGAATTTTCTCAAAATTTTTATGAAGGGCTAATAAAGGTTATGACACTTTCTGATTCACCATAATATTTTCTATCTTAGAATATTTTTTAAATACATTTTACGGGAGATTGCGAAAGAAATTAAAGTTCGAATAAAAAAGAAGCCACGTTTTTCGAGCGTTAGCATGGAGTAGATGGACGAAGTCATCGACTTTTAGACCCAAATGCTCAGAATTTTTACGAAGGACGGTCTCAACTGATTTCAGATGCTTATTTATGGTGCTCCAAAGTAACTTTTTACATGCAAGAGAATGAGCTTTACCATCGGTCAATTTTTCGCTCACTCTACTTTAAAGTGATAGTTAAAAAACAACAAAACAGCATAATTATATTTTTAATTTTTTAATTTCGATAGTGATTTATCATTTATGCATCAATGACAAAAATATTTATTGGAATTTTAAATAAAACATTTTAGGATAATGGATATTATACGAAATAATGAAATAAAATTCATTCCCATCCTATTGAAACGAGTATGTCCGAATATAAAATACGAGTATTTCCGATTCTGCAGCGCGCGAAATAATTTGAAAGTGAAATCCTTTGTTCTGGTATCACGTCAAAACAACGAAAACAAAAATCACGAAAGCATTTTCAACGACTGACTTTATCCCGAAAACAATTACATCGAAAACAAATATAAACGAAATCATTTACCACGAAATTAAATTAACACGAAACAAAATAATAACGAGAACAAAAATCACGAAAACAATTTGTACGAAAGTAATTTGACCGAAATTAAAAAGGACGAAAGTAAATTAGAACGAAATTATTTTAATACGAATTCAATAAGCACGAAAACAATTTGAACGAAAGTTATTTGAACGAAAACATTTAAGACGAATACAAAAACCACGAAAACAATTTGACTGAAAAGTTATTTGAACGAAAACATTTAAGACGAATCAAAAAAGAACGAAAACAATTTGACCGAAAGTTATTTGAACGAAAACATTTTAGACGAATCAAAAAATAACGAAAACAATTTGACCGAAAGTTATTTGAACGAAAACATTTAAGACGAATCAAAAAAGAACGAAAACAATTTGACCGACAGTTATTTGAACGAAAACATTTAAAACGAATGAAAAAATCACGAATACAATTTGAACGAACGCTATTGAACCGAAATAAAAAACACCGATGAACACAGTCTAGTCGAGGCGTTCAGACTGGCTGCACGCTTTAGCTGCTGCTCCGAATCTGCCTGACTAGGGAGTGTCTTAATACGCTGACAAACCTCAAATATCTTCAAGTTTTTGTTAAAAAATTATATTTATAAGTGTGTGCAAAGAGTTTTTTGCTTGTGTAATTGATAATTAAGTACAGTGAAATAAACTACAGAAAAGGAATTGTGTACAGTGTGAACTAGTTATCGACGATGATGAATATATCTCGTGTAAGATCTGCAAGCAACCAGCACACTCAGATTGTGCTAAAAAGCGTCCTGGTAGACCAGCAAAACAATTCAATAAATTGGCTTGGTTATGCAAAGTATGTGTGAATAAAGAGGGGAAACAAAGTGGTGAGACAAGTGATAATAGTGAAGGTGGTGATGATGAAAATAATATTAAATCTATCTTTACCATGTTAAAAAAGCTTGATAAAAAAGTTGATGACTTAGTTACAAAGTCAGAAGAAATTAGTGATATTAAGAAAACATGTGAATTTTTGTCAGAGTCTTATGATGTTTTTTTAAAGAAACAAGAGGAACATGATTCAAAAATAAAATTTTTAGATAATCAAGTTGAGTCATTAGTTAAGGACAATAAAGAAAATAATACAATAATTTATGAAATTCATACTCGTGTTGGTGATATTGAGCAGGAAAGATTAGCCATGAACATTGAAATTTCTGGAATCAAGCAAACAGCTACAGAAAACATAAATGACATTGTTAAAAATATTTCAGTTGAGCTTGGCATTGAGCGCAGTCTCGAGCATGTGGTGGAAGTGTATCGTAAAAACACGCCGAGGCGAGGAATGCTTGGAGTCCCCCCCTCGTTGATAGTACGGTTCAACTCGCTCCCGCAGCGTGAACTTTGGCTGCAGAAAGATCTAAACAAGAAACTAACTGTTGGCGCAGCGCTCAAGGACGGTTCAACGGGGAAAGTGTTCATCAACGAGCAACTTACTCCTTTTCACAAGAGACTTCTGTGGCTCGCAAAACAGAGAGCTCGATCAAAAAATTACGAGTTTGTTTGGAGCAAGAAAGGAAAAATATTTGTACGCAAGGACCAGCTTACAAATATTGTTCGTATCACCAGTGAGGTAGATATCGATAGAAAAATTGTGTAAGTTTTAGTATTATATCATTTGGGTAATATTTAGAAAAATTTTAATTTATGAATAGTTTTGATCAAAATTTTGATGAAATTAAATGTCAAAATTATTTTAATTTAAATGATTGGGTAAAAAACTACGATCAAAATAATTCTAATTTTTTTATTATTAATTTAAACATAAGATCGGCTAGAAAAAATTGGAATAATTTTATATCTCAAATATCTGAACAAATTCATCAAATTAATTGCATAATTCTTACTGAAACTCACTTAAAAAAAGAAGAAGAGGCACAGTATCAAATATCTGGTTTTTATCAATTAGCAAAGTCACGTAAATATGATAAAATAAAGAAAGGTGGTGGTATTATGATTTTCATTAGAAAAACCGAACAAGTTAGGGTTATTTTAAGTGAAGATTCACTGTATTATGAGCATTTATCGGTAAAAATAAATGACATGTATCTGTTTGCAATTTATAGACAACCAAACTTAAATAAAAATTTATTTTTAAATGACATAAAAAAAAAACATTTTGAAACAACATACTAATAATAAATTAATAATTATTGGAGATATAAATTTGAACTTGTTTGATAAAAGTAGCGGAATTATTGAAAAGTATAAAGATATGATGTATAAATCTGGTTTAATAAGTTTAATTAATTCTCCTACTAGGGAAGAAATTGCAAATGAAAAACTTAGCTCTACCTGTATTGATCACATATTTGTTAGAGATATTAAAATTAATATAGAGTCTTGTGTTATTCAATATAAAATAACTGACCATTATATTATTGGTGCCGTGTTGCAAAAAGATATTATGATAAATGATAAGAATAATGTAACATATATTGATCAGAAAATGCTTGAAAAAGAAATTAAAAAAATAAGATGGGGATTTTTAAAAGGATTAAATGATATGGATTTAATATATAATAAAATTCAAAATATATTTTCCTATTTGTTTAAAATTTGTACAATTTCAAAAAACATAAATGTAAATAATAATCTTGGTAAACCATGGATGACAAATCAAATAAAATCTTGTATGGTAATTAGGGATACACTATTTAGAAAACACAAAAGTAATCCAACGAATAAAGAATATAAAGCTGCATATCAATCAATGCGTAATAAAGTAACAAATTTAGTTAAAAATGCAAAAAGAAAATATGATAAAATTGAATTCAATAAGCTAACTGGTGATATGAGACTTGCTTGGAATTATATAAATAATTTATTAGGAAAACCAAATTCAAGTATAGATGATGTTATTATAAGATATATGGGTGATAAAAATATAAAAGATGTTGCGAATTGTTTTGCAGAAACTTTTGTTGATGGTGTAAATAAACTAATACATAAATGTGATATAAAATTTTCTATTGTTAACAATGTTAAAGCATGTCAGTCTTTGTATCTACCCAAAATAACAAATGAAGAAACTAAAGATTTAATTGCAAATTCTAAAGTTAACAAAGCCCCAGGTTTTGACAAAATAACTTTAAAACATATAAAAATGGGAGGTGACGAATTGTGTTTAAGTCTTACTAAGTTTATTAATTTATGTATTTCAAATAAAAGATTTCCTAGCAGTCTAAAAAAAAAACATTTGTAGACCAATATACAAAGGGGGGTGTCATAAAAATTGTAATAATTACCGTCCCATTATGTTATCCTCAATAATTGATAAGATTCCACAAAAATATATAACAACAAATCTAACTGATTATCTTGCAGAATATAAATTAATTAACAAAAATCAATATGCGTATCAAAAAGGTCGTTCAACAAATGATTTAATTGAAGATATGTCACAATATATTTATAATGAATTAAAGGATAATAACCATGTAGTAGGCCTATTTGTGGATTTTACGAAAGCGTTTGATACGCTAAATCAAGATATTTTGTTTGATGAGTTAGAGAAGGTAGGAATAAGAGGTCCCACACTTGACCTAATAAGAGATTATTTAAAAAATAGAAAAATAATGGTTGAAATAAATAATGTTAAGGGTGATGAATGGGAAATTAAATGGGGCACACCACAGGGAGGAACTATTTCTGCGATATTATTTAACATTTATGTTAATAGTATCTTTTCGGTATTAAAAAATTGCAGATTATTTATGTTTGCTGATGACCTACTAATACTTGTATCTAACAGATATTTTTCAGAAGCTCATAAAAATTTACAAATAAATGCAAACCAATTAGCGTACTGGGCACATGATTATGGTTTAAATATTAATACAAATAAAACTAAAGTGATGCATATATGTAATAAATATTTGAGAAAAAATGAATGTATAAAAATAACAATCCATAATAATGATTGCCTCCATAAGTTCTTTGAAAATTGCACATGTGAGATAATTGAGCAAGTAAAAATTCATAAATATTTGGGTATAATCATTGATGAAAATTTCGAATGGCATCCTCAAATAAATAAAATTATTAATAAATTGAGATCAGTGATGGCACAAATATATAAATTAAAATCAATAATTAATGAAAAAACACTAAGAAAGGTATATTTTGCATTAGTACATCCGTTTATAATTTATGGAATCCTGGGTTGGGGATTTACTGAGTCAGGTGCTATGACAAAGTTAATAAAAATGCAAAAAAGGGTGTTAAAATCAATGAAAATTGGAGATAAGTTTGAATCTGATGATAATGTTTATAAGTATTGGAACGTACTACCAGTAAATCTCCAAGCCAAATTTTCATTAATTTATAAAAGGTATTTTGATTCGAATCACGGTGAATTGCGTGTGCATAATTATGATACAAGATTAATACTATATGACCCTTTAATTGCACCAAAAAGATTAAATAGATTTTGTGAAAAAACATGGGATTATATTGTACCAAGATTATGGAATGAAATGCCATTAAATTTAAAATCTCTAGAGTCCAAAAATTTAGTTAAAAAACACATAAAAAATTGGTTACTTTCTTTATCAAAATAAAATTTAATATATAATATATTCAATAATTAAAATGAAATACATGAAAAAAATCTTTCTTTTGTTTCAAATCTTTACTTTGTTTAGATAATCATGATGTTGATAATTTGCTTAAGTTACTAATTAATTTATATTTATTTTAATTTAATCACTTTTGGGTAACTGTGGTATACTGTTTTTTGTTCTATATTTAGAACTATGTATAATTATAGTAACTTTTATTATTTATTATTTCTGCAATTTAAAGTAAAGAATTTAAAAATTATTTTTTGTTGAATATTTTGAAAATTCAAACATTTTGAATAAAATTTTCTTTTAATGTTTTCAATAATGGATTATATGGTATAGTGAATTATGCTCTATATTGTTCCTGTATAAAATTGAAAAAAATAATTATATAATGTTTTTGTTTAATATTCCAATATGAAATTATTTAAAAGTCATAAATAGTATTGAATAATCTTTCATATAATGGTCATATTATTGTGGTGATTGTATGAGATGTAGCTTCGTCAGTATTATTTATGAATTTTTTTGTTTGTCTTTTTGTCTTATTGAAGATTGAAAAAAAACAAAAACAAAAACAAACAAACAAACAATGGTAATAAAAAAATGTATTTTTCTCCCTTATAAGAAATTGTTTTAAAATTCATAAATAGTATTGAATAATCTTTCATATAATTGTTATATTGATATGATGGTTGTATGAGATGTAGCTTCCTCTATATTATTTATGAATTATTGTTTTATTCCTCTTTTGAATATAATCAAAGGATTTGATAATATTTTATTTAAATGTATAATAAACTAATATTGTACGTAGTTAATCTAAATAAGATAGTTATTTGTAGTAAATGGAATAATATTTTGCTAAAATTTTGAAGAACACCTTATTGTAAAAATTTGCACCAGCAAATGAGATTATTAAATTAATCTCTGCTGGACAATAATTATAAATATATAAATGAATAAAAAAAAAAAAAAAAAAAAAAAAAATATTAATAAAAAATTATAACAAAACATTAAAAAAAAAATGTAAATTAAAACGAATGCAATAAAGAAGTATATTATACAGACTGAGCCAGAAATGGTGTTCCGAACCCATGCTAAAATTTGGGCAGGTTAACTTATTTGAGCTAGAAATTTGAAATTTGGCATACGTAAAGCCATGGGTTCCAGATTCTTTTGACATGTACATACACGTGTTAAACAATTTTTAAAATTAATATTTCCTACCGTTTTAGGGGTTGATTCACGATTTGCATTTCTTCCTTATGGGATTTCCATGTTAAATTAAGTTGATAGAAAAATTTTAGCCGATTTGCACCAAAATTAGTTTTTAAGGTTTTCAGAGCACGCTGTATTTAATGGTGTTTCCTCACCCCTAAAAATTAAATCGTTAACTCTTGCTCGGATTCAAAAAATTCAAAGGTGGTTTATGGGGTAAAAAAATAAGTCCGTTTCAGTGGCATAATCAAAATTTTGATAGCATCATTTTTTCCTGTAACATGGGTCATTATCTCATTAGGGGTTGTTTTCACCACTTTTTAAATTACACCATTAAATTCAACGTGCTCTGAAAACCTTAAAAACCAATTTTGGTGCAAATTGGCTAAAATTTTTCTATCAACTTAATTTAACATGGAAATCCCATAAGGAAGAAATGCAAATCGTGAATCAACCCCTAAAACGTTAGGAAATATTAATTTTAAAAATTGTTTAACACGTACATGTCAAAAGAATCTGGAACCCTTGGCTTTACGTATGCCAAATTTCAAATTTCTAGCTCAAATAAGTTAACCTGCCCAAATTTTAGCATGGGTTCGGAACACCATTTCTGGCTCAGTCTGTATAATATACTTCTTTATTGCATTCGTTTTAATTTACATTTTTTTTTTGAATGTTTTGTTATAATTTTTTATTAATATTTTTCTTCATCGGTGTTTTTTATTTCGGTTCAATAGCGTTCGTTCAAATTGTATTCGTGATTTTTTCATTCGTTTTAAATGTTTTCGTTCAAATAACTGTCGGTCAAATTGTTTTCGTTCTTTTTTGATTCGTTTTAAATGTTTTCGTTCAAATAACTTTCGGTCAAATTGTTTTCGTTATTTTTTGATTCGTCTTAAATGTTTTCGTTCAAATAACTTTCGGTCAAATTGTTTTCGTTATTTTTTGATTCGTCTAAAATGTTTTCGTTCAAATAACTTTCGGCCAAATTGTTTTCGTGAATTTTTTATTTCGTTTTAAATGTTTTCGTTCTAATTTACTTTCGTTGTTTTCCAATTCGTTCAAATAACTATCGGCCAAATGGTTTTCGTGATTATTGAATTCGGCTAAAATGTTTTCGCTGTAAATGCTTTCGTGTTTTTTAAGTTTCGTTATAAATGCATTCGCACATTTTCCATTTCGGTTAATTATATTTTCGTTTAAAATGTTTTCGTGTTAAATTACTTTCGTCCTTTTTGTTTTCGGTGTAATGCCTTTCGTTTAAATTGTTTTCGTTCTTTTATTTTTCGTTCTTTTGACGTAGACTCTTTGTTCTAGCTCTACTTTGGTCCTATCTGTTGTTTTCGAGACAATTATTGCCTTATTATTATTGCCAGAAAATTGTCAACATTTTCAGAGAAACTTTCAAGCCTGTATATAAAAATCTGTGTAATCCAAATAATTTTCTAAATTTGAATTAGGCAACTATAACTATATCATTCGATAGGAAATTTGATAATTTTAATGTATTTTATATGCTACTACAGAGATTCTAATTTTATATAATGTATTTTTTCTTCTTGCCATTGTATCGTGTGATGACTGTGTCTCTCTCAAAGGGTTGGTCACCTGGGTGATAATGACCTCTAGCAAAAGGGTCATTGTACCCTGAAGGAGGAACCGGTGAAGTACTTTGTAATATTGGCTGTAAGTCCAAGTCCTGTTGACCGTTATCACACGATAAAACAAAAGGGCTGACATTTGGTTTTGCCGGGAGAGTGCGGCTCACTATCAAGTGATACATTGTGTAGGAACACTCTGACGGTGCTAAGTCCAGGGTAAATGATGTAGAGATCATGTTATTGCCCTGAATGCTAGAAATGTATGTGTGCGTGAACAAGCACGACTGATCTCCGTGCTAACTTGTGCTTAATGGGGTACTGACCGGTATTTGAGTTAGCAATACTAGTAAAAAGTACTGTGAATTTTATGAAGAACGAGCCCTATTAGAGCATTCTACGACAATTTGCTGATTTTATATGAATTTTTAAAACTTTTTTTGATGACGTCATACCATTGAATCTTAAATGGGAAAATGCATCAGTTAACATTGCTAAAATGAAAAGTTATTGAGGTAGGAATTTGAAACCTTAATTATCGTGATTCTAGTACCTAAAAACCTTGCAAATGAAGTTTTGGTTACATTTCAATATTAAGTATGGGATTTGGCAATGTTAACTGATCTATTTTCCCATTTAAGATTCAATGCTATGACGTCATTTTTGAGAGGTTTCAAAAATTCATATAAAATCAGGAAATTGTCGTAGAATGCTGTAATAGGGCTTGTTCTTCATGAAATTCTCGTGCCTTTTGAAATGTTGACAAAAACTTGAAACTTTTTTTTTGGTCAGTACCCCATTACGTGAGTTTGGCCAGTGAATAAATCTAAAACATAATCCAAACTTACTAAGTACGTACGTGGGTGTATGGTTGCTTAATAACGGCCTATTCTCAAAAACAAAACAAGAAGAAGAAGAAGACAGTAAATGGCGTTTATTTTGTAGTTCTTCATAAGTTCTGCTTACTAAACTCGTTTACAACGTTCTAAATGGGCTTGCTCGAGGCAGAGACGGATACATTAGCATGTTCCATAATGTTCATTGTACGGATGTTCTACTGTCATGATGTGCTCCTTTTTTAACGATAAGTTCTTGTTTATTATTACTAGATAATCTTATTTAATAATGTTATGACCACATTTTCACATATTTATGATCTACTGGTCGTATTTCTATTGCAAACCCTTCTGCAATGCTTCAAAACTTAAGAACAAAAAGAAAATCTACCAAGTATTTAGCTGTAACACTTTCAGAGTACTCAAAAGTCACCTTGGAATTTATAAAATATTTATAAGAATATTTTAAAGTTATATTTATTTATTTATTTATTTATTTATTTATTTATTTATTTATTTATTTATTTATTTATTTATTTATTTATTTATTTATTTATTTTTTTTTTAACTTCTCAACTGAACCCTATTTTAGGGTACTGGCCATGGCACAATTAAGTGACTGAATTTAACCTCCCGGCTCTTCGTAGACCCTACATTTTGTGGGTCGCTTCCAAACCGGGGCGACCATGGCCTAAGCGCCTAAGCAATCCATCTCAGCATTCACCTGGTTGTAACTGAGGAAACCATGGACACCTCAGTCAGGATGGTCGGCAATTGATGGAGGATGCCATCAATCACCTCCCGGATGCACGAGTGGGTGTTCTTTAGCAACCGCCATTTGTGAAAATTTTGGCGGTGCATGGCTGGGATCGAACTCACGACCATCCGATTACGAATCAGAGGCGCATACCACAGCGTCAAGTGCCCGATATTTATGGAATACTAAAAAAAATATATATATTTACTTTATTTAGTTTCATTTTTTATTTTAATTTTAAAAAATATAGTGTTAGATAAAGAATTGAACAAAGTTAAATTGTTATAATAATATTAATGATTAAAATATTTATTTAGCATAATAATTATATTCATATTTTATTAATATTTTTTATTTTAATAAAGTATATATATATATATATATATATATATATATATATATATATATATATATATATATATATATATATATATATATATATATATTTTTTTTTTCATTCAGTTATACAAGTTATTGTTCAGCCAAAGCTTTAACAAAGCTTGCCGGCCGGTGCAAAATATACATTCTTTATTTAAATTCGATCAAGCTCATTTAATTATAGTGGACATTTTTTAACTTTTACTTAAAGTCTAAAATAATACAAAAGAAAAGAAAACAAAAAACATAAATATATAGTCCCTAAGATTCTAATACAATATCTCACAAAAAAAAAAAAGCAAAAACTTTTAAAAAGAATTCAGCATCATTTTACTACATTTCATAATTATTTTTCCAATTTTATACAATAATACAAGACAAAAAAATTAATAAATAATACTAACGAAGCTACATCTCATACAATCATCACAATAATATAACCATTATATGAGAGATTATTTAGTACTATTTATGAATTTTAAACAAAAACATAAGGAAAATGCATTTTATCTATAATTTTTCAAAAACCACAAAAATAAAAAGTGAACAGCAATGTAAATTATGTTCTGAAAAAAAGAAAATATTTTTATGAAAAGTCCTGATATATTTCAAATATTTATGCACAATCCGATGACAAAGATATTAAATTCTGTATTTTATGCACAGCTCTGGTCATTATTTATTACTGGTGTTTCTTTTGTGATTGTTGCACACACGACTGTGTTATTCTGCATTATTGGTGTATCACTGCATGCGGTGGTTACAGGTACAGGATCGTTAGAAAATATAACTAACATTTGCTTAAATTTAGTACTGAAAAAATTTGTTGTAGCTACTTTCTCCAATGATATTATACATGTGGTATAAGCTGAACATCGCCGGGTCCTGAAAAAATTAAAAATATATTTTTAAATACAATGGATAACTTGCATGAAATTTTTTTATTGGAGAAATGAATACAGGGTGCCAAATTTTGATGCTCTGATTTTTTTTTTTTAGATTTTTTTGAGTCTAGGAAAATTTTTTAAAAAAAATATTGAACATGCTTCCACGCTTCCTGGAGGCGTTAGTAGGCGTTTAGGGTAAGATAACACCATTAATGTTAAAAAAAATTCCACAAACAAAAATTCTGAAAAAAATTTAAAATATTCTCCTCTACACCCCCTATCAGTAGCTAAAATATCAGGTAGGCAAATAAAATCTATTTTTTGAGTTATGAATTTTTAAAGTTGACTAATTTAACTTGGGAGTTCTATTTCTCCATGTTAAAGTAGTCAACTTTAAAAATTCATAACTCAAAAACTAGATCGAATTTGTATACCTGATATTTTAGCTACTGATGGGGGATGTAGAGGAGAACATTTTAAATTTTTTTCAGAATTTTTATGGGAGGGATTTTTTTTTAACATTGGTGGCGTTATCTTACCCTTAAGCAAAATAATTTTTATTATAGATCTCGGGTGAGCCACAGAACTTGCAATAATTTTTAAAAATACATCCGGGACTCTTTATTTTTTGAAAAAAATTCATGTTTAGTATAATTTAGTACAATTATTCATTTTACAATAAAAAAAATCCAGGCAGGTTGTCCAGTACTACACGAATGCAATTGATTTAATTAAATTATCATTAAATAGTTTATTTACCTTTATAGCAGGTTGATTCAAAGTGTTACACAAAATCTTTTTTATATTGCTGTTAGTTATGACTGTAAACGTTCCATCTTGGAATGGAAGAATATCGTTGTTTTTGGGAATAAATTTTAATCCGTCCGTATCTCCAGAGTTGATTTTTGTAGAAATCCTGTAGATAATTATTAAATTAATTTTTTATTTTAAAGAAATTAAATTATTTATTTCAAAATTTTGCTCTAACTATAAATATTTCTATATTTTATTTTATCATCAATGCATTGGTCACTTTCTTTATACAATATAGATTATCGCATATATACCAATTTCTTATAAGTGCCAGTAAGGATATATTACATATTTTATCAGTTATATTAATGTTAATATCCCCTTAAATGAAACTAGTATATTATATAACCACTTTACACTAAAGGATTATTATTTCAAATATAATAAAAAATACAGAATATGATACAATAGTTAAATATTGTAACATGCAATGTATACAGTATTTATAAGATATGTCACTATGGGGGGCATTCACAAAGCACTTTAACCCCCACTTCAGCCTCAAGTTTTATCCTTGGTGCTAAACTATGAGCTTGACATAGTAGCCCTTGGTTTAGTACCAGGGATAAAACTTGAGGCTAAAGTGGGGGTTAAAGTGCTTTGTGAATGTCCCCCCAATGTATAATATGTTTAGCTAATTTGATTTTAAGATTTCTTTTATTATTTTTTCCTTTCTCACTACTTATTTTTGCCAAGGAAAAATTACATAATAAATAATGAAAATAAAATAACTCGCCACTCATTTGGTGTATCGTTTTCATCTCTGCAGGTCAATCTAGGTCCATCCACTTGTCCTTGACTGTATATGGTCGTGAAATTTTCTGCAATAACAAAATATTTTAACGTTTAAGAACATATTTTTTCTTTTGTATTGATGTTTTATGAGCAACAACGGAATAAATAAATAAATAAATAAATAAATAAATAAATAAATAAATAAATAAATAAATAAATAAATAAATAAATAAATAAATAAATAAATAAATAAATAAATAAATAATCACAAACTTACGAATAGTAAGAGAAGCGTATCTGTCCCTGGCTACCGAAGCCCAAAGTTTTACCTCTTGGCTGTAATTCTCCCACTCACTGGAAAAATACTGTAAATACTAATTTTTAGTAATTTTCACATATTTAAAATTCTTGTAATTTATGCTAATTTTATATGGATTATCGACAATTAAAAACATGGGGAATTACAAAATACAATCTTATACACAATATAGAAGCAAAACAATTCACTTTAAATGGCAGTCCTCAATTGTTTTTTGGATGCCATAATAATTATAAAACAGTACGGGCAATGAAATCAATAATAACATTAGATTAAATATAAATATATTGGTTTTATATAAAGGAAGTTGCTAAGCAAAAAGAGATATTAGTTCATAAATAATTTTTCTACAAATGAAGATTAGAAAATTGTTTTATAATATCGTAAAGTAAAATTTAATTTTAATATTATAATTTTCAATGTTTTTTTTTATAGTTACATTATCGATTAAAAAGAATACGAAATCAACTATATTATAATATAATAATAAATTTACTATTTTTAATAAATTTATATTAATATTATTATTAATATTTTAATATTTATATTATTATAATTAAATGGCAGTTGATATAATGAATCAAGAAAATAAATTTTTAATACTTCATGAATTTTGTTTAATTAATATACTTAATGTATAAGCATAGCCCTCTGGTGGAAGGCCAAGACCAGCAGGGGCGATCGTCAACTGTCAAGATATTAGCCGTCTGAAATTTAAAAAATAACACGCAAAGTAATGGGGAGGAAATATTTTTTTAAAAATATGAGGGCTATGGTATAAGGAATGCAGTTCAATGTTACTGTATTTTATTTAATGGCTGATAAATATAAAATCTTGTATCGATACATTAAAAATATATCTTTATAATAATAATATATTTAATTATTTTAAAATTTTTATTAAAATGAAATTGTAATTTGGCCGCCATTTTGTTAGCGCCTGCAGGTTTAAAGGTTATGCAACTTATCCAGCATGAATGTTGTGCGGGCTAGCATTGAATTCTTGGCAGGGGTTTTTGAAAAGCGCATGATCAATTTTACATATTTTTGTATTTATATTTAATTATTTTTAATTTATTTAATTTATCCACTTCAATAATTTATTATCTTTTACTCACTGAACTATAAGTATGCTTTTACTTCAAAAACATTAATTTAAAGTTAAAGTCATCAGTTATAGTTACTATAGTTAATTAATAAAACGTTATCGCCACTGGAAACTAATGTAATTATAGTAATAATAAAAAATTCAAAAAATATAATTTTAAATTGATCAAATAATTTATTTATTTAATTTTATTCGAACACTGGTTGGGATAAATACCAATATAATTGAATATATATGTTTATTCTATATTTATGTAGTAATAAAAATAATAATAATAAAAAAATTGTAATCCTATTGATCAGTTTACGTGCTACTGTCCCGTAGAAGCAATAATAAAAAAATAAAGGAAATAATAATTAAAATAATGGAATTATGATTTTCCTAACAACAATTTCATGTGAGTATATATAGAGAGTTTTGAATACACAAATAAGAAATTAACACAAAGGAAGAGTTTAATAAGAACAACACTTTTTTTTTATTTTATTTCAATTTATTTTAATTTTTACATTTTTATGTTGCTGTCCGTTTACTTTTCAGAATTGATTTTTTTTCTTCCTTTAACAAATTTTCTACTTCTTTGCCAGCAAATCTTTCTAATAATGTGACATTATCACATTTTATGTAAGATTAGAATGTCAGATTTGCTAATTAACAATTAACTTAATTAACCGGTTTTTTAATGATATAATTTAAACATTGAATATAAATATTTTAAAGGTTCAACGTTAATAATTTTTTATCAGTATCAAACTGCTTTAACAACATGATACAATATCAATTTTGACTTTGATATTTTTAATTTTAAAGTGAAATCGTCGTAAGTAAAGCATTTAACAAGTGTCTACGACTTGAGTTTAGCTAACCTATTGAACATCAAAAATTAAAAACAAATTCAGGTTAAATCATTTCTTAGCAATGGCTGCAAAATCAAAGAAGAAAGAATTCAAAATAAGATTAAATTGAAGCAATTTTTGATATGAACGAGTTAAAACAAAAATGATATTTGTTTATTTTAGGGGAAAAATATAAAAAAATAAACGTCAGACAAAATAATTACCCAAATTTATAAATTTTAAGGCTACATAAATTACGAGCTTTTGAGTTTCTTCGACTTGTAGACGACGCTCTGATTGGTTAAAACTCGGCTTGTGTCCAATAGAATCTACGTTTTTTTGCCCTGGTTTTGCTGGAAACTAGAAAACTCAGCGCAAGCAGAAAAAATGCATTGTTTTGATTGCCAAACCTAAAAAAATTAACTCGGCGTGCGCTTAATTTTTACGACTTACTAACCACGCCGAACAAAAGCTCGTATTTTAACCTTTAAAGGCTATTAAGTTGCATAACATAACAGCAAGATGATTTTTTTGTTATATATTTGAGCAATTAATTGTAATAAATATGATTTATTTTATGTGATACAGATACAACTAATATTAAAGTTTAATTAATTTTTAATGATTTAAGACCATTGGTTGTGGCTGGTTGACAAAGCTCGATTCCTGAAACAAAGGATCAATTATTAGGCATGTATAGTAAAAAAGATTGGATTGGGAATAAAATTACCTGTCTGCTAGACGGGGTATTTGGGAACCGATCAGATAATGACCACTTTTAGTTTTTAAGTGGAGAGACCAGTCAGCGATCGGAAACTATTTTTTTATTTGAATGAATACGTAAAATTAAAAATTGAAACATAAAATATATTATATTATTATTAAAGAAACAAGGAAACCTTACTTAGAACGGTCGGTCAAAAATATACAAATGTACAAACTGGCAAATATTATAATTCTAATTCATATAAATAAGCTCTCCTTTTTAAACTTTTTTAATTTACCATAACCTATTAAGTTAATTTTGAAACTGTACATAATAGAGTATCGACCTAAAAAAATAATTGTTGCAAAAATGGATAGAGGGTGCAAAGTTATGCTAGTCTGTTATTTTATTTTATTTTTTTTTTTAATTTTTTAGAGACTGGGATGTATTGCTAAAAAGTTTTGCCGAGGTCAGGTTTGAACCCACAACCCTTTTAGGTCTTATCCTTTTATTAAGACCTTTTTTTTTTATCCTTTTATGTACTTTCAATATTTTTTTAAAAATAGTTTCCGGTCTTTAAAAATTCTGAAAAAAATCAGGATAACATGCACCTTCTATTCTCTCCTGCAATAAAGAAATTTGAGGTCGATACTCTTTTCTGCATTATAAATAATAAAAAGAAATGTAACATAAAAAAATGTCTATAATTCTCCACAGGTAATAATATTGTCTCAACCTGAGACACAGGGTCTCGATCTTATTGTCTCACCTGACACCCTGAGGTACGGTGGTCTCACTGGGGATGTTCAGCCCCCCTCCCTGTGACTTGTGATGAGGCTTTGGTTCGTTCATGGGGGGCAGGGTGGGGTCGTGACGCTTGACCTTGTACCACCAGTACTCGAAGGCCAGGGTACAGCAAGCCAGGGCGATACCCACGAAGATCACGATGAAAACTCCGCCTGGAAGAACAATAATTCAGATTTTAATTTAGATGGCATTTAGATTAATATAATTTCATACAACCCCAGTTTTATAAAAAAAATGCACGTAATTTTGTTTGCGGCTTGTATTCATATTCATTTGATGGGTAACGTTTGATTAATTAATTTTTAAGATCCCTAAGGCATGTTTTGGGACGTACCAATGTTCTGGATGCTGATTCCGTCTGCCTGGTCATCTTGTCGGTCACATGACTTCCGCTCGGTGTTTTGGTTCCACCAAACCTCCTTCAACTTCTCAAGTCGTCGCTTGTTCAGCAGTTGCAGGATCCTGAAATTAGCGAGGTAAGGTATTAAGGTAGAGATAATGTCAATCAGCTGTTGTTTTCTTTAGTTCCATTTGATTAACATGTAAAGAGGTCGAGCGTGGCGCAGTGCATTGGCCGGTTCTCGTTAGATTACCGAAGTCAGGCTACGTCGAGCGTGGTTAGTACTTGGATGGATGACCGTTTCAAGTAAAAAATACGCTGCTCCCTCCCTGGGGTAAATTCGTCTCGCTTTCCACCCAGTGCAGTGATGCACTTGTGTGTGGTTCCCTAGGCTTTGGACATCGCTTTGGTCCATTGAGAAAAAGTAGAGGTGTCCGTCCTGACTGAGGTTTTCCACGGTTCCCTCAGTCTCACCTCAGCGAATGCTGGGACGCGTAAGCATGCAGGCCGTGGCCACTATCCGTTCCCTACCTTATCCCTACCCAGTACCCCGCCGCAAGCTGTAAGCTCTTAGGGGTGTATCCTTGTAAAAAAAACAAAAAAAAAAACACCTTAGCCAATTCACAAAAATGCTGAAAATTTTTTTAGAGGCAGATATTAGTACCTAAAAGCAATATAAAAAATTTCAAAACAATTTAACGAGCCGATTTTTTTAAATTAATTTATTTAATTTTCAGCATAGGGCTTTCCAATGGAGAGACAAACTAAAAACTTGATTTAAATTTAAAAAATCGGCTCGTTAAATTGTTTTGAAACTTTTTATATTGCTTTTAGGCACTAATATATCATCCTCTTAAAAAAAGTTCAGAATTTTTGTGAATTTCCTAAGGTTTACATGTTAATCAAAGGGAACTACGTTGAACAGCTGATTCGTGTTATCTCTACCTTAATGTAAGTATATAGTGGTACATGAATTTTGTTCTGTATTGTACCTATAATATATGTGCATTTATATGGGTTTATATTTCAATTTTGACACCTGTAAATACATTGTTGTTTAACAGCATAATAAGCAACGAAAGAAAACAATTCACAATTAAATGTAAAAAAATTGCGCCTTGATTCTTTCCACGCGTGCATAGATATATTTTATAAACTACACAAGAAATAAAATAAATACATTATGGAAAATGAAAAGTAATAACTTGGATAAGCAGGAATTTTCATTGTTCTTCTAGAACATTGATATTATAAAATAAAGTGGATTGTGATTCAGCTGAAACTGCATTGTAAGTAACTTCTTCTACTTCGATACATTCAATTATGAAATTTGTGATATTGGCCTTATAAGGATGAATCTCAGTAGGTTGATATCTCGTAATCGTAACGCCTGAATGCAACAAGACTTGCAGGGGACTTAAAACTCACCATCAATAGGTGGCATACAAATTTTGAAGCGAATCTGTCTTATCAGTTTTGTGAAAACTGAGGTAGAAGTTTAACATTGGCCTTATGGACGAAAACCGGAAATGGAGCTGTTGTAAGAAAAATGCCAGACTGAATTTGCTCAAAAAATAAGCGATTGAATTTTAGAATATTATTGATTTTCTAAAATTTATTTCTGTTGTAGAAAAATATTCTACGACTCCAACAGTAACTGAGGTTCATCGTTAAGTTCGGACAAACATTTTGGCACTCACGCGTTGTTGAACTGGTCCTTGAGGGGAGATCCGTCCTGCACGGCGATGGCGTACGGTTTGCGAGAGAACTCCTC
The DNA here is from genome assembly GCA_949825025.1 of Siphlonurus alternatus. NCBI lineage: Eukaryota > Metazoa > Arthropoda > Insecta > Ephemeroptera > Siphlonuridae > Siphlonurus > Siphlonurus alternatus. Next base: position 6,822,488 of record OX463786.1, on the reverse strand, counting down.
ACCTACCATCTGAAGGTCGCAGCTGACAAGCACCTGGTACCGGATGTCAGTAGCGTCACCTGCCAGGATTATCATAAAATAGCATAGTATCCTCATTAGCAATCAATTGTACAGAGTCAGAAATTTCATGGTAAATTTTCAGCAAGATGACTTTCAGCTAGAAAACTGAAATTTGGTACACGTAAAGCCAAGGATTGTAAGTTTCAGGCACGTATTCTTTTTAATGTGGTTTTAGGGGTGAATTCACGATTTGCATATGGGATTTCCATGTTAAATTTAATTGAAAGAAAACTTTTGTCCGATCCGCACTAAAATTTATTTTTAAGGGTTTCAGAGCACGTTGAATCTAATGGTGTTGTTTAAAACATTGTAAAAACCACCTCTAATGAGATAATGATTCTTACTACGTTAAAAAGCAAAGCTATCGTAATTTTGACATTGTCATTGAAACAGACTTGTTTTTTTTTTTTACCTCAGAAACCATTTTTGAATTTTCTAAATCGAAGCAAGTTAAGGGTTTAATTTTTAAGGTTTAATTTAAGGCTGCAAAAAAAAAAAAAAAAAACTAAAATTTATACCATTTCTGGCTCTGTATAACATTAAGATTTGAGCATGCTGATGTCATGATGTGGCATCGTTAATACACGATCACAGACTCTACGAGTTGGAAACAAAACTCTGTGTAATTAAATAATTTGTTCAAGTAAATTTATAAAAAATATAGTCCAAAAATTAAAAAAAAAAAATGTGTAAAGAAATTTGGACGCTCAGAATAAAATGAGAAATTGTTGAGATTAATTTATTCTGGTCTCTGGAAGTGAAAGGCTTATTAATAATTAATAAAATATGGAATAAATTATTAGGTTGACTTGCATTAATTAATTTTTACTCCCATGAAAAATTTAAATTATAGAATTTGAACAGAAAAGCAAGCTTCGAAATTTTTGCAAGGTTAAATTCACTTGTGTATGGGCGAGTTCTTCGTCATGGTTTGAATTTTATTATGTAACGTGATATAATTAAGATTTTAAATACTTGATTGTATTAATGACAAGAGATGTCAGTATAACTTATTATTATTTCATATTCATCATTCAAATAATCGACAGAGTATTTTAATTTATTTGTTTTTTACTTATTATTTTATACATTACTATGCCTAACTAATATAAATCCATTTAATTATAATATACTAAAATAAATAAAATTATTAGTTATAGATAATAAAATAATTTATTTAATTTCAATTTATATTCAAATTATTTTTTAATATACATTATAAATTTTAAACAACATTTCTGTATTATTGTGTTAAATTTTTGTGTTACTATTTTTGTATCTCAAGACTTACCTAAGAAAGCGAATCCTTCACTACTGGACTTGGACTTGCGGACTCTGTCCATGGCCTCATCCATATCGACAGGTAGACCGGCTTCTTTCATGGCCTGCCACATCTTCGTGTATCTGTAAACATTAGGAACCAATAATTTCATTCTTTAGACCATATTATCATGTAGACAACTCCCCGTATACAAATTTTTTATAGTAATTTTTTAAAGTCTAGTAGATGAAGACACTCCTTTAAATTTTAAGCTGGTATTTCGCGTGGGTGAATTAAAATTATAAAATAATGGGGGGCATTCATAAAGCACTTTAACCCCAACTTTAGCCCCAGGTTTTATCCCTGGTACTAAACATGGTGCTAAACTAGGAACTAACCATGTCTAGCTCCTAGTTTAGCACCATGTTTAGTACCAGGGATAAAACTTGGGGCTAAAGTTGGGGTTAAAGTGCTTTATGAATGTCCCCTAATAATTATTAATGAGTTTAAGAAAGTCTTTTTTCAGATAATCAAACTTTACTTTTCTCTCAATATAATTAAAATATTATATATTGGAGGGCATTCACAAAGCACTTAAACCCCCACTTTAGCATCAATTTTTATCCCTGATGCTAAACATGGTGCTAAACCAGGGGATAACCATGTTAAGCTCTTAGTTTAGTACCATGTTTAGCACCAGGGATAAAAATCGAGGCTAAAGTGGGGGTTAAAGTACTTTGTGAATGCCCCCCATTGCATTTTTCTAAGAGTTATGCAGTAATACAAAATTTTACAAAGTATCGATGGAGACCCATTCTAATTTATTATTTTACAAATTAAATTTGAAGACATTAAACTGATGGTGAAAGAAACCCACATGTTAAATTTGGACTTGAAATTTTAAATCCTGGTGGTGGTTCTCTTCTAAATTTGATTTTTTTTTAACTGTTAATTGAATGCCTCGTTTTAAAAGATTTATTTAGAGGCCATTATTATAGCAAAAAACCTGAAAAAAAAAGAGAAAAAAAAGTGCTAAATGGATGCAAATTTATTTTTCGTGCATCCGTGGATGCGCATCCAGATGCAAATTTATTTTTCATGCATCTGGGATGCGCATCCAGATGCATTCATTTTTCCCTGTGCATCTGGGATGCACGGATGCGGATGCAAGCTGATTTTTGCGCATCCGTGTGCATCTTGCATCTGCATCCGATCCCTGCTATAAATCATTGCGAAACTTTTGTGTAGAAAATAATTTTAAATAAACAAATAAATCTCGTTAGCACCTGGAATGTCTTACCTGTCACTAACTGGGTAGTCCCACACTGCGAGTTTGGCTCTTTCCACGGGCGAAAGAGAGTCGTTCAGACTCATGTCCTTCCATATTCTGAGAGTAAAAATTAGATACAATTTTAATAAAACTTTATTTGAAATTTAAAATTAAATAAATAATTTTTAAAAAAATTAAATATAATTTCAAATTTTCAAATATTTTTTTTAATTACTGTGGAAATAAGAATGTTTTAATTAAACTATTATGTTATATAATTAATGTCATTTTAATTACTTAATTTATTATAAAAATTGAAAATTTGGGCGTAATGTTAATACTGCAAAGAAAATTTGAGACCTCCTTCCATATGCAATGAAAGGAAATATTTTAATACTTTGAGAGAAACAAACAACTAACGAGTGTCAAATGAAACGAAATTAGAATTTCATTAGGGAGTTTTTAAGTGATAATTTTCAAAATAATTTTGTTTCAATACTTCAATTCTCGAAGAAAATTTAATGTTGAATAATAATGTAATGCAGGTTTATATTTCATTTTACTGAAAAAAGTAAACATATTAAAAACTAGTATGAACCAATTCTTTCTTCTCTTGCAGCTCTGCAATATTATCTGTTATGAAATATTAAAGTAAAATAGAAAAAAAAAGAATCCCTGGAAAATAATCAATTAAAACAAATAAATGTTTACAGAATAAGTTGCCTTTATTGATTGACTTTACAATATATAGCAGATTTGTATTTTATAGTTATTCTTAAGATCTAAATTATGTACTGACATTGAGTATAATGAATTATTTCAGATAATAAGAAACAATAGTCACAAAAAGAGAAACGATAACATTCATGCTGTTTTTAGTTGTAGCAGTAAAAATATTTTACATTACAATAATTGCTTAAGGAGAAAGTAACACAGATCAGCTGATTGATATAGTTCCATTTGATTAACAAAATGTAATGCTTTTATCAAAGACACAAAAATTCTGAGAACTTTTTAAAAGTACCTGAAAGCCACACAGAAAAATTTTCAAACCAATTATTCGAGCATATTTTTTTAAATTTATTTTTTATTTTGGCTCTCCATGGAAAAGCTCTAAGTTTAAAAATTAAAAAAATTAAATAAAAAAAAAAGGCCTCGAAGGTTTGAATTCTTTTCTCTAAAATCTGTCTCATTTTTTTTTTTCAGATTTTTTTTGCCTGCCAAGGTTTACATGTTAATCAAATAAGACTACATCGATCCGTGTTACCTTCCCCTTTAGTGTACTCACTCATAAAAGCGATGTTCTATTCCCGCCATACGCTGGAAGTAAATCATGGCGTCAGATCCGTTAACTGGTGCGTACTGGATCTTGTATTGTTGCGAGAGGTCCGCCAGAGATTCGACCGGCGTGTCCAGACGGGACACGGTGAGGAAGGCCGCGAGGTTGGCGGTGTACGAGGCGATGATGATGAAGCCGAACAACCACCAGGTGGCAGCCACCAGACGTCCTGAAAGGTTCTTGGGGGCCTCACCGCCGCCCTGAGAGAAATATTTAGTTAAGCGGTTTTCAAACTTTTTGACTCTAGTCCCAGATAATATTCAATTCATAGATGATGTCCCATTTTTCTTTACCCACTGCTTTCCGATTTCCCTACCTTATTAACCAGCATATAGCCTTGGTAGCAATGGAGTACCGACCTCAAAATTTTTTATTGCAAAAATGGATAGAGGGTGCAAAATTATGCTACTCTGAATTTTTTCAGATTTTTCTGAGACCGGGAAGTATTTTTAAAAAATTATAGAAAGTCCATTTTGATGACGTCACGAGGCGCCTCTCCTTAAGAAAAGGATAGGACATTATTACGCCCGTGACGTCATAAAACGGACTTTCAATAATTTTTTAAAAATACTTCCCGGTCTCAGAAAAATCTGAAAAAATTCAGAGTAGCATATTTTTGCACACTCTATCCATTTCTGCAATAAAAAAAATTGAGGTCGGTACTCCATTACCTGATTTTCATGAAGTCACAGACGAAAAATCTCATTGTTCCAAATTTGGAACGCGTCCCATAGTTTGAAAACCGCAATTTTAGTTCATATCAACAACGGTGCAACGCGTTTTTATCGTACATGATGCAAGCAAATTGCGGCAGGGAAATATTTTTTTTATTCGTCACTTGCATTTTTGTGAGATCTCAAGATTGTATTACTGCATTTTTAATATAATTCCCGAACTCAAAAATGTTAAAAGTTCAAATATGCATATTTAATTATTATGTTTTAAGTATTTGAATTAATCACTGCTTCTCATTCTTTTAGAGAATAAAAAAATGTGTTTTCTATTTGCCATTAACGATAAATTATGAAAGTAATACGAATTTTCCATCCCTACTATTTTTTAAAAATAAATAAAAATTAATCAGCATTTATTAGTAATTTTTATTAAAAGCATTTAAATTTAAATTGTTTTTCAAAATTTTACTTTTATAAAAAAATAATAATTTTTACTTTAAATGTAAAACATTTATTCATAAATATACGCTCCCGAAATGTAGTATTAAAGGCCCAGCCAAATTTGAAACACAGAAGATAATGGTTCTTGTAGTATCGACAAGAAGAAGAATTATATAATTTAATATTGAACACTATTATATATCATGAATAATAATTATGTTTTGTCATTGAACGGAGTTTTATTTAAAAATATGTAAATTAAGTGTATGATTGTGTGTTGCAGAATGAATTAATATACACTGTAAAATAAATTTTCTAAATTAAACATCTCGTAACTTTCTACAAATAAATGTTTCTTCTGTGAACACGTCTGGGCACCATGAACTTTACTCTTGCTTTGTTTATAGGCGTTACCACGCAGTCTATGGAGGGAATTTTGATATTTATACAAGATTGAGTGCTAATCTCCCGTAATTGCGAATCTTCAACTCTTTATCTATTGGAGTTACATTTCTATCAAGAGAGGCGGGAGTATAAAGTTCATGCTGTCTAGAGGTACATTTCAGAATATTACTTGAAAACAAGCTGTTAATGTTATTGTCTATTACCGCGAGGTCACGTGGCCTTACCTGAGGTGTTAGTGACGTCATACAGAACCAGAGACACTCTTTAAAGTTAAACTCCCTCTTCTCTTCATCATCTTTGTATTTCTCGCGGTTGTTTTGGAAGCTGTAAGGACTCCATCGATCGAAGATCCACATCAGGACGCTGTAAGAGATGAATGTTAGCTGAGAGCGTTAGGAGCTTATTGGTACATTTCCATGGAGCGTGGAAAGCGAGGCTTGACGCGGCGAGAAAGGCGCACTTGCTTCAATGTCATATGGCGGCCATGTTGGCGTGGAAAAATCACGTTGCGATTTAATCGCTGAGGGAAAGCGATTTTTCCATGCCAACATGGCCGCCATATGACATTGAAGCAAGTGCGCCTTTCTCGCCGCGTCAAGCCTCGCTTTCCACGCTCCATGGAAATGCGCTTTAAAGGCACATTTCCATGGAGCGTGGAAAGCGAGAAAATGGCTACAGCCAATCAGAAGCTCGAGATTTCCTCGCTTTGAGGACAGCGATTTTATCGCCAACATGGCCGTCATACAAGATTAAAGCAAGTGCGCCAAACCCCGCTCGACATCGTTCCATGTGGAAAAGTATATCTGATGTACTGTACTATATTGTGTAGATTGTTTATTTGAAATGTTTTTATTTTTTTCCCCTCTCTGGGGCTCCTAATACTTAGTCTGTAATCCAAACATTGGTACACTCGTTGCCTTATAAAATTTCCCACTTGCAGCCTTGTTAATCACCATGCCCTGTGTTATTCTTACGAAGCACGGTGCAAGGCTGCAAAGAGAATTTTTCCAAGGTGACGATTGTACTATAAAAAAGTGATGATATTGACAGGTGCCTTTTGGATAGAAGGAGATACAACATACAAAGAGACATATTATACGGCCTAGAGTGTACCTTAGTTCCATACAGACATTTTATAAGGCTGAAAGTGTACCTTAGTCTTATTTAAAGAGACACATTATACGGCCGAGATTGTACCTTATTCCCATACAGAGACATATTATACGGTCTAGAGTGTACCTGGTGATGAAGTACGCTGCGAGGATACACAGCCACACGTCTGTCTCAAGCACAGTAAGGAACTTGAAGAGAGATGTTGGCGAACTGAGTCTCTTCATTAAAATGCTGAAGCCCACCAGGTCGTAGTAAGGCACCGTGAAGTCCACCACTGTCTCGCGTTCTGCCGTCACGGACAGGGCGGACAGAGCTACGTCGGCGCGCTGAGGTCATTTAACATATAATGTAATAAATTTAAGATTAACACTGGAATTGGTAGGATTTTAGATGAACTATTAATATTAAAACTCTGAGGAATTGAAATTCCTGATAAAAATCTAGCTGCAAATGGTGGTGGATCCATGCAGCGCGGCTCTGAGGTAGGGAGGGGAGGGGGGTGGAGGGAGACGATGGTAAAACCTTCAATATGCATTTTGGGATTTTTAGCTAAAAAATTGAACTAGAAAGTCCAAAATTAAACTACATCAGATAGTCGACAAATAACGTACGTCCGTAACTTTTAAATTGAATGAAATCTTTAAAGTAGGGGTTTATGGATAGTGAGGGAGTTCATTCATGTAAAAATTTTAAGTTGTCAAACTTGTTATTTAAAATGATAGCTTGATATTTTTCAGATTAAATATAATATTATAGTCTACCATATTTATATTATAATATATGATTATTATAGCAATTAATTCGTAAATAAAGAATAAAGATAAGGCACATCAGATTTTATGTAACATTTTACTTTTGAACTTATTTTTGAGAGTTTATCAGAGCAGTGCCTTGCCCAGTTCACAACAGTCTCATTTCATTTTTGTTTCCAGGTAATATTATTAAAACGCTATTAAAATATATAATAAAAAAATTAAAATACATATAAAATAACAATTAATAAATATTAAATTGCATGAAAATAAAAATTTAAAAAAAAATATATTTAATCATTAAATTTATCATTTATAATTTAAAAACTTTAAATTATTTAATTATTAACATTACATTTTAAAAATTAAAAAAATTATATTAAATAAAAAAGTGTTATATTGTTATATAATCTTTTCATTTAATTTACTAACTTTTTCTTTAAGCTCCTTGATCATTCCGTCCCAGTTTCCCTGCTCGTCCATGGTGCCAAACTTGTGGTCTGGAGCCTCGTAGATCTCGTACTCGAAGCCCACGATCTTGCGGATCTCCTCCATCAAATCGACGCAGTAGCCGCGGAACTTCCGACCTCCGTTCGCAGCCTGCTCTTCCTCGGGGATACGCATCACGAATGGAGCTTTCTGTCAGAGGAAAATTAATTTCATAGAGGACGTAAAGGACCAAGAGATGGCGCTGACGTCTGAAAATTTTGCTCTTTGCATCGAGGATACGGCAATACCTATAGCATGGAGAGAATCACAAAAATTATCAAATTTTTAGGAAAGAAATCACTTACGAAGTTGAAATATTTTTTTATATTTGTCTGAAAGTATTTGACAACTAATTATGGTGTTGTTATTTCTGTAAAATTATGCTGTGGCTGCTGACAGAGCATTTACATGATTTTACAATGTTAATCATATACAGCAATCCTTGCCAGACGCACGTAGTTCCAGCAGTTACCACTAGGTTCGCACTAACTTTATGACGCCATCATGATTTTTTTAATGAATGCTGCATACAGATTATCTTAGAGTATCTGTAAAATCTATATCTATATCAACGTATAAATTTTTATTACCTATTTTTCGACCTCGAATTATTTGTTGTTAATATTTTCATTTTTTTTTTTTTAACCTATGCTATACCCTTTAATATTTACATGGATATGACGTAATAGAATTTTGTATCATTATTTTCATTGTTTTATAGGTTTCAAATAAAAAATATTGGAAAACATAACTCACCCGAGTTAAAACAAATTTCATCTTTTATTATAAACTCTCTCCTCGTCTAATTCCCTCTTAACTTCCACCATTTTAGAGGAAAAAAGACGAGCTTACGTCTTCTTTCCTCTTATTAAGCATAAAATATTAGAAATTATATACACTGCTGGTGTTTGATCAATAAATATTGCTAAAATGTTAGAAATACTGTCTTCATTTCATCCTCACTTTGAGCGAAGAGGAAACAAGATGTGTTTTAGAGGTAAAAAGATTAGGTTTAGACGAGGAAAGAATGAGTTGAAGACGTAATTTTTCAACTAGGGAAGTTATTTTTAATAATCTCCTAAATCTTAAAAAAATCCGAATACAATATTTTTTAATATTTAATTATTTATGCAGTTAAAATATTAAATTACATATTTTATTCATTTTAAACCTCATAACATTGCATCATTTCAGTAAAAAGACATCAAGATTGTAGTAATAGTTGCACCAACTTGAACCTACAATAAAGTTTCCACTTACTATTGCGGTGACGATACGGTAGACAGTAACCGAGGAGAAGTTTGCTAGACTCCGAGGTTCTCTCACCACCAACCCTGACTCGAAACCTGCCGGCCAGGTTCCCAGGTCCTCAGCTTCCAGGGCGCGACCTGACACGATCGATACCTTCTCCAGTCTCAGACTGAACGCCAGGTAGCTTCTACCGTTCCTCTCAATGTTTATGCGGGCGTACGAAGGTGGTTCTTGGACCTGAAAATTTCAGGTATGAATGTTGAGGGGATGTACAGATCGTTGAAAATTTTACAACAATAAATCTTTCGATGGACCAAATGTGGATCGTCCAAGGACAGATGTCGCAACTCCCTGACGTCGAAATGAAGAAAACAAAACCTTTGAACTATTGTATTTGTATTTATTTATTGCACATATAGAACCGTAAGGTACAAAATGCATGTTTACAATATTTTAGTATTGCAATACCTGTAAAAGAAACATAAAAATTAAATTACAATAAATTTATTAATGATGAATTCTCAACTAGATAAACTGTACCAGAGTTATTTTTTTAAATGACTGCAAATATTGTGTTATTTCTGAGAACTTTTAGGCTTGCAAAACCTTACCAAGGGAAGATATGGTAATGCCATGATATTTAATTAAAATTTTAATTTTCTCAATAAATAATCAAATTATTCTTTATAACATATATATAAAATATTTATTAAAATACTAAAATTTTTCAAACTTTTTTTTTTTAAATTGTTATTGAAAATATTGATAATTTGTTGCTATTAAAAATTTATTTATTTTATTTTCAATGCCAAAAATAAAAGAATCAAATTAAGCAATAAACAATAATATTAATAATATTAAGTAATAAAGCAATAAAAGAATTAAATTCTTATAAGAAGCCATGCAATATAGTTAATCATTCTATAATTTTGCGTCGTTTTTTCTATCCTTGCATCAAAATACTTTGGCTCTTAACATTTAGTTCTTACTGAAATAAATTTCAAATTTCATTTGCATACATTGCATTATTTCATGGAAAATACAAATGACAAAAAAACACAACATAACTTACTCTTGATCCAGATCGACCCAGGTAATCTACATACCTGTTTGAAGGCCATCCGCAGGTCGAGACTGGTTCTCTTGATGGGTTTGTCCTCGCGGTAGTCCGCACAGAGGGTATGCTGCATGTCCAGGGGCCAGTCGTTACGATCCAGCATGGTCCTGGGAAGTTACGAGAATTTCAGAGTTAAAATTATATTCGTCTCTGAGAACATAAACCCTACTTGAAAAATTATGTCTTCAAACTCACCCTTTACACGTCTAAACCTAATCTTTTTACCTCTAAAACACATATTCCCTCTTCACTCAAAGTGAGGATGAAATGAAGACAATGGGTGCGATTCACGAAGTAGTTAGCCAGGTTTCTAACACACGTTTAGGTTAACCACGTTTAACTAGGTGGTTTAACACGTAAAACAGATGTAGTTAAACGTGGTTAAGCTAAAACTGGTTAGAAACCTGGGGGGTCTTCAAATAACACCACTTAACTTAAACTTAGCCTAAGACTGTCTTAGCGCAACAATAAAGAATACGCTAAGACTGTCTTAATTTTAGGATTGCTGTAATTTGTGTTATTTGAAGACCCCCCTGGCTATTAACTGCTTCGTGAATCACACCCATTAATATTTCTAGCATCTTATGCTTAAGAAGAGAAAAAAGACGTAATCTCGTCCTTATTTTCCCTCTAGAAAAGTGTAAAATAAAAGGAAAGAAGACGAGAGGAAAGTTTAGAAAATATTATTATTTCAACTCGCCTTATTGCCAGTAGACTACGCAGAGTGATGTCAAAGTAGAAGGCCGCGGTGATCTCCCTCTCAGTGGGTAGTCCATACTGGGCCTTCAGAAGTGCCAGACGTTGTGCAGACTTGACGTCAGGTACGGGCTTCAGAAATAGGATGGTGGCGTTGGAGCAGGCGCACCGGAGGGGACCACTGTCCTGTTTATAATTAAGGAGGTCGTGATTCAAGAATATTACAAGATTAAAGATGCTACATTGGTCAAGGATTACCGTGGCGACCATTGCTCAATATAGTCTGATGATAAACCGAAAATATTTTTGAGTCCATAAAGGACAAAATAAATGTTGGTTTGCTGATAATAAAAAATAACAAATTCGATGTATTTTAATTTTTTGGAATGAAAAAGACATTGATTTGACTAAAAGTCACAGCAGTACTCATTTAAAACAATGCTAATCTCAATTCCAAATATATCGAAAATTTCATCGAATTTGGTCTAACTTTTTCCCATGGAAATTATTTCATTGTGTCGATCCAGAAAGGTTTGCTGAATTTTTTTTAGAGTGGTTCACCATTTACTAAGTCCACTGATATTAATTTTAAAGAAGAAAGGTTATAGGGTTAATAATGATGACCATGGAATCTCTTAATAAAAATTTTGTTTGGTTCGAATTGTTAAATAAGTCTAACTAACAATAGGTTTTTGGGATTTTCTTTTCTTTACCAACTATTTATCCTTTTTTGTTTCATAATTTTATAATCAGTGGCAATCTAATTATAAATTCATTTAATATCTGTAACTTAATATTAGTAATTAAATTTTGCTCTTTTGAACACACAAAAAAAAAACTATCCTATTTTTATTTTCTGGTTGCAAAAAAAGAGAAGAAAATAAAGGTAATTAATTATAATAATACACCGTCAAGCCCGAAGACATTTCATTTAAAAAATTTATACATATACGTTATTGGGTTATATGCAATATACCAGAAGTTAATCATAATAATAATATATTACCTGCTTATTTTAAATACGTTAAAATTGTAAAGAATTATTTTTAATTTTTTAATATTAAAACAAACAAATTTGTTAATAAAAAATATATTTTTAAAAGAAATTTAAGGTAGAGATAATACGGATCAGCTGGCCCAATGCTAAAAAATCCCATTCATAAAAATTATGAAAAAAATTTAAAATGTTCTCCTCTACATCCCCTATCAGTAGGTAAAATATCAGGTATACAAAAACGAGCTAGTTTTCGAGCTATGAATTTTCAAAGTTGACTAATTTAACATGGAAGTTCCATTTCTCCATGTTAAAGTAGTCAACTTTAAAAATTAATAACTCGAAAACTCCCTGTGTCTAGCAGGCGCTTTATGGGGACATGGAAATAAGAAGTGAAAACTTAAAATGGCGGCTCATTTTAGGAGGACATGGTTGTCACTCGTTCACATCACAAGGGACATTGCTTAATAATGATGCTAGAAGGCTGAAAATGATAACAGGGGTACCTGACAGGTATACTAATCGAATCCGATAACTTCCGTAACAAAATTTTAAGCAAGGGACTCAGAAATGGAGACATACGACATTTCAGGGATGTTGTCGGCTCGGTGAAATGAGGGGACGCGAAGCTTGTACACCGAGTTCACGAAAATTCCACCAGGTGGCACCAGGGGTCTTTTCTAATTCAAATAAGACCTTAAAAGGACACGTTGTGACTTCAGGCATGTTATGGGGACACCAAGGTAGGGTCCCCACAAAAGCTTTTAATAACAATTCAATCATGTTACCTGCCAGGTAATACACGTTGTGACACAAACCATGTTATGGGGACATTGTCCCTTTCAAAGTAGGTGGTTACAATTTAAGCAGAATGAGCTTTGATTCACCAAGGTAGGTCTCCACAAATGCTTTCAGTGATAACTCAATCATGTTAATTGACAGGTGAGACACGTCGTGACATAAGCTATGTTATGGGGACATTGCCCCTTTCAAAGCCAGTGGCTACAATTTAAGCAGAATGAGCTTTGATTCACCAAGGTAGCGTCTCCACAAATGCTTTCAGTGACAACTCAATCATGTTAATTGCCAGGTGAGACACGTTGTGACATAAGCTATGTTATGGGGACATAACCCCTTTCAAAGTCGGTGGTTACAATTTAAGCAGAATGAGCTTTGATTCACCAAGGTAGGTCTCCACAAATGCTTTCAGTGATAACACAATCATGTTAATTGACAGGTGAGACACGTCGTGACATAAGCTATGTTATGGGGACATTGCCCCTTTCAAAGCCAGTGGCTACAATTTAAGCAGAATGAGCTTTGATTCACCAAGGTAGAGTCTCCACAAATGCTTTCAGTGACAACTCAATCATGTTAATTGCCAGGTGAGACACGTTGTGACATAAGCTATGTTATGGGGACATTGCCCCTTTCAAAGTCAGTGGTCACAATTTATTAAGAGTGAACTTTGATTTACCAAGGTAGGGTCTCCACAAAAGCTTTAAGTGACAACTCAATCATTAATTGCCAGGTGAGGCACGTTGTGACATAAGCCATGTTATGGGGACATTGCCCCTTTCAAAGCCAGTGGCTACAATTTAAGCAGAATGAGCTTTGATTCACCAAGGTAGGTCTCCACAAATGCTTTCAGTGATAACACAATCATGTTAATTGACAGGTGAGACACGTCGTGACATAAGCTATGTTATGGGGACATTGCCCCTTTCAAAGCCAGTGGCTACAATTTAAGCAGAATGAGCTTTGATTCACCAAGGTAGCGTCTCCACAAATGCTTTCAGTGACAACTCAATCATGTTAATTGCCAGGTGAGACACGTTGTGACATAAGCTATGTTATGGGGACATTGCCTCTTTCAAAGTCAGTGGTCACAATTTATTAAGAGTGAACTTTGATTCACCAAGGTAGAGTCTCCACAAAAGCTTTAAAATACAACTCAATCATAAATTGCCAGGTGAGACACGTTGTGACATAAGCCATGTTATGGGGACATTGTCCCTTTAGAAGATAGTAGTTATAAATTAAACAGAAAGAAACTTTGATTCACCAAGGTAGGGTCTCCACAAATGCTTTCAGTGACAACTCAATCATTTTAATTGCAAGGAGAGACACGTTGTGATATAAGCTATGTTATGGGGACATTGTCCCTTTAAAAGCCAGTAGTTACAAATTATTCTAAGTGAACTTTAATTCACCAAGGTAGGGTCCCCACAATAGCTTCTAAGCACAACTCAATCATGTTAATTACAAGGGGATACACGTTGTGACTTAAGGTATGTTATGGGGACATTATCAGTGGTTACAATTATTTCAGAGTGAACTTTGATTTACACGAGTTCCCAAAAGAAGTCCTTAATTGTTCACAAATCAAGGTACTCAGTTAGTCGCAGGCGACGCAAAAGTCATGGTTTTGCAACCAGGTGATTCCCTCCTTACGCAAATGTTCTACGTAGACAACTCCATGTACGTGGAAATACAGGTGTAATCATAAAAAAATGCAAACACATATCAGAGTCGCAAATGGGGTTCGGGATACCTCGAAGAGCCTCATCGACCCTTTTGAAATGAACTTTAACAGTCCAGGTATTTTAAAAAATTCCCTCGATTTCATTAATAGCAGGGAAATAATGTGGTGTCAAAAAAGTGTAAGCGACGAGGAAAGAAAATGCTACAGATATGTCCCCTCAAAGCGTACCTACCAACAACTTTTTGCGCAAAATGTTGTCGGCTGATACGCATTGAGGGGACACGTATCACCAGAAAATTCCTTGTTCAAAAATCAAGGTGAACATTTTGTCGAAGGCAACGCACGTATCACGATTCTGCATTCTGTTGATTGCCTAGCTACGCAGGTGCACAACATCGCCAACTTGGTGTACGTGAAAGCGCGTATGTCCTCAAAAAATATGTTGGCACAACTCAGAGTCTCAGTTGGGGGGGCTGGTGACCTCGAAGAGCTTCACCAACCCTTGTGGAATGAATTTTCACAGTACGTCCAGGTGATTTAAGAAATCCACGCGACTTTATTAATAGCAAGAAAATAATGTGGTGTAAAAAGAGTGTACTCGACGAGGAAAGAAAATGCTACAGATATGTCCCCTCAAAGCGTACCTGCCAACAACTTTTTGCGCAAAATGTTGTCGGCCGATACGCTTTGAGGGGACACGAGTTCCCAAAAGAAGTGCTTGTTCACAAATCAAGGTGCTCATGCAGTTAGTCGCTGGCAACGCACGTGTCGCGGCACTGTATTCAGGTGATTGCCTAGCTACGCTGTTGCTCAACGTCGATATCTTGATGTCCGTGATTGCACGTATATCCTCACAAAAATATGTTGGCACCACTCAGAGTCTCATTTAGGGGGGATAATGAACTCGAAGAGCTTTTTTGACCCTTGTGGAATAATTTTTTACGGTCCAGGTAATTTAAAAAATTCACTCAATTTTATTAATAGCCGGAAAATTATGTGGTGTCAAAAACGTGTACTCGACGAGGAAAGAAAATGCTACAGATATGTCCTCTCAAAGCGTACCTGCCAACAACTTTTTGCGCAAAATGTTTTCGGCTGATACGCTTTGAGAGGACACGGGTTTTTCAGAAAAATCGTTGTTCACAAATTAAGGTGCAAATTTAGTCGAAGGTGACGCACTTGTCGCGGCACTGAATTCAGGAGATTGCCTAGCTACGCAGGTGCACAAGGTCGCCAACTAGGTGTACGTGAAAACGCGTATGTCCTCACAAAAATATATTGGCACAACTCAGTCTCATTTAGGGGGGATAATGAACTCGAAGAGCTTTTTTGACCCTTGTGGAATGAATTTTTTACGGTCCAGGTAATTTAAAAAATTCACTCAATTTTATTAATAGCCGGAAAATTATGTGGTGTCAAAAACGTGTACTCGACGAGGAAAGAAAATGCTACAGATATGTCCTCTCAAAGCGTACCTGCCAACAACTTTTTGCGCAAAATGTTGTCGGCTGATACGCTTTGAGAGGACACGGGTTTTTCAGAAAAATCCTTGTTCACAAATTAAGGTGCAAATTTAGTCGAAGGTGACGCACTTGTCGCGGCACTGAATTCAGGAGATTGCCTAGCTACGCAGGTGCACAAGGTCGCCAACTTGGTGTACGTGAAAGCGCGTATGTCCTCACAAAAATATGTTGGCACAACTCAGAGTCTCATTTAGGGGGGATAATGAACTCGAAGAGCTTTTTTGACCCTTGTGGAATGAATTTTTTACGGTCCAGGTAATTTAAAAAATTCACTCAATTTTATTAATAGCCGGAAAATTATGTGGTGTCAAAAACGTGTACTCGACGAGGAAAGAAAATGCTACAGATATGTCCTCTCAAAGCGTACCTGCCAACAACTTTTTGCGCAAAATGTTTTCGGCTGATACGCTTTGAGAGGACACGGGTTTTTCAGAAAAATCGTTGTTCACAAATTAAGGTGCAAATTTAGTCGAAGGTGACGCACTTGTCGCGGCACTGAATTCAGGAGATTGCCTAGCTACGCAGGTGCACAAGGTCGCCAACTTGGTGTACGTGAAAGCGCGTATGTCCTCACAAAAATATATTGGCACAACTCAGAGTCTCATTTAGGGGGGATAATGAACTCGAAGAGCTTTTTTGACCCTTGTGGAATGAATTTTTTACGGTCCAGGTAATTTAAAAAATTCACTCAATTTTATTAATAGCAGGGAAATAATGTGGTGTCAAAAACGTGTACTCGACGAGGAAAGAAAATGCTACAGATATGTCCTCTCAAAGCGTACCTGCCAACAACCTTTTGCGCAAAATGTTGTCGGCTGATACGCTTTGAGAGGACACGGGTTTTTCAGAAAAATCCTTGTTCACAAATTAAGGTGCAAATTTAGTCGAAGGTGACGCACTTGTCGCGGCACTGAATTCAGGAGATTGCCTAGCTACGCAGGTGCACAAGGTCGCCAACTTGGTGTACGTGAAAGCGCGTATGTCCTCACAAAAATATGTTGGCACAACTCAGAGTCTCATTTAGGGGGGATAATGAACTCGAAGAGCTTTTTTGACCCTTGTGGAATGAATTTTTTACGGTCCAGGTAATTTAAAAAATTCACTCAATTTTATTAATAGCAGGGAAATAATGTGGTGTCAAAAACGTGTACTCGACGAGGAAAGAAAATGCTACAGATATGTCCCCTCAAAGCGTACCTGCCAAGAACTTTTTGCGCAAAATGTTTTCGGCTGATTCGCTTTGAGAGGACACGGGTTTTTCAGAAAAATCGTTGTTCACAAATTAAGGTGCAAATTAAGTCGAAGAAGACGCACTTGTCGCGGCACTGAATTCAGGTGATTGCCTAGCTACGCAGGTGCACAAGGTCGCCAACTTGGTGTACGTGAAAGCGCGTATGTCCTCACAAAAATATGTTGGCACAACTCAGAGTCTCATTTAGGGGGGCTAATGAACTCGAAGAGCTTTTTTGACCCTTGTTGAATAATTTTTTACGGTCCAGGTAATTTAAAAAATTCACTCAATTTTATTAATAGCCGGAAAATTATGTGGTGTCAAAAACGTGTACTCGACGAGGAAAGAAAATGCTACAGATATGTCCTCTCAAAGCGTACCTGCCAACAACTTTTTGCGCAAAATGTTGTCGGCTGATACGCTTTGAGAGGACACGGGTTTTTCAGAAAAATCGTTGTTCACAAATTAAGGTGCAAATTTAGTCGAAGGTGACGCACTTGTCGCGGCACTGAATTCAGGAGATTGCCTAGCTACGCAGGTGCACAAGGTCGCCAACTTGGTGTACGTGAAAGCGCGTATGTCCTCACAAAAATATGTTGGCACAACTCAGAGTCTCATTTAGGGGGGCTAATGAACTCGAAGAGCTTTTTTGACCCTTGTGGAATAATTTTTTACGGTCCAGGTAATTTAAAAAATTCACTCAATTTTTTTAATAGCCGGAAAATTATGTGGTGTCAAAAACGTGTACTCGACGAGGAAAGAAAATGCTACAGATATGTCCTCTCAAAGCGTACCTGCCAACAACTTTTTGCGCAAAATGTTGTCGGCTGATACGCTTTGAGAGGACACGGGTTTTTCAGAAAAATCCTTGTTCACAAATTAAGGTGCAAATTTAGTCGAAGGTGACGCACTTGTCGCGGCACTGAATTCAGGAGATTGCCTAGCTACGCAGGTGCACAAGGTCGCCAACTTGGTGTACGTGAAAGCGCGTATGTCCTCACAAAAATATGTTGGCACAACTCAGAGTCTCATTTAGGGGGGCTAATGAACTCGAAGAGCTTTTTTGACCCTTGTGGAATAATTTTTTACGGTCCAGGTAATTTAAAAAATTTACTCAATTTTATTAATAGCCGGAAAATTATGTGGTGTCAAAAACGTGTACTCGACGAGGAAAGAAAATGCTACAGATATGTCCTCTCAAAGCGTACCTGCCAACAACTTTTTGCGCAAAATGTTGTCGGCTGATACGCTTTGAGAGGACACGGGTTTTTCAGAAAAATCGTTGTTCACAAATTAAGGTGCAAATTTAGTCGAAAGTGACGCACTTGTCGCAGCACTGAATTCAGGAGATTGCCTAGCTACGCAGGTGCACAAGGTCGCCAACTTGGTGTACGTGAAAGCGCGTATGTCCTCACAAAAATATGTTGGCACAACTCAGAGTCTCATTTAGGGGGGCTAATGAACTCGAAGAGCTTTTTTGACCCTTGTGGAATAATTTTTTACGGTCCAGGTAATTTAAAAAATTCACTCAATTTTATTAATAGCCGGAAAATTATGTGGTGTCAAAAACGTGTACTCGACGAGGAAAGAAAATGCTGCAGATATGTCCTCTCAAAGCGTACCTGCCAACAACTTTTTGCGCAAAATGTTGTCGGCTGATACGCTTTGAGAGGACACGGGTTTTTCAGAAAAATCCTTGTTCACAAATTAAGGTGCAAATTTAGTCGAAGGTGACGCACTTGTCGCGGCACTGAATTCAGGAGATTGCCTAGCTACGCAGGTGCACAAGGTCGCCAACTTGGTGTACGTGAAAGCGCGTATGTCCTCACAAAAATATATTGGCACAACTCAGAGTCTCATTTAGGGGGGATAATGAACTCGAAGAGCTTTTTTGACCCTTGTGGAATGAATTTTTTACGGTCCAGGTAATTTAAAAAATTCACTCAATTTTATTAATAGCAGGGAAATAATGTGGTGTCAAAAACGTGTACTCGACGAGGAAAGAAAATGCTACAGATATGTCCTCTCAAAGCGTACCTGCCAACAACCTTTTGCGCAAAATGTTGTCGGCTGATACGCTTTGAGAGGACACGGGTTTTTCAGAAAAATCCTTGTTCACAAATTAAGGTGCAAATTTAGTCGAAGGTGACGCACTTGTCGCGGCACTGAATTCAGGAGATTGCCTAGCTACGCAGGTGCACAAGGTCGCCAACTTGGTGTACGTGAAAGCGCGTATGTCCTCACAAAAATATGTTGGCACAACTCAGAGTCTCATTTAGGGGGGATAATGAACTCGAAGAGCTTTTTTGACCCTTGTGGAATGAATTTTTTACGGTCCAGGTAATTTAAAAAATTCACTCAATTTTATTAATAGCAGGGAAATAATGTGGTGTCAAAAACGTGTACTCGACGAGGAAAGAAAATGCTACAGATATGTCCCCTCAAAGCGTACCTGCCAAGAACTTTTTGCGCAAAATGTTTTCGGCTGATTCGCTTTGAGAGGACACGGGTTTTTCAGAAAAATCGTTGTTCACAAATTAAGGTGCAAATTAAGTCGAAGAAGACGCACTTGTCGCGGCACTGAATTCAGGTGATTGCCTAGCTACGCAGGTGCACAAGGTCGCCAACTTGGTGTACGTGAAAGCGCGTATGTCCTCACAAAAATATGTTGGCACAACTCAGAGTCTCATTTAGGGGGGCTAATGAACTCGAAGAGCTTTTTTGACCCTTGTTGAATAATTTTTTACGGTCCAGGTAATTTAAAAAATTCACTCAATTTTATTAATAGCCGGAAAATTATGTGGTGTCAAAAACGTGTACTCGACGAGGAAAGAAAATGCTACAGATATGTCCTCTCAAAGCGTACCTGCCAACAACTTTTTGCGCAAAATGTTGTCGGCTGATACGCTTTGAGAGGACACGGGTTTTTCAGAAAAATCGTTGTTCACAAATTAAGGTGCAAATTTAGTCGAAGGTGACGCACTTGTCGCGGCACTGAATTCAGGAGATTGCCTAGCTACGCAGGTGCACAAGGTCGCCAACTTGGTGTACGTGAAAGCGCGTATGTCCTCACAAAAATATGTTGGCACAACTCAGAGTCTCATTTAGGGGGGCTAATGAACTCGAAGAGCTTTTTTGACCCTTGTGGAATAATTTTTTACGGTCCAGGTAATTTAAAAAATTCACTCAATTTTTTTAATAGCCGGAAAATTATGTGGTGTCAAAAACGTGTACTCGACGAGGAAAGAAAATGCTACAGATATGTCCTCTCAAAGCGTACCTGCCAACAACTTTTTGCGCAAAATGTTGTCGGCTGATACGCTTTGAGAGGACACGGGTTTTTCAGAAAAATCCTTGTTCACAAATTAAGGTGCAAATTTAGTCGAAGGTGACGCACTTGTCGCGGCACTGAATTCAGGAGATTGCCTAGCTACGCAGGTGCACAAGGTCGCCAACTTGGTGTACGTGAAAGCGCGTATGTCCTCACAAAAATATGTTGGCACAACTCAGAGTCTCATTTAGGGGGGCTAATGAACTCGAAGAGCTTTTTTGACCCTTGTGGAATAATTTTTTACGGTCCAGGTAATTTAAAAAATTTACTCAATTTTATTAATAGCCGGAAAATTATGTGGTGTCAAAAACGTGTACTCGACGAGGAAAGAAAATGCTACAGATATGTCCTCTCAAAGCGTACCTGCCAACAACTTTTTGCGCAAAATGTTGTCGGCTGATACGCTTTGAGAGGACACGGGTTTTTCAGAAAAATCGTTGTTCACAAATTAAGGTGCAAATTTAGTCGAAGGTGACGCACTTGTCGCAGCACTGAATTCAGGAGATTGCCTAGCTACGCAGGTGCACAAGGTCGCCAACTTGGTGTACGTGAAAGCACGTATGTCCTCACAAAAATGTATTGGCACAACTCAGAGTCTCATTTAGGGGGGATAATGAACTCGAAGAGCTTTTTTGACCCTTGTGGAATGAATTTTTTACGGTCCAGGTAATTTAAAAATTTCACTCAATTTTTTTAATAGCCGGAAAATTATGTGGTGTCAAAAACGTGTACTCGACGAGGAAAGAAAATGCTACAGATATGTCCTCTCAAAGCGTACCTGCCAACAACTTTTTGCGCAAAATGTTGTCGGCTGATACGCTTTGAGAGGACACGGGTTTTTCAGAAAAATCCTTGTTCACAAATTAAGGTGCAAATTTAGTCGAAGGTGACGCACTTGTCGCGGCACTGAATTCAGGAGATTGCCTAGCTACGCAGGTGCACAAGGTCGCCAACTTGGTGTACGTGAAAGCGCGTATGTCCTCACAAAAATATGTTGGCACAACTCAGAGTCTCATTTAGGGGGGATAATGAACTCGAAGAGCTTTTTTGACCCTTGTGGAATAATTTTTTACGGTCCAGGTAATTTAAAAAATTTACTCAATTTTATTAATAGCCGGAAAATTATGTGGTGTCAAAAACGTGTACTCGACGAGGAAAGAAAATGCTACAGATATGTCCTCTCAAAGCGTACCTGCCAACAACTTTTTGCGCAAAATGTTGTCGGCTGATACGCTTTGAGAGGACACGGGTTTTTCAGAAAAATCCTTGTTCACAAATTAAGGTGCAAATTTAGTCGAAGGTGACGCACTTGTCGCGGCACTGAATTCAGGAGATTGCCTAGCTACGCAGGTGCACAAGGTCGCCAACTTGGTGTACGTGAAAGCGCGTATGTCCTCACAAAAATATGTTGGCACAACTCAGAGTCTCATTTAGGGGGGATAATGAACTCGAAGAGCTTTTTTGACCCTTGTGGAATAATTTTTTACGGTCCAGGTAATTTAAAAAATTCACTCAATTTTATTAAAAGCCGGAAAATTATGTGGTGTCAAAAACGTGTACTCGACGAGGAAAGAAAATGCTACAGATATGTCCTCTCAAAGCGTACCTGCCAACAACTTTTTGCGCAAAATGTTGTCGGCTGATACGCTTTGAGAGGACACGGGTTTTTCAGAAAAATCGTTGTTCACAAATTAAGGTGCAAATTTAGTCGAAGGTGACGCACTTGTCGCAGCACTGAATTCAGGAGATTGCCTAGCTACGCAGGTGCACAAGGTCGCCAACTTGGTGTACGTGAAAGCACGTATGTCCTCACAAAAATGTATTGGCACAACTCAGAGTCTCATTTAGGGGGGATAATGAACTCGAAGAGCTTTTTTGACCCTTGTGGAATGAATTTTTTACGGTCCAGGTAATTTAAAAAATTCACTCAATTTTATTAATAGCAGGGAAATAATGTGGTGTCAAAAACGTGTACTCGACGAGGAAAGAAAATGCTACAGATATGTCCTCTCAAAGCGTACCTGCCAACAACCTTTTGCGCAAAATGTTGTCGGCTGATACGCTTTGAGAGGACACGGGTTTTTCAGAAAAATCGTTGTTCACAAATTAAGGTGCAAATTTAGTCGAAGGTGACGCACTTGTCGCGGCACTGAATTCAGGAGATTGCCTAGCTACGCAGGTGCACAAGGTCGCCAACTTGGTGTACGTGAAAGCGCGTATGTCCTCACAAAAATATTTTGGCACAACTCAGAGTCTCATTTAGGGGGGCTAATGAACTCGAAGAGCTTTTTTGACCCTTGTGGAATAATTTTTTACGGTCCAGGTAATTTAAAAAATTCACTCAATTTTATTAATAGCCGGAAAATTATGTGGTGTCAAAAACGTGTACTCGACGAGGAAAGAAAATGCTACAGATATGTCCTCTCAAAGCGTACCTGCCAACAACTTTTTGCGCAAAATGTTGTCGGCTGATACGCTTTGAGAGGACACGGGTTTTTCAGAAAAATCGTTGTTCACAAATTAAGGTGCAAATTTAGTCGAAGGTGACGCACTTGTCGCGGCACTGAATTCAGGTGATTGCCTAGCTACGCAGGTGCACAAGGTCGCCAACTTGGTGTACGTGAAAGCGCGTATGTCCTCACAATAATATGTTGGCACAACTCAGAGTCTCATTTAGGGGGGCTAATGAACTCGAAGAGCTTTTTTGACCCTTGTGGAATAATTTTTTACGGTCCAGGTAATTTCAAAAATTCACTCAATTTTATTAATAGCAGGGAAATAATGTGGTGTCAAAAACGTGTACTCGACGAGGTAAGAAAATGCTACAGAAATGTCCCCTCAAAGCGTACCTGCCAAGAACTTTTTGCGCAAAATGTTTTCGGCTGATTCGCTTTGAGAGGACACGGGTTTTTCAGAAAAATCCTTGTTCACAAATCAAGGTGCACATTTAGCCGAAGGCCGAATGCGAGGCACGTGCACGGCACTGAATTCAGGTGATTGCCTTGCTACGCAGGTGCACAAGGTCGCCAACTTGGTGTACGTGAAAGCGCGTATGTCCTCACAAAAATATGTTGGCACAACTCAGAGTCTCATTTAGGAGGGCTAATGAACTCGAAGACCTTCTTTGACTTTTGTGGAATGAATTTTTTACGGTCCAGGTAATTTAAAAAATTCACTCAATTTTATTAATAGCAGGGAAACAATGTGGTGTCAAAAACGTGTACTCGACGAGGAAAGAAAATGCTACAGATATGTCCTCTCAAAGCGTACCTGCCAACAACTTTTTGCGCAAAATGTTTTCGGCTGATTCGCTTTGAGAGGACACGGGTTTTTCAGAAAAATCGTTGTTCACAAATTAAGGTGCAAATTTAGTCGAAGGTGACGCACTTGTCGCGGCACTGAATTCAGGAGATTGCCTAGCTACGCAGGTGCACAAGGTCGCCAACTTGGTGTACGTGAAAGCGCGTATGTCCTCACAAAAATATATTGGCACAACTCAGAGTCTCATTTAGGGGGGATAATGAACTCGAAGAGCTTTTTTGACCCTTGTGGAATGAATTTTTTACGGTCCAGGTAATTTAAAAAATTCACTCAATTTTATTAATAGCAGGGAAATAATGTGGTGTCAAAAACGTGTACTCGACGAGGAATGAAAATGCTACAGATATGTCCCCTCAAAGCGTACCTGCCAAGAACTTTTTGCGCAAAATGTTTTCGGCTGATTCGCTTTGAGAGGACACGGGTTTTTCAGAAAAATCGTTGTTCACAAATTAAGGTGCAAATTTAGTCGAAGGTGACGCACTTGTCGCGGCACTGAATTCAGGAGATTGCCTAGCTACGCAGGTGCACAAGGTCGCCAACTTGGTGTACGTGAAAGCGCGTATGTCCTCACAAAAATATGTTGGCACAACTCAGAGTCTCATTTAGGGGGGCTAATGAACTCGAAGAGCTTTTTTGACCCTTGTGGAATAATTTTTTACGGTCCAGGTAATTTAAAAAATTCACTCAATTTTATTAATAGCCGGAAAATTATGTGGTGTCAAAAACGTGTACTCGACGAGGAAAGAAAATGCTACAGATATGTCCTCTCAAAGCGTACCTGCCAACAACTTTTTGCGCAAAATGTTGTCGGCTGATACGCTTTGAGAGGACACGGGTTTTTCAGAAAAATCGTTGTTCACAAATTAAGGTGCAAATTTAGTCGAAGGTGACGCACTTGTCGCGGCACTGAATTCAGGAGATTGCCTAGCTACGCAGGTGCACAAGGTCGCCAACTTGGTGTACGTGAAAGCGCGTATGTCCTCACAAAAATATATTGGCACAACTCAGAGTCTCATTTAGGGGGGATAATGAACTCGAAGAGCTTTTTTGACCCTTGTGGAATGAATTTTTTACGGTCCAGGTAATTTAAAAAATTCACTCAATTTTATTAATAGCAGGGAAATAATGTGGTGTCAAAAACGTGTACTCGACGAGGAAAGAAAATGCTACAGATATGTCCTCTCAAAGCGTACCTGCCAACAACTTTTTGCGCAAAATGTTGTCGGCTGATACGCTTTGAGAGGACACGGGTTTTTCAGAAAAATCCTTGTTCACAAATTAAGGTGCAAATTTAGTCGAAGGTGACGCACTTGTCGCGGCACTGAATTCAGGAGATTGCCTAGCTACGCAGGTGCACAAGGTCGCCAACTTGGTGTACGTGAAAGCGCGTATGTCCTCACAAAAATATGTTGGCACAACTCAGAGTCTCATTTAGGGGGGCTAATGAACTCGAAGAGCTTTTTTGACCCTTGTGGAATAATTTTTTACGGTCCAGGTAATTTAAAAAATTCACTCAATTTTATTAATAGCCGGAAAATTATGTGGTGTCAAAAACGTGTACTCGACGAGGAAAGAAAATGCTACAGATATGTCCTCTCAAAGAGTACATGCCAAAACCTTTTTGCGCAAAATGTTGTCGGCTGATACGCTTTGAGAGGACACGGGTTTTTCAGAAAAATCGTTGTTCACAAATTAAGGTGCAAATTTAGTCGAAGGTGACGCACTTGTCGCGGCACTGAATTCAGGTGATTGCCTAGCTACGCAGGTGCACAAGGTCGCCAACTTGGTGTACGTGAAAGCGCGTATGTCCTCACAAAAATATGTTGGCACAACTCAGAGTCTCATTTAGGGGGGCTAATGAACTCGAAGAGCTTTTTTGACCCTTGTGGAATGAATTTTTTACGGTCCAGGTAATTTAAAAAATTCACTCAATTTTATTAATAGCAGGGAAATAATGTGGTGTCAAAAACGTGTACTCGACGAGGAAAGAAAATGCTACAGAAATGTCCCCTCAAAGCGTACATGCCAAGAACTTTTTGCGCAAAATGTTTTCGGCTGATACGCTTTGAGAGGACACGGGTTTTTCAGAAAAATCGTTGTTCACAAATTAAGGTGCAAATTTAGTCGAAGGTGACGCACTTGTCGCGGCACTGAATTCAGGAGATTGCCTAGCTACGCAGGTGCACAAGGTCGCCAACTTGGTGTACGTGAAAGCGCGTATGTCCTCACAAAAATATGTTGGCACAACTCAGAGTCTCATTTAGGGGGCCTAATGAACTCGAAGAGCTTTTTTGACCCTTGTGGAATAATTTTTTACGGTCCAGGTAATTTAAAAAATTCACTCAATTTTATTAATAGCTGGGAAATAATGTGGTGTCAAAAACGTGTACTCGACGAGGTAAGAAAATGCTACAGATATGTCCTCTCAAAGCGTACCTGCGAACAACTTTTTGCGCAAAATGTTGTCGGCTGATACGCTTTGAGAGGACACGGGTTTTTCAGAAAAATCCTTGTTCACAAATCAAGGTGCACATTTAGCCGAAGGCCGAATGCGAGGCACGTGCACGGCACTGAATTCAGGTGATTGCCTAGCTACGCAGGTGCACAAGGTCGCCAACTTGGTGTACGTGAAAGCGCGTATGTCCTCACAAAAATATGTTGGCACAACTCAGAGTCTCATTTAGGAGGGCTAATGAACTCGAAGACCTTCTTTGACTTTTGTGGAATGAATTTTTTACGGTCCAGGTAATTTAAAAAATTCACTCAATTTTATTAATAGCAGGGAAACAATGTGGTGTCAAAAACGTGTACTCGACGAGGAAAGAAAATGCTACAGATATGTCCTCTCAAAGCGTACCTGCCAACAACTTTTTGCGCAAAATGTTGTCGGCTGATACGCTTTGAGAGGACACGGGTTTTTCAGAAAAATCCTTGTTCACAAATTAAGGTGCAAATTTAGTCGAAGGTGACGCACTTGTCGCAGCACTGAATTCAGGAGATTGCCTAGCTACGCAGGTGCACAAGGTCGCCAACTTGTTGTACGTGAAAGCGCGTATGTCCTCACAAAAATATGTTGGCACAACTCAGAGTCTCATTTAGGGGGGCTAATGAACTCGAAGAGCTTTTTTGACCCTTGTGGAATGAATTTTTTACGGTCCAGGTAATTTAAAAAATTCACTCAATTTTATTAATAGCAGGGAAATAATGTGGTGTCAAAAACGTGTACTCGACGAGGAAAGAAAATGCTACAGAAATGTCCCCTCAAAGCGTACCTGCCAAGAACTTTTTGCGCAAAATGTTTTCGGCTGATACGCTTTGAGAGGACACGGGTTTTTCAGAAAAATCGTTGTTCACAAATTAAGGTGCAAATTTAGTCGAAGGTGACGCACTTGTCGCGGCACTGAATTCAGGAGATTGCCTAGCTACGCAGGTGCACAAGGTCGCCAACTTGGTGTACGTGAAAGCGCGTATGTCCTCACAAAAATATGTTGGCACAACTCAGAGTCTCATTTAGGGGGCCTAATGAACTCGAAGAGCTTTTTTGACCCTTGTGGAATAATTTTTTACGGTCCAGGTAATTTAAAAAATTCACTCAATTTTATTAATAGCAGGGAAATAATGTGGTGTCAAAAACGTGTACTCGACGAGGTAAGAAAATGCTACAGATATGTCCTCTCAAAGCGTACCTGCGAACAACTTTTTGCGCAAAATGTTGTCGGCTGATACGCTTTGAGAGGACACGGGTTTTTCAGAAAAATCCTTGTTCACAAATCAAGGTGCACATTTAGCCGAAGGCCGAATGCGAGGCACGTGCACGGCACTGAATTCAGGTGATTGCCTAGCTACGCAGGTGCACAAGGTCGCCAACTTGGTGTACGTGAAAGCGCGTATGTCCTCACAAAAATATGTTGGCACAACTCAGAGTCTCATTTAGGAGGGCTAATGAACTCGAAGACCTTCTTTGACTTTTGTGGAATGAATTTTTTACGGTCCAGGTAATTTAAAAAATTCACTCAATTTTATTAATAGCAGGGAAACAATGTGGTGTCAAAAACGTGTACTCGACGAGGAAAGAAAATGCTACAGATATGTCCTCTCAAAGCGTACCTGCCAACAACTTTTTGCGCAAAATGTTGTCGGCTGATACGCTTTGAGAGGACACGGGTTTTTCAGAAAAATCGTTGTTCACAAATTAAGGTGCAAATTTAGTCGAAGGTGACGCACTTGTCGCGGCACTGAATTCAGGAGATTGCCTAGCTACGCAGGTGCACAAGGTCGCCAACTTGGTGTACGTGAAAGCGCGTATGTCCTCACAAAAATATGTTGGCACAACTCAGAGTCTCATTTAGGGGGCCTAATGAACTCGAAGAGCTTTTTTGACCCTTGTGAAATAATTTTTTACGGTCCAGGTAATTTAAAAAATTCACTCAATTTTATTAATAGCAGGGAAATAATGTGGTGTCAAAAACGTGTACTCGACGAGGTAAGAAAATGCTACAGATATGTCCTCTCAAAGCGTACCTGCCAACAACTTTTTGCGCAAAATGTTGTCGGCCAATACGCTTTGAGGGGACACGAGTTCCCAAGAAAAGTCCTTGTTCACAAATCAAGGTGCTCAAATAGTCGCTGGCAACGCATGAGCCACGGTTTTGCTTTCAAGTGATTGCCTAGCTTCGCAAGTGCTCAGCGTCGCCATCTCCGTGTACGTGAAAGCACTGGTGTAATCATAAAAATATGCAATCACATATCATTGTCTCAAATCGGCGGTCGGGTGACCACGAAAAGCTAAATCGACACATTTGGAATGAATTTTAAAAGACTAGGTAATTAAAAAAATCCACTTGATTCTATTAGTAGCAGGAAAATTATGTGGTGTCAAAAACGTGTACTCGACAAGGGGAAAAAATTCTACAGAAATGTCCGCTCAAAGCATACCTACCAACAACTTGTCACTAATTGCTTTGGGACATACTTCCTTGGTGAATAAAAGTTCACTATGATGAAATTGTAACTATTGACTTTCGAAGGGACAATGTCCCCATAACATGGCTTTATTCACAACGTGTCTCACCTTGCAATTAACATGATTGAGTTGGCACTGAATGCATTTCTAGAGTCCCTACCTTGGTGAATCAAAGCTTGCTCTGCCTAAATGTTAACCACCGGCATTGAAAAGGACAATGTCCCCATAACATGGCTTAAGTCACAACGTGCCTCACCTGGCAATTAATATGATTTAGTTGTCACCTAAAGCTTTTGTGGAGACTCATTCTTGGTGAATCAAAGTTAACTCTTAATAATGTGTGACCACTGACTTGAAAGGGGCAATGTCCCCATAACTTGGCTTACGTCACAACGTGTCTCACCTGGCAATTAACATGAATGAGTTGTCACTTAAAGCATTTGTGGAGACTCTACCTTGGTGAATCAAAGCTCATGCTGCTTAATTTAGAACCACTGACTTTGAAAGGGACAATGTCCCCATAACATGGCTTATGTCACAACCTGTCTCACCTGGTAATTAACATGATTGAGTTGTCACTTAAAGCATTTGTGGAGACTCTACCTTGGTGAATCAAAGCTCATGCTGCTTAATTTAGAACCACTGACTTTGAAAGGGGCAATGTCCCCATAACATGGCTTATGTCACAACCTGTCTCACCTGGTAATTAATTTGATTGAGTTGTCACTTAAAGCATTTGTGGAGACTCTACCTTGGTGAATCAAAGCTCATTCTGCTTAATTTGTAACCACCGACTTTGAAAGGGGTAATGTCCCCATAACATGGCTAATGTCACAACCATGTCGCACCTTGCAAGATTCTTAGACTAATGCCATCTATGAGGCATAATTTCGGCGATGAAAGCTATTTTCTTCAGGAATTAATGGAGGCGCCATGCCGTGGTCAATATATGAACCCTCTTATATCTCCCGCCAAAACGCTAATAATAAAAGTTGTCGATGGATATTAGCTTAGTATATTTTTTGTCATTGGCATTTAAGGGGACATTTACCTGTCCCCTCAGATATTTCCAATCGACAACTGTGTCCCCACAAGTGTGTCCCAATGAACAATGTTCCCTACGTTTGTGGGGACATTGGCTCATGTCCCATCAAAAGCCCAGATGTCCCCACAAGTGTGCATTACCCAGGATTCGTGTCCCTTTAAAGCGCCGGCGAATACCCTAGCTCGTTTTTGTGTACCTGATATTTTACCTACTGATAGGGGATGTAGAGGAGAACATTTTAAATTTTTTTCATAATTTTTATGAATGGGATTTTTTTAGCATTGGTCCAGCTGATCCGTATTATCTCTACCTTAACATATTTAAAATTTATCAATTGCAAAAAATTATAATGTAATTACAAAATAAACTTAAAAATTGATGTTTTTTTTAATATTATTGTTATGAGATTTATGAAAACAACAATACAGATGCTCAAATGTCTCAAAAAAACATTTTCAGTATTATCAGACGTTTAGCAACGATCATAAAATTATGAAAATGAAATTATCACTTGAATAAACGAGTCAAATAATTTAGAGTGTGAGTATTAATGTGAATTGTACTTTAAATTTAAAATCTGGTTAAAAATTGTTTAATAATAATAATATTGATTACTTTTTTCATTCTTTAGGGAGTTTAGTTATTTTATTTTCTTCATCTCTTTCCTCGCCATGAGATGAACAAGTAGTCAGTGTATTGAGCAAATATTACTTAGACTCTATATCAATGTACTTATGAAGAAATATTTCAGATACGCCGACTTGATATAAAGGATAAGGTAACACGCCCAATGTTAAAAAAAAAAAAAAAAAAAATTACACATATAAAAAATTATGAAACGTAATAAAATTATCTTAAAATGTTCTCCTCTACATTCCCTATTACTATAGCTAAAGCTAAAAAATATATATGTAAATTCATAACACGAAATATAGCTTTAATTTGTATATATGATATTTTAGCTACTGATAACAGTGATAAGGTATGTAGAGGAGAACATTTTAAAATATGGTTCATAATTTTTATGTGTGGGATTTTTTTTTTAACATTGAGCGTACCCTTAATTTCTGTTGTTAAATTGCTAAAAATATACCTGAGTCATGACATGCCACGCGTACTTGCGACTGAAGAACTGGCCCGTATTGGCCGCATTCAGCACGGCACGGATTGTGCTCAGTCGGCCCAGAATGAAGAAGTTGGCGATGTCCACCTCACGTAGTTTCTCCAGCTGTTCACGGATGTTGGGGGACACGGGGGCGATCACGTGACGAGCGGGGATGTTTTGGAGCAGGCTCTTGTACTTGTGGCCCATTTCTGTAAACTTTCAAACTATCAATGGATCTGTTGCAGGCTCAAAGCAAGTAAGATTGGGTTACTCGAGAAAATTATCAATGTAGGCATGACTAATGTTGTAGTATGTTGTATACCCAAGTTGAAATAAATTTAATATTTTCTTCACTATTAAGCTCTTCTCTTGTCTAATTTTCTCTTATTTTGCATCATTTTAGAGGAAAAAAGAGAGAAAAAGATGAGAATACGTCCTTTTTTCTCTTCTTAAGCATAAAATGTTAGAAATATTGTCTTTATTTCATCCTCACTTTGAGCGAAAAGGAAATAAGATGTGTTTTAGAAGTAGAAATATTATGTTTAGACGTGTAAAATATGAGTTGAAGACGTAATTTTCAACAGGATTGTATATTATTATGTGCTTTTAATATTTAGTTTTAAAATTTAATTGAATTATAAAATATCTTGAAGATTGACAAAGTTTTTCAAAAATCCATATCTTTGATAAGTACCCGAATTAAAAAAAATCTAATCTTTTATTTGCTATTAAGCTCTCCTCTCGTCTAATTCCCTCTTATTTTATACCATTTTAGAGGAAAAAAGAGAGAAAAAGTTGAGAATAGGTCCTTTTTTCTCTTCTTGAGCATTATATGTTAGAAATATCGTGTTCATTTCATCCTCACTTTGAGCGAAGAAGAAATAAGATGTGATTTAGAGGTAGAAAGATTAGATTTAGACGTGTAAAAGATGAGTTGAAGACGTAATTTTTCAACCAGGGACTGGAATATATCTGCGTGTAGATGGATCTGATGATGTAAATTCTCACCAAAAGAGTCATCGAAGAGAATGCCGGCGTTGCTGAGATTCTGCGCCAGGACGACAGACCTGATGGCCTCAGGTATGAGGTCGCCAGGTTGCTGCACGTGAATCAGGTACCTCTGCTGATCTTCGTCCAGGTCGCGCCACACCCTGCAGGTGCAAGTTTGTTTAGTTAAGGTAAGGTTATACAATGTTAAAAAAAATTCCCACACAAGAAAATTATGAAACAAATATCTTAAAATGTTCTCGTCTGCATCCCCTATCAGTAGCTAAAATATCAGGTATACAAATTGGAACTAGTTTTTGAGTTAAAAATTTTTAGTGTTGACTAAATTAACATGGAAGTTCCATTTCTCCATGTTAAAGTAGTTCCGACTGCCGTGTACCTTAAATCTCCCTCTTGTCCGTACGACGTGGAGACAGTGGGCAGCGCCAGAGACAGACCAAAGTTCTTGACCGTCTCCGAGGTCTCTCCACTCAGCGTGGTGTCCAGAATAAAGTGCGGGGGTTCCCCGGCAGCCACGCTCTCGCTGTACGCACTGCACACTACAAAAATGAAATGTTAAAATTAGTACTCTCTACTTGTTTTGTCTTTAATTAATCTTTTCAGGTGGATTTTTATGGGTGATTTCGAGCCTGCGACGTGACGCGAATAATGCGCACTTGCTGTAACATCCATTGGCAGCCATATTGGGCGATTAAAAGAAAAAGAGCATCGTAATTAACGCGATTACCGGCGAAATCGCAATAAAGCAATTTTCTATTCTATTTAGTAGATTTAGCATAGTAATTAACGTGATTACCGGCGAACTCGTCGCCGCATAGGATTTCGCAGCTTTTACGTCAAATCGCGCCGCATCGCCGTTGTCGCTCATGAAAATCCACCTTTACCTGTCTAAAATTAATCTTATTTCGTCTGTTTACCTTACATCTTATTTCTTCCTCGCTAAAGCTGAGGATGAAATTTAAACAATGGTGCGATTCACGAACAAGTTAGCCAGGTTTCTAACCACGTTTAACTTAACTACGTTTAATTATATCTGTTTTACGTGTTAAACCATCTAGTGGTTAGAAACCTCCCTAACTGCTTCGTGAATCGCACCCACTAACATTAAATTTGTGTAACATTTTATGCTCTTTAAGTTTAAAGAAGACGTAATCTCGTCTTTGTCATCTCTCGTTCCTTGAAAATGATGCAAAATGAGGATAGACAATATAGAAAAAAATAAAATAAAATGAAAGAATAATGATATTAAAATTATTTTATTTCAAATTTTAACAAAAATTGCTTAAATAAATAATATTTATTTTTTAATGTTAAGTTTAAAATTATTACGGTTTTTATACATTCTATTTATTTTTTTGTTCATGTTATATTTTAAATATCGTTAACTAAATATTATAATATTTAAAATTTTTAATATATATGTTGGAACCCAAAGCCGAACCTGTACCGGGACCGAAAAAATGCGCAGAACTAGATTGGAGCTTCGCGGGATGCTCCAAACCCGAAATGAATTCGTTTTTCGGCTTTGGGTCAAACCACGATGCTCCATTCTAGTTATGGTCAACTGAAAATGCTCCAAAGCCGAAGTAAAAGTCTCCATCAGCTTAGGAGCACTTCGATTTGACCAAATCTAGATTGGAGTATCGTGGTTTGACTCAAAGCCGAAAAACGAATTCATTTTGGGTTTATCCCTTGATGCTCCAATCTAGTTCTGCGCATTTTTTTCGGCCCTATAATAGGCCGAATTCGGCTTTGGGTGCCAACATATATATATTTATTCAATTCAAATGCAGCGCAATTCAAATGCAGCACATGGTAAATTTTGAAATAAAAAATATGTCCTTATCCATTATTGTTATATCATGAAATATTATTTTAATGAAAATAATATAATTTATAAATACACAATGCAACAAATACTTAATAAAATACTTTTTATGAATAAATACTTGGAAACGATATTCCTGGTCAAATATCCTACTCACTCTACAAAAGTAACATATTTTCCATAGACTTACTGGAGTCGAGCAGCACTTGTCCATCTGTTGCGTTGATGGTAACATTGTCCACACGTCCGATCTTGACCGCCGTGAGCTCCGGGTTGCGACGAATGTAGTTGAGAGCTGACTCCACTGCCCGCGTGGCCATCTCGTTGTTCTCATCGTTCACGAACACTGGGGGAAGATTCCAGGGTCAACACAGATCAGCTGATCGACGTAGTCCCATTTGATTAACATGTAAACCTTAGCAAATTCAAAAGTTTTCTTAGATTTTTTTCTATTTTTTGTTAGTACCTAAAAGCTACAGAAAAATGTTCAAAACATTTAAACACCCGATTTTTTTTATTTATTATTATTATTATTTTATTTTCAGCATAGGGCTTTCCCATGGAGAGACAAATTAAAAACTTAATTTTAAAAAAATCGGCTTGTTTAATTGTTTTGAAATTTTTTCTGTGACTTTTAGGTATTAAAATCTGTTTCTTAAAAAAATTTAAGAAAACTTGTGAATTTGCTAAGGTTTACATGTTAATCAAAGAGGACTACATCATACAGCTGATCCGTGTTACCTTACCCTTAAAGGGATCAAATTACAAAAAAAAGACGACAGACACCAAAAGTGTTGCTCAAGTTTATAATTAACATTCGCATTATTTTGATCTACGCGCGGTTCGATAGTGCGAAGTTACGCTGCAAAGAAGGTCCTTGCTGACGTCACAACTCACAGCCAGCCCCGATTAGCTTTGAGTTAATCTTCTTCATCATGTTAATTTTTCAACTTTGCTCCTCAGGGCAATTTTTAAGCTAGAGTTAAGCTTATTGCAGTAGTATCAAGATAAATTAGTAGCCCAAATGCACAACATGGCTTAGTAAAGCCTGATTAAAAATATATATATATATTTTAAATTTACATGTATTTTTTTAAAATATTAAAAAATACTTTTCTTTAAATCAGACTTTATTTACTAAGCCATGTTGTGCACTTGGGCTACTAATTATCTTGATACTACAGCAATCAGCTTATATAGCTCTAGCATACAAATTACTCTGAGGAGCGTGGTTGAAAAATTAACATGGTGAAGATACGTCAGTGTTGCCAACTACCAGTGTTACACAAAGCCTCTATTGTATGAATGATTTTTTGCAATAAGTGACGTCACAAGAGGATACTAACTGAAGTTAACGACCATCATTCCGCTTTCGTGGTCAGCAGAAACCAACTCAATGAAGAGCATCAGGAGGCAGTAAGATACTCTCCTCACAAACCCCATCACCTGAAAAAGTTTTAGTAACATATAATATACAGATAAAGTTTGAGCGATACCCTCTCCCTATATAGACCATTAGAATTCTGATAGGATGAATTAGCAGGGATTATTAGATGCCATTTTGGCAAATTTCTTATGCAGTGTCAAATGCTAATAGTTTGAAATGAATCATTGGATGAAGGCTTATTAAAACGTTTTTTAATATTATATATTTTCACTAGACGTGATCAATTTTATTGAGCGTAGATGTTCTTAATAATGAATTTTATGATAAAAAAATATTAAAATTATAGGTACACAATTATTTTCATATTTGTGTGATTAGTGCTCGATTAGTTTTTATTTTTAACCATTACAATACTGGGCGCGATTCACGAAGAAGTTAGCCAGGTTTCTAACCAAGTTTAGCTTAATCACGTTTAACTAGGTGGTTTAACACGTAAAACAGGTATAGTTAAACGTGGTTAAGCTAAACGTGGTTAGAAACCTGGCTAACTTCTTCGTGAATCGCACCCACTATTTTTTTTTATAAATTTGATTGTGAAATATTATTTTGTTTCAAAAATATAATTTTTGTTAATAGAACCATTTATACATGAAAACAATACATTACAATAATATTTTATATTAATTGAGGAGTTTCAAAATAATATTTAAAAATTTAAAATTTATCGTTCTTAAAAAAACGGCGAGAGATTAAAAACAAGAATTTTATTTTAACTTAACAGTTAAAATTATGTCAATGTATTTAAGACAATTAAATACAAAAATAAATATAAAATAGTAATTTTATTTTCGTGATAGTCAACATATGTTGATAATATTTGTTTAAACTAAACACAATGAATGTTTTTTTAAAATTTAATAAGCAAAAATAAGAAACTTGCTACATAATTTTAATTTAAAATAAAAAAAAGTTACAAAAATAATGTAAATAAACACGTCTTGAATTATAAAAAGTAAAACATACAAATAATAATACCTTCTTAATTTATACCAAACTTTTATGTATTGATCATAATGATATCACACGAAATTAACTTTCTGTGTTAAAGAAATTACGTCTTTATCAGCACACAAACGAAAGCAAACTGACTTGATAGTGTTTGGTTCTCCGTGGTTTCCTAGGGGACCAGCTTTTGTTGTTCCAAAGTAAATGCCACCTGGAAGGTTCAGCACGATATATGCATAATATATCAACCAATACATCAAGGGAAGTAATGAAACATAGATATATATGGCAATAAATGTCAAGATGTCTAATATTGGAAACGAGTTGTTTACTTTAGATTGCCCTTTAAATTAAGTGGTTTTATAACATTTATTTTTTATACTGAAAACATAAGTAATGATCTTAACAGTTAAAAATATTATTGTTATTTTGACGATGCCTTGAAATTTGAATATGTATTTTTTAATAAATTCAATTGTTTCCATTTGGGAAAATATTTATCATCATGTTAGAATTTAGAATTATTAAAATATAAATTAGTAATCATCCCACCCCCCGCCTCTATAAATATATTTTGATTGTAAATAAAATTATTATTTTACTTTAAAATTTGTATTGTTATATGCCGAGACAGCAATTTTTTGAGAGTTTAGGCACAGGCTGTTGAGAATAAAATTACACAAATTTAATTGTGTAAAATTTTGTTAAATAATTTAATTTATGTTTTTAAATAAATTATTTGTTAAAGTTAAAGAAATTCGTTTTCTAAAATAAAAAAATATGACATTATAAATATCCAGTAAAATACAAAAATATAATTATGATAGAAAATAATAAATTAATGAAATCAGTACCTTGCAATACGTCGGAAGTCTATTGCTGGTATAAAAAAAATTGATGAATCGGCAGTATAGTAACCATGCCAATTAATAACATGTTGGTTAGTAAAGCATGAAATTGTTTCATGTGTCTCCACGTAAAAAAAGTGATATCTGAACTGAAATTGAGGGAACAGGTGAAAACAGACAGCAATCCGTGATTTTTTTTTTTTTTTTTTTTTTTTTTTACAAAAATTGATAGCATTTTAATTACACCAATTTATAAATTCCTACAGCTAATATCAAATTAATTAGATTTTACTGTAACATAATAACACAATTTGTAAAAAAAAAAAAGATACGAGTAATGTTTTCTGATTCGAGACCAGAAATAAATAAAGTAAAATACAACGAATAGTAAAAATACTAATATTCTTGATAATATTTACTGTATTTTATTAATTTATACGCATAACTAATTGTTTTAATTGTTAATAAAAATTAATAAAATTACTTAATTGTTATTTAATTTGTTTTAAATAAAAGCTTAAAATATTATTTAATTACAAAAATATACACAAAAATGTAAAATGCTTGTTTCAAAAACCCCTGCCAAGAACTTTATACTATCCCGCATAACATACGTGCTACATAAGTTGCATAACCATTGAAACCTGCAGGCGCTGACAAAATGGCGGCCATAAATATAATTTTTACTGTCTTTTTGTTTTAACTTTCAATGATTTATCATTAAGCTATAGATATTATATTTAAATATATATCGATTTTATATTTAACAGCCATTAATATAAATTTGAAATTTTCTGTGTTATATATTTTTTTTAATAGTTATAAAAAATATTGTTGACAATTTTAGAGTAAAAATAAAATTTATTGCAATTGCGTCTAAATTTGCTTTAGAGCCGTTTTATTCTTCCTTTATTTGTATCTTTAATGTTTTACTTAATAGAGTAGCGACCTCAATTTTTTTTTATTGCAGAAATGGATAGAGCGTACAAAAGTTATGCTACCCTGTTTTTTTTTTCAGATTTTTTAGAGCCCGCGAACTATTTTTAAAAAATTATTGAAAGTTCTTTTTGTGACGTCACGAGATGCCGCTCCTTAAGAAAAAGATAGGACTTGCCGCCACGTGACGTCACAAAAAGAACTTTTAATAAATTTTTAGAAATAGTTCCTGGGCCCAAAAAAATCTAAAAAAAATCAGGGTAGCATAACTTTGCACGCTCTATCCATTTCTGTAATAAAAAAGTGAGTCTTGTGTCGTTTCTAAGGTTATTAAGAATATTTAAAACAAAAATAAGGGAGCTTTTATATCATAACAATTGCTTGCAATTGCATGCAAATACCTTATTTAAAATAATATATAGCATATTTTAAACTATATGCAAGAAACCCTAGTTAGTGAGAAAAGTAATTAATATGAAAAATAAGTAGAAGATTTTATATTATGTAATTAATTTAATGTTTTGCATGTACAGTTTTTTTAATTGAAAGTCTTACATCAATCATGAATCTATTGACTTAAAAAATAAAATATTTTTTCTTTTCGTTGTCACTGAATTCCTTTCTTTCAAATTTCGATACCACGTGCTATCTCTCAATCGTTAAAAAATGTACAAAATATAAATATTTCAGAAGATTGTTTTAAAAGGTTTCTCCTTAATAATTACCACTGTATTATTTTTGCACTATGTTTAATAAATTAAAAGCTGCACTATTTATGTTGCTCTTTGAACGTGTCTTACACATGCATAATGCTTTATAATATTTAATTTATACCTGTAATTAATACAAAGTCTACTGCTCGTTGTTAGTAAACAAAGTATTTTTGTGTAATATCTGTCGCGTGAAAGGAAAAACATGGGACGGTTGTTGATTTACATGCTAAATTATGGAAAATGACCGTTAATTATGAAGTTGAAACGGTTGCCTAGCGCCAACAATGCCATTACGTTCTCTGCTCTGGTGGCAAAATGAGGCACTACGTCGTCCCATGTTTAACAATGAGAAAAGCTTCATGCGACAGACATTATAAACAATGGTTTGTTATATCAACCATTGCGAGTAGAAGACTTTGAATTAATGTAATGCATAAATACATTTGGAATTTGACAAATAAATAAATTCTCTCTCTCCTGTGCTTCCTGCTTACTTGCAGGATGTACAATGTTGCACTATTTTGAAGTAAACAAACCATATGTCCTATTTTATGTTTCAAAATCAAAGAAATCACGTTTTCACGTTACAAAATGTTTACATATAATTTTTAGAGCGCGGTAATCTTTGCATTTTAAAAACAACAAAAGTCACGTATTGGCCTAGAATTTGAATCACTATGATTATTGTTTGTACTACGTTGATGGCTCTATATTATACATGACAGTTATCAGTCTATTCTGTTAGACGAGATGACAACTCCTCGACGTTTTGTGACATGTCTGTTACTGACGACCGCCATCTTGACAACCACATTGGCTGATACTGACGCGTAAGAAATTTTTGTGAAAACAAAATTACTAACATTAATTGCTAAGTAATAATTTAATTAAAATGAAAATGGTTTTCACTATTGAATTCAATGCAATGTGAATTTTTATTAATTTCAGTAACTAAAATCGTTCATTTTTTATTTAAAAAAAATAATTGCAAAAATAATAGAGGGCATCAAATTATATTATACCCTTTTTATTCAGATATTGCTAAAAAGTATTGTCGATGTGCTGGGGTTTGAACTCACGACCTTTTTAGGTTCTTTACTTCTACGTCTCTTGATGCCTTTCTCGGAAAAATATCTAACTCCATTTTGCTTACCAATGGAGTTAGGGTATTTTTTTTTCCAGCTTTCCAATGAAGTTAGATATTTTTCCTCTAATACGACGATATTTTTGTTTATAGGGACTGGGAACGTTTCAATGTTGCTGTTAGAAGATGGGCGGCTACGGGACGAAATTCATTCATAAATATTTTACAGCGTAAGTAATATAAAATATTAACGAGTTGAAATGAAGTTCATCTTACGTAATTTTGATTGTCTCTTTCATCTTTTCTCTTCCTGTTTTGCATCATATCTGAGGGAAAAAAATTATTGAGGGCATTCACAAAGCACTTTAACCCCCGCCTCAATTTGTATCCCTGATGCTAAACAAGGTGCTAAACCACGGGCTAACCAGCATGTCAAGCTCCTAGTTTAGCACCATAGGGATAAAAATTGAGGCTAAAGTGGGGGTTAAAGTGCTTTGTGAATGCCCCCCTATGTCTTGGTTCCTCTTTTTGAAGTTGAATTGTTAAAATTATTAACAAAGCGTTTTAAGGAGTGATTTTTTAAGAAGTGTTTTTCTTTTCTTAATTTACCTGTTGAGAAGGGTATTTGAAAACAGTTATTAAATTATTTCTCTTCTTAGAATTACTAATAAAAACGCTTCTTAACGCTTCGTGAATCCCACCCCAATATTTTCACCATTTCTTCATCTTCACTTTGAGCGAGGAAGAAATAATATGTATTTGTGTGGTAAAAAAACGTAATACTGTTAGGTAAGATACAATAAAAATGAAGTGAAGATTTTTACTAGGGAAGGTAAAAACAATTAAATCACAACATGTTTAATTTTTTTTTTGTATTTTTATTATTTTTTTCACCAATTCCATTTTTATTACACTTTACGCTATTATAACAATGGGTGTGGCGCAGTGCGCTTGACCGGGTCTCGTCAGATCACCGAAGTGAAGCAATGCCACGCGTGGTTAGTAGTTGGATGGGTGACCATTTTCAACAAAAACCACGTTTCCCACCCAGGGGTAAATCGTTGCGCTTTTCCACTATGTGGTTCCCCTGGCTTTGAACCATTGCACTTCCGGTTCATTGACAAAAGCTGTAGCGTCTCTCTGGCTGAGGTTTCCACGTTTCCCTCAGCCGCAGGCAAATGCCGGGATGGATTTTTGCAAGGCCGTGGCCACCCCCGTTCCGGAAGAGCCCGCGAAACGTCAAGTTAGGATTTCGGAAGGTTCGGGGTTTCAAAGTAGTATGTAATTA
This sequence comes from Siphlonurus alternatus, assembly GCA_949825025.1. NCBI lineage: Eukaryota > Metazoa > Arthropoda > Insecta > Ephemeroptera > Siphlonuridae > Siphlonurus > Siphlonurus alternatus. The sequence continues at coordinate 6,781,525 of OX463786.1, read as the reverse complement.
GTAAATAGAAGTACCCAATAGGGTTTGATTAAAAAAATAAAAAAAAACAATACTACTTTTTTTTTTTCAGAGGGTCAATATCTGTTACAACGCTTGGAACCTTACCCAGGACCAAAACTAACTTGCAAGGATGAAAATGATGTAGATCAGCAGTGGTTAGTATACATTCACTACGTTTACATGATGGTGTTTAATGCGTATCCGTTGACGACGCCTCATAAGAATAACATTATCCGTCGTCAACGGATCCGTATTAAATATCATCATGTAAACGTAGTGATTGACTTCCAGTCTTCAGTTTCGAAGGGTACTGGGGCTCTGTCATTGTAACCAATATGGTAGATATGACATATTTTAAATTAGTAAAAATGAGAACAAGACTATGACAAAATATGGGAACAAATTATAAAATAAAATAATATAAATATACAATATTATAATATAAATTATAAAGAATTAGTCACTATTATAAGCAACCAATGAATCAATTAAATTAAGAAAAGGAGAGAAACTATAAAAAAAAGTGAGCCCAGTGAAAATATGTCGACTGATACAATTTCTTGGATTTCATGATTCAAAGTGTATTTTTCTTTTTTTTCTTTTACTTTTTTAATTATCTTTATTTTTTTGTATTATTTTACGGATTGACCTCAGTTGATTGAGATCTCAGAATCAGACACCTTGATTTTAACGAGACTTGCAGAGAACTTGGCATCAATAGTTGTCATGCAAATTTTGAAGTGGATCTGTCTGATCAGTTTTGAAAAAACTGAAGTAGAAGTTTAACATTGGTCTTACATATACGGAACGGAAAATGGAGCTGTTGTATGGAAACTGCCTCTTTGAATTTGCTTAAACCATAAGCGATTAAGTTTTAGAGCATTCTCTAAATTTTTAAATTTATTTCATTCGATTCCATCTGACAGAACTTTTCCTTTGACTCGCGTGGTAACTGAGGTCAATCGTTAAGATCGATTTTAAATTTGAAAAAGAATCTGTCCCTTTTTACATTTAATATATTTGCTCTAAACTACTCTTTTCTTTAACACTATTCATAATAGGTCTAAATTCAAATTGATCATAAAATATTTGTATAAATATTATAAATTCACCATTTTTACTGTCTCTAATTTGCTTATTCTTTTTTCTTTTATGTGAATAGGTCTTAAAGTGATCCGGGCCTCAAATTAAAAATTAGCCAATCACCAAAAGTTGTTGGAGCTGATATTATCATTATGTTCATTATTTTTATCAAAACACGATGTAGCTGGGCAAAAATGCGGCTGCAAAGTAAGATAGCTTGAGTATTATGACGTCACACCTCACAGTAAAACCGGTTTGACCTGTGAGGTGTGACGTCATAAAACTCAAGATATAGTACTTTATAGCTGAATTTTTGCCCAGCTGCACCGCATTTTGATAAAAAATAATGCACATAATGATAATCAGCTCTAACAACTCTTGGTATAATTTTTAATTTGAGGCCCGGATATCTTTAATTTAGCCATACACCCAATACTAATATCTCTGATTGCCAGGTTGTCCGCTAAGCTTGATGGGCTTGGAACACTAAAGAAATACGTTCCGGTTGATGTTACAGCTATACCTTTCTCAGATGGTGTAGTTTCAGGCACCACAAACGCTGATATTAAGAAAATGTTATGTAATACTTTAAGACAACCTAATTCAATCGTAAGCATCACAAGAAAATAATATAGGGGGACTTTCATAAAGCAGTTGAGCATTTTTTTTTACCCTACTTTGAGTTAAATAGAGTAATGGTGGATTTTCATGAGCGACAATGGCGATGCGACGCGATTTTGTCACACAAGCTGTGAAATCCTATGCGACGAGCGAATTCGCTAGGTTGCGACAGCAAAATCGCGTTAATTGCAATTCTATTTTTTTAATCACTAAATATGGCTGCCAATGGATATTACAGCGAGTGCGCATTATTCACTTCGGCGTCGTAGGCTGGAAATTGTTCATGAAAAATCTAATTAAGGAAAAAGAGCATCGTAATTAACGCGATTCCCGGCGAATTTGCCGCCGCATAGGATTTCACAGCTTTTACGTCAAAATCGTGTCGCATCGCCGTTGTCGCCATCTGAATTCACTTTTATGGTACTAAAAATGTGAACTATGAATCTTTAATAAACGGACACGTTAGCGTCACTTTTTAGTACTATGTTTTTGTATTATAGTCCCTGGTTTTGTACTAACTTTTTTTTCTTAATATAATCAGGGATTAAATTCTAGAATAGTGCATTGTGACCCTCTCCCAAAGCATTATCAGTTATCATTTCATTAATATATAATAATAATTAGTATTTTAATTTCAGGGTCCTTTAGTTGTTAAAAAATTTGACATATACAAGCCAATAACTACTGCAAACGTACCAGAATCTTTCCTATATTTATATACTAATATATCAACAAAAGAAATGCTGATAATTTTGACAGAAGAGCAACTTGAAGTGACAAGTTTGTGCAATGATGAACCTGCTATTACCAGAAATACTTTCGTCTGTGTTTCTGGAGATGCCATCAGAAAATTAAAAAAAAACTTCAAGTTTAGTACCGTAACGTTCAATGATAACACAGGCGACTTTATAGTGTGAGTAACTTAAAGGGCTTATCACCAGAAAATTTGAACAATATTACTTTTTCAACTCATCAGTTACACATCTTAACACGGAACAGCTTCAACAGTTGATTGACGTAGTCCCATTTGATTAACATGTAAACCTTAGCAACCTCATAAATATTCTGATTTTTTTTTTTAGACAGTCCTTTGCACCAAGAAGTTGCAGAAAAAAATTTAAAAACCATCAGCTAGGACGCCAAGGTTTACATGTTAATTAAATGGTACTAAGGCGATCAGCTGTTTCGTGTTATCTTACCCTTAACTTACTAATCTTATTATGTCTTTTCCTAGAAAAAATAACAAAAAAACATATTAGTCAATTTAATATTCATTAACTGCAATGACCAACGGCCGTGGTTTCATTTTTGAACAGTTGCAATAGTTTGACAATTTGTATTTATTTTTTAAATATTTTAAAAGTAATATTATATAAATATTAATTTAACTCCCAAACACACACACTAAATATTAAAGAAAAATAGTAAATTAAATGAATAACGTGGTGCATTTTCAAAATATCAATTTTATTATAAATGAATATGTCATGGCAGTTATTGTGCTTGTTTTATTTTAATTAATTAATAGTCTAAAACTCATTTATTTTTTAACTTCAAATAAAATTAATTTTAGGGTTTTCTTTATTTAAAGAGACTGGGAGAATTTAATTTTTGCCGTCCAAAGATTCGCCTCAGTAGCTACAGAAAACTATGCTGGCTTTCTGATCAGTAAGTTCAATATTTATTTTGTGCATTACATTTCATAGTAAGAAACATATGACTAATTATTTAATATTTTTTAATTAAATTTTTTTTGAAATAAAATATTCACCCATATTTTAAGATTGCAAGATTAGTATAAAAAATGAATAAATAGTAATGGAAAAAATGCGTATAATTTTGCCTAGCATATAATTTGAAGAAAAGGGATCTTCACGTCCCAGCATTTTGCAACATCATTTTAAGGAGAGTTTAAAAAAAATGTCAGTACATTAAAATCAATGCCATATCATGGCAAAAACGACATTCAGTTTGTCAAGCTGGGCGGGAAAATTTTAAATTCTCCTTAGAAAAGTTGATTTTTTTCAGTAACTATTAAAGCAATCATTTTGAAAATATTTTCTACCCCCACCCCATTTAGAGGTCTTCTGATAATGAATCAAAAACTCATTATTCTCTAAAACACCGCAGAATCAGCTAACTTGAAGCCTTTATTGTGAATAAAATGTGCTGAATTCCAAATCACAATATATATATATGTATATATATTACTATTTAATTATTTTAAGTATACAATTTTATATATAATATTATATTAATGAGGGCGAAAGTTTCACGCAGAAATTTATGAAATTTATCATATTCTCAATAACGGCCATAGTATTATTAAATTACAATAAATGTGCTTATACTGCGCATGTATAGTGAGAAACATGAATCGCTCTCAACTTATTATATACGCGTAATATAAAATTCGTATATTAATTTAACATTTTATCCACTAATTAAATAATCTTGCACCTCCGCTGGTATATATTAAAATATTAATAATTTTTTTTTAAAAGAAATTTTTGGGATTCAAATAATATTGGAAGCGATTCACGAAGAGAGTTATCCAGGTTTCTCACTAACCACGTTTAGTGTCATTGAATTAGCCTGGCGCTAACCGCGGTTAGTGAGAAACCTGGATCACTTTCTGGATAACTCTTTCGTGAATCGCCCCCATTAAACGGTAAAGAACGAAGAGTTGGCAAGGTGAAGCAAATTTCCTGATTTTTCACATATGTTATAGTCTTTACCAAAGTAAATTAATGTTTGGATATTCATTTGGCTGAAATTCAAACCATCATTACTTGGGTAAGGACCAAAGTCTTCTGCTCGTTGATAGTAAACAAAGTATTGTTGTGTAATGTCTGTCACGTGAAAGGAAAAACATGGGACAGTTGTTGATTTACATGTTAACTTATGGAAAATGACCGTTAATTATGAAAGTTGTTGCGTCTACTAGCGCCAACAATGCCATTACGTTCTCTGCTCTGGTGGGCGAATTCAGGCACTACGTCGTCCCATGTTCAACAATGAAAAAGGCTTCATGCGACAGACATTATAAACAATGGTTTGTTACAACCATTGTGCGAGTAGAAGACTTTGGTAAGGACTATAACATATGTGAAAAATCAGGAAATTTGGTTGACCTTGCTAACTCTTGGTCCTTTACACTTAATCTTTACCTTACAGGTAACTTTACCGAGCTAATGAATGAACCACCACCTCAAAATACACCATCACCATCGGACGTGTTAACGTGCAGAGATGAAAATAATCTTCCGTTAGATTGGTAAGATTTTTTTTTTTCAAATATTATACCACAGTACTTAATCAAGATTTTACTCTACTTCTGATTTGATAGCGTGATATTAAATTATAAGGTTTTTTTTAATGATTTTTCGTCATCTGATTATTGCAATGTATTCATACAAGTAACATTTCGAAGGCAGGTGGGGGGTTCTATTTTCTTTCAAATGTTGATATTTAATATTATAATGATTGGAGGGCGAAATAGCACTAACCAAATACCTTGTAACAATAGTACAATATAATATACCATTCATTTTTGATCGATTATAAAATTTGGGTACTGAATTCGCTAAAAAGAGTAATGCATAGAATATTTGTTTTTTAATTATATATTTTATTTGTTATTGTATGTATAATTATATTGATATATTATTGCAATGCATATATTACAATAATATATTTTGTTATGAATCAAGGGTGCAATAATATATTACAATATTATATTTTGTTATGAATCAAGGGTGCAATAATATATTACAATATTATATTTTGTTATGAATCAAGGGTGCTATAATATATTACAATATTATATTTTGTTATGAATCAAGGGTGCTATAATATATTACAATATTATATTTTGTTATGAATCAAGGGTGCAATAATATATTACAATATTATATTTTGTTATGAATCAAGGGTGCTATAATATATTACAATATTATATTTTGTTATGAATCAAGGGTGCTATAATATATTACAATATTATATTTTGTTATGAATCAAGGGTGCTATAATATATTACAATATTATATTATGTTATGAATCAAGGGTGCTATAATATTCACACTAGAAATTCTGACGCCTCGAATTTGGTCTCTTGTTCTTCAGTAGAGCCTTCTCAAAATTTTTATTGCAAAAATGGATACAGGGTGCAAAGTTATGCCACTGATTTTTTTTTCAGATTTTTTACACACCGGGGTATTGCTAAAAAGTTTTGCCGAGGTCAGGTTTGAACCCACGCTTATTTTAGTTCCTATCCTTTTATTAATTAAGAGAGGCGTCCAGAGTCTTCATTTTCTCTGTACATTATTTAATAAATTTTAGAAATTGTTCCGGGAATCTAAAAAAATCTTAAAAAAACAGAGTAGCATAACTTTGCACCTCTAACTACTATTCTGCAATAAAAAATTTTGAGGTCGGTACTCCATTTTCTTTTTAACTTTTTAAATTAACCCTAGTACAGGGTACTGGCTACAATTAAGTGACTGAATTTAACTTCCCGGCTCTTCGTAGACCCTATTTTTGTGAGTCCCTTCCAAACCTGTGCGGCCATGGCCTAAGCAATTCATCCCAGCATTTGCCTGGTTGTGACTAAGGAAACCATGAAAACCATCAATCACCTCCCGGATGCACAAGTGGGTGTTTTTAGCAACAGCTACTTGTGAAAAGTTTGGCGGTGAATGGCTGGGATCGAATTCACGACCATCCGATTACGAATCAGAGGCGTATACCACTGCGTCAAGTGCCCGGTTACTCTATTTTGAATTACCTTTATAATCCTTTCTCCCCCAGGGTGTCCGCGAAGTTGTACTCAGACAATTTGACGGTGAGGAAGTTCGTACCAGAGGCAGGTCACATTCTTCCGTTCTCCAGCGGACATTTCTCAACGGTCACCAGACAAGAGGTCAAGAAGATGTTGTGTAACACCTTGTCACAGCCGGGGGCAAAGGTCAGATATGAATGTTTATTCAAATTTTAATGGGGACGTGTACTAATTTTCTAAAACCAGTTACATTTGTTAAGTCTATTAAAGTTATCACAACGTTGTTTGTTTGTTGATATTTGTTGATTTTTAGGAATTTTTTGATGAACAAGATGAATCAATTTTCAATAAATTCCCAAGAATTAATATATCATCGTAGAAACTTAAAATAAACAATTTTACAATCATTTCAATGAGGTCCATCTACTTAATTATTTATAGAACTATTTTTTTTAGTTCACTTCTCCATTCAGCTAAAAACATAAGGAATTGAAAAAGTAGATGGTTAGATACAACTCGGGACAACCTAAATGTTACTCTTGCTCTTTTTTTTTGGAAACAAATCGCTTATGTTCAATTAAAAAGAGACACTTCGCTTCAAAACTGCTTAGATATATTTTTAATTTTTAATATATATATATATATATATATATATATATATATATATATATATCTGTATTTCTTTGTCTTTTCATTCTGGCATGTAAGTTTAAATAATATGGTAACATATTATAATATTAGTAAATAACTTTTTCGTATATACAAATGATATAAATTTTATTTTTTTTTTAAAGCAAATTTTTCATAAAATTATATCAAAATCGTATACTTGGAGTGCCATTTTTTGTTATTTTCCCTTAAAATTTACTGAGGTTCAGCTCTCAAGGGAGGGGGGTATAATACCTCCCCTTGTCAACGCCCCTGAGGTGTACTTTCCATGTACAGTAACATTAAGGGGCATTCACAAAGCCCTAAGGCCACATTTAGGGCTCGATAATTTAAAGCCTGATTTTAGGCTTGCTTTTTAGCCCCAAAATTTCTGGTCTTAAATTATCGAGCCCTAAATGTGGCTTTAAGACTTTGTGAATGCCCCTTATATTATAAACAAATGGGACAATTTCTAGTCTTTTTGACTAATTGTGAACTTTAATTTTCAGGTTACAACACTTGACAAATTCATCAATCGCTACAATTTCCTTGTATATCCTGGCGTCCCCAAATCTAATGCTATCATATACTTCGATGCTTACAATTCACAGATGTTAGCAATTTTTTCTGCAGATCCGATCGATGTATTATCAGTGTGTAATGACACTCCTGAATTGACAAATAACACCATCGTCTGTGTCTCTGGGGCTTTCACCAACCATGAAAATATTGAAAACCCCAATGTTGGGGATGTTGCAAGATTTAGTATTGTCCCTAATAATGCAAAAAAATGTTGATTCAAATTTCAATCTTGTTGAAATAAATTTTAATGATGAGTTTAAAAGACAACTTGCATGGACATTATTGAATAAAGGAGAGCCTCGAAATACGTATTATGTTTTATTATTTAATATTGTTTATTAATGAATTAAAAGAAAAAATACGCTATGACATCGTAGTCATTACAGAGTTTTGTAGTATAATTTTAAGGGTGTTAGAAATGTTAGAATTTTTGGGAGAAAATTATGAAACAAAAGTCAAGTTCTACTATCAAAATATGCGATAAAAAATATGCAAAGAAGTCCATTACATCCATAAACATAATTTTTTTTTGTTGCTTTCTATAGTATAGAACATAAAAAGAAAAATTGTAATAAATTAAAGGTATAGAACAGAAATTTCTTTATTTTGCGATCAGATGTTTGGCCTGACAACCATTCTTGTACATACCCAAGCTGAAATAAATTTCATATTTATTATTTATTCATCTAAATTTTGCGCTATTTTAGAGAAAAAAAGACAAGCATTTTCTTTCTTCTTGAGCATAAAATATTAAAAATACTGACTTCATTTCATCCTCACTTTTAGTATTGAAGGGGAGATAAGATGTGTTTTAGAGGTAAAAAGATTAGGTTTAGACGTGTAAAGGATGAGTTGAAGATGAAAATTTTCAACTAGGGAATCCTCAAATGCAATACAATTTAGTTATATGTTATATTCATTAGATTTGTTAATGCAATAATTTAAATAGTAAAGTGGAGTTTAGTGAATTGGTGACAATGAAAATTAAATTAATGTTATTTTATATAATAATTTTAAAATTAATAAATTTTAACATCAATGACTGTATATTTCCTAAGAATATTCATTTTTTTTGCACCTGTGGTCTTTTCAAATTGAACAGTTTGCTAGAATATATTGCAAATTTTATCGTTTTATTTAATGAATTAAATAATTTATATCATCATGGTTTCTTAAATCAAGCTAAAGTTGACGCAATCATCTGAATATTGAATCCCATCACAAATAACGATAAGAAGACATACCCTGAAAACGTGCATGACATTTATCTTTCAAGATAAGGTAATAAACTACGTATTAAATTTAATGAGAGATAGAAAGTTTTAAGTCGTTCGATCAACCCAGCCACGTCAACAGTAACCAGGTAACAAGACAATTTTAAATAATTGTTTTATTTTTGGACTTTTCTTTTATCACATACCATAAATATTATAATTTGGTTAAATGTTTAGTGTTAGCCTGTTTTAGTGGTAAAAACCACGGTTATGGATACGACTGGTTATTTTGCACGTATCTATTACTTCTTGATTACGACTAACATTTCTTAATTTGGTACAATCAAATACATGTATTTTTGATGTCATTTTTTCCATTAATATACAAAGATTTTTTATTTAGGAGAGAGAGAGGACAACTTTAAATTAATTTTTTTCTGCGTGAATAAAAAAAAATATAATTAGGTAGTAATTATGCAGAGATTTAGATAATTTAAGAATATAATCTGCATGATACTATTAATACAACATTTAATATTAATTTTTGTTTTATTTATTTTTTTTTTTTAAATTCCAAAAAATATCGTCTGAAATTGAAGCTACAATCAAGTTAATATAATGTTCCCACCGGATGTTCCCTTAACGTGGAATATTTCTGTTTTTATTATTACCTAAATTAAAAATGCTGCAAATGTAATTTAATTAATCTCATTTTATAAATTTTTAAAACTCGGACATGAACAAGGTTACAAAACACTTATTTTTCAAGTACATCCGTTCGTGGAAATATTAAGTAAATTTGACTGTATCTTGCCAAAGATATATTACCACGTACGCAACTAAAACCTTCAAATATTAAGATAAGATAACATGCACTTGAGTCTGCACTTTCATCTCACAGTACTTTACTGATAAATGAGTTTTTATTTTTTATATAGCATTACATACAAAATTTGATTTGCAACTAATTAATTGAGTATCCTTTTTTTTTTTTGCAACAAAAATAAATTAGCAAGATATTCTATACATTATTTGAAAATGATGAATTTCCTTCACACTGAAGTAAATTTAAAAAATCTGATTTTCTTTGTAACATTCAATATTTAAGTTATTTCATAAGAACAAAATTATTATGAATACTACTGATAATTAAAGATTGAAAAAAAAAAAAGAGAAACGAATCCTAGATATTTTTAATATATTTCTTTCTTTCATAGCACTTCTACGCCTTTTAGTGAATGCAAAGAAAAAAAGAAATAATTTAAGGCTTAACCTGAGAAATTTTGACGAAAAATTCGCTACAACAGATTTTCTTCAAATTAATTTGGTGGAATCACAACAATCGTCAAATTAGCTCTGAATTTTTTCGGAATTTTTTAACCGTTGGTTTAATTATAATTAATTTATTTAAATGAGAATTTTGTATCCTTCCAATGTTAAATTTGTTAATTAGCATTGCAAAAAAACTATACAACAGATTCTTTTACTTTTTTTTTTTACTAAAACCTAATTTTTTAGACTATTTTTCTGAATTGTTTTCATATATTTTGAACCGTGGCGATGATCGTTTCCTGTATGTGATGAGAAATGTGGCAACGTTCTCAAGGACTGTTGTCACCACCCCCTCCTAAAAATTTATGCGTATTCCAATGCAAACAGTGTTGCCACTATAGCCACGCCTCTTGACCTTGACAGACAAATTCTCAGGTTATACCTTAAGCATTTTTAATTAAATTTTTTCTCTCCCTCTATCGTTTTAATTTATTCAACAGAAATTAAAACATTAAGTACAAACGTCATTTAAATCTATTTAATAGCATTTAATGTATAATTGTATGGTATAAAACTTTTGTAAAATCAAAATTTAAAATTTTGCGGAGGATGCTGACGGCACATCGTTTCTTCATTCATATTACCGAACTTAGCCCACCAAACAATCAGTAGTATTAAACATAAAAAGGAATGAAATTTATTTCCTAACTTCCACATGTCTCCATCAATTACTTATCTCCCGTGTCTACAGTGTCAAGATGTCCACCAACGTCTCCACGATGGACTGGCAGTTGAAGTTGCAGACGGTACGTGAGAGGGACAAGTACATCCTGGAGAACGAAATGTGGACCGACTGTACCTTCGTGGTCGGAGAGGAGAAGAAGGTGACAAGATAGGACGCGTTTTTTTATATCTTCGGCAGCACCTAATTATGAATCTGTATTGTTGAACATAGTTCGACAACCTAGAGAAAAATATATATATTTCCCATATTTCTAAACATATCACTTTTACAGTATAACAGATCTTAGTTTACCACTAAACAGCTCAGTAGACTAGACGGCGCTAGATATATCAGCCAATGAAAAGGCTAAAATGTCAGCTGGCCACCTTTTCATTGGCTGATATATCTGGCGCCTTCTAGTCTACTGAACTGTTTAGTGGTAAACTAAGATCTGTTATACTGTAGTAGATATCTTCTATTGAAAAACTATTAGTAATATTTTAGTATATAATATTATTATGAATTAAATTTGCTATCCAAAATCTCAATTATTTCGATTGATGAAAAGTGACTATATTTTAATTGATACGATAAAAAAAAATTAAATTAAACAGATTATCAAATCGTATTAATATGATTTAATATTAATATAATTAATATCGGAAGGTGTGGCGCAGTGCGCTTGACCGGGTCTCGTCAGATCACCGAAGTCAAGCAACGCCATGCGTGGTTAGTACTTGGATGGGTGACCATTTTCAACAAAAAACACGTTTCCCACCCAGGGGTAAAACGTTGCGCTTTTCCAACATGTGGTTCCCCTGGCTTTGGACCATTGCACTTCCGGTTCATTGACAAAAGCTGTAGCGTCCATCCTGGCTGAGGTTTCCATGTTTACCTCAGCCGCAGGCAAATGCCGGGATGGATTTGCAAGGCCGTGGCCGCCCCCGTTCCAGAAGAGCCCGCGAAACGCTCAAGTTAGGGTTTCGGAAGGTTCGGGGTTTCAAAGTAGTATGTAATTAGTAAATAAAAAGTACCCAATAGGGTTTGATTAAAAAAAAAAAAAGAAAAAAAAATTAATATGATTCGTATCAATACCTGCTTTTTATTTCCGTAATAACAGTTATTTATAAAATTTTGTTAAATATAAAAATATCAAAACAAAAATAGCACATTTCAGTCAGAAAGTATATTAATGTGTTGTCGTTTTTTTCTCCAGGTGTTCAAGTGTCATCGTCTACAGTTGGCCAAGACTAGTCCGGTGATGGCGGCCATGTTGTACGGAAAGTTGTTCAGAGAGGGAGAAGACATCCGAGTGCCGGACATCTCCCCTCAAGTCTTCGAAGCAATGATCAGGTAACTGTAGTTGGTCTGCTACAAATTGAGCATTGGGCTTCTGTGATTCAGAATTTAGCAGTCTATAAATTTTTAAAAAAATGCACAAAAGAAATTAAAATTTTAAACGCTATTCATCTTTCACCTCTTTTTCATAAATATTCCCATTTCTCGTGTGAAATCTCTGTCAACTGAAACCTTAGGGGATGAAAAGTTAACGCTTTAATATATCTAGAATAATTGTGCTTCACTTTTATTTTCACGTGAGTTGTTGTATATTATGAGTGTTATGATTCTTAAGATAAAAATAAATAAAATCCAGTTTTATAATAGGTAAAATAAGCATTTTCCACCTTTTTTCAATTCTTTGCATAATTAGTATGCTTTTCTCGTCTCACTTGATGCTCAAAATTTCTCCCTCGACAGGTATATATACCATGGCCAGGTAGAACTTGATAATTGCGAGGCTGCAACTGGTCTGCTCTACGCTGCCAAGAAGTACTTGTTGCCGGAGTCTCTGGTGCAACAATGTCGCTCCAAGATCGTTCCGTTGGTGAATAAAAGTAATGTGTGGACTGCCTTAGAGTTTGCCAGTAGCAACGACGAGCCAAAACTGGAGGTCGAGATTTTGAAAGTAAGGGTTAATTCAGGAGTTTCAGGACACAGTGAAAGTTATGTACGTGAGGAACGAGGAACAAAGATTTTTAGTAATTAAAATAGATAAATAAATAAATAAATAAATAAATAAATAAATAAATAAATAAATAAATAAATAAATAAACAAATAAATAAATAAATAAATAAATAAATAAATAAATAAATAAATAAATAAATAAAAACTTGCAATGAAATCACATTTTTCATTTTATCAGCATTGATTTTTGTGTAGAAGAATATAATATATACACAAATATAATTATAATTATGGTTGCAATTTTTTATTCGCCGCAGTTTGCATTTATAAACTATAATTATTTTCAATGCTTTAAGAAACTTCAAGTTCATGCTTTTTACACCAGAGAAGATGTTTTTTTAAGATAATTTCTATTTGAATGTGGATCTGTAGCTGTGGCGGTCCCTTAAAATTTAAAAAAGTTATTTTATCTCCTCAGTAATGTAATTACTAATGTTATATTTCAGATGGTTCAAAATCGTTTGCTAGAATTCATCACCCAGCCTGATTTCAAGAAAGCTTCCCCATCCACGATGGCAGCTCTGGTGAAGAAGGAAGATTTGATGATCGTATCTGAGTTTGACCTCTTCGAGACGTGTCTTGGCTGGGCTCGCAGTCAGGTGACAGGGGACACGGAAGACCCGGCAGCACTGAGAGAGGTCCTTGCCCCCATTCTTCCACACATCCGCTTTCTAACAATGACGTCAGAGCAGCTCGCCAAGGGACCAATCAAAAGTGGAGTTCTTAATGCAGATGAGGGATGCAGATTGCTTATGAAGATGGTAGCTCCTGATTTAAAAACATTGATACCTGAAGGATTAAGTTCTGTAAAAATACCTCGTCGTTTTATCCAAGTGAATTCTGAAATGTTTATAGTATTTGAAACAACACCTGATAATCTTCCCACTGCACAAACTTGGTCTGAGTACAAGTTTAATAATAATGCATGGTATCGCTGTAACATTATAGTTTCAATACTTGGTGTTCAGTTACCCACGCAGGTAAAAATGTCAGCCTGTGGCTCGGATACTTACAACGAGGACCTCACGGTGATGGTATGCGATGAGGTTTACAAGAAGGTTCACTCGACTCGATTCACTGCCAACGTCAAGTACGACTCGGTCATTGACGTGCCGTTTAAGGAGGTTTTATCTAGTGGTTTTGTGAGCAATTTACAGTTCAGAGTTGTTTTCCACACCACTGGTCTTTATCCTCACAAGTACAAGAAAACAGATGTACCAGAGAAGAGCACGTTTGGACATAATCAACGTGCAAGTTACTTGAAGAAAGACGACATGAAATACATTTACAAAATTGTTTACTCACAATTCAATTAACATTATTTTATAAACAATATTAGTATGTATTGCAAATTAGGTTCATGGAAATAAAATTAAACATGACATGCATTTTTAAAAATATAATAGCAATAATAGAATCATTAATTGTTTTTATTAAAGTTATATAATCTTTTAAATATTTTTTTTAAGTGTTTTTATTTAATCATTTTTATTCTTATATCAATTTATCAAATAAATATAATTAAAAACCATCACAAAGTAAAATGGTTTTTTATATTAGAAGTCCACGCAAACACAATATTTTATACTGAACTTATAAAATTTTCATATTTGCATAGAACATAATTTTAAACTATATAGGTATTATCATTTAATTCTAAAAAAAAAAGTTTGTGAGTTATTCTATAAAATGTTTTGACACTTTTGTTAGTTAATACATTAGAAACTCCCTAAGAAGACTCGAGAAGAAATAGAAAGAGAAAATCTCACGTTGCTGTTATCTCTAATTAAAAAGAAAGCTTACTCGTCTCAATTTTCTGCCTATGTCGTATGTATATATATATATTATAATCTTAATAAAATCGTTATTTCATGCAATTAAAAATTATTTTTTTTGCAAGTATACATTAATTTAAAATTTAATTAATTATTATAAAAAAAATGTGTTAAAAAAATTTAAATTATTAATTTAAATACATTGCAAAATTAATTATAAACTATATAATATCTAATAAATAGGGAATTTAGGTTGTTTAAAAAAAGAACAATGAAATTAAACGCACAATTTAAAGAAAAATTTGTTAAAATTATATTATATATATGTAATATATTATATTATATATTACGAATATTTGTAAATTGAGTTAAGGCGGATTCAGATGGCGATGCAACGCAATTATGACGTTAAAGCTGTGAAATCCTATGCGGATGCAAATTCACTCGGAATCGCGTTAATTACAATGCTCTTTTTCTTTTAACCGCCAAGTATGGCCGCCAATGGATATTACAGCAAGTGCATTTTATACACGTCGCGTCGCAGTCTTGAAATCGCCATGTGAATCCGCCTTTATCTGATCAACTTAAATTCCTCCTCGAGTTGTCTTTTGACTTTTCAAATTTCAGTTAAATTGCTAGTTCAATAGAAAAAAAAAATCACTTTTAACAACAAAATTAAGGTAAAATATATTTTAAGCATATAGCATAATGGGCTTAAGGATTATTGTTATTGGGCTATTTGGATTGGGCATTGGGCTTAGTAGATAGTGAACAACTCTGATAATTTCAGCAAACCTTCTTCACACCATGAAATAATTTTTCATGGAAATAATTAGACGAAATTTGGTTTAATATTTAAGATATTCAGCATTGAGCTAAGCATTGATTTTAATGGTGACTTTAGTCAAATCAGCATCTTTTTCACACGAAAGAATTATTCAAAATCTACATTGAATTTGCTTACATCAGCAAACCAACATTTATTTCGTCTTTTATTTTTATGGACTTAAAATATTTTCAGTTCATCATCGGAAAATATTGAGCAATGGTGAATTGAGCAGCTGATTTTTTTACTCCATGTGAGCGTAGCAAAAGTTTGAATAAAAATAAAATGTAAAAACCATTTAACAGCAGTAATAAAAGATTTAATTCTTTATTTCTGATAAATATTCAGAAAAGTTGACTGTGTTTTATTATCATTTTTTAATGTGAATTTTCATATAAAATTTGTGAAAATATCACATAAAAATTAAAATTTACACGAGGAATATATATTGATAATTCAAAATTTAAGCCCAAAGTTCACTCTCAAGATCTATAAATGACACTGGCAGTAAAATAGTAGTTAATGCAAGGTAACAAGTAAATTGTAATTAACGGAGACTAAAAAAGTCAGCTGGAACATATTTTTGTCAATATTTGCATACATTTGAAGCTAAAGAAACATGTGAAATGCAAATATAACAAGGATATAACATGCAATAAGTCATAACCTAAGCATTCAAAAAACAACGCACCGAAGTTGAAGTAAATTTCATCTATTCTTCACTATTAAACTCTCCTCTCGTCTTTTCTCCTCTTATTTTGCACCATTTTGGAGAAAAAAAAAGGTGAAAATAGAATTATGTATTTTGTCCTTTGTTTGAGCATAAATTATCAAAAATATTGTTTTCATTTCTTCCTCACTTTGAGCGAAGATGAAATAAGATGTGTTTTAGAGGTAAAATGTTTAGGTTTAGACGTGTAAATGATGAGTTGAAAACGTATTTTTTCAACTAGGGAAGGCTGTAAGAAACAACACGATGCAGGCAAGATTGTTATTATTATTATATTTTTTTTAATAATTTACAATGTCTTCAAAAAATATTAAATATGTTAAATAAATATCATACATTATTTTCAAACAATATCGTGATAATTTAGTGATAAAATTTGCTCCTACAAAAGTTGTAACTTTAACTTCTAACGTGGTTTGTCATAAAAAAAAACTATTTGAAAACTTACAACTTACCAACATACATAAAGAAATCTTTTTAACAGCACTCAAGCCTCGATTTTTATCCCATCAAATTTAAATCAAATACTAAACAAGAAACTAATTATGGTACTAAAAAGCATTGAATAAATCGTTGCTAGGCAATGTTATATAGATAATGTAGCATCGATTAACCTCTACTTATCTTATAGTACCATGTTTAGCATTGTTGGTTTTAGTACTTGATTGACTCTGGGATAGAATTCGACGCTAAAATGGTTTAATTAATACCTTGTGATTGCTCCTCACTAATTAGTTAATTCGCAATAAAAGTGTAATCCTGTATTTTTCATTAAAATTGGTGCTCTATTGAGAAGTAATACAAATATCATCCTTAAAAATATAACGAAGTTGCAGAAGGTTCATTTTCTTGGAGTGATGTATAGTGGAGCTTGGCAAGGCGAGAAAAGTGCATTTGCTTCAGTATTGTATGGTAGCCATTCTGATGATAAAATCGCTTATGAAAGCACGGTGGGGAACAATTTTATCGCCAACATGGCCGCTATATGACATTGAAGCAAGTGTAATCTTACATGCAATACTGTAATAAATAGTCACCTTCAGCCTAATTTTTATGCAACTTTTCGTACATTTCTGTAACGCTGGTTGCGTCACCAAGAAATTTAGTTCATGAAAACTACCCCAGAAAAACTATACATTCCGGATGAATCTTTGATCTATTTTGCTTTGAGATGCAAGCAGTGATGCAGCAATGTAAGATAAATTGCATAAAACTTAGAATAATGGCAACTTCATCGGAAATATAATTTTAAATACTTTTATTTTAATATTAAATTTAGCTACTACTCTTTATTATAAGATTTATAAATTTAATTCAACAATTTAACTACTACAATAATCAGGCGCGATCAAGTTTATAATTAATTGTGACACTAGCGTTTAATTTTGTTAGGAAACGTAAACCGCGCCTGTGAACCGTGAAGATAATCAAGGCTACGCGGTAGTGGATAGTGATGGGAGAGTAAGGATAATTTGGTAAAGGCCTGTTACTCGTCCCATCATTCACTGAGATAAAGCTGAGGGTAATGAAACAACTTATTTCCGTAAAATATATTAATAAATAAAATAAATTAAATAAAATAAAAAAAAAATTAAAAAACATCCCATTTTGGTGCCTGAGCTAAAATGTTACAAAAAAAGATTATTTATAATGATCAACATATTCAATTAAAAAATCAATTAATTCGTTTTATGCAAAAATATTTTATATTGTTTTTAGCAAAATTAATATTTGTATAATATAAAATAACAGTAACTATTATTGATTTCAATAATATTTATTTTATAAATTTTACCAGTTTGTATAACGAATTAAATAATTTATATAATCGTGGTTTGTTAATTAAATCAAGTTAATATTGAGTCAACATATAATCTTAATAATGAAATCATCGCCAATAATTTCAACGATAAGGAGCTATACTCTGATATTTGACTTTTATCGTTTAAGATAAAGCAATAAATTGCTATTAAATGTAATGAGGGATAGAAAATTTTAAGTCGTTCGATCAACCCAGCCATATCAACAGAAACCAGGTAACAAGAGAATATTAAATATTTATTTTAAATTTGGAATTTTCATGAGAGTTTATCACATATTATGGTTAAATGGTTATTATCAGCCTGCCTCATTGACAACGGTTATTGATACGACTGTTTATAAAATATTTATTATCTTTAATCCATTACTTCTTGATTAAACCCAAAATTTTCTCAATTTTGCTACTTTCAAATATTGCAAGCAATTTTCTTCGATGTGTTATTTTTTTTTCTATTTTCTTTATATTAACAGAGGGTGAATTTAAAATAATTATATTCTCTGTGAATGAAATATAGTGTAATTAATTAGTAGTTATGCAGAAATTCAGATTATTTTGGAAATTATTTTGCAGAAATATTACAAATAAATTTCATATTAATTTTTATTTAAAATTCTTTACTTTTTTAAAAAAAATTCAAAGAGAATAGTCTTACACATAAGCTACATTCAAGTTAATTTAACGTTTTCCCCGGAAGTATCCTTAAAGTGGCACTTTTCTATTCCTAATATTACTTATATTTGAAATTCTACACATATAATTAATTAAATCACGTTTTTTTAAACATTTAAATATCGGTCACGAACAAGAAGACCAAAAAATACTTTATTTTCAAGTACCTTCAGTGGCGGGAATATTAAAATAAATTTGACTGTATCCTTGCCAAAGATGCATTACCACGTAAGCAATTAAGAAACCTTCAAATATTAAGATAATATAACATGCACTTGAGTTTCTACTTTCATGCTATAGTCATTTACAAATAAGCGAGTTGTGATTTTTTTAAAGAGCACTATATAAAAGTAATTTCAATTAATTAATTAAGTTACCTTTTTTTTTTGGCACATAAAAAAATCATGCAAGTGTATTAATATTCTGTAAATTATTTAAAAATCATGAATTTTCCTTCACAATTAAGTAAAATTAAATAAATAGGAGTGTCTTTATAACATTCAATATTTCATGAGAACAAGATTTTTATGAATACTATACTGATATAAAAGATAGGAAAAAAAGCAAAACATTTCTTACATTTTACTTTAATGTATTTTTGTTTTTTCATTCTTTCAAAGCTTTTTTACTCCTCTTGGTGAATAAAAAGAAAGAAAAGCATTTTTAATTATTTTTTTTCTCTCCCTATATAATTTTAATATATTAAACAGAAATTAAAACATCAAGTGCAAATGTCATTTAAATCTATTTAATAGCATTTAATGTATATTATGGTAAAAAACTTAAAATTGAAAATCAAATTTTAAAAATTTAGGGACGATACTGAAGACACATCTTTTTTAATGCATATTACCCGGCCCTAGCCCACCAAAGAATCAGTAACATTATTCATATAAAAAAAAAAAAAAAAAAAAAAAAAACAATGGACAACATACATATGGAAAAATTTTATTAAAGAAATGAAAAGAAGGTACCAAATAATGCTACTCTGAATTTTTTTCAGATTTTTTTGAGACCCGGAACTATTTTTAAATAATGAATGAAAGTTCCGTTATTGATATAGGTTGGTACCCCTGAATTTTTAATACAAAGGATGGTGCCTTGACGCCTCCAGGGGGCGTGGACGCACTTTCAATAATTATTTAAAAATAGTTCTGGGTTTCAAAAAAATCTGAAAAAAATTTAGAGTAGCAAAATTTGGTACCCTCTTTCATATCTGCAATAAAAATTTTTCATGTATATTGTCCATTCCCACATCGAATGTTCATCTCACGTGTCTACAGTGTCAAGATGTCCACCAACGTCTCCACGATGGACTGGCAGTTGAAGCTGCAGACGGTACTTGAGAGGGACAAGTACATCCTGGAGAACGAAATGTGGACCGACTGTACCTTCGTGGTCGGAGAGGAGAAAAAGGTGACAAGATAGGACGCGTTTTTTATCTCCTCGGCAGCACCTAATTATGAATCTGTATTGTTGAACAGAGTTCGACAAACCTAGAGAACAATGTATTTCCCTTATTTCTAAACATATTTCTTTCAGTGGATATAAGTTATTGAAAAAAAATAAGTAAAATTCTATAACCTATTTGGTGCAACTCACGAATCAGTTAACCAGGTTTTACTTAACCACGTTGGTTTAACACGTAAAACAGGTTAATTTAAAAGTGGTTAAGCCAAAGTATTATACTCGCAATGGTTGTAACAAACCATTGTTTATAATGTCTGTCGCATGAAGCCTTTTTCATTGTTAAACATGGGACGACGTAGTGCCTAATTTTGCCACCAGAGCAGAGAACGTAATGGCATTGTTGGCGCTAGGCAAAGGTGTCAACTTCATAATTAACGGTCATTTTCCATAAGTTAACATGTAAATCAACAACCGTCCCATGTTTTTCATTTCACGCACCAGACATTACCCACAACAATACTTTGTTTACTAACAACGAGCAGAAGACTTTGGGTTAAGCTATTCGTGGTTATAAATCTGGCTAATAGCTTCGTAAATCGCAACCATTTTGTTTTAAATCTAATGTCCAAAATCTTAATCATGTCGATTCGTGTAGTAAATATTTTCTGATAAAATAATAAAAAATAATAATGATTTATTTAATTAAACAGATGATAAAATGATACTAATATGACTTTTGTCAATATGAGCTCTTTATTTCAGTAATGAAAGTAAATTTATAAATGTTTGTGAAACACAAAACTATCTGAAAAATAGTACATTTTATTCAGAATGTGTATGTAAATAACAAGTTGTGTACTAATTTTTTCCTCAGGTGTTCAAGTGTCATCGTCTACAGTTGGCCAAAACCAGTCCGGTGATGGCGGCCATGTTGTACGGACAGTTGTTCAGAGAGGGAGAAGACATCCGAGTGCCGGACATCTCCCCTCAAGTCTTCGCAGCAACGATCAGGTAATTTATAACAGTGTGATTATGTACATCAAGGTTGGCTTTATACAGGTTAAGCCACGTGCGTATTTCGTGCGTCATTTTTCCACTATTTCCAGGACCCATTGCACCGCGAAAATTCAAAAATAGCATTGCATCATGGGCGCATTCAAAGTTTCGCGGCACGATGGGTCCTGGAATACTTGAATCTGATTGGCTAAGCCCGTTAACATTGGTCAAATCGGAGGCTTAACCTGTATAAAGCCAACCTTGATGTACATGATCCATTATTGTACATCAAGCCGTTGTGCTGAAAGATTTAGCAGGCTTTTAGTAAGAAATCTATGAGAGGAAATTCAAAACTGGAAATTGGCTTTTATCTTCTCAGTGCTTCTCTCTCTCTCTCACTTTTACAAGACAAAATCAATTCTACTGTTGCGTAACAATTACATCAGGCTATAGGAAACTAACTTTTTGTTAGAAGCTTTTTCTGTGAGTTTTTTTCAGTTAAATGATTTTTTTTTAAAAATTATCGGGGTCATTAAATTAAAAATGGAGTAACAATATTATTTTAAATTTATTTATTTATTTATTTATTTATTTATTTATTTATTTATTTATTTATTTATTTATTTATTTATTTATTTATTTATTTATTTATTTATTTATTTATTTATTTATTTATTTACTTATTTATTTATTAATTTATTTTTTTATTTTTTAAATATCCAGTGCAGACTATGGATTAGGTGGCCAAATTATACAAGACACAATAAAATAAAATAAACACATAATTACATTTCTACATTACTATATAGCTAAATTCTAAATTAATGGACATATAAAGCATAATATACACCTGTTACAATACAAAAATGCAAACATATCATTACAATAAATGTTAAACTATCATGCACATGGCTATTTATATAATTTTGCTATCTAATATGAGGTGCGATGGAATATGTCCAGCTCATTATCTCTGGGTGTACCGCACATTACATAACGATTGAACTTTGGAGAGAAAAGTGTACTTATAATATCAATGTCTAATCTCAGTTTCTAATGTTTACAGAAAAAACTTTTAATTCCATTTCAATTATAATTCAAAATTTATATTGTTGACCTGCTGTATCCTAATCTTTCTTCATTTGAATTTCATTTTATAATAGATAAAATAGTTTTTTAAATTTCTTTCTCGACAGGTACATATACCATGGCCAGGTAGAACTTGATAATTACGAGCTGGCAACTGGTCTGCTTTACGCTGCCGAGAAGTACTTGTTGCCGGAGTCTCTGGTGGAACAATGTCGCTCCAAGATCGTTCCGTTGGTGAATAAAAGTAACGTGTGGACTGCCTTAGAGTTTGCAGCAGCAGCAACGACGAGCCAAAACTGGAGGTCGAGATTTTGAAAGTAAGATTTCTTTAGGACAACAAAGACTTTTAGTTGCTAAAATTATAACGTTTGAGAAAATGACCAGGCGCAGAACCATTAAAAAATTTTGAGGCTGGAAAGGGGGCTGGGAAATTTTGGGAGGGCTTCTCCCCAGCCCCTCCCCCCCCCTCTCCTCTGGATCCGTGACAGAAATTGAGATCCACTGAGTTTCGATAACACGTATACAAGAATTGAAGAATTGAATACAGTAAATTTTGAATCTATTTAAGATAAAAAAAATAGAGGAACTGTAAAATAGCATCAAAATTTTGATAAAATGCACACAAGAAAAAAATGTAATTTAAAACTTTGTACGATTAATTAAGATATTTTCAATATAGATGAAACTTTTCAATGCTAGCTCGCTGTCTATATCTTCAACAATAAAGATTTTATATTCTCATTATATCTGATATTTTTCAATACTAGCTACATGAATGACTATTTACCAATGTAGATTTTATAATGATAGATAAAATAGATTATAGATAGAATATTAAATTTAAGTACATCTCAAATTTCAAAGTTCTCTAAAAATGGTTATTTGTTTTACCTGGTCGGTGAATTATACTACTACATTGCTACTTTTTGTTTCAGATTGTCCAAAAACAATTGACAGTATTTCTAATGGAGCCTGATTTCAAGCAGGTTTCTCAATGCACGGTGGCAACTTTGATGAAACAGGAAGATTTGAATATTGACTCGGAGTTTGAACTTTTTCTGGTGTGTCTCGGTTGGGCTCGCAGTAAGGTGCAAATGAAGAAAGGTAACAAAGAAGAATCGGAATCACTAAGAGAGGTCCTGGCTCCCATCCTCCCACACATCCGTTTTCTAACAATGACGTCAGAGCAGATCACCAAGGGACCAATCAAGAAAGGAGTTCTTACTGAATCAGAGGGGTTCAAGTTACTGTTGAGAAAAATCGCTCCTGATTTAGAAACATTGATACCTGAAGGATTGAGCTCCTTAAATTTACCTCGTCGTTATATCCAAGCAAACTCTGAAACGTTTATAGCAATTGAAAGGACACCAGATAATCTTTCCACTGTACAAACTTGGTCCAATTACAAGTTTATTGTTATCGCAAGGGCTATTTGGAGAAATGAGAGACATTCAATATTAGGTGTTCAGTTACCCACGCAGGTCAAATTGTCAGCCTGTGACCCAGAAACTTACAACGAGGACTTCACAGTGTTAGCTTACGATACTGATGACAAGAAGATCCACTCGACTCGCTTCACTTCCAATGTTCCATACGACTCGGTCATTAACGTGCCTTTTAAAGAGAAAATTTCTTTTAAAAAAGGCACTTCTTATCAGTTCAGAGTTGTTTTCCACACCTCTGGTTGTTATCCTCGCAAGTACACAAGAGGAGGAATAGATGACAGAAAAAAAAGTTAACTTGCAAGCGACGGCCTAAAAGCTGCCTTTGGTTTTAACCCATCATAAGTATCATTAGGAGCTCAGGATGTTTTTTTTTCTTTTTAAATGGAAACAGACATGGAGAAATACATTAAACTATTTTTTTTATTTTCATACATGCATAATTATGTATTATATTGAAAACTTAATTACAGTAGTCTTTATAATAATAATTGGTTTACAATACGAGTACACGTCTCCTCATTAAAAAGTATAGCAGGCTCATATCAACAAAATATCAATAAAAGAGGCTTCAATCAGCTGATACTTCAGTGTTGCCACCGTCCTATCCAAACCTATGTAAAAAACAACAAAGTGGATACGTTTTTTAACTAATATAAGATTTTTTTAGGGAAAGTTCCTTTTGTAACGTCGGCCCAAAACTGAAAAACACAGTGGATAATACAAGATTTATATTGTTTACTTAATTTATTACCGAAAAAAGTTAAAATTCTAAAAAAACTTTGCTTTATTTCCAAGTGCAAGATGGGCTGTAGCGACACAAATGAACATCGCGAAGTGAACTCACTTAATGCCTCTGTGCACATCTCATGAAAAAATATGCATGCAAAATGTAATATAATGTACTATTTTTTGTTATTAGTGTTATTACTATTAAAAACATGAGTTTTACAATTATTAACAATGTTTTTAATTTTAAATAATTAAAATGTTGATTTAACGCAGAGAATTAAACGAATAAACAAACAAAAATTTAAATAAATATTCTTGATAAGATGATAATTAATAAAAATTATATTTAAAATGAATTAATCTTTATATAAAATAAAGTTTCTGTTTGAAAATGTTACAATTAATTGTCTCCTATAAATTTATATTTAATTCTTGATTTGATTGGCGAGATTTAAAACACAACATATTTTTTGAATAGCAAATATAAACAGTAAAACAAATAAGTAAAATTATTATTAAAACTGTAAGAATAATCATTGAAATTAATGTTTTCATTAATATATTATACTGATTTAATTTATTTTTCTCTAATTCTTTTATTAATTTATCAAGTATTGTAACATTTTTATATATATCATGTAAAGATATTAAAGTATTGTTTATATCTGGTGCTGAACAAAATAAATTTGTTTTGTTCAAAGTTGGAGGGACTGAACCACGTAGAATTGGTGTAAAATTTGCTTTTTTATGAACACGAAAATCACTATGAATATAAAAATTTTCTCCGTGTACTGAACATTCTAAACAATGTTTTAAAATGCCATGCCCATTTAATAACAAATTATAAGTGATTACTGTTTTATTCAAAAAATCACAAATCAAAGTCACTCTTGTTTTATCAACTGTTGAAAATAAAATATCTGAACCAATTCTTCTGAAAAATGGAACTAAGGTTGATAGTAATTCAGTTTTACAAATATCTGTTGATTTTTTAAAAAATAAATTTTGTTCACACGTTTCAATTGAATTATGATAAATTGGTAATTTATATTCACATAAAGTTTTATTAATTTGAAAATTTAAACATTCAAGTGGTTCTTCTGTAAGAAAATATTTTTTTTTATCGACACTTTGGTATAAGAATTTTTGTACTTCCCATTGAACATATTGATGTATGTTATTTTGATAAAATGGTATAGGAGTAATTTGGTAAGGAATGTATACATGTCTTGGAGATGTAAGTGGTAAAGTTATTACTATAAATAGATTGTCTTCATTGTCAAATAATTCAACGAAAGATAATAAATAGTATGTTTCAATAATTTGATAATTAATTTGTTCAAAAAATTGAAAATCAAATTGTAATTTTACAGCAAGTTTATTTAATACATTAATAAAAGTTTGAGGTGGTAAAAGTTTTTGACTTAAATGAGATCTTACACTTTCTGTTATTGCAATTTTAAAATTAATTATATCCATTGTAGCTTTGTTAATTAAAGCATTTAATTCATTAAGACAAGTTAATAAATTAATTTCAGTTCTAACTTTACTGATATTATCAGATTGCATTTTATTTTCTCGAGTTTCATTTTGAATTACTTCAATTTGTTTTAAAAATTCTAAACTTACATTTAATAACATATTTGTATTATTTTGAATATTTTCTTCCATATCTTTAACATAAATAATACTATTATTCATACTAATATCCAAATTATTTTCATCTGCTGTAACATTGTTATAATTTGTAATTATTTCCGACTTTTCATCACCTGTTAATGTACCATACAAGAAGTGGTGCAATCTAGGTGCAAATGGTAGCAATGATCTTTGCTTAATGGATTTATTTTTCTGTCTAGGTAGCATGAAAGACAAAAGTTCAAATTCTTTAAAATATGATTTTATAATGTCTTGTGTTATCAAATAAGCCTTTTGAAAAGTTAAAATATCGAGACGATTTTTTTTATGCATCAAATTAATATTTATCTTTTTAATATTGTCTATGAATTTGTTATGTTGGTTAAATATATCTTGAATATTTAACACAATAATAATTCTTGCGCGTCCGGATATTAAATATATACTGTCTGAAGTTTGAAAAATAGCTCCTGCATCATAATTATCAATATTTATTTGTGCAAAAGTTAATTTTATACAAAAAAAATGAATGAAGAAAATTATTATTAAAATCTTCATTTTTCTTAAATTTAATTCCAATATGTGTGCTAAAATTAAACCTTTAGTAAGTGTCTTTAGGTTTTTCTAAATAACCTTTGTCACTTCTTGGGTCCTTTTAAAATTTCTTGCTGCTGTACTGACAAGAGGTTTTGGTCCAGTTTTGGGTCTGGTAGTTTTGGGTTGCTAGGCTGCGCCTGTGGAAAAAGTGCAAAGAAAGAATAATCAAATTCTCTATATTTTCAACCATTTTTCATACTTATTTGGTAATTTTACAATCAAATCACATGGTTTCATGGCTAAAAATTCGGACCATTATTAAAAACGGATTAAGAAGGAGTAAATTAAAGGTAGTTTAAATGCGGCAAGTATTTTGTTTTGTTCGCTACTTTTTTTTTGTTTCTTAATTGTATATAAAATAATATAACATCACAAGGTCTCTAATATTTAAATCATGTTCATTTTATCATGTGGTTCTCCTGGCTTTGGACCATTGCACTTCTGGCTTATTGACAAAAGTTGTAGCGTCCATTCTGACTGAGGTTTCTACGTTTCTCTCAGTCACAGGCAAATACCGGGATGGATTGCGAGGCCATGGTTGCCCCCGTTCCGCGAAAACGCTCAAGTTAGGGTTTCGGAAGGTTTGGGGTTTCAAAGCTTTATGTAATTAGTAAGTAGAAGTACCCAATAGAGTTTGATTTAAAAAAATTATTATTTTGTTATCTCCTTTAATATAAACTCGATTTGAAATATAAATGAAATTGAACTGTTTTTCATTCTATCCATAACTCGATCCTAATTTTATACATGATTATTTATCACTAATTTTGAGGTTTTCATGTTGTAATTATAATCTCCTTTTATTCAAATACATTTCCATCTAGAGCGTATAATTTTATAAAGAGGATTTTCACGTTTCATGTAAACTTTACTTAAGAAAACAAAAGTATTAATTTTTATAACGTGAATAATATAGATGTTAAATTTTTTGATAAGGAGGTATCTTGTTGTAGCTGATACTGCAGAATGCAAAATTCATGCTTTTTACTACGATGAAAAATGATGAAATTTTGTTTCAAATTTGAAATCAACTAATTAACCGCCATGCAGCGAAATTCTTGAAGTTCTTGTTATTAATTACATTTTCGGGAACGGGTACTAGTTGGAGACCGATGGGCCATATATTAGTCTCTCTCTCTCTCTCTCTCTCTCTCATTTTTTTTTTCTTTGACGCGCCATCTACATGGGGGAACGCCTTAAAGTATTTGCTTAATATTTAATATACTAACATAGAAGATAAATTAAATAATATATAATTATTTTTTTCAAACAGTCAGTAATATTTTGCTTTGCAAGGCTCTGAAATGATAAAACAGGAACAAAGAATTCTAATTTTGGTGTCATACACTATTCTATATAATATACAAGCTTTCTTTGGCGGATTCAAATTTGTTGCAAGTTGATTTGATTCCTTATGTTTCTTACATTTAATTGGATCTAATTTTATTTTGATAAAGATTTTAAAAGTTTAAGTAATTCTCATGATTAAAATAATACTTTTAAATTAAAATATTAATGAACCCACATAATTTTATTGTTAAGAATTGAACAAATAATATAACACCACTAGTAAGTATGAACTTGCGATATATATTTTTATTATTTAATACAAAAACAATTTATTAATAACTTTTTAAAAAAAAATAGTGAGAAATATAGCCATTTATTTCATATTTATCTAAATGGCAATAAAAATAAACAAAATTACCCACCTTGGGTCCAGTGGTACATTATTATACCTCAGATATCTTGATGTTCCATATCTTCTAAAAATTATAAAAATTGAAGAAATTTGCACAAATGTTTTTTCCTACTGTCATAGAATGATAAACGGTTAGTAAAATTCTTGATCCAGCGTGAATTTTTTCATCTTCTCGGCACCAATAAAACTTATGTATATTAAATCCGCTATCTAGATTAAAATCGATATATACTAAACACATCTTACACAATGTTATGACACTCTCAGACGGGAGAGTGTTGCTCAGATGATGTACTTTAAAGATGATCGGAAGCGTAGGTGGTGCCCCGTCTTGCTCCCACCAGTATATATACCAGAACTGTAATGCCCATATATGGTCATATTTTAGTCATGCTCTACTTGTGACCAGTTCTTTCTGACGTGTTGTGACGTTTACGAAAGTGCTAAGATGTACTTAGCACAGTAAAGTTGATAGTTGATGTTACATGATATAGTCTCATAAGGAATAAAATTATTATTAAGAGCTTGCCATCAAACATTGTTATATTTATTTGAATACAAGATTTATTGTTAATATTTTTCAGATCTTTTAATCCTCTAAATTCCTTGTAATTTTATGGTGAAATTCTGTGACGTCATAGTCTTGCAAATATATTATAGCACCAGGGGGTGAGACTATACACTAAGGGTTTGAAGCAAATAAAGATTGCTTCTACCTGCCTACCAGCTGATTTCTTCCCACTATAGTAGGAAGGTCAGACCTTTTCAACGTTATTTCATGTTAAGGGATCAGCTGTGATGGTAAGAGGAGAAACTTTTTTTTTGCCTCAGCGCGGAGGGTGTAGAAGAGCGGGCGTTAGCTTTCCATAGTATATAGTTCAGTGTATAGCACCCAAAAAATGGAAAACATGGTGCATGACAATGACGACATGTTTTCAATTGATTTTGAGGGTGATATAGAAGATTGTAAGAAATCTTAAAAAATGACAAACCACAATTTGAGGTCTTGTTATGAAATAATTATGTAAATCAAAAAATTATAATCAGTTTGTTAATTAACTGTCACAATTACTTGATTAGAAATAAATGTTAATTACAGGTGAAATCACAATTTGATGCGTTAAGGAATATATTTAATTATTTTTTATTCTTAAATATTTAAAATACAATTAATCAATTAAAATTTCAATTCTTTATTTGTTCTTATATATATTTATTATATATATATATAAATATTTTTTTACAAGGATACACCCTTTACAGCTCATGACGGGGGAAAGGATGATGGCCACGGCCAGCATTCGTTGAGGTGAGACTTAGGGAACCGTGGAAAACCTCAGTCAGGAGTCTACACTTTTAATCAATGGACCAAAGAGGCGTCAAAAGCCTGGGTAACCATGCACAAGTGCATTACAGTAAAATATAATATAGTTCATAATATTGGTTTAATGAAGAAATATAAAAGATTTTTGATCTTAATTGACAATTTGCATCAACTTTTTCTACTAGCTCAATCGAAAGAGGAGGTCGAAAAATACACCTGTGAATTTTATGAGATTTTTATTTGTACTGCATCATGGCTAAAAGAGAGGTCACGTGACCTGGAGCCGGCGCCCGTGATGTCATTGAACTGTTTGGTCAAGCAAACGATTGTCTATATAACGCTTGTAAACAATAAATTAATTGTTGCTTGATGTTTCCATAGCAACGTGGTTGTTTGCAAGCGTTATAAAGTCGATCGTTTGTTTGAAGGAACAGTTAAGTGACGTCACGGGCGCCGGCTCCAGGTCACGTGACCTCTCTTTTAGCCATGATGCAGTACGAATGAAAATCGCATAAAATTCACAGGTGTATTTTTCGACCTCCTCTTTCGATTGAGCTAGTAAAAAAAGTTGGTGCAAATTGTCCAAATTGATATGTTTTTTTCTAAATTAATTACACTATAATATTATAGCTCTTAACATACTATTAAAGTAATTGGTTTTTATTTTTTTAATTAACAGATAATAATTATAGCTGTTAAGTAAAGAAATTGAGTAAAATTAATTAAATTTGCAATTTTTATTTGAATTTAGTAATATAGATGCAAAATAATTCATAGAAGCTATATTTTTAAACTTCTTTAATTATCAGAAAAACAATATTTATTCAATTAACTGAAAATAATTAAAATATGGACCAAAAATACATTACGTGGTATTTAAGTAGCATCATTTGTTGCTAAAAATTGTAATTAGCTAATTGTTATGAGGTATTTTAATTTTAGTTGAATGTGTATATGCATTTAAGTAAATAATAATTTATATTTTAATTTTAGTCGAACATATAAGTTTTGAACTGAAAATCATTTCGCCGTTTTAATTTATTTTTCTCAATTTAATAACTTATTGCACTTATAACTAATTATTCTATAGTAATTAGTTTTTAAGAAATGTCGTTTAACCAAATAAGTAAAGGAATTGAGAAAACTTGATTAAAATTATAATTATTTTAAATTGAAAAAAATTACAAACTAAAATTACTCAAGGCAATTAATTTTCTTTAATAATCACAAAATTTATTACTAGTTACTTAACTGAACCTTTTGTAAAATATTATGTTAAGTCATGCAGTATATAATTTTGTCCTTACGAATAAAAAATTATATATAAAAAAAGTGGGATTCGAACGCATAATTTTCTCACTATGAAGTCAGACGCACCACCACTGCGCCAAATGCTTGGTACATAACACATAATAAATATAACTTAATTAACACCCAAACATATAGTGGAACGAGTTTGCATTACTATGATGAAAAGGAGTCTTTCGCATTGATTCTGAGAGTGCTAGAGTGTTGTTAAAAATATTTAGACACGGATAATACACAATTTACTACGTTTACATGAAGGTGTTTAATGCGTATTCGTTGACGACGCCTCATAAGAATAACATCATCCGTCGTCAACGAATACGCATTAAACATCGTCATGTAAACGTAGTGATTGGAAGTTCGTTTATCCATATAAAAATAAGCTCGGCTTCTGATAATATTTTGTATAATAATCTCCCCATTCATTTAAAAAGAAGTGAAAGTGATATTGTGCATTTTAAAAAGATTAAACTACATTTTTTGACAATTAACATTATATAAAATGGACGATTATTATAAATGAATATTTAATGTATTTTTATTGACATATGTTTTTGGAAGATGAATAAAATTTTGAATTTTGAAGAAGAAAAAAATAATAACAAATAAAAAAAAAATAATAAACATTTCCTTCGACCTAATTATTGTTTTTACAGGGATTCGCTACACAACCTTCGGGAAGTGAATTGTTCTTATAGAGGACCTAAAGGACTAAGAGATGGCGCTGACGTATGC
Organism: Siphlonurus alternatus; assembly: GCA_949825025.1. Taxonomy (NCBI): domain Eukaryota; kingdom Metazoa; phylum Arthropoda; class Insecta; order Ephemeroptera; family Siphlonuridae; genus Siphlonurus; species Siphlonurus alternatus. The sequence goes on along the minus strand of OX463786.1, from coordinate 6,749,780 downwards.
AAATTTTGCTCTTTGCATCGAGGATACGGCATTACCTATAGCATGTGCAGAATCACAAAAATTATCAAATATATAGGAGAGAAATCACTTACGAAGTTGAAATATTTTTTTATATTTGTCCAAAAGTATTTGACAACTAATTATGGTATTGTGATCATTTCTATAAAATTATGCTGTGGCTACTGATAGAGCATTTACATGATTTTACAATGTTAATCATATACAGCAATCCTCGCCAGACGCACGTAGTTCCAGCAGTTACTAGGTTACTACTAGGGGGCGCACTAACTTTATGATGCCAATTGGACTATTTGTGAATTTCCTGCCTTTGACTTGTTATTTACGTACTCATAAGGGAAATATAATAAAAGAAACATCTTTATATACATTTTTATTGTTATTAATATTATTTATTACATAATTTATCAGTTTAATAATTATTACTTTTATTATTTTTTTATTAATTTATTATTATTATTTATTTATTTGTTTATTATTATACGTGATTTGAAATATTTTTATTACTAATCAGATGACAATTCGTGCGTACCAACTGACGTTTTAAGTCATTAAATTTAAATGCTTGTTATTAAATATTACATAAGTTCACATCCTGGTAATAAAATTTAATTGAATATGTACATATTTAAGTAAATTTATTGTTTTGACGTTTTATGACGTCATTAAATGTTGAAGTTAACATATGTTATTAAATTTAACATTGGTAGGTGGGAAATGCTTCAAAGTAACTGTTTATCAAACAAAATTAAATAAACTGCATTCAATTTAAATAGCACTTTGAATAGGTGTGATTCACGAAGCAGTTAGCTAGGTTTCTAACCACGTTTAGCTTAAACGCGTTTAACTAAGTGGTTTAACACGTAAAACAGGTATAGTTAAACGTGGTTAAGCTAAACGTGGTTAAAATTAACCTGGCTTACTACTTCGTGAATCGCATCAATTAATATGTTTCGTCTTTTTTTAAGATCTTTTTTTATCTTTGCATCCAACCTCACAATTTAGGAGAAAACGCTGACATATAATTGTTATGCAACGTCTTTCTATTAACTCATGATAAAATTAATAAAATATTCACATGATTATAATGGACTCTTCTTTTTAAGTTTGCTAGAGTGTAAAAAAAAGGGAAACAATGGACACTATTATAACTCGTAGTCCCTTATCAGAATTTCAAATACGCAAGAAAAAACGATAGTGCTGGGTGGCTGTTTATATTATTCCATATATTTAGAGTCAAATTTATATAATATTCCCTCCGGAAGTAGCCGGAAGTGTATGGTTTCTGGTCTTCATAATCGTATTTCAGCGTTACAATTTTACACATAGGTCAGTATATACTTCTACTTTCCACTTTGTAAAGTTTCAAAACTGAATTACAAACAGAAGAACTGCAAACTTCACACTTCCGGCTACTTCCGAAAGGAATGTAAAATTAATTTGACTGTAGCCACCTGAAAAGTTATATTATATTATTGCAAAATACTGATTAATTAAGAAACAAAGATTCAGAAATGTAAAAAAAATAGACAATGGACAACATACACGAAAAAAATTTATTATAGAAATGAATAGAGGGTACCAAATTATGCTACTCTGAATTTTGTCAGATTTTTTTGAGACCTGGAACTATTTATAAATAATTATTGAAAGTGCGGTCACGCCCCCTGGATGCGTCAATAGACGTCCAGTCTCTATCCTTTTTATTAAGGATTCAGGGTTGCCAACTGAAATCACAGGACTTTCAATAATTATTTAAAAATACTCGTAAGCCGCGTTCACAATTGGCGTCAAATTTTTCTAGACGCAGCGTCAAAAGCCTCTGATTGGTCAAAAAACTTACGCACGCATGCGCGTGATTTTTAGAAGCTTGGAATTGCAAGCTTCAGACGCTTCTGACGCGCGTCTAGAAAAATTTGACGCCAATTGTGAACGCGGCTGTAGTTCCGGGTCTCAAAAAAATCTGAAAAAATTAAGAGTATATAGCATAATTTAATACCCTCTATTCATTTCTGCAATAAAAAATTTTCATGGCGATTGCCAATTATATGATTGGAAAGAAGAACGTTTTATTAGTTAGATCGCATTGACGTAAGTCATTACATAAAATAATAAATATGTATTATTTTTTTGGTACATAATAAATATAGAGGGTGTTTACTCTGATTTGAACGTTTTAAAGTGATAATTAAGGAATGAAGTTCGATGGTAATATAGACATGTCATGTCTATATTACCATCGAACTTCATTCCTTAATTATCACTTTAAAACGTTCAAATCAAAGTAAACACCCTGTATATTCAGTTGATGAAAATTTTAATTAAATTTGAATGCTTTAACGTAAAATAATTTTATAATTTGATAACGAAAACACGAGTAATTTTTAATTTATTTTTTTCAAGACTTGTTATGCAAACTTTACCTAATAATTACAAGTAATTATTTTTTGAAGCGTCATTTTAATTTATAAGTAATGGAATTAATAACAAAATTTTAATAATTATATATGGAGTTATAGGATCAGCTACAAAAAATTGGGATCATTTCATAAAATAAGGAGATAATATTGGTAAAAAATTCACAATTAAATTTGAATGTAAACACATTTTGATTAATTAAAATTTTTTAATTTCAAGTTTTATCTGGTATTTGATCACGGCCTTGTGATAGAGTAAAAAAAGCAGATGTTTTATTATATTTGTAGGGAAAACTGAGCATATAAGGATTGTAGATAGTAAGATAGTAAATAATGAATAATGCTCTGATTTAAAAAAAAAAAAAAAAAAAAAAATGTAAAATTAAAAAATTATTATTATAATATATTAGCTCTGTTCGTAAATACACAATCACATAGCAACAATATTTATTGATGTACATAGAACATAAGAGGCCTGTAAACCCTGTTCGGTGTACACTTTCTGCACTTAATCGACCTTATGCACCTGTACATAAGGTCGATCGGGTGTAGAAAGTGTACACCGAGCAAGGTTTACGAACAGGCCATCAATAAAAATCGATTATATCTGATTATGTATTTACGAACAGAGCTATTATATTCGCAATTTACCATAAATTGAAATCAGATCATTTTTGTCTATTATTTATTATTTCTTCTTTTTTATCGAATGTGACAAATATTAATATAAAACGCTTAGTGACAAAAAATAAGTACTACAAATGATGCAAAATATGTTTAATAGCATAAGAATTAAGGTATAATGTTTGCTAACTGCATTCAAATAGTTCACATTTTTGGACACCAGAGGGAAAAATTTCGTTACGTTTGCGAAATCTCTGCTCTTAAAAAGGCAATTTACTAACACCTTCCTCTTCGACTATAAAAGAGCGAGACTCACGCTAAGCCACACAGTGTGAACATGTATGGACATGTGTCTCTGTTGTGTCTGTGTTTGTTGTTTGTATCCTCGAGCTTCCAGGAAAGACACGAGGACCTTCCAACGGTGGAAGAGACTTGGAACATAGTCTTGAAGGAGGTGAGTCGATAGTCAAGCTGAAGTAAAATTAATTATATTATGGTACGTTATATATAGAATGATGTGAAAAAAATCACACATGTTAAAATAAATTTAATTGTTTCTTCGCTATTAAGCTCACCTCTCATCATTTTTCTTTCTATTTCGAACTATTTTAGAGGAAAAAAGAAGAGACTACGTATTTTTTGCATCTCCTTGAGCATAAAATATATTAGAAATTTTGTATTCATTTTATCCTCACTTTGATCGAAGATGAAATAAGATAAATAAAAATATAGGTAAATATATTTTGGTTTAGACGTGTAAAGGATGAGTTGAAGACGAAAATTTTCAACTTGGGCAAATTTAGTTCACCCCTCTTGTTGAATGGAGTATCGACTTCAAATTTTCTTATTGCAGAAATGGATAGAGGGTGCAAATTTATGCTACCCTGATTTTTTTTCATAATTTTTAGAGCCCATGCAGTAACTATTTTTTAAAAAAATATTGAAAGCATAGAGAAAGTAACGCCTCTAGACACCTCTCCTAATAAAAAGGATAGGACCTAAAAGGGTCGTGGGTTCAAACCCAACCTCAGCAAAACTTTTTAGCAACACTTCCCGGGCTTTAAAAAAATCTGAAAAAATCAGAGAAACTTTCCTTCTTCTATCTATTTTTGTAATAAAAATTTTTGAGATCGATACTCTATTGGCTTGGTTTCTGAAAAAAAGAGATAATGGAAAAAATTCATTAATGATAATGAGAAAAAATATGAGTAGACATATATAATAAAAAATATTTTAATCATATTCAATTTTTTCACTTTAGGAAGCATCGGATGATGAAGAACAGCAAGCCATGATTTGTATTTCCAGGTGGGTGAATACTGTTTTTGTATATCTGGCATTTAAAGTCAATGAACAACACCTGATGAAAAAATTTTATTGCAGAAATGAATAGAGGGTACCAAATTATGCTACTCTGAATTTTTTCAGATTTTTTTGAGACCCAGAACTATTTTTTAATAATTATTGAAAGTGCGGCCACACCCCCTGGAAGCGTCAATAAGCGTCCAGTCTACATCCTTTTTATAAAGGATTCAGGGGTGCCAACTGAAATCACAGGACTTTCAATAATTATTTAAAAATAGTTCCGGGTCTCAAAAAAATCTGAAAAAATGAAGAGTAGCATAATTTGGTACCCTCTATTCATTTCTGCAATAAAATTTTTTCATACAGTATGTTGTCCATTTTTCTTTTTTTTTTTCTTTTTTTTTTTTAATGGCTTTAAGTGACAACAGTAGGCAGTAGGGGAAGGGAGGGGAAGTTAACAACTGTAAGAAAGCAACCCAACAGTCTCGTAGCGCTGCCCTTTAGATATAAAGAATAATTAGTAATTTCTTATCATATATTCTAAATTCACAGGTTAGAAGAGACCGAACAGAAGTTAAATATTACATTGATAGAACATAACACAAAAATAGAAACATTGCTTGCAGAAAATTATAGACTAAAACAAGAACTTGAAGATACTTCCAACCGTTTTAAATTTTATATTGAGACAATTGACAAATACATGACAATCATTGATGGAAGTAAAAATAATCCAAATCAAAACGATAAGAATTCATGCAATCTTGAACTAACCAATCAAATCAAAGATCTTACTAAAAACGTTCAAGATTTGAATGTTAAGATAGTAAATCAAGAAACAAAAAATATACCTCAAAACATTTTAAAAGAATTTTTGAATGAAAAAAATTTAGAATCCATTACAAATGTAATCTCTGAAAAACTGAAACAAGATTTCTCTAAAATAAATTCAAATATATTGCAAAGTAGTGATACAAAATCTGCATTATTACAAGAAATATTGGATGGTACAAAAGAGATAAGACAGAAATCTGAAAACTTAATGCAAGAGATTATTTCAAGCAACAAGAAAGTTGATGCTGTATTTGCTAATATGACTCAGGAGCAAGAATCTAAGGTAATGATCTACACAGTAAACAACAAGAAATGTTGAAAGTTATACATTTTAATAATAATTATTACATTTTTAAGCACTTTTTTTATTGTAAAGCCACCACATGCAAATAATTTTTACAGTATAACAAATCTTAATATACGCCCGACTCTATGACGCCATGAGAGGCCCAAATAGACTGTCGCCACCTATCTCTGCCTTTATAAAACTTACAAGATGGCCGCCGCGCGCAGTCAAATCCACACTTAAACTAAGATGTGTAATACTGTAACTGTAAATGATAACTTAATTTCTTTATAGTACACAAGTTTTGAATAAAAAGGGCCTTAATATTTCCACTAATCAAATGTATTTATTATTGTTGATAGGCTATCATGGCACAAAACTCAAAGAACTCAAGTGCAGCTTATTGTAAGTACAATATCAATCTTTCCATTTAATAAACATTTTCCTTATATAGTTTCTTACTTGTTATATATTGAAATTAATAAAAAAAATATATACTTAATAATTTGAATAGAAATACAAATATTTTAAAAAAATTATTATTAAAGGTGAACGAAAATGAATTCATTTTGTTTACTTTTTCGTTAAAGCGGATTCAGATGGCGACAATGGCGATGCGACGCGATTTTGACGTAAAAGCTATGAAATCCTATGCGGCGGTGAATTCGCCGGGAATCGCGATGCTCTTTTTCTTTTAATCGCCAAATATAGCCGCTAATGTATGTCACAGAAAGTGCGCATTATTCGCATCGCGTCGCATGAGAAAAATCGCCATGTGAATCCGCCTTTAGAAATTAGAAACATTTTCGATGATAGTTTCATACGATTCCTAATTTTGCTACTGTAGGACAAATAATTTGAAAAATAAAAAAACAATCTTTATTCTACTTAAATGTTATATTCGCCACAGCAGCTGGTGATATACGGTGGTACCCTTTTCCAATATTTTTTCTTTATATTAATTTATTCATGATTAATAATTATTATAAATTCCAAAACATCACGTAAATTTAGCATAATTAATACATTTTACTAACATAATGAGTTGTAAATCATCCCCTACAATAGCAAATAAATTATTCTTTATTCCCGAGATTTAATTCTACACCTCGTTATCCCTTTAAGCCTTAAGAATAATATACAGAGCATGTTGATAAACATGCTGCATATTCTCTATTCATTTCTGCAATAAAAATTTTTCATGCAGGTTGTCATTATTTATTTTATTTAAATGAAGAATTTTTAATTAGGCTCCACGGTTGCTGCATCTTGGGACTTGGATAAATTAGGTGACAAGTTTTACTACTTCAGTAAAAATATAAAAGTAAGTTGACGACTTTTGTTTCACTTTAACATAAAAATTTGAATTGACATTTATCAAACTGTCAGTGGTAGTAAAATATTAGTTTCTAAAAGACACACATTTTGTATGTGTCTAATGTATCAATTTTTTGCTATAACATATGTTTTTAAATTGTTTTCATTTTCAGAGAAAGTGGCATGACGCACAAAAATCTTGTCGCTCAAAAGGACTTCAACTCGTCTCCATTGAAAATGCTGAAGAAAATCAACTCATATTTGATTTCAAAACTATGTATGGTAATTATAGACAGGGTTGCTTAATAAAATTATATTTATACCTCATAATTATATGTAAATCTATAGACTTCAATTTTAAGTAAGAGTTATTTTATATAAAAATGTATGCAAAAATTATTCACATTTTCAATATAACATTATATATTTTTTAATTAATTTATTTCACCAATACAAATTACAATAACTATAAACAAAAGAAAACGGTAAAATATGATATTTTACATAGCACTATTAGCACCAATACACATAGAGTGGTAAAATAGTGTTAAAATATGGAGTGACACCTCTAAGGGGTTTGGTGTTTTTTAAATCAATATTTTTTTTATACAATGAGATATTAGAATGTGAAAATTTTAGTGGCTTAATCGAAAGGAGTATAAATATGGGACTGTGAATTTTTTCAGATTTTTCTGAGACCAGGAACTATTTTTAAAAAATTATTGAAAGTCTATTTTATGACGTCACGGGTGGCACTGCCCTATCCTTTTTCTGAAGGAGTGCCGCCCGTGACGTCATCAAAATAGACTTTCAATAATTTTTAAAAATAGTTCCCGGTCTCAGAAAAATCTGAAAAAATTCCCAGTACCATATTTTTACCCCTTCTTTCGATTAAACCACTAAAATTTTCACATTCTAATATCTCTTAACCAGAATGTTTTAAGACAATCTGAAAAAATTGATACGAAATTTTTAATAACACAATATTATAATTTATCATCCCTCGTCTGGAATAATGAACTATCTGCCTATCATGATTTTTTTACAATAATGAGCTATCTGCTATATCAGGTAAGAGCAACAATGAGCTTTATTTTATACCGATTTACAGCTCATAATTACACTCACCTGAAATAGCAGATGGCTCATTATTGTAACAAAATCATGGTAGGCAGATAGCTCCGGACGAGGGAGAATATAGTATACAATAGTGAATTATTATTGTGAAAAATTTTCTCCTGATGTCATATTGCAGGTTATCTGACACATGCCACGTTACAGGCAGGGCTAATCCTTTATTGAATAGGTATAATCACTCTTTCCGTTACAAAAAGAATTGTTTGTTGAGATTTGTAAACATGCAGCAAGAATAGAAAAAAAGAAGTGTTTTAGTAGAGCGTTTCAACAAAATAACAAAATACCTTTTTTATTTAAGCCAATCAGAATTTTACCCCTATAAACCGGAAGAGGGTCGGATCCAGCGCGCGGCTCTGGGGGGGGGGGGGGGTGAAGAAAGGGCAGTGCCCTATCCCGTAATGTTAAATTTGAGTTGGGATGGTTGGGAGACGGGTGCAGTGGTAACACCTTCAATGTATTTTGCTATTCTGGGACCTTTTCGTAGGGGGCAATCGCCCTTTCCCCCACCTTTTTTTTATTGGTCACTTATTCTACAAATCAACCAAGGTTATACACAATAACCTTATTGGTTGAAAACATTTACATGAAATATATGTTTCTTCAAGACCTAGATTAATTATAAAACTACCACATCAGCAATCTAGCACAGATCGAACCTTGCATCCGCGCCTGGTGACTGTACCCCTAGGAATAGAGTACCTGATGGTTGCAGGTATGACTGACACGTGTCACATTGCAGGTATGTCTGACACGTGTCACATTGCAGGTATGTCTGACACGTGTCACATTGCAGGTATGACTGACACGTGTCACATTGCAGGTATGTCTGACACGTGTCACATTGCAGGTATGTCTGACACGTGTCACATTGCAGGTATGCACTGGACGTGGATCGGTGGTACTGACGAGGATGTAGAAGGCACGTGGAAATGGATCGGAACGGGAGAGAAAGTGAGCTACAGTAACTGGGACAGAAATCAGCCAGACGGACGCAGGAATTATAACTGTATGCAAATGTGGCACCATGGAAAATGGGACGATTTCAGTTGCTCCAGTTTACAATCTTTCATCTGTGAATTGGAAATGTAATGACGAGAATATGTAACATCTTCACTTTCTTCGAAATACTTTAGCTTATATTTAATATCAAATTGTATTTATAAATACTTTAAAGGACATTCTCCCATTACACAAAATTAAATATAAATATTAAATAGATTCAAATATATGTTTTTAAATAATGTTTAAAATATAATTGCACTAAATGATATTTATAAAATGTTCAAAATTGTTTTAAAATAAATTTATGGTTTAAATTCCCAGTGTTTTAAATTTTAATTTACAAATTAAAAAGTTTTGCAATTATTTTACGCAAACATATAATTATATATTTTCATTTCTTCCGTATCTCAATTTTGCTTAAGAATGTATTCAATTTGATTGATCAATTTGATCATGCGAATAAATATAAATTCTTTAAACAAATTTGATAACGTAAGGATAATTTTATAGGTAAAATTATTCAATATATATTTTGTATTAATATTATCCATGCATTACAAACAAAAACGAAGATACCAGAGATAATTAAATTTCAATTAATTCTATAATAGGCTTATAACCTTATAGTAATTAATAATTGCAATGGACAACCTATAACACGTTAACTTTTCATTGCATAATATTACAATGAAAAACATTGATTGTTTTGTTTTAAAGTCATAAAAATTTAATATTTGTAAGCACTTTACAAGAACAACCGTTTGCTTACTATAATGGTTATACCGTTTTCCACCTTAAATTTAAAGGAAAATATGGAAAGATTAATATAATATTGCCACTTTTTTTTTTTTTTTTGCAAATATGCAATTCAACATTTTAAAGTAGTTTTCCCGTTTGTCAGAAAAAGTTAAATAATTTCTTCTGTCAAACGCAATGTTGTTTAATTTTAGCTTTATTAGTCAGTAGATGCAACATTTTGCCAAGTGGGAATGCAAAATTTTTATTTTCTGAATTAACACGAATCTGTAATAAAACATTTGTTGAAATGTTAACAATATTTACCAACATATTTCAATGTAATTCAATTGTTTCTTGTAATTGTTTCAATAAAGTTCAGTTAAAAAATGTCACGTACTTTTAATTCCTCTTTGAAATACAATTACACCTCGTGACGTCACGAACGTTACTGTTGTTGTAAGTCACGTGGTTTCTGCAGTGTCAAATTATCATGTGACGTTCGTCATGTAACGAAGTGTACTGTGAATATTACACCTCTCTTTTCGCTCAGATCATACATGTCATGTACAATAGATAACGCATGTTTCACATACAAGTATGAAGCTTAAACTAGTATGTGACAATTAAAATGAAATTAACGAGAGAAAGAAATGCAGAAACATATTTTTGTGTTTTTTAATTAAAATTATTTGTTATGGTTAATTTTGCTTTCATTATTACTAACATATTAATACGTAATGAAGTTTTCTAGTAATTAAAGTTTGCATAATTGTTTGAGAAAAATAAATTAAAAACAATATGCAATTTTCCTGAAAAAAAAACAAAAAAAAAAACAATGCAAGATAAGGAAGGTTGAATTTTACGAAAAAAATTAAAGTGTTGAGCTATTGAGTCTTGAGGTTGACAAATTTTTCTTGCAAATTACTTTTTTACAATTTAAAACATATAATAATATGTACTTTAGTTAAATAAAACTATTATATAATTAACGTAACTATTGAGCCACATGTAGTTTATTCAAAATTCAGCAACTTAATAAAAAAACTGAATTTTGTGAAGTATAAATAACAAACATTTTGATGTTAATTATTATTAACATTTTAAATAAACATAAAATTAATACAGTATAAAATAATAGTGTTTCAAAGAATATTTAGCAATAATTGTGTTATGTTTATAGAAGCCTTTAATATAAATAGTATAAAATATCACGTTCTCATACATATGTACATTTTTTCTTCTTCCGGTTTTTTTTTTTTTATTATACCAACTTGCTTATTCACTAAGTAAACTAAACGTTATGGCGTCTATAAATCTTCATGCGTGGTTAGCTGCCTATCTTTTACTTTGTGTAATTTCCATCAACTCTCAAGGTAAGTGTAATTAAACTTCAAATAAAACAATGGACAACATACATGAAAAAATTTTATTGCAGAAATAAATATTGGGTACCAAATTATGCTACTCTTGAATTTTTTCAGATTTTTTTGAGACCGGAACTATTTTTAAATAATTATTGAAAGTCCTGTGATTTCAGTTGGCACCCCTGAATACTTAATAAAAAGGATAGAGACTGGACACCTATTGACGCCTCCAGGGGGCGTGGCCGCACTTTCAATAATTATTTAAAAATAGTTCTGGGTTTCAAAAAAATCTGAAAAAAATCGTAGTAGCATAATTTGGTACCCTCTATTCATTTCTGCAACAAATTTTTTTTATGTATGTTGTTCATTTGAATATTGATTTTCATAATAGAAAAAATTTCAAATTCCACATTATGAGTTAGAATTTTAAAAAAAAATTATGTCGATTTATAATTTATGAGGGCTGTTATTTTTGATAAAGTCCAATAAATATTTCGCAACTTATGCTCTCATTGTCAGAAGACGTCTTACAGTATAAGAAGCTTCAAGTCAGCTGATTTTGCGGTGTTCCCACCGTCCTATCTAAAAAACAAACAAACTAGAAATTGCTTTTTTGGTATATTATAGAATTTTTTCGAGGAAAATAATAAATAATGCGTGTGACTAGAGAGGAGGGAGGCACTATCTATACTCAGCGCCCTGCAGGCTGTAAACATCTGGTATATCAGCCCAGAACAGTGCAGGAAAGAGTTCTGGGGTCTGGTAGGCCCCAGCTCGGTCGCAAGAGAACTCTGACAGATGCAAAAGGCTTCAAGGATTTTAATTATAATATACACTGTAATATAATTATTAATATAATTATAATATATATATATGTTAGCACCCAAAGCCGATTTTGGCCGAGGGCCGAAAAAAATGCGCAGAACTAGATTCGAGCATCGTTGTTTGACCCAAAGTCAAAATCAGATTTTGTTTCGGGTTTGGAGCAAAATTTGCCCACATCTAGTTCTGCGCATTTTGCAGAGTTCACGTTATTTATTTATATTCTTTGATTAGTTTGAGTACTTCACGTCAAAATAATAAAATATTTCTTACCACATTTGTTCAAGAGACGGACACAATATTTGTTTAAAAAGTACTCAATTATTATTTTTTTTTACCTAAAGAAAGTAAAACAACATTTTTTTTTAAATTTATTGTTAGGGTCTAATTGAATAAACTGCCATCACGTTTTTGTATGATAATAAATGCTGATCCCATTGAGTTAAAACATAGGCTTGAGCAAAAAATAGGATAAATTTAGGAAAATTACTTTCAACCTACTTTCACCATCCCATGTGGCAGCTGAACAATTATTTTATATTTATTTTATTTATTTATAAAATAATTATTCTTTATTCGGCGTGAAAATGTTCCAAGGTTCTCAAGAACTATTAAATAAATGACTAATGAATGTCATGAAATTTAAAATTTTAAGTGAAGTTAGAAACTTGTATAATAGTTTTACGTTTTACTCATACTTTTTTTAAGAAAAAATTTAAAGTAGATTTTAAATAAGTATTTTGCTGCACATTTATAATCCGCCTCTTGGGGTAAAATAATGTGGTGAGCACTCTATTTTGACGTGAAGTGCTCAAACTAATCAAAGAATATAAATAAGTAACGTGAACTCTGCAAAATGCGCAGAACTAGATGGGGTCAAATTTTGCTCCAAACCCGAAATAAAATCTCATTTCGGCTTTGGGTCAAACCACGATGCTCCAATCTAGTTCTGGTTAAATGAAAATGCTCCAAAGCAGAAGTAAAAGTCTCAATCGGCTTTGGCTTTCATTTGACCAGAACTTGTTTGCAGCATCGTGGTTTGACCCAAAGCCTAAAAACGAATTCATTTCGGGTTTGGAGCATCCTGCGATGCTCCAATCTAGTTCTCTGCGCATTTTTTTCGGCCGGCCTGGGCCGAATTCGGCTTTGGGTGCCAACATATATATTTATTCAATTCAAATGCAGCACATGATAAATTTTGAAATAAAAAATATGTCCTTATCCATTATTGTTATATCATGAAATATTAATTTAAAGAAAATAATATAATTTATAAATACAAATGCAACAAATACTCAATAAAATACTTTTTATGAATAAATACTTGGAAACGATATTCCTGGTCAAATATCCTACTCACTCTACAAAAGTAACATATTTTCTAGACTTACTGGAGTCGAGCAGCACTTGTCCATCTGTTGCGTTGATGGTAACATTGTCCACACGTCCGATCTTGACCGCCGTGAGCTCCGGGTTGCGACGAATGTAGTTGAGAGCTGACTCCACTGCCCGCGTGGCCATCTCGTTGTTCTCATCGTTCACGAACACTGGGGGAAGATTCCAGGGTCAACACAGATCAGCTGATCGACATAGTCCCATGTGGTTAACATGTAAACCTTAGCGAATTCAAAATTTTTCTTATTTTTTTGTTCTATTTTTTGTTAGTACCTAAATGTCACAGAAAAATGTTCAAAACATTTAAACACCCGATTTTTTTTTTATTTATTATTATTATTATTATTTAATTTTCAGCATAGGGCTTTCCCATGGAGAGACAAATTAAAAACTTAATTTTAAAAAAATCGGCTTGTTTAATTGTTTTGAAATTTTGTGTGACTTTTAGGTATTAAAATCTGTTTCCCAAAAAAATTTAAGAAAACTTGTGAATTTGCTAAGGTTTACATGTTAGTCAAAGAGGACTACATCAAACAGCTGATCCGTGTTACCTTATCCTTAAAGGGATCAAATTACAAAAAAAGACGACAGACACCAAAAGTGTTGCTCAAGTTTATAATTAACATTTGCATTATTTTTATCTACGCGTGGTTTGACAGTGCGAAGTTACGCTGCAAAGAAGGTCCTTGCTGACGTCACAACTCACAGCCAGCCCCGATTAGCATTGAGTTAATCTTCTTCATCATGTTAATTTTTCAACTTCGCTCCTCAGGGCAATTTTTAAGCTAGAGCTAAGCTTATTGCAGTAGTATCAAGATCAATTAGTGGCCCAAATGCACAACATGGCTTAGTAAAGCCTGATTTAAAAAAAATATATATATTTTAAATTTACATGAATTTTTTTAAAATATTAAAAAATACTTTTCTTTAAATCAGACTTTATTTACTAAGCCATGTTGTGCACTTGGGCTACTAATTATCTTGATACTACAGCAATCAGCTTATATAGCTCTAGCATTAAAATTACTCTGAGGAGCGTGGTTGAAAAATTAACATGGTGAAGATACGTCAGTGTTGCCAACTACCAGTGTTACACAAAGCCTCTATTGTATGAATGATTTTTTGCAATAAGTGACGTCACAAGAGGATACTAACTGAAGTTAACGACCATCATTCCACTTTCGTGGTCAGCAGAAACCAACTCAATGAAGAGCATCAGGAGGCAGTAAGATACTCTCCTCACAAACCCCATCACCTGAAAAAGTTTTAGTAACATATAATATACAGATAAAGTTTGAGCGATACCCTCTCCCTATATAGACCATTAGAATTCTGATAGGATGAATTAGCAGGGATTATTAGATGCCATTTTGGCAAATTTCTTATGCAGAGTCAAATCCTAATGGTTTGAAATGAATCATTGGATGAAGGAATTATTGATACGTTTTTCAATATTATATATTTTCACAAGACGTAACCAATTTTATTGAGCGTAGATGTTCTTAATAATGAATTTTATGATAAAAAAATATTAAAATTATAGGTACACAATTATTTTCATATTTGTGTGATTAATGCTCGATTAGTTTTTATTTTTAACCATTTTACTATTTTTTTTATAAATTTTATTGTGAAATATTATTTTGTTTCAAAAATATAATTTTTGTCAAAACAAAAACACACATACATGTTTATACCTGAAAACAATACATTACAATAATATTTTATATTAATTAGGGAGTTTCAAAATAATATTTAAAAATTTAAAATTGATCGTTCTTAAAAAAACAGCGAGAGATTAAAAACAAAAATTTTATTTTAACTTACAGTTAAAATTATGTCAATGTATTTAAGACAAATAAAAACAATAATAAATATAAAATAGTAATTTTATTTTCGTGATAGTCAACATATTATTATGTTGATAATATTTCTTTAAACTAAACACAATGAATGTTTTTTTAAAATTTAATAAGCAAAAATAAGAAACTTGCTATATAATTTTAATTTAAAATGAAAAAAAGTTACAAAAATAATTAAAATGTGAGTTTTAACGTCTTCAATTATAAAAAGTAAAACATACAAATAATAATACCTTCTTAATTTATACAAAACTTTTATATATTGATCATAATGATATCACACGAAATTAACTTTCTGTGTTAAAGAAATTACGTCTTTATCAGCACACAAACGAAAGCAAACTGACTTGATAGTGTTTGGTGCTCCGTGGTTTCCTAGGAGACTAGCTTTTGTTGTTCCAAAGTAAATGCCACCTGGAAGGTTCAGCACGATATATGCATAATATATCAACCAATCCATCAAAGGGAAGTAATGAAACATAGATATATATGGCAATAAATGTCAAGATGTCTAATATTGGAAACGAATTGTTTATTTTAGATTGCCCTTTAAATTAAGTGGTTTTATAACATTTATTTTTTATACTGAAAACATAAGTAATGATCTTAACAGTTAAAAATATTATTGCTATTTTGACAATGCCTTGAAATTTGAATATGTATTTTTTAATAAATTCAATTGTTTCCATTTGGGAAAATATTCATCTTCATGTTAGGATTTAGAATTATTAAAATATCAATTAGTAATCATCCCACCCCCCGTCTCTATAAATATATTTTGATTGTAAATAAAATTATTATTTTTCTTTAAAATTTGTATTGTTATATGCCGAGACAGCAATTTTTCGAGAGTTTAGGCACAGGCTGTTGAGAATTACACATAAATTTAATTGTGTAAAATTTTGTTAATTAATTTAATTTATGTTTTTAAATAAATTATTTGTTAAAGTTAAAGCAATTCGTTTTCTAAAATAAAAAAATATGACATTATAAATATCCAGTAAAATACAAAAATATAATTATGATAGAAAATAATAAATTAATGAAATCAGTACCTTGCATTATGTCGGAAGTCTATTGCTGGTATAAAAAAATTGATGAATCGGCAGTAATCATGCCAATTTATAACATGTTGGTTAGTAAAGCATGAAATTGTTTCATGTGTCTCCACGTAAAGAAAGTGATATCTGAACTGAAATTGAGGGAACAGGTGAAAACAAACAGCAATCCGTGATTTTTTTTTTTTTTTTTTTTTTTTACAAAAATTGATAGCATTTTAATTACACCAATTTATAAAGCCCTACAGCTAATATCAAATTAATTAGATTTTCCTGTAACATAATAACACAATTTGTAAAAAAAAAAAAGATACGAGTAATGTTTTCTGATTCGAGACCAGAAATAAATAAAGTAAAATACAACGAATAGTAAAAATACTAATATTCTTGATAATATTTACTGTATTTTATTAATTTATACGCATAACTAATTGTTTTAATTGTTAATAAAAATTAATAAAATTAATTAATTGTTATTTAATTTGTTTTAAATAAAAGCTTAAAATATTATTTAATTACAAAAATATACACAAAAATGTAAAATGCGTTTCAAAAACCCCTGCCAAGAACTTTATACTATCCGCATAACATACGTGCTACATAAGTTGCATAACCATTGAAACCTGCAGGCGCTGACAAAATGGCGGCCATAAATATAATTTTTACTGTCTTTTTGTTTTAACTTTCAATGATTTATCATTAAGCTATAGATATTATATTTAAATATATATCGATTTTATATTTAACAGCCATTAATATAAATTTGAAATTTTCTGTGTTATATATTTTTTTTAATAGTTATAAAAAATACTGTTGACAATTTTAGAGTAAAAATAAAATTTATTGCAATTGCGTCTAAATTTGCTTTAGAGCCGTTTTATTCTTCCTTTATTTGTATCTTTAATGTTTTACTTAATAGAGTAGCGACCTCAATTTTTTTTATTGCAGAAATGGATAGAGCGTACAAAAGTTATGCTACCCTGTTTTTTTTTCAGATTTTTTAGAGCCCGCGAACTATTTTTTAAAAATTATTGAAAGTTCTTTTTGTGACGTCACGAGATGCCGCTCCTTAAGAAAAAGATAGGACTTGCCGCCACGTGACGTCACAAAAAGAACTTTTAATAAATTTTTAGAAATAGTTCCTGGGCCCAAAAAAATCTAAAAAAAATCAGGGTAGCATAACTTTGCACGCTCTATCCATTTCTGTAATAAAAAAGTGAGTCTTGTGTCGTTTCTAAGGTTATTAAGAATATTTAAAACAAAAATAAGGGAGCTTTTATATCATAACAATTGCTTGCAATTGCATGCAAATACCTTATTTAAAATAATATATAGCATATTTTAAACTATATGCAAGAAACCCTAGTTAGTGAGAAAAGTAATTAATATGAAAAATAAGTAGAAGATTTTATATTATGTAATTAATTTAATGTTTTGCATGTACAGTTTTTTTAATTGAAAGTCTTACATCAATCATGAATCTATTGACTTAAAAAACAAAATATTTTTTCTTTACGTTGTCACTGAATTCCTTTCTTTCAAATTTCGATACCACGTGCTATCTCTCAATCGTTAAAAAATGTACAAAATATAAATATTTCAGAAGATTGTTTTAAAAGGTTTCTCCTTAATAATTACCACTATATTATTTTTGCACTATGTTTAATAAATTAAAAGCTGCACTATTTATGTTGCTCTTTGAACGTGTCTTACATATGCATAATGTTTTATTTATACCTGTAATTAATATAATGCATAAATGTATTTGGAATTTGACAAATAAATAAATTCTCTATCTCATCTGCTTGCTGCTTGCTTGCATGAGGTCCAATGTTATACTATTTTGAAATAAACAAACTTTTTGCCCTATTTAATATTTAAAAATCAAAGAAATCACGTTTTCACGTTACAAAATGTTTACATATAATTTTTAGAGCGCGGTAATCTTTGCATTTTAAAAACAACAAAAGTCACGTATTGGCCTAGAATTTGAATCACTATGATTATTGCTCGTGCTACGTTGATGGCTCGTTGATGGCTCTGTATTATACATGACAGTTGTCAGTCTATTCAGTTAGACGAGATGACAACTCCTCGACGTTTTGTGACATGTCTGTTACTGACGACCGCCATCTTGACAACCACATTCGCTGATACTGACGCGTAAGAAATTTTTGTGAAAACAAAATTACCAACATTAATTGCTAAGTAATAATTTAATTAAAATGAAAATGGTTTTCACTATTGAATTCAATGCAATGTGAATTTTTATTAATTTTAGTATCTAAAATCATTCATTTTTTATTTGAAAAAAAAAAAAAGAAAAATTAATTGCAGAAATAATAGAGGGCATCAAATTATATTATACCCTTTTTATTCAGATATTTAGAGGAAAGAAAGTATTGCTAAAAAGCATTGTCAATGTTGGGTTTGAACTCACGACCCTTTTAGGTTCTTTACTTCTACGTCTCTTGATGCCTTTCTAGGAAAAATATCTAACTCCATTTTGCTTACCAATGGAGTTAGGGTATTTTTTTCCATCTTTCCAATGAAGTTAGATATTTTTCCTCTAATACGCCGATATTTTTGTTTATAGGGACTGGGAACGTTTCAATGTTGCTGTTAGAAGATGGGCGGCTACGGGACGAAATTCATTCATAAATATTTTACAGCGTAAGTAATATTAACGAGTTGAAATGAAGTTCGTCTTACGTAATTTTTATTGTCTCTTTCATCTTTTCTCTTCCTGTTTTGCATCATATCTGAGGGAAAAAAATTATTGGGGGCATTCACAAAGCACTTTAACCCCCGCCTCAATTTGTATCCCTGATGCTAAACAAGGTGCTAAACCACGGGCTAACCAGCATGTCAAGCTCATAGTTTAGCACCACAGGGATAAAAAGTGAGGCTAAAGTGGGGGTTAAAGTGCTTTGTGAATGCCCCCCTATGTCTTGGTTCCTCTTTTTGAAGTTGAATTGTTAAAATTATTAACAAAGCGTTTTAAGGAGTGATTTTTTAAGAAGTGTTTTTCTTTTCTTAATTTACCTGTTGAGAAGGGTATTTGAAAACAGTTATTAAATTATTTCTCTTCTTAGAATTACTAATAAAAACGCATCTTAACGCTTCGTGAATCCCACCCCAATATTTTCACCATTTCATCTTCACTTTGAGCGAGGAAGAAATAATATGTATTTGTGTGGTAAAAAAACGTAATACTGTTAGGTAAGATACAATAAAAATGGAGTGAAGATTTTTACTAGGGAAGGTAAAAACAATTAAATCACAACATGTTTAAATTATTTTTTTTTGTATTTTTATTATTTTTTTCACCAATTCCATTTTTATTACACTTTACGCTATTATAACAATGGGTGTGGCGCAGTGCGCTTGACCGGGTCTCGTCAGATCACCGAAGTGAAGCAATGCCACGCGTGGTTAGTAGTTGGATGGGTGACCATTTTCAACAAAAACCACGTTTCCCACCCAGGGGTAAATCGTTGCGCTTTTCCACTATGTGGTTCCCCTGGCTTTGAACCATTGCACTTCCGGTTCATTGACAAAAGCTGTAGCGTCTCTCTGGCTGAGGTTTCCACGTTTCCCTCAGCCGCAGGCAAATGCCGGGATGGATTTTTGCAAGGCCGTGGCCACCCCCGTTCCGGAAGAGCCCGCGAAACGTCAAGTTAGGATTTCGGAAGGTTCGGGGTTTCAAAGTAGTATGTAATTAGTAAATAGAAGTACCCAATAGGGTTTGATTAAAAAAATAAAAAAAAACAATACTACTTTTTTTTTTCAGAGGGTCAATATCTGTTACAACGCTTGGAACCTTACCCAGGACCAAAACTAACTTGCAAGGATGAAAATGATGTAGATCAGCAGTGGTTAGTATACATTCACTACGTTTACATGATGGTGTTTAATGCGTATCCGTTGACGACGCCTCATAAGAATAACATTATCCGTCGTCAACGGATCCGTATTAAATATCATCATGTAAACGTAGTGATTGACTTCCAGTCTTCAGTTTCGAAGGGTACTGGGGCTCTGTCATTGTAACCAATATGGTAGATATGACATATTTTAAATTAGTAAAAATGAGAACAAGACTATGACAAAATATGGGAAAAAATTATAAAATAAAATAATATAAATATATAATATTATAATATAAATTATAAAGAATTAGTCACTATTATAAGCAACCAATGAATCAATTAAATTAAGAAAAGGAGAGAAACTATAAAAAAAAAGTGAGCCCAGTGAAAATATGTTGACTGACACAATTTCTTGGATTTCATGATTCAAAGTGTATTTTTCTTTTTTTCTTTTACTTTTTTAATTATCTTTATTTTTTTGTACTATTTTAAGGATTGATTTCAGTTGATTGAGATCTCGGAATCAGACACCTTGATTTTAACGAGACTTGCAGAGAACTCGGCATCAATAGTTGGCATGCAAATTTTGAAGTGGATCTGTCTGATCAGTTTTGAGAAAACTGAAGTAGAAGTTTAACATTGGTCTTACATATACGGAACGGAAAATGGAGCTGTTGTATGGAAACTGCATCTTTGAATTTGCTTAAACCATAAGCGATCAAGTTTTAGAGCATTCTCTAAATTTTTAAATTTATTTCATTCGATTCCATCTGACAGAACTTTTCCTTTGACTCGCGTGGTAACTGAGGTCAATCGTTAAGATCGATTTTAAATTTGAAAAAGAATCTGTCCCTTTTTACATTTAATATATTTGCTCTAAACTACTCTTTTCTTTAACACCATTCATAATAGGTCTAAATTCAAATTGATCATAAAATATTTGTATAAATATTATATAATCACCATTTTTACTGTCTCTAATTTGCTTATTCTTTTTTCTTTTATGTGAATAGGTCTTAAAGTGATCCGGGCCTCAAATTAAAAATTACACCAAGAGTTGTTGGAGCTGATTATCATTGTGTGCATTATTTTTATCAGAACACGATGCAGCTGGGCAAAAATGCGGCTGCAAAGTAAGATAGCTTGAGTATTATGACGTCACACCTCACAGTAAAACCGGTTTGACTGTGAGGTGTGACGTCATAAAACTTAAGATATCGTACTTTATAGCTGAATTTTTGCCCAGCTGCATCGTGTTTTGATAAAAAATAATGCACATAATGATAATCAGCTCCAACAACTCTTGGTGTAATTTTTAATTTGAGGCCCTGATCACTTTAATTTAGCCATACACCCAATACTAATATCTCTGATTGCCAGGTTGTCCGCTAAGCTTGATGGGCTTGGAACACAAAAGAAATACGTTCCAGTTGATGATACAGCTATACCTTTCTCAGATGGTGTAGTTTCAGGCACCACAAACGCTGATATTAAGAAAATGTTATGTAATACTTTAAGACAACCTAATTCAATCGTAAGCATCACAAGAAAATAATATAGGGGGACATTCATAAAGCAGTTGAGCATTTTTTTTACCCTACTTTGAGTTAAATAGAGTAATGGTGGATTTTCATGAGCGACAACGGCGATGCGACGCGATTTTGTCACACAAGCTGTGAAATCCTATGCGACGAGCGAATTCGCTAGGGTGCGACAGCGAAATCGCGTTAATTGCAATTCTATTTTTTTAATCACTAAATATGGCTGCCAATGGATGTAACAGCGAGTGCGCATTATTCACTTCGCGTCGTAGGCTGAAAATTGTTCATGAAAAATCTAATTAAGGAAAAAGAGCATCGTAATTAACGCGATTCCCGGCGAATTTGCCGCCGCATAGGATTTCACAGCTTTTACGTCAAAATCGTGTCGCATCGCCGTTGTCGCCATCTGAATTCACTTTTATGGTACTAAAAATGTGAACTATGAATCTTTAATAAACAGACACGTTAGCGTCACTTTTTAGTACTATGTTTTTGTATTATAGTCCCTGGTTTTGTACTAACTTTTTTTTCTTAATATAATCAGGGATTAAATTCTAGGATAGTGCATTGTGACCCTCTCCCAAAGCATTATCAGTTATCATTTCATTAATATATAATAATAATTAGTATTTTAATTTCAGGGTCCTTTAGTTGTTAAAAAATTTGACATATACAAGCCAATAACTACTGCAAACGTACCAGAATCTTTCCTATATTTATATACTAATATATCAACAAAAGAAATGCTGATAATTTTAACAGAAGAGCAACTTGAAGTGACAAGTTTGTGCAATGATGAACCTGCCATTACCAGAAATACTTTCGTCTGTGCTTCTGGAGATGCCATCAGAAAATTAGAAAAAAACTTCAAGTTTAGTACCGTAACGTTCAATGATAACACAGGCGACTTTATAGTGTGAGTAACTTAACGGGCTTATCACCAGAAAATTTGAACAATATTACTTTTTCAACTCATCAGTTACACATTTTAACACGGAACAGCTTCAACAGTTGATTGACGTAGTCCCATTTGATTAACATGTAAACCTTAGCAACCTCATAAATATTCTGATTTTTTTTTTAGACAGTCCTTTGCACCAAGAAGTTGCAGAAAAAAATTTAAAAACCATCAGCTAGGACGCCAAGGTTTACATGTTAATTAAATGGTACTAAGGCGATCAGCTGTTTCGTGTTATCTTACCCTTAACTTACTAATCTTATTATGTCTTTTCCTAGAAAAAATAACAAAAAAACATATTAGTCAATTTAATATTCATTAACTGCAATGACCAACGGCCGTGGTTTCATTTTTGAACAGTTGCAATAGTTTGACAATTTGTGTTTATTTTTTAAATATTTTAAAAGTAATATTATATAAATATTAATTTAACTCCCAAACACACACACTAAATATTAAAGAAAAATAGTAAATTAAATGAATAACGTGGTGCATTTTCAAAATATCAATTTTATTATAAATGAATATGTCATGGCAGTTATTGTGCTTGTTTTATTTTAATTAATTAATAGTCTAAAACTCATTTATTTTTTAACTTCAAATAAAATTAATTTTAGGGTTTTCTTTCTTTAAAGAGACTGGGAGAATTTAATTTTTGCCGTCCAAAGATTCGCCTCAGTAGCTACAGAAAACTATGCTGGCTTTCTGATCAGTGAGTTCAATATTTATTTTGTGCATTACATTTCATAGTAAGAAACATATGACTAATTATTTAATATTTTTTTATTAAATTTTTTTGAAATAAAATATTCACTCATATTTTAAGATTGCAAGATTAGTATAAAAAATGAATAAATAGTAATGGAAAATATGCGTATAATTTTGTCTTGCATATAATTTGAAGAAAAGGGATCTTCACGTTCCAGCATTTTGCAACATCATTTTAAGGAGAGTTTAAAAAAAATGTCAGTACATTAAAATCAATGCCATATCATGGCAAAAACGACATTCAGTTTGTCAAGCTGGGCGGGAAAATTTTAAATTCTCCTTAGAAAAGTTGATTTTTTTCAGTAACTATTAAAGCAATCATTTTGAAAATATTTTCTACCCCCACCCCATTTAGGGGTCTTCTGATAATGAATCAAAAACTCATTATTCCCTAAAACACCGCAGAATCAGCTAACTTGAAGCCTTTATTGTGAATAAAATGTGCTGAATTCCAAATCACAATATATATATGTATATATATTACTATTTAATTATTTTAAGTATACAATTTTATATATAATATTATATTAATGAGGGCGAAAGTTTTACGCAGAAATTTATGAAATTTATCAAATTCTCAATAACGGCTATATAGTCTTATTTAATTACAATAAATGTGCTTATACAGTGAGAAACATGAATCGCTCTCAACTTATTGTATACGCGTAATATAAAATTCGTATATTAATTTAACATTTTATCCACTAATTAAATAATCTTGCACCTCCGCTGGTATTAGAATATTAATATTTTTTTTTAAAAGAAATTTTTGGGATTCAAATAATATTGGAAGCGATTCACGAAGACAGTTATCCAGGTTTCTCACTAACCACGTTTAGTGTCATTGAATTAAATTGGCGTTAACCGCGGTTAGTGAGAAACCTGGATCACTTTCTGGATAACTCTTTCGTGAATCGCCCCCATTAAACGGTAAAGGACGAAGAGTTAGCAAGGTAAACCAAATTTCCTGATTTTTCACATATGTTATAGTCTTTACCCAAGTAATGAATGTTTGGATATTCATTTGGCTGAAATTCAAACCATCATTACTTGGGTAAGGACTAAAGTCTTCTGCTCGTTGTTATAGTAAACAAAGTATTGTTGTGTAATGTCTGTCGCGTGAAAGGAAAAACATGGGACAGTTGTTGATTTACATGTTAACTTATGGAAAATGACCATTAATTATGAAAGTTGTTGCGTCTGCTAGCGACAAAAATGTGTCTACTAGCGCCAACAATGCCATTACGTTCTCTGCTCTGGTGGGCGCAATCAGGCACTACGTCGTCCCATGTTTAACAATGAAACAGGCTTCATGCGACAGACATTATAAACAATGGTTTGTTACAACCATTGCGAGTAGAAGACTTTGGTAAGGACTATAACATATGTGAAAAATCAGGAAATTTGGTTGACCTTGCTAACTCTTGGTCCTTTACACTTAATCTTTACCTTACAGGTAACTTTACCAAGCTAATGAATGAACCACCACCTCAAAATACACCATCACCATCGGACGTGTTAACGTGCAGAGATGAAAATAATCTTCCGTTAGATTGGTAAGATTTTTTTTTTCAAATATTATACCACAGTAGTTAATCAAGATTTTATTTCTTATTCTACTTCTGATTTGATAGCGTGATATTAAATTATAATTTTTTTTTTAGTGATTTTTCGTCATCTGATTATTGCAATGTATGCATCCAAGTAACATTTCGAAGGCAGGTGGGGGGTTCTATTTTCTTTCAAATGTTGATATTTAATATTATAATAATTGGAGGGCGAAATAGCACTAACCAAATACCTTGTAACAATAGTACAATATAATATACCATTCATTGTTGATCGATTATAAAAATTGGGTACTGAATTTGCTAAAAAGAGTAATGCATAGAATATTTGTTTTTTAATTATATATTTTATTTGTTATTGTATGTATAATTATATTGATATATTATTGCAATGCATATATTACAATATTATATTTTGTTATGAATCAAGGGTGCAATAATATATTACAATATTATATTTTGTTATGAATCAAGGGTGCTATAATATTCACACTAGAATTTCTGACGCCTCGAATTTGGTCTCTTGTTCTTCAGTAGAGCCTTCTCAAAATTTTTATTGCAAAAATGGATACAAGGTGCAAAGTTATCCCACTGATTTTTTTTTTCAGATTTTTTACACACCGGGGTATTGCTAAAAAGTTTTGCCGAGGTCAGGTTTGAACCCACGCTCATTTTAGTTCCTATCCTTTTATTAATTAAGAGAGGCATCCAGAGTATTCATTTTCTCTGTACATTATTTAATAAATTTTAGAAATTGTTCCCGGAATCTAAAAAAATCTTAAAAAACCAGAGTAGCATAACTTTGTAGTCTTTGCACCTCTAACTACTATTCTGCAATAAAAATTTTGAGGTCGGTACTCCATTTTCTTTTTAGCTTTTTAAATGAACCCTAGTAGAGGGTACTGGCTACAATTAAGTGACTGAATTTAACCTTCCGACTCTTCATAGACCCTTATATTTTTGTGAGTACCTTCCAAACCGGGGCGGCCATGGCCTAAGCAATCCATCCCAGCATTCGCCTGGTTGTGACTGAGGAAACCATGGAAACCTCAGTCAGGATGGTTGGTAATTGATGGAGGATGCCATCAATCACCTCCCGGATGCACAAGTGGGTGTTTTTAGCAACCGCCACTTGTGAAAAGTTTGGCGGTACATGGCTGGGATCGAACTCACGACCATCCGATTACGAATCAGAGGCGTATACCATTGCGTCAAGTGTCCGGTTACTCTATTTTGAATTACCTTTATAATCCTTTTTCCCCCAGGGTGTCCGCAAAGTTGTACCCAGACAATTTGACGGTGAGAAGGTTCGTTCCAGTAGGAGGTCAAATCCTCCCGTTCTCCAGCGGACATTTGTCATCGGTCACCAGACAAGAGGTCAAGAAGATGTTGTGTAACACCTTGTCACAGCCGGGGGCAAAGGTCAGATATGAATGTTTATTCAAATTTTAATGGGGACGTGTACTAATTTCCTAAAACCAGTTACATTTGTTAAGTCTATTATAGTGATCACAATGTTGTTTGTTTGTTGATATTTGTTGATTTTTAGGAATTTTTTGATGAACCAGATGATTCAATTTTCAATAAATTCCCAAGAGTTAATATACCATCGTAGAAACTTAAAATAAACAATTTTACAATCATTTCAATGAGGTCCATCTACTTAATTATTTATAGAACTATTTTTTTTAGTTCACTTCTCCATTCAGCTAAAAACATAAGGAATTGAAAAAGTAGATGGTTAGATACAACTCGGGACAACCTAAATGTTACTCTTGCTCTTTTTTTTTGGAAACAAATCGCTTATGTTCAATTAAAAAGAGACACTTCGCTTCAAAACTGCTTAGATATATTTTTAATTTTTAAAAAAAATATAATATATATATATATATATATCTGTATTTCTTTGTCATTTCGTTCTTGCATGTACGTTTAAATAATATGGTAACATATTATAATATTAGTAAATAACTTTTTCGTATATACAAATGATATAAATTTTATTTTTTTTTAAAGCAAATTTTTCATAAAATTATATCAAAATCGTATACTTGGAGTGCCATTTTTTGTTATTTTTCCTTAAAATTTACTGAGGTTCAGCTCTCAAGGGGGGAGGGACCCATAACACCTCCCCTTGTCTACGCCCCTGAGGTGTACTTCCTATGTACAGTAACATTAAGGGGCATTCAAAAAGCCCTAAGGCCACATTTAGGGCTCGATAATTTAAAGCCTGATTTTAGGCTTGCTTTTTAGCCCCAAAATTTCTGGTCTTAAATTATCGAGCCCTAAATGTGGCTTTAAGACTTTGTGAATGCCCCTTATATTATAAACAAATGGGACAATTTCTAGTCTTTTTGACTAATTGTGAACTTTAATTTTCAGGTTACAACACTTGACAAATTCATCAATCGCTACAATTTCCTTGTATATCCTGGCGTCCCCAAATCTAATGCTATCATATACTTCGATGCTTACAATTCACAGATGTTAGCAATTTTTTCTGCAGATCCGATCGATGTATTATCAGTGTGTAATGACACTCCTGAATTGACAAATAACACCATCGTCTGTGTCTCTGGGGCTTTCACCAACCATGAAAATATTGAAAACCCCAATGTTGGGGATGTTGAAAGATTTAGTATTGTCCCTAATAATGCAAAAAAATGTTGATTCAAATTTCAATCTTGTTGAAATAAATTTTAATGATGAGTTTAAAAGACAACTTGCATGGACATTATTGAATAAAGGAGAGCCTCGAAATACGTATTATGTTTTATTATTTAATATTGTTTATTAATGAATTAAAAGAAAAAATACGCTATGACATCGTAGTCATTACAGAGTTTTGTAGTATAATTTTAAGGGTGTTAGAAATGTTAGAATTTTTGGGAGAAAATTATGAAACAAAAGTCAAGTTCTACTATCAAAATATGCGATAAAAAATATGCAAAGAAGTCCATTACATCCATAAACATATTTTTTTTTTGTTGCTTTCTATAGTATAGAACATAAAAAGAAGAATTGTAATAAATTAAAGGTATAGAACAGAAATTTCTTTATTTTGCGATCAGATGTTTGGCCTGACAACCATTCTTGTACATACCCAAGCTGAAATAAATTTCATATTTATTATTTATTCATCTAAATTTTGCGCTATTTTAGAGAAAAAAAGACAAGCATTTTCTTTCTTCTTGAGCATAAAATATTAAAAATACTGACTTCATTTCATCCTCACTTTTAGTATTGAAGGGGAGATAAGATGTGTTTTAGAGGTAAAAAGATTAGGTTTAGACGTGTAAAGGATGAGTTGAAGATGAAAATTTTCAACTAGGGAATCCTCAAATGCAATACAATTTAGTTATATGTTATATTCATTAGATTTGTTAATGCAATAATTTAAATAGTAAAGTGGAGTTTAGTGAATTGGTGACAATGAAAATTAAATTAATGTTATTTTATATAATAATTTTAAAATTAATAAATTTTAACATCAATGACTGTATATTTCCTAAGAATATTCATTTTTTTTGCACCTGTGGTCTTTTCAAATTGAACAGTTTGCTAGAATATATTGCAAATTTTATCGTTTTATTTAATGAATTAAATAATTTATATCATCATGGTTTCTTAAATCAAGCTAAAGTTGACGCAATCATCTGAATATTGAATCCCATCACAAATAACGATAAGAAGACATACCCTGAAAACGTGCATGACATTTATCTTTCAAGATAAGGTAATAAACTACGTATTAAATTTAATGAGAGATAGAAAGTTTTAAGTCGTTCGATCAACCCAGCCACGTCAACAGTAACCAGGTAACAAGACAATTTTAAATAATTGTTTTATTTTTGGACTTTTCTTTTATCACATACCATAAATATTATAATTTGGTTAAATGTTTAGTGTTAGCCTGTTTTAGTGGTAAAAACCACGGTTATGGATACGACTGGTTATTTTGCACGTATCTATTACTTCTTGATTACGACTAACATTTCTTAATTTGGTACAATCAAATACATGTATTTTTGATGTCATTTTTTCCATTAATATACAAAGATTTTTTATTTAGGAGAGAGAGAGGACAACTTTAAATTAATTTTTTTCTGCGTGAATAAAAAAAAATATAATTAGGTAGTAATTATGCAGAGATTTAGCTTATTTTAGAATATAATCTGCATGCATGATAATATTAATACTACATTTAATATTAATTTTTGTTTTATTTGTTTTATTATTATTATTTTTTTTTAAATTCCAAAGAATATCGTCTGAAATTGAAGCTACAATCAAGTTAATATAATGTTCCCACCGGATGTTCCCTTAACGTGGAATATTTCTGTTTTTATTATTACCTAAATTTAAAATGCTGCAAATGTAATTTAATTAATCTCGTTTTATAAATTTTTAAAACTCGGACATGAACAAGGTTACAAAACACTTCTGTTTCAAGTACATCCGTTCGTGGAAATATTAAGTAAAATTGACTGTATCTTGCCAAAGATCTATTACCACGTACGCAACTAAAACCTTCAAATATTAAGATAAGATAACATGCACTTGACTCTGCACTTTCATCTCACAGTACTTTACTGATAAATGAGTTTTTTTTTTTTATATAGAATTACATACAAAATTTGATTTGCAACTAATTAATTGAGTATCCTTTTTTTTTTTTGCAACAAAAATAAATTAGCAAGATATTCTATACATTATTTGAAAATGATGAATTTCCTTCACACTGAAGTAAATTTAAAAAATCTGATTTTCTTTGTAACATTCAATATTTAAGTTATTTCATAAGAACAAAATTATTATGAATACTACTGATACTTAAAGATTGAAAAAAAAGAGAAACGAATCCTAGATATATTTTAATATATTTCTTTCTTTCTTTCAAAGCACTTCTACGCCTTTTAGTGAATACAAAGAAAAAAAGAAATAAAAGCATTTTTAATTAAATTTTTTCTCTCCCTCTATCGTTTTAATTTATTCAACAGAAATTAAAACATTAAGTACAAACGTCATTTAAATCTATTTAATAGCATTTAATGTATAATTGTATGGTATAAAACTTTTGTAAAATCAAAATTTAAAATTTTGCGGAGGATGCTGACGGCACATCGTTTCTTCATTCATATTACCGAACTTAGCCCACCAAACAATCAGTAGTATTAAACATAAAAAGAAATGAAATTTATTTCCTAACTTCCACATGTCTCCATCAATTACTTATCTCCCGTGTCTACAGTGTCAAGATGTCCACCAACGTCTCCACGATGGACTGGCAGTTGAAGTTGCAGACGGTACGTGAGAGGGACAAGTACATCCTGGAGAACGAAATGTGGACCGACTGTACCTTCGTGGTCGGAGAGGAGAAGAAGGTGACAAGATAGGACGCGTTTTTTTATATCCTCGGCAGCACCTAAATATGAATCTGTTTTGTTGAACATAGTTCGACAACCTAGAGAACAATATATATATTTCCCATATTTCTAAACATATCACTTTCAGTAGATATTTTCTATTGAAAAACTATTAGTAATATTTTAGTATATATGTTATTATGAATTAAATTTGCTATCCAAAATCTCAATTATTTCGATTGATGAAAAGTGACTATATTTTAATTGATACGATAAAAAAAAATTAAATTAAACAGATTATCAAATCGTATTAATATGATTTAATATTAATATAATTAATATCGGAAGGTGTGGCGCAGTGCGCTTGACCGGGTCTCGTCAGATCACCGAAGTCAAGCAACGCCATGCGTGGTTAGTACTTGGATGGGTGACCATTTTCAACAAAAAACACGTTTCCCACCCAGGGGTAAAACGTTGCGCTTTTCCAACATGTGGTTCCCCTGGCTTTGGACCATTGCACTTCCGGTTCATTAACAAAAGCTGTAGCGTCCATCCTGGCTGAGGTTTCCACGTTTACCTCAGCCGCAGGCAAATGCCGGGATGGATTTGCAAGGCCGTGGCCGCCCCCGTTCCAGAAGAGCCCGCGAAACGCTCAAGTTAGGGTTTCGGAAGGTTCGGGGTTTCAAAGTAGTATGTAATTAGTAAATAAAAAGTACCCAATAGGGTTTGATTAAAAAAAAAAAAAAGAAAAAAAAATTAATATGATTCGTATCAATACCTGCTTTTTATTTCCGTAATAACAGTTATTTATAAAATTTTGTTAAATATAAAAATATCAAAACAAAAATAGCACATTTCAGTCAGAAAGTATATTAATGTGTTGTCGTTTTTTTCTCCAGGTGTTCAAGTGTCATCGTCTACAGTTGGCCAAGACTAGTCCGGTGATGGCGGCCATGTTGTACGGAAAGTTGTTCAGAGAGGGAGAAGACATCCGAGTGCCGGACATCTCCCCTCAAGTCTTCGAAGCAATGATCAGGTAACTATAGTTTGTCTGCTACAAATTGAGCATTGGGCTTCTGTGATTCAGAATTTAGCAGTCTATAAATTTTTAAAAAAATGCACAAAAGAAATTAAAATTTTAAACGCTATTCATCTTTCACCTCTTTTTCATAAATATTCCCATTTCTCGTGTGAAATCTCTGTCAACTGAAACCTTAGGGGATGAAAAGTTAACGCTTTAATATATCTAGAATAATTGTGCTTCACTTTTATTTTCACGTGAGTTGTTGTATATTATGAGTGTTATGATTCTTAAGATAAAAATAAATAAAATCCAGTTTTATAATAGGTAAAATAAGCATTATCCACCTTTTTTCAATTCTTTGCATAATTAGTATGCTTTTCTCGTCTTACTTGATGCTAAAATTTTCTCCCTCGACAGGTACATATACCATGGCCAGGTACAAATTGATAATTATGAGCTGGCAACTGGTCTGCTCTACGCTGCCAAGAAGTACTTGTTGCAGGAGTCTCTGTTGAAACAATGTCGCTCCAAAATCGTCTTGTCCGTGAATAAAAGTAATGTGTGGACTGCCCTGGAGTTTGCCAGCAGCAACGACGAACCAGAACTAGAGGACAAGATTTGGAAAGTAAGGGTTAAGTTAGGACACAGTGAAAGTTATGTACGTGAGGAACAAAGATATTTAAGTAATTAAAATAGATAAATATCTAAAAAAATAAAAAAAATAAATAAATAAATAAATAAATGAATAAATGAATAAATAAATAAACAAATAAATAAATAAATAAATAAATAAATAAATAAATAAATAAATAAATAAATAAATAAATAAATAAATAAATAAATAAATAAATAAATAAATAACTAAAAAAATAAATAAATAAATAAAAACTTGCATTTAAATCACATTGTTCATTTTAGCAGCATTGATGTTCAAGTAGAATGAATATAATATACACACAAATATAATTATAATTATGGTTGCAATTTTTTCTTCGCAGTTTGAATTTATAAACTATAAATATTTTCAATGATCTTTGAGAAACTTCAAGTGCATGCTTTTTACACCAGAGAAGATGTTTTTTTAAGATAATTTCTATTTGAATGTGGATCTGTAACTGTAGCAATCCCTTAAAATTTAAAAAGGTTATTTTATCTCC
Organism: Siphlonurus alternatus; assembly: GCA_949825025.1. NCBI lineage: Eukaryota > Metazoa > Arthropoda > Insecta > Ephemeroptera > Siphlonuridae > Siphlonurus > Siphlonurus alternatus. The sequence goes on along the minus strand of OX463786.1, from coordinate 6,717,347 downwards.
TCAGTAATGTAATTACTAATGTTATATTTCAGATGGTTCAAAATCGATTGCTAGAATTCCTTGTCCAGCCTGATTTCAAGAAAGCTTCCCAATCCACGGTTGTTGCTCTGGTGAAGAAGGAAGATTTGATGATCGGATCTGAGTTCGACCTCTTCGAGACGTGTCTTGTCTGGGCAAGCAGTCAGGTGACAGGGGACACGGAAGACCCGGCAGCACTGAGAGAGGTCCTTGCCCCCATTCTTCCACACATCCGCTTTCTAACAATGACGTCAGAGCAGCTCGCCAAGGGACCAATAAAGAGTGGAGTTCTTACTGAATCAGAGGGGCTCAAGTTACTGATGACAAAGGCCGCTCCTGATTTAAAAACATTGATACCTGAAGGATTAAGTTCTGTAAAAATACCTCGTCGTTTTATCCAAGCAAACTCTGAAACGTTTATAGCATTTGAAACAACACCTGATAATCTTCCCACTGCAAGAACTTGGTCTAATTACAAGTTTAATAATAATGCATGGTATGACTGTAACATGGGAGTTTCAATACTTGGTGTTCAGTTACCCACGCAGGTAAAAATGTCAGCCTGTGACTCGGATACTTACAACGAGGACCTCACGGTGTTGGTATACAATGAGTTTTTCAAGACGGTTCACTCGACTCGATTCACTGCCAACGTCAAGTACAACTCGGTCATTGACGTGCCGTTTAAGGAGGTTTTAGTATCTAGTGTTTTTGGGAGCAATTTACAGTTCAGAGTCAGAGTTGTTTTCCACACCACTGGTCTTTATCCTCACAAGTACAAGAAAACAGATGTACCAGAGAAGAGCACGTTTGGACATCATCAACGTGCAAGTTACTTGAAGAAAGACGACATGAAATACATTTACAAAATTGTTTACTTTTATAAACAATATTAGTATGTATTGCAAATTAGGTTCATGGAAATAAAATTAAACATGCCATGCATTTTTAAAAATATAATAGCAATAATAGAATCATTAATTGTTTTTATTAAAATCATATAATCTTTTAAATTTTTTTTTTAAGTGTTTTTATTTAATCATTTTTATTCTTATATCAATTTATCAAATAAATATAATTAAAAATCACAAAGTAAAATGGTTTTTTATATTAGAAGTCCACGCAAACACAATATTTTATACTGAACTTATAAAATTTTCATATTTGCATAGAACATAATTTTAAACTATATAGGTATTATCATTTAATTCTAAAAAAAAAAAGTTTGTGAGTTATTGTATAAAATGTTTTGACACTTTTGTTAGTTAATTCATAAGAAACTCCCTAAGAAGACTCGAGAAGTAGAAAAAGAAAACAAGCGCCGGCAAATACCCTCACGTTGCTGATATCTCCAATTAAAAAGAAAGCTTACTCGACTCACTTTACTGCCAAAGTCCTATGTATATATATTTTTATATAATCTTAATAAAATTGTTATTTCATGCAATTAAAAATTATTTTTTTTGCAAGTATACATTAATTTAAAATTGAATTACTTCTTATAAAAAAATGTGTTAAAAAAAATGTTAAATTATTAATTTAAATACATTGTAAAATTAATTATAAACTATATAATATCTAATAAATAGGGAATTTAGGTTATTTAAAAAAAGAACATTGAAATAAAACGCACAACTTAAAGAAAAATTTGTTAAAATTATATTATATAATAATATATTATATTTTGTATTACGAATATTTGTAAATTGAGTTAAGGCGGATTCAGATGGCGATGCAACGCAATTATGACGTTAAAGCTGTGAAATCCTATGCGGATGCAAATTCACTCGGAATCGCGTTAATTACAATGCTCTTTTTCTTTTAACCGCCAAGTATGGCCGCCAATGGATATTACAGCAAGTGCATTTTATACACGTCGCGTCGCAGTCTTGAAATCGCCATGTGAATCCGCCTTTATCTGATCAACTTAAATTCCTCCTCGAGTTGTCTTTTGACTTTTCAAATTTCAGTTAAATTGCTAGTTCAATAGAAAAAAAAATCACTTTTAACAACAAAATTAAGGTAAAATATATTTTAAGGATATAGCATAATGGGCTTAAGGATTAATGTTATTGGGCTTAGTAGATAGTGAACAACTCTGATAATTTCAGCAAACCTTCTTCACACCATGAAATAATTTTTCATGAAAATAATTAGACGAAATTCACTTTAATATTTGAAATAATCAGCATTGAGATAAGGATTGATTTTAATGGTGACTTTAGTCAAATCAGCATCTTTTTCACACGAAAGAATTATTCAAAATCTACATCGAATTTGCTTACATCAGCAAACCAACATTTATTTTGTCCTTTATTTTATGGACTTAAAATATTTTCAGTTCATAATCGGAAAATATTGAGCAATGGTGAATTGAGCAGCTGATTTTTTACTCCATGTGAGCGTAGCAAAAGTTTGAATAAAAATAAAATGTAAAAACCATTAATTTAACAGCAGTATTATAAAAGATTTAATTCTTTATTTCTGATATAAATATTTAGAAATGTTGACTATGTTTTATCATCCCTTTTTTAATGTGAATTTTCATATAAAATTTGTGAAAATATCACATAAAAATTAAAAATTACACGAGGAATAAATATTGATAATTCAAAATTTAAGCCCAAAGTTCACTCTCAAGATCTAATGACACTGGCAGTAAAATAGTAGTTAATGCAAGGTAACAAGGAAATTGTAATTAACGGAGACTAAAAAAGTCAGCTGGAACATATTTTTGTCAATATTTGCATACATTTGAAGCTAAAGAAACATGTGAAATGCAAGTATAATAAGGATATAACATGCAATAAGTCATAACCTGAGCTTTCAAAAAACAACGCACCGAAGTTGAAATAAATTTCATCTATTCTTCACTATTAAACTCTCCTCTCGTCTTTTCTCCTCTTATTTTTGCACCATTTTGGAGAAAAAAAAAGAGGTGAAAATAGAATTATGTATTTTGTCCTTTGTTTGAGCATAAATTATCAAAAATATTGTTTTCATTTCTTCCTCACTTTGAGCGAAGATGAAATAAGATGTGTTTTAGAGGTAAAAAGTTTAGGTTTGACGTGTAAATGATGAGTTGAAGACGTATTTTTTCAACTAGGGAAGGCTGTAAGAAACAACACGATGCAGGCAAGATTATTATTATTATATATTTTTTTAATAATTTACAATGTCTTCAAAAAATATTAAATATGTTAAATAAATATCATACATTATTTTCAAACAATATCGTGATAATTTAGTGATAAAATTTGCTCCTACAAAAGTTGTAACTTTAACTTCTAACGTGGTTTGTCATAAAAAAAAACTATTTGAAAACTTACTACTTACCAACGTACATAAAGAAATCTTTTTAACAGCACTCAAGCCTCGATTTTTATCCCATCAAATTTAAATCAAATACTAAACAAGAGAATAATTATAGTACTAAAAAGCATTGAATAAATTGTTGCTAGGCAATGTTATACAGATAATTTAGCATCGATTAATCCATCCTTATCTTATAGTACCATGTTTAGCATTGTTGGTTTTAGTACTTGATTGACTCTGGGATAAAATTCGACGCTAAAATGGTTTAATTAATACCTTGTGATTGCTCCTCACTAATTAGTTAATTCGCAATAAAAGTGTAATCCTGTATTTTTTATTAAAATTGGTGCTCTATTGAGAAGTAATACAAATATCATCCTTAAAAATATAACGAAGTTGCAGAAGGTTTATTTTCTTGGAGTGATGTATAGTGGAGCTTGGCAAGGCGAGAAAAGTGCATTTGCTTCAGTATTGTATGGTAGCCATTCTGATGATAAAATCGCTTATGAAAGCACGGTGGGGAGCAATTTTATCGCCAACATGGCCGCTATATGACATTGAAGCAAGTGTAATGTTACATGCAATACTGTAATAAATAGTCACCTTCAGCCTAATTTTTATGCAACTTTTCGTACATTTCTGTAACGCTGGTTGCGTCACCAAGAAATTTAGTTCATGAAAACTACCCCAGAAAAACTATACATTCCGGATGAATCTTTGATCTATTTTGCTTTGAGATGAAAGCAGTGATGCAGCAATGTAAGATAAGTTGCATAAAATTTAGGCTGAATTAAGACGACTCTATGGGAAATATAATTTTAAATATTTTCATTTTAATATTAAATTTAGCTACTACTCTTTATTATAAGATTTATAAATTTAATTCAACAATTTAACTACTACAATAATCAGGCGCGATCAAGTTCATTATTAATTGTGACACTAGCGTTTAATTTTGTTAGCAAACGTAAACCGCGCCTGTGAACCGTGAAGATAATCAAGGCTACGCGGTAGTGGATAGTGATGGGAGAGTAAGGATAATTTGGTAAAGGCCTGTTACTCGTCCCATCATTCACTGAGATAAAGCTGAGGGAAATGAAACAACTTATTTCCGTAAAATATATTAATAAATAAAATAAATTAAATAAAATAAAAAAAAAATTAAAAAACATCCCATTTTGGTGCCTGAGCTAAAATGTTACAAAAAAAGATTATTTATAATGATCAACATATTCAATTAAAAAATCAATTAATTCGTTTTATGCAAAAATATTTTATATTGTTTTTAGCAAAATTAATATTTGTATAAAATAAAATAACAGTAACTATTATTGATTGCAATTATAATTATTTTAAAAATTTTATCAGTTTGTTTAACGAATTAAATAATTTATATAATCGTGGTTTGTTAATTAAATCAAGTTAATATTGACGCAACATATAATCTTAATAATGAAATCACCGCCAATAATTTCAACGATAAGGAGCTATACTCTGATATTTGACTTTTATCGTTCAAGATAAAGCAATAAATTGCTATTAAATGTAATGAGGGATAGAAAATTTTAAGTCGTTCGATCAACCCAGCCATATCAACAGAAACCAGGTAACAAGAGAATATTAAATATTTATTTTAAATTTGGAATTTTCATGAGAGTTTATCACATATTATGGTTAAATGGTTATTATCAGCCTGCCTCATTGACAACGGTTATTGATACGACTGTTTATAAAATATTTATTATCTTTAATCCATTACTTCTTGATTAAACCCAAAATTTTCTCAATTTTGCTACTTTCAAATATTGCAAGCAATTTTCTTCGATGTGTTATTTTTTTTTCTATTTTCTTTATATTAACAGAGGGTGAATTTAAAATAATTATATTCTCTGTGAATGAAATATAGTGTAATTAATTAGTAGTTATGCAGAAATTCAGATTATTTTGGAAATTATTTTGCAGAAATATTACAAATAAATTTCATATTAATTTTTATTTAAAATTCTTTACTTTTTTAAAATAAATTCAAAGAGAATAGTCTTACACATAAGCTACATTCAAGTTAATTTAACGTTTTCCCCGGAAGTATCCTTAAAGTGGCACTTTTCTATTCCTAATATTACTTATATTTGAAATTCTACACATATAATTAATTAAATCACGTTTTTTTAAACATTTAAATATCGGGCACGAACAAGAAGACCAAAAAATACTTTATTTTCAAGTACCTTCAGTGGCGGGAATATTAAAATAAATTTGACTGTATCCTTGCCAAAGATGCATTACCACGTAAGCAATTCAGAAACCTTCAAATATTAAGATAATATAACATGCACTTGAGTTTCTACTTTCATGCTATAGTCATTTACAAATAAGCGAGTTGTGATTTTTTTAAAGAGCACTATATAAAAGTAATTTCAATTAATTAATTAAGTTACCTTTTTTTTTTTTGGCACATAAAAAAATCATGCAAGTGTATTCATATTCTGTAAATTATTTGAAAATGATGAATTTTCCTTCACAATTAAGTAAAATTAAATAAAAAGGAGAGTCTTTATAACATTCAATATTTCATGAGAACAAGATTTTTATGAATACTACACTGGTATTAAAGATAGGAAAAAAAGCAAAACATATCTTACATTTTTCTTTAATATATTTTTGTTTTTTCATTCTTTCAAAGCTTTTTTACTCCTCTTGGTGAATAAAAAGAAAGAAAAGCATTTTTAATTAAATTTTTTCTCTCCCTATATAATTTTAATATATTAAACAGAAATTAAAACATCAAGTGCAAATGTCATTTAAATCTATTTAATAGCATTTAATGTATATTATGGTAAAAAACTTAAAATTGAAAATCAAATTTTAAAAATTTAGGGACGATACTGAAGACACATCTTTTTTAATGCATATTACCCGGCCCTAGCCCACCAAAGAATCAGTAACATTATTCATATAAAAAAACAAAAAAAAAAAAAACAATGGACAACATACATATGGAAACATTTTATTAAAGAAATGAAAAGAAGGTACCAAATAATGCTACTCTGAATTTTTTTCAGATTTTTTTGAGACCCGGAACTATTTTTAAATAATGATTGAAAGTTCCGTAATTTATATAGGTTGGCACCCCTGAATTTTTAATACAAAGGATAGTGCCTTGACGCCTCCAGGGGGCGTTGACGCACTTTCAATAATTATTTAAAAATAGTTCTGGGTTTCAAAAAAATCTGAAAAAAATTTAGAGTAGCAAAATTTGGTACCCTCTTTCATATCTGCAATAAAATTTTTTCATGTATGTTGTCCATTCCCACATCGAATGTTCATCTCACGTGTCTACAGTGTCAAGATGTCCACCAACGTCTCCACGGTGGACTGGCAGATGAAGCTGCAGACGGTGCTTGAGAAGGACAAGTACATCCTGGAGAACGAAATGTGGACCGACTGTACCTTCGTGGTCGGAGAGGAGAAGAAGGTGACAAGATAGGACGTGTTTTTTTATATCTTCGGCAGCACCTAAATATGAATCTGTATTGTTGAACGGAGTTCGACATCCTAGAGAACAATTTTTTTCCCTTATTTCTAAACATATTTCTTTCAGTGGATATAAGTTATTGAAAAAAAATAAGTAAAATTCTATAACCTATTTGGTGCAACTCACGAATCAGTTAGCCAGGTTTAACTAAACCACGTTTAACTAAGTGGTTTAACACGTAAAACAGGTTAACTTAAAAGTGGTTAAGCCAAAGTATTATACTCGCAATGGTTGATGTAACAAACCATTGTTTATAATGTCTGTCGCATGAAGTCTTTTTCATTGTTAAACATGGGACGACGTAGTGCCTAATTTTGCCACCAGAGCAGAGAACGTAATGGCATTGTAGGCGCTAGGCAACGGTGTCAACTTCATAATTTACGGTCATTTTCCATAAGTTAACATGTAAATCAACAAGCGTCCCATGTTTTTCATTTCACGCGACAGACATTACACAACAATACTTTGTTTACTAACAACGAGCAGAAGACTTTGGGTTAAGCTATTCGTGGTTATAAATCTGTCTAATAGCTTCGTAAATCGCAACCATTTTGTTTTAAATCTAATGTCCAAAATCTTAATCATGTCGATTCATGTAGTAAATATTTTTTGATATAATAATAAAAAATAATAATGATTTTTTTAAACAGATGAAAAAGTGATACCAATATGACTTTTGTCAATATGAGCTCTTTATTTCAGTAATGAAAGTAAATTCATAAATGTTCGTGAAACACAAAACTATCCAAAAAATAGTACATTTTAGTCAGAATGTGTATGTAAATAACAAGTTGTGTACTAATTCTTGCCTCAGGTGTTCAAGTGTCATCGTCTACAGTTGGCCAAGACTAGTCCGGTGATGGCGGCCATGTTGTACGGAAAGTTGTTCAGAGAGGGAGAAGACATACGAGTGACGGACATCTCCCCTCAAGTGTTCGCAGCAATGATCAGGTAATTTATAACAAAGTGATTATGTACATCAAGATTGGCTTTATACAGGTTAAGCCACGTGCGTATTTCGTGCGTCATTTTTCCACTATTTCCAGGACCCATTGCACCGCGAAAATTCAAAAATAGCATTGCATCATGGGCGCATTCAAAGTTTCGCGGCACGATGGGTCCTGGAATACTTGAATCTGATTGGCTAAGCCCGTTAACATTGGTCAAATCGGAGGCTTAACCTGTATAAAGCCAACCTTGATGTACATGATCCATTATTGTACATCAAGCCGTTGTGCTGAAAGATTTAGCAGGCTTTTAGTAAGAAATCTATGAGAGGAAATTCAAAACTGGAAATTTGCTTTTATCTTCTCAGTGCTTCTCTCTCTCACTTTTACAAGACAAAATCAATTCTACTGTTGCGTAACAATTACATCAGGCTATAGGAAATTAACTCTTTGTTAGAAGCTTTTTCTGTGAGTTTTTTCAGTTAAATGCTTTTTTTTTAAAAATATCGGGGTCATTAAATTAAAAATGGAGTAACAATATTATTTTAAATTTATTAATTTATTAATTTATTTATTTATTTATTTATTTATTTATTTATTTATTTATTCATTTATTTATTTATTTATTTATTCATTTATTTATTTATTTATTTATTTATTTATTTATTTATTTATTTATTTATTTATTTATTTATTTATTTATTTATTTATTTATTTATTTATTTATTTTTTAAATATTCAGTGCAGACCATGGATTAGGTGGCCAAATTATACAGGATACAATAAAATAAACACATAATTACATTACTATACATATAGCTAATTAATGGACATATAAAGCATAACATATAACATACACCTGTTTCAATACAAAAATGCAAACATATTATTACAATAAATGTTAAACTATCATGCACATGGCTATTTATATAATTTTGCTATCTAATATGAGGTGCGATGGAATATGTCCAGCTCATTATCTCTGGGTGTATCGCACATTACATAACGAATGAACTTTGGAGAGAAAAGTGTACGTATTAATGTCTTATCTCAGTTTCTAATGTTTACAGAAAAAACTTTTAATTCCATTTCTATTATAATTTAAAATTTATATTGTTGACCTGCTGTATCCTAATCTTTCTTCATTTGAATTTCATTTTATACTAGATAAAATAGTATTTTAAATTTCTTTCTCGACAGGTACGTATACCATGGCCAGGTAGAACTTGATAATTACGAGGCTGCAACTGGTCTGCTCTACGCTGCCAAGAAGTACCTGTTGCCGAAGTCTCTGGTGGAACAATGTCGCTCCAAGATCGTTCCGTTGGTGAATAAAAGTAACGTGTGGACTACCTTAGAGTTTGCAGCAGCAGCAACGACGAGCCAAAACTGGAGGTCGAGATTTTGAAAGTAAGATTTCTTTAGGACAACACAGACATTTAGTTGCTAAAATTATAACGTTTGAGAAAATGACCAGGCGCAGAACCATTAAAAAATTTTGAGGCTGGAAAGGGGGCTGGGAAATTTTGGGAGGGCTTCTCCCCAGCCCCTCCCCCCCCCTCTCCTCTGGATCCGTGACAGAAATTGAGATCCACTGAGTTTCGATAACACGTACAAGAATTGAAGAATTGAATACAGTAAATTTTGAATCTATTTAAGATAAAAAAAAAATAGAGGAACTGTAAAATAGCATCAAAATTTTGATAAAATGCACACAAGAAAAAAATGTAATTTAAAACTTTGTACGATTAATTAAGATATTTTCAATATAGATGAAACTTTTCAATGCTAGCTCGCTGTCTATATCTTCACCAATAAAGATTTTATATTCTCATTATATCTGATATTTTTCAATGCTAGCTACATGAATGATTATTTACCAATGTAGATTTTATAATGATAGATAAAATAGATTATAGATAGAATATTAAAATAAAGGACATCTCAAATTTCAAAGTTCTCTAAAAATTGTTATTTGTTTTACCTGGTCGGTGAATTATACTACTACATTGCTACTTTTTTGTTTCAGATTGTCCAAAAACAATTGACAGTATTTCTAATGGAACCTGATTTCAAGCAGGTTTCTCAATGCACGGTGGCAGCTTTGGTGAAACAGGAAGATTTGAATATTGACTCGGAGTTTGAACTTTTTCTGGTGTGTCTCGGTTGGGCTCGCAGTAAGGTGCAAATGAAGAAAGGTAACAAAGAAGAATCAGCAGCACTGAGAGAGGTCCTGGCTCCCATTCTCCCACACATCCGCTTTCTAACAATGACGTCAGAGCAGATCACCAAGGGACCAATCAAGAGTGGAGTTCTTACTGAATCAGAGGGGTTCAAGTTACTGATGACAAAAATAGCTCCTGATTTAGAAACATTGATACCTGAAGGATTGAGCTCCTTAAATTTACCTCATCGTTATATCTAAGCAAACTCTGAAACGTTTATAGCAATTGAAAGGACACCAGATAATCTTCCCACTGCACAAACTTGGTCCAATTACAAGTTTATTGATATCGCATGAGCTATTTGGAGAAATGAGAGACATTCAATATTAGGTGTTCAGTTACCCACGCAGGTCAATTTGTCAGCCTGTGACCCAGAAACTTACAACGAGGACTTCACAGTGTTAGCTTACGATACTGATGACAAGAAGATCCACTCGACTCGCTTCACTTCCAATGTTTCATACGACTCGGTCATTAACGTGCCTTTTAAAGAGAAAATTTCTTTTAAAAAAGGCACTTCTTATCAATTCAGAGTTGTTTTCCACACCTCTGGTTGTTATCCTCGCAAGTACACAAGAGGAGGAATAGATGATAGAAAAAAAAAGTTAACTTGCAAGCGACGGCCTAAAAGCTGCCTTTGGTTTTAACCCATCATAAGTATCATTAGGAGCTCAGGATGTTTTTTTTTCTTTTTTTTTTTTTTTTTAAATGGAAATAGACATGGAGAAATACATTAAACTATTTTTTTATTTTCATACATGCATAATTATGTATCATATTGAAAACTTAATTACAGTAGTCTTTATAATAATAATTGGTTTACAATACGAGTACACGTCTCCTCATTAAAAAGTATAGCAGGCTCATATCAACAAAATATCAATAAAAGAGGCTTCAAATCAGCTGATACTTCAGTGTTGCCACCGTCCTATCAAAACCTATGTAAAAAACAACAAAGTGGATACGTTTTTTTAACTAATATAAGATTTTTTTTAGGGAAAGTTCCTTTCGGAACGTCGGCCCAAAACTGAAAAACACAGTGGATAATACAAGATTTATATTGTTTACTTAATTTATTACCGAAAAAAGTTAAAATTCTAAAAAAACTTTGCTTTATTTCCAAGTGCAAGATGGACTGTAGCGACACAAATGAACATCGCGAAGTGAACTCACTTAATGCCTCTGTGCACATCTCATGAAAAAATATGCATGCAAAATGTAATATAATGTACTATTTTTTGTAATTAGTGTTATTACTATTAAAAACATGAGTTTTACAATTATTAACAATGTTGTTAATTTTAAATAATTAAAATATTGATTTAACGCAGAGAATTAAACGAATAAACAAACAAAAATTTAAACAAATATTCTTGATAAGATGATAATTAATAAAAATTACATTTAAAATGAATTAATCTTGAAATATATTACAGTTTCTGTTTGAAAATTTTACAATTAATTGTCTCCTATAAATTTATATTTAATTCTTGATTTGATTGGCGAGATTTAAAACATAACATATTTTTTGAATAACAAATATAAACAGTTAAACAAATAAGTAAAATTAATATTAAAAATGTAAGAATATTCATTGAAATTAATGTTTTCATTAATATATTATACTGATTTAATTTATTTTTCTCTAATTCTTTTATTAATTTATCAAGTATTGTAACATTTTTATATATATCATGTAAAGATATTAAAGTATTGTTTATATCTGGTGCTGAACAAAATAAATTTGTTTTGTTCAAAGTTGGAGGGACTGAACCACGTAGAATTGGTGTAAAATTTGCTTTTTTATGAACACGAAAATCACTATGAATATAAAAATTTTCTCCGTGTACTGAACATTCTAAACAATGTTTTAAAATGCCATGCCCATTTAATAACAAATTATAAGTGATTACTGTTTTATTCAAAAAATCACAAATCAAAGTCACTCTTGTTTTATCAACTGTTGAAAATAAAATATCTGAACCAATTCTTCTGAAAAATGGAACTAAGGTTGATAGTAATTCAGTTTTACAAATATCTGTTGATTTATTAAAAAATAAATTGTGTTCACACGTTTCAATTGAATTATGATAAATTGGTAATTTATATTCACATAAAGTTTTATTAATTTGAAAATTTAAACATTCAAGTGGTTCTTCTGTAAGAAAATATTTTTTTCTATCGACACTTTGATATAAGAATTTTTGTACTTCCCATTGAACATATTGATGTATGTTTTTTTGATAAAATGGTATAGGAGTAATTTGGTAAGGAATGTATACATGTCTTGGAGATGTAAGTGGTAAAGTTATTACTATAAATAGATTGTCTTCATTGTCAAATAATTCAACGAAAGATAATAAATAGTATGTTTCAATAATTTGATAATTAATTTGTTCAAAAAATTGAAAATCAAATTGTAACTTTACAGCAAGTTTATTTAATACATTAATAAAAGTTTGAGGTGGTAAAAGTTTTTGACTTAAATGAGATCTTACACTTTCAGTTATTGCAATTTTAAAATTAATTATATCCATTGTAGCTTTGTTAATTAAAGCATTTAATTCATTAAGACAAGTTAATAAATTAATTTCAGTTCTAACTTTACTGATATTATCAGATTGCATTTTATTTTCTCGAGTTTCATTTTGAATTACTTCAATTTGTTTTAAAAATTCTAAACTTACATTTAATAACATATTTGTATTATTTTGAATATTTTCTTCCATATCTTTAACATAAATAATACTATTATTCATACTAATATCCAAATTATTTTCATCTGCTGTAACATTGTTGTAATTTGTAATTATTTCCGACTTTTCATCACCTGTTAATGTACCATACAAAAAGTGGTGCAATCTAGGTGCAAATGATAGCAATGATCTTTGCTTAATGGATTTCTTTTTCTGTCTAGGTAGCATGAAAGACAAAAGTTCAAATTCTTTAAAATATGATTTTATAATGTCTTGTGTTATCAAATAAGCCTTTTGAAAAGTTAAAATATCGAGACGATTTTTTATATGCATCAAATTAATATTTATCTTTTTAATATTGTCTATGAATTTGTTATGTTGGTTAAATATATCTTGAATATTTAACACAATAATAATTCTTGCGCGTCCGGATATTAAATATATACTGTCTGAAGTTTGAAAAATAGCTCCTGCATCATAATTATCAATATTTATCTGTGCAAAAGTTAATTTACTACAAAAAAAATGAATGAAGAAAATTATTATTAAAATCTTCATTTTTCTTAAATTTAATTCCAATATGTGTGCTAAAATTAAACCTTTAGTAAGTGTCTTTAGGTTTTTCTAAATAACCTTTGTCACTTCTTGGGTCCTTTTAAAATTTCTTGCTGCTGTACTGACAAGAGGTTTTGGTCCAGTTTTGGGTCTGGTAGTTTTGGGTTGCTAGGCTGCGCCTGTGGAAAAAGTGCAAAGAAAGAATAATCAAATTCTCTATATTTTCAACCATTTTTCATACTTATTTGGTAATTTTACAATCAAATCACATGGTTTCATGGCTAAAAATTCGGACCATTCTCAAAAACGGATTAAGAAGGAGTAAATTAAAGGTAGTTTAAATGCGGCAAGTATTTTGTTTTGTTAGCTACTTTTTTTTTTGTTTCTTAATTGTATATAAAATAATATAACATCACAAGGTCTCTAATATTTAATGCATGTTCATTTTATCATGTGGTTCTCCTGGCTTTGAACCATTGCACTTCTGGCTTATTGACAAAAGTTGTAGCGTCCATCCTGACTGAGGTTTCCACGTTTCCCTCAGTCGCAGGCAAATACCGGGATGGATTGCGAGGCCATGGTTGCCCTCGTTCCGCGAAAATACTCAAGTTAGGGTTTCGGAAGGTTTGGGGTTTCAAAGCTTTATGTAATTAGTAAGTAGAAGTACCCAATAGAGTTCGATTTAAAAAAATTATTATTTTGTTATCTCCTTCAATATAAACTCGATTTGAAATAAAAATGAAATTAAACTGTTTTTCATTCTATCCATAACTCGATCCTAATTTTATACATGATTATTTATCACTAATTTTGAGGTTTTCATGTTGTAATTATAATCTCCTTTTATTCAAATACATTTCCATCTAGAGCGTATAATTTTATAAAGAGGATTTTCACGTTTCATGTAAACTTTACTTAAGAAAACAAAAGTATTAACTTTTATAACGTGAATAATATAGATGTTAAATTTATTGATAAGGAGGTCTCTTGTTGCTGTAGCTGATACTGCAGAATGCAAAATTCATGCTGTTTACTACGATGAAAAATGATGAAATTTTGTTTCAAATTTGAAATCAACTAATTAACCGCCATGCAGCGAAATTCTTGAAGTTCTTGTTATTAATTACATTTTCGGGAACGGGTACTAGTTGGAGACCGATGGGCCATATATTAGTCTCTCTCTCTCTCTCATTTTTTTTTTCTTTGACGCGCCATCTACATGGGGGAACGCCTTAAAGTATTTACTTAATATTTAATATACTAACATAGAAGATAAATTAAATAATATATTATTATTTTTTTCAAACAGGCAGTAATATTTTGGTTTTGCAAGGCTCTGAAATGGTAAAACAGGAACAAAGAATTATAGTTTTGGTCTCATAAACTATTCTATATAACATACAGGCTTTCTTTGGCGGATTCAAATTTGTTGTAAGTTGATTTGATTCGTTATGTTTCTTACATTTAATTGGCTTCAATTTTATTTTTATAAGAATTTTAAAAGTTTAAGTAATTCTCATGATTAAATTAATACTTTTAAATTAAAATATTAATAAACCCACATAATTTTATTGTTAAGAATTGAACAAATAATATAACACCACTCGTAAGTATGAACTTGCGATATATAATTTTATTATTTAATACAAAAACAATATATTAATAACTTTTTAAAAAAAAAATAGTGAGAAATATAGCCATTTATTTCATATTTATCTAAATGGCAATAAAAATAACCAAAATTACCCACCTTGGGTCCAGTGGTAGATTATTATACCTCAGATATCTTGATGTTCCATATCTTCTAAAAATTATAAAAATTGAAGAAATTTGCACAAATGTTTTTTCCTACTGTCATAGAATGATAAACGGTTAGTAAAATTCTTGATCCAGCGTGAATTTTTTCATCTTCTCGGCACCAATAAAACTTATGTATATTAAATCCACTATCTAGATTAAAATCGATATATACTACACACTTCTTACACAATGTTATGACAAGTAATATCTCAGACGGGAGAGTGTTGTTCAGATGATGTACTTCAAAGATGATCAGAAGCGTAGGTGGTGCCCCGTCTTGCTCCCACCAGTATATATACCAGAACTGTAATGCCCATATATGGTCATATTTTAGTCACGCTCTACTTGTGACCAGTTCTTTCTGACGTGTTGTGACGTGTACGAAAGTGCATATTAAAGATAGATGTACTTAGCACAGTAAAGTTGATAATTGATGCTACATGATATAGCCTCATAAGGAATAAAATTATTATTAAGAGCTTGCCATCAAACATTGTTATATTTTAAACTATTTTCGTTTTACATACCATTTGATGTATGCTGGGCAATCTTCGCCGATCCTTTATTTTATGCAACACTCTACAATTAGCACTGATTTTAATAATATTTAAATTAAGTATATACATATGCATATGTTATTTTAATAATTATTATTCACAAAAATGTACAATTTTGCACAAAACTTGATGTAATCACTTTAAACTAATTGGTGATATTTCGCAAGTAATTTACTTGCTTTGACGAACCAAACTCTACTAATATAATATTATTATTATATTGTTATATTTATTTGAATACAAGATTTATTGTTAATTTTTTTCAGATCTTTTAATCCTCTAATTCCCTTGTAATTTTATGGTGAAATTCTGTGACGTCATAGTCTTGCAAATATATTATAGCACCAGGGGGCGAGACTATACACTAAGGGTTTGAAGCAAATAAAGATTGCTTCTACCTGCCTGCCAGCTGATTTCTTCCCACTATAGTAGGAAGGTCAGACCTTTTCAACGTTATTTCATGTTAAGGGATCAGCTGTGATGGTAAGAGGAGAAACTTTTTTTTTGCCTCAGCGCGGAGGGTGTAGAAGAGCGGGCGTTAGCTTTCCATAGTATATAGTTCAGTGTGTAGCACCCAAAAAATGGAAAACATGGTGCATGACTATGACGACATGTTTTCAATTGATTTTGAGAGTGATATAGAAGATTGTAAGAAATCTTAAAAAATGACAAACCACAATTTGAGGTCTTGTTATGAAATAATTATGTAAACCAAAAAAATTATAATCAGTTTGTTAATTAATTATCACAATTACGTGATTAGAAATAAATGCTAATTACAGGTGAAATCACAATTTGATGCGTTAAGGAATATATTTAATTATTTTTTATTCTTAAATATTTAAAATACAATCAATCAATTAAAATTTCAATTCTTTATTTGTTCTTATATATATTTATTATATATATATATAAATATTTTTTTACAAGGATACACCCTTTACAGCTCATGACGGGGGAAAGGATGGTGGCCACGGCCTGTTACGCGTCCCAGCATTCGTTGAGGTGAGACTGAGGGAACCGTGGAAAACCTCAGTCAGGAGTCTAGACACTTTTAATCAATGGACCAAAGAGGTGTCCAAAGCCTGGGTAACCATGCACAAGTGCATTACAGTAAAATATAATATTGTTCATAATATTGGTTTAATGAAGAAATACAAAATATTTTTGATCTTAATGGACAATTTGCATCAACTTTTTTTAGTAGCTCAATCGAAAGAGGAGGTCGAAAAATACATCTGTGAATTTTATGAGATTTTTGTTTGTACTGTTTCATGGCTAAAAGAGAGGTCACGTGACCTGGAGCCGGCGCCCGTGTCGCCTATGACGTCATTGAACTGTCTGGTCAAGCAAACGATTGTCTATATAACGCTTGTAAACAATAAATTAATTGTTGCTTGTTTCCATAGCAATGTGGTTGTTTGCAAGCGTTATAAAGTCGATCGTTTGTTTGAAGGAACAGTTAAGTGACGTCACGGGCGCCGGCTCCAGGTCACGTGACCTCTCTTGCCATGATGCAGTACGAATAAAAATCGCGTAAAATTCAAAGGTGTATTTTTCGACCTCCTCTTTCAATTGAGCTAGTAAAAAAAGTTGGTGCAAATTGTCCAAATTGATATGTTTTTTTCTAAAATAATTACACTATAATATTATAGCTCTTAACATACTATTAAAGTAATTGGTTTTTATTTTTTTAATTAACAGATAATAATTATAGCTGTTAAGTAAAGAAATTGAGTAAAATTAATTAAATTTGCAATTTTTATTTGAATTTAGTAATATAGATGCAAAATAATTCATGGAAGCTATATTTTTAAACTTCTTTAATTATCAGAAAAACAATATTTATTCAATTAACTGAAAATAATTAAAATATGGACCAAAAATATATTACGTGGTATTTAAATAGCATTATTTGTTTGCTAAAAATTGTAATTAGCTA
Source organism: Siphlonurus alternatus (assembly GCA_949825025.1). Lineage (NCBI taxonomy): Eukaryota > Metazoa > Arthropoda > Insecta > Ephemeroptera > Siphlonuridae > Siphlonurus > Siphlonurus alternatus. Next base: position 6,699,757 of record OX463786.1, on the reverse strand, counting down.
ATTGTAATGAGTTATTTTAATTTAAGTTGAATGTGTATATGCATTTAAGTAAATAATAATTTATATTTTAATTTTAGTCGAACATATAAGTTTTGAACTGATAATCATTTCGCCGTTTTAATTTATTTTTCTCAATTTAATAACTTATTGCACTTATATCTAATTATTCTATAGTAATTAGTTTTTAAGAAATGTCGTTTAACCAAATAAGTAAAGGAATTGAGAAAACTTGATTAAAATTATAATTATTTTAAATTGAAAAAAATTTCAAACTAAAATTACTCAAGGCAATTAATTTTCTTTAATAACCACACACTTTATTACTAGTTACTTAACTGAATTGTTGTAAAATATTATGTAAATTGTCAAAAGTGCAGTACATAATTTTTGTATTTATAAATAAAAAAATATAAAAAAAAGTAAGATTCGAACGCATTATTTTCTCACTATGAAGTCAGACGCACCACAACTGCGCCAAATGCTTGGTACATAACACATAATAAATATAACTTAATTAACACCCAAACATATAGCGGAACGAGTTTGCATTACTATGATGAAAAAGAGTCTTTGGCATTGATTTTGATGGTGCTAGAGTGTTGTAAAAAATCTTTAAACACGGATAATACACAATTTACTACGTTTACATGAAGGTGTTTAATGCGTATTCGTTGACGACGCCTCATAAGAATAACATGATCCGTCGTCAACGAATACGCATTAAACACCGTCATGTAAACGTAGTGATTGGAAGTTCGTTTATCCATATAAAAATAAGCTCGGCTTCTGATAATATTTTGTATAATAATCTCCCCATTCATTTAAAAAGAAGTGAAAGTGATATTGTGCATTTTAATAATATTAAACTACATTTTTTGACAATTAACATTATATAAAATGGACGATTATTATAAATGAATATTTAATGTATTTTTATTGACATATGTATTTGGAAGATGAATAAAATTTTAAATTTTGAAGAAGAAGAAAAAAATAATAACTCATAAAAAAAAAAGAATAAACATTTCCTTCGACCTAATTATTGTTTTTACAGGGATTCGCTACACAACCTTCGGGAAGTGAATTGTTCTTATAGAGGACATAAAGGACTAAGAGATGGCGCTGACGTATGCAAATTTTGCTCTTTGCATCGAGGATACGGCAATACCTATAGCATGTGCAGAATCACAAAAATTATCAACTATATAGGAGAGAAATCACTTACGAAGTTGAAATATTTTTTTATATTTGTCCGAAAGTGTTTGACAACTAATTATGGTGTTGTCATTACTATAAAATTATGCTGTGGCTACTGATAGAGCATTTACATGATTTTACAATGTTAATCATATACAGCAATCCTCGCCAGACGCACGTAGTTCCAGCAGTTACTACTAGGGGGCGCACTAACTTTATGACGCCAATTGGACTATTTGTGAATTTCCTGCCTCTGACTTGTTATTTATGTACTCATGAGGGAAATATAATAAAATAAACATCTTTATATACATTTTTATTGTTATTAATATTATTTATTACATAATTTATCAGTTTAATAATTATTACTTTTATTATTTTTTTATTAATTTATTATTATTATTTATTTATTTGTTTATTATTATACGTGATTTAAAAATTTTTTCTTATTAGTCATATGTTAATTCGTGCGTACCAACTGACGTTTGAAGTAATTAAATTTAATTGTTTGTTATTAAATATTACATAAGTTCACATCCTGGTAATAAAATTTAATTGAATATGTACGTATTTAAGTAAATTTATTGTTTTGACGTTTTATGACGTCATTAAATGTTAAAGTTCACATACGTTATTAAATTTAACATTGGTAGGTGGAAAATGCTTCATAGTAACTCTGTTTATTAGCAAACAAAATCTGCCTATGCAGTCAACAAAATTAAATAAACTGCGTTCCATTTAAATAGCACTTTGAATTATATAATAGGTGTGATTCACGAAGCAGTTAGCTAGCTTTCTAACCACGTTTAGCTTAACCGCGTTTAACTAAGTGGTTTAACACGTAAAACAGATATAGTTAAACGTGGTTAAGCTAAACGTGGTTAAAATTAACCTGGTTTACTACTTCGTGAATCGCATCAATTAATATGTTGTCTTTTTTTAAGATCTTTTTTTATCTTTGCATCCAACCTCACAATTTAGGATAAAACGCTGACACATATAATTGTTATGCAACGTCTTTTTATTAACTCATGATAAAATTGATAAAATATTCACATGATTATAATGGACTCTTCTTTTTAAGTTTGCTAGAGTGTAAAAAAAAGGCAAACAATGGACACTATTATAACTCGTAGTCCCTTATCAGAATTTCAAATACGCAAGAAAAAACGATAGTGCTGGGTGGCTGTTTATATTATTCCATATATTTACAGTCAAATTTATATAACATTCCCTCCGGAAGTAGCCGGAAGTGTAAGATTTCTGGTCTTCATAATCATATTTCAGCGTTACAATTTCACACATAGTTCAGTACTTCTACTTCAAACCACTCTGTAAAGTTTCAAAACTGAATTACAAACAGAAGAACTGCAAACTTCACACTTCCGGCTACTTCCGAAAGGAATGTAAAATTAATTTGACTGTAGCCACCTGAAAAGTTATATTATATTATTGCAAAATACTGATTAATTAAGAAACAAAGATTCAGAAATGTAAAAAAAATAGACAATGGACAACATACAAGAAAAAAATTTATTATAGAAATGAATAGAGGGTACCAAATTATGCTACTCTGAATTTTGTCAGATTTTTTTGAGACCCGGAACTATTTATAAATAATTATTGAAAGTGCGGTCACGCCCCCTGGATGCGTCAATAGACGTCCAGTCTCTATCCTTTTTATTAAGGATTCAGGGTTGCCAACTGAAATCACAGGACTTTCAATAATTATTTAAAAATACTCGTAAGCCGCGTTCACAATTGGCGTCAAATTTTTCTAGACGCAGCGTCAAAAGCCTCTGATTGGTCAAAAAAACTTACGCACGCATGCGCGTGATTTTTAGAAGCTTGGAATTGCAAGCTTCAGACGCTTCTGACGCGCGTCTAGAAAAATTTGACGCCAATTGTGAACGCGGCTGTAGTTCCGGGTCTCAAAAAAATCTGAAAAAATTAAGAGTATATAGCATAATTTAATACCCTCTATTCATTTCTGCAATAAAAAATTTTCATGGCGATTGCCAATTATATGATTGGAAAGAAGAACGTTTTATTAGTTAGATCGCATTGACGTAAGTCATTACATAAAATAATAAATATGTATTATTTTTTTGGTACATAATAAATATACAGGGTGTTTACTCTGATTTGAACGTTTTAAAGTGATAATTAAGGAATGAAGTTCGATGGTAATATAGACATGTCATGTCTATATAACCATCGAACTTCATTCCTTAATTATCACTTTAAAACGTTCAAATCAAAGTAAACACCCTGTATATTCAGTTGATGAAAATTTTAATTAAATTTGAATGCTTTAACGTAAAATAATTTTATAATTTGATAACGAAAACACGAGTAATTTTTAATTTATTTTTTTCAAGACTTGTTATGCAAACTTTACCTAATAATTACAAGTAATTATTTTTTGAAGCGTCATTTTAATTTATAAGTAATGGAATTAATAACAAAATTTTAATAATTATATATGGAGTTATAGGATCAGCTACAAAAAATTGGGATCATTTCATAAAATAAGGAGATAATATTGGTAAAAAATTCACAATTAAATTTGAATGTAAACACCTTTTGATTAATTAAAATGTTTTAATTTCAAGTTTTATCTGGTATTTGATCACGGCCTTGTGATAGAGTAAAAAAAGCAGATGTTTTATTATATTTGTAGGGAAAACTGAGCATATAAGGATTATAGATAGTAAGATAGTAAATAATGAATAATGCTCAGATTGTAAAAAAAAAAAAAAAATGTAAAATTAAAAAATTATTAGTATAATATATTAGCTCTGTTCGTAAATACACAATCACAAAGCAACAATTTTTATTTATGTACATAGAACATAAGAGGCCTGTTTGTAAACCCTGTTCGGTGTACACTTTCTGCACTTAATCGACCTTATGCACCTGTACATAAGGTCGATCGGGTGTAGAAAGTGTACACCGAGCAAGGTTTACGAACAGGCCATCAATAAAAATCGATTATATCTGATTATGTATTTACGAACAGAGCTATTATATTCGCAATTTACCATAAATTGAAATCAGATCATTTTTGTCTATTACTTATTATTTCTTCTTTTTTATCGAATATGACAAATATTAATATAAAAGGCTTGATGCAAAAAAAAAAAAAAAAAAAAAAGTATTACAAAATATGAAGCAAAAAATCTTTAATAGCATAAGAATTAAGGTATAATGTTTGCTAACTGCATTCAAATAGTTCACATTTTTGGACACCAGAGGGAAAAATTTCGATACGCTTGCGAAATCTCTGGTCTTAAAAAGGCAATTCACTACCACCTTCCTCTTCGACTATAAAAGAGCGAAACAATAACTAAGCCACACAGTGTGAACATGTGTGGACACGTGTCTCTGTTGTGTCTGTGTTTGTTGTTTGTATCCTCGAGCGTCCAGGAAAGACACGAGGACCTTCCAACGGTGGAAGAGACTTGGAACATAGTCTTGAAGGAGGTCAGTCGATAGTCAAGCTAAAGTAAAATTAATTATATTATGGTACGCTATATATAAAAAGATGTGAAAAAAATCACACATGTTAAAATAAATTTAATTGTTTCTTCGCTATTAAGCTCTCCTCTCGTCTTTTTTCTTTCTATTTTGAACTATTTTAGAGGAAAAAAGAAGAGACTACGTATTTTTTGCATCTTCTTGAGCAAAAAATATATTAGAAATTTTGTATTCATTTTATCCTCACTTTGATCGAAGATGAAATAAGATAAATAAAAATATAGGTAAATATATTTTGGTTTAGACGTGTAAAGGATGAGTTGAAGACGAAAATTTTCAACTTGGGCAAATTTAGTTCACCCCTCTTGTTGAATTAAGTATCGACTTCAATTTTTCTTATTGCAGAAATGGATAGAGGGTGCAAATTTATGCTACCCTGATTTTTTTACATAATTTTTAGAGCCCGGGAACTATTTTTTAAAAAAATATTGAAAGCATAGAGAAAGTAACGCCTCTAGACACCTCTCCTAATAAAAAGGATAGGACCTAAAAGGGTCGTGGGTTCAAACCCAACCTCAGCAAAACTTTTTAGCAACACTTCCCGGGCTTTAAAAAAATCTGAAAAAATCAGAGAAACTTTCCTTCTTCTATCTATTTTTGTAATAAAAATTTTTGAGATCGATACTCTATTGGCTTGGTTTCTGAAAAAAAGAGATAATGGAAAAAATTCATTAATGATAATGGGAAAAAATATGAGTAGACATATATAATAAAGGATATTTTAATCATATTCAATTTTTTCACTTTAGGAAGCATCGGATGATGAAGAACAGCAAGCCATGATTTGTATTTCCAGGTGGGTGAATACTGTTTTTGTATATCTGGCATTTAAAGTCAATGAACAACACCTGATGAAAAAATTTTATTGCAGAAATGAATAGACGGTACCAAATTATGCTACTCTGAATTTTTTCAGATTTTTTTGAGACCCAGAACTATTTTTTAATAATTATTGAAAGTGCGGCCACACCCCCTGGAGGCGTCAATAAGCGTCCAGTCTACATCCTTTTTATAAAGGATTCAGGGGTGCCAGCTGAAATCACAGGACTTTCAATAATTATTTAAAAATAGTTCCGGGTCTCAAAAGAATCTGAAAAAATGCAGAGTAGCATAATTTGGTACCCTCTATTCATTTCTGCAATAAAATTTTTTCATACAGTATGTTGTCCATTTTTCTTTTTTTTTTATTTTTTTTAATGGCTTTAAGTGACAACAATAGGGGAAGGGAGGGGAAGTTAACAACTGTAAGAAAGCAACCCAACAGTCTCGTAGCGCTGCCCTTTAGATATAAAGAATAATTAGTAATTTCTTATCATGATATATTCTAAATTCACAGATTAGAAGAGACCGAACAGAAGTTAAATACTACATTGATAGAACATAACACAAAAATAGAAACATTGCTTGCAGAAAATCATAGACTAAAACAAGAACTTGAAGATACTTCCAACCGTTTTAAATTTTATATTGAGACAATTTGACAAATACATGATAATCATTGATGGAAGTAAAAATAATCCAAATCAAAACGATAAGAATTCATGCAATCTTGAACTAACCAATCAAATCAAAGATCTTACTAAAAACGTTCAAGATTTGAATGTTAAGATAGTAAATCAAGAAACAAAAAATATACCTCAAAACATTTTAAAAGAATTTTTGAATGAAAAAAATTTAGAATCCATTACAAATGTAATCTCTGAAAAACTGAAACAAGATTTCTCTAAAATTAATTCAAATATATTGCAAAGTAGTGATACAAAATCTGCATTATTACTAGAAATATTGGATGGTACAAAAGAGATAAGACAGAAATCTGAAAACTTAATGCAAGTGATTACTTCAAGCAATAAGAAAATTTATGCTGTCTTTGCTAATATGACTCAGGAGCAAGAATCTAAGGTAATGATCTACACAGTAAACAACAAGAAATATTGAAAGTTAGACATTTTAATAATTATTACATTTTTAAGCACTTTTTTATTGTAAAGCCACCACATGCAAATAATTTTTACAGTATAACAAATCTTAATATACGCCCGATTCTATGACGCCATGAGAAGCCCAAATAGACTGTCGCCACCTATCTCTGCCTTTATAAAACTTACAAGATGGCCGCCGCGCGCAGTCGAATCCACACTTAAACTAAGATCTGTAATACTGTAACTGTAAATGATAACTTAATTTCTTTATAGTACACAAGTTTTGAATAAAAAGGGCCTTAATATTTCCACTAATCAAATGTATTTATTATTGTTGATAGGCTATCATGGCACAAAACTCAAAGAACTCAAGTGCAGCTTATTGTAAGTACAATATCAATCTTTCCATTTAATAAACCTTTTCCTTATATAGTTTCTTACTTGTTATACATTGAAATTAATAAAAAAAATATATACTTAATAATTTGAATAGAAATACAAATATTTTAAAAAAATTATTATTAAAGGTGAACGAAAATGAATTCATTTTGTTTACTTTTTCGTTAAAGCGGATTCAGATGGCGACAATGGCGATGCGACGCGATTTTGACGTAAAAGCTATGAAATCCTATGCGGCGGTGAATTCGCCGGGAATCGCGATGCTCTTTTTCTTTTAATCGCCAAATATAGCCGCTAATGTATGTCACAGAAAGTGCGCATTATTCGCATCGCGTCGCATGAGAAAAATCGCCATGTGAATCCGCCTTTAGAAATTAGAAACATTTTCGACGATAGTTTCATACGATTCCTAATTTTGCTACTGTAGGACAAATAATTTGAAAAATGAAGAAAATAATCTTTATGAAAAATGAAGAAAATAATCTTTATTCTACTTAAATTTTATTTTCGCCGCAGCAGCTGGTGATACGGTGGTACCCTCTGCCGATATTTTTTCTTTATATTAATTTATTCATGATTAATAATTATTATAAATTCCAAAACATCACGTAAATTTAGCATCATTAATACATTTTACTAACATAATGAGTTGTAAATCATCCCCTACAATAGCAAATAAATTATTCTTTATTCTCGAGATTTTATTTTACACCTCGTTATCCCTTTAAAGGTATACATGCCTCAAATTACAAATTAGACAGACATTAAGTGTTGCTCGAATTTATAATAAACATTCGTATTATTTTTACATGCGCGCGGTGCGACTGTGCGAAGTCGCGCTACAAAGAAAGTCCTTGCTGACGTCACAACTCACAGCTAGCACCGATTAGCATTGAGTTGTGACGTCATCAAGGACTTCGTGACGTCATCAAGGACTAAATTTCTTACTTTGAACTGCGACTTCGCACGGATGCATCACGCGTGGAAAAAAATGATGCGAATGTTGATTATACACTCTAAACCCACTTGGTGACTGTCTAATTTGTATTTTGAGGCCTGTATGCCTTTAAGGCCTTAAGAATAATATACAGAGCATGTTGATAAACATGCTGCATATTCTCTATTCATTTCTGCAATAAAAATTTTTCATGCAGGTTGTCATTATTTATTTTATTTAAATGAAGAATTTTTAATTAGGCTCCACGGTTGCTGCATCTTGGGACTTGGACAAATTAGGTGACAAGTTTTACTATTTCAGTAAAAATATAAAAGTAAGTTGACGACTTTTGTTTCACTTTAACAACATGAAAATTTGATTTAACATTTATCAAACTGTCAGTGGTAGTAAAATATTAGTTTCTAAAAGACACACATTTTGTATGTGTCTAATGTATCAATTTTTTGCTATAACATATGTTTTTAAATTGTTTTCATTTTCAGAGAAAGTGGCATGACGCACAAAAATCTTGTCGCTCAAAAGGACTTCAACTCGTCTCCATTGAAAATGCTGAAGAAAATCAACTCATATTTGATTTCAAAACTATGTATGGTAATTATAGACAGGGTTGCTTAATAAAATTATATTTATACCTCATAATTATATGTAAATCTATAGACTTCAATTTTAAGTAAGAGTTATTTTATATAAAAATGTATGCAGAAATTATTCACATTTTCAATATAACATTATATATTTTTTAATTAATTTATTTCACCAATACAAATTACAATAACTATAAACAAAAGAAAACGGTAAAATGTGATATCTTACATAGCACTATTAGCACCAATACACATAGAGTGGTAAAATAGTGTTAAAATATAGAGTGACACCTCTAAGGGGTTTGGTGTTTTTTAAATCAATATTTTTTTATACAATGAGATATTAGAATGTGAAAATTTTAGTGGCTTAATCGAAAGGAGTATAAATATGGGACTGTGAATTTTTTCAGATTTTTCTGAGACCAGGAACTATTTTTAAAAAATTATTGAAAGTCTATTTTATGACGTCATGGGTGGCACTGTCCTATCCTTTTTCTGAAGGAGTGCCGCCCGTGACGTCATCAAAATAGACTTTCAATAATTTTTAAAAATAGTTCCCGGTCTCAGAAAAATCTGAAAAAATTCCCAGTACCATATTTTTACTCCTTCTTTCGATTAAGCCACTAAAATTTTCACATTCTAATATCTCATTACCAGAATGTTTTAAGACAATCTGAAAGAATTGATACGAAATTTTTAATAACACAATATTATAATTTATCATCCCTCGTCTGGAATAATGAACTATCTACCTATCATGATTTTTTTACAATAATGAGCTATCTGCTATATCAGGTAAGAGCAACAATGAGCTTTATTTTATACCGATTTACAGCTCATAATTACACTTACCTGAAATAGCAGATGGCTCATTTTTGTAACAAAATCATGGTAGGCAGATAGCTCCAGACGAGGGAGAATATAGTATACAATAGTGAATTATTATTTTGAAAAAATTTCTCCTGATGTCATATTGCAGGTTATCTGACACATGCCACGTTACAGGCAGGGCTAATCCTTTATTGAATAGGTATAATCACTCTTTCCGTTACAAAAATAATTGTTTGTTGAGATTTGTAAACATGCAGCAAGAATAGAAAAAAAGACGTGTTTTAGTAGAGCGTTTCAACAAAATAACAAAATACCTTTTTTATTTAAGCCAATCAGAATTTTACCTCCATAAACCGGAAGAGGGTCGGATCCAGCGCGCGGCTCTTGGGGGGGGGGGTGAAGAAAGGGCAGTGCCCTATCCCGTAATGTTAAATTTGAGGTGGGATGGTTGGGAGACGGGTGCAGTGGTAACACCTTCAATGTATTTTGCTATTCTGGGACCTTTTCGTACGGGCAATCGCCCCCCCTCCCCCACTTTTTTTTTTTTTATTGGTCACTTATTCTACAACTCAACCAAGTTTATACACAATAACCTTATTGGTTGAAAACATTTACATGAAAAATATGTTTCTTCAAGACCTAGATTAATTATAAAACTACCACATCAGCAATGTAGCACAGATCGAACCTTGCATCCGCACCTGGTGACTATACCCCTAGGAATAGAGTACCTGATGGTTGCAGGTATGACTGACACGTGTCACATTGCAGGTATGTCTGACACGTGTCACATTGCAGGTATGTCTGACACGTGTCACATTGCAGGTATGACTGACACGTGTCACATTGCAGGTATGTCTGACACGTGTCACATTGCAGGTATGCACTGGACGTGGATCGGTGGTACTGACGAGGATGTAGAAGGCACGTGGAAATGGATCGGAACGGGAGAGAAAGTGAGCTACAGTAACTGGGACAGAAATCAGCCAGACGGACGCAGGAATTATAACTGTATGCAAATGTGGCAACATGGAAAATGGGACGATTTCAGTTGCTCCAGTTTACAATCTTTCATATGTGAATTGGAAATGTAATGACGAGAATATGTAACAGTTTCACTTTCTTCGAAATACTTTAGCTTATTTTTAATATAAAATTGTATTTATAAATACTTTAAAGGACATTCTCCCATTACATAAAATTAAATATAAATATTAAATAGATTCAAATATATGTTTTTAAATAATGTTTTAAATATAATTGCACTAAATGATATTTATAAAATGTTCAAAATTGTTTTTAAAATAAATTTATGGTTTAAATTCCCAGTGTTTTAAATTTTAATTTACAAATTAAAAAGTTTTGCAATTAATTTACGCAAACATATATAATATATATATATATATATATATATATATATATTCATTTCTTCCGTATCTCAATTTAGCTTAAGAATGTATTCAATTTGATTGATCAATTTGATCATGCGAATAAATATAAATTCTTTAAACAAATTTGATAACGTAAGGATAATTTTATAGGTAAAATTATTCAATATATATTTTGTATTAATATTATCCATGCATTACAAACAAAAACGAAGATACCAGAGATAATTACATTTCAATTAATTCTATAATAGGCTTATAACCTTATAGTAATTAATAATTGCAATGGACAACCTATAACACGTTAATTTTTCATTGCATAATATTACAATGAAAAACATTGATTGTTTTGTTTTAAAAATTTAAAGTCATACAAATTTAATATTTGTAAGCACTTTACAAGAACAACCGTTTGCTTACTATAATGGTTATACCGTTTTCCACCTTAAATTTAAAGGAAAATATGGAAAGATTAATATAATATTGCCACTTTTTTTTTTTTTTTTGCAAATATGCAATTCAACATTTTAAAGTAGTTTTTCCGTTTGTCAGGAAAAGTTAAATAATTTCTTCTGTTAAACGCAATGTTGTTTAATTTTAGCTTTATTAGTCAGTAGATGCAACATTTTGCTTAGTGGGAATGCAACATTTTTATTTTCTGAACTAACACGAATCTGTAATAAAATATTTGTTCAAATGTTAACAATATTAGCCAGCAAATTTTGATGCAATTCAATTGTTTGTTGTAAAAGTTTCAATAAACTTCGGTTAACAAATGTCACGTACTTTTAATTCCTCTTTGAAATACAAGAACACCTCGTGACGTCACGAACGTTATTGTTGTTGTAAGTCACGTGGTCTCTGCAGTGTCAAATTATCATGTGACGTTCGTCATGTAACGAAGTGTACTGCGAATATTACACCTCTCTTTTCGCTCAGATCATACATGTGATAACGCATGTTTCACATATAAGTATGAAGCTTAAAATAGTATGTGACAATGAAAATGAAATGAACGAGAGAAAGAAATGCAGAATCATATTTTTGTGCTTTTTAATTAAAATTATTTGTTATGGTTAATTTTGCTTTCATTATTACTATTATATTAATACGTAATGAAGTTTTCTTAATTACTTTACTTCTATATTAATTTGAAATTTCTTAAAAACTAACATATATTACTTGCAACTAGTAATTAAAGTTTGCATAATTTTCATTGTTTGAGAAAAATAAATTAAAAACAATATGCAATTTTCATAAAAAAAAAACAAAAAAAAAACAAACAATGCCATTGTAGTCGTGCGAGATAAGTAAGGTTGAGTTTTACGAAAAAAATTAAACAGTATTGAGCTATTGAGTCTTGAGTGTGTCACATTTTTCTTACAAATTAATTTTTATAATTTAAAACATATAATATAATTAATATATTTTTACTTTAGTTAAATGAAACTCCCATATAAATAACGTAACTTTTGAGCCACATGTAGTTTATTCAAAATTCAGCAACTTAATATAAAAACTGAATTTTGTGAAGTATAAATAACAAACATTTTGATGTTAATTATTATTAACATTTTAAATAAACATAAAATTAATACAGTATAAAATAATAGTGTTTCAAAGAATATTTAGCAATAATTGTGTTATGTTTATAGAAGCCTTTAATATAAATAGTATAAAATATCACGTTCTCATACATATGTACATTTTTTCTTCTTCCGTTTTTTTTTTTGTATTATACCAACTTGCTTATTCACTTAGTAAACTAAACGTTATGGCGTCTATAAATCTTCATGCGTGGTTAGCTGCCTATCTTTTACTTTGTGTAATTTCCATCAACTCTCAAGGTAAGTGTAATTAAACTTCAAATAAAACAATGGACAACATACATGAAAAAATTTTATTGCAGAAATAAATATTGGGTACCAAATTATGCTACTCTTGAATTTTTTCAGATTTTTTTGAGACCGGAACTATTTTTAAATAATTATTGAAAGTCCTGTGATTTCAGTTGGCACCCCTGAATACTTAATAAAAAGGATAGAGACTGGACACCTATTGAAGCCTCCAGGGGGCGTGGCCGCACTTTCAATAATTATTTAAAAATAGTTCTGGGTTTCAAAAAAATCTGAAAAAAATTCATAGTAGCATAATTTGGTACCCTCTATTCATTTCTGCAACAATTTTTTTTTTATGTATGTTGTTCATTTGAATATTGATTTTCATAATAGAAAAAATTTCAAATTCCACATTATGAGTTAGAATTTTAAAAAAAAATTATGTCGATTTATAATTAATGAGGGCTGTTATTTTTGATAAAGTCCAATAAATATTTCGCAACTTATGCTCTCAGAAGACGTCTTACAGTATAAGAAGCTTCAAGTCAGCTGATTTTGCGGTGTTCCCACCGTCCTATCTAAAAAACAAACAAACTAGAAATTGCTTTTTTGGTATATTATAGAATTTTTTCGAGGAAAATAATAAATAATGCGTGTGACTAGAGAGGAGGGAGGCACTATCTATACTCAGCGCCCTGCAGGCTGTAAACATCTGGTATATCAGCCCAGAACAGTGCAGGAAAGAGTTCTGGGGTCTGGTAGGCCCCAGCTCGGTCGCAGGAGAACTCTGACAGATGCAAAAGGCTTCAAGGATTTTAATTATAATATACACTGTAATATAATTATTAATATAATTATAATATATATATATATATATATATATATATATATATATATATATATATATATATATATATATATATGTTAGCACCCAAAGCCGATTTCGGCCGAGGGCCGAAAAAAATGCGCAGAACTAGATTCGAGCATCGTTGTTTGACCCAAAGTCAAAATCAGATTTTGTTTCGAGTTTGGAGCAAAATTTGCCCACATCTAGATCTGCGCATTTTGCAGAGTTCACGTTATTTATTTATATTCTTTGATTAGTTTGAGTACTTCACGTCAAAATAATAAAATATTTCTTACCACATTTGTTCAAGAGACGGACACAATATTTGTTTAAAAAGTACTCAATTATTATTTTTTTTTACCTAAAGAAAGTAAAACAACAATTATTTTTTTAATTTATTGTTAGGGTCTAATTGAATAAACTGCCATCACGTTTTTGTATGATAATAAATGCTGATCCCATTGAGTTAAAACATAGGCTTGAGCAAAAAATAGGATAAATTTAGGAAAATTACTTTCAACCTACCTTCACCATCCCATGTGGCAGCTGAAAAATTATTTTATTACTATTTATTATTTATTTATTTATTTATTTATTTATTTATTTATTTATTTATTTATTTATTTATTTATTTATTTATTTATTTATTTATTTATTTATTTATTTATTTATTTATTTATTTAAGAAAAAATTTAAAGTAGATTTTAAATTAATATTGTGCTGCACATTTATAATCCGCCTCTTGAGGTAAAATAATGTGGTGAGCACTCTATTTTGACGTGAAGTGCTCATACTAATCAAAGAATATAAATAAGTAACGTGAACTCTGCAAAATGCGCAGAACTAGATGGGGTAAAAATTTGCCCCAAACCCGAAATAAAATCTCATTTCGGCTTTGGGTCAAACCACGATGCTCCAATCTAGGGTTGGTTAAATGAAAATGCTCCAAAGCCGAAGTAAAATCTCTATCGGCTTTGGAGCATTTCGATTTGACCAGATCTAGCTAGATTGGAGCATCGTGGTTTGACCCAATTAAAGCCGAACACGTAAAGAAGGTATAGTTAAACGTGGTTAGAAACCTGGCTAATTGCTTCGTGAATCGCATCCATTTTATATACGTTTTTAAACAAAATAAAACCAACAAAAAAGTATAATAACTTTGTTATTCGATATATATTTCTCCTTATATCTAGCCAACAGTGTTAAGACCAACGCACTTCCCCTCTCGCAGTCCATACCCTACATTTAACCCCTTCCCTAAGTCTCACTTATAAACATAAAGAGCAAACAACTTTATACGGCTTTACAGAAATTTGACCACGTAAAGTTACATAACTTATTAAAATATGTATAAAAAAAAAAATGAATGATCAGTGTTATGTGTTCCATTAAGGTTTGACATAAATTTTATATTTGGTGAAATCATTGCAATCATAATTTCTTACAGAAAAGCTGGGCAAATGCCCTCCAATTCCCGGCATGGGCAGCACACACACAAAATGCGAAGACAATGTAGACTGTAATGGGGACTTGATTTGCTGCCCAGGCCATATAAGTGATGATTATACTTTGAGGTGCACGGTACCAGATATGAACATACCAGGTTAGTGTTACTCAAAATCATCTGCTCACACAATGGTTGTAACAACCCATTGTTTATAATGTCTGTCGCATGAAGCCTTTTTCATTGTTAAACATGTGACGACGTAGTGCTTAATTTTGCCACCAGAGCAGAGAACGTAATGGCATTGTTGGCGCTAGGCAACTGCAACAACTTCATAATTAACGGTCATTTTCCATAAGTTAACATGTAAATCAACATCTGTCCCATGTTTTTCCTTTCACGCGACAGACATTACACAATAATACTTTGTTTACTAACAACGAGCAGAAGACTTTGATGTTACTTAATATTCGCTTACTTCTAGTTGTATCATGTACGCTTACAGCTTTTTATTGTGCTATATATTGTTGTAAATTTAAGGGTATTATTAAAGGAAAATCAATTAAATGACTATAATCTGATTGTGCCTTGTAATTTTTCATTAAATAATTATGGATAATTTTTTATTTCATAATTAGAAAATATATATAAAATTATGCATTTTTTATTTTTTCACATTTTTTAAATTGCGGGAACTAATTTAAAAAAAAAAACATTTAAAATGTCTGAATTAGAGTGGTACTACCTGAAAGCACAACCGTGATTCAAATTGAAATATTTATTCATTTCACTTACAAGACAAGTCAACATAGTACACATTGCATAAATTGTAAAAATCGTCAATACTGTACACATTCTTATCAAATAAATGTTTTTTCACTCTACCTTCTTAAAAACACTTAATTTCTCTCACTTTTTATGTCACTTGGTAGGCTATTAAAAAAAGATTGGGCACTATAAATAAGACCTATTTTGTATGCTGCTTTTCTGTATCGATCTAGCATGAAATTGTCTTTATTTCTGGTATTATAAGTATGGGTAAATTTACAATTATTGAAGTATTGGGAATTATTCTTTGCAAATATCAGCACTTTTGAGATATATGACGTCATTTTCTCACGCTGTGATTTTCAATAAATGACGTCACAGTTTTTCGAACAGGTAGTACCACCCTAATATAATTATTTTAAATATTTTCTTTTAAAATCAGTTACCGCACTCAAAAAATCTGAAAAAATTCAGAAAAACATAATTTTATGTATATTTTCTAATTATGAAACAAATAAATTGCAACCATTATTGTCTATTGTAATAAAAATGTATCCGCCACTGTTCAGGTATTAGAGGGAAAGTTAGTTGCTGCCCAGCCGAAAGTTTCCCGATACAGTTTTACTGTCCACTTGAGGAACAGTTTGAGGAATGCAGAGTAGACGGTGACTGTAAGAACAACCGCAAGTGTTGTTGGAACGGATGTGGGACACGCTGTGTGACTAAAATCGTCTGCAGAGGTGGGTACAAAATTTACGTAAAAAAAAAAAAAAAAAACATTTGATTTGTTTATTTGGATCCAATACAGAAAACTTCTTATATATTGTGGATACATTGATAGATAGATAATATTGTAGTTGTTAGCTAATACTAACCATACCTATCCCTCCAGAGTTTTAGTGGACGATTTTTTCATTCAAACTAAAAAGGGATAGAATGATAAATTTATAATAAATAATTAAAAAAAAAGTAAGATAGATTCAATTCATATTAATGTTTTTTTAAAAATATGAGCTTCTTTCAGTGTATTTTACTCTTGGAAAATTAATCATGTACTGATTTTTATTTTTACAAGTTTCTTGGATAGAGAATACATGGTACAAAAAAGTATAAAGATAAAAATCATATTATCAATATGCTTATAGTGTTTGCAGTAAGGGCAGTCTACTTGCAGGGGCTTGTTGTAAGCTCACTCTCTCTGTTTGTAAAATACACGTTATACATATAATACATACACACATATTATTATAAATGCAACATACAGTATTCTAATCTTGCAAAAAGGATAACACGCTAGCCATGTCTCAATTGTATACAATATAAATTATACGATTTTAATTTTAGGATGCTACATTATTTAAGGTAGAGATAACACGCCCAATGTTAAAAAAAAATCTAATTCATGAAAATTATGTATAAAAAAAATATATATATAGAATGTTCTCCTTTACATTCCAGCAGTAGCTAAAATATCAGGTATACAAAAACGAGCTAGTTTTCGAGTTATTAATTTTTAAAGTTGACTAGTTTAACATGAAATTTTCATTTCTCCATGCTAAATTAGTCAACTTTAAAAATTAATAACTCGAAAACTAGCTCATATTTGTATACCTGATATTTTACCTACTGATAAAAGGTATGTAAAGGAGAACATTCTAATTTTTTTTCATAATTTTCATGAATGGGATTTTTATTAAATTAGGCGTGATATCTGGTTATCTCTACCTTAAAGCAGCTAAAAACTATAACTGGCCATTAACATGTGGTATATAGAGGATAGTGAATGGACAAACTTTACGGGCAATGACTGCTAGGTCCACAGACTAGAAGTCAATACATCAAGCAATTCAATTCAATGAATGGTCAACCTACACGAAAAATTTTCTATGCCTAAATTAATAAAGGAAGGAAAGTTTTGTTACTGTGAATTTTTCAAATCTTTTTTAGAGCTCAGGAACTATCATATATTTTTAAAAAAATATATTAAAAATAAAGAAAGAGACAGGAGAGAGATGTCAATAAGAACCACTTCTTAATTGATAAATGTAACCTAATGGGGCGTGGGTTTAATCTTTTGCCTCGTAATTTCATTTGATTCCCTGTATTTCTGCAATAAAAGAATTTCATCCAGGTTGTCATTACAGAAACTTTTGGCTTTTGTTAAAACAATTCTTGACTTCATTATTTTAAACAATAATTTCGATGGTATATATTTTTACAGGCAACTTGTATTGCCCGGCCCCGAAAACCACACCGTGTAAAAGAAACGAGAGCCAGTCACCTTGTAAAACCGACAGTGACTGTTCAGCGTCAAACAAAAGTTGCTGCTATGACGGATGTGGTTATGTGTGTACGCAGTCGACTGCAGGTTTGATTTTCCACGAATATTTCTTAATAAATTATCTATTGCATAGTATTATAGCAAATATAATTTAAGCCAGATCTTTTATGCGAATCTAATTATGTATCAGAAAATCACAATGGGTTTGATTCCAGTCATCACCCGATTTTTTTTGTAGGGTGGTAGTTAGGGCGTCTGTGAATAAATATTTTAAAAATTAGAATTTAAATTAGTATATTCATCCGATTTTGAGTTCATTGATTTATTCCTACAATAATACCAGGTACAAATAAAACATGTGAAAAAAGTAAGACGTGTTCAAAGGCAATCCATTAACACCCAAATATAGTGACTGAAGTTTCCATGGTTTCATTAAACACAACTAGTTGACTAAGCAATGAACTCCTTGGATAAAAATAGCGCATTCCCTTGTATTTGGGGTACTTGTGTTGGGAAATATGGTCGGCCCTTCCCTTCAAAATATTTTTACCACTGCATGAGAAATGATTGGATTTACAAAATTTTTAGCTAGATAGAAAAAAGGGTAGTCAATATATTATATCTATTTTTAACGATAGTCTTTAGACCTTCAAGAACCTTAAAATTGTGCTTCAAAGAATGTGACATCATATTAATAAACTTGATCCCTAGTTGCGTGTAAAATATTTGCATAACTAAGACGTCAAAGAGTTCACATTATGATTTTTTTTTAATAACATCAGCCTTACTGTCTCAGATTATATTAATTCAAATATGCTATGGAAATTAAAAAAATGCATCATGGAGGATAATTTATCCATGAAATGCATGATTATTGCGGTGTTTTCCATTAGGATGGGACAAGTATTACAATAACTTGAGTAACTATATTAACATGTTGAGATTATTGTTATATTGTTCTTTTTCTTTGCCTAATTAGAAAAGCCAGGAAAATGCCCTTCAATTCTCGGCATGGGTAGCACAACAATAGAATGCAAAGACAATGAAGATTGTAAGGCAGATCTGATATGCTGCCCAAATGCCACTGGTGCATTGGTTTGTACTGTACCAGCAATAAACATGAAACAGGAACATGAACATGGTAAGTGGTGGATTCTACACTACTTTGTAAGACATTTTTAAAGCACATGGCATATAATTTATATATTACTTTAAATGATTTTTCAAGGGCAAGGTAACACGCCTAATGTTAAAAAAATCCCACATTTGAAAATTATGAAAAATTTAAAAATGTTCTCCTGTACATCTCCAATCAGTAGCTAAAATATCAGGTATACAATTTCATGATAGTTTTTAAGTTATGAATTTTTAAAGTTGACTAATTTAACATGGATGTTTAATTTCTCCATGTTAAATTAGTCAACTTTAAAAATTCATTGATAACTCAAGAACTAGTTTGTATTTGCATACCTGATATTTTAGCTACTGATAGGGGGTGTAGAGGAGAACATTTTATAATATTTTCATAATGTTCATGAATGGGATTTTTTTTAAAATTGGGCGTACTGCCTCACCGTTAATAGGTAATGCAATATGATTTAAAGTGTATATCACAGTTTTTAAAAAAAATACAATACAAAATATCAACAATAAAAAACAATCAAAGTTTTCATGAAAAAAGTCTATGAATTTAACAAACATTTTTAGAAAAATTAACTTCAAACCTTTAACAACAATGATATAAAATGTCTTAAAGGAATGCAGGCCTCAAATTAAAAATTTGACAGTCACAGAGAGTTGCTTGAGTTGACAATCAACATTCGGATAATTTTTTCCGTGCGCGATGCAGCTGCATGAGCGGGGGCTGCAAAGTAAGGGTGCAGGTCCTTGATGACGTCAAAATGACGTCAAAAAACATGGCGGCGTATGTATGGTTGTGCATTGTGGCATCATTTTCACGTCATCAAGGACCTATATCCTTACTTTGCAGCCCCCGCTCATGCAGCTGCATCGCGCACGTAAAAAATAATCCAAATGTTGATTGTCAACTCAAGCAACTCTCTGTGACTGTCAAATTTTAATTTGAGGCCTGTATCCCTTTAAAGTCAAACTCATGCAACGCATTCCCTTGTGTTCAAATGAGAGTATGTTTTTTGGAACTTTTTGAAGTCATAATATATTGCCAGAGTAATCTTGAGTAATTATAATTGATGAAGTGTTCATATAAATATTTTTTTAAAATCATATTTGTAACTATAGGTTGTCGTTAGACATTAATTATCCTTTTTTTATACGAATTGTCTCTACATCATTTCAGAAGTTCTTGGTTGCTTTTACCCTTATATACGATATAAGTCCCAGAAAGACTGTCCAAATTATGAACAGAATGACAAATGCAAAGTTGACAGCCACTGTGATGTTAACGAGAAGTGTTGTTGGAATGGATGTGGAGCGCACTGTATGCGTCCAACTTCTAGCAAATGTATGTATATACTACTAAGGAATTTAGATTTGCAGGCCCACCTCCCAGCTATATTGATGTTATATGAAGGCAACATTGACTTTAGGTTTTTCATCGGCAGTGTGCTGGCAAAGAAAAGGCATCAGTACTTGTAAATTTCAAACAATTATTGTTGGGAAAAATATTTTTTAAAGGAAAAAAAAATGAACAACAGTAAAAAATCTTTACTTTTTAATTTTAAAATATAATGTTCAAGAATAATTTTTCTCATCATAATTGCATCAAAATCTTCTACTCGCAATTCTTTTAAAAAAAACACATTGTTTCTTTAAAATGTCCATTTCATCAAAACTTTTTCATTGCTAAATGAAGGCTGATGTAGTACCATATTACACCTTTAAGAGCACAGAACGTGAAAGCATTGTTGGTACCAATAAATACAATTATTTTTTATATCAATAGTGATTTTCAATAAGTATAGTAGATACCATCATATGGTCAAAGTGACAGCGCTGATCATAAGATGGTTCTACTATAGTAAAAGGTCTTTGGATACTTTGAATTGAAATTATATTCTTTAGCAAGTATTGTAGGAAGGTGCATTTCAATGGACTGGTGCCCAGGAGAGCTTTGCGGGGTGTGAAAAGTGCAGCAATGTCGCATAGAGGCCATGTTGGTGATGAATTCACTGCTGTACGCATGGGTGCCAACATTTCTATCATACAATGTTAAAGCAAATTCACTTTTCTTGCCCTGTGAAGCCCCGCTCGACATTTCTCTATAAAAAGCACAATGTTATATATGTCAAATAGGTAGAAACCCACTTAACTTTTTTCCTCTCAACCTCTTCACCTTGTATATATTGGGTGCGATTCACGAAGCAGTTATCCACGTTTCTAACCACATTTAGCTTAACCACGTTTAACTATTCCTGTTTTAACGTATTAAGCCACCTAGTTAAACTTGGTGAAGCTAAACGTGGTTAGAAACTAACTGCTGCTTCGTGAATCGCTCCCAATATGTACACAACCTTCTAAAATTATGAAAAAAATATATGAGAAATAAGATACTCTACCACAATGCTATAACATACTGTATAGTGTACATATATACCTATTTCACTTTAACATTCAACACATTTCAACACATGTTCTAACACCTACAGATATCCCAAAATGCTGTCCAGATCCCAAGTACACGTCTCCAAGTCAGTGTACAGTGACAAACAGCATCGACGAGTGTATCAACAATACTTACTGTGGTGGATACATCAAGTGTTGTTTTGACGGTTGTGCCCATCGATGTGTGCCAGATATTGATTGTTCGCAGTTACGTGAGTGCTCAAAACGTTTCTTCAAAATATCCCACTATTATGGCATTCATCCCTTTTGGTCATAGAGATCATAATGTATACATAGAGAAAGATTGAGAAGGATGTTAAGGGAGGTTCAAAAATATTACGGGATTTGAAACTATATAATGCATGCATATTTACTTGTTATTTTGAAAAGTATAGGTTAATTCTATTTATTTTTATCAATTTTATTCATTATTTAGTTTTTAATTTAGGTGATTTTAGTGATATTATATAGTGCATTTTAACGCACAGATCGTGTAACTTTACGTTTTTATGAAGACTGTTGTTGCCATTAGTTATAATGCACAATTTTTGCGCAAAATAATCCTTTAGTAGGATATAAGTTTTATGTTCCTGTATAATATCATATATTTATGTCAGGTATGTACCAACTTTTGAGCTAGCACCCCTGGTTATGACTATTTTTATGTTACTTTAAAATCTTTGTGTGAGTTTCATGCTCAAAACTGAACTGGTAAGTTCCGTAACTTCAAAGAGATAATTATGTATTAATTTCAGATCCTGGAGTGTGTCCTGTTGACGCGGACTATGATTTTAAAGACTGCAAACAATCATCCTGTCATTCTGACAGTGATTGTAAGGGAACTGAGAAATGTTGTGATCTGACATGCGGAGGACGCTTATGTATGGAACCTCAGAGTAAGAAATATCATAATATTTAGTGAGAGAAGAGTTGCAAATTTCTTATCTTAAGGGTGCAAGGCCACCTAAGGCCACGGGGTTGACAGCGTCATCTCTTGAAAAATTCGTTTTTAATTTCTTATGGGCAGAGTTTTTATAGAATCGACTTGAAACTTAATTAAGGTATATGTAGACATTAACACTTTTGATACGTAGAAAAAAATTTATTTTCGTAGATGAAACCAGTTTTGGATTTGAATTTAAAAATTGGTTTTATCTACTATAATGGAATTTTTTCTACGTATCAAAAGTGTTAATGTCTATACCTTTATTCAGTTTCAAGTCGATACTCTAAAAACTCTGCCCGTAAGAAATTAAAATCCAATTTTTCAAGAGATGGCGCTGTCAACCCCGTGGCCTTAGGTGGCCTTGCACTTTTAAAGATTGAACTCCTCACAATAAAAATTAGACGATTGTAAAGAGTAAATGCAACAGTCAATATTCACACTGTTCTCTTTTTTTTTCTCTCTCGGACGCAATACAGTCGCAAGAACGAGTGCAGATGGAGCTGTATCGTGCTTGGAAAAATATAATGTTGTTTAATTATTTATTTTGCCAAAAAAAATTCCATGTTATAATAACTAATTACATGAATTAAAGATTAGGAAAAATGAGATATTTTACAAGATACTATAAGAAGCACCATGATATATTAAAATATTATTAATAAATAGTATGATATAAAATTTAGTAAAACAAAAAAACTTGTTGAATGTGAATTCCATAAAACATCATAATTTTTCATTTGAGGCCTATGTCCTTTAATAAGAAGGATTGTTGGGATAACATCACGCCGTCAATGAACCCAAAAATAAAGTTATATTGTTCCTTAAAAAAAAAAAAAAATCTAAATACCTTTATGTTATGATGTTTTTATACCTAATTTTTTTTATTTTTTTAAATCTATCTGCTTAAAATTATAACCAATAGATACAGGGTCGGAGAGTGTTCAGAAGGGACGATCAAATATCTATAAAAAAAAGTACCGATCTGAGAAAAACTTAGGTCTCTGATGATAGGATGATAGTGTTAGCTTCAATCTTATTTTTTTTTCTTTTGCTTAATGTTGATTTATTTCTGCATTCTTATATGATACAGAACATATTTTCCAACTTAAAAACCATGATTTTTCATGTGTTTTGTTACGTATTTGTAAGTTTTAAAATTCGCTCCAATTTTGAATCAAAGAAGGCAAGAATACACTGACAGTCAGCAAAACATTTTTAGTATCCACTAGTTTTTATTTATATTTGAAAAGTGTTGAGTTCAATTTAACTGATTTAAAACAGCATTTTCATTCCTGCAGAACGCGGCACGTGTCCAGCTAACTTCACCTCATCGTTCAAAGACTGCGCACTCAAGAGATGTATTACTGATGAAACTTGTTATTTCGGAGAAAAATGTTGTAAAAACACGTGTGGAGGACGGGAGTGTGTTGTAGTGGGTGAGGAACAGAGTTAAGTCTTCAGCATATAATCTACATCAGAATCAAAGAGGTGTATTCTTCTCCTTATGAAACTAATACGCTTTTTTCATGTGTACACTTGTTTAAATCTAATAATAAGTATAAATGTTGTTTTTTATATGCAAATTTTACATTAATTTAGTCAAAAATATTAACATTTTTTTTTTGGATTAATAAAGTGTCCACTTCAATTTTTTAGTACAGAAATGGATAGACAGTGCAAAGTTATGCTACCCTGTTTTTTTTTAAAGATTTTTTAGAGCTCGGGAACTATTTTTAAAAATTATTGAAAGTCCTTTTTGTGACGTCATGAGGCGGCAAGTCCTATCTTTTTCTTAAGGAGCGGTGCTTTGTGACGTCGCAAAAAGAACTTTCAATAATTTTTTAAAAATTGTTCCTGGGCTCTAAAAATGTGAAAAAATCAGGGTAGCATAACTTTGCACCTTCTATCCATATCTACAATAAAAAAATGAGGTAAATTCTCCATTGCTTTTAGATGAAAATCAAGAAACTTATAGACTTAAAAAATATGAAAGGATTATATTATTACCTGACATACACCCTCGAATATCTCAAAGAAATACACCATTAGGTGGTATGAAAAAAATATAGCAATGTTCTATGACCCGAGCTTTAACCAAAAACCGATATGACCCTGGAACTTAAACCAAAAACCGAATGCAGAAACAAAAATTTGCTCGAATCCACTTTTGCATAAAAATTAAAGAAAATCAATCCCTATAATCTTAATTCCCATAGGAGTTTGTTTTAATATGTTATAGAAAAATGGATTCGAGCGATTTTTTTAATCGGTTTTTCGTTATAGCTTGGGTCATAGCACTTAATTATACCACTTAAAGGCGCATTTCCATGGAGCGTGGAAAGCGAGGCTTGGCGCGGCGAGAAAGGCGCACTTGCTTCAATGTCATATGGCGGCCATGTTGGCGTGGAAAAAACACGGCGCGATTTAATCGCTGCGGGAAAGCGATTTTTCCACGCCAACATGGCCGCCATATGACATTGAAGCAAGTGCGCCTTTCTCGCCGCGCCAAGCCTCTCGCTTTCCACGCTCCATGGAAATGCACTTTTACGGTGTATTTTTCGAGGTATTCCATGGTGCGTTCGTCATAAGGCCCCATGTTAAGCGATGCGTTCACTCTGATTTTGGATTTGTTTTTTTCTGGTAAATTTGTGTGAAGTAGAATTTTTTTGAATTTCAGTTTAATATTGAAAACCACTTGAACTATTTTTAGAAAATACTAACTCATATCTTTTTATTACAGAACATTTAATGTCTTCAATAATACACAATGATTTTCTTTCATAACATTATAGGCAGATGTCCGGATCCCTTTGGTTTAGAAAAATCACCATTGAATTTAGAAATTTCGTGTAATTGGGAGGATAACTGCAATAATGCTGACCTCATATGTTGCAAGTTTGGTCCTAGAGAGCGGCGTATATGCAGAGTGCCTGAGGATTACACTAGTGAGTACTCTGATCTATATCCAAACATGATTTTGAATAAACTATTTTTGGAATTTTTGTGGGAGGATAACTTTTATTATATTTTTTTTTGTAACAAGAGTCATCATAATAGATTCAATAGCCAGTTCATTAGACTCCTGACGACGAGCTGGTTTCTTTGGCCTGGTTTGGAACTATTAAATGAATATCTCTATTTTAAGGTAGAGATAATACGCCCAATGTTAAAAAAAATCCCATTCATAAAAATTATGAAAAAAGATTAGAATGTTCTCCTTTACATACCTTTTATCAGTAGGTAAAATATCAGGTATACAAAAACGAGCTAGTTTTTGAGTTATTAATTTTTAAAGTTGAATAATTTAACATGGAGAAACGGAAATTTCATGTTAAACTAGTCAAATTAAAAAATTAATAACTCAAAAACTAGCTCGTTTTTGTATACCTGATATTTTACCTACTGATAAGGTATTTTAAGGACAACATTCTAAATTTTTTTCATAATTTTTATGAATGGGAATTTTATTAACATTGGGCGTGTTATCTCTACCTTAATGCATTAACAAAAATGTAACACGCGTGCATTGAAAAATGTAACACGCGTGCATTGGAAAATGTAACACGCGTGCATTGGAAAATGTGTCAATTAACTAACTATGACGTCACAATATTTTCCATGTTTTTAAGGGTGTTAATTAAGAAATTAAGAAAGGATTAAGAAAGGTCTTAAAACCAGTCAAAACATAACTTGAAATTCTTTAATTAAATATGCAATAAAAAAATATGGCTTACAATAAAAATATTCTGGCACAAAAGTAATTATTATACTAATTATGTTATACATATTATAATGGGTGCGATTCACGAAGCACTTATCCAGTTTTTTAACCACGTTTAGCGTAACCACGTTTAACTATACCTGTTTTACGTGTTAAATCACCTAGTTAAACGTGGTTAAGTTAAACGTAGTTAGAAACCTGGATAACTGCTTCGTGAATCGCCCCCAATATAATAATAAATATATATTGTACATACTATAATAGAAATTAATGTATGTATTTTTTTAAAAATAATTTTTTAACACTCCAACGCCCTTAAAATCATGAAAGCTATTATAAGTGTAATTTTTATTATTTTAGAGTGTGTTTTGTTAATTAAGAAACAAATTAGTGAATATTTTGTTAAGTGCAACGTGTTTTATTATAAATTATAATACAAGTTCTTAATAAACCTGCGCAATCTAGATTACAAATATTATAATTTTAAGTGACATTATTATTATATCAATTAGCTTATATAATATACTTCCTCTGTATAGTATCAAACTTGTACCACAGTCAATTAATTTTAAAAAAATTAACGTATTTTAAGTATTATTGTTAAAGAAATGTTTTTACAGTGTAATAGTTTATGTTACATTTCATATGTTAATTTATATTGTGGATGTCTTACCATGCAGAGAGCCGATATTATTGTGTTAGTATATTTTGAAAATTACCAATAAAGACTTGAATAGTAACAATAAAGAATTATTTTATATTATTGTAAAAATAACATAAATTTATTGCCATAAAAGATACAAAAAGAGGGAATAGTACATGATAGAACTCTCTGAAAGAAATCTCGACACCAAAAAACTGTTAAAAGTAAATTATTTTAATTTTCATTTATTTATTTTTTTATCATTGCTCCTATGTTTTTAACACAATGTTACTTCCACTTTTTCTTTTTTCCTCGCTCCTTCTGCAGCAAGAAGGTAGCAAACAACATTGTATCTTCCCTCACGAGTTTCACGTCACCATTCATCAAATCTATAATTAAATCTAAATCTGTGTTCGTTATTCAGGCGACGAAGGCTGTTGCCCCCCCGTAAGATATAATGGGACCGAATGTCCTTTCGAAGAAAAGTTCGGACAATGTAAGAACGACAAGGAATGTGAGCCCGGACTCAGTTGTTGCTGGAACGGATGTGGTGGCCGCTGTGTGCAACGAGTCAGCTGTAAGAGTAAGTGATGGCCAGTCAGATATTATAAGAAGATGAAAATTTTAGTGGCTTAATTGAAAGAAGGGGTAAAAATATGGTACTGTGAATTTTTTCAGATTTTTCTGAGACCGGGACCTATTTTTAAAAAATTATTGAAAATCTATTCATAGTCTATTGAGGACGTCACGGGCGGCACTCCTTAAGAAAAAGTATAGAGCAGTGCCACTTATGACGTCATCAAAATAGACTTTCAATAATTTTTTAAAAATAGTTTCCTGTCTCAGAAAAATCTGAAAAAATTCACAGCACCATATTTTTACTCCTTCTTTCGATTAAGCCACTAAAATTGTCTTATTCTAATACCTCATTAAATTAGACTAGCTGATTACAGGCGTAAGGCTATACTAATGCATTGAAGTATTGTTTTTATTACATGATTAGATAAAGAACTTTGAGTCATGTATTGTCAATTTTTTCATTTATTTTTTTAATCCTCCCTGCAAATCGTGCAAATCACTAACGTCATTGTTATGCAAATATTTTACACGCAAGCATGAAAAGACAGAATTTTGTATTATATTATTAGGACACAATAATAAGGTAAAAAAAAGTTGGTAAAGAAAACACAGAATTAATTCTCCCTAAAAATATTTCATACAGGTTTTTATTTCAATTTTGACATTTTTTTTTTCACTATTTTATTGTTTACTATTAATTCTTATAATAATATTTACAGAGTGCTGCCCAGATCGCCAGTTCCTAAACCGCAGACTGTGTCCAGCTGAAGAAAAGTATGATGAATGTAAAGATGATTCGAACTGTAAAAACCTTCTAAAATGCTGTTCCAATGGGTGTGGAAACCGCTGTCAGAAACCAGTCGCCTGCCGTATGTATAATCATAATCAAAATTTTACCTTATTTTTGGGTGACTTGACACTTAGTGAATAGGATCCCCTTTTTGAGTCACCCATTGAGCATTATGTATTAAAATGTATCACTGTGTATTATGTTCTTTTGCTCAATAAACATTTATATTATCAATCAATCAATCAATCAATCAATCGATCAATCAATCAATCAATCAATCAATCAATCAATCAATCAATCAATCAATCAATCAATCAATCAATCAATCAATCAATCAATCAATCAAAAAATATCGGTATAAATTGTTGGTTTATTATGCATTAATGCACTTATGTTATTATTATGATCTGCAGATTCTGCACTTACTACTATATAACGTGTAACATTTTGAATTTATTATAGATTGATTGATTGATTGATTGATTGATTGATTGGTATTTTGGGGCAAATGACACATTTTGGTCATGTATGCCCCCAAAAGAATTTCTTTTATAATAACATAATAACCCTAGGAGCATTTTACCAAGTGGGGAGGGGATGAACGTACAACTCTTTTAAAGCGAAAAAAAGTGTGAAATACTCTTCCAAAAAATTAGCAAAAAATTTTAATTTTTAGTCAGCCACCCAGCAATGTATTCCCGCAAAAAAAAAAAATAAAATAAAATATTAAGGAGTTTTATTATTAATTAACATGTGTGATTTAAATAGCACGTTATTTCGACCCCCCCACCTTTTCCTTGGTAAAGCGTTGAACAAAAAATACGTTGTTAATGTTAAGGTTAACACTACACTAAGTACCTGGTAATTGATTTGTAATTAAGGATTGACCTCAGTTGATTGAGATCTCGGATACGGCTCCCTTAAATGCTACAACATTTGCAGATAAATTACAAGTTTGAACACATCATTAATATAAGTGGCATGCAAATTTTGAAGTGGATCTGTCTTATCAGTTTTGAGAAAACTGAGGTAAAAGTTTAACATTGGCCTTATGGACGGAAACTGTGGAAATGGAGAGCTATTGTAAGGAAACCACCCAAACCATAAGCGATTAAGTTTTAGATCATTATAGAAATTTTAAAATTTATTTCATTCGGTTACGTCTGACAGAAATTTCCTTTAACTCACGTAGTAACTGAGGTCAAATGTTAAAATTAACTGATTTTGTACCTGTTATTTTCAGAGTGCTGCCCCTCTATCAAGTATCCTGATCCTAGACTGTGTCCTCCTGAACAGAAATATGATAGATGCAAAAACGATACCAGCTGCAAAAACGGACGGAAGTGCTGCTTCACCGGATGTGGAAACCAATGTCTTCCTCCCGTGGAATGTAGTAGGTGGAATTATTATTATTAAAAAATCTTTAATGTGTGGGAGGTGTGGCGCAGTGCGCTTGACCGGGTCTCGTCAGATCACCGAAGTCAAGCAACGCCGCGCGTGGTTAGTAGTTGGATGGGTGACCATTTTCAACAAAAACCACGTTTCCCACCCAGGGGTAAAACGTTGCGCTTTTCCACTATGTGGTTCCCCTGGCCTTGGACCATTGCACTTCCGGTTCATTGACAAAAGCTGTAGCGTCCATCCTGGCTGAGGTTTCCACGTTTCCCTCAGCCGCAGGCAAATGCCGGGATGGATTTGCAAGGCCGTGGCCGCCCTCGTTCCAGAAGAGCCCGCGAAACGCTCAAGTTAGGGTTTCGGAAGGTTCGGGGTTTCAAAGTAGTATATGTAATTAGTAAATAGAAGTACCCAATAGGGTTTGATTAAAAACTAAAAAAAAAAAAAAAAAAAAAAAAAAAATACAATGACAAACATGTATATTTTAAATTGTGCCATGTTTAAGAACAAATATATCCAGAACTGGTGAATTTCAGTCTTATAATACCAGAAATTAAGATAAAAGAGGTTTTAAAATGCATAACTCAATTCTATTAGAAAAAAGTTCTGGTTATATGACAAAGCCTAATATTTATGACTTTTTACCATTGTGTCTTAGAGAGGTTGAGAAAGAAAAATTATTTTAAATAGAAAAATATATATTTTTATTATATTATTATTATTTATTTATTTTAGCAATATATACATACCGGCCAAGGTTAAACAATTAACCCTGTCGGCCGCTACAGAGATTCATAAAAAATCTTCAAGATATTAGATCATGCAGTATTAAAGAAAAATATTAATGCATTGAGAACTAAATGAATAAGAGAATAATTTTACACAAAATCATAGAGATGAAATTATTTTTGACCCTAATGTTCTAATACAAAAAGTATAACATTTTAATTACAATATAAAATATAATATAATAAAGAAATGTAGTATATACTCTGTATTTACTTAAGTAATAACTGTAATAAGTTATTTTATCAGAAGATATTATACTGTCTATTGTTTTTTTTATTGTTATTTGTCTATAATTATAATTACCTTATAGTTATAATTATATATTTGAATGGACAATTTTTGCATCATTTTTTTTACTAGCTCAATCGAAAGAGGAGGTCAAAAAATACACATGTGAATTTTTTTAGATTTTTGTTCGTATCGCATCATGGCTAAAAGAGAGGTCACGTGACCTGGAGGCATCGCCCGCGTCGCCTATGACGTCATTGAACTGTTCGGTCAAACAAACGATCGACTTTATAACGCTTGTAAACAACCACGCTGCTATGGAAACAAGCAACAATTAATTTACAGTTTATAAGTGTTATATAGACGATCGTTTGCTTGACCAGACAGTTCAATGACGTCATTGGCGATACGGGCGACGCCTCCAGGACACGTGACCTCTTTACATCTCTATTTAAGCCATGATGCAGTAAGAATAAAAATTTCATAAAATTCATAGGTGTATTTTTCGACTTCCTCTTTCGATTAAGCTACTAAAAAAATGGGATGCAAATTGTCCATTTAATAATTCTGAGAATTACTGTTTTGACCTTGTTGATGTTTGTGTTATGTGTTTTGTACCCTCTATTCATTTCTGCAATATTTTTTTTTCATGTATATATGTTGTCCATTCATTAAACTTAATATTATTTTGCAAAATATATGAATATATATATATATATTCATATATTTTGCAAAATAATATTAAATTTAATGAATAGACAACATATATACATGAAAAAAAATATTGCAGAAATGAATAGAGGGTATCAAATTATACTACACTGAATTTTTTCACATTTTTTTGAGTCCCGGAACAATTTTTAAATAATCATTAAAATTTCTTTGATTTAAGTTGACACCCCTGAATCTTTAATAAAAAGGATATAGACTGGACGCCTATTGACGCCTCCAGGGGGCGTGGCCGCACTTTCAATAATTATTTAAAAATAGCTCTGAGTCTCAAAAAAAAAAAAAAAAAAAAAAATCTGAAAAAATTTCAGAGTAGCATAATTTGATACCCTCTAATTATTTCTGCAATAAAATATTTTCATGATGCATGTTGTCCATTCCCCACATGAAAAATATACATTTTATTATAAATAACAATTAATGAAACGTAAATTTCTTTAATGAATAATTTTCATTTCAGATCCCAGTAAATGCTGTCCACTTCCCAAATACCCAAATCCGAATGTTTGCCTACTTGAACAGATATACGACCAATGTGTGGATGATTCTTACTGTGAAAAAGGACTTAAATGTTGTTTCAACGGCTGTGGACATCGTTGTCTGAAGGCTGTGAAGTGTAACGAGAAAGGTAAGTACAATTCTGAACACCACGAATGTTACATTCCCCCGAGTTGAAATCATTTCATCTTTTATTAATTTTTAATGTATCTCCTTTTCTTTCTTTCTCCTATTTTGCACAAATTTTGAAGAAGTAATTACATATTTTTACTCTTATTGAGTATAAATTGCTAAGAAAATTGTCTCCATTGTATCATCACTTTGAGCAAAGACGAAATAAGATGTGTTTTTGATGTAAAAAAAAAAAGTAATAAAATTAGAGTTTATTAGACTTGTAAATTATGAGTCATGATTTTTCAACTATAAAAAGGCATGCTCTGTTTTTCTGTGTTCTAAAAAATTTGATGAACTTGAAATTTGTTAGGTTTTCTAGACTTTGTGGTCTTCTTACTATTCCCAAAATTACAAATCTGCATAACAATCTCTTTACGCTGCAGCGTCAGCAATTTTTAAGAGTAATTTCTTGCATTCAGAAGTTGTTAT
The DNA here is from genome assembly GCA_949825025.1 of Siphlonurus alternatus. Taxonomy (NCBI): domain Eukaryota; kingdom Metazoa; phylum Arthropoda; class Insecta; order Ephemeroptera; family Siphlonuridae; genus Siphlonurus; species Siphlonurus alternatus. The sequence continues at coordinate 6,667,257 of OX463786.1, read as the reverse complement.
GCTATGTTCGTCTATGTACAACCTAAACGATTGAATAAAAAATTTGAATATTAATAATTATTTAACCCAATTATGGTCTAAGAATTTAATTAACACTATAAATTAATATTTAATATAACTTCAAGAAATTTAATTTGTGAAGAATAAACAATATTATATATATATATATATATATATATATATATATATATATATATATATATATATATATATAATATATTATTATATTAAATACTATTTCCCAATATATATATGTACCAAAAATGAATAAATCATTGCTTTAAAATAATATATTAATTAAGTGTAGTAGTCGTCACAAATTTTCGTTGCAAATTTAGGTTTGATTTGATTTGTTTATATTGGATCCAATATAGAAATGCCATATTATTGATACACGATATAGTAAATCTCCAACAAAAATATGTTACATGTACATCAGTTCTGTAATTGCATCAAAACATTGTGGTTTTGTATAGTTCATCAGTCAACGGTATATCAAAATTTATAACGGGCTAATCTGACTGGTGAGATTGATGATAAATTTATTTTTTTTACATCGCTGGATTATTAGAAATCAGTTAAATCATAGTAGATATAGTATTTTCAGTAATAATTTAATCGTATAATGCTGTTTTTTTTTAATTACATTGTTTATAATGAATGTATTAATTAATATATTTAACAATGGACAACATACATGAAAAAATTTTATTACAGAAATGAAGAGATGGTACCAAATTATGCTACTCTGAATTTTTTCAGATTTTTTTGAAACCCAGAACTATTTTCAAATAATTGTTGAAAGTGCTGCCACGCCCCCTGGAGGCGTCAATAGGCGTCCAGTCTCTATCCTTTTTATTAAGGCTGCACAAAGTGCCAACTGAAATCACAGGACTTTCAATAATTATTTAAAAATAGTTCCGGGTTTCAAAAAAATCTGAAAAAATTCAGAATATCATAATTTGGTACCCATCTATTCATTTCTGCAATAAAAAAATTTTCATGTATGTTGTCCATTATAGAAAATGCTACATTTCTGTTTTTTTTTCTTAAGTGTTTTATTATTATATATTTGATTGACGTGTTTCCTGTTGTATTTATGATTTAAGGTGATTGAGTGTAGCACCGGTAGTTGGTAGCACTGACGTATCTTCACAATGTTAATTTTTGAATGTGCAAATCTGGAGTAATTTTGAACCTAGAGCTTAGCTGGTTGTTGAAATGTCAAGATAATGAGTTTCTCTAGGGGACAGATTAAGTTTTTATGCCTTTAATTAAATAAAACTATTTTTTTAAAAATTTAAAAGACTTTTATTCTTTTTTAAAAAAATGTTAAAAAATAGTTTTATTTAATTAAAGGCATAAAAACTTAATCAGTCCCCTTGAGAAAATCATAATTTTGACATTATTTCAGCAATCAGCTAAGCTCTAGGTTCAAAATTACTCCAGATTTGTGTATTCAAAAATTAACATTGTGAAGATACGTCAGTGCTACCAACTACCGGTAATCACCTTAATAAACGAATTTATTTTGCCAGGTTCATGCACCGTAAAGCTCGGTACATGCCCCGCTCCGTGGTTCACTCCTGAAGATTGCCAGCGTACAAGCTACATTCCTTGCCAGAATGACCTAAACTGTCAAGGGGAACTCAAGTGCTGCCCCAATAACTGCAGTGGTGGATTCTCGTGCATCCCTCCGATGAGTATGTAAATTTTATTAAGGCTTAACCTGAGAAATTTGGACGAAAAATTCTTCAAATTAAGTTGGTAGACTTACAACAATCGTCAAATTAGCTCTGAATTTTTTCGGATTTTTTTAACCGTTGGTTTAATTATAATTAATTTATTTAAATGAGAATTTTGTATCCTTTCAATGTTAAATTTGTTAATTAGTATTGCAAAAAAACTGTACAACAGATTCTTTTACTTTTCTTTTTTTACTAACACCTAATTTTTTAGACTGTTTTTCTGAATTGTTTTCATATATTTCGAACCGTGGCGATGATTGTTTTTCATATGCCCTAAGAAAGTTGGCAACGCTCTCACAATCAGGGACTGTAGTCACCTCCCCCTCCTGCCAGATTATTCGCTTTACTAGTGCAACAGTGTTGCCACTGTAGCCACGCCTCTTTTTATCTGTGACCTTGACAGACAAATTCTCAGGTTATACCTTAATAACTTGTTGTTTTTTTTATTTAAGGATTAACCTCAGTTGATGAGCTGCTCAAAATCATAATTATAAGTGATAAAGTTTTACATCATTCTCTAAATTTTAAAATTTATCTCATTCGATTCCATCTAACAGAAAATTCCTTTGACTCGCGTAGTAACTAAGGTCAATCGTTAAATATTTTTATATCTATATAATTCAACTCATTATATAAATGCGACAATCATGCAAATTGCAAAACTCTAACAGTTAAAAAATAATTTAAAATATATTAACATTGTGAAGATAGAGCAGTGTTGCCACTCACTCTTTTTATGTTTCAAATTCATTATTGATTGATTATTTGGTTGTTTCTCCATCAAATGCCAAAATTGTATACATATATATATATATATATATATATATATATATATATATATATATATATATATATATATATATATATATATATATAATTAATATATAATTAATATATTAAATTTAAGTGTAACGCTTTGTTATTGTTATAAAAACACGTCCAAAAGACAAAAGATGTAAAAAACATAAAACAATATCACTGTAAAAATTCTTTAACATAAGGGGCATACATGACCAATATGTGTGAATGGGAATTTTTTATTGCAGAAATGAATACAGGGTACCAAATTGTGTTATGATAATCTGATTTTTTTTTCAGATTTTTATTTTAATTCCGGAACTATTTTTAAGTAATATTGAAATTTCTGTGATTTAAGTTGGCACCCCTGAATCCTTAAGATAAATAAATAATAATGCTTAGACGCCTATTGACGCCTCCAGGGGGCGTGGCCGCACTTTCAATAATTATTTAAAAATTGTTCTGGAATTAAAAAAAATATGTAAATATTCAGAATAGCATAATTTGACACCCTCTATTCATTTCTATAATAAAAAATTTCCTGTTGGTTGTCCATTGCTCCAAAATATCTACCGGTCAAACAACTTTAACAGAGTAAAAGCAAATATTAAGGAGAAATGATATTGGTATAATTTATTATATATATAACTTGTTTAATGTTTATATGCTTGAAACCATTGTCAGTTAACTTAAAGGGACATAGGAAAATGCAATCATGAATGCATAAAAAGTTTATGTAAGATAAGTTAGTGTGAGAAATGAGTAGATTTCCGTTGTCGGACCATCCCCCGAATTTATAAAAATTAAATATATAGACAGCCGCAGGGCAATTGCACATCAGGCAACATCGCACTGAACATGGCTGGGCGGGAGAAAGGGGGAGTGAGTTCCATGGAAAAGAGGCAGCTGTGTTGCCTTTCGTGATTGCTGACGTCAGCAATCCACACTTTAGTTACTCGCTGGGCGTTTACTCTGAGGCACTCGCCACCGTGCGGCATGTATTCATACTCAGTTAGTTGGTAACTTTTAAATAAAAAATACTTATTTTTATGGTCCCCTGTTCCTTTAAGTTTACTTATAGAAGGAGGTATTTTATTATTACAAAACTTTAGTTATAATGGATTATCGACCTCAATTTTTTTTTTATTGCAGAAATGGATAGAGGGTGAAAAGTTATGATACCCTGACTTTTTTCAGATTTTTTAGAGCCCAGGATGTAATTTTAAAAAATTATTGAAAGTACTTTTTGTGACGTCACGTGGCGGCAAGTCCTATCTTTTTCTTAAAGAGCGGCGTCTCGTGACGTCACAAAAAGAACTTTCAATAATTTTTTAAAAATAGTTCCCGGATTCTAAAAAATCTGAAAAAAATCAGGGTAGCATAACTTTGTACCCTCTACCCATTTCTGCAATAAAAAAATTTGAGGTCAATACTCCGTTAAAAAAAGAGAATATATGCAAGTATTGAGACAGCTCTTGTTTCCAGAAAAGCCTGGTTTTTGCCCCCTTCCCGTCAACTCTGTCTGCGTATGGCACAAAATTGACTACTGCAAGAGTGATGACTGCTGTCCTGGTGACCTCAAGTGTTGTGAAAATATCTTTGGGAGCTCCTGTGTCACTCCACTATCGGAAAGTAGGTATCTGAATACATATTTTAATATAATCAATAATAGAGTACCGATCTCAATTTTTTTTATTGCAGAAATGGATAGAGGGTGCAAAATTATGCTACTCTGAATTTTTTTAGATTTTTCTGAGTCCGGGAAATATTTTTAAAAAATTATTGAAAGTACATTTTGATGACGTCACGAGGCGCCTCTCCTTAAGAAAAATATAGGACATTAACGCCCGTGACGTCATAAAACTGACTTTCAATAATTTTTTAAAAATACTTTCCGGTCTCAAAAAAATCTGAAAAAATTCAGAGTAGCATATTATATGTTTGCACCCTCTATCCATTTCTGTAATAAAAAAAAATTGAGGTCGATACTCCATTAATGGACAACCTGAATGAAATTCTTTTATTGGAGAAATAAATAGAGGGTACCAAATAGAGTAACAACTTTTCATTACAAAAATGAATAGAGGGTGCAAAGTTATGCCACTCTAATTTTTTCATATTTTTTAGAAACCGGAAAGTATTGCTAAAAGTTTTGCCGAGATTGGGTTTGAACCCACGCTCCTTTTATAGGTCTTATCTTTTTATTAGGAGAGGGGTCAAGAGACGTCACTTTCTCTGTACTTTCAATATTTAAAAATAAATAAATAAATAAATAAAATCCCGGACTCTAAAAATTGGAGTGACGTAACTTTGCACCCTCTATATATTTATTTTCTGCAATAAAAAAATTTGAGATCGATACTTCATTATAAATATATGCTGATATGATTTTTGATAGGTTATTTTGGGACCCGAAACAATTTTTATATAATTATTCAAAGTGCGGACTCCCCCTGAGGTGTATAGGCCCCATCCTTTTTTATTAAGAATCCAGGGAGGCCAACATAAATTACAGAACTTTCAATAATTATTATTTAATTTAATAATAATTATCAAGTTATTATTTGGCATAATTTGGTACTCTCTATTCATTTGTATACTAAAAAAATTCATGCAGATTGTCGATTTTATAATTTCATTTAATAAAATTATGCTGCAATTAATGTATTCTTTCTTGAATTTGTCTTTAAAATTTGTACACTCGTCATCTCGAAAAATTTCCCAATGGACAACATACATGAAAATTTTTTATTGCAGAAATGAATAGAGGGTACTAAATTATGCTACTCTGAATTTTTTCAGATTTTTTTGAAACCCAGAACTATTATTAAATAATTATTGAAAGTGCGGCCACTCCCCCTGGAGGCGTCAAGTCTCTATACTTTTTATTAAGAATTCAGAGGTACCAACTGAAATCACAGGACTTTCAATAATTATTTAAAAATAGTTCCGGGTGTCAAAAAAATCTGAAAAAATTCAGAGTAGCATAATTTGGTACCCTCTATTCATTTCTGCAATAAATTTTTTTAATGTATGTTGTCCATTGCAGCCTTGTTAATCACCATACCCAGTGTTAATCTTACGGGACATGCATATCATGGTGATTAAGAAGACTGTAAGTGGGAAATACTCCAATACGATGAGTTTATGTAAGTCTGAAAACAACTTAAAACTCATACATTCAATTAATCTTACAGAGACCGCCGTGTCTTATGGGTAGAAATTTGAAGAACCTTTAATTTATTTCCACCGGAATTCCAAGAGGCCACGCCACTATCGACCAATCATCTTGGTTTCATTATTTATGACGTCATTCGAGCTGGCCAATCGCTGATCACAAAATCACCGATTGGCTATCTCGGATGACGTCACTGATGATGAAACCAACGATGATTAGTCGATAGTGGCGTGGCCACTCGGAATTCCAGTGGAACTAAATTCAAGGTTCTTCAAATTTCTACCCATAAGACACGGCGGTCTCTGTAGTGACTGTTAATCTTATTCACAGAGTCTGGGTTGTGTCCCAAAAAGCAATTGAAGTTTAGTAGCTCCAAAACGGTCTTTGAAGACAGGTGTCAAAGTGATGCTGACTGTCCAGAAAACCAAAAATGCTGCGTCAACAGAAATTGGAAAACGTGTAGAATACCAGATTTTATCTAACTGTAATTTGTAGTGTTTTGTCGTATGAAATTTTCAAATAAATTTATGTTGAATATATTTTTTATTACACTTTTCGGATTTTTACCTTTGCCAGTGTTCGATGTAATCCATCTGTGTGTAGCGATGGTCACTTAGTGTCCGTGCACGTCACTAACACTTGCATGTACTACACATATCACTACGTTTCGAGAGTCAACCGCTCTCTTCCTCAGGTGATATGAGACTTTTAATAATAAATTTATGTGAAATAAAAAAATTCTAATAATATTTTAATAGAAATTTTATTCAATAACTATCATGTAATTAAAATTTCCCAAAATGAATCAATTTAATATATTCATCGGATGTGAATTTCCCTTTTTTTTGGGGGGGGGGGAGGGGAATCAAAGATGTTGTATTGTAACAATGTGAAAAAAAAACAAAACAAAAACAGCAATAAAATAAAATAATACCGTGAAAAATACATAATTTACTAATAGCGTTAAATTATAATTATATGGAATATATTATATGTTAGATCCATAAAAACAATGCCAAAAAAAGGTTAATAATTTGGATGTATCATTATTATTATTTTTTTTTTATTCATCATTATAGAATACATAATACAGTTTAGATGACATTTTGAATACAATACATTCGAAGGTTTTATATTATAATAAATTGTTCAACTATTCACCAATTATAAAAGGGATTATTGAGAGCGTTGAGGATTTTAGATTTTAATTTTGAGGTTTTTAGGCTGAATAAAAATTACATTAATTTCATTTATAATTATTTTGCATTATATAATTTAAAAAAAAAAAATGGGGGCATACATGACCAAAATGTGTCAATTGCCCCAAAATACCATCCAACCAACCTGAAAATATAAATATTGAATACTAATTTATTTCTATACAATTGTTAAGAAATTTAAATTATTATATATTAAAATAAATTAAACATTATATAAAAAACATATTTTCCAGTCAGATAGATAATAAATATTTGATTTACATATTTATTTATTATAAAAAAAAAATTACACTAACCCCCTTTTTAGACAGTCGTAATCTTCCATATCACATAATAACTTAATGTACACTCCTCGCCTCTGAAAAAATTCGCTTCTACAGCCTTGTTAATCACCATGCCCTGTGTTATTCTTACGTGACATGGTGATTAACAAGGCTGGGAGATGTTCAAATACCGCCAATGGTGCGCTGACCGGTATTTGAGTTAGCAATACTAATAAAAAGCACTCTGAATTCTATGAAGAATGAGCCTTATTAGAGCATTCTACGACAATTTGCTGATTTTATATGAATTTTTAAAACTTTTTTTGATGACGTCATACCATTGAATCTTAAATGGGAAAATGCATCAGTTAACATTGCTAAAATGAAAAGTTATTGAGGTAGGAATTTCAAACCTTCATTATCGTGATTCTAGCACCTAAAAACCTTGCAAATGAAGTTTTAGTTACATTTCAATATTAAGTATGGGATTTGGTAATATATGTTAACTGATATATTTTCCCATTTAAGATTCAATGCTATGACGTCATTTTTGAGAGGTTTTAAAAATTCATATAAAATCAGGAAATTGTCGTAGAATGCTGTAATAGGGATTGTTCTTCATGAAATTCTCGTGCCTTTTGAAATATTGACAGAAACTCCCAACTTTTTTTTTTGGTCAGTAACCCATTAAGAATTTGCGTAAAGTTAGGCAAGAAATTAAGATTTATTTGATTTATTTATTTTATTTCCTATGCTTCAGTTTTGCGTAATTTTACGCAAATTGTTAATTGGCGGTATTTGAACACCCCCTTGCAGAAGAAGGGACCTTTTTAGAGGAGAGGACTGTACATTTAAGAATAAGTTGACCTTTGACATTGCAATCAAATTTAAGCTTAATACACTAATCTCTTATTCATTTAAGCTTGTATTACATTATACAATTTGTCTAACTATTGCATGCAATTTTTCTTTCCTTACAAGAAAACTTCAACTCCATTTGTTTGTATGGAGATGAAATTTTCTTGTAAGGAAAAATTGTAAGCAAAATTGTATCGTATAATACCGGCTTTACATTTGATAAAAACAACATTAACCTCTGACATTGATATCAAATTTTATATCTAACTACTCTACTCTCCCCAACATATAAAACAGCGAGACTCTCACAGTGTGAACATGTGTGGACACGTGTCTCTGTTGTGTCTTTGTTTGTTGTTTGTCTCCTCGAACATCCAGGGTGGACAGGAGAACCTTACCTCCACGTGGACCACAATCGTCAGGCAGGTGAGGTCATAATGTGATGGTAAAGAAGGATTTTTGTATAATTAACCTTATATTTTTGATGAAGTCATATATAGTTGGTAATGGAGTATCGACCTCAGTTTTTTTTATTGCAGAAATGGATAGAGGGTGTTGCTGCCCTGATTTTTTTCAGATTTTTTAGAGACAACGAACAATTTTTAAAAAATTATTGAAAGTCCTTTTTGTGACGTCACGCGGCGGCAAGTCCTATCTTTTTCTTAAGGAGCGGCGCCTCGTGACGTCACAAAAAGAACTTTCAATAATTTTTTAAAAATACTTCCTGCATGGTCTCTAAAAATTCTGAAGAAAATCAGGGTGGCAAAACATTGCACGCTCTATCCATTTCTGCAATAAAAAAATTGAGGTCGATACTTCATTACCAGACAAGGCAGTTGACGCAGTGGTATGCGCCTCTGGTTCGTAATCGGATGGTTGTGATTTCGATCCCAGGCACCGCCAAACTTTTCACCAGTGGCGGTTGCTAAAGAACTCGTGCATCCGGGAGGTGATTGATAGCATCCTCCATCAATTACCGACCATCCTGACTGAGATTTCCATGGTTTCTTCAGTCACAACCAGGCGAATTCTGGGATGGATTGTTATAGGCCATGGCCGCCCTGGTTTTGAAGGGACTCACAAAAGTCGGGTCTACGAAGTGGCTTTGGCTTATATAATAATCCAACCCAGCAGTAGCCTAGCTGAAACTGAGGGAACCAAGGAAAACCTTAGTCATGTTGTTTATCAGGAATTGATTTTTCAATTTAAAGAGAATATGCGTTATAATATCAGACCATGTGGAAACTCGATCATAGTTTAATTTATTCCGTTCATAGGACGCTCAAGCTTGGAGGGATGAGGGAAAGGAGGGAGCAGAGAAAACCATTCGTATGTACACTGAGCAACTGTCCAGTTGCAACTCAAGGTGGGTATATATAATTTGACAGGAGCGGATCCAGGGGGGGAGGGCCGTATCCCATCCCCTTAAATTTCAAATTTAACATGGGCAATATAAGCATATTTCCTACTTCAATTATTTTTAACATTGGTCTTATGATAAGCCCCCCTCCCCCGAAATTTGAATCCGTGCTTGTAATTTGAAGTAAGAGAGACATACATAATAGTCAATAATCGTAGACATTTCTTACCTTGTGATTTCCAGGCTAGACGAGACAACACAGAAGTTAATAACCATATCAACAGAAAATTTGATGCTAAAACAGCAGCTTGAGGACGCCACAAACAACCTTGGAATGAAGATCGAAGCTGGCTTTTTAAACATGACGCAAGAACTAGACTCAAAATACAATCGGTTACAAAGTACACAACGGGAAATATTGCAGGTAGGAATTTCAATAATAATCATTTCTTTTAAGCATGTAAGGTGTTTTCACAAAAAAAGACTTGGCTTATATATTTTATTCCAGAAAATTTTAATACCACATGTTCAGTACTATATATATATATATATATATATATATATATATATATATATATATATATATATATATATATATATATATATATATATATATATATATATATATTTACAAGGATACACCCCTAAGAGCTTACAGCTCGCGGCGGGGTATTGGGTAGGGATAAGGTAGGGAACGGATAGTGGCCACGGCCTGCATGCTTACGCGTCCCAGCATTCGCTGAGGTGAGACTGAGGGAACCGTGGAAAACCTCAGTCAGGACGGACACCTCTACTTTTTCTCAATGGACCAAAGCGATGTCCAAAGCCTGAGGAACCACACACATGTGCATCACTGCACTGGGTGGAAAGCGAGATGAATTTACCCCAGGGAGGGAGCAACGTATTTTTTACTTGAAACGGTCACCTATCCAAGTACTAACCACGCTCGACGTAGCCTGACTTCGGTGATCTAACGAGAACCGGTCAATGCACTGCGCCTAGCTCGACCTCTTAGTACTCGATTTGATCACTTTTTGGTATTAAAATCTGTGATAAAATCTATGCCTTTTTTTGTGAATAATCCCTCACAGTAGCGTTTATTTCTTGTAAAGTTGTTGCTTTATTTAACTTCCTTTCTTTTTTAATAAACGTGTTTCAAGTAAGCACTAATCTATTAATTAATTGTTTTTTCTTTTCTTTTTTATTATAGGTTATCGAAGCAAAGAAATTAAGTGCTAATTGTGAGTATAAAAATTTCAAAAACAATATTTCCATTAATTTTTTATTTTTTTTTTATGCAATTAACATTTAAAAAAAAATTATTATAACAACCAGTCTGATATTTTTAAGATTTATTAGACAAGCTACAGCAACATACTAGTCCAGGAAAGTTATGAAAATTATTTAAGGGAGGTGGAAAAAATTAGTTACCAGCTGAAACTTTGTACACAGGTAACTGACACCTATATAAACCCACTGTAAAAAGTCCCCTCGATTTTTCCCGGGACGATCGCCGGAATCCGGGTTTGTCCCGGAGAAATGAAGGGTTTCAAAATTATTTTTTTTCTCAAAAACTATCTAACAGATTTTAATAAATAAGATGTCAAATTGAAGCTGACATAGCACAGGATACGAAAAAAAAATATTTTGGGGATAAAAAATTATTCTAACCTAGCAAAAAACAATAAATAATTAAATTATGCATAAATTATATACTTTTAATTAGAGATTGCACTGAAAGTATTACACATATCGATTTTGAGTTTATTTTCAATCATTTGCACAATTATACCAAGAATTTATTACTTCTTACACGAAGAGTCTATCTTCAATAACAAATAAGTTACAAACGATATTGTAAAAGAAAGCGGGTGAAATTTTAGAAGGAGAGACGGGACGGCGGCTATATAAACGTGCGAAACACACATTGAAAAGCCTCGTTGTAGCGGCTGTTTTGATGCAACAAAAAGGAACAAATAGTGATTATATCTGTATACGGTCACATTCTTAAAAATATTATTTGCATTTTATTACCCGTAATATTTTCAGTTTTCACCTTCATTTATTGTAACCCATAAAAATAATATTCTGTGGGTAAGTTTGTGGGTTAATGTTTAATAAATATCATGCTTACATGCCAATATCACATGTATAATTTTTAAAGTTGATCTGCAGTTTTTGTGTTTTATAATTTTATTGCAAAGCATATTAGCATAATATACCTATGTGATATATAATTTAATGTTAACTGCAGTTGATGTAAGATGTACAGTACTGTATCAATAATATATATCATGCACACCTATATGATAATTGAAATAAAATTGAGGATGATAATATTAAAGTAATTTATTTCTTTCAAATTAGAAATTCATATAGTAATTTTATTGTGGTCACGTTAAACGCTATCATAATCATATAAGTTGACTATAAAACTATAATATAAATACATAATATATTTGTCATATAAGGGTGATTTGCAGCATTCAACTCCTCGGCAGGTATAGTAGCGCACATTGGATTATAGTGGGGTGACCATGATGCATAATTATACATATTTGTTGGATATTATATGCATTACATTTTGTAGCCTTAATTTATCAAATGGATTCGAGAGAGCCCACTAAGGGACTGTGTTCTATATTTTAGTTACTCCTTGTATTGCATATTCCCAATCTGTTGGTGTGATATTAATGACATACCAAATAATCCAGGCGTGTACTTATAATGTATGGTACACGTGGTGCAGCTAGAAATATAATTAGTGACGCAAAAGGCTAAGGAGAAGACAGCTCATGGCGATTATACTGAAGTGACTGAGGGAACCATGGAAAACCTTAGTCAGGATGGAAACCTTTAATTTTTTTCTTTTCATTAATAACAACAATATTTGCAAAAGCAAAAGTATAATACACATAATTAAATGTAGTTGGATAAATAACCTTTTTTAGAAATAATTTCACTGCTCTCTTCATCATTCATCTAACATTCCAATATATATGATGATATTGATGATACTCTTGTACACTTGTGTGAGTTTCCCTAGGTTTTGCACATTTCAGTTTTTCTTAATAAAAAGAAAAAAAATTAAAGGTATCCATCCTGACTAAGGTTTTCCATGGTTCCCTCAGTCACTTCAGTAATCGCCATGAGCTGTCTTCTCTTTAGCCTTTTGCGTCAGTAATTATATTTCTACCACCACGTGTACCATACATTATAAGTACGCGCCTGGATTATTTGGTATGTCATTAATATCACACCAACAGATTGGGAATATGCAATACAAGGAGTAACTAAAATATAGAACACAGTCCCTTAGTGGGCTCTCTCGAATCCATTTGATAAGTTGAGGCTACAAAATGTAATGCATATAATATCCAACAAATATGTATAATTATGCATCATGGTCACCCCACTATAATCCAATGTGCGCTACTATACCTGCCGAGGAGTTGAATGCTGCAAATCACCCTTATATGACAAATATATTATGTATTTATAGTTTTATAGTCAACTTATATGATTATGATAGCGTTTAACGTGACCACAATAAAATTACTATATGAATTTCTAATTTGAAAGAAATAAATTACTTTAATATTATCATCCTCAATTTTATTTCAATTATCATATAGGTGTGCATGATATATATTATTGATACAGTACTGTACATCTTACATCAACTGTAGTTAACATTAAATTATATATTACATACTTATATCACATAGGTATATTATGCTAATATGCTTTGCAATAAAATTATAAAACACAAAAACTGCAGATCAACTTTAAAAATTATACATGTGATATTGGTATGTAAGCATGATATTTATTAAACATTAACCCACGAACTTACCCACAGAATATTATTTTTATGGGTTACAATAAATGAAGGTGAAAACTGAAAATATTACGGGTAATAAAATGCAAATAATATTTTTAAGAATTTGACCGTATACAGATATAATCACTATTTGTTCCTTTTTGTTGCATCAAAACAGCCGCTACAACGAGGCTTTTCAATGTGTGTTTCGCACGTTTATATAGCCGCCGTCCCGCCTCTCCTTCTAAAACTTCACCCGCTTTCTTTTACAATATTGTTTGTAACTTATTTGTTATTGAAGATAGACTCTTCGTGTAAGAAGTAATAAATTCTTGGTATAATTGTGCAAATGATTGAAAATAAACTCAAAATCGATATGTGTAATACTTTCAGTGCAATCTCTAATTAAAAGTATATAATTTATGCATAATTTAATTATTTATTGTTTTTTGCTAGGTTAGAATAATTTTTTATCCCCAAAATATTTTTTTTCGTATCTTGTGCTATGTCAGCTTCAATTTGACATCTTATTTATTAAAATCTGTTGGATAGTTTTCGAGAAAAAAATTTTTTTTGAAACCCTTCATTTCTCCGGGACAAACCCGGATTCCGGCGATCGTCCCGGGAAAAATCGAGGGGACTTTTTACAGTGGGTTTATATAGGTGTCAGTTACCTGTGTACAAAGTTTCAGCTGGTAACTAATTTTTTCCACCTATTTTCACAATTTTCCTGGACTATACCTAATAATAAGATTTAGTCACCAATTATATTTCAAATTACAATTTACAACGGTAAGGGCTGTCTCACACATGCAGTATCGCGATTCGCATGCATGACATCGCAGCGTATGATGTTTTTCGCAACAATTTTCCTTAATTCCCTATAAATGCATTTTACCATGTGGTTAATCAATGTTGATCTTCATCAGGTAGAGAAATTAAAGCTAAAAATAAACACTTTCTTCTTTCGTAAGTTAATAATTAATTAGCGTGCATGCGGCGCAGTGCATTGACCGGTTCTCGTTAGATCACCGAAGTCAGGCTACGTCGAGCGTGGTTAGTACTTGGATGGGTGACCGTTTCAAGTAAAAAATACGCTGCTCCCTCCCTGGGGTAAATTCGTCTCGCTTTCCACCCAGTGCAGTGATGCACTTTTGTGTGTGGTTCCCCAGGCTTTGGACATCGCTTTGGTCCATTGAGAAAAAGTAGAGGTGTCCGTCCTGACTGAGGTTTTCCACGGTTCCCTCAGTCTCACCTCAGCGAATGCTGGGACGCGTAAGCATGCAGGCCGTGGCCACTATCCGTTCCCTACCTTATCCCTACCCAGTACCCCGCCGCGAGCTGTAAGCTCTTAGGGGCGTATCCTTGTAAAAAAAAAAAAAAATTAAAGTGCGTATAATATACTGTACTGTACATCTACAAATGAGAATTGGTGCGCAAGCACTTAACGTTCCCTGATGTGTCCCTCTCCCCAGTAGAGCATTAAGAAAATCATATTCGACATACCAGTGCGCTCTAGCGGCTGCTAATTACATCTAAAGATCCAAGCGGCTGATTCGAATATGTGATTCAAATCGAATAATATATATGCTGTCATACGATATGAGTCGGGAGAAAAGTGACAGCATTGCAGCGTTCTTAAAAGCATATACCAATATATTTTTATTATTATTATATAACCCGAATTGTTGTAATTTTTTTTATTATTTTTATTTTTTCATTCAGTTATACAAGTTATTGTCCAGCCTAAGCTTTAACAAAGCTTGCCGGCCGGTGCAAAAGATACATTCTTTATTTAACTTCAATCAAGCTCATTTAATTATAGTGGACATTTTTAACTTTTGCTTTCAGTACAAAATAATACAAAAGAAAACAAAACAAAAAACAAATATATAGTCCCTATGATTCTAATACATTATCTCACACAGAAAAAAAGCAAAAACTTTTAAAAAGAAATCAGCATCATATTAGTACATTTCACAATTATCATTAAAAAATCACAAAAAAGTCTAGGTGTACGGGCAGGTTCTCAAAAAATACCTATATAATTGGAATTGCCTATATGTGTATATAGGAATTTCTTGATCTCTCGTTGGTCCTATTTGTACTATATATATTATAACTATAAAAGATTTTATTCTTATTCCACAGTTGCTATCCTGAATGGTCTCATTCAACTAGGTGACAAGTTTTACTACTTTAGTAAAAGCGAAAAGGTAAGTAGCCACAACTTTCTTTAATATTTATTGAAAATCTCTCTCCAATAAAAAAATACTATGCAATTAAACAAATAAATAAATTTTCCGATTATTAGCTAAATATTTTTTATACCAGGCTTAGATTTTATCAAATATAAATTAAAAGTTAAAGAACTAAAGTTCAAAATAAAAAAAGTAAGAAAACTAAATGCAATTTTATTTTAAATTGTAATTTGAAATTCTTCAACAATCGAATAAAAGTACATTATTGCATTTATTATAATACAGTAATGGGTTATTAAAGTTAGTTTATAAAAAGGGGGCATTCACAAAGCCTTAAGGCCACATTTAAGGCTCAATAATTTAAGACCAGAAATTTTGGGTCTAAAAAACACGTCTAAAATCAAGCTTTAAATTATCGAGCCTTAAATGTGGTCTTAAGACTTTGTGAATGCCCCTTATAGAATACAAACTGGATGCTATTTCACACAGGAACCATAAAAAAACTAGCAAGTTTCCAATGCCAACTGTAACTGAGTTTTAACGATTGACCTCAGTTACTACGCGAGTCATAGGAAATTTTTGTCAGACAAAATTGAATGAAATAGATTTTAAAAATACGAAAATAATCTAAAAATTAATCGCTTATAGTTTGAGCAGATTCAAGGGGGGCGGTTTCTTTACAATAACTCCATTTACGGTTTTCGTCCATAAGGCCAAAGTTAAATTTTTACCTTATTTTTATTAAAACTAATCAGACAGGTGTATTTTAAAATTTCTATGCCACCTTTGATCGCGAGTTCTAAGTTCCTTGCAAGTCTTGTTCTTTCCGATTCGGTTCCGGCTCCGGCTGATTCCGAGATCTCAATCAACTGAGGTCAATCCTTATATAATGCTTCTGGCAAATTAAGCTGAGGCTAAGCGTAGTTAGTGAAATAATGAATGTCTCAAATTCAATGTATTTCGTTGCCAATAGCGGAGCTGGCTTGACGCGCAGTTGTTCTGTCGCTATAGAGATCTTCACCTTGTCTCCGTTGAGAGCGCTGTGGACAACCAACTTATCTTTGATCGCAAACAATTGCTTGGTAATTGTAAACACGATTGTAATATATTTATTTATTTATTTATTTATTTATTTATTTATTTATTTATTTATTTATTTATTTATTTATTTATTTATTTATTTATTTATTTATTTATTTATTTATTTATTTATTTATTTATTTATTTATTTATTTATTTTTTATTTATTTATTTATTTGTGACACGTGTCACATTGCAGGTATGTCTGACACGTGGCTTGGAGCGACAAACAAGGCTGTAGATGGCACGTGGCGGTGGATCGGCACGAATCAAACTCTGACCTACACCAATTGGAAGATTGGTGAACCAAACGGAGACGCGAGGGGCAGTTGTATGGAAATGGGGAGCAATGGGGAATGGGACGATTATAGATGTTCATATGAGCAACCATTCATATGTCAACTGTTCTCCTGAAGATGAAAATATCAAATTGGCTGTATACAATTTTTCCTTACCAGAAAATTTCCACTCCATATTGAATAATATTGGTAGTGTTGTATGAATCCCTTTTTATTGATGTCAAAAACTTAGCAATACAACTTATATACATGATACGTTTTTTATTTTATATTAAATTTATATTGATAACAGCATGCAACGGACAATTTGCATATTTTTTTTTTACTAGCTTAATCGAAAAAGGAGGTTGAAAAATACACCTGTGAATTTTATGATATTTTGCCATCTGAATCCGCCTTTAGGCATGAAAAAATTTGAACGCTTAAATAATGCTGTAGGCTGCAGTAAAGCTATTGAAAATCTGTATATAAAATGTAATAAATGAAAATTGATTTCTTTTATTGCACAAATTATTATAGTGGAACACTTCATGTATTAATTTTACACCGGAAATAAAAAACAACACAAAATTAAATTAATAATAATGCTTGCGATTCACGAAGGAGTAAGCCAGGTTTCTAACCATGCACGTTTAACTTAGCCATGTTCAACTTTACCTGTTTTACGTGTTAAACCACCTGTTAAACGTGGTTAAACTAACCTTGGTTAGAAATCTGGCTATAACTGCTTCGTGAATCGCGCCCAATACATGATATCTTTCCTTTTTTATAAAATAAAAATAAATACTTATTTTAAACTGAAAGTAAACGAAATAATTTTTTTAGTAATGAAAAAATGAATAATTTTGTTCCGATTTACTTAATAAAAAACCTCGTTCAAATTGTTTACTCATAGAGGTCACTGAACTCAATCTTATCACAAGGCAGTCTAGACAGTAAAAAAAAAAGCTTGAGAAGAAAAGACATGAAGAAAATAATAAGATAATTTTTAATTAAATTGTGATTTATTTAATTGAAATTTGATCATTCATTATAATTGAGTAACTTAAATATTGTTTAATTACACATTGGGTGGTATACAGGTAAAAGGTAAGAGAAACGCTTCTTAAAATATCTCTCCCTAAAACGCTCCCTAACTCTTCGTGAATACCACCAATGGAAAATTCTCCTACATTTATTTTAATTTTTTTTTCAGACGCTCTATGCCTTGAAACTAAATGTCCCAAAACAAAAAAGTTTCAATTTTCAAAATTGGAGACAAGGGAATTTTTTAAAAATCTCCCTTCTTTTGAATTTAGCGCCAAAACGTGACGTAGAAACTGCCTATCAGCAGGTGAAATTTTCCTGCAATAAATTTATATTTTCGATTATCACTCTTAATTAAAGTAAACTGATATTAGAGACATAACTATTGATACTAGGGTAGAAAAACTCGCTGATTTCGATCGTGTTAATAAAATTTATAGCCAATCACTATTTGACGCTCAAACTATGATATCAGGCAGTTGTTGTGTGTTAACTAGGGAGTTTCTACGTCACAATTTTCAGGTTTGCGCGTGGGTTGCATACTTTGCCCCTATTCTAATAATCCCTTCAGAGTTCCCAAATTTGAGTTAAAAAAGTTGAAACTTAAGTCAAACTTATTGTTAATATGTACCCTATCATAATATAGTAGTTAAATTAAAATTTGAGTTGTAAGAGAATTCCCCATTGTTTTCATAAAAAAAAATAACAGACAATTAATTATCAATTAATCCCAGCATAAGTATATATGGTCAACTGAGAGAATCATGGAAAACTCACTCAATTGAGGATGGCAGCAATTGATAGAGGATGCCATGAAATCACCATCCGCTTGCACCACCACGTGGAAAAGTTTTGCAAAGCATGCCGAGATCAAACTCACGACCATCAGATTATGAATCGGGAGCACATATATATTACATCGTCTCTCGTCCGGAATGATGAGCTATCTGCTATTTCAGGTACGAAAAACAATGAGCTTTATTTTATATTGAAACAGCTCAATATTGCAATCACTTGAAATAGAAGATAGCTCATTATAGCAACGAAATCATAGTAAGCATATAGCTCATTATTGAGGACGAGGGACGAATATATTACTGCGTAAACATCCCGAATTTATTTTAAATTCGATCATAAGGAATAATAGAATAATAAAATGGAGTATCGACCTCCATTTTTTTTTATTGCAGAAATAGATAGAGGGTGCAAAGTTATGCTACCATGATTTTCTTCAGATTTTTTTGAGACAAGGAACTATTTTTAAAAAATTATTGAATCCTTTTTGTGACGTCACGAGGCGACAAGTCCTATCTTTTTCTTATGGAGGGCGTCTCGTGACGTCACAAAAACAACTTTCAATAATTTTTAAAAAAAAAATTCCTGTCTCAAAATAATCTGAAAAATATCAGGGTAGCATAATTTTGTACCCACTCTATCCATTTCTGTAAAAAAATTGAGGTCGATACTCCATTGTGACTATTAATTTCTTAGAAGATTATAGTGGACCGATGTTGCTTACTCTTACAATCAAGCTATATAGTTATACGTGTTCTAGAATTTTTTTCCACAACTGTACTTTTTTTTTTAATGCAAAAAATCTTAACATATAGATATTTTTATATTTGAACCATAAAAAAAATGATCTCTCTGAACTTAATTACGCATAATTTAAAAAAAAAAGTGCCTACTGATATCATATTTACTGTACGGTCTTTGTGATAAAATGTACACCCTTGAAGCATAAAAAAATTATAACCTCTGACATTGATATCGAATTATATTTCTCATCACAACATATAAAAGAGCGAGACTCTCACAGTGTGAACATGTGTGGACACGTGTCTCTGTTGTGTCTGTGTTTGTTGTTTGTCTCCTCGAGCGTCCAGGGAGGACAGGAGAACCTTCCCTCCACGTGGACCACAATCGTCAGAGAGGTGAGGTCATAATGTGATGATAGAAAAGGATATTTGTTTACCTTACTTTAAACATTTCGTCTTCAACTTAACCGAGATGAAATAAATTTCACATTTTCTTCGCTCTCTTCTCGTCTAATTTTCTCTTATTTTGCATCATTTTAGAGGAAAAAAGAGGGGAAAAAGAGGAGATTACGTATTTTTTGCTCTTTTTGAGCAAAAAATGTTAGAAATATTGTCTCTATTTTATCCTCACTTTGAGCAAAGAGTAAATAGGATGTGTTTTAGAGGTAAAAAGATCAGGTTTAGACGTGTAAAGGATGAGATGAAGACGTAAATTTTCAAGTAGGATATCTTTTACACTTCTAAACCTAATCTGTTTACCTCTAAAACACATCTTATTTCCTCTTCGTTTAAAGTGAGGTTGAGATGGAGATAATGGGTGCGATTCACGAAGTAGTTACCCAGGTTTTAACCACGTTTAAACTATACCTCTTTCACGTGTTAAATCACCTGACTATATGTGGTTAAACTAAACGCGGATAAAAACCTGGATAGCTCTTTCGTGAATCGCCTCTAATATTTATAATACTTTACTCTCGAGAAGAGAAAAAAAAAAAGACATAATCTTTTCTTTTCCTCTCTTATTTTCCTCTAAAACTTATAACTTATATTCAATCATATAAATATAATATATATAATAATATATACAATATTATATATATATATATATATATATCGGTAGTCATCTGGCAAAACCGGTCAAGTGGCGAAATTTTCGATATGCGTTTTTTTGCATAGTGCTGTACATTCCATCGAATCCTATGATATTCTAGAAGCATTTTGTCATCTGAACAATGCAACTATTTTTTTTTAATATTTAGAGGCAAAAATATCAAGATTTTTGAAAATATTTTTCTCATAGTTGAGTCTGGCAAAACTGGACAAGTGGTTGAAAAAAGTTCATCATGAATCTGGCAAAAGCGGACAAGTGGTTTAAAAAGCTGTCTCATGAATCTGTCAAAACCGGATATCTGGCTCTAATCTTGTTACAAAAATAATTGAAGATTTTTAATTTTTATTAATTTAAAATTATTTATTTTTAA
The DNA here is from genome assembly GCA_949825025.1 of Siphlonurus alternatus. Taxonomy (NCBI): domain Eukaryota; kingdom Metazoa; phylum Arthropoda; class Insecta; order Ephemeroptera; family Siphlonuridae; genus Siphlonurus; species Siphlonurus alternatus. Next base: position 6,646,384 of record OX463786.1, on the reverse strand, counting down.
TACTGATTATTATAGACTATAATAGATAATTATTTTTTATGAATTCAGGGACCGGATGTACGCGTTTTTTTCGTGCATCCGAGATGCGGATCCGGATGAAAATTAATTTTTTCGTGCATCCATGAATGCGCATCCGGATGCAAATTTATTTTTCATGCATCTGGAATGCGCATCCGGATGCATTCATTTTTCCCCGTGCATCTGGGATGCGCATCCGGATGCATTCATTTTTTCCTGTGCATCTGGGATGCACGGATGCGGATGTAAGCCCATTTTTGCGCATCCGTGTGCATCTTGCATCCGCATCCGATCCCTGTAATTTTTATGATTTTCAAATAATAATTAATTAATTATAAAAGAAGGGTGCAGCAAATATGTAGGTCGAGCGTGGCGCAGTGCATTGATTCGACCGGTTCTCGTTAGAGCACCGAAGTCAGGCTGCGTCGCGCGTGGTTAGTACTTGGATGGGTGACCGTTTTAAGTAGAAATTACGCTACTCGGTAAACTCTTCTCTCTTTCCACCCAGTGCAGTGATGCACTTGTGTGTGGTTTCCCAGGCTTTGGACCTCACTTTGGTCCATTGATAAAAAGTAGAGGTGTCCGTCCAGACTGAGGTTTTCCATGATTCCTTATTCAGTCTCACCTCAGTAAATGCTGGGATGCGTAACAAGCCATGGGCCGCCATCCTTTTCCTTCTTTATCCCTACCTATTACCCCGCCGCGAGCTGTAAGCTCTTAGGGGTGTGTCCTTGTAGTAAAAAAAAAAAAATTTGAAAAAAAAAATAATAAAATAAAGAAGAAACAAATTTTTAATCAAACCCCCGTATTTGGTTATATTTTACTTCTATTTATTAATTAATCTAATAACATACTACTTTGAATCCCCGAACCCTAACTTAACGTAAGCATTTCGCGGGCTCTTCTGGAACGGGGGCGGCCACGGCCTTAAAGTAAAGTGCTCGCCAGAAAAAAAAGTTGAGTTAGTATTTTCTAAAAATAGTTCAAGTAGTCCTCCAAATCAAACCAAAATTCAATAAATTCTATCTCAAATAGGTTTGCCAGAAAAAAATTCCAAATTCAGAGTGAACGCGTTGCTTAATATGGGGCCTTACCTGACAAAAACCCTCGAATATCTCGAAAAAATACACCGTTAGATGGTATGAAAAAAATATAGCTATGTTCTATGACCCAAGCTTTAACTAAAAACCAATTAAAAAAATTCTCTTGAATCCATTTTTCCGTAAAAAAAAATCAAGAAAATCTATCATGTTAATTCCCATAAGATTTTTTATTATTTTTTAACGGAAAAATGGATTCGAGAGAATTTTTTTTTAATCGGTTTTTGGTTAAAGCTTGGGTCATAAAACATTACTATATTTTTTCCATACCATCTAACGGTGTATTTTTTCGAGATATTCGAGGGTTTTTGTCAGGTAAGGCTCCATGTTAAGCAACGCGTTCACTCTGACTTTGGAATTTTTTCTTGCAAACCTATTTGAGATAGAATTTTTTGAATTTTGGTTTGATATGGAGGACTACTTGAACTATTTTTAGAAAATACTAACTCAACGTTTTTTTCTGGCGCGCACTTTACTTTAATTGCAATTCTTTCCGGAATTTACCTGTGACTGAGGGAAACGTGGAAACCTCAGACAGGATGGTCGCTAGAGCTTTTGTCAATGAATCGGAAGTGCAATGGTCCAAAGCCAGGGGAACCACATAGTGGAAAAGCGCAATGATTTACCCCTGGGTGGATAATGCATTTTTTGTTGAAAATGGTCACTCATCCAACTGCTTACCACGCTCGGCGTTGCTTGACTTCAGTGATCTGACGAGACCTGGTCAAGCGCACTGCTGTTATTTTTGTGTAGATAAACTTTTTTTGAACCTACAATACCCACTTAATGAGTATATTATTTTAATTTATAATTGAAGTGCATGTTGTACATTGGTATATAAAGAATTATATTTCGTAATAATGTTCAAAAGCGCTAGTAATTTATTATCTTACAAAGCATAATTGTTATAAATTATAATGCTACCGTTAAGAAGCACAACAATTAAGCTTCAATTTCAAGTGATGATTATTATACGCAATTATTATTTTGTATAATATTATTTTTTATGTAGATTAAAATCCAGTTGCTCAATATAATAAAATAGTAATTTAATTGTTAACCTTTTTTATAATGCTAAATTTAAAAAATCCTGAATTTGAGTCTGGCAAAAGCGGATAACTGGTGGAAAAAAAGCTAATTGCAGTCTGGCAAAACCGGCCAAGTGGCTACAAATTCCTGAATCTGAGTCTGGCAAAATCGGCTATCTGGCTAATTTTGGGACATTTTATTTTTTCCTGAATTAATTATTAATTGTATTGAATTTCTAATTTCACTACAAGCTACATTCGTAATTAAGTGATACCACAAAAAAAAATCATAAAAATCAGTAAAAAAACAAATTATTTATAAATTTTTAAACGCTCAAAAAAGTGTTTTTTGGCTCTCCTGTAAAGTTTCTAAAAAGCCAGTTGACCGGTTTTGCCAGATGACTACCGATATATATATATATATATATATATATATATATATATATATATATATATATATATATATATATATATATATATATATATATATATATATATATATATATATATATATGTGTGTGTATAATATGTAAAATTGGTTATTATATTAGAAATTATGTAATCTTTAATCTTGAACTTAAAAAATATAATTCGTTTTATACAGGACGCCCAAGCTCGGTTGGATGAGGGAACAGAAAAAACCTTTCGCATGTTCGCTGAGCAACTGTCCAGTTGTAACTCAAAGTAGGTGTATATTTATTTATTTTATTTTTTCACCCAAGTTACATTGTAAAAAGGATGTGGATATCAGCAAAGCACTAAATATAATAAGCACTATTTCATGTATGTGGCTGCTACCTCTACTAACTTACAATTAAAAAATACAACAATAAGCTAATGTCATGATAACATATAACATATATAAGTTACATATACTGTTCAGTTCATTACAGTTTCTGCAACATTACTGTTACATTGTTTTTCTTATTAGGATAAATGTGCTCCAAACCAAGCTGGTTGAATGGAAGGAAGCATCTGATGAAACCTGTCGTAAAAATGCTGAACACCTGGCAGCCTGTAATTCATCAAAACTGGAAAAATACATCTCCGAACTCAATAACAAGTCTGAAAATTTGCTGCAAGAGATTAGTATAAGCAAGTCACAAATGGAAGCTGCCTTTACTAAGATGTCACAAGAACGAGATTTAAAATACAACGAGATACAAAGTAATCAACGAGAAATATTGAAGGTAACAAATTTTTATATAAAATACATACTATAATATAATTTGTAAGAGGCCATTAAGATCAAAACAGCATATATCCAAAGGAAGGAAATTGAATTTTTAAGCCTCAGCTACATCAACAGTAATTTTTTCAGGTCACTTTTTAACCTTGATTTAGAAACTTAACAATTTGTCTTTCCAAATCCAGGTTTTTTTTTTTTTTTACAAAGCGTTCACATGAAATAAATAGTGTAAATATATATATATATATATATATATAATTCAAATTCAAATTATTTATTTTATCTCATTCCAAATACAAGGTACACACATAAAATACATGGTATCATGCATGGGTAAGACGCGTCATTTTAGAACAAAGAATATATATACATATATATTTATATGAGTATAAATAAAATTACATTTTATGTTTTAAGAACACAATACATGTTCTTAGCAGTGTTACCTAAATAGAAAGGCTAACTGGTTAGTAGCAAACGTTTATAACGCTACTGCTTGACTAACGTGACTGAGGGAACCATGCGACCTTATTACCGCAGGCCCTCGGGTTCGCCAGCGCCACACTCTCGTCCGCTACGATGGCTCGTACATGCCTAGCCCTGAAATGACCCGTACAGTAGGTCGCTAAAATGTAGGGTGGCAAACTAGCAATTAACCCTCCTACTATATTAGGCCTGATTGACGAGATAAGGGACAGGATTATAAACATAGGCACAATTAAAGATTGCAAAAACAGGTAAAATCGTTCCATATATTGAATAATTGATTTAGATACAGTAAGATAGCCGAAAAGATTGGTCGAAGTTAATAAACGGAACCTAATATTGAAAAGTGAATAAAAATATGATTGTTAACAGATGGTGACGTCATGAAACATAAAGCAAGACAATAATGACATGATCAAACATTACGTCGACATGACGTCATGACTGTTGCATGTGACGTCACCCGTTGGAATGTGGCTGAAGGCCCAAAGTCAAAATGTAATGATTGAATTTATCCCCGTTAAAATACATAGTAAACCCTCCAAAACACAAGACAACAAATAAAAGGCTGGCCAGCACGTATACTCAATGACAATAATATGATGAAACGTCGTTCGCCGGTCGCTGCATGTCACGACACGCGTACGCGCACCATACGCGTACGCTGGGACTTCTCGTTGGCGGACGTCTTCATCGACGAACAGGGTTGGAAATTAGACGGGAGGGTGGAAGGAAGATAAGGATATCAGGCAGGGTAGGTGGGTTAGAACGTAGTTACAGTGGTGGACGTGTAGACGACATCAGGCGTTAGGTGAGGCGTTGGCCACGACTGTGCACGATGCATACAGGCCCAAATCCGACGAACGCCGCATGACCACTGTCCCAACATTTAGGGCAGTGGACCACAAAAGCCTGCAGCAACCCCTAACGACGGTCAGCCAACTACAACAATGGCTATCCCGTGGCCAGGGTTTTGCAAGCCGCACGCACTCACAAAACCGGTACAATTTTTACATCACCAAAACTGTAAGATACGTCCGAGCAGGCCGGTAGATAGACTCAGACTGACTCAATCACGAGCTTACTGCCCCGTGATTGGCCGAAACGATGACGCGTGATCCTAGCCTGCATGCCAGTGACCACCGTAGGAGACAAAATGTACTGGGAGAATTTCTGTTATCCCAGACGGCGAAAAATGTAACAAACATAGACGAAACTTGACAGACAGTCACACAAAATGTCTTATGACATGTGACCTAAACACGAGTATAATATTTTATACTTGTTACGGTCCGAAATAAACCGTAACACTCCCCCCTTTCCTCTCTTTTTTTTTTTTGAAAAAGGAGTTTGGCATGCAGTGTTGCTACTGTACCCTTGTGACTTGTATGATGCGCCTTTGGTTGCAACGTTTGGGTACTACGAGAGGTGGCCAAGTGACGATCACCAGCCATGGAACAATCCGGACAAGCCGAAATGCTTCCAGACAGACCCCTTCGCTGAGCTGGACGCACATACTTCCACGACTGGCCCCTCGTGCAGCCGAATGCACGCCTAGGTTGATCCTCACAGCCTCCCGAACGTCCTCAAACCGTGCTGCTAACCTCGCATGCAAAGCCCACAGAGGATGTACACAGCGACACCCTGCTCAAAAAAACACTATAAATTACACTGTACATGACAGTAATAATTTTACAAAACATAGTGCAAAAATATGCCAGTCACTAGAAATTTGAAATAAACATGATCGAAAATGCTAAAATATAGTGACTTAAAAGACAAAACACAGACAATTTTTTTTTACAAATGTTACATACATATGATCGTCTGCTCAGCACTGCGGTATGCAAGACAAACTTTTTTTGTGCTCACACCTCCCCTGACCGGCCAGAGCCCCGACCCTCGAAGCCGGCGTGCATCCGCCGCCATCCGGTTTGGTAGCGAGCTGTAGAAAGCCGCCGCAGCACGCAACCATGTGTAGCTGACTGCCCACTTGACCGGCCAGCGCCCCAATCCCTGCTGGATCGGTGTGCAACCGCCGCCATCAAGCCACAGCCGATCCCCCAACCGACAGGAGCCCCGACTTGTACCAAACAAAGTCGACGTGCAAATGCCGCCATTGGAGAAACTAAACCTAATGAAACTTAAACCTAATATGTACAAAATATTTACAACTGCTACACATGTTAGAAGCCAGGAGCGAACAGAAACATACATACAAAACACAAGCAAACACTGTACATGAAAATAAAAATTGCAATACAAATTTACCCACGAAACCATCTTAAACGAACTTGAGATTGGTGCTGTTACCCTTGTAATAGGCAATGTGAACTATAACACGTGGGCGCCATTTTGTTACCTAAATAGAAAGGCTAACTGGTTAGTAGCAAACGTTTATAACGCTACTGCTTGACTAACGTGACTGAGGGAACCATGCGACCTTATTACCGCAGGCCCTCGGGTTCGCCAGCGCCACACTCTCGTCCGCTACGATGGCTCGTACATGCCTAGCCCTGAAATGACCCGTACAGTAGGTCGCTAAAATGTAGGGTGGCAAACTAGCAATTAACCCTCCTACTATATTAGGCCTGATTGACGAGATAAGGGACAGGATTATAAACATAGGCACAATTAAAGATTGCAAAAACAGGTAAAATCGTTCCATATATTGAATAATTGATTTAGATACAGTAAGATAGCCGAAAAGATTGGTCGAAGTTAATAAACGGAACCTAATATTGAAAAGTGAATAAAAATATGATTGTTAACAGATGGTGACGTCATGAAACATAAAGCAAGACAATAATGACATGATCAAACATTACGTCGACATGACGTCATGACTTTTGCATGTGACGTCACCCGTTGGAATGTGGCTGAAGGCCCAAAGTCAAAATGTAATGATTGAATTTATCCCCGTTAAAATACATAGTAAACCCTCCAAAACACAAGACAACAAATAAAAGGCTGGCCAGCACGTATACTCAATGACAATAATATGATGAAACGTCGTTCGCCGGTCGCTGCATGTCACGACACGCGTACGCGCACCATACGCGTACGCTGGGACTTCTCGTTGGCGGACGTCTTCATCGACGAACAGGGTTGGAAATTAGACGGGAGGGTGGAAGGAAGATAAGGATATCAGGCAGGGTAGGTGGGTTAGAACGTAGTTACAGTGGTGGACGTGTAGACGACATCAGGCGTTAGGTGAGGCGTTGGCCACGACTGTGCACGATGCATACAGGCCCAAATCCGACGAACGCCGCATGACCACTGTCCCAACATTTAGGGCAGTGGACCACAAAAGCCTGCAGCAACCCCTAACGACGGTCAGCCAACTACAACAATGGCTATCCCGTGGCCAGGGTTTTGCAAGCCGCACGCACTCACAAAACCGGTACAATTTTTACATCACCAAAACTGTAAGATACGTCCGAGCAGGCCGGTAGATAGACTCAGACTGACTCAATCACGAGCTTACTGCCCCGTGATTGGCCGAAACGATGACGCGTGATCCTAGCCTGCATGCCAGTGACCACCGTAGGAGACAAAATGTACTGGGAGAATTTCTGTTATCCCAGACGGCGAAAAATGTAACAAACATAGACGAAACTTGACAGACAGTCACACAAAATGTCTTATGACATGTGACCTAAACACGAGTATAATATTTTATACTTGTTACGGTCCGAAATAAACCGTAACAGCAGTATTATTTGTATATACAAAAAATACTGTTATTTTATAAAAAAAACACTCCTTTATATCTCTACTATATAATATAATGGTATTTTTTTATTAATAGGTTAGTGAGGCACAGAAATTTAATTACATAAAAAAATAAACTGTTTTTCTTATTTTCAAGGTCCTCGAAGCAATGAAATTAAAACCCAATGGTAAGTATAATTAAATTAACTCTTTTTTCCTGATGTAAAATAATAATGGACAACCTGAATGAAAATTTTTTTATTGCACAGATGTATAGAGGGCACCAAATTATGCTATTCTGAATTTTTTCAGATTTTTTTGAGACCCGCAAATATTTGTAAATAATTATTGAAAGTTCTGTAAGTTAAGTTAGCACCCTTGAATCCGTAATAAAAAGGATTGGACCGAGATGCCTAAATATTGACGCCTCTAAGGGGCGTGGCCGTACTTTCAATAATTATTTAAAAATAGTCCTGGGTTTCAAAAAAAATGTGGAAAAACTTTAGAGTAGCATAATTTGGTACCCTCTATTCATTTCTGCAACGAAAAATTTTCATGCAGGTTGTCAATTTCCTTTTGTTTTTTTTTAAATTTTCTTATGATACAATAAGTTATTGTAGTAAATTAATTTAACACCGTATCATAATGATGAACACTCTCGATTGCATAGATGAGAGGTCTAGCTCTAAGTCAGGACTAACTTTGATGATTTTGATTGTTGCAACAATAGAAGTCATCGAAGTTAGCCCTGACTTAGGAAAGACCTCCTCCATGCCATCGGTTGAAAGTTTCCACTGAATACAGTTTTACTTACTCACCAAACTAATGGTCTCCATGTATATATTTTTTTAAAATAATTTACACAAAACTTGAAATGTTATTAGTAGTTATTTTCATTCATTGCAGAGAGAGCGAGACAAAATTTTAACCTATTTTCAGATCGGACAACATTTTCTTGAATCAAAATACCCAAATATTTTTTAAATATATTTAATTTATATATTGTTTGTAACTAAACTTATGTTTTTTTTATTTTTATTTATACATAAAAATATAATGTACTTGTAAATTTAAAGAAATTTCAAACTATAATTAAAAAAAATAAATAATAATAACCATATATGTTAATTCCACATATATACTTTGATACATACATACATCATACACTACGTACACGTTCAGGTGTTTATTCGTTGACGACGGATAATGTCTCATCATCATACATACTAAACACCGTCATGTGAACGTAGAGATTGATCATGCTAAAATTATTTGACCAACAGTTGCTGGCTTGGAGGATATGGTGACGCTTGGGGGCCGCAAATATTACTTCAGTAAAAAAGTTATGGTGAGTAGCCAATTTTGTTTCACTTTCTGCATGCAGAAAACATATAATGAAGTATATCGACCTCAATTTTTTTTATTACAGAAATGGATAGAAGGTGCAAAGTTGTACTACCCTGTTTTTTTTTCAGATTTTTTAGAGCCCGGGAAGTATTTCCCGCTCTTAAGCATCGCTCCTTAAGAAAAAGACAGGACTTGCCGCCGCGTGACGTCACAAAAAGGACATTCAATAATTTTTTTAAAAATAATTCCCGGGCTCTAAAATATCTAAAAAAAAAAAATCAGGGTAGCAAAACTTTTCACCCTCTATCCATTTTTGCAATAAATAAAAATTGAGGTCGATACTCCATTATAATGTAACAATAATTTATTGTTTGCCACATTCTTTGCTTGGTGTTTGAGACTTAAATTCAATTTGACGATTAAATCAACATTAAATACTTCTTTTTGTTAACTTAATTTAAAATTAAAGTATTTTATAAAAAATTTAATGAATATATAGTTGCATTAATTTTATATTATATAACTACTATTCTATAGCTACCCTAATATTATATTAATTTTTAATATTATATTTACAATATATATACTAAGGTTGGCTTTATACAGGTTAAGCCTCCGATTTGACCTATGTTAATGGGCTTAGCCAATCAGATTCAAGTATTTCAGGACCCATCGTGCCGCGAAACTTTGAATGCGCCCATGATCCAATGCTATTTTTGAATTTTCGCGGTGCAATGTGTCCTGGAAATAGTGGAAAAATGACGCACGAAATACGCACGTGGCGTAACCTGTATAAAGCCAACCTTGATATATACTATGTACATACATTCTTATCAAGTATGTTGCATCCACAGATGAACTGGTATGGAGCAAAGAATTTCTGCAACTCGCATGGCCTTCATCTCGCCTCCATTGAGAGCTATACGGAGAATCAACTCATCTTTAATCAAAAATCTTCTTTGGGTAATTATAAACACATTAATTAAAAGAGATTTTTTTAATAGTTTTATTAGCGAAAAAAATATACAGTCCTACCAAAGCCGGAAGCCTTATGGGTAGGTGCTGGTGTACAAATTATCTTACATTATAGTGAGCTTTGCAGACAATTAAATACAGAAAAAATACAAAAAAATTAACAATCGATCAGCAAAAACATGTACATACAGTATAGTTCTTTTAATTAAAAAATATCCAACTAAAAAAATCTGTTATGGCTTAGAACACATTGGTAATTAGGACCGTATAAAGAGAGAGAGAGAGAGAGAGAGAGAGAGAGAGAGAGAGAGAGAGAGAGAGAGAGAGAGAGAGAGAGAGAGAGAGAGAGAGAGAGAGAGAGAGAGAGAGAGAGAGAGAGAGAGAGAGGGATTATCTCCACTCCCCGTAATTAAAAATACCGGGCCAACAATGCTTAAGATATAATCACTGATTTAACATTGTCAGAAATCACAATATAGGTATATTCTAACTGACACGTGCCACATTACAGGTATGTCTATAACACGTGTCACATTACAGGTATGCCTGCCTCGTGGATCGGAGGTACTGACGAGGATGTGGAAGGCACTTGGCGGTGGATCGGCACGGGACAGTCATTGACCTACAAGAACTGGCAGAGTGGTGAGCCAAATGGAGGCAGGGGCAAGAATTGTATGGAGATGGGATATAATAGTAAGTTTTGGGCTTATCCGTGTTCAACTGTAGTCCCATTCATTTGTGAGCAGTCGGGTTGATGAGAATGCTTTCTTTATGTTTTACTTTTAAGGTAGATATAACGTCGATCAGCTGTTTTTTTAGGTCCATAGACCTTAGCAAATTCACAAAAATTCTGAAATTTTTTGAGAGACAGATATTAGTGCTTAAAAGCCTTAGAAAAAAAATTCAAAACAATTTAATGAGCCGATTTTTTTAATTAATTTTTTTTAATTTTCAGCATAGGGCTGTCCCATGGAGGGACAAACTAAAAACTTAATTAATTAAAAAATATATATATTTTTTATTATATTATCTTTTTCATTGGCACAAACATACATATATCACAATGTACAAGTCAAAATAATAAAAAGAGCCCATTGGACAAATGAAAAAGATTGCTGAGCAGTCCATTCACTGTAAGTGTTCATTCACCCGTAAATCGTCTTGTTATATTGTTTTGAAATTTTTTCTATGGCTTTTAGGCACTATAATATCTGCCTCTCAAAAATTTTTCAAAATTTTTGTGAATTTGCTATGGTTTACATGTTAATCAAATGGAGATAAATAAAACAGCTGATCGACGTTATCTCTACCTTAACTAAAATGATGAGGCTAATATTGTAATCACGCATAATATATCAAATAAGTGCAATTTTTCCTGTTTTATTATAACTATTATATAGGAATTTGAAATTTTATTCAAAATTGTAAGTATTTCTTTGAACTATGAAGAAATATATATAGTTGGTATAAAAATTTACTATTCACTCTATATATTCACTTATTGATATATTTTCAATTGTATAGTCGCACATCTATACGATTTAATTTTTCTTCATCTAACACAACTTATAGTTAGTTTGGGTGTAGTCAATTTAGTCTTATCACATAAACAAAAATAATAATTACAATGTGCTTTTTCTTTCGTACGCATTGCATATATTAAACAATCTAATTAATTAAAGGAAAAACGTTATCTGATTGATATAATGTCTGGTCTACAGACTAAAAATATATAAGTAACCAATTTAATATTTTATTCAATTTTATTACAACTATCATAGGGGGAATAATATTAAATTTAATAAAATGCTTTAAAATCCTTAAACAAACAAAAAGATATCAAAAATATAAAGCTCTAGTATTGATATTTTTTCATGTATTTTTTAAGCTTTTAACATTTTTTTATATCGTAAAACAAAACGCTGTGAGATCAAAAATAATTAAAGACGTCGATTTCAAAAGGTTAAAAATAATCTGAAAAAAATTGAGAGTAATAAATTTTAGGCCTGCTTTCCAAATATGGAATTCAAAATTTTCATTAAGTTTTGTCAATTTGTCACACATAAAAATTAAATACAATGTTCAGAATAATACGTTTTGTTTTTGCTATTATTGTGCAACGTTTTGTCTTTTTTATTTCTTGAACTAAAACGAATCTGTAATAACATATTTGTTGAAATGTTAACAATATTTACCAACATATTTTGATTTAATTCAATTGTTTCTTGTAAACGTTTCAATAAAGTTCAGTTAACAAATGTCACGTACTTTTAATTCCTCTTTGAAATACAAGTACACCTCGTGACGTCACGAACGTTACTGTTGTTGTAAGTCACGTGGTCTCTGCAGTGTCAAATTATCATGTGACGTTCGTCATGTAACGAAGTGTACTGCGAATATTACAACCTATCTCTAATTAAGAATTTACACGTCCAGAAAGTAATAAGTTTAGTCAATGTTGTCATACTGTATAATACACCTCTGAACACGATGAACATATACATTAAACATATAACTGTATTTTTTGAAATGGTTCTTAATTATGGGTAAGATAACACGAAACATCGATTTTAGTAATCCTATTTGATTAGCATGTAAACCTTAGCAACTTCATAATAATTCTGATTTTATAATTCTGATAATTCTGAGTTGCAGAAATTTTTTTAAATAAATTGGACTAGCTGATTTTTTTTAATTAATTTTTAGTTTAGCTCTTCATAAGAAATCCCTATACTGAAATCTTAAAACATTAATTTTAAAAATTTGCCCGTCCGATTGTTTTGAATTTTTTTCTGCAACTTCATAGTGCTAAGGACTGTCTTAAAAAAAATATTTATATATTATGAGGTTGCTAAGGTTTACATGTTAATCAAATGGGACTACTACAATAGATGTTTCGTGCTATCTTACCCTTAAGTAATGTTATAATTATAACTATAAAAACTATTATCTAAGAATTTAATATAGTCTATCCATCTATCTAAATACTATTAGATTGATTAAATCTAAAACATAAACAAAAAGTCATTGGTATTTAAATTAATTACAAATCCTAAGTGTGATAATTATGTATTCAAAGTTCTTCAATGAAGATACAAATTAAATACAACTTGATTCACAATTATCTAAATTTGATCCTAATAATGTCATTGGTTTACACATTTTTGATAGAAAATGATTTTTTGTTTTATACATTCCACCTTGTACCAAAAATTTGTTCTGCAAAGATAATAAAAAATATGTCTGGGGTGTAAAATAAAAAGAAAAATAATGTTACTCGCATTTATGGGTTGTTTTAAGTTTTTAAAAAGAATAATCTAGCAATGAAATTAGTTAAAATTTAGAACTACTATTTTATTACGTGCTTTCCAGTGTACTCTGGCCTTAGATAACAACTCTTAGTGGATTGGCATATCGTCCCTTGTCCGGAATAATGGGTTATGTTATCTGCCAAACAGGATTTTATTGCAGTAATGAGATATCTACTATTTCAGGTCAGCGTAATTATAATTAATTAAGTTGTAAATGGGCGCGATTCACGAAGCAGTTAGCCAGGTTTCTAAGCACGTTTAACTAGGTGATTTAACACGTAAAACAGGTATAGTTAAACGAACGTGGTTAAGCTTAACGTGGTTAGAAACCTGGCTAACTGCTTCGTGAATCGCACCCATGCATGTGTATAACATAAATTTCATTAATTAAATATTGCCCTCACCTGAAATAGCAGATAGCTCATTATTGTTTACGAGGAACGATATTTATATTGCATTTGAATAAAAATAAGATCTCAATGTGAAAATTATTAGAAAACCAGAGAACAGGACAACATCAAAAACTGAAATGTCTTACGGAGTGAAAGTGCAAAAGTAAAAGTCAAGTTCACTTTTTCTCAGTATGGCAGCGCCACCGTTTTTCACACGCCAAAAGAAGCTGACCCACTTAAAAATGATTTATACTTAAAGACTAATATCAATAATAAAAATTTAATTTTTCATATTATATTATTTCCATGAATTGTCTTTCAGCCTGTACGTTATACAACTTGTAATACTTTACTGCATAAGCAGTTGCCTACAATTTTTATTAAGACAAAATTAATTAAAACACCGCAGGTAGAGATGATGTATAATAATAAGACTTAATTATTTTTAATCCTAAATCTGTATTTGTATTATGTGAATTTGAATAAAACCTATATTCTAAATCTGAAAATTAATGCTAAAATTTGTAGCAACAATATTTAGCAGTAAAATAATATATAGTAATGGAAAATTATCAGCTCCGTTAAACAAAAGATAACATGTCTCCAAATATTTGGTAAAAATTTATAAAATTTTGTATGTACAGTTTCAAACCGAGCACTACATTAACTAATTTCTTTAGCACCTACAACTAATAAAAAAACATTGAGGACAATCACAAAGTACTTTATATAGCCTCGATTTTTTATTCCGGGTTCAATCAAGTACTAAAATAGGAGCTAAACATAAGTACATAGCATGTTAACAGCCTATATTGCTTGTACTGTATAATATATATACATATATATATAACCCCTCGGCTATCAATATATTGCCAATTGACGTGTCCTATATTAACCTCAACAAATATCTATAGATTCTTTATTGCGATGTTTTGATTGTACAAGAAATGGATTTAAGAAACGAATATTGAATTCTGAAACTTGGTATTAAATTTTAGTAAATCAACCTTGAGAAAAGTTAAATCGTTACCAATTTATGAACGATGTTTTAGTTAGCCCCAGGTTTAGCACCATATTTAGAACTCTATATAATCCAGGACTAACATTTATAATAAAGGGAAAGGAAAATGCTCCTTATGATTCAAAAATTAATTCTTATTAAAATCTTTGAAATCACACATTATCAATCAAATATAATTATTACGTTTTAAATTTTACACTGAGTAGTATCTTTAAAGTTCTATTCAATTTCTAAAATAGTCGCCTTTTATTCTATTCTTAATACCCATATCCTTTCATTCCCTTATATATTTTATCTTTATACCCATTATCCCGCCTCGAGATTCATATGCAAGCTCATATTGGGAAAAAAAATGTATATAAAGTAAGTAGAATAACAAATTTACATCTAATTATGTAAAAATTAAGTTACATCATGTCATGAATTCGATTCATTGATCGAGACAAAATAAACATGTATAAAAAATATTAATTATAATTTAAAAACAAATTTATCGATGTTAGAAACAATATCATTTTTGATTTGTTGATTGCATTATATTTATATATTATATTGTTGCAAGTTTTTCAATTAAATTAAGTATACACAGATTTTTTATATTGATATTTCCAATCATGCACTGGACTTTGAATATTTCAGAAAAGCAGGGTTTTTATCATGGGGAAAAAAATAATTAAATTCAGCATAAAAAAGTGCACTAATACTTCTGAGAAATGTTTGGTACTCTAATGAACCAATTGCTCCATGTACTTTTGATAACCTCTGACATTGATATTGAATTATATTCCTCATCACAACATATGAAACAGCGAGACTCTCACAGTGTGAACATGTTTGGACACGTGTCTCTGTTGTGTCTGTGTTTGTTGTTTGTCTCCTCGAGGGTCCAGGGAGGACAGGAGAACCTTCCCTCCACGTGGACCAGTCTTGTCAAGGGGGTGAGTCAATTTTGTAATAACATTAACCCCCACTTTAGCACCAGGGATAAAATTCGAGGCTTAAGTGGGGGTTAATGTGCTTCGTGAATGTCCCCCATTATTTCCAAAACTCTAGCTTACGCGTCTTCTGGGTTCATCCGAAACGGGAACGGTCTTGGCTTTAAAATACATTCACATATTTACCAGTGACTGAGGGAAACATGGAAACCTAATTCAGGATGGACGCTACAGTTTTTATCACTGCACCTGAAGTGCAATAATCCAAATTTAAGGTCTATACTCCATGAATTATAATAACAAAATAAATACATAAATACTTGAGTTCCTTAACCTTGGTCTAATACAATCCATTAGCTGCAGAACACCCAAGCTCAGTCGAATGAGGGAAAGGAGGGAGCAGATGCGACCGTTCGTATGCTAACTGAGCAACTGTCCACCTGTAATTCCAGGTGAGTATATATAAACCTTACAATAAGACATTTGAATATTCCATGGGAAATAGCCCGAGTTGGAATAAATTTTATCTTTTAGTCACTATTAAGCTCTCCTTGTCTAATTCCCTTCTATTTTGCTCTATTTGATAGGAAAAAATAGGGAATAAGATGAGATTACTTCTTTTTTCCTCTACTTGAACATAAAATGTTAGAAATATTATTGTTTCCATTTCATTCTAATTTCTAGCGTGGAAAGAATAAGATTATTTATCTAAAACCTGCATTACACCATACAATTTTTCCTTGCAAGAAAATTTCATCTCCATACAAACAACTGGAGTTCAAGTTTTCTTGAAAAAAAAAAAAAAATTGTATGAAATAGGTAGAAAAATTTTATCGTATAATACCGCCTTAAGAGGTAAAAAGATTAGGTTTAGACGTGTACAGGATGAGTTAAAGATGAAATTTTTCAACTAGGGAGTTCATACATTTTTTAAATATTATATTTTTCTCTAGGACCATTGGACTACAAACGAAGCTGGATGACAAGAGAACAGCATGTGAGCAATCACGTCGTACAAACGCTGACCAGCTAGCAACTTGTAACTCAAAGTGAGTGATAATTAAGTCAATAATGTTAATAAAGTATTTTTTACTCCAAACCCCTAGACGAGCAGATAAAAAACTTAGAAGAAAAATGTCTTATAATGAATGCTGAGCAACTAAGCAGTTGTAATTCAATTTGCGATTGATAGTTTCCAATAAAAATATATATATGTATTTTTTACAAGTCCATAATATATATTTATTTCATCCCTCGTCTGGAATAATGAGCTATCTGCTTGCCACGAATTTGTTGTAATAATAAGCTATATGCTATTTCAGGTATATAAGCGCAATTATGAGCCGTAAATCTGTATAACCTAAAGCTCATAATTGCGTTTACCTGAAAATGGCAGATAGCTCATTATTGCGGACGAGATTCGATGTTTTATAAAATATTTGTATTCAATGAAAAGAATATATCAATTTAAATTTATTGTTAACAACAAAATTCTTTTGTGAGCTGGTTCTAATTGAAACACCAACACTGCCAATTTATCATTACTTGGCAGATGCTTCGAGGTGGCCATCTTTTATCGAAAAGAGATATAGGGGGACATTCACAAAGCACTTTAACCCCCACTTAGTCTCGATTTTTATCCCTGGTGCTATAAACATGGTGCTAAACTAGGAGCTTAACTTGGTTAGCATTTGGTTTAGAGCCATGTTTAGTACCAGGGATAAAAATCGAGGCTAAATTGGGGGTTAAATTGCTTTGTGAACGTCCCCCATAAAGTTTTAGATTTAAAAATTATCGCACTCTTGTCAGGTAGACAGCTCAGACGCTAGCTACGATCATGCACATTACGGTATAAATATATTTTACCTCATTCAGGTGTGCCCATTGCTATCTGCTAAGAATAATAATTTAATCATGACAAAATTAATTGACAATTGTAACTTGCATGACAAATTTTTATTGCAGAAATGAATACAGGGTACCAAATTATGCTACTCTGAATTCTTTCAGATTTTTTTTTTTTTAGTCCCAGAACTATTTTTAAATAATTATTGAACGTTCTGGAAATTAAGTTGGCACCCCTGAATCCTTAATAAAAAGTTTAGGGACTAGACGCCTCCAGGGGGCGTGGCCGCACTTTCAATAATTAAATAAAAATAGTTCTTGGACTCAAAAAAATCTGAAAAAATTCAGAGTAACATAATTTGGTACCCTCTGTTCATTTCTGTAATAAAAATTTTCATTCAGGTTGTTGACTGTCTTCACCTTGCACCTAATATTATCTTATTTCCTCAGGACAATTATTTTCCAAGCCCGACTGGATGAGAGGAAGGAGGCTGCTGAGGAAAATCGTCGTGGGTTTGCTGATCAGCTGGCCACTTTAAATTCCAGGTGGGTGATGACTATTTTTTTACTTTAAGGACAGTCTCATACAGAATCGCATTATTTCAAATCATATGATAAAAAATTAAGAACCCATGAGATCAGGTGTACGAGCGCACATAGCTTCGTTTCGTATCACATCGTATGAATTCATACGTTTCTCATTTAGTGCCGGTGCTAAATTTTTATCATACGAAGTCATACGATGCGATAAAATACGAAGTGTGTAACCACCCTCGATATAAAAAGCTGGGGATTTATTTCTTCTTGATTTATTGCACATTTTGTCACTTTACAAAATATGTACAGTGTACTATACTAATCCCTGATTTTTAATTGCCACAAAGTAGTTAGTTAATATAAAATGTAACCTGTATTATTACAATAGTGTAATTAAATCCATTAAACGTAATGAAAAACGTATCTTTTAATTTAAATGCCTGTCGATAAATTATAAATTTATTCCTTTGAAAAGAAAGAAGTATTAGAACTTGAAGAATCATTATAATACCATGACATGGCATTCATGGAATAATGTTATTGAACCGTCTGCGCTGTTAATTTAGTTATTGAAGCAATACTTTCTATGTACATATACGCTCTATGTTGTTTCTTTAGAAATTCCATTAAAATTCCGATAATTTAATTATTTTATTGTATTTTTTTTTTAACATGTCAAACTATTTGCGGTGAAAATAAAGTATATAATATATACACAAGTTTTGAATATAAACCAATTTCATTAGCTCTTAATTTTTTATGCCGATTAACATATATTATGTAACGTAAGTAAATGCACTAAGAACTTGAAATTTAAAATGAGATCATACACGTGGATAACATAAAAATTAAATTTTACATGTAGTGGTGCTCTTTATATGGTAGTCCGAGAAGTTTTTGACCCGCCCTCGTGTAGGAATAATGGTAAAATTGGATAGTGGACAATAATAGTTTTAAATATTTTTTATTTATTTTTGAATTCTTTATTACGTAGAGAATTTCACCAAAATGTCATAGATCGTATTTTAAGAAATTTTATGAACACTTTGCTGGAAAAATTGTTAGTATTACATAGTTTTTTATTCATTCAGAAAAAACATAAATATCTTAATTTTTTTTATCAAACCCTCTATTGGGTACTTTTAATTACTAATTACATACTACTTTGATACCTCGAACCTTCCGAAATCCTAGCTTGAGCGTTTCGCGGGCTCTTTCTTCAGAACGGAGGTGGCCACGACCTTGCAATCTATCCCGGCATTTGCCTGTGACTGAGGGAAACGTGTAAACCTCAGTTAGGATGGACGCTACAGCTTTTGTTAATGAACCGGACATAAAGTGGTCCAAAGCCAGGGGAATCACATAGTGGAAAAGCGCAACGATTTACCCCTGGGTGGGAAATGTGGTTCTTGTTGAAAATAGTCACCCACCCAACTACTAACTACGCTCGGCATTGCTTGACTTCGGTGATCTGACGAGACCCGATCAATCGCACTGCACCACACATCCCATATGTTAATAAGAAAGTATTAATCTATTTTTTTTATCCCATTCATATAATTTCCAGGCTAAATGAGGCACAACAGAAATCAATAACCACATCATTAAATCAACAAACACTTCAGGCAGAGAATTTGAGACTAAAACAGCAGCTTGATGACACCACCAGCAACTTAGAAAAAAATATTGAAAAACTTGAGGGGCAGCTTGCAGTTACCACGGGCGATCTTAAGGACAAGACACTTGAACTTCAAAATATGCAGTCGAAAAACAGCCGACATGTGCCTGAAGTAACTGCAGTAGATTTACAATCTACAGCAAATACAATTAACCAAGAAATATTGAGCAGTAAATTGGAAATACGTAAAGTGTATGATGAAATTATTTCAACCAAGTCAAAAATAGAAGCTGGGTTTGTTAAGATGACGCAAGAACGAGAAGCAAAATATAATGGACTACAGAATAAGCAACAAGAAATATTACAGGTATAAAATTTTATCAGATTTTGAAAACAATTTTTATATAATTAAATGTTGTTTTTTCTTTTCTTTATTTTTTAATTTTGGTAAAGTTATCACATACACAAAATTTAAAAGTTGTATACTCTGTTCCCTCTAAAGAAGTTTTATCAGGGTAGCCACATTACATATATATATGCAA
The DNA here is from genome assembly GCA_949825025.1 of Siphlonurus alternatus. Lineage (NCBI taxonomy): Eukaryota > Metazoa > Arthropoda > Insecta > Ephemeroptera > Siphlonuridae > Siphlonurus > Siphlonurus alternatus. Next base: position 6,626,326 of record OX463786.1, on the reverse strand, counting down.
ATTAAGTAGAATATATTAGAATATTATCATTTAACGTTGCATTTTCTTTAAAAACATTTAAATACAATGTTGCTTGCTTAAAAGGCTGCTCTAAATTGATTGCATTGAATCTCATGTGCATGGCAACTGTGAAAAAAACATAAAGAGAATAGGGTATAATATCATTTCTATTTTAAAAACACGTGTTTTGTGTCAAATATAGGGGATATTCGACTATACTAATGTAATCTAATACATGTTTGTTTAAACAGGTTATCGAGTCTAAGACCGCGAAGAAATCACCTGAAAATTGTAAGTACAACATTTGATAGAAAACAATATATAAATCTTCACACAAGATTATTTTTTACAACTTAATTCCGTTTATATATCTTCAGTTTATAAGCTAACGCCAATGAGCTAATTTTTTAGTCCCAATCGAATAACATAAAATATATTGTATCATATTATGAACCTTAGCAAATTCACAAAAGTTATGAAAAAATTGAAGATACAGATTATAGTACCTAAAAGACAAAGAAAAAATTTCAAGACAATAATTATTCGAGATGATTTTTTTAATATATATATATTTTTATAATTATTATTATTATTTTTTTTAATTTTCAGCATATATATAGGGATTTCCCATAGAGGGCCAAACTAAAAACTTAATAAATATATGGTTAGCGTTCAAAGCCAAATTCGGACAATGTGCCGCGATAAAGTGACCAAAACCAGTTTTGTTTCTTGTATTTTACCAAAAAATTAAGTATAAATAATGGCGCGATTCACGAAGACAGTTATTCAGGTTTCTCACTAACCACGTTTAGTGTCATTGAATTAGCCTGGCGCTAACCGCGGTTAGTGAGAATGCTGGATAACTTTCTGGATAACTCTTTCGTGAATCGCCCCCATAATATAAATAAATAATTATACCCCACCCAAATTTTTATATTGGAACACGCAGAAGGATTTGGAGGTAGATAATCATTTTACAAAAATATTTTGTCTGAGCGTTCCTGTCTTCAAATTAGAGATTAGACAGTCATATAGTTTGCTAGATATAACATTATTTTTTCCGTACGCAGTGTAAATGCATGAACAGCGCTGGAAAATTTATACTTTCCAGGCTGGAAAGTATAAATAAGAATTAGGTACATTTGAATAACGCCAAATTAACTTAAAAAACATGGCGGTTTATGGCCGGTTGTGAAAACAGTGATTTTTTTTTTTTTTTTACATTAGCATGGGAATGCATCATTGTGGGAATGCAGACACCACAATCGTGTATGGAAAAATTGATGTGAATATTGTCAATTTTAATAAGTCTCCTAAACCGAGAGGAAATCCTAAATCCTTGTGTATTATTATTTCTTTTATAATTTTTATATGATTAATTTATTTGTATTAATTAACTTTATGCTCTAAGCCCCAGCAGTTGCTGTTCCGTGCGACATGGATAAACTGGGAGACAGGTTTTACTATTTCAGTAAGAACGACAAAGTAAGTTAACTTGTAATTTTTTTTTTTCACACTCAGGATAAAGTCACAGTTGGAAATAAATGTCATATTACGAGAGACAACCTCCCTTATCTTAGTGAAAATTAAAAATTCATACGTTCATCGACATTTGAAATACATTTTATCATATCGCATTAAAATCAAATGTGCTACAGCTTAATTTAAATCTTAGGAACACAATTAAAAAAATGAATTTAATTAATTTTACCATTTTTTTAAAAAATATAAACAAATTTATTTATTTTTATTTTACTATCTCTTTCATGGGCACGGCAAATAATATACTGCAATGCATATACGTATAATATATAAATCAAAATAATTATTATTTATTTAATATAAAATAGCCCATGGGGAAAAAAGAATCGTGACCAAACTATTCATCTATAAGTGTTCATTCACCCGACTATATATTGTATATTAGTTACTGAGGTAATTAATGTATTCTTTGCTGAATAAAAAACATTGCTTACTTTTAGTATAAATCAGTAGAAAAGTTATATTTTACTTTATAAAGAAGGAAACTGACGATGATTAAACAGCGAATTCATGAAAAAGTATATAATATATTTTTCTCACTATCTTATAAAGTATATTACTATCAATGCTCCCAACAAAATGGATTCGTAGAAATCACAAAAATTTCAGATTCTAATCCAAACGATTTTTTTATATTAAGTTGGATATCTTTAATTTAAAAGTCTAAAGTTATTTAAAAGTGTAAAACGAAAAATTAACTAATTAATGCACTTAATTATAGCGGAAGAGGTGAAAAGAAAGATATACTAAAAACCCGATTTGAAATAAATTTCATCTTTTCTTCGCTATTAAACTCTCCTCTCGTCTTTTTTCCTCTTATTTTGCACCATTTTAGAGGAAAAAAGACGAGATTACATATTTTTTCCTCTTCTTGAACATAAAATTTTATAAATATTGTCTTCATTTTATCCTCACTTTGAGCGAAGAGGAAATAAGGTGTGTTTTAGAGGTAAAAAGATTATGTTTAGACGTGTAAAAGATGAGTTGAAGATGTAATTTTTCAACAAGCAATGTAGGATGTAACTTTAGAGTGTGGTGATTCATGAAATATTCATACGTAAAATGTATAATATGTTCATCTGGATGAGAAAAACCAAAGTCCTCTGCTCGTTGTTAGTAAACAAAGTATTGTTGTGTAATGTCTGTCGCGTGAAAGGAAAAACATGGGACGCTTGTTAATTTACATGTTAACTTATGGAAAATGACCGTTAATTACGAAGTAGAAACGGTTACTTAGCGCCAACAATGCCATTACGTTCTCTGCTCTGGTGGCAAAATTAAGCACTACGTCGTCCCATGTTTAACAATGAAAAAGGCTTCATGCGACAGACATTATAAACAATGGTTTTTGTTACAACTATTGTGCGAGCAGATGACTTTGAGAAAAACAATGCAAATAATTTTTTTATTCTTAACAGAGAAACTGGCATGACGCACAGAGAAGTTGCCGCGCTAAAGGACTTCAACTCGTCTCCATTGAAAGTCATCGGGAGAATCAGCTCGTCTTTGAATTCAAAACTATGTATGGTAATTATAAACTTCTAAATATGGTTGCTAAATATCATAATGGACAATTTGCATCAACTTTTTTTAGTAGCTCAATCGAAAGAAGAGGTTGAAAAATTTTATAAAATTTTTATTCGTACTGCATCATGGCTAAAGGAGAGATGTAAAGAGGTCACGTGACCTGAAGACGTTGCCCGCGTCGCCTATGACGTCATTGAACTGTTCGGTCAAACAAACGATTGACTTTATAACGCTTGTAAATAGCCACGTTGCTATGGAAACAAGCAACAATTAATTTATTGTTTACAAGCGTTATATAGACGATCGTTTGCTTGACCAGACAGTTCAATGACGTCATTGGTGACACGGGTGACACCTTCAGGTCACGTGACCTCTTTAGATCTCTCCTTTAGCCATGATGCAGTAAGAATAAAAATCTCATAAAATTCACAGGTATATTTTTCGACCTCCTCTTTCGATTGAGCTACTAAAAAAAGTTGATGCAAATTGTCCATTACAGTCAAATTTATATGACATTCTTTCCGAAAGTAGCCGAAATTGTAAGGACTCCAGTCTTTCTATTCGTATTTCACCGCTTCAATTTCACACACGGCTACTTCCGGAGGGAATAACACATTAATTTTACTGTATATACGTTTGTGGTATCCAAACAGGTAAAAGCAATATTACAAGAGTTCATGATAAAAATATGCATTTATATATTATATTTATTCAAAAAACAGACTACAGGTTAGGTAATCCGATTATAAAAAATACAATAGTTCATATACAAGCAAATTCTTAGTTAAAATACACACGTAAAAAAATTATTATATAACTAAAATCTTGGTAACATATAATACATTATATTTATTTTAAGTAACTAAGCATACATTTGAGTTATTTACATATCCTTGCAATTTCTTGCGAAGATTGATGGAAAATATTAAGCTCGTATTTTCTGTACAATTCATTGCAAAATGATTGAACTCTGGAAATTTATTCCAGAGTTCAATATTTTTTTTATAAATGTTATAAATACTTTAATTCTTTTGTTATAAAATCTCCCTGCGTCGATTTAAGTAGAATACACAACCGAAGTAACAAAAATGATAAGAAAAAAGTAACAAATTATGCTACTCTGTGAATAACAACATTAAAGGGTATTTTTTTTTTCCAAATTAATACTTAATTATCAAATTATAAGAACAATCTAATGATGTTGCAAGATTAATAACATAATATATATAATTATTATATACTGTTTGGTGTTCAAAAGTGTATAATACAATATTATTATCTCCTAGTAGTGAACACGGGCAACGCTGACCTGGCTCTTGAGTCAGTTCCTGCAGCAGGAATCCTGGCTCAAGGGAATGAGTACATTGTCTCTGTGGCTAAATTAATCCCAAAGTATGGTGGGCAGGGTAAGCCGTTAGTAACATATCCTTGGTACGTGGAGTCTACTTAAAATGATATAATACTAAAAAGTAGAGAGAAATTGACATCGATAATTGAGGATAAAGATGCTAAGCTAACTTACTCCGCAAGGGATTTGATTGAATGTATGTATGTTGTATATATATAAATATATAAGTTGAACATAATTTCCACTGATTTCACTTTGCAGGTATGGGTTGGACGTGGATTGGAGGTACTGACGAAGCTCAAGAAGGCACGTGGCGGTGGAGTGGAACGGGACAGACACTGACCTACAGTAACTGGGACATATTTCAGCCAGATGGGGTCAGAAATTATAACTGCTTGCAGATGTGGCACCATGGAAAATGGGACGATTTTAGTTGCTCCAGTTTACAATCTTTCATATGTGAATTGGAGATGTAATGATGAAAATGTTTAATATCTTCACTAATTATTTCCATCATTATTTTTTTAAAGTACTATTTATGTATTAGAGGGAATTCACTGAAACAAAATTTATTAAAATCCTTTCTGTTTATTATATTTTAAATAAAATTTCACTAAATGATATACTAAATATAAATAAAACATTAATAAAAACTTTTTATGACATAAATTGTAAACTATACACTAAATTATTAAATTATTAATTATTTGACTTACTATAACACAATGATCATAAATTATAATATAATAGCATTTATATTTGTAATAAGATATGAAATAACATTCTTCAAACAACAATGAAGTTAACGGAGATAATTATATTTAAATTAAATCTATTAGTCTTTTCACTTATTGATAATAATTGCAATTGGCATTTCTTCATTGCATATTTCGATGAAAAACGATCATTGTTCGATGATTATTCACTAGCAATGTAAGTTTACATGACGGTGTTGAATACGAATTCGTTGACGAACGATAATGTTATTCTTATGAGACTTCGTCAACGGATTCTTATTACACCGTCATGTGAACGTAGTGATTGTTTTCTTATAATTTTTGTATCCAAAGTCATGCTAATATTTAACAAGTAAGCTCATGGAAACCGTTTTCTTACAATGACGTCATAGCATCTTCACACTCGATTTATAGCTTCAAAAAATTAACATTTCTAAACCCATAGCTTTCTCTCCAAATATACAATTTAAAATTGTGAAGCAGTTTTTCCGTTTCAAATAATAATTAATACCTTCTCTTGCAAAATAATGCTTGGGTGTAGTTTTATTAGTCATTAGATGCAACATTTTGCCTAGTGGGAATGCAAAGTTTTTATTTTCTGAACTGTCACGAATCTATAATAATTTTTTTGTTCAAATGTTAACAAAATAACCAACATATTTCGATGTAATTCAATTGTTTGTTGTTAACGTTTCAATAAAGTTCAGTTAACAAATTTCACGTACTTTTAATTCATCTTTAAAATACAAGTACACCTCGTGACGTCACGAACGTTACTGTTGTTGTGTGTCACGTGGTCTCTGCAGTGTCAAATTATCATGTGACGTTCGTCATGTAACGAAGTGTACTGCGAATATTGCACCTATCTCTTCAATTAAAGAATGGGGCATGGTGATTTACAAGGCTGCAGAAGGGAACTTTTCAGAGGCAAGGAGTGTACTGTTCATGGGTGTAGAATCTTGCAGTCTATGGTAGAAATTAAAATACTTTGATACTTTAACAATGGCTTAAATATTGTATATATAAATCAAAGTTACAGCAATCATGTTACGAGAACAACGTTCAAGTTTTTGACAACTCTATGGCCATTATGTAATTCTTAACCATCACAAATTACTTTATATTTATTTACATTGATCACGATAGAAGTCCTTGGGAAAAAAAAAAACTTAGGAGAAATCCAAATCCTTAAGGTCATCCTGTAGGTAACTTTAAAATGACCACTTTACTGCATGATATATTTGTTATATTGTAGAGGAATTAAACTTAAGTTTCACGCTATTTATTTTTGTGGTCAAGATAAATTAAATAAAATAATATTTAACATTTATATATAATTGCTAAACATTATAGGGAGCATTCACAAAGCACACAAAGCACTTTAACCCCAACTTTAGCCTCAATTTTTATCCCTGGTGCAAAGCATGTTACTAAACCAGGGTCTAACCATTGACCGGGGTCGAGCGTGGCGCAGTGCATTGACCGGTTCTTGTTAGATCACCGAAGTCAGGCTACGTCGAGCGTGGTTAGTACTTGGATGGGTGACCGTTTCAAGTAAAAAATACGCTGCTCCCTCCCTGGGGTAAATTCGTCTCGCTTTCCACCCAGTGCAGTGATGCACTTGTGTGTGGTTCCCCAGGCTTTGGACATCACTTTGGTCCATTGAGAAAAAGTAGAGGTGTCCGTCCTGACTGAGGTTTTCCACGGTTCCCTCAGTCTCACCTCAGCGAATGCTGGGACGCGTAAGCATGCAGGCCGTGGCCACTATCCGTTCCCTACCTTATCCCTACCCAGTACCCCGCCGCGAGCTATAAGCTCTTAGGGGTGTATCCTTGTAAAAAAAAAAAAAATGAAAGAAAAAGCTCCTAGTTTAGTACCATGTTTAGTACCAGGGATAAAAATCGAGGCTAAAGTGTGAGTTAAAGTGCTTTGTGAATGCCCTCATTGTCAAATAACACATTTTTTATGCAGCCATATTTTATAGGGAGAACGTTGTAAAAATAAAAGTCAAGTTCACTTTTTCTCAGTATGGTGGCTCCACCGTTTTTCCACACGCCATTTGCATCTAGCCCTGAAAATAGATGGCGCTGAAGCGTTGTACCTATAGCAGGCCATCGGTGGCAGAAGGCTAGTGGCTTCGGCTGCTCGCTGCAAAGCCCCGCTGAGTAGAAGGGTCGCGACGGTGAGCGCTGAAGGGTCTGGGCGTGAGCCTGCCTGGAGTTACCGTCTCTGCAGATCTTGGTGGTAGTAGTAAATACTCCACGCTATTTAAAGGAACTAACACACTTAAAAATAATTTATACTTTAAAACTAATATCAATAATAACAAATTTATTTTATCATATTTTTAATTATTCCACGATTTGTTCTTCAGCCTGTACGTTATACAACTTGTAATACTTCACTGCATAAGCAGTTCCCTACTTAACAGTGATTTTTTTTATATATATAAAATAATCAGGGGCGGCTCGTACTATAGTACTGCGGTACTGCAGCCCCCCCAGAAATTTTGGGAACAAACACACAATTAGAAATATCAAATAATTCTATAATTTTTCTGAACTTTCCAGTAAATTTTTATCAGTTCTAACATTTAAAATCATGTAATTTTTGCCGCTGCCGCGTAAATTTATTCCCTCAGCGCTGCCCAGCGGAAGGTACTGCCACTACTAGCAGTAGCCCAAAGCAGTGTTCCCACCCTCATTCTTCTCTTCTTCAACTCCCACTCAAGCCGTGTGATTTTGGAGCGATCGGGGACTGTGCGATCGGCAGTACCCGCAAGCTCATTGGTTCAACAGAACCAATGAGCTTGTGGTATTTTACATGCAGGAATAATTTGAACAACACTTCGAAGACATTTCCTGTAATATGGTTTCATTGAGCAGATTAACAAAATTTTAATTACATTCATCAGTGAATATACTAACAAAGATTGACTAAAGATATTGAAGCATCTGAGGAATGAAGACCAGCACTTTTATTTTACTTTAATAAAATTATGACTGTCCCAAAAGAACCAACACTTGTCTTTTGAAAACTAAGTGGTGCATCATGCATGTAAACAATCGTGAGATATCTCACGTTCGAACAACGACAGCAACAGGTTTCTTACTAACCACGCAGTTAGCGCCAGTCTAACTCAATGGCACTAAACGTCGATCGAATTAATTAAGTGAGAAATCTGGATACCTTAATTCGTTCGTGAATCGCGCCCATGTATTTTATTATAAATTATAAGTTTACCAGGAACAAGTCGATATACATGGGAGCTATTTATTTATTAATTATTCACTACAGCATTTTATACCATTAATGTGAAAATTCAAACATAAAAATAAAACAATAAAACAAAAACAAGTTGTAAAAGTGTACGAGTATACAAAATATAAGAAAACGTTAACTACTCCAGGATGAGAAAAATATATAGCTTATTTTCCCGGGTTTGCGTGTACCGGCAGTACATTATTTAGCAGCAAATATGCGATAGTATAATCAAAGAAATATTGCATGGCTAAAAAAAAAAATAAAACAATAATAAAAAAATTGGGATCTTTGATCTGTTATACCGCTCGAGAGGTTTCTCATATGCGCGCTCAAGCCAATTATACCGATGTGTCGTAATTATAATATAGGGTGATCAGAACTGCATGAACATCAAATAAATCGATCATGGTATATACAATAATATAATATGTACAAAATTTGGCGACAACCAGAATCTAATATAAATTTTTAAAGACAAAATTTAATAAAAAAATAAGAAATGAAATTTTTATAAGAAAAATTACATTATTAAACATTATTTCATTATTATTAGTATTTATTTAATTGAGAAAAAAATAATCGTAATCCTGTTAAGGTAGAGATAACACGAATCAGCTGACCCAATGCTAAAAAAATCTCATTCATGAAAATTATGAAAAAAAAATAATAATAATAAAATATTCTCCTCTACATTATCCCCTATCAGTATAGCTAAAATATAAGGTACACAAATTCGAGCTAGTTTTCGAGTTATTAATTTTTAATGTTGACTAATTTAGCATGGAAGTTTCATTTCTCCATCTCCATGTTAAATTAGTCAACATTAAAACAACTTCAAAAATTAACAACTCGAAAACTAGCTCAGTTTTGTATACTTGATAATTTAGCTATACTGATAGGCGATGTAGAGGAGAACATTTTATTATTTTTTTTTTCGTAATTTTCATGACTGAGATTTTTTTAGCATTAGGTCAGCTGATCCGTGTTATCCCTACCTTAACAGGATTATGATTATTTTTTTCTCAATTAAATAAATACTAATAATATTGAAATAATGTTTAATAATGCAATTTTTTCTTATAAAAATTTCATTTTTTATTTTTTTATTAAATTTTGTCTTTAAAAATTTATATTAGATTCTGGTTGTCGCCTAATTTTGTACATATTGTATATACCATGATCGATTTATTTGATGTTCATTACATACATTGCGTAAAAATTATACCAGACATTCAGGTTTCATGTTAACAATGCAGTTTGATTGACACTGTTATTTAAAAAAAAAGGCTTAAAACAATATTTATTTTTATATATGTTTCTTACCACATGAAAGGACTTATGAATTAAAAAAAATAATTAAATATATATTAAGTATGAAACATTCAATCACGATTTCAAAAGGGCTTGCAAAAGTGCATGTCATAACAAATTATAAATAAAATGCATGCATTTTTTGTTTTTAGATAATTTCTGCTTCTTTGTTGAGAGCATTATTATATGATTTTGTCATAATTTTACCCTAAAAAAGGGGCGTGTCCTTAAAAAAAATCACGTCTGCGGCGGGCCATTGGGGGGCTCCGCCCCCCAAACCCCCCCATGGTGTTCTGTTGGTCCCATGTCAGGCAGCACCCCCACGGAAAAGGGGCACGAGCCGCCCCAATATATAAGATAAAATTAATGCTAATATTGAAGCAACAATATTAAATATTTAAGCAATAGTAATAGAAAAATATCGACTATATTAAATTAAGGATAACATGTAATCTTCACATCATAATTACATTATGATATTATATTAATTTATAAAATGCTTCTCTGTAAAGTTTCAAACCGAGCAGTACATTATTTTCTTTGTGCGTCTACAACTAATTAACTAACTAGCATTGGGGGACAATCACAAATTACTTAAGCCTCAAATTTTAATCCAGATTAAATCAAGTATTAAACAAGGTACTAATCTATTAACTAAACTTGGTACGAAAAATGTGAGTATGCAACGCTAAGTAATGTGAAACAGACACGTTATGGCACCAATTTAGCTCACATTTTTTAAACTCTTTGTTTAGCCCCAGGTTTAGTATCATATTTTAGTACTTGATTTAATTTAGGATTATATTTGGAGCTACAATATTTGGCTAAGTGCTTATTGAAAGTCCCTTATGATTGACAAATTATAATATTCTTGTTAAAATTCTTAAAATTCCACCCAACCAGATGTATGTTAAATACTATGCGAGCAGTGTAATTACAATTCTATGTTCCTAAATTCGTAATATCCATATCGTTTCCCTCCGTTATTTTTCTAATCCCCTTCCATTACCTTGCTTCGAGCTTGAATCTCATAGCAGTAGAAAACCTGCACAGTATATATAATAAAATGTTGAATAAATATATAATTTTATAACAAATGTTATAATACACCATAAATATTTATTTCATTAATATCGTAATTTGATTAATTGATCGAGACAAATTAAACATGTATAAAAAAATATTAATTAATTATAATTGAAAAACGACTTGAAAGCAAGAAACAGTGTCATTTTTGAATAGTTGATTGCATTATATTTATATATTGTTGCAAGTTTTTCAATTAAATTAAGTGTACACAGATTTTTTATATTGGTATTTCCAATCATGGACTGGACTTTGAATATTTAAGAAAAGCAGGGTTTTTACCATGGGGAAAAATAATTAAACTCAGCATAAAAAAAGTGCACTAATATTTCTTATACAATCTTGGGACTTCCAATGACGCCATTACTCCATGTACATTTGATAAACTTTAACCTCTGACATTGTTATCAAGTTATATTTCGACACTTTCCTCATCACAACATATAAAAGAGCGAGACTCGCACTAAGCCACACAGTGTGAACATGTGTGGACACGTGTCTCTGTTGTGTCTGTGTTTGTTGTTTGTCTCCTCGAGCGTCCAGGGAGGACAGGAGAACCTTCCCTCCACGTGGACTAAAATCGTCAGAGAGGTGAGACCATGTAGAAAGAAGGATTTTTTGTTTCGATATACAGTCAAATTTATGTAACATTCCTGCCGCGCGGAAGTAGCTAAAAGTGAGTTTTCTATTTCATGTCCGAGTCTTGAAATTTTAAAAACCTGTTAGTCCTCTTCGTACAAGCCTGTCGTCAAATTGGAAATACGAATAGGAAGGCCAGAAACACTAACTTCCGGCCGGAATTTTAAATTAATTTGAATGCATTTTTTATTTTTTTATGAAGTGATAATTGGCAATTGTGTACTTCTAAACTTCTACTTACTATTTAACATAAGTCCTACGTACCAACTCCGTCTGAACTTTCCAACGTAATTATTCATGTGTTCATCTTAAACAGGGGGGGAGGGGGGGAGCCTTGGCCTGAGAAGCCATCATGGCTGAGGAAAATGTGGAAACCTCTGTCAGGATGGACGATGCAGATTTATCAAAATACCGAAAGTGCAATGGTTCAAAGCCAGGGAAAACACGTAGCAGAAAGTAAAATGCGATAAGATTGGAGGTTTATTCATTCAAAGAAATTTTGACGAATAATAATATAATATGTAAAAATAACAAATAAACTGTTTTGTCAATTAATATCAACGGAAAATTTTACGAAAATTTAGTTTATTTTAATTTTTTTTTAGTGGTAAATCGAGAATCATGACAATACAAGTTAATAACACTCGATAGACGAATATGTGAATTGTTTTGTTATTTATCAAAAACTTTATTTGCTGTTACAACTATTTTTAAAATAAAGAACATTTCATTGATATAATTATTTGAAACAATTAATGATTGAAAATTATTGTTGAATATAATCCACTATTTAATTTAAATTTCCAGTAGACCAATAATTATGTTAAGACAAAAATTTCATAAAATATTAATAATTATACAATCATAAATTTCTATACACAATATAATCAAAGTAAAAATTATGTAAATTGAATTTTAATTAAAAAAAAAAGTATCTATTTGACTTAAACGTAAGCATGCATGCATGCAATTAATGCAATTTCTTTAAACAAAACAATATATGAAATAGGTATAGTTCATTATGATCTTTATTTTTTCAAAAAATATAGCAAATTTTCAGTCAATTATTTCAAATGAAGAATCAATGTTGATAATAATTTGAATTAGGTTTAGTCACAAGTGATTGAATCTGTCTCTTCGTGGATTCCACCCAAACATTGACTTAGACATGTGGGTCTCTTCCACACAGCGGTATATGGTCTTAGCAATCCGTCCCAGCACTCACCTAGTTGTGACTGAGGAAACCATGGAAAATTCAGTCAAAATAGTCGGCAATTAATGGAATATTACTGTCATCATATCCGTGATGTATAAGAATCCATTAGAAATTACCATGTAGAAAGGCCAGCGGTGCCTACCCTGCCTGACAATAAACTTTTTGGATATCAATCTTATATTAAAGCGGAGATTTGGCGCATTTGTTTACGCATCAGATTTGTAATCAGAAGGTCGTGAGTTCAATCCCAGGCCTCCCCGGATTTTTTAATATAACAGTATAGCTAGAGATCGCGCGTGCATTCAGGAGGTTGTTAAATTGGCATCTTTTTTTAACAAACATCCTGACTCAAGTCTCCATGGTTCCCCCAGTCACAACCAGTTACATTACTATATATCGTCCCTCGTCCGGAATAATGAACTATCTGCCTAACATGATCTCGTTGTAATAATGACCTATCTGCTATTTCAGGTGAGCGCAATTATAAGATGTAAATTGGTATAAACTAATGCTCATTATTGCTTTTACCTAAAATAGCAAACAGATCATTATTGCAACGAAGTCAGTCGAAGCAGTTCATTAAGTGTATAAGATGAGCTGGGAAATTAAATTTAGTCACCTGTAAAAATTTATTTATTTATTTATTTATTTATTTATTTATTTATTTATTTATTTATTTATTTATTTATTTATTTATTTATTTATTTATTTATTTATTTATTTATTTATTTATTTATTTATTTACTTATTTATTTATTTATTTATTATTTATTTCACTGACATTAGCATTTATATTAACATAACAAGTATTAGTCAGGGAGAAAGGAAGGTAAAGATGTAAGATATAAATATGTAAAATAAGACTTTTGAAATGAAACTCGGACACTAACACAGACGTTAAAGGATGAATCTCAGTAGGTTGATATTTCGCAATCGTATACCGCCTGAATGCAACAAGACTTGCGGGGGACTTTGATCTCACCATCAGTAGGTGGAATAAAAATTTTGAAGCGAATCTGTCTTATCAGTTTTGTGAAAACTGAGATATAAGTTTAACATTGGCCTTATGGACGAAAACCAGAAATGGAGCTGTTGTAAGAAAACTCCCTGACTGAATTTGCTCAAACCATAAGCGATTTAGTTTTAGAACATTCTCGATTTTTTAAAATTTATTTCATTCGATTCGTTTGCAAGGAAATATATTTTGATTCCGAAGTAACTGAGATTAATCGTTAAGACTACATGAAATGCTAACTTTCTCAACTGCATTACTGCATTTAATTTAATTAATAAACTACACAGTTAATTTAAAAACTGAAGTATCGTTGTAAAGATTATTACTTGAAATTTAATATAAAATTATAACCCTGGTGTTTTATATTAATGTGTGACACGTAATTTTTTATCGTGCAATTATTACAAAAAAAGAAGCTAAAAAATTTTAATTTCACTAAAATGTGACAATTGAGTACGTGTATTTAATATAAGAGTCTTTTCAAGTAAAAAAATTAAAAAATAATGTTGATTTTAATGTTATTTTATTCAATTATCAACTGCGTGATTGTTTACTCTTGAAGAGGTCATTGGCCTTATGACATTGAGACTGCTGACCTCAATCTTTATCACTGGTACGAAAATGAAGGCCAACGATAAAGATAATTAACGATTACATAAGAAAATATTCATTCTGCATTTATTTTGTAATTTTACTTTATTACAAATTTTATTCATACTTAGAAATTTTTAAGAGATTCATTTACTTATTTTGGCCATTCAAACAGCATAGAAGTACTTTAATAAATTCAAATATCATATATTTTTATTTATATATATATAAAAAAAGTAAATTACGACACTATAATGAATAAAATGAAAACACAATCCTAAATGGAAAGAATTAATTTAATATTTATATTGTATTACTATATTTAATACAATGGAAGAAAACAAAACAACCTACATTAGCAAATTGATTTTAAAAAAAAGTTTGTGGTGTATTTGAATGGGTTATTTAATTATATTTCTTTTTCTACACAAGTAATTAATACAGCTTTTATGTTATTATATGACACGAAATTGACTTACTATTGAACTCTTTTTTTTTTTTTTTTTTTTTCATAATAAATTATAATAATACACAAATTCATTAATACAGGAAAAATACTTAAGGGTAAGATAACTCAAATATTTTGATCGATGTAGTCCCATTTAAATAACATGTAAATTTTAGTATGAAAACCTCTAACAAAAATTCAGAATTATTATGAAGTTGCTAAGGTTTTCATGTTAATCAAATGGGACTACGTAGATCAGAATATTCATGTTATCATAGAGGGAATTTAATGTTTTTACAATGCACAGTATTATAAGAACTTATGTTAACTGGACCATAGTTTAATATATTCCACTTACTGCAGGATGCTCAAGCTCGGTTGGATGAGGGTAAGGAAGGGACTGAGAAAACATTTCGTATGTATGAACAACTGGCCAGCTGTAATTCAAGGTGGGTGTATAAAATTTGTAATACATTACATGAACTTGCGGTTACATGTAAATTCTATAATAATTTTGTTTTATTCTTGTTCCACCAAGGACCCTTGTACTGCAGACCAAGATCGATGAGGGAAGGGAAACAGCAGAAGAAGCACTTCGTATTAACGCTGAGAAACTAGTTACTTGTAATATCAGGTAAGATTGGTAATTTTCACAAAATAAATTATAATGGAGTATCGACCTTAATTTTTTTATTGTAGAAATGGATAGAGGGAGCAAAGTTATGCTATCTTGATTTTTTTCAGATTTTTTAGAGCCCAGGAAATATTTTTAAAAAATTATTGAATGTTCTTTTTGTGACGTGACGCGGCGGCAAGTCCTATCTTTATCTGAAGGAGTGGCGTCTCGTGACGTCACAAACAGAACTTTCAATAATTTTTTAAAAATAGTTCCCGGGCTCTAAAAAATCTGAAAAAATCAGAGTAGCATAACTTTGCGCCCTCTATCCATTTCTGCAATAAAAAAATTGAAGTCGATATTCCAATTCATCCCAGAAATGACTAATTATTGTTATTCTAATAAAACTTGTTCTCCAAAGAGCGATTGCTTGTCAATCACGGCTGGAGGAGAGAAAGGAAGGTGCGGAGGAAACACGTCGTGTGTTAGCTGAGCAGCTGGCTAATTTGCATTCCAGGTTAGTTGTGACAGATTATAGTAAAAAAAAGTTGTCATCGGTCCCCTAGATATAAGTGAGGTAGCTGTTTATTAATTTACATTTTTTTTAACATTTCAACACAATTTTTTACAAGAATATACACCTCTATAATCTATGAGCTCAAGGTGGCATAATGGGTAGGGAAAAGAGAGTGAATGAATGTTGGCCACGACCATTCTACGAGCTAATATTTCATTTCTAATTTTTCAATTTGGGGAAGTTCATCTATTATCGTTTTAAGATTTCTTCCGCTATCAAATGCATGTCACTATAGAAAATTGGTTTTAGAATTTTAAGAACTATTTGGAGGTAATGAAGTCGTTGGAATAAGAATACAGCACCATAAAAAAATTGCATTTTTTAAGTAAAAAGTTATTTGTAAATTCTTTCACTTACTTTAGATGGTTTACAATACTTATTTTCAACAAAGCCATAATTTCGTGAACTGTTTAATTTAAATGTTTTTTTAATTACAATAAAACATAATTAACATGCTGAGATCTTGTAATGGACAACATACATGAAAAAATTTTATTGCATAAATGAATAGAGGGTACCAAATTATGCTACTCTGAATTCTTTCAGATTTTTGTGAGACCCAGAACTATTTTTAAATACTTATTGAAAGTGCGGCCACGCCCCCTGGAGGCGTCAATAGGCGTCCAGTCTCCATCCTTTTCATTAAGGCTGCAGGGGTGCCAACTGAAATCACAGGACTTTCAATAATTATTTAAAAATAGTTCCGGGTTTCAAATAAATCTGAAAAAATTCAGAGTAGCATAATTTGGTACCATCTATTCATTTCTGCAGTAAATTTTTTTCATGTATGTTGTCCATTGAAGCAAATAGTATCAAGTGCAATTAATACAAAATCTGGCAATGAAATAAATAAATATATTATTAGTAAATGACGTAAATGTCATTTATTTATAATTGTATTTTTTATACATTTTTTTATTGTTCCTGAAATTATTGCTCAAAATTCATGCATGTTGATTTATATTCAATAGTAAGTAAACAAAATTATCTTAATACATAACAAGTCATGAATCATTATTTAATTTAAAGGTAAAGTTATGTTTTTTTCAAGATTAATTTAATTATTTTCCAGGCTAGATGAGGCACAACAGAAGTTAATAACCACGTCATTAGAGCATCAGCGAATAACAGAAACTCTACGAGCAGAAAATTTTAGGATAAAACAGCAGCTTGAAGAAACCACCAGCAACTTTGGAGTGAAGATTGAAGGACTTCAAGAGCAGCTTGCAGTGACCATGGGCGATTTAAAGAACAAGACACTTGAACTTCAAAACATGCAGCAGAAAAATAACCGATATGAACTTGAATTAATTACAGTGACAGAAAAAAACACGGATCTAAATAACAACGTTAAAGAATTGAATGAAAAAATAAATAATGCAACAACGGATCTACATCAAAATATGTTTGAAGAACTTTTCAATGCAACAAATTTACAATCAATTTACGTAGAAAAAATTAATAAAGAAATTAAGCAAGATATCTTAGAACTGAAAATAAATATGTCCAAAACCGTATTGAAAAGTATCGCTACAGTATTACAAGAAATAATTAACGGAAAAGCGGATATTGGAAACAAAACTGAAAATATACTGCTACAGGAGATCACGTCAAGCAAGGCACTGAGGAACGAAATCAAACAACTTACTGCAAACATTGAAGATTTGAACCGAAAGATGTTAAATGAAACAAAAGATTTTCATCAAGACATGTTTAATCAAATTCTCAATGCAGCAAATTTACAATCAAATAACGTCAAAGAGAAAACTTTAGAAGTTAAAGAGGGTTTTTCCGAATTAAGTGCATACATTAAAAATTCTATGTTGCAATGTGCATCTGATTCAAAATCTACAGTAAATGCAATTAAACAAGAAATAAGTAGCAGTAAATTGGATATAAATAAAATATCTAATGAAATAACTTCAACCAAGACAAAAGTGGAAGCTGGCTTTGTTAAGATGACACAGGAGCGAGAGTCAAAGAACAGTGGACTACAAAGTAAACAACGAGACATTTTGCAGGTAAGATACTAATATCATAGTTCTCATCCTTTATTAACACTTTTGCATACATAGTATATATTATTATATTATACATGCATACATACATATACATACATGCGTCATAGCATCATTTATTGAAAGTTGCTTTTAGTTTTAGACTTACAACTTACAATACTTTATTCATTTTTTCTTTCTTTTTTTTTTTTTTACCCATGTTTAGTGCTACAATTAAACGCAAAAAAATAATCTGTATTTCTTATTTTCAAGGTCCTCGAAGCAATAAAAATGACACAAAATTGTAAGTGCATATTATTATTAAATTAACTCTTTATAAGTCACGTAATACAACATTATAGTTTAATTTTTAGCAAATTTTTTTCTTATGTATTCAATATCATGATACATCACGTAAGTCTAGTAAATTATTTTATCACATCATATTATAATGATAATGTTTCCTCTGAATACAGTTTTACTTGCTTACCAAAACAATGGTCATAATGTAAGGCTTAACCTGAGATATTCGGATGAAAAAAGTCGTATCGACAGATGTTCTTGAAATTAATTTGGTAAACTTACAATTGTCCAAATAATACTACTGATTTTTTTTAGATTTTTTTAACCGTTGGTTTAATTATAATTAATTTATTCAAGTGTGTATTTTGTATCCTTTCAATGTTAAATTTTTCAATCAACATTGCACAAAAACGGCTCGAGATTTTTTTTAGAATTTTACATGGATTAAAAGCTAATTTTTCGGACTATTTTTCTGAATTGTTTTCATATATTTCGAACCGTGGCGATGATCGTTTCTGATATGTCCTAAGAAACTTGGCAACGCTCTCAAGGACTGTATTTACCACCCCCTCCTAATCTATTATTCGTATTACTATTGCAACAGTGTTGTCAGATTTTCCAGTGTAGCCACGCCTCTTGACCTTGACAGACAAATTCTCAGGTTATACCTTAAAATTTCATAAAACACAAAATTATATTAGCAGTTATTTTCATTTATAATAGAGATGTGACCAGAGTGAGAAAAAATTTTAACCTAGAAAGTAAACCTTTTCTTAAATACAAATATTATTTAAATGTAATTCATTCAAATATTCAATATTTTGTTTGTAATAATAATCATTATTTTTCTAGAACATACAAAAATGAAAAAAAAAAAAACATAATGTACTTGATGTATAAAAAAATATTAATACGTACATGTTAATTTCACATTTGACCATGTAATAAGGCGGTTGCATAAGCAACGCAATCAGTCTACTTTACAGGGATTGAGTGAAAACATGTGCGCGCAGGTCGCCATTCTGGGGTATTGGTAGAGAACTCTGCATGCAGGCAAAAGATTAAAAAATACGCTATAAATTATTTAAAATGAAAATAAGAAATATGAGGTGAAAAAAAGTTTGAAATAAAATTTACAAACTATTGCTTGCCTCAGAGTTTAGAATATTTTCTTCGTTTATTTCTAAATAATTTTTTTAATACTTTGTCCTATGCTTATACATTGCGTAGCTCTACCATCGACGACTGGCGAACAACCGTTGAAACTCCCGATCTGACGTCACATGCAAGCGCCTATATACAGTATATAATTATATTGATGATACATAATATATACACCATACATTGATCATACTATATTTATTTGACCAACAGTTGCTGTCTTGGAGAAAACGGTTACGCTTGGGGGCCGAAAATATTTCTTCAGTAAACAATATTGGGTAAGTAGCATCTTGTATCCCTTGGATTTTTTTGCGATTTTTTTTTTAGCATTGCATCATACCTAAAGTGGAGATTCAAAATGTCTTTTGACCTGGAGGCTCCATCCGCAACGCCTATGACGTCATTACATTCTTTGGGTCAACTATATAATGCTTCTAAACAATCACGTTGCTGTGGAAACAAATGATAATTTTTAATAAACAAGCAACGATGCAATAATTTTTTACAAGTGTTATATAGTTGAACCAAAGAGTGTAATGACGTCATAGGCGTTACGGATGGAGCTTCCAGGTCAAGAAACATTTTAATCTCCATTTTAGGTATGATGCAATGCTAAAAAAAATCGCAAAAAAATCTAAGGGATATTTTTCGACCTCCTCTTTTGATTGAGCCAGTAAAAAAAATACACCCCGTAAGCCCATTAGATATTTAATATACCACAAGTATCCTCATATTATAATATTTATTTATTATAATTAATGTTTATAGTTCAAAATAAATTAATAAATGTATTCTTATCAAGTGTTTTACATCCTCAGCTGAACTGGCATGACGCCAAGAAATTCTGCATCTCCTACGGCCTTAATCTTGCCTCCATTGAGAGCGCTGAGGAGAATAAGCTCATCTTGGATCACAAAAATTCATTGGGTAATTACTTAATTAAAAACACGATCGTATAAATGAGGGTAAATGTTTAATATGGTTTACAACAACTGGAATAGTTTTTCTACAGTCTAGAGAGAGAATGAGATTACAATATATGAAATTTCAACAAAACATTATATATAGCATTATGTTATGGAAGATCACACCTTGTTGAAATGCTGATCGAGTTAATTTCATTATTTTTATTTTAACTATCAACACATTTTGAAGCAGGTATATGTCCAGATGTTCTGTGTTGCACAATTTAACAATATGTTAGTTTATAAATTATAATGTTTATTTTGTTTATTTTGCTACTTTGAAAGCATTTCCTACTAATTTAGTTGTGAAATTATAAATTAATTAATTGATCTTAATTTTAAAAATGTTAGGTTCACCCCAGGAGAGAACGCAATGGGAATCTTTGACCTTAAATTACAATGAAAAAAATGTTATCACAAATTATCATATTAAAAATAGAAATAAAATTAAATTAAAAGACTTGAGTGTGAATTCACTAATCAACAGACACGTTTTTTTAATTCCAGCTGGATTATTTTTGTATTTATTAACACTGTGCCCAAATTTAAAATTAGGAAATAGTGAGAGAAAAAATGTAGAACCTGATTTCTCTTTAATTGCAAATTTGGATTAAGGAGTTCGAGTTTTATGTACATATGTATATACTGTTAATTTTAGTCAAGAAAATTGAAAATGGTGAACACCCAAGCGTAGGATGACTCATGTCTTTATAACATCACATCGAGTTTTCCCTCTTAATTAAGGTTTAATATTATAAGGATAAAAATAACATTGCATAACTCTATGTCCCCCATCGATATTAAAAATGCAAGTTTAATTAGCTACAACAAATTTTAAAATGGCATTGATCCTAAAATTAGAAATCTCAAAAAAAGAGTGTATATGAAACCCTGGAAGTGACTCCCCGGTATGGAGGCTTGGAAGGGCTTATGGAAGTAGGAATAATAATAATATGTATTTCTCTGCGAGTTTTTCTGTCTTGACCATCTGAAATTTTAAAGTTAATTCAGACTCCCTTTTTTTTATTTCATTTCAGTGATAACGTTACATATTTTACATTGCTTCCAATGCACAAAGTTAATGTTATGAACTTTGTGCTCAATTTTTCTCTAACGACTGCTAAGGAGTTTTCGTCATAATTATCTAAAATTATTTATTTTAAATTTTTAGCAATTGCCTTTAAAATTTTGATTTCAAGTCTCTTTGTTTGTTTCCAATAAATTGTATTTTATTGTCTCCACTCCCCGTAATTAAAAGTACCGGACAAACAATGCTTCAGATAATCACTGATTAAACATTGGCAGAAATCACAATACAATCTCACTGACACGTCTCACATTGCAGGTATGGGTTGGACGTGGGTCGGTGGGACTGACGAGGCTCAAGAAGGCACGTGGCGGTGGATTGGCACTGGACAGTTATTTACTTACAACAACTGGGGGAGTGGTCTGCCAAACGAAGGCACGGGGCAAAACTGTTTGGATTTTCATGGTACATGGGACGATTATCCTTGTTCAACACTGAGAGCATTCGTCTGTGAATTGTAAATCTGATGATGTTAATGTCAAATATCTTCACTAACTTCTATAGTATGCTTTTATCGTGGTTCTAATATTCATGTACCACAAGTAAAAATAAAAAATCTAGTTTTTTATTGTTTCATTATAACTTATAACTATTATTTACTTTTAGGATATAATAATGTATTTCAAAATTGTAAAAATTATTTCTCGGCTTAAATTTGTATCAGTATCGCAAATTAAAAATTAAGTGTCATATTATTTATGAACTACGAATTATAATTTTCATAATTTTAAAAATATTTTTAATCAGTCACGTACAAATTTGGTTATCATATTTTTCTTTTTATTATATCATATAGGTTCATCATGCTTCAAATAAAAAGTATAACAAAAAATCTTAAACATACAATAAAAATTGATTGAACTTATAAAAATGTGATGTATATTGATTTCACTGTAAAAATATTTGCAATGCACAACATGCGAGAAATTTTGTTATTAATATTCTTGAATTACATAATTTTTTATGTATTTTTATTTACTTATTATTTTTTTTACATAACTTTAAAGTCGTGCTAGTCATGCAAATATTAAACAGGGTAAAATTCACTATCATATGAAAATGTGTTGCATGACTATGACGTCACAGCGTCTTTTCCCTCGACTTTGAGTGTGCAAAGTAGTTTGAAAAAAGGTGAAGAAGTAACAATAAAAATTTCAAGGTCCTCCTTCCAAATTTGAAATATAATATTTTCATGCAGGGGATGACCAATTGTCACACATAACAATTATATAATTTCCTTTGTAACACAATATTGCTTGGGTGTAGTTTTATTAGACGGTAGATGCAACATTTTGCCTTGTGGGAATGCAAATTTTATATTTTCTGAACTAACACGAATCTGTAATTAAATAATTGTTATAATGTTAACAATATTACCAACAGATATTGATGTAATTATTTGTTTGCTGTAAAAGTTTCAATAAAGTTCAGTTAACAAATGTCACGTACTTTTAATTTCTCTTTGAAATAGAAGTACACCTCGTGACGTCACGAACGTTACTATTGTTGTAAGTCACGTGGTCTCTGCAGTGTCAAATTATCATGTGACGTTCGTCATGTAACGAAGTGTAGAAATCTACACCTTTCTGTATTCCTACAACTCAATAGACTCCAGAATACTTGTTAACTTTTTGGAGTGAATATTAGTCTTATAGACTAACAGAATTCAAAACATTTATTTTAAAATAATTTTTGTCTTTTACCAGAATTTTTATAATAATATATTATATTATAAAACCAGAGTTGAAACAAATTTCATGTTTTCTTCGTTCTCCTCTAGTCTAATTTTTTCTTCTTTTGCACATTTTGGAGTAAAAAAGAGGGAAAAAGACGATATTACGTCTTTCTTCCATTTTTTTTTTCTGAGCATAAAATGTCTTCATTTCATCCTCATTTTGAGCGAAGAGGAAATAAGATGTGTGTTAGAGGTATAAAAAGATAAGTTTTAGACGTGTAAAGGATGAGTTGAAGACTTAATTTTTGAACTAGAGAATGGTTCATTTTTAACAGCCTTAAATGGACAATTTTATTGCAAATTTGAATAAAAACCTCAAGCTATGTATTAATACTATTATCAGATAATCTTGTTCTTATAACACTTTTAAAATTGTGCTGCAAAATTCTATTACATCATATAATAGTCATGCTCATATTTAACATGCAAGAAAAGGAGAGGGGAAAAAAATACGTCAAAGTGTAATTTTTTTTTTTTAAAAAAAAAGGAGTTAAAAAAATCTGTCAATAAGTATAAAACTCGAGGTCCTGTATATTAAATTTGAAATAAAAAATAACATGCAGTCTTATCCTTCGTTGTTGCAAGGTCTAATTACCCTGCGGCTTTTTATACAGTAAATTTGCTACTCAGTTGAATTAAGTAAGAAAATCAATATGAAATAAATAACTAAACTTTATTCTTTATAACTAAAGTACAAAAACATCTTGATTGGAATACAAAATAAATATAACATACTTAAATTATGTTTTTCCTCTTTCTTTCTACAAATTACAATTTTTTATTTCTTCTATTTACTTAAAAACAATAAAATTATATGTGTAATAAAAGAATTTAAGAAATATATATTTTTAAGTTCATTTCTAATTTTTGTTTTAAAATTTATTGAAAATTATAATATACTCCATGACCCATGCATGAGTCATAAAAAAATAACAAAAATGTATACTGCGTGCAATGACTTATTGCATATTGATATGTTTTGACATGATATTGATATTTATTTAATTAAATACATAATAATATATAAATAATTTTTATTATAATTGTAATATAAAATAATAATAAATAGTTACTTAAAGGTACTAATTCACAAAGGGTTCCAGAAATCCCATAATTAAACTCCCCCTAAATTCATCAACCTTACGGGACCAGCCCATTCCCAAAATTTCTTTCTTATCCAAAAATCAAAATCACTTAGCTAGGGGGTGTTGACAAAGCCTTATCCACCTTACTAGAAATCTCGTCTAATTTTTCCTTGGAAATATTCCTACTGTTCCTGAAAAATCCATCATCATCATCTTCCATTTGCAACTCATCATTATCCTCTTCGGACTCAGCTGATGGTTTCTCCGGCTTTTCTTTATCTTTATTTACAAATAATGAAGATAAGCCACTAAATAATTGTAACTTAGGCATGAATAACACATACATAATCAGGTAAATAAATTTAACAATTTTCTTAATAATTAATAATTTTAATAAAAATTTAAGCACTGTTGAAATTTCAAAACCACCGTGTCCTTGATCTATTTCCGGTTCCGGTGCAGGTTCTGGCATTTGATAATGATGGTGGAAATGTGGAACTCCATACATTAAACTTCCAACGCCGTATTTCATTGATGTACCGTAGGTATCAGGTGGGCCGTATTTTGTATCAGGTGGGCCGTATTTTGAATCAGGTGGGCCGTATTGAGCATCTGGAGTCCCATAAGTTTGAATAGGTAGTGACTTGATCGGTTCTGCAAATGATTTAACGGGAGATCCAACACTGGAAGTTTCTACTCCGGTTTGCGATACTTTGTAAGCGTCTAAATAAGAATCGCGTCCTTCGCGAGTTTTATTTACTTCTGTGGCATTCAGGATGGCTGGCACAAACAATAATAATATTATTATTGGTGTCTTCATTTTGGTGTCTGTAACATAAGAAATTAAAAATGTTTAGTGTAACAAGAAAACTTAATGAAAGTAATTTTAAATGGAGTATCGACCTCAAAACTTTTTGTTGCAGAAATGGGTAGAGGGTAAAAAGTTATGCTACCCTGATTTTTTTCAGATTTTTTTGAGCCCGAGAACTATTTTCAAAAAATTATTGAAAGTCCTTTTTGTGACGTCACGAGGCGGCAAGTCCTATCTTTTTCTTAAGGAGCGGCGTCTCGTGACGTCACAAAAAGAACTTTCAATAATTTTTTAAAAATAGTTCCCGGGATCTAAAAAATCTTAAAAAAATCAGGGTAGCATAACTTTGCACGTTCTATCCATTTCTGCAATAAAAAATTGAGGTCGATACTCTATTGCACATATAAATTTGTATCAATTTGTCGAGGCTACTTTTGAAAGTATCCGAGTTGAAATAAATTTCGTATTTTATTCACTATTAAGCTCTCTTCTCGTTTAATTTCCTCTTATTTTGCACCATTTTAGAGGAAAAAAGAAGAAAAAAAAAAACGAGATTACGTCTTTTTCCCTCTTCTTGAGCATAAAACGTTTGAATTCTTGTCTTCATTTCATCTTCACTTTGAGCGAAGAGGAAATAAGATGTGTAATAAATAGAGCAATGGAATTTAATTTGAATGGCCAACCCATCCTAGTTCAAACACAAACAACGATGCTTGACTTTAATGATCAAATACACCAAGCTCTCAGGAACTTAATTTTTACATAATACGGTCACCCATCCAAGCACTATAACCA
Source organism: Siphlonurus alternatus (assembly GCA_949825025.1). Lineage (NCBI taxonomy): Eukaryota > Metazoa > Arthropoda > Insecta > Ephemeroptera > Siphlonuridae > Siphlonurus > Siphlonurus alternatus. Next base: position 6,600,470 of record OX463786.1, on the reverse strand, counting down.
GGCTCGATGATGCTTCACTTTAATGATATAAAGATAATTATATAACGCATTTCACCATGCTTTTATATATAATAAAGTATTTTTACATAAAACGGTCACCCATCCAAACACTAACTACAATTGACAAGACTTAACTTTGGTGATCTATATATAATGAGAAGTGACTAAAACATTGCACTATGCTTTTGCTTCTTATAGAAAAGTTATTTTTACATAAAACGGTCACCCATCCAATTATTAACTACACTCAACGAGGCTTCACTTTAATGATCAATACATTAAACCACGCTCTTATTAACGTACTTAATTTTTAAATAAAACGGTCACCAATCCAAGCACTAACCACACTCGACGAGACTTGACTTTACTGATCTAACGAGAAGCGACCAACGCTCTAACCTGTACTTATTTGCACGTTTCTTGGCAACGCGATTCAATTATGCAAGGTCAACTTGTATTTTGGCCACTCATTATACAAATTCCAGCCCAGTAGAACAATTGGCGTACGACCAATCAACGCGATCCATCATATCCGAGAAGTGACGTCATAGGCGGCACGTACTCTAGGTCGCCGCCTGTTAATTTACCGTTCAATACGCATCGTGAATTTATAATTAATCAATACAGCTCTATTTGTAGCAATAATATAAGTATGAAATATAATTTAACACATGCATACGAGAGTAATATATTAGTATTATTCAAATAATACGTATCATATGCAGAATGTAATATCCTGAGTTAAAATAAATTCAATCTTTTATTTGCTATTAAGCTCTCTCCTCTAGTCTAATAATTTTCTCCTGTTTTAACCATTTTAGAGGAGAAAAAGACGATATTAATAAATTAGATTATATCAATTTTTTCTTCTTCTTGAACATAAAATGTTAGAAATATTGTCTCCATTTCATCCTTACTTTCAGCGAAGAGGAAATAATATGTATTTTAGAGGTAAAAAGATTAGGTTAAGATGTTTGAAGGATGAGTTGAAGATGTAATTTTTCAACTAGAGAGAATATTATGTAGCTGATTCCTGATCAGAACAATTAATTATTCTTTTGTTTCGAACGCCTATATGATACGTAGTTGATTATGTCAATGAAAGAGATAAAAAAAAAAACTAAATAAATTTAATCATATGACCTATAGTTAAAAATGTGATCGATGAATTTTTATACTTAAATGATCAAATTATTTTTTATATAATATTATTATGAAAAAGTTGCATATATTATGTAATTAACATAACATATTTATAATATAATAGCTTCAGTTACAAAAAAACAAATTAATAGAGTAGCGACCCATTTTTTTTTATTTGCAGAAATAGTTAGAGAGTGCAATTTTTTTTTTAATGTACTGATATGTACATAACTCTTATAATAGTTATGTAATTTGACATGAAAAAAACATAATGTAAATAATTGTAGAATAGAGTCCTTACCATTAGATTCTGATGTTTAAACAATGCATTATTTAGTCAACTATGCGTAACTTTAAAATTATAAATGTTGGTCCACATTATATACAACCAAAATCCAATAAAAATTATTATAAATTTGAACTCACGAATAATTTATATTAAAAAATAGCACTATATATTTTATGATAGCAAATTAGCTTGACTAGGTGATTTGTAATATAGCACAAAAAATAGAGCTTGTTTTATAAATTTTATCGGTTATACAAATTTAATATTTCATTGTCATCGTCGTGCTGATGTGACTTATGGATTACAATTTTAAGTTTCTTAACTACGCATCATCATGATGGATATTAATAAATTTATTTATCTGTGTGACATTAATTTATTAGAAATACTGCTTTGAATCATGCTGATGTATTTAAAACTGTTGCAAACTGTTAATGTTGTTTAAATTATTTAAATTTTAATAAACAATGCCGGGATGGATTTGCAAGGCCGTGGCCGCCCCCGTTCCAGAAGAGCCCGCGAAACGCTCAAGTTAGGGTTTCGGAAGGTTCGGGGTTTCAAGTAGTGTGTACTTAGTAAATAGAAGTACCCAATAGGGTTTAATTAAAATTAAAAAAAAATAAACAATTATTATAAATTTAAAATATTTATGAATATAAATCAAATTTAAAAATTAACTTTAAGTTTTCATAACATATATTTAATAATAATTATATTGAATATACGTATTATATATAGGGAGGAAAAATATTTATTTAAAACTGCACATCATATTATAACTTATAACTGTTTGATTATAAAAAATGTAAAATAAACAATAATTATTTTCTTCAAATAAATATAATTACTAAATGATTTTACCCTTATTAATTAATGGTGCGTATATTTTTATTTCTAGTATTGTAATTATATATATTCATGTTATATATTTGACGCGATATAATATTTTGCTGTGCATTAAAAAATATCAATTGAATATAATTATGCTTCTTTGATTATCTTCGAAAATTAATATTATTAAGGATTAATGTCACAGGATTAATGGCCTTGCTCAATACTTTCCGATGATAAACTGAAAATATTTTTAGTCCATAAAATAAAAGTCAAAATAACTGGTGGTTTAATTGCTGATGTAAAAAAAAAAAAAAAAAAAAATTCGGTGTAGATTTTGAATAATTAATTTTTCTGTTTTAAAAAGATACTGATTTGACTAAAAATCACAGCAGTCCCTACTTAATTAAAACAACGCTAATCTCAATGCTAAAATTAATTATCTCAAGAATTTTATAGAATTTATTTTATTTATTTATTTATTTATTTATTTATTTATTTATTTATTTATTTATTTATTTATTTATTTATTTATTTATTTATTTTTTTATTTTTTCAAGGAAAATTATTTCATGGTGTCAGGGAGGTTTCCTGAAATTTTCAGAGTGGTTCACCATCTAATAAACCCAATGACATTTAATCCAAAAGAAAAATAAAAATAATTATTTAGTAATTTTTGAAATTCTCACTTTAACTCACCTGTAATTAAATCCGTACACTTTCCTTACAAACTCCCTGTTTCATAAATTAACTGTAACCACTAGCTGTAAGTCAACACTTGTTGACGGTGACAAAATAACTGACTCGTCCTCTGTCCGCGAGCTTACCTTAGTCCGACAACAAGTAGTGGGAGAGCCCCTTCTTGAACTATGCAAGTGTCACACGTTACTTTGTTTAACACACACCTATATTCTGATTGTATTAAAAAAATTAAATTTAATAACTATTGTAAGAAATGAATCATTTTGTTAATTAGTTACAAGGTTAATAGGTTAATCCGGTAAACGTGATTTTTGTTAATTGGGGTTGGGAATTTAACTAATTTAAAATGCATTCTAATTTTTTATTTAATCAAACCCTAACTGGGTACTTCTACTTACTAATTACATATATACTACTTTGAAACCCTGAACCTTCCAAAATCCTAACTTGAGCATTTTGCGGGCTCTTCCGGAACGGGAGTGGCCACGGCCTTGCAAATCCATCCCGGCATTCGGCATTTGCCTGAGACTGAGGGATACGTGGAAACCTCAGCCAGGATGGACGCTACAGCTTTTGTCAATGAACCGGAAGTGCAATGGTCCAAAGCCAGGGGAACCACATAGTGGAAAAGCGCAACGAAATGGTGATTTTTGTTGAAAATGGTCACCCATCCAACTATTAACCACGCTCGGCGTTGCTTGACTTCGGTGATCTGACGAGACCCGGTCAAGCGCACTGCACCACACCTCCCTATAATTTTTAAAATGTATTTTTTCTTCAGCTGGAATTTTACTCATAGGTTTCTTGACTTATTACAATTAATTTCTATGTCATTTTCTTTTTATTCAACTGAAGAGGGTATTGGTCAAAAGTGATTGAATTTAACTTCCTGCTGGCTCTTCGTGTATGGATATAACCTAGCTAGCATTGTTTAAGATTTTGGTGGATCTCTTCCAAACTGCATAGAGTTCCCATGGCAACAATACAATAATAATAGTATTCACTATTATTATTATTATTATAACTGAGGAAACCACGGAAATCTCAAATAGGATGGTCAGCACTTGATGAATGGATTAGACTATAACGACTTTTCAAATTCATAATTTTTGATGAATCTTTGTTAATTCATCTATGTATAAAATATAGACTGAGGGAACCGTTAAAATTTTTGCAAAATAAGGCGTCAAAGTCACATAAAAAATGAAAGTTATAAATAATGCATTTAAAAAAAAGCACAAAACTGCATTTACTGGCAATGAACGTGCATACAATGGAGAGTGGGCGATTATAATATAAAATATTTAATGTATTTTTATTGGCTTTTATGTCTGTTGAAGAAAAATAAAGTTTTAAATTTTAAATGTTTATAGTAATATTCTTATAGCCTTATTTTAAATATTCGAATTTTTATAATGGATAGCCTGCATAAATTTTTTTTTTATTGTATATTTCCATATAGCACCTTGATTGTCAATTTTTTCAGCTTTTTTAAAATTCTAACACTAAAAAATCGAGAGGAAAGATAATGTGACGTCATAGTCATGCAACTTTTTCCCCTGCTTGTGTGTTAAATATTTACATGACTATGACGTCACAGCATTTTGCAGTACGATTTGAAGGTATATATTATAGTTAACGATTAATCTCAGTTACTGCTGGAGTCAAAGAATATTTCCCTGCAAACGAATGGAACGAAATAAATTTTAAAAAATCGATAATATTCTAAAACTTAATCGCTTATGGTTTGAACAAAATCAGTCTTGCAGTTTTCTTACAACAGCTCCATTTCTGGTTTTTGTCCATAAGGCCAATGTTCAACTTCTACCTCAGTTTTTACAAAAATGATAAGACAGATTCGCTTCAAAATTTGTATGCCACCTATTGATGGTGAGTTCTAAGTCCCCTGCAAGTCTTGTTGCATTCAGGCGCTACGATTACGAGATATCAACCTACTGAGATTCATCCTTAAATATTGAAAAAAATTGAAAGTTTCTAACTTAAAAATCCTCCATCAAAATAGACAATAATAATATTTCATACATGTTGTCCTCATTTAGTTAATATACCAATATTAAATTGCAATAAAACTTATATTTTGATGATATCATTTTATAAAAATTTATTATTATTATTATTATATCCGCATTTATTTTGTCCTACATAACATATATTAATATTTAATTTAACATATAGAATTCTAACACATTTCCATACGAAGTACTAGACGTGTGTCATATAATAAAGTGCTACATTATTAAGAATGCATAGAGACTAATTTGTATTCCTCAAGCTAACCACCTACTCATGCCAACAGACAATAGCGGTATAATATCATGTTTTTTAAACAGTAGCCTCACATATATACGAAAACATGTTTGTGTATTATCCAAATTTATGTGACTATACCAAATTTATAGAAGAATAATATTAATTATATTGTCATATAATACAGTTTTTGGTATTAGTACAAATATGATAAAAATTTAAAGGTTTTCCTTGGCAACAAATATTTTTGTGTTGCATCAAAATTTTAGTATTAGTTATGTTATTTATATCCAGTATACTATATATAGTTAAAAGCAAATTTCTTAAAATATGTTATCTTGAAGATTAGTATTACTGTATTTCTTTTTGGTAGCGGCCGATAGGCGGGTTATATATAGTTGAACCCTCGACGCTACATACATAATATTGTAAATGAATTTCATAAATGAAAAAAGCCATGGCAGCACGTTGGAATATAAAGTATATATTAACTTCACTATCTATATTAAAGCTAATAATTTGGAAATATTTCCTACCCCCCCCCTCCCTCCCCTATTTAGGAGTCTTCTGCTTTTGTATCATGAGAGTTTTTTCTTCTAAAAATTTACTTTAAGGTAGAGATAATACGAATCAGATGTTCGACATAGTCCCCTTTGATTAACATGTAAATCTTAATTAGCAAATTCACAAAAATTCTGAAATTTTTTGTATGGCTTTTATCTGCCTCTCAAAAAAATTTCAGAATTTTTGTGAATTTGTTAAGGTTTAAATGTTAATCAAAGGGGACTATTTCGAACACCTGATTCGTATTATCTTTACTTTAATGTCATAAAACAGCAATTTTTAATACATAATATAGATATGACATTCATTGAGAACAACACAACATCTGCTGAATTGAGCCTCTTATATAAAAAATATAAGAAAGGATTAAGGAAGCTCGATCTGGCTGATCACGTATAGTTCTAACTTCCTCCGATGATGGCGTATATATACAATTAATGTTATCATATTATAAAATTTATTTCTGGGGGCATATATGACCAAAATGTGTCAATTGCCCCAAAATACCAACCAACCAACCAAAATTTATTTCTGTATTATAATAATTAAATTTACAATTTCTAATTTAAATATAATAAAAACAAATATAATAAGTTATTTAAACATGTTGTAGTTAATTTTAAATTTTATAACATAATTATAATAGTATTCCCTCCCAAAATTGTTGTGTTTTTTTTTTCTGTTTCAATCTTATATACATATATATGTACTACTATTAGAACCAAAAAGATGTGCTCCTCTGCTTATGGGATTTGCATGCTATTCAAGGATACACCTTTTTGAATCCGATATACTAGTTACAAGTTATTAAGGCAAGTGACATTATTAAGGGGCATTTCCATGGAGCGTGGAAAGCGAGAGGCTTGACGGGGCGAGAAAGGCGCACTTGCTTCAATCTCGTATGGCGGCCATGTTGGCGATAAAATCGCTCCTCGCAAGGCGAGGAAATCCCGAGCCTCTGATTGGCTGCGGCACGCGATTTTCTCGCTTTCCCCGCTCCATGGAAATGCACCTTTCACATACTTTCTAGCTCCTCGTCGTGGACCTAGCCTAGCATATTATTACTTATTGGATTTTGTGGGTCCTTTCCAAACCATGTTTTGAATGAGGAAACCACGGATATCTTAGGTATTAGGGTATTTGAAATAAAGCCAAGTAAATCAAATGTAATGATTTATTTTTTATTGACAATTAACAATGCAAAAAAAATAATAATAAACAAAAAATTAAATACATATTTTACTTGCATATTATTATTATTATTTACAATATATCCTGTACATCATATTATATTTCTGTACATAGGTTTTTCATTTTTCGAGGTCAAAAATAATAAAAAATTATTTATTTTTTTCTAAAATCTTTGATATTTTTTAATTTTTCTCTAACAAAGGGTGGGGGAAAAAATGATTACTTTAATAGGCATTGTGTAATTGATATCTAAATTTAGCATTATATTAAGATTTTTTTTAATTAAGTTTAATTAATTATTTTACCATAATTGTCAACTGTAGTGACTACGATTCTAATATTGCTCTAACAAGATTTTTTTTTTAATTTTTTTTAAATCGAGCAATTATTTTCTCTTTTTACATTTACACACTTTATGAAAATTATATTATTTATAAATCGTTGATGATATACAACTAAAATAAATAAAATAAATTTAGTAATAATTGTATTTTTTATGCACATCCAAAATTTGAGCTTAAGCTTTTTTTTCGTGATTTTGTTACAAATTAAAAATTCAGCACGGAATTTGATTCAATTTGAAATTTTGTATGCCCGATCTTAATTTATTAATCTCATATTTTTTGTACTTTAAAATTAATATTTAAAGATACAAAAGCATTTTAATGACACCTGTAACCTCTGCATGAACTCAGAAGAGCAAAAATATAATTTTATCGATTATTTTAATAACAAATTTGATTTACATGAAACGATTTTTTAAGCCACCGATCTCTGATCTTAGCCATGTTTGTAATTTGAAGGGGGAATTCTCCTACATTTATTTTAATTTTTTTTTTCAGATGCTCTATGCCTTGAAATTAAATGTCCCAAAACAAAAGGTTTCAATCTTCAAAATTGGAGACAAGGGAATTTTTTAAAAATCTTCCTTCTTTTGAATTTAGCGCCAAAACGTGACGTAGAAACTGCCTAGCAGGTGAAATTTTCCTGCAATAAATTTATATTTTCGATTATCACTCTTAAAATAATCTGATATTGGAGACAAAACTATTGATACTAGGGTAGAAAAGCCCGCTGATTTCGATCGTGTTACTAAAATTTATAGCCAATCACTCCTTGATGCTCAAATTATGATATCAGGCAGTTGTTGTGTGTTAACTAGGGAGTTTCTACGTCACAATTTTCAGGTTTGCGCGCGCGGGTTGCATACTTTGCCCCTATTCTAATAATCCCTTCAGAATCCCCAAATTTGAGTTTAGAAAGTTGAAACTTAAGTCAAACTTATTTTTAATATGTACCCTATCATAATATAGTGGTTAAATTAAAATTTGAGTTGTAAGAGAATTCCCCATTCAATTGAAAATGCGTAATTTTTTTTATTAATATTCCTGAAAAATAAAAATTATAGGAATTTTGATGTGCTGAATTTTTTTTTTATAATTGTATATAATTTAACTACATGATTAAATAAATATTACAATTATTACAAAGTCTATTGGAAATTGTTTAAAAATCACAAGCTTAAAAAATTAACTTAAAAATTGATTACTCTTTACTATAAGAACAATAATAGGTGACACACTTGCTTTTTATATTAAAATAAATCTTTTGTTCTGATTGGCTGACGTACATCCGTCGACCAATCAGAAGACTAGATTTTCCTTAACAAAAAGCAGGTTTCTCACCTCTAACAGCCCATTTAAACATTTTTTTTATTTGGATCTAATTAATATATATGTATTTTTTTTACAATTTTTCTTTGGTATTTTAATAAGTGGTATTTTTCTACAAGGATAGGTTTGGGATAGGTAAAGGGTTAAAAGGATGGATGACTGGATGGAACTGGTTTTATTAACTGCATTACGTTTTTAATGGAATGTAGCAAAAAAAAAAAAAATTAAAATTAAAAAATTAGCAACCATGATAATTACTAGATAAAAAAAAAAAACAATTATTCTCGAATATTATCAGTGTAATAACTAAAATACTACTAATAAAAGCTGTTTACCATTTTAATATATTTTCTTTATAATTATAGATAAAAATCCCTGTAAAATGTATTATATATTTTTTTAAAAAGAATATTGGGTGTAACACTTTATATAGATGGCAACACTGATTTATGTTTACAATGTTAAATATTCTTATGTTTTTTATTTTTTTTTATTTTTAGTAAATGTAAAGCTTTAATTAAGTTGTTGAATAAATGTTGAGATATATTTATTTTATTTCAGGCATAAAATGGTTCGATAAGAATAAATAAATAAATAAATAAATAAATAAATAAATAAATAAATAAATAAATAAATAAATAAATAAATAAATAAATAAATAAATAAATAAATAAATAAATAAATAAATAAATAAATAAATAAATAAAATGTCAGCATTACAAAGATATATACATCAGTGTTACCACTTTGCCACTTACCAGTGCTAAACTCAATAATTATATTATTATGACAATTAATGTAATTTTTATTTTTTTACTTAAAGCTCTCAGAAACTAATTGTTAATTTTTTTTTTTTTTTTTTTATTTAAAAATCTAAATTTTAATATTGGAAAAAATGTTTTAAAAAATGGTTGTGATAGCAAAATGAATTATTTTGATTATTTTTATTCTCAATTATAACTAAATATTTTTATCAGTACTAGTCTTGAATGCAAAATATTAATACTAAAGGTGCATTTTTTTTAAATATATTTAATTGCTATATTTTAAATGCATAAGTGCAAAAATTATTAATAAAAATTTATTTACAAAATTAATAAAAATTTTACTTCACAATTTAAATAAGCCATTTCTCTCAGCAAAGAATTTCCAGTTAATTTTCTAATTTGATGTTTTCTTTGATTTAAAATGTGAAATAGATTAAAAATGTACACTAAATTTTTAAAAAAAAAAGTCCATGCATGGCATTTTCCATCATTTAAACCTGAAATTATATTAATATTCATTGCCCTGATATTTATGTAACTGAAAAAATTAAAACATGGACATTTTTTCTGAACTTAAGTGTACAAAATAATATTATTCTTAAATGACTTACTAAAAATTAACATCTACAAAATTTTGGGTAAACAGCCTTCAATACTACATTTTTTTTTTAAATATTATTATGTTTTTTTATATAACATTTTATTATTATAATTATGTTATATATTTATTATATTTTTGTTGAATGCATAATCTACAGAAAATAGTTTTTTGTTTATTATTATTAATTTTTTTATAGTTTATTTTTAGGATGTGTGCACAATTATTGATCATCGTTTTAAAAAAAGTTTTGGTGGGTATAGAAGATTTTTAAGATTTGATTGTATGACTCTTGCTTAGCGCTAATAATAAAGTTCATCAAATATTAAATGTACAGTCTACATCATTAAAATTAAGACAATCTTTTGATTCATTTCCAAATATTGTATCCATTATCGCGGAAAAATTTGATTTGTAAGAGAATTTTTTCAAATGTTAAGAATGTATAGTTGTCGCCTGACAAAATTTCCCTTTGTAGCTTTGTTAATCATCATGCCCCATAAGAATAACACAGAGTATGGTAATTTACAAGGCTGCAAGTGGGAAATATTCTAAGGTAATAAATGTACATCTTGAGAAAAGATTAACTGAAACTGGAGAGCATACATTACTACAATACTTATGGAAAAACCTATAATTATAAAAATTTTAATGATATTAACTATACTATTTTGCAGTTATAGTAACAAATATTCAGGTTTTTGTCACAAAAAATTATGTACAATTATTATTAAAATAATTAAATACCTGGCTACACCCGAAAGGGTATAAATGGCATCTAGGATATTTAATTTTAATTAAATAATGAATATATTTGATTTTTATTATTTATTATATTTATGTTTTGAACTAAAAGAATGGTCTTAGAAGATTCAGTAGCCAGTTGAATGGTTCAACAACTAGCTTGTCGTCACAATTTTATTTGAACTTGTTTCTGAACTTAAAAATTATTTCTTCTCTAAAATTCACCTCACTCTTTATGCTATAAAACTTGCTTTTTACGATTTTTGAACCTATGAAATACATAAAAATTATGATGAAACCCTGAATAAATTTACTTCAACTTTTTTGATCTAAAATATTTGATGAACATTAGGGAGGTAGGAAGGGATGTCAAAAGCATTAATTTACTTTTAAGGTAAGGAAGAAGATAGGAATGTAGCAACGCACTTAGTCTCTCAGGAAATATGTAGTAATGGTTTGGTTATGTTAAAGTAATAAATAAAAATAATTTACTCCTTATTCAAACTGCATGTGTAAAATATTAAAATTAATTTTTATCATTAAAATTTATATTGGATGGATTTGAATATAGTTTGTAAGTAATTTCACCCAAATGGCAATATTGCATCAGTATATAATTGTAAGTATCGCATTGGTAAGAATTTTAAAACTAACAACAATGTCATATTTTTAATAAATTTTGTGTTCGTTGCTTGATTTTTAATGGGAAGCTGTGACCTTGACGTCATGCAACCTTTGTCCTACCATTTACTTAAAAGAAAAGATTGGGCGCACGTAAGATTCTATACGGAGCAATTTTTCGATTGCAAATTGTTAATTCTTAACACAAGTTCTGTTTCCAAATTTAAAATCACGTATTGTCACTAACCTTTTACAATTGCCACTATTAAAATATTATTTGCAACCTCAGTTCATTTCAAGTAAAAAGACTCTAAAAACATTCGCGGTACTTGTATTCTGATTTTGGAGCGGGAAATCTGCGCAGAAACGTTGCGCGATGGTGTCAAAATATGCTGATCTTCAACATACAAATATTGTCCAGTTAGAATATGGCGACCAAATCGGCAGGTCAAAGCTTCCCATTCATCAATTTATTGGAATGAAAAAATGCTAAAGCTGAACCTAAAATGTGTTAAAATTTTGCACTATCAAAATTTTATCTCATTCCCCTCCCCCCTCTCTTTCGACCAATCAAAAACAATAGACCCCCTTACGTAAAATAGCTTGATATATTCATAAATTGGGTCGTATTATAATATTTTATAAAATCTGATTTCATATAAAGAAAACAGAATGCAAATCAACAAATTACTGAAGCAACTTTGTTATTTAAGGAAAACCACTTTTTATGTACGTATGCATGGTATGTTGCTTTTTGGGCATGCAATGAAATTATTATCCAAGGAAGGTTCTGCAGTAGCCAGTCAAATAAAACTAGCTCAACAGCAGGAGTCTATTGAACTGGCTACTGATGGTTTTACTATAATTCCTTTAAAATATTTTAAATACATGCCTTGAAAGCAACCACTTAGTTACCAATTAAAATTTATACTTTTAATAATATGCAGTTTTTCAAGTAATATGAGTATAATCTTTATGTGTTTTATAGAAATAATAAACTATATACACTTAATATGGGACACAAGTTGAATTATCGGAGCAATTAATTACACAGCATTCAACATTTAAATTAAATATTTTGGAATATCACTAAAACATCAAAATTTTAATTTTTCATAAACTTATTTTTCATAAAAACATTTTCGAAGGCCTAATAAATTAAGGGTAAGATAACACGGATCAGCTGATCGATGTAGTCCCATTTGATTAACATGTAAACTTTAGCAAATTTACAAAAATTCTTATTTTTGTTTAGACAGATTTTAGTACCTAAAAGCCACAGAAAAAATTTCAAAACAATTATTTGAGTCGATTTTTTTAAATTAATTTTTTTAATTTTCAGCACAATGCTTTCCTTTCCTATGGAGAGACAAACGAAAAAATTAATTAAAAAAAATCATATCGAATTTTTTTTTTTTTTTTTTTTTTTTTAAATTTCTCTCTGGCTTTTAGGTATTAAAATCTGTCTCTCAAAAATATTTCAGAAAACTTGTGAATTTGCTAAGGTTTAAATGTTAATCAAAGGGGACTGTATCAATCAGCTGATCTGTGTTACCTTCCCCTTAATAAATCAAAACTCCAAACCATATTAAAATGTTTTCCTAATGTTTGCATTATAAAAAGTGTAGAACTACTACAAATTTTCACTATATGAAGAATAATTATCATTTTTTTTTGAAAAAGTATTTTTTTTAAAGCTTTAAAAACATGACATTGTTATTATTATTTTTTTTAAATACATTTAAATACCTAATTAAAATGTTTCAAATAGATTTCTCTAATTATTGTAATACACTATTTTTAAAAAATCACTATACATATTTAATTGTTTTTTTGTTTGTTTTATTATTTTAACATTTAGCCTTTAAAGCTATAGGGTTTCTTATAAATTAACTCACTAGAACCATTTCATTAATCTAATGATTAAAACATATTGATTGTTTTTATCAACTAATAACATTTATAACAAAATTAAAGGGGTAGAGTCACGGAATTTTAAATCAACACGTTGAAAATTAAAGATTTCCCGTTGATATATATACATATGATATTTAGAGGTTTAACCAAATATATTTGTCCTTTTCTTATGCCCACGTTCGGCCGTTAATTAATAAAAGTTTAATTGTTGAAAAAAATAAAATTAATTTTAGATAAGAAATCAAGAATATTTTCAGTATTTAAAATTTTTTGTGACTTTATCCATTTAATACTAAAAAGGAACACAGCAAAAAAGACAAAAAACATAAAACAGTGAGATCTATAATGTAAAAAAATGCAAAGTTTTTGTTTTAAACAAAAATTAAAGTAACTTAAACTTAATTGAGAATGGCATTAGTAGCAAAAACTTATCATAAAAAAATAGGAAAAGTTGCAATTAATTAATTGTAAAATAAAAACCATACAAAAATCATAGGTATTACCAGCGTAAGAATCTGAGTATTTTAAGCAAGCTGCATTGTTAAATAAAATATATTTTGCAAATACAGTAATAAAATTTAAAAAAATAAAAACTCAATAAGAGCAATTCATTCATCAAACCCTAAAGGAGATGAGTGCAAATATTCTGACTTACTAGCTGGTGGAATACTACATACATAATTATAATATGTATCTGCGGCAAAAGTAATAAAAAAAAGTTAACATTTTAAATTTAGACAAAATTCTTACCAATTTTTGGTCATTTTAAGAAGTTTTAAGTATTTTCTTAGAAAATATAAAAAAAAATGTTTTTTTCTTATAAGAAACAAAAGTATTTTGAATTTCATCAACCTAGCTGATATCAATATAATTTCATTTGTCTTATTTATTGAGGGCAGACTACTGGTTAGGTACAGTAGTCCCATTGCAAAGAACACAATATATTTTTTTTGTCTCAAGTTTTTTACTAAGAAAAGATTTTTTCTTTATGTGCCGTTATTTTAGAAATTAAACTGTTAAAATCAAGTTCTCATCCTCTTGTCAAATTATACAGACATTGCTATGTTATTAACTAGGACAGTGGGAGCACTGTAAAATTAAAACCTTTATTAAATAAATACAAATAAAATGGCCTAAAATGGAGTACCGACCTCAATTTTTTTATTGCAGAAATGGATAGAGGGTGCAAAGTTATGCTACCCTGATTTTTTTCAGATTTTTTAGAGCCCGGCAATTATTTTTTAAACATTATTGAAAGTGCAGAAAAAGTGCCGCCTCTTGCCGCCTCTCTTAAAGGGGTACCAAAGTGAATACTTTTTTTACATGTTTGGGCAGCTACGAATTATTCTAATATCCCTGAGGCTCAATATTTACGTACGATGCCTAGTTATTTTACAATTAATTATTTAGTTTGAAAAGTGAGTTTGAAAACCGTTGGTTGATTCAAGCATGCCCGCGGCCGCAGCGGTCGGTGATACGACAAGAAGGGGGCGGGAGGAGGTTCCCCCGATTCGCGGGAGATTCTCGTCGTATCAGCGGCTGCTGCTGGAGCGCACCGACTTGAATCAACCAACGGTTATCAAACTCACTTTTCAAACTAAATAATTAATTGTAAAATAACTAGGCATTGTACGAAAATATTGAGCCACAGGGATATTAGAATAATTCTTAGCTGCCCGAACATGTAAAAAAAGTATTCACTTTGGTACCCCTTTAATAAAAGACAGGACCCAAAAGGGACGTGGATTAGAACCCGACCTCGCCAAAACTTTTTAGCAATACTTCCCGGTCCCTAAAAAATCTGAAAAAAATCAGAGTAACATGACTTTTCATCCTCTATCCATTTCTGCCATAAAAAAATTTTGAGGTTGATATTCCATTAATTAATATTTGTGATTTATTGAGTTCCTAATTTTTTTTTTGTTTAATTTTCAGACGAGATTCACTGGTAATACCACAAAAACACACACATACAAACTAAAATAATAATAATAAAAACTAAAACTGACCACACATGCTACATTCCTTGCTTCGAGAATTAATTATACACAGGGGAAATATGACAAGACAAGCTCTTTGAAATATTAGTTCAATTTTGTTCAAATATTGGAAAATCTATGTTTCTATTAATTTTGACTTCATTATTGAAATACAGTACATATTCATGTTGCAATAATTTTTTATTGAGTTTTAAAATTTATGGAAAAATAATATTGAATGTTTTAGCACTTTTAGGAAATGTCAACTGCTGTTTCTGTTGCAAAAAATAATCAAATACAAAACAAGATGCCTGTGTATCATTGCAAATTTTAAAAAATAATTTCTTTATTCCTTTAAAGTTTTGAGTATTTCGTACTTATTGTCAAAAATCATTCAAATAATATGAACAATGTGATAAATAGATGGAAATATAAACTTGTTTTTGTTTTAAAATTGTTATGTTTCAGCGATATTTCAAGAGAGGGAAAAGGACACAGAAAATTAGCATTGTTTAAATAGTATATAGCCGGATTGTAGTATTTTATCAAACAGAATAATTTTACCAGAATTGAATTAAATAATTATACTGTAGTCCCATAATAGAAATCAAAATTTGGTACATAAAAACTTAAAAATTATCCAAATATTCCATCAAAATAAAACTACACTGTCTATCAAATCAAATCAGGTTTTTTATTTATTAAATTAAGTATTTTTAATTCTTGAAACATAATTCTGAAGATATAAACCTGAATAAATAAGACAAACAATGTATTTCAAATGGAACTATAGGAAAGATAAAAATTAAATATTACTTCCTAAGGCTATCTTTGCTAGATGCCAATGAGGTTCCGGCACTAGATCCGCTAGCTTCCGCATCTCCGTTAACCACGGAAGAGTTGGTAGACCTGCTTGTGGTACCGGCACGACGACCGGAAGAGGAAAGAAGTTCTTCTACGGAAGTAGGAGTTGATGCCGATGTTCGACCCTTTAACTTTCCAAGAGCTTTATCTAGCCGATGTACGAACAGTTCAACATCAGTACGTCGCATACCGATGGCAGCTGCTGCGGTGAGGTACGGTACCGGGTAATTGGAGTGATGGGAGCCCCAGCCTGTGGAGAAATTACATGTTAACTTGTGTCATAATATATCTTTGATATTTGTGAAGAAGAAACCAGTAAATTTATCAAAAAAAGTTTTAAGGGTAAGATAACGCCGGCAATGTTAAAAAAAATCCCTCACACTAAAATTATGAAAAAAATTTAAAATTTTCTCCTCTACACCCCCTATCAGTAGCTAAAATATCAGGTCTACAAATACGATCTAGTTTTTGAGTTATAAATTTTTAAAGTTGACTAATTTGACATGAAGAAATGGAACTCCCTTGTTAGATTAGTGAACTTTAAAAATTCGTAACTCAAAAAATAGATCATATTTTTTTTTAATTAAATTCCATGTTAAATTAGTCAACTTTAAAAATTCATAACTCAAAAACTGGATTGTATTTGCATACCTGATATTTTAGCTACTGATAGGGGGTGTAGAGGAGAACATTTTAAGTTTTTTTTCATAATTTTCGTGTTTTTTTTTTTTTTTTTTAAATTTAAATTTCATGTCATCATGACATGAGTTTAATTCCAATTTCTATCTCAATAAAAACTGGGATAAATACACATGTAAAAATTTATAGTATCTGATGAAATAGAAAAATTATATCTACATATTATGTAACATCTACATATGTTTACATATTTACATATGTAAAAATGAACCTCAAAACAGAGGGCATCTGTTTAGATGTGTCTGAATTAACTACAGAACTTGACTCGTTGCCTGACAACATGAAGAGAGAAAAGAAGGAATCTCTTTTTTATTGGCTTACTAGAAGTAAAATGGCTTAATAGCCAACACGTGGGCATAAGACAAGAAGAAGAAGAAGAAGATAAAAATCTCATTTCTATTGGCTATAACAGTGAAATGGATCGATTACGAAGAAAAGTGACTCACCCTCGAACTTGTGACCTGACACATCCTTGACCTCAACCCCTGTGATGACTCTTGACCCTGAGACACACCGCAGGAACAACATGGAGCCCAGCATGGAGATGCTCTTGGGGTCACCTCCAGCCAGCGAGCTTAACGTCATGGCTGTCAACAGAGACAAGAGTTAGTACACTGGGGACTAACGTTCCCATCAAACACAAGTACCGCCAGTCAATGAAGTAGCGTAAAATTAAGCAACGTTGCCAAATAGTGCAGCTATTGTTCAGCTCCAGGTATGCCATCATAATGGCAACGTTACACCTTTTCTATCAACTCGTGGCATCGTTTGATGGGAAGTTTAGCTTGTCCTTCAGTGTACAGTATTACAGAATACAATTATGTTGAACAGTGAGTCATGTATTGAAATTATTTTATTTATTTTATTCTATTTCTTCCTACAATCATATTTTCATGTACTATACATGATATATACAGTATGTTAAGGTTTATAAGACAAGTCAGTAGTTAATTTAGTTCTTTACACTATTTTTCTTTGTACAGAACAACTATCTGACTACAGTATATCCTTCTCTAGAATAATGAACTATCCCCACCAAAGTCTTCCACTCGCAATGGTTGTAACAAACCATTGTTTATAATGTATATCGCATGAAGCCTTTTTCATTGTTAAACATGGGACGACGTAGTGCCTAATTTTGCCACCAGAGCAGAGAACATAATGACATTGTTGACGCTAGGCAACCGCAACAACTTCATAGCTAACGGTCATTTTCCATAAGTTAACATGTAAATCAACAACCGTCCCAGGTTTATCCCTTCACGCGACAGACATTACACAACAATACTTTGTTTACTAACAACGAGCACAAGAGTATCCACAAACGAGGATACTCACCGAGAGAGATGGGGTTGCTCTTTGTCTCCAGCAGCCTCTCTCCGTGCTTGAGAGCCACCTTGCCCAGCTCCTCCTTGAGCAGAGAGTACATCTCCTTGCGCTGCGTGACGAGTTCCTTGAAGCCCTTGACCCCCAGCGAGAGCAGCGTGATGAACACGTCCATCGCTGGGCTGGCCGAGGCACGACCTGTCAATCAAAACGTCAGTCAGACTCACTTTAGTAGAAATGTTTCGGTGAACCAAATGTTACTTACTTTAAAAAAATTACAGTATTTGTTGGAATGACACATAGAGAGACTTAATAGTTAAATTCAATACAGTACAGCCAGTAAAACTTAACAAGAAATGGGCTTGAGTATTAATAGCAGTGTAATTTAATATGTTAATGCTTTAATGAACAATATAACTTACAGTTAGTGTATATGTACATGTATATTTAATAATGTTTTAGGCCTAGTTTAAGTGTGTTTTTGTAAAATTGACATATGATGTTTTTTTGTTTTTTGTTTTTTTTTTTTTTTTGTTGGAGATGTACTACTATCAGAACCAAAAAGGTGTACCCCTGAATAGCATACAAGTTCCATAAGGAGAGGGGTACACCTTTTTGGTTCTGATAATATATCATGTATCCATAATATGGCATTTCTGTATTGGATCCAATAAACAAATCAAATCATGACACCATTGGTGACCATAGCCAATTATTTCCAGATATTAAACCTAAAATATTTTTGCACTACATGATAAAGGACCAATTAACTATTGATCTGATGAAATAAAAAAATACTGTAATAAGATCAAGTTATGGAGTTACAGGTATTAATTTTTTAGTGTTTTTCAGATGCTGATTTAACTTAATTTTGAATATAGACAGTGCAAATGATATTTTTCCAAGTTTTATCCTATATATCACAATGAACTTCATCTTATTTTATTTTTTTCTTCAAACAATAAGAACCATCAACCATCTACTAAGATTAATCATTAAGGTAGAGATAATACGGATCAGCTGGCCCAATGCTAAAAAAATCCCATTCATAAAAATTAAAATGTTCTCCTCTACATCCCCTATCAGTAGGTAAAAAATCAGGTATACAAAAACGAGCTAGTTTTCGAGTAATTAATTTTTAAAGTTCTCTAATTTAACATGGAGAAATTGAACTTCCATGTTAAATTAGTTAACTTTAAAAATTAATAACTCGAAAACTAGCTCGTTTTTGTATACCTGATATTTTACCTACTGATAGAAGGTGTAGAGGAGAACATTTTAAATTTTTTTCATAATTTTTATGAATGGGATTTTTTTAGCATTGGGCCAGCTGATCCGTATTATCTCTACCTTAAGGCACTAGTTGATGAGCCTGTCTGTCCAAAGATTCACTACTTTTGTAACTCACCAGGGTACATTCGTGAGATTCTCTCGACGAAACCTTTGTCAAAGCCGGCGATGATCGCACCTCCCACGGGAACCAGCAAGTTCTTGTCTGTGCTCTGAACGAACGCATCCACTCGTCCTTTTCTGAAATTTGCAATACAGCGGTAAGTACTCTAGTTAGTTTATTAGCAGCAATACTTTTAGGCAGGTCAGATAATGGACAACATACATGCAAAAATTTTATTGCAGAAATGAATAGATGGTACCAAATTATGCTACTCTGAATTTTTTCAGATTTTTTTGAAACCCAGAACTATTTTTAAATAATTATTGAAAGTCCTGTGATTTCAGTTGGCACCCCTGCAGCCTTAATAAAAAGGATAGAGACTGGACGCCTATTGACGCCTCCAGGGGGCGTGGCCGCACTTTCAATAATTATTTAAAATATAGTTCTGGGTCTCAAAAAAATCTGAAAGAATTCAGAGTAGCATAATTTGGTACCCTCTATTCATTTCTGCAATAAAAAATTTTCATGTATGTTGTCCATTATAGCTATGAAATATTGAAAATAGAGACTTCTGTAGTAGAAAACAGTAGTAAAGCTGTTAATTTAATTTACTGTTAACAGTAATTTAACATACACACTCCATTCACAAATAATCATCCAATCAGGCAATGGTAAAGTATAGCCGGAACAGACATTTTTATTTAAATGGAGTGTAGTACAAGATAACATGTTCTTTATTTTATACACCACTAGTGTTTAGATATAAATAAAGAAGAAGTCAATTTCATTAAATTTAAAAAATTATGGTTGGTTGAAATGGAGGCATTTTCAATGCAATTTTTACTGGAAAGATTCCTCAAAAAAAGTTCAGCAGCCAGTTGAATGGAATTAGCTCTTTGTTTGTTATCTATTGAACTGGCTACTGAACCTTAATTTCTACCATTATTTTATTCTTTCTTACTTATGGAAGGAATAAAAAGGTTCAGCCAGTTCAATAGAATCAGCTCATCATTACGATTTTACTGAACCTTTTATGATGACTCTTTCTTTGTTATCCATGGAAGGAATTGTTTTAGAAGATTCAGTAGCCAGTCCAATGGAACCAGCTCGTCATTCCAAATCTATTGAACTGGCTACTGAGCCTTCTATGATGAATCTTTCCTTGTTATCCATGGAAGGAATTGTTTTAGAAGGTTCAGTAGCTAGTTGAATTATACTGTACCAGCTTTTCCTCACAAGCCCATTGAACTGGTTACTGAACTTCTTACAATAACTCCTTCAATACTACTTGATTTCATGCCTTAAAAACCTACAATCAGACCATAAATTCAATATTACCTGGATGCCTCTTGGATGAGGTGCATACAACGAGCGCTCTGAAGTCCGTAAGCATTGTTGACAATATGTGGGATGTTGTGTCTGGCACACAAGATGGCCACCTGTTCCAAGGAGTCTGGAGCACGCGGAGCAAAGCAGCTCGTCGTGGACAGGACGCAAGCGATGGAGGCCGCACCGAGGGAGATCATCTGAGCCTCAAGTGCCGCCACGTCGGTACGAAGTTCGTCGCCCGTCAGTGTCGGTTCTATCACTACCGGAGTGAGACCTGTCGAGAGACGAGGAGTTTAGTGTGCTTGTTTGAACAAGATTTCTTCATACAAGCAGAGAGATTATATTAAAGAGAGACTCAACGGCCATGCTAACCGTATTCCCTAAAAATGTGAGGTTTAAATGTTGGAGTGCTCAGAAAATATAAAAATTCTGCCACCAAGAGTTTTCTCTGAGGACAACGCGAGGGTATTTCGTCTAATCTGTCAACTAAGGGATGATCACCATGTTGTCATCAGTAGAAGCAGCCCCTGTATCTACCAGAATGCACTTTTGTAATGCATATTTTCTATCTCGTACTCTTGAGCATTGGATCCTAAAGAGGGCAAAACTTCTCCATAAGCGTTCAATCTCTTTTTAATATAAGCTCTCTGATACAAGTTTATACGACGTTGGGAAATTTATGTCACTCAAAATCTCCTTACTATACTCCTTGAGTTTTAAATTAAACTTAGAGAAGGAACTAAAATTTACAAATCAGCAAACATTTTTCATAAACTGAGCTGTTTTATCAACTTCATAAAAATCATAAAATCTATAGAACCAGAACCTTATGAATAGAAGCTATAAAAAGTAGAAAAAAATTGAATTTTGGAGCATAAAATATGAATGTTTTGAACATATGGTGCCCTGACACTATTGCACTGTATCTCACCCTATTTTATTTTATTTAAGTATTTTATGTTTACTGCAGTACTGAATTTATAGTTTTATTTTTGTCTTTTTGTTATTGATTCAAATCTGTAACACAGTATATGGGGGAAATAAATTATGTATTAAAGTATAAAAGAAATCGTAAATTTAAAAATACAGTACTCCTTTGATTTTTTTTTTTTTTTTTTTTTTTTTAGCAGAAAATAGAAAATAACATATGAGGCCCCGTGGATCAAAAGGGGTTATATCCAAGCCAAAATGGGATTCAATTTTTGAACCTCAGCTGCATCAACAATAATTTTTTCTGATCACTTTTGAACCTTTATTTGGAAAGACAAGTATCCAAATCTAAAAAAAAATAATTTTTATTTAACCGAGACTCAAAAATTCAATTTCATTTTGGCTTGTATATAACCCCTTTTGATCCGCTGCGACTCATTATATTCTGACACGACAGCACAGTTAATGTAAAATACAGTCTAGGTTTCAACCTACTGTATATGACATTCCGGGTAACATCAAATTAGGACTACAAAGCCTAATTTAGAATAAAATCAACTTATTTTTCACACTAAAAAGTCCCGTGTTTTTGAAGCAGCATTTGTGAGGGCGTACTAACCTGCTGTGACGATACATTTGAAGCAAGCCTTCTGATCTATGCGTGACCACAGCACATGTTTAGCCGTCGGTCGCTCTTGCTTCAGAGCCAGCATACAAAGTACCAGGCTCATGCCCGTCGCCATGGGAACCACGAAACAACCCGCAGAGGTCTTCACACCTGTGGACACAGTACAGAGGTTGTAGTATAATCTAGAGAGTACAGAGAGGTTGTTATACGAGCTAGAGGAGACAGATAGGTAATATGCTATATATATGAGCCATATCCAAGCAAACAATAATCTTGCACTGTTTTTATAAAGATTTGTATACATTCTTCACCCTTTGATCTTTTCAGTGGCTTCAAGTGTCCCCTGGCAAGAAAATTTTCTCCATAAGCTACTATGTTACAAAATTTGACATTTTTCTCAGTAACTATTAAAGCTATTAATTTGAAATCATTTCCAACCCCCCCCCCCCCCCCATTTAGAGGTCTTCTAATAATGAATCAAGAACTTATTTTCCTCAAAAAAATTTATTTAATGGCAAAAAAAGCAATTTCGAGTTTTTTTTTACATGGTTTGGATAGGACGGTGGGAACACCGCAAAATCAGCTGACTTGAAGCCTCCATTGTTCCTCTATTTGTGACTACGTAACTTTGTTTGCAGGTGGTAGGTGCTTTTAAAAGACTTACAATAAAATTATTTTCCTTCTAGGATTAAAGTTTTTCAGCCAGTCCAATAGACTCCTGACGACGAGCTGGTTCCATACAGCTGTCTAATTTACCTTCTGTGACAAGTTCTTCCATAGAAACCATAACAAGAGTTGTCATAGAAAGTTAATTAGCTAGTATAATTAAACTCCTAACAATGAGCGGATTCCATTTAAGGTAGAGATAACACGCCCAATGTTAAAAAAAATCCAATTCATAAA
The DNA here is from genome assembly GCA_949825025.1 of Siphlonurus alternatus. Classification (NCBI taxonomy): domain Eukaryota; kingdom Metazoa; phylum Arthropoda; class Insecta; order Ephemeroptera; family Siphlonuridae; genus Siphlonurus; species Siphlonurus alternatus. Next base: position 6,577,111 of record OX463786.1, on the reverse strand, counting down.
AAAAATTATGAAAAAAAAATTAGCATGTTTTCCTTAACATACCTTATCAGTAGGTAAAATATCAGGTATGGAGAAATGGAAATTCCATGTTAAATTTGTCAACTTTAAAAATTAATAACTCAAAAACTAGCTCGTTTTTGTATAAAGTACCTGATATTTTACCTACTGATAAGGTATGTTAAGGAGAACATTCTAAAATTTTTTCATAATTTTTATGAATGGGATTTTTATTAACATTGGGCCAGCTGATACGGATATTATCTCTACCTTAACTGGCTACTGAACCTTCTATGACAATTCCTTTCATGGATAACAAAGAGTCATCATAGGAGGTTCAGTAGCCAGTTCAATAGACTCTTGACAACGAGCTGGTTCCATTGGACTGGCTACTGAACCTTCTGTGACAATTCCTTCCATGAATAACAAAGAAAGAGTCATCATAGGAGGTTCAGTAGTCAGTTCAATAGACTCCTGACGACGAGCTGATTCCACTCAACTGGCTACTGAACCTTCTATGCTAATTCTTTCCATGGATAAAAAATAGTCATTATAGAAGGTTCAGTAACCAGTTCAATAGACTCCTGACGACGAGCTGATTTCATTTAACTGGCTTCTGAACCTTATATGACAATGTTTTCCATAAAATCCTCCTATCACCTTGCTCCACTCACCAGTAAACCTGATGACATCGAGCACCAGAGCGTTGGTAAGTTTATTCATGAGACTCGACCCCGCAGCCTTGGGTTGCACCTCTCCCAGATCCCCAGACCTGCCGATACCGTGACCAAGCCTGAAGTGACGTCGAGCTACCAGAGAAGAGGCAATACGAGCCTCTCGTTCTCCGATACCACAGTTGCCGGGGAAGTTGTTGCTGTCCATCTGTGCCAACTCCGAGAGGAACAGTTCGATGGTGGCATCGTCCCAGCCATCCTCGGGCCACTTACGCTGTGGACGTCAAGGAATTGTTAGTCCATGTAGAATTATGACACGTTCAGACTAGTACATACTGAACGTTCAGTGTGGCTGCAGTATTGCTACTACCACTATGTATATAGTCATTACAGCACATTATATTTTTAACATTTAACCGTCAAATCAACATCTTTAACTTACAAGTTAGTTATCTTTAAATGTATAAAGTCAAGCCCTTGAAAAAAGTTTTGGCACATCTGACAGTCTAATTTTCCATTGCATTTTATCAACATCGTCATCCAGAAATTCCAGAATACAGTAATGAGCTATCTGTCTAACATGATAACAAAGAAAAATTCATAATGAAAGGTTCAGTAGCCAGTTCAATAAACTCCTAACGACGAGCTGGTTCCATTGGACTGGCTTCTGAACCTTCTATGACAATTTCTTCCATGGATAACGAAGAAAGAGTCAACATAGAAGGTTCAGTAGCCAGTTCAATAGACTCCTGATGACAAGCTCATTCTATTGGACTAGTTACTGAACCTTCTAAAAAAAATACCTTATATGAAATCAACTTTGAGCCTACTTTCTCATAATTGCATTAACTTCATACTGTTTAGCCATGGGAAAACTCTGGTTTGCAAACAATCATGGTGGGCAAATAACTCATTAGTTTGGGTGAGGAGCGATATCTCTTTGTCGGCATGAACTCTTATTTATTCAATGCATTTTTATTATGAAATTAAACTATTTATCAACGTTTGAGCAGAAAAAATTATCTTAAAGGTGAACTGAAGGGATTGCTTTTTTTTCCCTTTAGGGAACCTTATATTACGTATCCCATCCATCTGCACTAATTTTTTCATGGCTGATACTTATTGTGCTGCTGTAGGACAATTAGTGAAAAAGTGAAGTTGTGACGTATCAGCGACGGTTGGTTGACTTAAAACTCGCCGCGGTGAAAAAACACACGAGTGACCGCGGAAACTGCCGAGGGAGCGGCAATCGGCTCACTCTCTCGGCAGTTTCCGCGGTCGCTCGTGTGTTTTTTCACGGCGGCGAGTTTTAAGTCAACCAACCGTCGCTGATACGTCACAACTTCACTTTTTCACTAATTGTCCTACAGCAGCACAATAAGTATCTGCCATGAAAAAATTAGTGCAGATGAATGGGATAGGTAATATAAGGTTCCCTAAAGGGAAAAAAAAGCAATCCCTTCAGTTCACCTTTAACTCCATTGGTAAGCTAGAAAAAAAATATCCTAGAGCCGGTATTACACGAAACAATTTTTCTAATTATTGCATACAATTTTTCCTTACAAGAAAACACAAACTCCATTTATTTGTATGTTGAAATTTTCTTGCAAGGAAATATTGTATGCAACATTGTATCATGTAATACAGGCTTAACTCCATTGGTAAGTTGGGGAAAAAATATCCTGACGCCACTGGTAAGCTGAGAAAAAAAAAATATCTAACTCCATTTTGCTTACCAGGAGTTAGGATATTTTTCTGCTACCTTGTCATTATGCTCCTAACTGTACCTGTTCTATGAGCTGTCTGATGAGGTTTTCTCTTGACTTCTTTGCGGTGGCCGCCTGCTGAAGGTAGGTTGCCGGAATGAGACGTTCTGCGAGGGTGAAGCTGTGGCTGTTCATGGCTGTACGTTCAATGTGACTAGAGAGAAGGGGGAGTGCGGGAGAGATGGGGACCTAGTTCAGTCGAGGCATGGCTGGAACAAACCACGATCATAAATTACAATAAATTGTTTAAAAACTTTGTGTGTAGAGATGTATCCCGTTACGTAGTAGTGGAAAAATACCCTAACTCCATCGGTAAGCAATGTCGATATGCTCATGTAAAACTGATATTATATTCTCCAGTGCAGTTAAGCTGCAGCTTTTGACTGTGAGAAGTCTAGTTGATTAATTTAGTCTAGTTTTGACGTTTAGTTGTTTCTGCTAGATATAATAATTTATGTTAAATTACAAGATAACTACCACTTAATGTGATATGGTGCCTTTAAGCTTTTGTTTGTTACTTACACCCTGCTATGTTTTGCTTTGTTGTATTCTCTTTTTGGTTGAAATTAATAAATTAAAAAAATATCTAGCGGTGGACTGTCTGACTTATAAAATCAGGTGGTTCGGATTTCAAATCCCTGTTTAGTCAATGCAGCACGAACTGAGTCAACTTACGGTGCTTTTAGGAAGTATTTATGGTATTGCTGTTATAACCAACTATTCTGACTGAAGTTTCTATGTTTCTTCAATTAAATTATGCAAATGCAGTACTGAGAGAGTACTGGGAGGGTATTTAGATGCTCTGCAATATCGGCTGAACTTGACTCATTGCCTGGCAACATGAAGAGAGAAGAGAAAGAATCCTATCTATCGGCTTACTAGAAGTAAAAGCCAAAACGTGGGCATAAGAAAAGAAGAAGTACTGGGAGAGATAACTTGGCAATAAAAACAATACATTTCTCCATAGAATTGCAGAATTATTTTTTTTATTATTATTATTTTTTTTAACATGCATCCAAACTTACTGAACACTTTATTATTGTACCTGCTACCAAAAAAATGGTGGAATATCTAAGTCTTGTTGTAAAAAAAGAAGAAAGGTGTTCTTTTTATGATAAAGGCAGGAATATCAATATCAACATTGTCTAATTTAACTAAAGTTACTTCTTAGTAGTAAATAAGACTACATTTTTTATTGCTTCAATGGTGGGGTATTATATTGATTATTGAAAACTGTTAACCGTATTGTAACTTATTACGGTACCTATGCATAATTTGGTGAAAATTTAAACTGAAGATTTTTTACTATAGACTTGACCTGGACATCCTTTTTGGATTTTCTGTTTTACTACACACCCCATGTAATTTTAACATTTTTTTGTTAGCTATTACATGTTGAGTAGTCAGTTACTTCGGAGTCATAGAATATTTCAGTAATCGAATGATATAAATTTTAAAATTTTAAGGTAGAGATACAATCGCTGTTCGACGTAGGTCCCTTTGATTAACTAACATGTAAACCTTAGCAAATTAACAAAAATTCTGAATTTTTTTTTGAGAGGCAGATATTAGTGCCTAAAAGCCATAGAAAAAGTTTCAAAACAATTTAACGAGCCAATTTTTCTTTTAGTTAAGTTCTTAGTTTGGCTCTCCATGGGAAAGCCCTATGCTGAAAATTAAAAAAATTAATTTAAAAAAATTGGCTCGTTAAATTGTTTTGAAACTTTTTCTATGGCTTTTAGGCATAAATATCTGCCTCTCAAATTTCAGAATATTTGTGAATTTGCTAAGGTTTACATGTTAGTCAAAGGGGACTACGTCGAACAGCTGACTGGTGTTATCTCTACTTTAAGAATGTTTCAAAACTTAAGGGTAAGGTAACACAAAGCATTGATCATAGTAGTCCCATTTGATTAACATGTAAACCTTAGCAACCTCATAATAATTCTGATTTTTTTTTAGTGACAGTCCTTAGCACCAAGAGGTTGCAGAAAAAATTTCAAAACAAACAAACAGATTTTTTTAAATGAATTTTTCATACTTTAGCTCTCCATGGGAAAGCCTTTTACTGAAAACTTGAAACATTAATTTAAAAAAAATCGGCTTGTCCGATTGTATTGAAATTTTTTCTTGGTGCTATAAGGACTGTCTCTAAAACAAATCAGAATTTTTATGAGGTTACTAATTAAGGTTTACATGTTAATCAAATGGGACTACTACAATCAATGTATCGTGCTACCTTACCCTTAATTGCTTATGATTTGAGCAAATTTGAACTATTGTATTCTTTATAATTGGATTACCTAACCTGTAGTCTGTTTTCTGAATAAATATAATAAATAAATAAATAAATAAATAAATAAATAAATAAATAAATAAATAAATAAATAAATAAATAAATAAATAAATAAATAAATAAATAAATAAATAAATAAAACAAACAAACAAACAAACAAACAAACAAAAATAAATTCAAGGGGCAGTTTCTTCACAACAACTCCATTTCCAGTTTCATCCAAATCAAAATTTGCTTGCATGGAGAGTTCAAAGTCCTCTACAAATCTTGTTGCATGAAAGAGGGCTGATTCCAAGATTTCAATCAACTGAGATTAATCCTTAACCATTTCAATATGCAGTAGGTCATAAAGATAGGGACGAACTTATTGACTACAGTATTTTGTTCTAATTTTGACAAAGATCATTCTACAGAATGTGAATTTTAAAAACATAAACCAATGACTATGCTGATAAGGTTGGTTACAATTGAGTCATAAAAGAACAAAACTTTATTTATTTTTGTTTTTTTACAGGGATATGAGCTTGGAGTTCATGACAAGGTAATGGATAAGGATAAGGTAGGGAAAGGATTGTGGCCATGGCCTGTTACTCGTCCCAGCATTTGCTGAAGTGAGACTGAGGGAACTGTGGAAAATCTCAGTCAGAACGGACACCTCTACTTTTTATCAATGGACCAAAAGTGATGTCCAAAACCTGTGAAACCACATAAGTGCGGTAATAGACATTATTATGGTACTAAAAGACTTAAGAAGTTAACATAAATACAGTCTGTATGATACTGTAGTTATTGTAGTTAACTTTAAATGAGTACCGTTATACTCATTTATTTACAATATGTACTCATACAGTATTCAGAGAGTATAATTTACTCCTATTTAGATTCTCTGCATTTTCTGCAGAACTTGATTCGTTGCCTGATGAAGAGAGATGAGAAACAATACTGTCTTTATTGACGTACGAGAAATAAAACAGCTTTAAATCTAAAACGTGGACTGAAGAAAAGAAGATTACAATTTTTTCCCTAGAAGCAGCAGGAGATATTAATATCATTAATATTGAAATTATTTTTTACATTTAATTAAGAGTCGACACTGTATGTCTCTTTCTGTATGTTCTCTTTGTAATATGTCTCTTATTTCTGCACACCGCAGTAAAAAAGCACTGCAAGCACAAAATAATGCATATTGTATGAAGTTCACTCAACCTGTTTATGACGATTGGGTTTAGAGACTGTCTACACCAAGTTTACAACCGCATTCTAGTTATCAGTCTGCATGATGACCTACCCATAATAATGTGGTATGCATACTGAATTTGTATGATATACAGTAAACAACAAAATCATAATAATTATCATATGTACACTGTATGCATATACTGTAACTCAAATTTAGTAAAAAAATCACCAAGAAACAAAAAAATTCATATGAAGATCTCAAAAGCAAAATAATAATGATGATTTAATTAAGGTTATAAACATGGAATTTGATAACAAAATAATATTACTGTACCGGTATGCTGTATGCATAGATTAGAATGCAGTGTAAAAAAAACAGTTAGCCATTTCAACTTAATTAAAGGTATTTTGTCTCAAATTATCATTCCAATAACATCAAAAACACGTTAAATATTTATAAATAATTTATATTTTGCTTTACCAAAAAGAGTAATATCATTTTTCAAAATCTATTAAATGTAAATCATTTTGATAAGAGGGTGGTTGTAAACATGACACTTCTTGTAACTATAAAACGATCTCAAAACACGCAATTTTATAATCAAATTTACGTTTTTATAAACTCACAGATATATTATATGATTTTAATATTAATATATTTACCTTAATAATTAAATTACAAATAAAACTGAATCTTCTTATAAGCCATTTTATGAATGATAAGATTATTTTGACGTGAAAATTTGTCTTAAAGATTTTTATCCTCCGGGTGGGTTCACAAAAAATATTTTATTGATTTGTCTGGTAAATAATAAACTAGAATATTGTATTATTATGAATAATGGGTAATAAATATAATTACTTACCGAATAATTTAGCTAAGATGCAGTAAATATTGAGCATGGACCACGAGAAAAAAATAATAAATATGGAGCCCACCTTCAACTTTGATTAGAAATTTTGTGATGATGTTTTTATAATAATTAAATATTTAAAATGATTCAACATAAATTATTAATACTAAAATACATTAAAAATATATTTAAAAAACAAATTTTCCTCCCAAAATACCTATTATGTGTCGAAAAATGAAATAAATTGATGTAAATTCGAACGCGGATCTAAAAAGTTTTATCTCAAAATTTAGTCGCAGCACGTACTGAAATAGTTTACTAATATTCCGCTAGATGGCAAACAAACGCAAATTTGAGAGAAATAAGCGGGCATTCGTAAATAGTTTTGAAATGTTTAAAACGTGCTCAGACCTCCATCTCGGGGACGTATCCTAGCCAAAAAAAAGTAATAAAAATAAAAACAATTTCATCACCTTCGATTTGTAATGAAATCTTTAACATGAGAAATTTGCTAACGCCCTCACATTATGCGTGGATCCAGCTTGCGGTTCTGGGAGGTTGTCCTAGCTATCCCGCGGCCGCAATGTTAAAGTTTCTTCTATGTGGGATTTTTGACACTTTTCATCATATTTTAAATTACATTGGTCATGCAAGTGACATACGTCACAGATATTAAATAATTAAATTTTTCGCTAATGTGCCACCACGGATGTCATGTAAAAATAATATTTTAATACATGCATGCTCAGGGTCGGACTGGGGTCAAAAGGCCTACTGAGCAATGAAAGGCGGGGGCCTCACACCATCGGGGGGTTTGGGGGGCGGAGCCCCCCAAGCAGCCCGCCGCAGGCGCGATTTTTTTCAAAAAAGGGGCGTGGCTCGCTTATCTTTTTTAATAAAAAAAGTGTCTAAACATCGCGAGATTTTATATTATTTTTTGTGAAATTTTGGAATCTAAGGAGAAATTATTTGAAACCTTTTTTGGTGATAACACTGATAACGCGAGTCATATTTACTATATATTTTTTTCTTTTACCCATTTTTTCTTTTTTTTAATTGTGGAGTTTTGCAAGTATAAAGTCCCAATTGTAACCTTATTGGAACATTTTTCTGTGTGTCTTTGGGTAAAAAAAAAAATGCACAACTAAGAAAATAACCTTATCAAATTATTGTGGAACATAAAATTATACCAAAATAAAATTCTAGTAATGTACCCGAATATGTAAAAAAATTTTTTTCAAATTTTGATTTTCAATAAGGATTACTACTCTTAGATTCACAAGTTAATTGAGTCACCTAACTTTGGAGTGTTAAATTGTAGCTCTGCAGGTTTCAATAAGCCCAGAATATTGTAAAAAAAAATACTGACACACAGCAAATTTATTTCTTAATTTTTAGTAGTAAAATTTTCATGTTTTTGAAACAAAAATTTAAATTTCTGTGATTTTTTTAACAGAACAACCTAGGATTCTTTCAATGGATTTTCATGACTTTCCCGATTTGCGTACGTGCATGGCACTTAAAAATTCATATAAAATTAACAAAACATGTTATGACACTGAAATATTTAAAATAAACGAATGAAAATATTTACATTGCGATAAAAATGGTTGAATTGTCCTAATTTGAAAAATTAATTTTGAATTAAATAAAAAGTGAGAAGTGTATCTTTTCCATAGGGAAACTTTTTTCTGGAAAAACAATCATTGCATCCAACGCAAAATAATATTTGCCAACAAAAATATTTGCTGGGGATACATTTTTTATTCAAAGCTTCATCAATTTTAAAATAATTGTGTATAGTTTTAGCCAGCGTGGAACAGTTAAACGATAAAAAAATTAATTAAAAATCAATCCAGCTTTTAATAAAAAATATATTGCCAGCAAAAATTGACGAATATTTTGTTACTTTGGATGTAATGTTTGTTTTTCCGGAAAAATGTTTTTTCAGGGAGCAGATACATTTCTTACTTCTTATTTAATTAAAATTTGAATAAATTGGGAAAATCAAACCTTTTTATCGCAATGCGTTCACGTATTTTCATCCGTTTATTTTTTTTTTATATATTTCAGTGACTTCAGAGTCATGTATTATGTGTATAGTTGTTTAACCGTGCTCGAAAATTAAATGACCGAATTCATTACAAATTATATTGCGGTATGTTAAAATCTCTCCAATTTTTATTTTCAGGTCAAAATTAGACTCTTTTTTTTTCCCCCATTTCCTAAAAAAAGTAGTTGTACTGCATTCTGGGCCGGATATGCAGAAGTGATTTGAGCATTAAATCATGCATGAATAGATAGAAAAAAAAAAAAATGTATAGAAAAAAAATAAGCAAGTGCTATACATCTTTTAGTCTTATAAATGAAGAAGACTACGAAAACGAAGCTAGCGGAAGTTTTTGTAAAAAAAAAAAAAAAAGCTTGCAAAATTTAATCTATAATTTAGACATATTTTTAAAAATAAAATTTATGAGTTTTTGATTCAATAATACATGCACCTTTCCGGATTGACGTTCCGGACCGTTCTGGCTTATTTTTATCACTATAATATTTGACATAAATATAATTATAAAAAGATGATGTGTACGTATTAAAAAATAAAATAAAACCTATATTATACTGCAACAGAATATGTTAATATTAAATTTGACTTATATTAGTGCAGGACCAAGGGGCCTTCAGGGCTTTACATCTTGATTTAATTACTCTACATTATTTTTCCAAAATTATTTTCCTTCGTTTTTCTCACATCTTTTCCGATCGCGATGTATAAAAGGCCTTCTTGGTCATATGAAAGAGAATTACACAATATTTTTTTAAATAAATTTAAGGACCCTCGGCACGATTGGAGGCCCCTTAAAAATAATAAAGGTTATAGGTCCTCTAGTCATTAGAGGGCCTACCTTTTATATTTTTGGGGGGCCTCCAACTGTGCCGAGGACCTTTATATTTTCTCATGAAAGTTTTTATGTAATTGATGCCTTTTTTTCTTTTAAAAATTTCTGGCACTTCAAAGTTGAAAATTCATAGTAAATAAATTGAAATGTATAAGAAGTAATTGATTATTACGAATATATAATAGTAATACCTATTAAATATAATAGCTAGTCAGTTCTTTGTAATGTGATTTAAGCCTCTTGTTTTACTCTACATCTTCAGAACACTGTCTACATGAAATCTTACATCGCTTCGCGATGTAGGGAGGGCCTACTTTACCCTAGGGGGGCCTACTTTTAACATTTTGGGGGCCTCCAACCGGGGGGGCCTACTGAGCAATCGCTCACCAACTCTTATGGCCAGTCCGAGCCTGTGCATGCTCACATTACGCAATATAATTTATTTGTTATTTAATTGCTCCCATCTCAAACTTAAAAATAATGTTCAATTTCATTATCTTATTTTTATATTATTTTGGTAAACTGTACACACCACATAATGTCAAAATTATTGTTGATCGATTCATGATTCAATTTATTAAATTTGCTGATTTTCGATTCTACAAAACAATATAAGCACGTACCGTCAGATACATATTGATCATATAGTCTAGTTAAAATTACGTCTAAATCTTTGAATAAAAAATAAGTAAGACAAAAAAACAATAACATATAATATATGGAACACTATCACATCATGTACAAGAGAACATGATTATATATATGATCCCCAGCTGTAAACATTGTAGTATATATTATATAAATTTGCAATTATCAAATTATACACTTTTGTTTATTTGTCTCCAGAGATATAAAAGATAAAATTGAGAGATATCCACGGAGAATACATATCATTAGATCTGCGTTATAAACTCTGCCCATGTACACTGTCTGCACCCGATTGACGATTGACCTTATGCACTTAGACATAATATATAAGGTCAATCGGGTGCAGAAACTTGTACACTGGGCAGGGTTTACGAACAGATAAATTTAATAAATTGACTTATAATGCCAAAGTTTATTCCAGTTTACAATCGTTAATTGGACAAGGATAAAAAGGTAACACGCCCAATATGTTTAAAAAAAAAAAATCCCACACATGAAAATTATGAAATATATCAAAAAATGTTCTCTATACATACGTACCCTCTAAATTTATTATTTTATTATTATTTTATTTTAGTACGTAGCTAAAATATCATGCAGGTATACAAATTTGATCTAGTTTTTGAGTTATTAATTTTTAAAGTTGACTTATAATTTAACATGGGAGTATGTTCCATTGCTCCATGTTAAATTAGTTAACTTTAAGAATATTCATAACTCAAAAATTACATCGAATTTGTATACCTGCATTTCAGTTATTACACTTATTTATTGAATCCAATACGCACAGTTTTCCCATATTTAGCATGATATTTTAGCTACTGATAGGAGATATAGAGAAGAACATTTTAAATATGTTTCATAATATTTAAGTGAGGGATTTTTTTTTTAACATTAAACGTGTTACCTTACCCTTAAACCAAGGAATTTTTAAATTTAACATAGATTCAAAATAATATCGAAATAGTATTTTAAATATTATTAAAATTTGATACCACAAAATTTGGTAATAAATAATTTATATAATTATGTTATACATGCGAATATTTCCTATATATAAATATTTATAAATTTGCACTCTTTTTTCCTGTTCTATATACGAGTGCTATGAAATAAAGTTACTTTTATATTTATATTCTAAAGCACTGATGAAATACTATAAAGAAACGAGGCCGGTATATTTGCATCTCTCGCTAACTTATCCATTATAACTTTTAAATAACTTAAAGCTGTTTTGTAATGTTAATAAGATACTAAAATGAACCTTATGTTGGATTAAAGATATTTTGCTATCTACGCTTGGTGACACGTTTGCAGAGCATGAAATGTATATAAGCTCCAAGTACCAAGGTTAACAAGGTGGGGTATGTTCTGAATATACAGCTAGAGACACTACAAATAAGGACAGTAAAATTGAGACATTAATAATTATTTTATCATAATATTATCCAGATTAATTCAATATCCAGGAAAAAAATTCATAGGTGGCGCAATTATTTTTACGTGAAATCACTATAGAGGAAAAGGACCCTGGTGATAATAAGACATTTCTAAGGTAATTAATAAATAATTTAATGTAGACCATTACAATGAATTTTTCCATAAATTTTCACTGATTATAGAGTTTAAATTTTTTATTTTATTATCTCTTTCATGGGCACTGTACAGTAATATAATATATACATAATATATTATAGTTAAAATTAAAAACAAAAAAAAAAAACAGCCAATGAGGTATATAAAAGAAAAAGATTGCTGAGAAAGTCCATTTTTACTTTTTAAGTGTTCATTCACTCAAATACGTCTGGAGGTATTACGTTTATTTATTATTATTTGAGTTTTTTATTTTATTATTATTGTTATTATTATTATTTTTACAGAGTTTCATCTCTGAGCTTACAGCTCTATGCGGGGTAATGGGTAGGGATCATGCATGGGGGAAAGGAGGGTGGCCACGGGCCTGTTACACGTCCTATAGCATTCGCTGAGGTGAGACTGAGGGAACCATGGAAAACTTCAGTCAGAACGGTAACCTCTTAAACTTTTTTACCAATGTTTAAGAAGCAAAGTCTATATAACTGTGCTTAAATTTTCAATTAACTATGCAAATAATGAAAACTGTGTGTGATATGCGTAGAGATAGAGATTATTAGAAAGCCACGCGGGCTCCCGTGACTCTCTAATCGACCTAGGTCAATCTCTCTCTCTCTCTCTCTCTCTCTCTCTCTCTCTCTCTCTCTCTCTCTCTCTCTCTCTCTCTCTATCTCTGAAGCAGTGGTGTATATAGCCATTTAGCCAGGGGTTATTGGGGTTACCTTAGTATGAAAAGCCTCCCCCCTCCTCCCCCACACACAACATGGAAAAGTTTTCCTCTAATACCACTGCCTTGGGTGTTTATATTTTATATGGTAAAAGTATAACTCTAAATCTTATGACCATGATATAATATTTAATAATTATAATATAGGTCAATCCTAAAGAGAGTCAAGTTCATTAATTGACTACTTATCCAAAGATGGAATGATCACTTAGAGTTATATAAAAGAGCAGGGATAAAACATTCATTATGTCCAAAAGTGATGTCTGGTCTAAATTTAACCACGCAGCTTTTGACAATTTGCAGAACCAGGACCAAATTTCGGGAAGGGCTGTCTCCATAAGGCCAATTTAAAAAAAAAAAAAAAAATGCAGAACAGTTGGAAAAATGCCTACTATAGTACCCATGTTAAATTAAAAAAAAAATGGGGGGAGGGGCAACTGCAGCCCCCCAGCCATCCCCTGGATCCGCGCCTGACATTTGTATAAAGAGAGAGAGAGAGAGCGAGAGAGAGAGAGAGAGAGAGAGAGAGAGAGAGAGAGAGAGAGAGAGAGAGAGAGAGAGCACTGCAGCACAGCAAATATATGTAGATTTGTAGAAGCTAAAACCGTATTTAAAAAAAAAAAAAAAAAAAAACGTACTCTTACCCAAAGTGTGACACAGAAGTCACGTGATTAAGCCACGTGTCATCCGCGCATGTGTTGACCACGTGATCAAGATCAAAGAAGCGCGTGTGGTACATTTGTACACCTCCGGAGGGCCGGAATGTTACCACTGCCTCAATTATTTGTAATGGCCCGTTGTCAAGCAGGTATTCATCTATCCTCACAAGCTAAATTTCACCACGACAATCAGTAAAAAACAAAAAATCAGAGGGGTTTCTCCAAATTCAAATGTTGGGGGAGGGGAATAAGAAGTTGTTGGGAGAAAGATAAAAAAAAAATCAATGTCTTTTTCTCTAAACAGCGCGACTGATTGGTGGGAGGGTGTGGGGGTAAAATAAAATCCCCAAACCACCCACTATAGGCTACTGCTATGACGTACAATTAACTATCTTAATCGATATATCATAATTGCCAATATAAGGCCAATGTTGATTGATTGGTTGGTATTTTGGTGCAATTGACACATTTTGGTCATGTATGCCCCCTTTATAAGGCCAATGTTATTAATAAGTAATGACAAAAAATATTCGAGTAGAGAATACACCAAATTCAAAATTTTTTGGGTAACGATTGCACCCCCTCCCTCCCCCCCCCCCTCCCAGATCCACGCCTGTTGACAAGTCGGTTACAAAAATGGAGCAGTGTTAACATGCATATATTCTGGCTGTTCCGAGGTGTCCGTTCTGAAATCAACGACCTTGAATGATCACGTGGTCAACACGTGGTGTCATTTCATCAGACCACGTGACACGTGTGTGTGACACTTTGTGATGTGTTTTGAGTTTTGAGAAACAACGTGCCTTTTTTATTTATAGTTTTTAAAACAGTTGCTACAATCTAGTAAAGTCGCCCAATGTTAAAAAATTTCATATATGAAAATTATGATAAATAAATAAATAAATAAATAAATAAATAAATAAATAAATAAATAAATAAATAAATAAATAAATAAATAAATAAATAAATAAATAAATAAATAAATAAATAAATAAATAAATAAATAAATAAATAAATAAATAAATAAATAAATAAATAAATAAATAAATAAATAAATAAATAAATGTTCTTCTCTACATACCTTATCAGTATATTCAATATAGCTAAAATATCATCAGGTATACAAATTCGAGCTAGTTTTCAAGTTATGAATTTTTGGAGTTGACTAATTTAACATGGAGATATGGAACTTCCATATTAAATTCTTCCTCTTATGTTTCATAATTTTTGGAAATATCTTTAACATTGGGCGTGTTACTTCACCCTTATATTTATTTTCTTGTGATTATATATTGTTATTTTTATCTGTTAATGATTGTTTATACTATAGCTCTCAATTCCCGAGTTGAAATAAATGTCATCTTTTCTTCGCTATTTAACTCTCCTCTCGTCTTTTCTCCTCTTATTTTGCACCATTTTAGAGGAAAAAAAAAAAAAAAAGGAAAAATACGATATTACGTATTTTTTCCTCTTTTTGAGCATAAAATGTTAAAAATATTATTTTCATTTCATCCTCACTTTGAGCGAAGAGGATATAAGATGTGTTTTAGAGGTAAAAAGATTAGGTTTAGACGTGTAAAGGATGAGTTGAAGACGTTATTTTTCAACTAGGAAATTTCTTTTATTATTCAGTCCTGCTCTCAAATTATCCTGACGTGTATGCCTCTGTCAATGATTAGTGCCATGATCATCTGCGGTATCCAAATTACTTAATTCCAAATAATTCGTATTGTATATTTACATGTCAAAACTATGAATCTTATGAAATATATATTTTTAATTTAATAACGATTATATTCCATAACATAAATTTATCAAAATTATCAGTGTGCTTTAACATTCTCTTTACTGTTAGTGTATTGATGCTATATGTTTTAATGTGTGTATATATTCGTGAGTGTCCAATTTTGACGTAAACATAACTTTGTCAATTTTGTCATGTACAAACCAAAAAGAAGTTTAAAAAAATAAATAAATATACTGTATAACAAACATTATACTGACAATTTAAAAGAAACTATATAAATATATTCAAAATTTTGATGCTGGTTCCCAATCTTATACCATTTTGTGTCACGAATCTTTTCTCCTTCTTCGCATCTGCGCGATGTATTTACTTACCTTGTTCGCTGCTACCAGGAGTTAGTTAGCGCTTGGGTGTTAACAAAATTAACATTTATTTTTAGAAATTCTTAACAAGTACAAACAACATTCGAGAGCTGCTTACTTTACATTTGACGCTCACAGTGGCAATGTTAATTAGTTTTCTGATAATTGTTTATGATGTATGCTTTTAATGTATTATTTAATATGGTTCCCTATATTTATTTCATAGTATAATATATGTCAATACTGCATACAGTTAATTAAATTACATGCCTTAATGGGTTTATCCCCTGCTCTATAAATATTTTCATGCAATTGCATGGTGTCTGCATTTGTATATTATATAATATATATTTTTTTCAATTTTGTTACTTCTTAAATTTGCAACTGGGCACTTGACACAGTGGTATGTGCAAATAAATAATCGGAAGGTTATGAGTTCGATCCCAGGCACCGCCAAACTTTTCACAAGTGGTGGTTGCTAAAGAACACCCACTCGTGCATCTGGGAGGTGATTGATGGCATTTTCATTAACTAAAGACCATCCTGACTGAGATTTCCGTGGTTCCCTTAGTTACAACCAGGCTAATGCTGGGGATGGAATACTTACAGGGCTAGTATGTTTGAAAGAATTAAGTATAATGCTATATTTCATTTATTTATTTTATTTTTTATTTCACCAATATTTATAATTATATACATATATTACATAAACAAAAATATAGCGAAAAGAAAATAATAATAAAATGGTGAAATAGGATATTTTACAAGGCACTATATGAAGCACCAATGCACATAGGAGTGGTAAAATATCCTTTTACTAATTAATAGGTTGTATTAATAAAAATAATCCGAGAAATTAAGTTTAGAATATAAATTAATTAAGTTACTTGTGACCAGTACCTTACAATAACAGGGTTCAGTTGAAGAAATTGTTTATTTTTCATCTCGAAGTCAATTAGGGTTTTGCATCGAGCTTGTCCTCAGGCATAGCATTCTAGAATTCCAGTACGCTATGCCTGAGGTGTGTAAAAGGTGGAAGTATTTTGAATATTTTTGTACATTTTGTTCAAAAGGTTATCTAGCTGTCATATTTGTTTATTATAATATATTTATCATTAATTTAAAAAAAGAAAATGCACTCCCACTCTCAAAGAAAAAAAAGGTACACAATGCTTATTCTTCAAGGATAATATACTAGTGAGGATGGCTTACTTCTAAGTCATTTCGTCTTCCAGTGACGTCATCACGTCGTCTTTTAGGAGCGTATTTAATTGGCCAGCTGCTGTAAATCGATTATCGCTACAGGCTGCTGGCTTAATTAATTGCCGAATGGACAACAGACATGAAAATTTTATTGCAGAATTGAATAGAAGGCACCAAATTATGCTACTCTGATTTTTTTCAGATTTTTTGAGACCCAGAACTATTTTTAAATAATTATTGAAAGTCTTGTGATTTAAGTTGGCACCCCTGAATTCTTAATAAAAAGGATAGAGACTGGACGCCTATTGACGCCTCCAGGGGGCGTGGCCGCACTTTCAATAATTATTTAAAAATAGTTATGGTTTTCAAAAAAAAACTGGAAAAATTCAGAGTAGCATAATTTGGTACCCTCTATTCATTTCTGCGATAAAAAAATTTCATGCATGTTTTCCATTTTTCCGAAGGTAGTCGAACTTCTTTCCGTTGTAAATCATCCTTTTCATTCCACTATCCTTGTAAGAAGTTAGCGTTCGGTAAAAAGGTGAAGAGAAATTTGAAAGATAAATAATGTTTGTGTCAATGGCATGATCGAATGCCTTTTAAATCAACATTATGTTAAAAGCTTTTACAAATATATTAAATATTTTTTAGGCAAGACTTTATTTAAAAAGAAGTGCATGCTTTAGCATAAGTTTTTTAAAAATAATTGAACAAAAAAATTTAGATAGTATAAAATATATATAAGGAGGAATATGCTATGGGAGAAGAGGTTCAATGGTAAATATTTTTTCAATGACCTGGTAATGATCATGTGCATAACTTAGAATGAGTGCCATCGTGTTGTTCTTTTTATGGTAAGCCTTTTAAAAAAAATCTTACTTAACATAAATTTAATGTCAAAATCAACAAGATGCCTGATTTTTTTTTTACTGCATATTTGTGATATTTGGATACAAAGTATCAAGTTTTGTATTTTCTATTTTTTTTTTTTTTTACCGTCCAACACCCCTACAATGTATTGTGACGTCATAGTCATGCAACATCTTCCCCTATACTTGCACGTTAAATATTTGCATGATCGATGTATTTCCTTTCAATTTTTAGGAAGAGGACATAAAGGACCAAGAGATGGCGCTGACGTCTGAAATTTTTGCTCTTTGCATCGACGATACGGCAATACCTATAGCATGGGGAGAATCACAAAAATTATCAAATTTTTAGGAAAGAAATCACTTACGAAGTTGAAATATTTTTTTAAATTTGTCCAAAAGTATTTGACAACTAATTATGGTGTAGTCATTTCTGTAAAATCATGCTGGGGCTGCTGACGGAGCATTTACATGATTTTACAATGTTAATCATATACAGCAATCCTCGCCAGACGCACGTAGTTCCAGCAGTTACCACTAGGTTCGCACTAACTTTATGACGCCATTTAATTGACAATACACAATCTGATGTTCCCCAAGCTAAAGATATAATAAAAGAATAATGCATGTTGTACAGAACATTGCTGTTATTACTTTTTATTTATATATTTACTTTTTGTCAAATTATAATGAATTTTGACATGTAGAGATAATTTGTCTACAATGTTACAAATATGTGATAACTGAGTTGCTGCAGTCCCAAATTAAAATAATTGTAAAGACAATTATTTTGAGAACTACATCTATCATATATATATTTGTGCCCAAATTTCTGTATTAAGGGTAATGTTAAAAAAAATCCCTCACACGAATATTATGAAAAAAGAAATTAAAATGTTCTCCTCTACACTCCTTATCAGTAGCTAAAATATCAGGTATACAAATACGATCTAGTTTTTGAGTTATGAATTTTTAAAGTTGACTACTTTAACATGGAGAAATGGAAATTCCATGTTAAAGTAGTTAACTTTTTTTAAAATTTATAACTCAAAAACTATATCGTATTTGTATACCTGATATTCTAGCTACTGATAGGGGGTGTAGAGAACATTTTAATTTTTTTTCATAATTTTCTTGCGATGGATTTTTTTAACATTGATGGTGTTATTTTACCCTTAAATTTTCATTGCAGAGAGTATAAGGATTATAATAGTATGTATTGTATCAATTGTATTTATTTTTTTAAATTTAAGTTTTATTATTCGCAAGTATGAATCATTATAACATTGTTACAATATAATTTTATATCTCTCAAGACTATCAAGACCCTTGGTCATTAATCAGATGAACTTTTAACAGGGATTTTTGCCAGGTGTTAATGAATTGATTAATTAATAAATACAGTTTATTATAAAAAATAAAAATAAAATATTATTAATTTTTATTAAACTGTATTTTAAAATTGTTATTAAAATTTAAATACAGTAAAAAATTATTTCAAAAAATTAAAAAACATTTTTTTTAACTATTTATTAGTTCAAATAATTTGTACGTAATTATATTACATAACTAATACAACAATGGTGATCAGGAACTTCAATATTCGATTATGAGCACACATCCAATTATAACATCCTAATGGCTAATGATACATTAAAGATTTAATAAGTCACAAAATTAAATTAGCAATTTTTATTATTAATTAAAAATAAAAGGAATTATTATAAAAAAAATAAGTGTATTTCAACTAGGTTAAGTTTGTTTAAAATTATTTTTGTTTACAATAAATATTTATTGCAATCAATATTTTATAGTTTACGTCAATTGCTGCATAAATTACGTATCGGAAGAGCCCGCGAAACGCTCAAGTTAGGGTTTAAGGTTTGGGGTTTCAAAGTAGTATGTAAATAGAAGTACCCAATAGAGTTTGATTAAAAAACAAAAAAAAAAAAAAAATTAATTCTTCTAATGATTAATTCAAATTAGCATGAAAAATAAACACTTTCAGTAATAACAAAAAAATATTTATGAACTGTTTGAATATCATATACATTTTAAACTAATAAACTTAATTTTACAATTACAGTACACACATTTTACTTTCCTAATTTCTCAGTCTCACTAAAACACATAGAATTATGAACCTTACTAACTCTAATCCTCATACAACTACAAATACACAGGTCAAAAACTTTCCACTCGTTTATATTTAGCTGAACTGCTTCACCTACTAGCATGCCTCTCAGACCTACAGTTAACCCAATTTAAAATACCCGCCAAAAGTAGCCGGAAGTGGAAGATTTTTTGTGTCTTTTGTGTAAAATTATTTTTTAAAACATTTAAAATAACTTTATTAATAAATATATCTAAGTATAAATGTTATAAATGTCATTGCTTGATTGTATATTTGGCTATGTTGCGAAATTTAAACTAATACAACTATATTGTATGCAATATTATGTAAACAAACCCCATTCTGATGCGAAATACATATTTTTAATAGAACATTATTCGGGTGAACTCGTTAAACTTCGGTTCAAAAATAAGCTGAAAATTTTTTTCCTCAATATATATATATATATATTACGGAAATACTTTTGCTATAAGCATTACAAATTTTGCAGAATATATATATATATATATATTTTACGGAAATACTTTTGCTATAAGCATTACAAATTTTGCAGAATATTTAGAGCAGTATCTCACACTTTTTTCCTGCTTTAAAAAAGTTAAGGGTTGTCTCAACCCGGCCCCTTCCCCCTTGGCAATTAATGGTGTCATGATTATAATATTACGTTTACATGACGGTGTTTAATGCGTATTCGTTGACGACGCCTCATAAGAATAACATTATCCGTCGTCAACGCATACGCATTAAACATCATCAATAAAACGAGGTGATATTGTTACATTTTTTATGATTTTAACTCAATCTGCAATGCATTAACTTTATTTACCATAACCTTTTGGTATACCAAAATAATTTATTATTATTATTATAATATTAATTATAATATTATAAATTAAATTAAATAATTAATTAATATTAATTAAATAATTTAAATTAATAATAGGTACTAAAAAATATATATAAATTAAGAATATAAATTTAAATTATATATTTTAATTAATATTTTTTTAATAATTAAAATTTATATAATTATATAAGAAATAAAATAATTATTAGTGCATTGCAATTCAAAATTTTATTACACATAATTTAAGATTTTATCAAAAATATTAGCTAGAATATTTATTATTAATTTCAACGTGTCGCTAATTTTAAAAATTAAATCAATCTGTTCCTTGTTTTGAAGTCTTGTTACAATGTATAATGTCTCTATTCTCTATGTCATCATTTAATACAAATATATGTATATCCTTTTGTTATATAAAAGAAACGTAAATTTTAATTTGTTTATTGTATTTGAGGAACCGATATTTATGTATAATTATGGACGATCGACGTTATGTCTTGAGTTTAATATTATTGACTTGCTTATATTGTATAACCAATCGAAAAGCAATAAAGATTATGAATTATGAATTATGATATTATCTACGCAACGAATAATTTTGGTCTAGATTGAAAGCTGCCAGTGTTTTCGAAAATACACAAATTGAGGAAATGCGGGAGGTATATATATGTAGTCAGAGAACAAACCCTGGTAAGTCAAGCAGCGCCAAGTGTGGCATATAGTTGGATGGGGGACTATTTTCGACAAAAATTATGTTTCCTACCCAGGGGGTAAATCGGCTCTTCCACTGTAGTTCCCCCGGCTTTGGACCATTCCGGTTCATTGAAAAAAGCTATAGCGTCCATCTTGGCTGAGGTTTCCACGTTTCCCTCAGTCACACTTCTGAATGTAAAACTACAATTTTGTCTTCCTCTTTTATTCCTATTCAATTCTACTTACGAATTCAAGCTTATTATTGAAATATAATATATATTAATACAATTTGATACTGGACTAAATATGTCATAACTCATAAGATAAAACGAGCGACCGCTGAGCGAATGTTCATGCTAAACTAAAATTCACTGCAGGGGTCGGTCTAATGTTAGTCCTCTTATCTTCTCCGATGTTTTTTATGACCCACCGTTGTCTCACGTAGTCCAAACTCTTGAAGGTGACCCCTAGACACGCAAAAAATAACATGTTTATTATCTCTGCTAAAAAAAATATTGAGATGTATTAGTATTATTAAAATAACACTTATATACCATTTTAATATATAGAATCAGTAGGTCTCTTCGTAAATAATTAAATGAGAATCAACTTTCAGATTTACCCTTATTTCTCAAGATTAAAAAAAATTGACTCAATATAATAAATATTCTCCTATATATTTTTGTTTGTTCAAATTTTACCATGAACATGTCAATTTATTTATAAAAGTGTCGGTTTTGTTAAAAAAACATAATTATATTATTATTTGTATATTTTTTCCATTTTAATACAAGAAACTAGGGGTGGGGTGTAAACTCGCCTACACTTGTTTGGTTTCAAGTCTTTTAAATAATTTTGTCAATCATATGTTGCCATCTATATAAGTATTCAGTACGTGATATCATAACGGTATTTTAATGCAAAATGGACAACCTACAGATAATATAGTATTTAATTTACACCGGTGCAGTGTAGATTACAAATGTGTATATTATTTTTTTTTTAATTTTTAATCAAATCCTATATGGGTACTTCTATTTACTAATTACATACTACTTTGAAACCCCGAACCTTCCGAAACCCTAACTTGAGCGTTTCGCGGGCTCTTCTGGAACGGGGGCGGCCACGGCCTTGCAAATCCATCTCGGCATTTGCCTGCAACTGAGGGAAACGTGGAAACCTCAGCCAGGATGAACGCTACAGCTTTTGTCAATGAACCGGAAGTGCAATGGTCCAAAGCCAGGGGAACCACATAGTGGAAAAGCGCAACGTTTTACTCCTAGGTGGGAAACGTGGTTTTTGTTGAAAATGGTCACCCATCCAACTACTAACCACGCGTGGCGTTGCTTGACTTCGGTGATCTGACGAGACCCGGTCAAACGCACTGCACCACACCTCCCACAAATGTGTATGTAGAGTACTTTATTCAATGTCAATTCCTTTACTCATTCATTTTTACAGTAAGTTAATTTTAAAAATCTGTATTAGTATTAATTTTTTTTAAATTTGTATAAATATTATGTTAAATTTAATTTTTTTTAAGTGTGTATTTTTGGACATGTGTTCTTACCATTTCATTTTAATTGTATTTTGAAAATTACTAATAAAAAATTGAATTTTATAATGGTTAATCTGATTTTTTATTAGAATTCCTCAATTTACATCATATATTAGTGACCGGTTGAATACTTTTGTTGTTTTTTAACTTACAGTAAAAATGTTAAAAAAAAATAATTTTTTAATTAATTTTAATTTTTTTTAAAATATCAAAAACCAAATGTCATATAAAAAATGTATTTTTCATTTTATTTTTATAAAGAATAAAAACTATTATATTTTTTATCTTTTTAAATGGCCATTAATTGTTTCCGAAAATCAGGTATATATTGACAAAATTAAAATTCTTGTGCAACATGATTAAATTTGAAAAAGTATTTTCAGTCATTGAACCTAATCTGTGATTAAGTTTAATCAATACGGAAAATTTGATTGATAAAATATGTATAAAATCGGTTGCTTACTAAGCTATTTAGTACAAAATTCAATTGCTTAACAACATAAGAATTTCTGTCCAAAAATTGTGTACAAGTTGAAGCTTTAAAATTTTTTTAAAAAATTTTAACCATGAATATAAGGGAGTTTTTATTCTTACTAAACTTGTTAAACGTTGAAAAAATTGCAATTTTAGGTCTCTAATCCAAATTTGCAATTTTTATTCATTGTAAATTCACACCTCTTTGCAGCCTCCAGGAAATCAGATATAACAATCCCGATGTCCCGAGGTGTATGAACCGTCTCCTAGCAACAGCACATGTTGTGACGTGTTTTATTTGCAGGCCTCATCCCAATGGTAGACGTGCAGACTATAAATTCATCAAGGGACTCACGTGGTACATCAGTCACGTGGTTGTGGGGCAGGATGCGACATTAATGTTTATACCCAAGGATAATAAGTGAGAGGATGGTTTAGAGTGGTAGTATCCTCGACCATTTTCGTCAACCTTCGGGACCGTTTGATTGATTGGTTGGTATTTTGGGGCAATTGACATGTTTTGTTCATGTATCCGTTCACCAATGAAGCCAGCAGCTTATTATAAGGATATAGAGGATCAATTAAAGGCTTCAAGTCAGCTGATTTTTCAGTGTTCTTACCGTCCTATCTAAACCTATGTAAAAAAAAAAACGTTAATTCGTTTTATCAGTAGGAAAAAGATTTTTTAGGGAAAATTTCTTTATGGAACGGGAGTCCAATCTATAAAAAATACAGTGGATAATGCAAGATTTAATTTTTTAATCATTTATAACCAAAAAAAAAGTTAAAAAAAATCACACTTTGCTTCATTTTAAAGTGTTGGTGGACCTTAGTGACAACAAATGAGCATCGCCAGGCGCACCAACTTGAAGCCTCTATTACAGTATTGAGATAAAATTACAAAAAAATTACATTTTTTATAAAAGGCATCGCTTATGAAGGTAATTTGTTCTTTAATACTAAACTTATCTGAATGACATGTGACAAATAATTATGCAAAATTATGCTGTGACCGCTGTCAGAGCATTTACATTATTTTACAATGTTAATCAGATACAAAAATCCTGTAGTTCATCATTGTACCACTAGGTGGCCAATAAAATTCACTTCTAAAACTCGACGTGATGACGTCACTGCGAGACAACTTCAAAGTAGATCATCCTCTACACTCTGTTATCCTTACATGTGTTTTACCAACTTTAAATGATCACGCTCAGTATAATATTATAGAGGGTGTTGTGGTGTGTAGTAATAGCCCGAGTTGAAAGTAACAACTTTTATTCGCTATTGAGCTCTCTTCTCTTCTAATTTTTTCCTATATTGCACCATTTTAGAAGAAAATAGAGAGAAAAATACAAGATTACATCTTCTCAAGTATAAGATGTTAGAAATATATTGTCTCCATTTCATCCTCACTTTGAGTGAAGAGGAAATAAGATGTATTTTAGAGGTAAAAATATTAGGTTTAAATGTGTAAAAGATTTGCTCATAAATCCCAATAGTTAAACAATTTAAATACTTGTGATATGAACAGCTGTTGCCCATTACACGTCTTATGTAATAATTTAACGTATGCAGAAGGACAGGAAGTAGCAGTCACAATATTTCTCACTTCACCAACTGACATTACCACAATTAATTCGAGAGATTGGTGCGTTGACTTTATATTATATCAGGGACCCTCATAGACATCGTGTATGGTCGGGAGATTTCAACCAATGAGGAGGCTTGTTACAAAAATTCTACCAATGACAGAAGACGTTAAAACAATGATTTCATTTTATGATTTTTTCCCCCTTGTTGTAGGGAAATGGACACAAGTATAACTGAATTTAATTTACTGGCTCTTCATGGACCCGACCTAGCATCAGGGTTTTTGAAGGTCTCTTCTAAACCGGGGTGACCATGGCCTATGGCAATCAATCCCAGCATTCGCCTGGTTAAGACTAAGGGAACCATGGAAACCTCAGTCAGGATGGTCGGTAATTGATGGAGAAAATTACCTCCCGGATGCACGAGTGGGGGTTCTTTAGTAACCGTCACTTGCGAAAAGTTTGACGGTGCATGACTGGGATCGAACTCACTACCATCTGATTACGAATTGAGATACGTGATTTAAATATTACTGCAGGTAATTAGAGAGAGAGAGTGGGGGGGGGGGGATATAGAGACCGAGAGAAAAGGAGTAAGAACATTAAAATGAAATGAAAAGTGTGTTACTTCAATATTTACATGCTACAATGTAATTTCGTACTTTAAAGTGCTTCCTTTCACACATATTACATAAAGCGACATGTGTGTGGTTTAGTTTCATACGATATTTCCCTTTGGTGAATTACGTAGCTACGATTGGAATGACCCAATAAATAAAATTATTTCATTGTATGACGCATATTAGATTACATTGGGTATTTTTTTTTATTGCAATACGTAATTCTGCACCCATGTTTTTCTCTTTTATTACAATATTAATTGTATTAAACAATCTACTCAACTATATAATTTATATTTAATGTTATAAAAAATGTTATATTTCATTTAAAATAAAAAGTTGCACAGAAAACTCCCTGTGTAACAATATAACAAAAAATATTATTTTCAAATAAATTTGCAGACAAGTATTTTATTATTTATTTAATAACAATTTATTTTCAAATAAGATTTAATTATCAGAAACTTAATTTCATCATATACTTTAATAGAATGCATGGATGCATGATAAGTTTTGTAAAAAGAGGTAAAAATTTAGGATAGATGAAAACTGGAAATGAAGCTGTTATGAGAAATTCAATCAATTTTAAAATTATTTCATTCGAAAACGTAACTAAATAACTTTCGACTCTTGATTTACACCTGTGTTTGTATCATCACATGAAATTACTTTTAAAATATGACACGTTATACCAAATATAACAAAAGTTATTGATAGACTAGGTGCTCTTTTTATATATATATATATATATATATATATATATATATATATATATATATATATATATATATATATATATATATATATATATATATATATATATATATATATATATATATATATATAGAGGACATAAAGGACCAACGCTGACGTCTGAAAATTGTGCTCTTTGCATCTATAGCATGGGGAGAATAAAAAAAAAATATCAAATTTCTAGGAAAGAAATCACTTACGAAGTTAAAATATTTTTTTATATTTGTCCGAAAGTATTTTACATCTAATTATGGTGTTGTCATTTCTGTAAAATTATGCTGTGGCTGCTGACAGAGCACTTACATGATTTTACAATGTTAATCATATACAGCAATCCTCGCCACACGCACGTAGTTCCAGGAGTTACCACTAGGTTCGCACTAACTTTATGACGCCAATACCTCACCTGAAATTACAAATCTGCATCTCTCTGGCACTCACTGCAATTGTAGCAAATGAGAGCAGAGGTAAAAGTTCTTGCTTCCAGAGATCGATAAAACAGTTAAGAAACGTATAGATCAATTAAGATTCAGCACACAATTTCTAGTTAAGATGTAAGGGATGAGATGTTATAAAATATGTTATTAACATTCTGTATGATCGGTCGCACGTGCAAGAGATGTCAATGATTTAACGTTGTGGTGTCATTGCAAGAACGTGACTTTATTACAGATATGAACTGCAAATCGTTAGGGTAAGTGTATCACGGGGTATTACAAGAGGTGTGGTGTAATGCTCTTGATGGTGTCTCGTCAGATCACTGAAGTCAAGCAATGTCCAGTGTGATATGGGTGATGTTATCATTTACACTTTTCGATTCATTGATAAAACCTGTCGAGTCCATCCTGGTTGAGGTTTCCACGTTTCCCTTAGTTACAGCAAATGCTATGATGAGTTTCGGAAAGTTCATGGTTTCAGACTTACAAGTTAGTATATAAAATAATTAATAAATTGAAGTACGTAATTGTAGTTTGTTAAAAATAATAATAAAAAAAACGGCGTGAAATGATCATGAACCCACTGAACTGGATGTCGACTGTATAAGCTAGAATATTGGAAATTCCGCAAGGTAATGCACTACATTTTTTTCTATTAACAATTATGAGGAGATTGGAGTGGAGGGGGGGGGGGGGGGCAAACGACCCATAGGTTAAAATTCCTTTTGCTGAAATTGTTACTTCTCACTAGTTTTTTTTATGGAAATGGGACTACTATACATACTTTTTTTCAGATTTATTGTTATACCTATGTAGTTGACTTTTTTCTCGCATTAAAAGAGTTGTGGGAAGTCTCTCTCTCTCTCTCTCTCTCTCCCTCACGGTAATGGTATAGTTAACATTTGCATACTTGCTCTCAGATATTCTAAATCAAAAGATTAAAGAAGGTTTGACATTTTTTTTCATTGTACGTAATGGTTTTCAATATGCAGTTCAATTAAAAATATTCATTTTTTTTTTTTTTTATATATCAATTATTATATTAAATTAAAAAATTTATTTAATAAAAATATTATTTAATAATTTTAATTTTAAAATATATAATTTTATAATTTTAAAATATAATATTTTATATTTAAAAAAAAATTAAAAAAGAATATAAAAACGAGTTGCATGTTTGTTTTTTTTAAAATTTATTTAAATATATTGCATCGAGGTATTTCAAAGAGAGTTGTAAATAAAAATGCCCTGTTTTCATATCATCTTCTTGTCGCGTTATTAATATTTGAGTATTTTGAAATCTGTATTGGTGGTCCAAATAAAAATTACAAGTAATTGCAGCATAGAATTATGTTTATTGGTTTTATAATGGAGTATTGACCTCAAATTTTTTTATTACAGAAATGGATAGAGCTTGCAAAGTTTTGCTACCCTGATTTTTTTCAGATTTTTTAGAGCCCGGGAACTATTTTTAAAAAATTATTAAAAGTTCTTTTTGTGACGTCACGAGACGCCGCTCCTTAACAAAAAGATAGGACTTGCCGCCGCGTGACGTCACAAAAAGGACTTTCAATAATTTTTTAAAAATAGTTCCCGGGCTAAAAAAAATCCAGGGAACATAACTTTGCATGCTCTATCCATTTCTGCAATAAAAAATTTTGAGGTCAATACTCCATTGGATGTAATAGCCTTTTACTGATTTGTAATATGTTTAATAAACAATTGAGGAACATATTTATAAAGGATAATTTTATAATTAAAAAACATAATTTTTATGTTAATTATTGTGTATTTATTTATTTATTTATTTATTACATTGAGACCAACCTGTCTTGGAGCTCAAAGTGGAGTAATTGGTAGGAATAAGGGAGGGTAACGATGACTGCCACGGACTGTTAGGGCATTCGCTGAGGTGAGACTGAGGGAACCGTGGAAAACCTAAGCTAGGATGGACACCTCCAAT
The DNA here is from genome assembly GCA_949825025.1 of Siphlonurus alternatus. NCBI lineage: Eukaryota > Metazoa > Arthropoda > Insecta > Ephemeroptera > Siphlonuridae > Siphlonurus > Siphlonurus alternatus. The sequence continues at coordinate 6,548,566 of OX463786.1, read as the reverse complement.
TTTATCAATGGACCAAAGCGATGTGCAAAGCCTGGGGAACCACACACAAGTGCATCACTGCACTGGGTGGAAAGCGAGACGAATTTACCCCAGGGAGGGAGCAGGGTAATTTTTAATTAAAACGGTCACCAAGCTCGACGTTGCTTCACTTTCGGAACCTTAGAAGTGATCAGTGCACTGCAGATACATAAAAAATATAATTCACTTTTTAAAAAAAATATATTTTAAATTTATAATTAATACTTAATCTTGCATTTTAAATCCTTATACTCTCAAATAACAACATAATGCTGAACTAGTGTTTTACTTCAATAACTAAGAATAATTATTTTTATACATTATAATTAGACCAGAAAAATGCTCTAGCAATCCATTTAGTCAGGCAATAATGCTTTTCAATCGATATTTAATTATTTATTAACTTTATAATATATTTAATAACAATGGACAACATACATGACAAAATTTTATTGCAGAAATGAATAGAGGGTACCAAATTATGCTACTCTGAATTTTTTTCAGATTTTTTTGAGACCCGGAACTATTTTTAAATGATTATTGAAAGTCCTGTGATTTCAGTTGGCACCCCTGCATGATGCCTTAATAAAAAGGATAGAGACTGGACGCCTATTGACGCCTCCAGGGGGCGTGGCCGCACATTCAATAATTATTTAAAAATAGTTCTGGGTCTCAAAAAAATCTGAAAAAATTCAGAGTAGCATAATTTGGTACCCTCTATTCATTTCTGCAATAATTTTGTTTCATGTATGTTGTCCATTACCATTAATTTATTAAAAATAGCTGGCGCAGCAAAAATATTACTGTAATTATAATTACGTTATAATTATTGTAATTCAATTATTTGCTTGTAGAATGACAAACTTGGATTACGTCAAGATAAAAAAAAAAAAAAAAACACAAAACACAAAACACACAAAAAATAATAACAAACATCAACAAAAAGTCACAGCAATCAATACATTATACATCCAAATATACTCTTTAATACAAAAACTTATCAAGAAAAAATTTACAACATTTTTAACAAACCAACAAATTTCTTTACGACACAGCATGAATGTTGTCTTAGTTTCCTTAATTTTTTAGCAAAAAACTTTTGGGGCAACGGACTTATAAATTAACACACTAGCTAACAACATATAGTGCCCAAAACAAGCTGATCACGCCATATCATAACTTTTTTTAATTAAAGTCAAACTTACAACAATATATACCAGGAAATAAAATTATTATGCATTAAAAACTTACTTTTAATACAGAAAAGTAAGTAATTGACCTTGATCAATATAATAACTGTATAATAAAACGATAAATTTGCATTTGAACCATTATAAGAGTGTTTAAATCCAAGGTTATTTTCAAGTTATGTTAAGTTAACTATATGCAAAAGAGACAAGTTTGGTTGCTAGCCAAGCCTAAGTTGTTCCAAGGTAAAAATATAAGACAGGTAGGATAAAAACAACACCGCATCTGCAGTAGAGACCATGGTCAAGGGCATTCAAAACCTGATATGAAAATTGCACCCAATTGTTAAAAATTTAAATGGACAACCGCCATGATTTTTTTTTTATTTTATATTTGGATATAGGACATCGAGTTATGTATTGTCAATTTTTTTTCAGATTTTTTTGACCCTCTAACACCCTCAAAATCGATGGGAAATACGCTGTGACGTCATAGTCATGCATAGTCATAGTCATGTATATTTCCCTATGCTTGCGTGTTAAATATTTGCATGACTATGACGTCACAGCATTTTGTAGTGTGATTTTAAGATTGTTAGAGAGTTCAAAAAAAATATAAACAAATGTTGATAATACAAAACTCGAGATCCTCTATTCAAATATATATGTAATTAAAAATTTCATAAAGTTGTCCATTCTCGACCAATCACATGAAATCAAGAAATGCCTTGTTTAGAAATTGGATGGGTGCATAATAATTTCAAAAAAATAACGTTGCTCTTACCTAGGGGTGGTACAGTACCTGATCTGCAGGTATATATATTTAAGGCTTGACATAAGTCAGCACTTAAATATAGCCAAGTCTATTACGCTTGACTTAAGTAACTAAAACATAAAATTATTTACATTTTTTTTTAATTTCTCACTTAGCTCTAATTAGCATGATCTGCTTAAATTATAATAAATAAAGTAATTCAACCTCATATTTAACACCTGTGTCTTTAAAATATTCTACCAAAAAATTATAAAGTTGACAGATAACAAAGAGCTGGTAGAATTGACAATCGAAAACCATTGAAATGACTCAACATTGCACTTTTCCAATACATGCCTCCTGTCTTTGAACCATTGCACTTTCGATTCATTGACAAAAGCTGTAGCGGCCATCCTAATTAAGGTTTCCACGTTTCCCTCAGTCACTGGTAAATGACAAGATATTTTGCAAGGCCTCCGTTCCCGATGTTCCCACATTATAGAACATTTAAAACATTTTAAAAAAAAATTCCGTTCATTTATTAAAAATATTGCGATCGATCAAAATTCACAATCTATCAATTTATAATTGTTTTTTAATTAATTTCTACATTCCTTACATTTTTATCATAATAAAACATACATGATGCAACTAAACCTGCAGGACGGTACACGCTTTCAAGTTTCAATTGAGTGAGATAAAGTATAGTGTAACCATTTTAATATTTATAATGTCATTAACGTTTATAAAATATTATAAAAATAAAAACAATCTTTTCAAAAAAATTATTATTAATTTACAAAAATACATTTTTCATATTTATATTCAATAAACACACATTTTTTTTACTTTATAAAATAACCAGATTTTAATATTTTCAAGTAAATGGTTTTAAGTATTTTTTTTAATGAATAAATTAAAATTGACACTAATTTAATAAGAACACCTGTTCTTTTTGTTAAAAAATCATGTAATTAAATTTTATAGGATGGTTAATATGGTTATGTTATTATTTTATTAATATGTATCACATTATATTTAATCTATCACATCAGGCAACATCAAACTCTTTACAAATGTCGGTATGCAAATGGGAGGTGATTGATGACATCCTCCATCAATTGCCGACCATCCTGACTGAGGTTTCCATGGTTACCTTAGTCTCTGTACCCTGAATAGCATATACAAGTCCCATAAGGAGAAAGGCACATTTTTTTTTTATTCTGATAGTAGGTTATGGTGGCCCCAGCTATAAGGTAGGGACCTATACAAAACCATAAGCAAGATGTTAGATTATGTCCATGAAGAGCTGGGAGGTTAACTAAAAATTTTATTTTTCAAAATGTCAAATACTGCTGCGAAACTAAACAAATTAACAAAAGATAAATTTAAGCTCACTCAACATAATTTTATACAACTAATTTACGCAATGGACAACATACATGAAATTTTTTTCATAGAAAAAAATGAAGAAAGAAATGAAAGAAATGAATAGAGGGTACCAAATTATGCTACTTTGAATTCTTTCAGATTTTTTTGGGACCCAGAACTATTTTTAAATAATTATTGAAAGTGCGGCCACGCCCCCTGGAGGCGTCAGTAGGCGTCCAGTCTCTATTCTTTTTATTAAGGCTGCAGGGGTGCCAACTGAAATCACAGGACTTTCAATAATTATTTAAAAATAGTTCCGGGTTTCAAAAAAATCTGAAAAAATTCAGAGTATCATAATTTGGTACCCTCTATTCATTTCTGCAATAAAAAATTTTCATGTATGTTGTCCATTAGTAGGGATTTTCTGATCTTGTTTTATTTGTGGTTTGAAACTTAGTAGATAAATTATTTTAGAAGTACTGACTTCTTTTTTAAATTTCCAAGAAGGACAATTAAAAACAGGAAAACACAGAAAATTCTTACCGCGGCTTCTGTCGGAAATTTTAATTTTTCCGGTGGTTTCACATACATTTTTTTATTTTTAATTTCTTCTATTTTATTTATGTTTGCTTCAACTGTATCATGAACGCTTTTCTTTTGTTTTTTGTTACAAGAGACTGGATTTAACTTCCTGGCTTCTTGTGAACCGTATGTATATATTGCGTTGCTTAGAACTAGGGCGGCCACATGACTTAGCAAACCATTCCAGCATTTACCTAGTTACGAATGAGGAAACTATGGAAAACTTAGCCAGGATAGTCGATCTTCAGTTAATGGAGGATGCCCATTAATCACCTTACTGCTCTAATTTTTTTTTTTTTTTAAATCCTTAGTTAGCCAACAAGCAATGTATTTCCGCAAGAAAATACATATTTTTTTGCTAATTGTATTATAATGGGTATTGGGGGTATTTAGTGATATGTTATTTTTTCATCGTTTCCGCTATGGGGGGGGGGGAGGGGGGCGATGCCTTTCCCTCCAATGTTAAATTTGGGGTGGGAGAGGGGGGACGGGTGAGGGGGTGGTAGTAACACCTTCCATGTATTTTTGGGACATTTGGGGGATTCGCACCTTATAGCATGTGACAAAAAAAAATGCTTAGTAATGCTAGGTTTAAAAATGATGTTATCGTGAGATACTGTTGTACCTTTAGTTTCTATGTCCTATGTTGCTTGTTAGTGGATAGATTGAGAGAGATCTACCGCCAAGAAGGCTGTTGCTCGCTTAGAACGGCGTCTACTTTACATCTGCACGGCTTGATCACGTGATAGGCATAACCGATCGGTGGACGAGATTTTGCATTTTAAAGATTTTAATAAAAAAATGTCAACTCGCAAGAATTGATTTTTTACCGAACAACTTGAAAATATTGTGACCATTTTAAAAATCAATTGAAAAAAATTTATAGGGACGAGTTTCATTCAATTAAATTACACTACAGTAATCAAATGCAAGAAACTTTGTTATTTTTTTTAATACAATATCATAATATCTTCAGCTTTTTGTTTATTTTTTTTAACATAATTCTACAAAGTGTTTGTATAATCATGTTTCAAACTAGTGTATCAATAGAAAGGTAATTAAATTGTTATGCAAGTTTGATTAGAAAAATAAAGTTACAATTTTTTAATTTTTTTAATTATAATATTAAATTAAAATTGTCACAAATAAATATAAATTTATTTATATAAAATATACTTGTTTATTTATAAGTCTATATAATATATTATTTAAAAATATAACAACTATTTTTCCTTGTAATTTCTTGTGTGCCAATTTTCTTAAAAATAGAAATATGTATGTATAGTCATAATTGATGGATATGGTTAGGACTGAATGAAACTAAATAAATTTCAAGATTATCTACTTAATCGCTAGAGCAAATTTATCGGGGTGCACGTTTTTCTCACAACAGCTCTATTTTCTGTTTCTGGTTTACAGTCATAAGTTATAATTATGACATGAGGCTGCATCTTTTAAAGTTTTACCTCGATTTTCACAAAACTGATAAGTGATAAGACAGATTCACTTCAAAATTTGCATGCCATCTATTGATGTCAAGTTCAAGGTCCCCAGGGAGTCTCTTTGCATTCAAGGGCGCCGATTCCGAGATCTCAATCGACTGAGATCTGTCTGTCTCGTCATCCTTTTGGTCAAAAATGTTACTGAAGTTAAAAAATAAGACGAAAATAGTTAATAATATTAAAATATTAATTAAACATTAGTTAATTTAAATTAAACTTTAAATTAATATTGCTGCAAATAGACAAATATATTTATATAGTCATATTATAATATTTCATAAATTTCTTACTTGCATGTAAAATATTGTCTTACATACAGAAATGCAAACTTAATTTTTTGACACTATTTGAAAAAAATGAACACATTATTATTTGAAAAGAAATGTATGTGAAAGAAATCTTGGAAATCTATTTTATACTCAAAATTTTATTGGCACGCATTGACAATCTTTTTACAAAAAAAAAATATATATATATATTTTACTGTTGATGAGTGAATACAAATATTACATAATGGGGAATTCTCCTACTTTTATTTTATTTTTTTTTTCAGATGCTCTATGCTTTGAAACTAAATGTCCCAAAACAAAAAAGTTTCAAATTTCAAAATTGGAGACGTGGGAATTTTTTAAAAATCTTCCTTCTTTTGAATTTAGCGTCAAAACGTGACGTAGAGACTGCCTAGCAGGCGAATTTTTCCTGCAATAAATTTATATTTTCAATTATCACTCTTAAAGTAAACTGATATTAGAGAAAAAACTACTGATACTAGGGTAGAAAAACCCGCTGATTTCGACCGTGTTACTAAAATTTATAGCCAATCACTCCTTGACGCTCAAACTATGATATCAGGCAGTTGTTGTGTGTTAACTAGGGAGTTTCTACCTCACAGTTTTCAGGTTTGCGCGCGGTTTGCATACTTTGCCCCTATTCTAATAATCCCTTCAGAGTCCCCAAATTTGAGTTAAAAAAGTTGAAACGTAAGTCAAACTTATTGTTAATATGTACCCTATCATGATATAGTAGTTAAATTAAAATTTGAGTCGTAAGAGAATTCCCCATTATAATTTTTAAATTATAGTAATAATTTTATTATAATATAAATAATTTTCTAAATATTTAAATTATATAATATAATTTAAATAATAAGTCATTGCGATAAACAATTTTCGTTAGATAAAATAGTTTTATTATTATTAATATTATTAATTGTTTTTACATTTCATCTTATCTAAAGAAATCACGTGATATAATTAATGGTGTTCCGTAAATTCCGTAAAGTATTGAGAGGGTGTATGTAATAGTACGAAATTGTTACATATAAAATAATATGACATGACAAAGTGATATGAAAATTTTAACTTCTTAATTCGTTTCATTAAAAAAAGATAAATCTAATGCATACAATAGAAATAGTGATATTCAACACAGCAAAAATTGATACAAAATTCTGGTATACTGTACATGTTACTGATTTTAACGACAGTACTTACAGAGAATTCAACATAATACATTGATTTTGCTCTTTTAATAAAAACACACTTTGCATGGTATTTCAAGTTGCTTATGACCCGAACTTTCCAAAACCCTAATTTTTTTATTTCGTTGGTTTATCCTCAACAAGGTAAGCCACGGCCTTGAAATCCATCCCGGCATTTACCTGTGACTGAGGGAAACGTGGAAACTTGTCAGGATGGATGTCAGAAGTGCAATGATCCAAAGCCAGGGGAACCACATATATAGTGGAAAAGCGCAATGATTTACCCCTGTATTGGAAAAGCATAATAGTTTAAAAGAATGGTCACCCATGCAACTAACTATACCATACTGGGCGTTGCTTGACTTTAGTGATCAGTCACGAACCGTTCATTGCTCTGCAGCAAACTCCCTTGGTACCATTATATAAAAAGTCAAAATAGTGATTATTTTAAAGTAATATTTCCATTCAATAAAAAATTATACAAAATGTTATAAAATGTAGTTAAATCTATTAAACAGCTTGAGGCATTTAGAGTTCTTTTGGCAACCACGTAGGTATAATTTATATTATACTAATTATACATTATCTTTTAAAATGCAACATCAAGAATTAAGTTGCGTGACACAAGATCATATGATGAACAGGACAAGTACTTAAGAGAATTAAAAGAGAGAGAGAGAGAGAGAGCAACGGAGAAAGAGAAAGAAAAAAAACATGAGAGAAAAGAGAGAGATAAGAGAAAAAAAGATAGAGAGAGAGGGATGAGAAAGAGGGATAGAGAGAGAGAGAGAGAGAGAGAGAGAGAGAGAGAGAGAGAGAGAGAGAGAGAGAGAGAGAGAGAGAGAGCAACGGAGAAAGAGAAAGAAAAAAAACATGAGAGAAAAGAGAGAGATAAGAGAAAAAAGATAGAGAGAGAGGGATGAGAAAGAGGGATAGAGAGAGACCAACTTAAAAAGAGAGAGAGAGAAGAGAGAGAGAGAGAGACAAATACAGTGAAATTAAATTTATATTCCTTCCCCAGAAGTGTGACGTTTGTAGCGATTCTGTTTGAAATTCGATTTTGAAACTTTGCCGAGTGGTTTAACGTAAAAATATTGAACTATATATGCAAATGTAACGCTGAAATACGAATAGGAAGGCCAGAAACTTTACAGTTCCGGCTACTTCCGGAGGGAATATAATGTAAATTTGACTGTAGAGAAGGAGAAAGAAAGAGACCGACTTAAGGCGGATTCAGATGGCGACAACGGCGATGCGACGCGATTTTGTCACACAAGCTGTGAAGTCCTAATATGCGGCTAGTGAATTCGCCAGGTTGCTGCAGCGAAATCGCGTTAATTACGATGCTCTTTTTTTTAATCGCTAAATATGGCCGTCAATGGATGTCACAGCAAGTGTGCATTATTCGCGTCGCCTGATAAACACCATGTGAATCCACCTTTAGAGAGAGAGAGAAAGAAAATCGAGAGAGAGAGAGAGAGAGAGAGAGAGAGAGAGAGAGAGAGAGAGAGAGAGAGAGAGAGAGAGAGAGAGAGAGAGAGAGAGAGAGAGAGAGAGAGAGGAAACCAGTCGCGTGGTCAGAAATAGCTTCTTCTCTCCAACCTCCTCGTATTAAAATGGACGAGGCTCTTTTTAAGTTTGCCAAGTAAAACCAGAGTTACAGGATTTAATAGCGGTTTTAATGTATCCCTTATATAGATTATCAGACCAGCAACCATCATTCCATTTATAGTGTTATCAAAGAATGAAAGGCTTTATATAAAAGGCCAAGTCTATTTTTAAAATTTCAATTGTATTTTATTGTTAAAGAGAATGTTGTAAAGTGCATTCTAAATAATTGCATACAAGTTTTTTTATCAATAAATATTTCATTCACTTAAATAAAAGATTATCAGTTACAAAATAACGTATCTTTCTTTGTAGAGTGAATTTCTTTTTAGTTGGGAAATTTTTTAGCTCAAATTTAGTACTTTAATTTCAAGCAATATTAATTAGTACTAAAAAATTTGGTTTAACTTGTAAGTAGGTTACACCTGGTACATGTAAAATAATAAACCTTATCTATAATTATGATTCAATAAAATGATCATATTTTTATATATAAGTAATTATTTAAATTACCCAGTTTCTCAATTTATTTGTCAATTAATTTTGGTCAATTAATAATTAATTATCAATTAACATTATTAATTAAAAATTTGAAGCGTTAAATTGCACAATGGACAATTTGCATACATTTTTTTTAGTAGCTCAATCGAAAGAGGAGGTCGAAAAATACACCTATGAATTTACTGCATCATGACTAAAATAGGGATGTAAAAAGGTCACGTGACCTGGAGGCGGCGCCCGTGTCGCCAATGACGTCATTGAACTGTCTGGTCAAGCAAACGATCGTCTATATAACGCTTGTAAACAATAAATTAATTGTTGCTTGTTTCCATAGCAACGTGGTTGTTTACAAGCGTTATAAAGTCGATCGTTTGTTTGACCGAACAGTTCAATGACGTCATAGGCGACGCAGGCGATGCTTCCAGGTCACGTGACCTCTCTTTTAGCCATGATGCAGTATGAATAAAAATCTCATAAAATTCACAGGTGTATTTTTCGACCTCCTCTTTCGATTGAGCTAGTAAAAAAAATTGATGCAAATTGTCCATTAATGCATAACTTGAAAACATCTCTTAATGTTTAATAAGAAGAAAATTGTGAGGTAAATTGTGTACACATGTTAAATATATGAATGACTATATTAATTAAACGATAATTTCTAAAAGATTGTGCATGTTTATCATATAATTATGTATTATACGGTATAATACTATAATTATATTCCCTTCTGCACTGCATGGGTATTATTATTTGGGAGTTTCATTTACAGTATATACAATACGGTTATTAATTATTATGTTAACCTCTTCATTTCGTGTTTTAAAATAATTTGTTTACTCGTGATTTTTTTGTGACTTTTTTACGTAAAAAATGCATGCTTTTGCTCTTGACAAAACTATAGCTTTTACTAACATTATTAAAATTGTTTCAGTATTTTGTTTTTATTGTAACATTACATTAACATTTTAATTTTTTTTTATTATTTTTTTTTTATTAAAGTAATGATAAAAATATTTAACTTTGTAATAAAATTTTATATTTATAAATGAATCTTTATTTTTAAAAATATAAATTTTACAATTAACGAATTAAAAAAAAACAAAGCTGATGTTACATGCACAGCTATTAAAAGCAATTATTCGATTCGCCTTTTAGGGAGTTTCATATAGAAACATTAGAAACTCCCTAATGGACAACATACATGAAAAATGTTTATTGCAGAAATGAATAGAGGGTACCAAATTATGCTACTCTGAATTTTTTCAGATTTTTTTGAAACCCAGAACTATTTTTAAATAAATATTGAAAGTGCGGCCACACCCCCTGGGGGCGTCAATAGGCGTCCAGTCTCTATCCTTTTTATTAAGGCATCAGGGGTGCCAACTGAAATCACAGGACTTTCAATAATTGTTTAAAAATAGTCCCGGGTCTAAAAAAAATCTGAAAAAATTCAGAGTAGCATAATTTGGTACCCTCTATTCATTTCTGCAATAAATTTTTTTCATGTATGTTGTTCATTGCGTAATTCATTACTGATTAATTATATAACGCAACGCTTGAAATTTTTACAATCACTATATAATATATTATTCTTCTTTTTGGATCAATTGTTAATTCAGAATATAATAAAAAAAATATCCCCATTTTTTTATTATAATGTAAAACTGATATTTCTTATGAGGTACTGCAGTTGAAGTATTATAATCTACAAAATTAGTATTTCTTGAAAATTTAGTTACTGATTTGTTCTAAAGTTATTAAAATAACAGATTTTATATTTTACATTACCAAGGCTCTTTTTCCTGGTAATGCCAGTGTCAAATGTAAAGCCTATATTATTACACGATACAATTTTTCTGATTATTGTATGCAATTTTTCCTTGCAAGAAAATTTCCTTTCCATACAAACAAATAGAGATAAAGTTTTCTTGTAAGGAAAAATTGTATACAATAATCAGAAAAATTGTATCGTGTAATACCGACTTAATGATTAAATTCATGCATTCTATTCTACTTCACCATACGTACGTCAGTGCCTTCAATAGAGTACACCATTATTTTATTGATTTTACTTCTTCTTGAACAACAGCAGCTGTGACCTTTCTTAACCTACCTCAACGTTCGCAAAGTACAGTCAAATTTACATGATATTCCCTCCGGAAGTAGCCGGAAATGCAAGGTTTTCTATTTGTAGTACAGAGCTAAAATTTCAAACATAGGTTACTATTCTTCCGATCGAAATCGGAAGTATACTTCAAAGCACTTTCTAAAGTTTCAAAACTGAATTACAAACAGAAGAGCTGCAAACTTCACACTTCCGGAAGAAATATAAAATTAATTTAACTAGATTATTTTATTTTTTTTTTTTTTTATAATACGAATATCTTTCATAAAAAATTAAAATTATATGCGCAATTGAGTACACATAATGGTATAGTATAGTACAAAATAAATGAAAATGAACATGTTAACCTGAGAAATTTGGACGAAAAATTTGCTACAACAGATTTTCTTCAAATTAATTTGGTGGACTCACAACAATAGTCAAATCAGCTCTGAATTTTTTCGGAATTTTTTAACCGTTGGTTTAATTATAATTAATTTATTTAAATGAGAATTTTGTATCCTTCCAATGTTAAATTTGTTAATTAGCATTGCAAAAAAACTATACAACAGATTCTTTTACTTTTTTTTTTACTAAAACCTAATTTTTTAGACTATTTTTCTGAATTGATTTCATATATTTCGAACCGTGGCGATGATTGTTTTCCATATGTGATGAGAAATGTGGCAACGTTCTCAAGGACTGTTGTTACCACCCCCTCCTAACAAATTATTCGCATTCCAATGCAAACAGTGTTGCCAGTATAGCCACGCCTCTTGACCTTGACAGACAAATTCTCAGGTTATACCTTATACTCTCTTCTCGTCTAATTTTCTCTTATTTTGCACCATTTTATTCTCTCTATAGAGAGAGAGAGAGAAAAAAAAGGAGGGAAAAAGACGAAATTATGTCTTTTATCCTCCTCTTGAGCTTTAAATGTTAGTTAAATATTTTCTTCATTTAAAAAGATTAGGTATAGATTTAGACATTATTTATATAGACGTGTAAAAGATGAATTGAAAACGTAATTTTTTTAGTAGGAAATTTCTGGATATTTTTATTTCAATTTTCAATATAAATCTTTGCAGAGAGATTTATACTAAAGATTTGAACTTATCTGCATAGTCTTTAAGTTTTTTTTTATATTTCATCCAATGTTGTTCCACATCCGGTGTTAATGTTATATTAGTTGGACTATACAATCCTAGGTTTGAAAATTGTCACTTTATATGCTGAAGCCTTATTAATAAATCTCTTAATTTAATAATCGATCAACGTTAAAAATCTAATTGAATTAATCACGCAGTTTAATTGGATCAAATTTTTGTTATATAATTAAGGGAGGTATTTTTTAAACATGCGTCTTTCCAGAAATAAATTAAATTATTTTATCTCATTCCAAATGCCAATGTACCAAGATACACATGTAGAATACAATCAATCATGGGTAAGACGCGTTATTGAAGTACGTATGAACACATATACACATAAAAAAGGCAAATATTCAATATACATCCATGCACATCAGGCAAAACTTAGCATTCAAATATTCATCTACAGTATAAAAACAATACTCCTTAAAAAAATGTTACATCGTTTTTAAGTTCTGCATGTAATCTTTTTTAAATAAAACAGGAAGTTTATTATAAAATATAATTCTTAAGATAAGATATATAGAAGTTTGACGCCTATTTAAGGGTGTGGATTAGAGTATTGCTCATAAAATTCTTTACTTTTGTACGTAGAAAGAAAAACAATAGCATTGCACAATTTTAAACCAATATTATACAATATAATTGTTTTAATAATCAAATACAATTTTTCCTGACAATTCATTTTTTATCTCTACACAAACAGGAAAATAATTGTAAACTAATAGAAATAAATAGAAAAAATTTATGCTGTAATATTGACTTTCATTCTTAAGTTTCATTTATTCATAATTCATAATCTTTTATTGCCTTTCGATTGCATACAACAATATAAGCACGTCAATAATGTTCATCAATCACATGTTGCAATGTACGTCCATACTTAATAAATAACACATTAAAACAAGAAACATTAACAAGAAATAAAACAATCTGGCCCTCATCAATACATACAATAATTCAATAATAATTCATCAGTAATAATCTTTCAATTCGAGCAATATATGAACAAAAAATATAAAGTATCTATTAAATGTTATTCCTTATAAATCTACACAACGAGTATAATACATCACTTATCACATCCATAATAATCCAATTAAATAATTCTTCAACAAAATGAGAGAAAAACAAAATCCATAATATATAGTATACACAATGTTATGATGTAACATTTTTATACATTATGTGGGACATTCACAAAGCACTTTAACCCCCACTTTAGCCCCGATTTTTAACCCTGGTGCTAAACATGCATGGTACTAAACCAGGGGCTAACCATGTTAAGCTCATAGTAGCACCATATGTTTAGCACCAGGGTTAAAAATCGGGGCTAAATTGGGGGTTAAAGTGCTTTGTGAATGTCCCCCTATGTTATTTAGTGGCTTCAATAAAGTATAACATGCACTCTTTAATATTGATTTTACTGTTTCTTGAACAACTATAGCTATGAATGACCTACCTCAAACTTACGTCATTTTCTCTTCTCAACTTTAATATATCAATGGTAAAATCGGGCATTTGACTCAATGATTATACGTTCATCCCATTCGTAATCAAGATAATCGTGAGTTCGATTCCTGGTGTCACTGGACTTTTCCACATTGTGTTTGCTAAAGAACACTCTGGGTGGTATTCACGAAGAGTTAAGGAGCGTTTTAGAAAGGGATATTTTAAGAAGCGTTTCTCTTGCCTGTTACCTGGTATAAAAAACGCTTCTTAAAAAATATCTCTCCCTAAAACGCTCCTTAACTCTTCGTGAATACCAACCAACTCACTCTTATAGTATATCCAGGAGGTTGTTTATGCAAACAGGCGAGGATCTAGAAATTCTAGAACCAAATTTCGAGAGAGAGGGAGGGGGTTCTTCATAAGGCCATAGTTTTAAAAAAAAAAAAAAAAAAAAGGAGAGATCGAGTGGGGAAAATGCCTATATTGCCATGTTAAATCCAAAATTTCACACCCCCTCCCCCTGTATCCGCACTTATATGCCAAATAATTATACCTCTGTTCAGTATTGGTCCAATGCTGGGATAGCCAGTACAGTGCCAACACTCTACAGTACCAGTCCAACACATTTTTGACGGTGACAGGACAATTCGCTATTAGACAATTCGTCCCTGGAAAATTCATCCCCGGAAAATTCGTCCCCGGAAAATTCGCACCCGGAAAATTCATCCCCGGACAATTTGTCCCCGGAAAATTCGTCCCCGGAAAATTCGTACCCGGAAAATTCATCCCCGGACAATTTGTCCCCGGAAAATTCGTACCCGGAAAATTCATCCCCGGACAATTTGTCCCCGGAAAATTCGTCCCCGGAAAATTCGTCCCCGGAAAATTCGTCCCCGGAAAATTCGTACCCGGAAAATTCATCCCCGGACAATTTGCCCCCGGAATATTCGTCCCCGGAAAATTCGTACCCGGAAAATTCATCCCCGGACAATTTGTCCCCGGAAAATTCGTCCCCGGAAAATTCGTACCGGGACAATTCGCTACCTCATGGACAGTTCGCTACTTGTACACTCTGTTACCGAAGACAATTCGCTACTCAGTTTTTAATTCTTTTGCTTAAAGCATTACGTTTACTACTTCAAGGTCGATCACCCGCACTCACTAGCTGTATTTTTCGTGAACAAAGTGTATGTGTGCAACTTTATACTGCTACTATGTTCATTATTTATAGTAATTTATTTATTTTTTAATTTTCGTTCATACTGAAATTCTTAATTCCTCCAGACTTTTAACTGCTTTATAATTTATGATATTAATAAATTAAAACACTATGTTCTGTGTTCAATATAATATATTTTTAATCAATGTATATTTTAACTCTATGACAATTAAGAGTACCTAACTTTTATGTGAAATAATAAATAATATTATGTAGTTCATATATTAGAATTTTTTTACTATGGCAACTATAATAATTGTCATTTTAAATAAACAATCTTGCAATGTTTGTATATTTGAGTAATTTTTTTTCCTTCTCTCCTAGCTATAATATACTTTTCGAATGTTATAGTAAAAAATGTAGCCGCATGTTAATTTGAGAGGGAAGAAACATTAGTCATTTCCAACTGCAGGTATTGAATGTTGCGAGTCGCTAATTAATTATCCCCTCTGTTATGAATGGTCCAGATAGCGAATTGTCCTCGGTAACAAAGTGTCCAAGTAGCGAACTGTTCAGGTAGCGAATTGTCTAGGTAACGAATTGTCCTATAACCATTTTTGACACTATATATATATATATATATATATATATATATATATGGCGAGTTTACATTTTTCATGCATCCTCCATTAATTGCTGACCATCTTGACTGAGGTTTCCATGGTTCCCTCAGTCAAAACTAAGTTAATGATGGATTACTTATATACCATGACAGCCCTCACAAAATAATAAACAACAGTAGGTTGTATCCACGTTGAGTCAAGAGGTTAAATTCACTCACCTATAGTACCTTACAACAGGATTCAGCTTAAGTAAAACAAAAATCTGACAGCCAACATGTATCTGATATAATTATAATTAGGGATGTATTGACGTATTAAGTTTGACATTGATATAATTTTGATATGTTTAACCTTCCCCTCAAAGGAAGGTCAAGATTCGCGGTCAGAACTTTGGAGCGGAATTAAATTTAAATTTGTTGACGGACATTGCCATAGTGATGCATCAATCAAGTTATCTTATTGCTCGTATGTGCTGAGGATCACGTTGGCATCTCTCAACATGTTTTACAAGGATAGTCATACTTGTTGACGTTTGCAACTAATAAATTGACAGTCTTATAAAATTTCCAGAACAGTTATCTCTAAAAAAAAAAAAAATAATAAAGTTAAAATAAATTTCATCTTTTATTAGAATAGAATAGAATAGAATAGAATAGAATAGAATAGAATAGAATAGAATAGAATAGAATAGAATAGAATAGAATAGAATAGAATAGAATAGAATAGAATAGAATAGAATAGAATAGAATAGAATAGAATAGAATAGAATAGAATAGAATAGAATAGAATAGAATAGAATAGAATAGAATAGAATAGAATAGAATAGAATAGAATAGAATAGAATAGAATAGAATAGAATAGAATAGAATAGAATAGAATAGAATATATTTATTCGACCACTGGCGGTAATACAGCAACAAATTGTTGCTGTTATTCACTAATAAGCTCTCCTCCTTGTCTTTAATTCCCTCTTAATTTGCACCATTTTAGAAGGAATGAGAGGAAAAATACAAGATTACGTATTTTTCCCTCTCTTATTGAGCATAAAATGTTAGAATGGACAACATACATGAAAATTCTTTATTACAGAAATGAATAGAGGGCACCAAATTATGCTACTTTGATTTTTGTCAGATTTTTTTGAGACACAGAACTATTTTTAAATAATTTTATTGAAAGTGTGGCCACGCCCCCTGGAGGCGTCAATAGGCGTCTACTCCCCATCCTTTTTATTAAGGATTCAGGGGTACCAACTTAAATTACAGAACTTTCAATAATTATTTAAAAATATTTCTGGGTCTCAAAAAAATCTGAAAAAATTCAAAGTAGCATAATTTTGTTCTCTCTATTCATTTCTGCAATAAAAAATTTTCATGCAGGCTGTCCATTTTTATCTTTATTTCATTCTCACTTTGAGCGAAGAGGAAATAAGATGTGTTTTAGAGGTAAAAGGATTAAGATTAGACGAGTAATGGATGAGTTGAAGACGTAATTTTTCAACTAGGGCACACTGAGAAAACATACTAAGCATTTTAAATTTTAAACCTTATAGACATGGATTCTAAACTTTATTTCTTTAGAGTTTTCAAATTTGAAATATGCTGAAATTTGTAACTATTACCTTTATTTTCTTTAATCAAACCCAATTGGGTACTTCTACTTACTAATTATATACTACTGTATGCTGCATGCTTTGTTAGTAAAAAATTGAAAAGCGATAATAAGGATGATTATAAAATTATTAATTATTAATATTGCAAATAAAATATCTGAAAACTCCGTCTAACCTATATTTTACTATTTTGTAAGGCCAGCATGCGGTATTTAAAATTTTTACAGACCATATTTTATATTTTACTAATTAAAACGATTAAACACATCAAATTATAGACTGACCCTGAAATTTTGTAGCAGATTACATTATTTTATTCTATATTATTGTAACCATCGGTGAAACTCCCTTTCTTCTGATAGAATGATCCACAGTTAACACTTTATTTTTAGATCGTTTATTTTTAAACTTTTTTGACTTGGGACTGCTCAATGAAATTCTGACGACTTTATTTTTCTTTGTTACACCATGTCTTTCATCTTCCATTTTGTTATGTCTTAGAAGTATATATCACAAGTCACGCCATGCGTCTAGATTAATTCAATATATGTTACATATAATTATATTATACGGTATAATTAAATTTTATTATACTGTAATTTTGAAATAAGCATGGTCTTAATAAAAAATTGGTATTTATACCTTTTTTTATTGCGTTAAATAATTTGAGAAATTTTAAAGCTGCATGAAAGAGCTGGATCAATTATAAATTTATATAAATAATAAAAATATTTGGTATAACATTATTTTCATTTTATACATAAATATATTAATTATATAAAATATTAATTATAGTTTAACAAAAATTATTGATTTTTTATGTGATTTTGTTCTCAAAGGGCATTGGGTGTAGCACCGGTAGTTGGCAACACTGACGTATCTTCACCATGTTAATTTTTGATCCTTGCTCCTCGGAGTAATTTTTATGCTAAAGCTAAGCTGATTGCTGTAGTATCAAGATAATTAGTAGCCCAAGTGCTCAATTTGGCTAAATAAAGCCTGATTTAAAGAAAAGTATTTTTTAGTAATTTTTTAAATTTACATGCATTTTTCTAAAATATAAAAAAATACTTTTCTTTAAATCAGGCTTTATTTAGCCAAATTGTGCACTTGGGCTACTAATTACCTTGATACTACAGCAATCAGCTTAGCTCTAGCATAAAAATTACTCAGAGAAGCAGGGTTGAAAAATTAACATGGTGAAGATATGTCAGTGTTGCCAACTACCGGTGCTACCCGTGCTACACCCAATGCCCTTTGTTTAGGTTAAATTTGGTGCTATACATAAGATTTTGGCAAATTAAGTTCAAGCGTATATAGTTTCGATTTTCATTAACGTTGCTCATTTATAATATACCCACACTGTATGACAAATCAGTCACGTACCCAGGGAGTTGTCATGTGAATCGAAGACAGATGTAAATTAAATATTGACTTGTCTTGCCATATACGTATAAATAATTTAATATTCTTTCAAGTGTTGACTGTTTGCAATTTGAATTTTCTAAACTTACACTTGCATCGAGTTAATTTCTCGGGATTTACTCAGCTGCAGTTTAAATTAATATTAATAATAATAATAATATTTGTTTATTGGGTTAAGTAATACAAAAGAATGGGGGGAAAGACATGAAAAAAAAAAAAAAAAAAAATTTACATATTTTTAATTTAAAACATACAACGTCCTTATATCGAGCGATAAACTCGATCTGTGCTATATAACGATCATTTTGTCTTACAGAGTTTGACAAATCATGTGTGTACTCGTGAATGTAAGACATGCAGAAATAAACGTAATATTGACTTGTCTCGACATTCGACTAATTCAACATTAGTGACGTTTTGAAGTATGGAATATCGACCTCATTTTTTTTTTTTTTTTTTTTTTTTTATTGCAGAAATGGATAGAGGGTGCAAAGTTATGCTAACCTGATTTTTTTCAGATTTTTTATTTAGAGCCCGGGAAGTATTTTTAAAAAATTATTGAAAGTGATTTTTGTGACGTCACGCGGCGACAAGTCCTATCTTTTTCTTAAGGTGCGGCGTCTCGTGACGTCACAAAAAGAACTTTCAATAATATTTTAAAAATAGTTCCCGGGCTCTAAAAAATCTGAAAAAAAAAAAAAAAAAATAGGGTATAGCATAACTTTGCATCCTGTATCCATTTCTGCAATAAAAAAAATTGAGGTCGATAGTCCATTGGCAGTCTTATGCAATTTGACTTTTCTAAAAGTATACTTGCGTTGTTTATTTATCGGTAATGTTTATTTATTGCGTATATACTTCTTATTTTAAAATGTTAAATATTACATTCAATACTAAATGAACAAATTATTTAAAACTGTATGTCAGATAATGATATATTATAAATGTACTACCTTGACTGTATTTTCTCGTGTTTTTTTTTTATTTATTTTTTTATATTTTTTTCTAGTTTCGTGTATATAAACATGAATCCTCTTACATTTATCTTGAACCATTAATGCTTGATTATAATTATTATAAGCTCTGTTCGTAAATACACAATTAGAAAGAATCGATTTTTTATTAATGAACCTTATGTTCCATGTACATAAGTTTCATCGATCAATAAAAATCGGTTCTTTCTGACTTTCTGATTGTGTATTTACGAACAGACCTGTAGTTATACGAGTAAGTAAGGAATTTATGTAAAAAGGATGATTAGTTGTATAAACAATTTGCACAGTTTGTTAATGTATGCCTTCAAAAAGAACACAGACTTGTGCATTATGGATGTGCATGATTGATTACACCGACCTCCATGACTAAGATTTCCATGGTTCCCTCAGTCACACATCTAGGTAAATTCTGGGATATATACTAAGGCTCTGGACACGAAAGTTGTAGGACAAACAGGGTTGTACAACCCTGTAGGAGAAAGACCCACACAAAATTGTAAGCAATGCCAAGAATCAAGCCACAGAAAGCTATAATTTTTGTGGATCAGCTAGATCAGTACCTTTCAATGCACTCACACAATACCATCCATGGCCGTGGCTGCTCGTATTTCTACTACGAGTTTGTTATAGCAATACTGTTGTTAAAAGTTTGAATGCTTATGGCAATAGCTTAGAATAATGCTGTATTAAGCAGGCGTGAATTCAGAACCAAAAGAACCAAATTTCAGGATTTCAGGGGGGGGGGAGGGTGCTGTCGCCATAAGGCCAATGTTAAAAAAGAGTTGAAGTGGGGGAAAATGCCTATATTGCCCATGTTAAATACAAAATTTGGGGGGGGGTGCAGCCTCCCAGCCACCCCCTTGGATCCGAATCTGGTAGTAAGCTAACATTGTAAATAAAAATAAATAACATTGCTAACTATATATCATGAATTTTCAATTAATTTTTTAAAAATCTTTCACACCTTCTTTCTAATTTTAAAATAGTTGTGCGTCGTTTCAACCCCTTGCTAGTGTTAAATTTGTCGTTCTAAACCGTTCTCCCAACTTTTATTATCCTTTTAGTTCGACTGGTGACAAGAACAGTCAAATTTTTTAAACATTCCCGCCGGAAGTAGCTGGAAGTGAGAGTTTTCCGGTCGTCTTGTTTATTTCTGAGTCTTGAAAATTTGTAAATATGTTAGTACAAACCTGTGGTCAAAATTTCAACGAATAGGAAGGCTAGAAATCCTCTCATTTCCGGTGGTAATATTATGTTAATTTGACTATACTTTGTAGATCGCGGGGGATCAGAAATAAACCTAGAGGTCAGCCAAGGTCAACGGGCATTGAACTCAGTACTGCTAACTTTAGTATCGTGTCTTCATCAAGTGCTGCACGTAGTCTTTCTGCTATCAACATTAAAATGTGGCGTAGTGGTTCGTAGTTGGAAGGTCGTGAGTTCAATACCAAGCATGGGATGTTTTTATTTTTATTTTTTTAACAAGGAAACATTATATCCAATTTAAAGCGCAAGGCGAGTTAATGGGTAGAGATAAGGTGGTTTTCATATATGGAGCGATGTTGAGCAGGGCTTAGCGGGGCGAGAAAAGCGCAATTTCAGTAAAATCGTATGGTAGCCATATTGGCAATTTAATTGCGTTGCGATTTTTTCTCACTAATTTATTATGGCTACCATAAAGTTTTACTGCAAGTGCGCTTTTCTCGACCCGCCAAGCCCCACTCGACATCGTTCAATGGAAAAGCATAGACCTATAAGAGGGAAAGAACGCTGACCCACGCACTGTTACACGTCCCAGCATTCACTGAGGTGAGACTGAGGGAACCGTGGGAAACCTCAGTCAGGACGGACACTTCTACTTTTTATCAATGTACCAAAGTGATGCCCAAAGTCTGGCGAACCACACGCAAGTGCATCACTGGTGGAAAACGAAATGAATTTACTCCCAATTAATTTACCCCAAGGAGGGAGCGACATATATTATTTTTGTTTTAAATGGTCACCCGTTACACTAGTTGTGTAAAGTATATTGAGGGTATATAACTTTTATTTAGTTTTTTTATAAAGTTATGCAACTGTACACTCTATTCAAAATAAAATGTCTAGTAATAATTGAATCAGAAAATTTGTTCCTAAATGTAGTGTATAGTCCTGACCAAAATTAATGAAACAGTGCGTACCTTCCTTTAAAAAATAAATGTCCGATTCAACTATGCTAATACATTGTTGTAACTGTCATAAAATTGTGTACACCTCTGGACATTGTAAACGTTACTTCTGACTCACTCTTAGGCGCTGCAGTTATTATGAGACCTCTGGGTTGTTCAAATACCTCTAATTAGCAATGGAGTATCAACCTCATTTTTTTAATGCAGAAATGGATAAAGGGTGCAAAATTATGCTACCCTGATTTTTTTTCAGATTTTTTACAGCCCGGGAAGTATTTTTAAAAAATTATTGAGAGTCCTTTTTTTGACGTCACGCGGCGGCCAGTCCTATCTTTTTTCTTAAGGAGCGGCGTCTCGTGACGTCACAAAAAGAACTTTAAATTATTTTTTAAAAATAGTTTCCGGGCTTTAAAAAATCTGAAAAAATCAGGGTAGCATATTATAATTTTACACGCTCTATCCATTTCTGCAATAAAAAAAAATGAGGCTGATATTCCATTTCCGTACATAAGACGTCAGCATACATGTTAATTTCTTGCGTAACTTTACGGAAATTCTTAATTGACAGTATATTTTTACAACCCCCAAGAGATTTTACAATTTTGGTGTATAGGTAAGAAGAACACTCTATCCTAAATAAGTTCACTAAGCCTCTATTGACCTCATAAAGCACCAAGAGATGGCATTAAAAACATCCTCGATAGAATCAATATGAATCAACTACACGTTTACTTTAGCCAGTAGCAAAGCTCTATTATCAAAACAATGATACTTTTAGAATCACTCAGGTAAAATCTACCAGATACCTGTCTTTATGACGTCAATAGGCTATCTATGTGTCGCAAAAGTAACGTTCTTAATTTCCCTAAGTGTACAAATTGTCTCATTTACTCTGTCCTACTTTTTATATTAACGAACAGAGTTACAGTCAAATTAATTTAATATTCCCACCGGAAGTAGCCGGAAGTGAGAGGTTTCTGACCTTCCTGTTTGTATTTGGAGTTTAAAATATTACAGGGAGCTTTGCAATAGACAATAATGGTTGCATTTTTTTATTTCACAATTAGAAAATATATATTAAATTGTGCTTTTCTGAATTTTTTCAGATTTTTTGGAGTGCGGGAACTAATTTTAAAAAAATATTAAAAATACCTGAATTTGGGTGGTACACCTGATGGGACAACCGTGACGTCATTTGTCATGCTGTGATTGGCTGTTGATGATGTCACGGCTGCTGTGATTGGCTGTCGATGACGTCACGGTTGTCCCATCAGGTGTACCACCCAAATTCAGATATTTTAAATATTTTTTTAAAATTAGTTCTCGCACTCCAAAAAATTTGAAAAAATTCATAAAAGCATAATTTAATGTATATTTTCTAATTATGAAATAAAAAAATGCAACCATTATTGTCTATTAAGAGGACTGACGTGTGCAAAAGTACAAAAATCGGACATGAACAGGAAGATCAGAAACTACTAATTGCCGGCTACTTCCGGGTGGAATTTCAAGTAAATTGGACTGCAGTCGTAAGGAATAGAACAGAGTTACACGCTGTTCCACTAAATTTACAACTGCACTTGCTAATTAGTATGTAATGAATTCTAACTAAACTATACTTAGCAGCAAAATAAATTATAATTTTCATTAATATAGATAACTATAGATCTGTCTGCTCTGAATTGAATTCTAGCCAAATGGACTAGTTATATAAAGGGACTAAAAATAAGTAAGACGAATATAAGTTTGACCTTTTTTTTATTAAGCACATTATAATAACAAATCATGTATTTTTTTCAATTTATTTACAAGCATTTTGGCACAAATATTCAGAAAAATTCAATCAAAACCCATCAGCATAATTATAAAAAATATCGTTCAAGTTTATACCACATTATAAAATATATTTATTCTACAAATTATTATTTTTAAATAATCAAATTATTAATAGATGCTCATTCATATTACATTCTTTACATTGTTTGCAATTAAAAGGAAATAAAAACCATTTTAGGTAATTTTCAGTTTTTTTTTTGTTAAGAGTTTTGGGGTTTATTTTTAAAAGTTGGCAACACTGACAAATCTTCAGAATTAAAATTTTTTTAACAAAAATTAAAGCTATTATTGATCTATAAATCAGGGCTGTTTAAACCGAAGTTATTATATAATGAACATTCATGCATTCAGCAAAATTCTACTATTATAACCAAAAAAAAGGGTGTACCCCTCTACATATATGCTGTATGCTATTCAGGGGGTACATCTTTTTGAATCTGATAGTAGGTTTAAGGAAAAAAAAATACATTGAAAGTCCAACATTCGAAATACAATTCAGTGTTGCCAACTGTACAGAGCTAAACACAAAACCCTTAATTGAAATAAATGATTAATATATTCTGTTTTGATTAAAAAATAAATCAATATTTATTTTTATTGCACATTTTATTAATGCAATATTAAAACAATTCAAATCACCATTATAGCAAAGCATTGTGAACTATTTTTTTATGTGCAAAAATTGACTAAAAATTATTATTTTTTAAATAAAATCATATATCACCACATAGATTAAAATATGAATCATACATACAATAATTTACAACCCTCATTAAAAAAAAACAAAAACATAACTAAAAAAAAGTAACTGTTTGGATGTTAAAAAACTAACTGAGCAAAATATATTAACAAAAAATAAGAACAATAAAGCATAGTGATGTATTTAAAAAGGTATTTTTTTTATTTTATTTTTACTAAAAAAATCTTGCTTAAAATTATTTTGATACTGTTTTTTTAAAAATTATATTCAATTATTAAACTGAAACGAAATATTATATTGCATAATTGAATTAAGTATAATACAAAGTTAAGTTACTATAATTTAATGTATTTTTTAAACACGTCCTTTTTAGGCATTTATTTAATTTTGTATTTAAAACAAATCAACCAGAAGGGGCGTAGTAATAAAAAAATTATATACAAAATTAGAAACAATAAAATCAGAGTAACATAACTTTGTAACAATTAATCAATTTATTAAATTTATTAAGGATGATACTATGAATTATTTTGACTAGAAAGGTATTTTAAAAAAAAGGAATTGAAATATTTTGTAAAGAATCCCAGGCAAAAAAATAAAAATAAAAACAGGCATTTGATGGATTTTTTTTTAAAAAGGAAGCTTGAGCCATAAACCCTGAGCAAATTTTAAAAACAAAAAAATTATCTAATTAAAAAATATTTTATATACATTGTTATTTAAAATCAGTATAATTTTTATCCTCAATAAATATGAATTTTACAATAATTGCAATGTTCTATTTTGATACATAGACATAGACAAACAAAGACGTTCATATTTATGAACTGGCCATAATACATATTCACGTCTCTGAAATTCTGTATTTTTTATATTCATAAGTTCAGTTTATTCAATACAAAGTTTTCTACTCGTAATAATTGTAACAAACCATTGTTTATAATGTCTGCCTTAGCCACTGTTAATAAAGAAACAATGTAGTACCTGATTTCACCACTAGAGTACAGAACGTAATGACATTATTGGCGCTAGTTACCCGAAATAATTTTATATCAAAGGTAACATGTTAAACAAGTACTTGTTTCTTTTAGCAGACATTACCAACAATACTTTGTTTATAAACAATGAGCAGATGATTCAATGATATCATGTGTCTCTGACACTACTTGGTAAATAAAATTAATTTATATTCCCTCCATGATTGTAAAGTTTCTAAAATTCTGCTTCATATTTCAGATTTGAAATTTTGCAGAGAGATATTTACAATAAAAGCATTATAACCTCTATTTTAAATTTCAATACTGAAATACAGTTTAAATATTACACGATATAATTTTGCATACAATTTTTCCTTGCAATAAAATATCATCTTAATACAAACAAATAGAGTTTTCTTGTAAGAAAAAATTGTATGCAAAATTATACCGTGTAATATAGGCTTAACAAATTTAAAAACCACCGAAAGTGCAAGGATTCTGAACTTTCTATTTCAGTTTTAAACCTAAAACTTTACAGAGATTTATATTAGAGACCTATCTGCAAAGTATTTCTGTTTCATGTTCATAGTTCAGTCAATTTTTTTTGCACTTTGGTAATTTGTTGGTACATTTGTTTAAATTTAGGAACAGGAAAGTTAGAAACTAAAAGTTTTAGGAGAGAATGTATTAAACTATTATTTCTGTGGAACTGTATATTATTAAATCATATTTTAATTCATCAGATCTTAATTGATTTAAAAAAAAACTTTCATTATGAAAAAGAAATTAATAATCTGTTGATGTTTTTTAACAACAGTAATTAGGAACTAATTATGTTAATTTAACATTAATTAATTTAATCAGAAGTATATACCAATTTCAAAAAATACATTATTACATTTTTTTTTTGTCACAAAATTATCTTTTTATTTCTATGATTGTATATTTGAGCTTTTACATTTGAATGGCAAGTTGATATATTTCTACTAGAAACCATAAGATATCTTATATGGATCTTATGGTGTATATGTCCTATTTACATGCGAAACTTCATTTTAGGTATCGTACATATTCTAGTATTAATTAATAATTACTTGCCTATTATACGAAATCATTTTCTTTCCTTAATAATTGAAAGATTTATACAAATATGGAAAAAAACTATATTTTTTCAGTTCTTTATTAAGCATATATATATTTAATAAACAAATTTACTCTACGATATTATACATTTTTTTTTAATCAAAATTATTTCAGTAAATTTCAAATATTTCAAAATTTTAACATTTTAAAAGGGTAATGATTTCAATATACGAATTATATGTGCTAAATATTTAGATATGCACTTAAATTTGAATTAATGATTAATTAATTTGATTTTGTTGCTGAAAAATAATCTGCTAATATAAATATGGCATAAAAACAATCTTATTTTTGCTGTCAATAGTCAATTCATTCAATGCATTCATACTAAAATAATTACAAGTAAACCATAGATGAAATAATAGTTTAAAAAATGTCAACACTCCCTCAAAAAAATTAACATAGCCATGTGATGACTAGATTTTTAACTTATCAAAAATAGCATAACATTTCACTGTTAAAAATATTTCAGCACCTTGCATTTTTAATGCAAATAAATACATATTATATTGCAAGGATTCTATAAATATTTTTGTGCCATATTTATTCCTATTTAATATTTATTTAGGTCTGTTCGTAAATTCCAAAATTCAAGGACACTATGGGACATTTCGAATGTTGCCTTATTTGCCAAAAAAAAATATATGCAGATTTGCAATTTTTGGGAAGGTAGACATACCCAAAAATTGCAAGCTCTTTATATTAAAACGTTTAGAGAAAAAAGAGGAGAATGTTTATGATATCCCAAAGTGTAATGACAGAATAGGTTACAAAAATTGTAATATTTGTTTAAAGAACAAACCTATAAAGAGCTTTGTCAAATCAAATTAATTTCAGTACATTTTTTTTGTATTTTTATATAATTAAAAGTTGATTGGCGTTACACAATATTGAACGGATTTAATTTTTGTATAATCAGTTCTTTAATTTATTTCTTCTATTTAAACATATATAAGATAATATGTAATATAAACAACCATTTTACATTAAATGACATAATAATTATATATTTTTTATACCACTTAATAAGGGATATTTAAATATAATTTTATGATATTAAAACAATGCATTCATCAAACAATTTATACAAATCAATCTTACTATTAATAATTAGCTGTACAGGAAATAATCAGTCTTTAAATATTTTTTAAAAAAAACAAGAATTTCACTATTAAAAATTATTCAAATTAAAAACAACAAATAGGAGGCACTTAAAAAATTCTTTTTATTTTTTTATTATTATTATTTTTTTTTTAATTCACAACCAAGGTGATTTCTTTTCACTTAATTAGTGTACACTTGGGAGGGAGCTCAGACTTAGGGTATAATTATTTACAATAATAAGTCATGTATCTGTCATGGTATTTTTTTTACCTTGGAAGTAGGTATAATAAATTACGTTGGTTTTGATTAATTTTTTTGAGTCATCGTAGAAGATTCAGTAGCCAGTTTAATGGAATCAGCTTATCATAAGGATTCTAATGAATTGGCTACTAAACCTTCTATGGTGACTCTTTCTTTGTTATCAATGGTAATAATTGTCATAGAAGATTCAGTTGCCAGTCTAATGGAATCAGCTCACCATAAAGATTCTAATGAATTGGCTATTGAACCTGTTAATAGGATCTTACTATATATGTGTTTGTTTTAGGGCCTTATATTTCGATCATTATAGCAATTTTGAATTATATTAATATTTTATAATATTTATTTAAATGAAAAATAATTTATTTCATATAAAAAAAGTCACAGATTTCTAATGATAAAAGAATATCCAATTTGTGAAAATAGCAAACTAAATTTTGGCATATAAAATATCCTTGATACAACGAAATTATTTTTAACTTTTTTTGTGTCAAATATCCACTATTATGAAAAAGTACAGTGTTTTCCTTTAAAATGTGTCATATTATAGCTTAACTTTTTCTTATATTTACATGCAAATCTCAATAGATGTCACAATTTAAAAGGAATTAACTGTACATCTAATCAAAATATCGTCTGATTGTAGCTAATCAAAGCTTCATGTCAATTGATAACATAAAAGTCTAATTGTTATTGGTAACTTTTGACATATCACGAGGTGTATTAAAAAAAAATTTAATTTGATTTTGACTTGGCTTGAAGAATTAATGCAGCCACTGCAGTCTTTGTTCCATCAACTCTTTTAATCTAAAACTGAATTTGTACACCTTGGTATGTCTTAAGGGCATTGGGTGTAGCACCGGTAGTTGGCAACACTGACGT
This sequence comes from Siphlonurus alternatus, assembly GCA_949825025.1. NCBI lineage: Eukaryota > Metazoa > Arthropoda > Insecta > Ephemeroptera > Siphlonuridae > Siphlonurus > Siphlonurus alternatus. Next base: position 6,519,971 of record OX463786.1, on the reverse strand, counting down.
ATCTTCACCATGTTAATTTTTTATCATTGCTCCTCGGAGTAATTTTTATGCTAGAGCTAAGCTGATTGCTGTAGTATCAAGATAATTAGTAGCCCAAGTGCACAATTTGGCTAAATAAAGCCTGATTTAAAGAAAAGTTTTTTTTAGTAATTTTTTAAATTTAAATGCATTTTTCTAAAATATAAAAAAAAAATACTTTTCTTTAAATCAGGCTTTATTTAGCCAAATTGTGCACTTGGGCTAATAATTATCTTGATACTACAGCAATCAGCTTAGCTCTATCATAAAAATTACTCCGAGGAGCAAGGATAAAAAATTAACAAGGTGAAGATACGTCAGTGTTGCCAACTACCGGTGCTACACCCAATGCCCTTCCATTTTCTGTTAATAAATTATGGTGTAAGGTGTTATACAAAAAAGGCGAATTAGTTACCAAATAATAAAAGACTTAACATTTCATTGAGTCTAGCAAATTCATCTACCACGACGATATATTATTACAATTGAAATTCTGAATAAAACCAACATTAAAATTAAGCATGAAAATTGACGTTTTTATTAATAATTTAGCATGAAAAACGACGCTTTAATTTAAAATTCCTACTTCCAAAGTTGCAAAGACCATTCGAGATGACATACCCACTGTTCAGTTGTCTGCAGTCAAGTTAGGTGCCAGATGTTGTCACGTAAGCAGCGTTCAGTCTGTAAACACACAGAAAGGAAACACTCGGTTAGTTCAATGTATGTGTTTAAGCATATATTTTCTTAAATCAAACCACAATATAGCCCTTGTTGAAAAATTTCGTATTCAACTAATTCAATTAAGTCTAATTCAAATTTCGATCATAGGCTGTACAGCATGAATCATAATAATCATACAGATATTATTATATTCACGAAGAGTTAAGGAGCGTTTTAGGGAGAGATATTTTAAGAAGCGTTTTTTATACCAGGTAACAGGTAAGAAAAACGCTTCTTTAAATATTTCTCCCTAAAACGCTCCTTAACTCTTCGTGAATACCACCCTATTTACACGTTTAAACCTAATCTTTTTACCTCCAAAGCACATCTTATTTCCTCTTCGCTCAAAGTAAGGATGAAATGAAGACAATATTTCTATCATTTCATGCTCAAGAAGAGGAAAAAAAGACGTAATCTCGTCGTTTTCACCTCTAAATTGGTGCAAAATAAGAGGAGAAAAGACAAAAGGAGAGTTTAATATACCAAATAAAAGATAAAATTTATTTCAACTAGGGAGTACTCCCACTTCCTAATTACTCGGGGAGTTTTTGAAACACCGAACCCGTTAACATAATTACACCCATATTTTTGTATGCCTGCAATGAGGAATCATTACTAACCACAAACATATTTATATGCCATTTAGAGTATATAGTATTATGAAAGGAATATAGAAACTAATTTTGAGGGATAACATTGAAAACAATTCCATACACAATATTCCAAAATTCATTTTATCATGGTATCCTTTCAAGCGCCCGAGTCAGAAGATTCAGGTGAAGTCATTATTACAGGTTTATGCCTATTGAACTTTACCGGTTCGTTTTTAGAATTTATTTCTTTAATGAAAATATAAATTTCTCTATTTTATTTTAAATATATGTAATCACAACTAATTTAAATCAATTAACATTAATTCAAAAAATAAAAATTTATATATGTATAATATAAGTAGATAATAATATTCTAAGAAAATTATTTCTTTGTTTATTTTAAAAATTTATTTTGTTTTACGCTATTAAAAATATAAAAAAACTTTATGTCATACTAAATAATTTATAAAATACAGATTGTATTTACTAAATTATAATATGAATTGTATATTCTGTTAATTCATTTATACATTTCATTGATTTAAATTTATTGCAATCAATTTTCAATATCGATAAGCAGTAATTTCATTATATTACTTTACGGTAAAAATTTAGCTCAAATTTTCTTCATATAACACTAATATAATATATATATTATATAGATATATAATGGTTCTAATTACTACTTATAAAATATTAAATTCCTAGTAATTTTCTATATAGCTGATTCTGCGGTGTCCTATCAAAATTTATCCGTAAAAAATGCAAATTTCATTGTTATTTGTTCAGCATTACTATAATTAATATTAAATCAATGTTAGGAATAGAGCAGAGTTCGTTTTAGAATGTAAGATATTGATAACGTATGAATTAGAAGATGCAGCTAGCTATATTACCATACAGTATAGATGAGTACAATGTTTTCAATATAACAAAAATTTCAATACTTTTTATATGGTGATTTATGGAGAATTTTACATCATATGAAGCCTCAATTAAGGTAGAGATAACACCGATCAACTGTTCGACATAGTCCCCTTTAATTAATATGTATACCTTAGTGAATTCACAAAAATTCTGAAATTTTTTTGAGAGGCAGATATTAGGCATACAAAAATTCCATAACAAATTAACGAGCCGTTTTTTTTTTTTTTTATAATGAAGTTCTTATTTTGTCACTCCATAGGAAAGCCCTACGCTGAAAAATACAAAAATTCTTTAAAAAAAATCGGCTCGTTAAATTGTTTTGAAATTTTTTGTACGTGTCTTTTATATTAAAATCTGCCTCTAAAAAGAAATTCAAAATTTTTGTCAATTCACTAAGGTTTACATGGTAATGGGGACTATGTTGAACAGCTGATTCGTACTATCTCTACTTAACAAGCCAACATATTAACACTCCCTCAATTACATCTAAATTATACCTCAATAAAGAGAGCATAAAGATAATCTTCATGATATTTCATCATTCCACTAACGCCAGCTAAGCTAGTGGCCAATTAACGAGTTAGATAATATCAGGTGGTTGCTAGGCAACGGCGTGCCTTCAGTCTGGCATTGTCTACCACCTTGAAACGACCTTCACACGCTAGGCAACATAGGAGAACCATGACCTTCCATAATGTTATGTAACTGCAGAGTCAGCGGACTTAAATTGCACGCCAAGAAAAAATTATAATAGTGCAATTATCTTTTTTTTTTTGCATTATTTTTTAGCAGAGTAAGAAAAAACAAAGTTTATTATTATAAAGTCCGAAGCTATACAATACAATATTCATTTTTTCTCAACCTATTGTTAATCTGAATGTCAATAATGTATGATAATATATTTATATTTTAATGAAATGATAATATGTTTAATTCATATTACAGGTATTCACAATATTAGGCAAACTATAATCCTCACGGTTCCTTAAGGTAGAGATAAACCAGATAACACCGATCAGCTGTTCGACGTAGTCCCCTTTGATTAATATGTAAACCTAAGCAAATTCACAAAAATTCTGAAATTTTTTTGGACAGATTTTTAGTTCTTAAGAGCCGTAGAAAAAGATTCAAAACAATTTAACTAACCGATTTTTTTTTTTTTTTTTAATTTTCAGTATAGAGCTTTCCCATGGAGAGACAAACTAAAAACTAAATTCAAAAAATTCAGTTCGTTTAAGTTAAAACACTTAAAACTTATTAGGCACTTATATCTTTCTCTAAAAAAAAATTCAGAATATTTGTGAATTTGCTTAGGTTTACATGTTAATCAAAGGGGACTGAGTCGAACAGCTGATTGGTGTTATCTCTACCTTAAACTGCGTAATAAATTAAATATGCTTGTATTTACCTTGAGAGGGAGGGGGGGTGTCGGGGAAAGAGGGAAGGAGACCACACCATGCCTTGGTGAACCCACAGAACCAAAAGGCAGAAGAAATCAAATATCTGAATTCGGAATAATAAGTTAATTTGTTAAAAATTATCCGTTATTCTGAATGTACTTGAATTAAGAACTTTTTATAGTTAATTTTCAGTGCAAAATGCTTATCGTGTAGTAAATTTTCAATGAAAAACATTCAACTTGCCTAGCTCAGTACAGTTTAAACTTACACGTGCATCGAATCAAATTTATCAACAGCGTTAGTAAAAAATCACTAATAATTGATAGTTTTGCACATGTTAAATGTATATAATAAAATATTATTATTGCACGTTTATAAATTAATATTGAATACATTAATTACATTAAAAAATTTAAAATACAAAAAATAAAAATTAATTAAAAAATACTAATTATTTTTTATTATTTTTATTTTTTTTAAATTATTTGTAAAAATTATAAAATTAAAATTAACTGCATATATAGCATGCTGAAATAATTATGCTTTCAGAAAAAGGTTATGAAAATGCATTGTGTTTTGTGAAATTATGTGCTTTGTAATTTATCAATAACAATTTTATTATTACTGACGCTGTCAATGCCACAGTCTTTCGCAATAAAATAATTTATAATTCATATCATATCTTAAATCGATTTGACGGAATGAAATACACCATTTCTGACTAATTTACTACGATCACTAACCACAATAGTGCTACAAAATTAACTTGTAATTTAATTTGTTGAATGTACTACATATTAATTAAAAAAAAAAATGATAAAAAAATAATAAAAACAATAGAAATTAAAATAAAAAACTTAAATTGAATTTAAAATAGAACAAAATAAAATTATTTTAGCATTTTTTTGATGCGATAATAAAACTATAAAAGTAGTTATTTATGACTTCCGAGTATTAATGACCTAACATAACCTCAATTAAGTTATTATCACATTGTGTTATCAACGATTAAGTAAAGTATTAAGTCAAGAGTGTTAACACGTTATCACAAAACAAATAATAATCTCTTGGAATTTCGTACAATTGCGGGATTACGAGAAAGCCAACGAACTAGATAATTTTATAACTTTAATATGACGATTGACGCCCCTAGATTCCAGGTGAATATATATATTTGAGGGAGGGGGGGGGGATTCCACATTAGGGGTGAAAACGAAAACGATTTCTGGGGGCCTTCAGAATTAACAATTAACCCGAGCTACTTCGGAGTCAAAGGATACTATTTTTTTTTTCAGAAGGAATTAAATTAAATAAATTTTAAAAATTTGAGTGTTTTAAAACTTAAGCCGGTATTACACGATACGATTATTCTAACTATTGCCAGAGATTTTACATTGTAGAGATATAGAACGCTTATGGACAAAATTCTGTTCAAACATCGCAGATCTTGAAGGAAGTGCGAGTACGAAAAAATGTGTTATTCCAAAGTTTCAGCGCAGGGGCGTTCAGATGGCGTTGCAGTTGCAAGTTATAAGCATTTGGGGGTGTGCCGGTTGCCATCTGGACGTCCAAATAATAAGTTCTCATTTTCACTTCATCTAGAGCTTTTCTTTGGTTTATACGTTTTTATACGTTAAATGCTAGGAAAAATATTTAACACGGACGTTCGATCTCTTTACAATGTAAGCTCTTTGCTATTGCATACAATTTTTCCTTACAAGAAAACTTGAACTCCATTTGTTTGTATGGAGATGAAATTTTCTTGTATGGAAAAATTGTATGCAAAAGCAAAATTGTATCGTATAATACACACTTTAATCATTTATGGTTTTAGCAAATTGACTTTGGCATTTTTCTCACAGAACCTCCATTTCCAGTTTCCATTTATAATAAGACTTAAAGTTAAACTTTTACATCATTTTCTCAAAACTGATCAGGCATATCCACTTCAAAATGTGTATGCCACAGTCCGCAGTAGTGCTACGAAATTAATTTAAAGTTTAATTTCTTCAATGTACTAAAAAATATTCATTAAAAAAAAAATAAAAAAAAACAGCAATAGAAATATTAAAATAAAAAACTTTATTTAAAATAATGGCGATGGTGATTTTAAGGTCCCCTGTAAATCTTTCTCAATTCAAGGGGGTCTATTCCGAGATTACAATCACCTGAGATTAATCCTTGAATAAAATTATTTTAACGTCAGTATGAGATAAGGAACAGTGGCTACTGAATTTAGGTGGGGTCAGTTTAGATACAAGTAAACCTGTATCTCAACTAATTTGCATTGGAATATGCTAATTATAATTAAAGTAAAAACTGGATACTTCAGTACGTGTCTTGTGTGTGATATTCATAATATACTGTATATGGAAATTATAAATATTTCCGAATGGTACAATCTCTGACAAAAAAAGTGGGACAAATGCGTAGTGTGTCCCACTATATATGTCTAACTCTGTATAGTTTTATTTAAATTAAAGTTAGTTTCTAGTCATGGCTATTTTTATACTGTAAAATAGCACAACTTAAATTTAAAATTTTAAACTACCGTTTTAAATATTAAAGAGCTTTCAAAAAAAAAGAGAATCTATGGTGTAAATAGAAGAGGTTGTTAACTTAAAATTAATATAAATATACGTAATTGTATTAATATTTTTTGCTGTTACTTTAAATTTCCAATATCGGATGGAACAGTGGGCCTAATGGCCTAAATCCCGCCCTCAATAAAGACCATTTTATTTATTATTCATGTTGAATTGTACATACATATCAGTACCCCATAATCTTTACCCCTACTCTGTAGCCTTTATTATAATATATACCTCTATATTTTGTGAACTAGAACGGTTTTGGAATGGCTGAATGGAGTGTTGTCCTCAATTTTTTTTATTGCAGAAATGGATAGAGGGTGAAAAGATATGCTACCCTGATTTATTTCCGATTTTTTAGATCCCGGGAAGTATTTTTAAAAAATTATTGAAAGTCCTATTTGTGACGTCACGCGGCGTCAAGTCCTATCTTTTTCTTAAAGAGCGGCGTCTCGTGACGTCACAAAAAGGACTTTCAATAATTTTTTAAAAATAGTTGCCGGACTCTAAAAAATCTGAAACAAATCAGGGTAGCATAACTTTGCACCCTCTATCCATTTCTGCAATAAAAAAAAAGACTTTTTTTTGCTTCTATTAAAATTTACACTTTAGGTCCGTACGTAAATATATTGAATATTTTTCAATCGATTTTATTCTAGATAATTACAATTTAAATGCCCACGACGGTACGAAAATTACACCATAGTAAATTTATGACAGAAATTTCCGTGAGTTTAGCCACATCCTGTGCCCTTATCTACGTCCTACCCCAATGACTGTGTCCTGCTATGGCTTATCAAGAGCTGTCTATCTAGCGTTCGTGTAACTACGGTCGTGCCAGAATGTTATAGTAAAGTCGTTCTCTCAACTTTATCTGACAATTAGTTCCATCAATTTATCGAATAATAATCTAAATATAGCATTCATTTAACCACATTAAAAAAAAATATGAGCTTGTCTACATAAACTTTTCACCTTTTCAGTAAAAATTTCCCGAATTAAAGTTTGGGTTATACGATACAATTGTATGTATTATCATATTATGAATGTGATAATGTAATTTGATCTTGAATAAACAAATTAAAAAAAAAATACTTTACTTGTAAAAATATAGAATTTACGCAAAAGAGGTAATTTAATTTATACTCTCTATCTCTACAGGGAGTTCTCATTACATTAATTCTATATTAAATTTCATTTTATATAAATATCCTAATCTAATATATGACTGCTGTGAGGACTTATTTCATTATATTTATAATTGGCATGGTGTTAATTATGCTACCATTACCTACTGGACATCGGGTTTCCATCAACTTAAAAGTATTAATTAAAATTAAATATTTCTCTTGAATTTTTATAAATTATTTTTTAAATTATTAATTTTAATAAAAAATATTAAGAATATATTTGCAAATTATTTAAAATTGCATTCATGGCATTACATAAAAAAATTGTAATTAAAATGTTATTTTTAAAAATATTTAAAATACTTAAAATTGTACAATAAACGTTAAATTTATTTATTATAATTTATTGTATAACTTTTATAAATATTTTTAAGTTAAGAAACCAGAATATCAAACCGGCACATAACTTTTAACGCCCTATATAATTGATATAAATAAACAAAAGCCTCAATACTCCATAAATACCCTGTCATAAACCCCAGACAAAAAGAACATAAATGGACTCACCTATCTGAAACTTGGCTGCCGTATCAAATCACTCCTTCCAAATAGAAAGTCCCACACAATTTGAGCAACAGTCACCAGTATGGACCATCATTGACCAAATGGTTCCAACTTGCAAATTCAGACCATGAGTCAATCTTTGCACGAAGAGCATCATTGAAGCGTTGTTGTATTGGTTGTTTTTGATTATTATTATTATTATTATTAACAATATTTTTCACCACTGGTATTGATTTAATTAATATATAATTTTTACCATTATTATTATCCCAAAATTCTTGATCATTACAGCGAAAACAAACACAAAATTCCACTTTTCTTGATCTTGGTTGTAAGTTAAGTCTAAATGAGAAAGTATCATATAAAACATATCCAGTACTAGAAGATGTTGAGGTACCGAATGATACTGGATGATTTGGTACAAAGGTACAGAATGCATCTTCATGTGTAACCCAATCATCATAAGTAGCCCTAACCAGGACTTCTTTATGGAACGAAAGGTTCCTCACTTTCACTGTTCCGATAATTGTCTGTTCTGCTTCTTTAACTATGACATTTTCTAATGATACGTTTGTTGAGTCGAGACGTTTTCTAAATTGGACGTAATCAGAAGCAGGTTGAGCGAAGGTAACTTCCCAAGGTTCAGGTGCTACTTCTGCAGATACGCCCTTCGTGACCTGAGCCAGGAATTCCATTGTCCAGATTGGTGGGCAGTTGGACGGCTCATTCATCACTCGAACCTGAGAACAGTTGAGATTGAATTGTTTTAATATTTTGGTTATATGTATAATTGGGGTATTCACAAAGCAGTATATACAGGCTACATTTAGAGAGCCCTATTTAGTCTTAAAATTGAGCCTTTGTATCTGCCCAACATTGAATGACAGGATTTAATTAAGGGTAAGATAACGCGAAACATCGATTGTTGTAGTCCCATTTGATTAACATGTAAACCTTAGCATTAGCACTCTCATAATAATTCAGATTTTTTTTATTAGAGACAGTTCTTAGCACCAAAAAAAATGTGGAAAAAAATTTCAAAACAAACAGACGATCTAATTTTTTTACATTAATTTTTTAAATTTTTAGTATAGGGCTTTACCATGGAGACCTAAATTAATAAATTAATTTTAAAGTATGCAAAAAATTAGAAACGTATGGGGTACAAGGGAGAGAAAAAAATTTTATTAAATCTTTTTTAACGAACAGGTCACAAATAGTGTCCTTCTTGTACGAAACAGACAATGAATTACTATGTGCAATGTCCATGGAACTCAAAACAACCCTAGGGGTCCCACAGGGGTCCTCCCTTAGCCCGATACTGTACGCAATAGCCACCAACGATCTGTCAGATGCGATAACAGAGGACGACAAAGTGCAGTACGCGGATGATACCGCATGCGCCACCATCGCAACCACTGTTTCGCAACTCACAGAGAAAGCATGTAAAACTACGGAGGAACTCACAGACTGGAGTTCAGAGAACAAACTATTACTCAACCCACAAAAAACTACATTCATACATTTTAAATCAAAAGGCAAAGAACATAATTTCACCCCACGCATAACAATTCAATCACAAAACATAAAAAAAGTTACGGAAGTAAAATACTTAGGTGTAACAATAACAGACGACCTACAATGGTCGGCACATATAAACTCAAAGGCAAAATGTATCGCAAAAGGAATTCACGTGTTAAGAAATGTTAATAAAAAATTGTCAGAAAACTTAAATAAACAATTGTATTATGCGCATGTACACGCGCATCTTTTATATGCTGTAATATTATGGGGGAACACAAAAGATGCTAGTACACTATTTTCACTACAAAAATCAGCACTTAAGGTAATTTATAATCTCAAAAAAACAGAGTCATGTAAAAAAACTTTTATGCAACAAAAAATCCTAACATTGCCTTCTTTGTATATACTAGAAAGTGCAAAATTTGTAAGAAACCAACCCGATCTTTTTGAAACTAACGCCACCCTTCATACTCATAATACAAGAATCAGAAATGATCCTCACCTTCCAAAAAATTTCAAATGTCCTCATTTTGACCTTATAACAATTTATAATAAACTGCCAACGGCAATTAAAAATATTGACTGTAATAAAAAATTTGCGAAAGAACTAAAAAAGTTTCTATTAGCGCACCAGTTTTATTCAGTAAAAGAATATATCAATCTTAAGAATACAACATAGCGGATAAATGCCACTATGATGTATTATCTTGATTTATATATGTGTATGAATGTTATTTTAATGTTTGCTTTAATTGTTTTAATATTTCTAAGTGCATATAATATTGTATCATGTTTAATTTTTAAGTTATATTTATAAGTTTTTTTTTGTCTCTATGTTGTATTATGTACAGCCACAAGAGAAATAAATAAATAAATAAATAAAGAATTGGATCGTCCGATTGTTTTGAAATTTTTTCCATATTTTTTTGGTGCTAAGAACTGTCTCTAAAAAAAATCAGAATTATTATGACGTTGCTAAGGTTTACATGTTAATCAAATGGGACTACAACAATCGCATTATCTTACCCTTCAGGCTAATAATTGAATACCTTAATTAAATATGGTTTCCCCAAGAGGATCGACATTTTGTATACATTTGTCAAATTTAAATTATTAACGATGTTTTTATTTTTAAAAGTCATCAAATCCTATGAATGAATTTAAGCGTTTACTTCTTCAAAAAGGTTGTAAAAAGTATATATAAGTTTTAAATGAAATACTTTTAAATATTTATTAACTCTAAAATTAAAAAAAAAATATATAGGCACAATTAAAATACTATATTGCTATAATATTTGAATAAAAATGCAAAATAAATATTTATAATATTAATTTTTTTTAATAATTTTAACAAATTAATGTTTAAAATAATAATAAAAGTATAAGTTCTTCATGAACCCGAAACAGTTGGACCGAATTAAAATACATGCATCATGCAAAAAATTAGTATATAATGAGAAAATAAGCTTAAAGAAACTGTAACTTTTTTTTTCAAAAAATATGTAATATATTAACAGTTAACATTTAAATGCAGTAATTTTTTTTTTACAAAACACTTGCGTTAAGGATGAAACCCATGAATAATCACATTTGCTTCATAATATTTTTTAAACAATTATATTATTCGTTTTATATCTGTATTGTGTATGTAGATAGAGTTACAATTCCACTAGTATTATTTACTCAAATAAGGTTTCTAGTATTATCCATCAAGAAAATTTTCTCCATAAGATTTAATTGTTTTCAGTAAAGCTATTAATTTGAAAATATTTCCAACTAACCCTCCCTATTTAGGAATTTTTTGGTTATAATTAATTTCCCTTAAAATCTTGGTAATAGACAACCCTTATGAAATTTTTTATTGCATATTTTGATAGAGGACCTGGAGTTTTGACCAAGCCACTAATGATTATGAAATGGTTATGACATGTTTTGATAAATTCTTTTTTAAGTCTTTAAAACACTCTTAACACCCTAAAAATTTAGGGGAAAAACACTGTGACGTCATAGTCATGCAACGCATTTCCCTATGCTTCCGTGTTAAATATTTGCATAACTATGACGTCACATCGTTTTGTGGCATAATTAAGGGTGTTAGAGCTTAAAAAAAAACTTAAAACAAAATTAACAATACTTAACTCGTGTTCCTTTATCCAAATATGCAATAACAAATTTTCATGCAGGTTGCATTTTTTTTACGTTGTTTTTAATCTATAACTTGAAACCTCAATTAAAACATGCACCCAATAAATGAAAATTGGGAATATTAAAATGTTAATTACCATTCTCACCTGAGTCAAAGATAATCCTCTGTCATCAGCAAACACAACTCTTTTTTTACATCTTGTATTATGTGTACACAAATCTTCAACTGCAGCTGCTGCCGCTGCTTCATCAGCCCTAATAACTAAACAAGGTCTTCTAGGAGGCATATTTGCTGCCAATAAAGGTCCAGTTACAGGAAATGAATTCTGTCTTACAGGACTTTTAGCAAAAACTTTAGGACATAGATTATTACTAGATGATGTTGTTCTAAATGCGTTAGGTCCGTAGCGAAAATAGTTGTAATTTGAAGCAAGAAAACTCGATGCAGGTGGACTATGACTGAATACTGGGGGACTTGCTGCTACCATCATCTCGAAATCTGCAGGCATGTTGTTGGGGATGTCACAGGATCAAGTGTTGCAGTGCAGTGCAGCATCGACTGTAACGTAATCTGTAACATAAGAGAAAAAGGTTTCGTTAGATGACTGTTTTTTTTCCCCCATTTTTCTTTTAAATTTTTCATTCTTATATTGTGACTTAAAGCTCCATTTGGGCTCTTTTTGGATTAATCTAACTTTCCGAATCTTCTTGAACCCGACCTAAGGTTTTGTTGGTCCCTTTCATAGCCATGGTCTATAGCAATCAATCCCAGCATTTACCTAGTTGCAACTAAGGAAATCATGGAAACCTCAGTCAAAATGGTCGGATGGAGGATGCCATCAATCGCTTCCCGGACTTCTTTAGATGAGTTTATAATAATGATCAGCAATTTTTATAAGTTTTGTTCTATCGTCCATCGTCCGCAATATAATGAGCTATCTGCTTACCACGATTTTGTTGCAATAATGAGCTATCTGCTATTTCAGGTGAGCGCAATTATGAGCTGTAAATCAATATAAAATAAAGTTAATATTACGCTCACCTAAAATAGCTCGTTATTGCAACGAAATCATTTTAAGCAGATAGCTCATTATTGCAGACCAGAGAATCTTGAAACTGTAAGGTATAAACTGATGAAAACTCGAGAGACGGTGTTTGATGGCCGACCATCCTAACTCTGGTTTACACGGTTCCCTCAGTCACAATTCTAAGTATTGTTAGTTCGTACCCATGAAGAAGGAAATCAGGGAGTTTACTGTAGTTGCAGCAAATGTTAGCTTAGTTAAATTTAGATAACATAAGGGATTTATGAATCCCTTCGGAATTTTGGAATTTATAGCCTGATGTTAATATATCTGTAATATTATTTTCATTTATCACTTTAACATTCTATTTATACTATAAATTTATATTTTGTTCAAAATTTTTACATTATATTGAAACTAAAAAATGTTAAATATCATATATTTTATAAATGACTTGTAAAACAATAAATTTATTGTGTTTTTAAAATTTTAATTATGTATATTTTTAAACAATTAAAAAAACTGAATTTTATCAAACAATTTTTTAAAAATAACTTTATATTTTGACCTCTGTTGTGAAGACTACGAGAGTCAATGACCTAGAGGGTTACGACATTGGACCTCAGTTGGCCTCTAGCCTAAGTCAGAGATATAAAATTGTCGTGAAATATCTACAAGTGAGAAATTCCGTGCAATGTTGTCCTTCATTTGCTCTTAGAATCTATTTTTATTTTTATATGCTTTGGTTTGTAACGTTTTACAGCTGTGGTGTCAACTATAAGTGGCTTAAAATATTAAGGAAAATATCGACGTTACTAGAACTACTGTGAACTATTTTGAGCTAGGATATATCCGAAACAGGATCAGACAAAAAGAATATACTGGCTGTGGGTAACTTACTTAAAGTCAATACATAATATAAATATTTTTTTGCTATATCAGTTAATGAACATTATTTTTTGCGAGGTGATGACTGACTGTATACTTTGTGATAACAGAGGACGAACTTTACTACTGTTTTAATTAAGTGTTTTCATGCAGTCTATGGATCGAGGTGTGATAATATTCTTGAATTGGCGAGAATAGATTTTTACTCTCAAAATCTCTGAAGACAAGGTACAGCTCTATCAAATTATAAACAGGGGAAACATTTATACGCTAATTTATCCTACTGACTCACGTATAAAAATCATTCTGAATATATTATTAAAATTTTAATGAAGTTAAGTATTAATTTAATATTGCCTTTTTTTCACTTGTCTTTTTTAATATTGCATAAAGTTCAAGTCTGCATATTTATTGTATTATACATTGAAAAACTAATGGTACGTAACCGTGCGTACATCAAATACTTCAAATAGCAAAAAGAAAAATATAGCATGACTTCATGCTTACAAAATAATTAGTGTGTTAAGTCTTTATACAAAAACATTTAAAACTATTTGAAGCTTTTTTATTAAAAAAAAAATACTTCAATAAAAACGAAAAAAAAATAGTTCAAAATATAATTGTAAATATTTAATTATAAATAAAAAAAAATTGAAACCTAATTTTTCTAGAAAATCAAGAAACAATTACAAAATAAAAACAATATTATTTTAATAATAATAATAAAATAATTATCATTTAATTAATTCTTATTTAATAATGATAATAAAATATAATGATGGTTTTATTATAGAATTCTGATTTTCCCATTTTTCGTTTGATTCGTAACTCTAGAGTACATATCCTCTTTATAGGTAACTAAATTATAAATAAATTTGAAAAGTCAAAAGTCGCACCTATAAAATAATAAAAATATACATATAATATATAATTTTTTTTTTAATTTTATTATATTAGGGAGTTGTTATAGGTCAGTTCGTAATCTTTACTCGGAGTACATTTACTAAACTAAATGGACCTTATGTTCCTGTACATAAGGTCGACTGGATGTAGAAAGTGTACTCCTAGCAAAGATTACGAACTGACCTATTAATTGTGCATACTAAAATGCAGTAAACAAAATATTAATCGTTCTCGTAAAACATTGACCTTTCGTCACGTTCTACACATTAACGACCTTGCGCGATGTTTACCGACTTTGTGTGAAACAACAGACGTCCAAAGGCCCTCGCTGATCATGCGTGTACCGCGTGCTATACAAACTCTACTACCGTTAAACGAGGGAACTTTGCGTTACTTGAACACTAATGTTGCGACGGTCGTAGAGATGAAATTTCCATTAACCCTAGCATTACCTAGATCTTTCTTGTCCAAGTGGAGGGGGGGTAAAAAACGACCTGCTTAATCACACATTAAAAATGTTAAAGGATTTTTCTCACTTTTTTTTTTTTTTTTTTCGGAAATGTTGGGTAGAATTAAAAATTTTCTAAGATTTTTGAAAAAGTATTTCACGAGTTGCGGATCCCCCCTTCCCCCCTTCCCTTGATGATGAAAAGGTTATGAACCCTTAAGGAAAATTCCATTCATAAATTATAAGATGGTAATTTAAGGTTTAAAGGACTGTGTTAACAAAATATCAGAACTGAATCCGTTTTAACTTTGCACGTATTTTTAATTAGTGCATGGTATTTAAATTATGCGTGCAAAAATATGCGAATAATGCCTGATTAGCTTGAGAAAGAACTTCATCTTCATAAACATATTTAAAAATTAATTTTTCATCAAAACTCTATCGATCCAATAATTGGCCACAAAATTAGCGAAAAATAAAAAAATCACAGCAGCATGGCCAGAAAAATATATTGTTTATACATATATGTTGACTTTATTATATATATAGAGTACATAGAATGTTCGTTAACATAATATGATCAAGTGCAGAAAGTGAACACACATTCACACCTTATAATAATTGTTTTAAGGTGGGTGGGTTCTGAAAACGACATTGAATACGAATGGCTTGATTACAACTCGATTCTTTTATATCATATTTCTATTGCAGTATATATAGTATTATTAGCAACAATGTATTGAATATCATACAATGTCCTTCATTAACGCAACAATGCATCACAACGATGACTAATTTAAAAATTACGTCACAAATATTGTACTTAGTTAAGTCACATTTTGTCTTGACTATGGATACAATATTTGAAGTTTCACAAATTAATGTACACTCGTCGCCTTTGAAAGTTTTCTTGCTGTAGCCTTTTTAATCACCATAAGGATAACACAGGGCATGGAGATTAACAAGGCTACAGAAGGGAACTTTTTAGAGGCGAGGTGTATACAATTTGAGACAGCATAAACGTTACCACAAGCTGTGATTTTTTTTTTTTTTTTTTACAAGGTTACACCCCTATGAGCATGGAGCTCGAGTCGGGGTAATGGGTATAAGGATAAGGGAGGGAAAGGATATGGTGGCCACGATCTGTTACGCGTCCCAGCATTCGCTGAGGTGAGACTGAGGGAACCGTGGAAAACCTTAGTCAGGACGGACACCTCTACTTTTTATCAATGGACCAAAGTGATGTCCAAAGCCTGAGGAACCACACACAAATGCATCTGACGCATATTCTGACGCTACAAGAGACAAAGAAATACAAATTTGCACGTTCACGGATCTGTAAGAAAAGCACCTATAACAATATTGTATTTTAAATACCTAGCCTTTAAATCAAAATATAAAAATAAAATATTTTTATAACAATGTTCTAGAAAATAAATCATGTATTTTACTATGATATTTTTTCTTATAAAATATAATATGTATTATATGTATGTATTAGCTAACATTTTAGCAACCCAAAATTGATATAATTCACCACACTTTTAATAGACGGCATGGCAAAATTTTAAGTTCAGAACTGTATACTTGTAAAAATTCACACAAAATTTCCTTTAAATATATTAAAAAAATATATAAAAAAAAAGCGCAGAAAATACTTCTAAACAAGGAAAATCATTTTGTAACACTCTACATTAGAAATAAAAAAAAAAAAAAAAGAAGGTAAAATAAATACCTGCGATGTTTTAAAATCACAATAGATGCTTCTATATCCACATAAAGTCATTAGAAAAGCTGAATGAAATGTAGCAATATTATATCATTGAATTAAATTAGCACTTGCCAATTTCAACTTTATTTACATAGAACCAGTGAAAATGTAACAAATATTATATCTTTTGAATTAAATTAGCAGTTGCCAAAATCAACATTTTGCATATAAACAGTGAAAATGTAGCAATATTATATCTTTGAATTAAATTACCACTTGCCAATATAAACACTTTTGCATAGAAACTGAGCACAACCATTACCATTGAATTCTGCGAGATGACTAAATTTTCGATGAATAAGTCAGAACACGTGTTTTGTGTGATCATGCAGCGTGCACGTGTTAGTAGCGTGCTAGATGGGACCACAAGATACTACTAGAGACGAAGTTCGTGATATTTGGCAGCCTGACAGAGCAAATGTTGACTTAGGAAAATTATTACGTACTACACAATATTAAGGTCATAGGTTATATCTAGGCACATTACATTACTTTTTAAACTTAACCCTGTTCTAGGGTACTGGTAACAAATAACAATTTAACTTTCTGGCTCTTCGTGAACCCGTTAGTCCCTTCCAAACCGCGGTGGTCATGGCCTATATAATACTTTCCAGTATTTGCCTGGTTGTGACTGAAGAAAACCATGGAAACCACAGTCAGGATGGTCGGCAATTAATGATGGAGGATGTCATCAATCACCTAACGGGTGCAAAGTGCGTGTTCTTTTAGTAACCATTTGTGAAAAGTTTTGCGGTGCCTGGGATCGAACTCAGAACAAGCGATTATGAATCCGATGCACAACGTACTGCTTTGTACCGATCTATATAAAATAAATAATTAAACTTTTTAGTACAATATATTTAGATCTCGAATATCGTCAATTTGTTAAGAATTTATATAAGCCTCTTACATACACTACGAAGCTCTATTATATAATAATCTCGTAACGCCTTTTCTATAATTAGTATATGCTTGCGCGTGTTGGATTATATAATATTTATCAGAACGGTTTACATTACAATTTAAGGATGTTACAAAAAATATAAAAATACTAAAAATTGACAGTACATAACTCGAGGACCCCTATTCAAATATGCAATGAAAATTCAAGAAATTGTCTATTGCATCTGCATTATTTATTTTTTTGTCTTGATATTGCAGCTCTGGCATATAGTCTAGAGAGTAACAATTGTATTGTGTCAAGATGCAAATGTTCTAACTACATGTACATGTCTTTATTGCATGTACACTCGTCGCCTTGGAAATTTTCTCATTTGCAGCCTTGTTAATCACAATGCCCTGTGTTATTCTTACGGGGTATGGTGATTAACAAGGCTGCGAAGGGAAAATGTTTGGAATATTATTAATTAAGTTCTCAAAACATATAAAATGTATAAGAATGCCTATATATTACTATATATCATTTAACAGTGAAAATATATTATTTTCTTTCAGGGTTAAAAGCTATTTTGATATAATTATGTTATTATTGACAGTGATTTCATCGAATTTAAAACATCTCTGTGACAGTAAATATATAAATTAACGTTCTAGAATAATATAGATCAATGGTCAATTATAAATAAGATGAGTACGTGATCTTGAGTGCGTCATCATAAATTGTAAATAAAT
This sequence comes from Siphlonurus alternatus, assembly GCA_949825025.1. NCBI lineage: Eukaryota > Metazoa > Arthropoda > Insecta > Ephemeroptera > Siphlonuridae > Siphlonurus > Siphlonurus alternatus. The sequence continues at coordinate 6,501,689 of OX463786.1, read as the reverse complement.
TCGTCACACGTTTACTGTACTAAATTAGAGATTTGACTTTTGTACTAGGGGTATAGAACTCTAGATAAAATTCTGTACTTTTTTTTATCAATTTAACTCAAATTTGTGAAATTTGTCAAAAATTAATAAGGAATTAATGTTATTATTAAACCTTGCTTGTCAATCAATGTTATTTACCATTTATGATAGTAAGCATATACGTAGTTTTGTACTATTTATGTTTTATGTAGCAAGGTCAATTAGAATCAATCAAGGAGTTAACGAAATCGTATCGTATGTCAATTAAATAAATTAACTTGAAATCATTTTAATTTTTTTTTTTTTTCACTAACATCAAGGAAATTGAGATGAAATAACATCTCAATTTCCTTGCTAACATTTTGCTTATTAAAAATTTTCAGATTTTTTGTTTAGTTAAAAGAATTATGGGTCATCTCGTCCGTCCCCCCTGTTAATGATATAGGGTTAATTAAAAAAAATCAGAACATATTAAAAATAGTAGCTTTCATTTATTAATAAAGAAATGTGTTTTAGTTGCTTAAAAAACACATGAAAATGCACTTTTGCACTTCTTTGGGTTGTGAAAAGAACACACAAATAAAAATGTTTTTTTGTTGCATTAAGAACACATTATACATAAACCCGGCTATAATATGTGCATAAAATCAAATTCTTTATTAAATTTGTATTTTAAATTTAAATTTCAAATCCTTTCTAAAATAGCTTTCACTTCATAAAATTAGCTTACAATGCAAGCATAGATATAAAATGAATTAAGCACATAAAAATATACTATTTCATAATATCAAGAAAAAAAGAACTAAAATTTTTTATTATTTAAATTTTAATTAACGTAAAGTAATGGGCACCAATTTTATCTTTTTAACGATCGTAAAGGTAATATTAAAATTTGACCTCAGATTTGATACTATGACCTACAAATAATAGTCACACCTGATGTGACTCAGCGTTAAATGACCATGAAACCACGTGTCAGTATAAAATTAATATTTTTTATTCTTGATTAAACCCAGCTGGTCACAATTTAGCTTTGTTATTATTCGTATACATTTGACCTACTATAGAGTTTTCAGGGTCACTTCTATGACCTTGCAATTTATCACAGCATTTGACTTGTTGTGACTGGGGGAACCATGGGAACCTCAGTTCAAGATGGTCGGTAACTAATGGAAAATGCCATCACTAACCTACCAGAGGAACTCATTTGACATGTTGTGACTGGGGGAACCATGGAAAACTCAGTTTAAGATGGTCATTAACTGATGGAAAATGCCATCATGCACTCTATGAATCTCCTTATCATAAAATGTGGCGTGTTCTGGAAGCAAACCCACAACCAAATGATTACGTATTATGTGTAAATCATAATGTAAAATACTCGGTTTTGGATACATAAAACACCCCCTTAAAATGCTATTTTTTCTACAAGCATAGTGTGCAACATAAATAAATCCTAGTGAAGAAAAATTAATAAAAATAAAAAAATAATGAAAATAAATGTTCCACTTTAAATATATTTATTGAATAAAAATGTGACAAACGTAATTTGTATGGTTGGTTTATAAAGTTGAAAACAAAAAATTATTAATGAATCTTGAAAATAATTGTTTCATAATTAATCAGGTTTTACCTGTAATGTCTTACTTTATGCAACGAGGTAATACTGAACGTCCACTTAAAACTGGAGCAAAGCAAGTTAATGTTGTTCTTCATTTGCGACGTACGATCGACTAACATCAATGAAGATATAAAACAATGGGGATGACATGAATTGAAATGTAATGTTCCATAAGATTATTATAATATGCTTTTGTAAATACTTTAAACACGAGATTTAAAAACCCATATAATTGGAATTTTTTATACCAGTACAAGGTCGTAACAGAATGTTAATAACTTTTGAATAAATAAATTTGCCACATCGTTAGAAATTATTTATAAAATTTTAATAAAAAAAAATACTGACAAAATGTATTCAAATAAAATTTAAAATAGTCAGATTAAAATAAAAATAAATTATCAATATAATTTTTAAAACACAATTTTAAAATTTTATTTTTATGTAAAAAAATTTTAAGTTATTTATTATTGAAGCGTACGTGAGAAATATTAATTTTTATTTTTTTACGAGAACATATATTTCTTATCTATTAAAATACGAGCTTTACGTTATCACATTAAATAATCATTTTAATCTTGTTACTGGAATAATTATTAAAGTGGAACATTTGAGATAAAAAAAATGGTACAAACATGATTAGATCATGTCGTATTATATAATTGCGCAATATTACTAACTTCTATCAATATAATATATGCCTTAACTCTCGCCATGTAAAGACGTTTAAATAAATAAATAAATAAATAAATAAATAAATAAATAAATAAATAAATAAATAAATAAATAAATAAATAAATAAATAAATAAATAAATAAATAAATAAATAAATAAATAAATAAATAAATAAATTTCTTTTTTCTTTCAGTATTGTAAACCATATATTATTACTGGAAGAGTTTTCTGTAAAATAATTAGTGTACTAAAATTTTCTATTTTAAATGCAGCTATTAATATAACCGCTCCAATATTAACTAGTAATTAATATTTACAAAACAAACCTAAAAAACAACATTCACTTTAAATTTACCCCAATTTTTTACTTTTAAAAAATATATCTATTTAAAATGACACGTGTAACTCAATATATATTATTGGCTGTTGCAAAATATAGAACTACAGGATATTAATTTAAAAGCATGTCATACATTCATCACCCAGTAAAAGCTAACACATTTCGTTTTGACTATAAATAGCATCAACTAATGGCCTGCATACCACCGTGTATGACTTGCGTACGTCTTGCTATTTCTGAGACACGTCAAGACATGTTTATTGCGACTACTACAATCTGGATTACATATGTTCTCTAAGGTTCATTTCTAAAATGTGGTCCCTTGTATGACATATACTTGAAAAAAAATATCAGTTAGGGACACTGAAATAGCATTATTAGGTCTGATTGTGTATTTACGAAAATATCTAAAATTTAACCTTTTTTTAACATTTTTTTTTTAATTGTTTCTCCTCAAACTTACTTTTTTATAGGGTACTGGCCAAAAGTGACTGAATTTAATCTCCGGACATAATTATAGCATATTGCTTAGGATTTTGTGGGTCCCTACCAAGCTAACTTAGAGGAATCCATCAAGGCGAATGACTGAGGAAACCATGGAAACCTCAGTCAGAATGGTCGACAATTGATGAATTCAACAAAATATGTTTTTATTATGTGCAAGTAAACAATAAAAAACAGATTTCCGTTATATTTCCTCTACTGATAAATAATTCACTTTGTGCTTGATTCATTTGTAAATCATTTTATAGAAATTAATTTTAATAAAATGTAAATGAAAATAAAGAATTAATAAGATTAACATTAATTGATGAAATGGAAAGTAATAATAATTTACTTGATAACAAATCAATTTGATTAAATTCCACTCCATCAAATCAATTATACGAGATTATTACTCTAATAATAATTATACGTATTAGCAATCAGCTAATAATAATTACGATCAGCCCATACTTGTTGGCGCCAGACAGACGTTCAATCTCATTGCAATGATTGCCACTTATCGATGTCGTTACTCAACTATATGGGTCAAGATGTAACTACGTTCAAGCATACGTGATTCAATATGCACTTGGCTACTATCAATTGTTATTGTGGATCATCATGTTGAATAATAAAATGCCATGATGTATATACAAATTTTATGATTATACAATACACAATTATTTTATTTTGATGCGAATATATCCTATGATGTAATAAGGATAGTAACTTTTTATAAGTTGGTACTTCTAATGTAAGGAGGTATGTATGCATTTTAGCAGGAGAAATTTCAAATCTGAACTCCATTCTTTGTCCAATTTAGGATATTTTATTTTGACATAATAAATGTATTTAGTTCGTAAAATAATTAAGTTTCTTATAATACAATGACGGTTTTATTTTGGTTGGTTGGTTGGTATTTTGGGACAGTTGACACATTTTGGTCATGTATGCCCCATAATAAAATAACTAAATGAATTCGTTTATTGCAAGTGAAAATTATGTACTGTATAACATAATATTCAGACAATTTTAAACCCCTACCTAAATTGCTAGAGCTGCAAGAGAAAAAGAGATAGATATTTTTTGTAATTTTTGGGCGAGATCAGGCTAGTCATACCTAAAAATGGACAACATACATGAAAAATTTTTTATTGCAGAAATGAATAGGGAGTACCAAATTATGCTACTCTGAATTTTTTCAGATTTTTTTGAGACCCAGAACTATTTTTAAATAATTATTGAAAGTGCGGTCACGCCCTCTGGAGGCGTCAATAGGCGTCCAGTCTCTATCCTTTTGCCAACTTAGCTTACAGAACTTTCAATCATTATTTAAAAATAATTCCGGGTCTCAAAAAAATCTGAAAAAATTCAGAGTAGTATAATTTGGTGCCCTATATTCATTTCTGCAATAAAAAATTTTCATGTATGTTGTCCATTCTACAATTCACCAAGCCTCCAAAGACAAAATGCCCGCAAACAGAGCAGAGATAACTTTTGTAGTGCCTCGAGGTGTACTTTCAAGTTTTTATAAAACTACTTGCAGAAGAAATGAAAATTATTATAAAGAAAACTTGTGAGCAAAATCATTGGATGTAATACCAGCTTTATACCGTCTTAAGATGTAACTCAACCCGCACCTTTTCAGTCAAAGACAAGTGGTGCTCACATAGCGTGGTGTGACCTTTCTTTGACCTTGGTTTCCTTGCACCTGCTTGCAGTAGACATCACTAACTTACGGTAAAGTTGCAGTGGGAAGCTAAATATAGACAGCTCTTAAATCCTCCCACCAGACGACGTCAAAATAAATGTGTCTACAGCTAATTATTCATGTGTTAAATTATTTGTTTTCAAACTTTTTTTTTTAAAACATGGTTTTATTTTTTTATGTATTGAAATGTTATATAAATATATTTTTGATAAATTCAAAAATTCAAAATTCAAAATATTTTTATTAATTCCATTTAATATGGTATTAATAAAATACCATATGGTAATACAACCAGTTTAAAAGGTGTTATGGGAGCTAATCACTGGTTTTATAATATTAATTACAGATTTGAAGTTGTTGTTTTTAAATGAACCCTGTAAAGGTGGATTTGTGGATTTACACGGTGATTTTTTATCATGCGAAGCGAATAATGAGCATTTACTGTAACATCCATTGGTGGCCATATATGTGGTGATTAATGAAGAGCATCGATAATTAACGTGATGTTCACCGTCGCAATCCAGTGAATTCGCTTACCGCATAGGATTTCACAGCTTTTGCGTCAAAATCGCGTCGCATCGCCGTTGTCGCCATCTGAATCCGCCTTTAAAGGGTATTACACTGGTCACACTTGTGAAGTTAATTTCCCGGCTCTTCGTAGACCTAACCTACAATTGTTTAAAAAAATTTAGCCCCTTCCATTGCCTATAGTAATCCATCCTAGAATTCACTTAATTGTTACTGAGGAAACCATGGAAACATCAGTCAGGATGGTCGGCAATGGGAAAATGTCAATAATCAACTGTCGAATGCACGAGTAGCAACAGTAGAAATTGTAATAAGTCCACCCTAACTCAAGTGTTAAATTATTTGTTTTTCAAACGTGTTTTGATATGGCATATAAAATCATTATTTTAATGTTTTGTAATGTATATGAACATAGTTTTGATATGCTAATATAACCAGTTTTGATATCTTTTATAATTAATCCGTGTTTTTAAACTATTAATTACATACTTTTGTATCAGATCAAAATTAAAACTGGAAAAAATAATGTCAGTATTTAAAGAGTAAGAAAATATTGTGTAATACGTCTATTAAATTTATGAAGTAGTTTTTTAATGCAATAAAGACTTGTTATACTTGTTAATGTCATATTTTATGATCTTAACAGAAAGAACATTAATTCAAATTAAAACTTGTTATTTTTATAATTAAACAATTACATTTCGATGTTTCTTACTTTCTTTTATTTCTTACTTTAATTAGAGGGGAAAAAGACAAGCTATTTAAAATGCATAATATATGCAATTAATTGCATTAAAATCTAAACGTTCTCTAATTGGTGTGTAATAGAGAATCGATGCATTTTAACTTAAATGCACTTTACTATTGTATTAAAAAAGGTGTGTATCTGAAGAGCATACAAATTCAGAGGCACATCTCTTTTATTTTGATAATTTTTCAAATACACTTCGAAACAGCATGAACGTTTTCCTTGAAGGATCTATTTTGTACATAATAAGAGAGATGAAGGCTCACAATTGTAATAACGTAAATATTCAGATTTCATTACTATATACAATTAATGAAACAGTTAATTGCAATATACTTCAATTCAGCGAGAAAAAGTGTTGCGTTTGTGATTGAACGTTTATTCTATAAGATTAACAATGCCCTCGATCAAAATATTTATTATAATAATTGGAAAACAAGTTATTAAAAAACGAAAAAGAGTTTTAAGTTAATTCTATAAATTAATTTTAACACTACATTTTTATTTTAAATTAAATAAATAAAAAAATCATAAAAAATAGTTAATTAATTTAAAATAATTTTTATATTGCATATTTTTAAATACTAACTTTTTATTCAAATTTTACATTACCATTTAACTTCCATTTATTGGTGCTGATTTGGTTTAATTTTTTTACTACAAAATTTCATACCTCTAAAATCTGTGCCTTCATAGTAAATAGCCATTACAAATGAATTTTTAAATTAAACCACGACGTGAACCAGCAGATAACTTTCATGATGTCGCTAGGTGTACGTGACTTTTTGTATGGTAATATGAACCATTTTTTACATTGCAAATAACGGAGAAACTTAATTTAATATGTTCTAACTGTGACATTAATATTTATAACATACTTTCACATTTTGTCAGTACACCAAGGAATATTCTTCACTAAAAAGTAAAATAATATTTTCTTTGTAATTTTATATTAAAATTATTATGGATATATACCTATTTTGGTTAAATCTTTAAAAAAAATTGTGTTCTTATACCATTAATACCATATTTAGAGTAGTTGATACTTAAAAGTTCTCAATTATTTTGTAAATAATATTCATCATATTATATCAGGTTGTATTAAATATAATTATATCCTTAACAGTAAAATACATTTTGATAATTTGTACCACGTTAGGATACCAGTGATCAGAAGTCAAAATAATGAACGATATGGTTCTAACAAATCTAATTCTTCAGTTTTTTTTACCCTTATTAAAAAAAAAATGAATTATATTTATAATGCACTATAAGTGGGTTTTTAAATTTTATAATTTAATTTTTTTTCTTTGGCAATATATTTTTTACATATTTTGATTGAAAATAAATAAAAAAAATATATATTTTTAAAATGCATTAAAGGATATTTAAAATAATTTTAGTCAACTATGTATAAATTTTAGTAACAATTTACAGTAATAAATTCTGAAAAAAATGTTACACAACTCCCTTTTTAATACTTCGAAATTTTCCTATTTTGCTATATGTATGTGTTCTCGCTTCAGTATTGACTACACATTGTAATCTAATTATTGAATTAAAATTCTTCTTTATAAAGCCTGTATTATACGATACAATTTTGCATATAATTTTTCCTTTCAATCAAATTTAATCTCCATTCAAACAAATAAAGTTAACATTTTCATATGTAAGGAATAATCGTATGTAAAATTATATCGTATAATACCGGCTTAATCGTAGAAAACAAATTGCACTTGTGCTTTTTTGTGATTGCAATTAAGGTCCAATTTACACTTTATTTCATGACATAATGAACTTTAATAAAACTACGCATTGCAGTCTCATCCACGCATTGTTTGGGGCACCTCGATCGATTTTTAACTCAAGGTCGTCGAATGGCCTACGTGCGAGAAGTCACCCCCCCCCCCCCCCCCAGTTACCCACCCCTTGCTGGGGTGAAGCTTGCCAAACTGTTGAGCCAAGTTTGCACGCATTGCGGGAGCCCCAGGCGTATCATATGGTATTACCACTAAATTAAAGTGCAAAAATAGGCTTATTGTGGGGTTATGTCATGTCTTATGTTATAATAAATTTCATCTTTTGTTTACAATTACGCTCTTCTTTCGCCTATTGTCCTCCTATTTTGCACCATTTTAGAGGGAAAAAAGACGAGATTACGTCTTTTTTTTTCTCTTCTTGAGCATAAAATAATAGAAATAGTGTCTTCATTTCATCCTCTTTTTCAGCGAGGAAGAAATAAGATGTGTTTTAGAGTTAAAAAGATTATAGTTTTAAACGTGTAAAGTATGAGTTGAAGACGAAATTATTGTGTTACACGATATAATTTTTGTAATGTATGTACAATATTATGTATTTTTCATTACAAGAAAACTTCAACTATACATTTGTTTGTATGGAGATGAAATTTTCTTGTAATTTATATGCAAAACTGTAGTGTGTAATACCGGCATTAGGGCTATATAAGGTAGGAATTAAAGAAAGGGTGCACCAATATTTTATATAGATGGATATTCTTCAAAAATAACTTTATCCTAAATTTTCATCCTGGGTAAAATCAATTACAATTAAACAAATACGCGTGCAACACTAAAAATTTAGGCCAACTTATCTCTATTACATTGCTTAGTACAGATTTAATTCACTTTTTTTTTAGTCATGTGTAGCCCCTAGTTTTTTGTACCAGTACTAAACGTTGCCATGTATACTATGCTGGATAAGATAAAGTGGGACTAACCCGACTATTGTACTTTGTAAATTTCCGTAACTATTTTCAAAGTACACCTCGTGTCACTACGAATGTTATCCCAGTAATATTTGTTGACATTTTTGAAAACTTTCAAATGGTGAATTTTTAAATCTTCAAGCTATATTACATTTTCGTAACTGTTGCTAACATCAAGTCCTTATCTCTTTCTGCAGCTTCATTTATCACGCAGAGAAAACGTTTGAACTTTCCCGAATTGTACTTTGACCTAAAGATATATTTAATTACGAAATAACATGTTCAAATTAATTATGTATACTTTTAGACGTATAATTAATTTGCATTACTGCACAAAAAAAATGTAGTAGTTAAATTTATATATTTATGGATAACTGACTCTTATTGCATTACATCATACATGGTATTATTATAGGTCATTGCTTATCTTGAAATAAGATATGATATCTTGTATGCAAAAATACATTTGACTATCCAGTTGTTTTTTTAGTTGTTTGTTTTGTAAGAGAATTATAACTTTATCTCCTTTTTTATTGCTTGTATTATTGTACTAAGTTTACTTATTTTTATAGTGTAATGAACTTCATACATAATAATAGTCTCAGTATGATAATAATGTTAAAAATTACCTTGTTGTTTCAATTCTTAGTATCATCAATTCTTCAAAAAATAAACTTAAATAACTACTTAAATGAACATAAATTGGAGATACTTAAATGTGATAACTATCTTAACAACGTGCTTTATAAAAAAAAATGTAATGATTCGTAATATAAGACAATACATTCTAACATTCATTTTATGATATTTTTTTTTGTTATATTCAATACAACATAAGTTCGCTTTTAAGTGATATCGTGAAATGCAAAAATAAAATTCTACAGACATTACATTGCATATTTTTAAATGATAAGAAAAAACAAATACTTATAATAAAAACTGGTCTTCACCATACATGGTATGAGCAAAAAAAAAAGTAAAATACAAAGCGAAATTTCAATGCTATATTATTAATTTTGATTGGACTGACATAAAGGTAGTTTTACATGATTGAAGTTTTCACGATACGACTTGATTTTGACGTATTGAGATAGCAATTTTGTGTGGTTTGTGACTGAGGAAACCATGGAAACCTCAGTTTGAAAGACCAATTTCGTATTTTGTGTTGCATTAACTTCGTTGTGACTAAGGGAACGATGGAAACCTCAGTCAGAATGGTCAAATATTAATTAAAGATGCCATCTTTTATACCTCTTTGGCTAACTGCCTTGTGGAAAATTCTATTCTGTATCTGGGATCGAACTCACGACAGTTCGATTACAAGTTTTGTATGCGCATACCACTGCGTCAACTGCCCACTAAGTAAGCTTTATTTGACGGCATTCACAAAGCACTTTCATCTCACTTTATCCTATAAGATTTGTATGATATAATATCCCGGGCTAACTTAACCAGAAGCTAAAATTAGTACTAAAAATGTAGCCTTAAAGCTTTAATCAATGCTAAGTAATGTTAAACAAATACGTTAACACCGATTTTTACCCAAACTTTTTACCATGTTAGTTTAGTATATCCTAATTGGAAAATTACATCTTCAAATCATCTTTTACACATCTAAACGATTACGTTTTACCTCTAAAACACATCTTATTTCCACTTCACTCAAAGTGAGGATGAAATGAATAAAATATTTCTAACATTTTATGCTCAAGAAGACTCATAAAATCTCGACTTTTTCACCACTTTTTTCCTTTGGTGCAAAATATGAGGAGAAAAGACGAGACGACAGTTAAATAGCGAAGAAAAAATGAAATTTATTTAAACCAGGGTATTTTTAATACTAGATTTATCCCTTAATATGTTTAGATAAAGTGCTTTCATTTCTTATAATCTCGTATATCAGGCATCATGTGTTCTATAAAAAAAATCTTACATGTAAATCCAACATACTTTGTTACGACACACTTTTCATTTTAAATAATCTCATCTCATGACCTTAGGTTATTAAAATACATTCACTCTTGCATGACATAATATTTATGTAAATCATACGCATAATTAATCAAACACCTTTCATTTAAATTCATAACACAATGGATTATTATATAAAAAAAATTGACACGCAAAAAAATTAGCACAAGAGTAATCAAGTAAGCTCAAAGTTAAACCCTACAAATATCTTTGAACTTTCGATATGGACGAGGTGTGGCGCAGTGCATTGACCGGTTCTTGTTAGATTATCGAAGTCAAGCAACGTCGAGCGTGGTTAGTACTTGGATGGGTGACTGTTTTAATTAAAATTACGTTGCCCTCTCTTTGGGGTAAATTCATCTCACTTTCCACCCAGTGCAGTGATGCACTTGTGTGTGGTTCCCCAGGCTTTGGACATCACTTTAGTTCATTGAAAAAAAAGTAGAGGTGTCCGTCCTGACTGAGGTTTTTCACGGTTCCCTCAGTCTCACCTCAGTGAATGCTGGAACGTATAACAGCGTGGCTACTATCCTTACCCTCCCTTATCCCTATACCCATTACCCCGCCTAGAGCTCCAAACTGATAGGAGTGCCATATAATAAAGAATGGTGGGAGTGCTGATAAAGTTATAAAGTTAATATTTTCAAACTATATGACCCCTTGGATGGTTGTGATAATATTCTTTAGAATTGAAAATGCAGCATAACATTTTATAACATTATTAATTTATCGAGTTGTAGCTTCAGTTATTGTATAAACGGATATTATGATTGACTAAAAAGGAATATGGAACATATATAGTTAAAGTTAATTCATGGACGAAATACCCCCTTTTTTAATCAGAAGAAACCGAAAAGCGAATTGTGGAAGGGAAAATTCATGAAGTTGGTGTCAATTAACATCTATGTACCTTTCTATTTTTTTTTAACTAATAATTTTTAAAATAACTTGAGTGCAGAGAAACTCTACATAATATTGATTTTCATCCCTCTTTTATACACAAAAAGTTAAAATATATCATTAGTTAGACTACCACTTGGTGTAATATTTTTAGAACATAGAGAACAGGATATTGATTTTGTACATTGTTGTCTCAAGGTACTAATAAAGTAGCCGAGTCAAATATTTTCAAAAGGTCAAGCAATGACAGCTGATCTTTCTATATATTATGATATTCGAGTGTTTTAAGTTTTTAATATATTGTCTAATAGCTTATAATTATATTATTTGTCCATATTCCTTTTTAGTTAGAATTGAGACGTTTTCAGGGTTATATCGTTTAAATAAAGGTCAACTGATGTAATTAAGACAATGTTCAATGTTAATCAAAAATATTTTCTTGGAAATTTATTATATACACTTCGGGATATCAGGAATGTTTTGGGTGCCTTATCGGGGGAGAAAGAGAGAGAGGAGAGAGAGAGAGAGAGAGAGAGAGAGAGAGAGAGAGAGAGAGAGAGAGAGAGAGAGAGAGAGAGAGAGAGGGAGAGAAATATTCCCTCGTCCGCAATAATGAGCTAGCTTCCTCCCATGATCTCGTTGCAATAATGAGCATTTTAGGTAAGTAAAACAATAAGCTTTATATTAATCCGATTTACAGTTCATAATTGCTCTCACCTGAAATAGCAGACAGGGCTTATGCTGTATTGATAGGGGGTATAATCACTCCTTTCCAGCTTATGGAGGCCGAATTCTGAATTCTGATTGGCTTAGAAATAACCCTTTTTGCTGAAACGCTTTCCTATTGGTTAAAAAGGGGTTATTTGCTTGTTGTTTACAAATTTAAACAATCAATTTTTTTTTTGTAACAATCGGGAGTGACTATACCCGGTTCAATAGCTCTGATAGCAGATAGCTCATTATTGTTACAAAATCATAGTAAGGAGATAGCTCATTATTCTGAACAAGGGATGATGTAGTTATGCTGATTTTCAATTTTAGAGGATTTAAGAGCAGTTTTGTTATCCAAAGAAAAAAGATAACTTTAGGCTGAGTGGAAACGTCCACAAACAACAAGAATAACATTCATAATGTCCCGAATTGTACTTCATTTATCATTTATATACAGTTGTCACCTCGGAAAAATTCCCTTTGTGGCCTTATTAATCCCCAATGCCCCGTAAGAACACAGAGTATGGTGAATAACAAGGTTGCAAGTGGGAAATTCTCCAAGGCGACCAGTGTACTGTACATATTTATGTATCATGTATATCCGGTAATAGAAGGAAAACAGTTTTCCAAGAAAAATACGTCTTAAAGATATATTTATTCTAATTAATATATTTTTTTCAATGCCAAAACATTAAAATTCAAGAAATACTCACAAAAAAACAAACCTACATTATATATATAATGATAGACAGGCATACGTAGGTGCTACATATATTTGGTATTAGCTCATACTGTGGGTCCACGGCCGTGAGTAAAAAACAAAACAAAATCGCCGTGACCCACATTAGCATAAAACATAACAAGGACATTCTCAATTTATAGTACAGGTATATTGAGTACTCAAAGTAATGATCACAGAAACTTGATCGAGGTTTATTTATATGTTATCAAAAATATTATTGTCACCATAAGTGTAAGTTATATTGCAAGATAAGATGTTTTATGATCACTTTCGTCCTAGATTATATTAATTTAAAAAAATAATTGTAAGGTGGGTACCATATTATTCGGTTATTATAATTTATAATAAGTAATTTATATCATCTAAATGAGAAATAGTTCATTTTCTTTCCCCAAAAAGCATGTAATTCGAACGAAAAATTGCACTTCTTAAGCTATTGTTGTGTAATAAATCATGGAACATTCTATTTAATTTTTAAATTAATGACGGAAAAAATTCAATAAAATAATAATTAATTAAAATTATTAAAGATTTTATAAGTAAACTTTAAAATTTAGTGATATTAAAATAACGTTTTTTGAATCCTAAAATCCTAATTCAATATTCGTATTATAGCAATGATCGGTATATTACAGAAAATTGAACGAGGCTTATTGCGTTATCAAATATTTATTTTTATTGCATTATCTTCTATAGATGTTTTATAGTGACTTTCGTTCTGAATTATTTCCTTGATGTGTCTTTTTTTGGCAAGATGCAAAAATAATAAAAATTCACAACTTTATACAATTCTTTATAACATTTTGTACACAGCAATAAAATGATCACCAACTACAACGGTACGCATTACTTTTTTTAGTTACTAATTAGCTGCATTCTAAATTTTATTTATTTTTGTACTTTTAAAAAATTGTAATTTTCTTATCTGCACAATATTTAATTTTAAAATTAAATATCTCAACAATAAAATTTGAAAATATTACATAAAATTTATTTATTTAAATTTATTTTTTTTTAAATTAATATTTTTAAACTTAACATATTTTGAAATTAACTAATGCAAAAATGAACGCTATTAATTATAAAAATATATATAAAATTTAAATTTCCATTCATCTGACAATTTTCAATATTTTCAATGTTTAAAAAAATATTGAAAAGAGTAGTAATTTTATTATTGATTAAATATAAATAATTACAATATTTCTTTGACAATAGAAATATCAATACTGAACATTTCCATTAATTGTTTTTAAATATAATCTGCAATGGTCTTGTCAAGACCTATAACAAACTGCATACATCACTGCAGTGATATCGTCATTATTATTAAATGCAGATAAGTAACGCCTATCAACTTGCACCACGTGACTTATATGAATATTAATCAATCATGTCATCTGATATGACATGTGATACACTGAAGGTTGTTTATAATAAAATTATTTATACAAATTTAAATAGAAATGGCTTCTTTTGCTTGTTAAATAAACTGCAGTGTAATTTTTTTTTTAAAAATTTACAAATTCGCAAACATTAATAGAAATGGCTTCTTTTTCTTGTTAAATAAACTGCAGTGTAATTTTTTTTAAAGAATTTACAAATTAGCAAACATTAATAGAAATGGCTTCTTTTTCTTGTTAAATAAACTGCAGTGTAATTTTTTTTTTAAGGAATTTGTAAACATAAATATAGAATGGCTTCTTTGACTTGCAATAAAAAAAAAAGTATGCAATTTTCTATGAAGAAACCTTGACCACTTCTATTAGAAATAATAGTTTACAAGGTCAGGGCTCTAAAAAATATTATGTATGAACATAATATATTATATACATGTTGAGACAGGCGTTCTGACTAACAGCAATGACTGTCGTTAATTGACTTTGCTAGTTTTTGAAAAAGGGATTGAAAAGAACTGCTGCAATTCAAATATTAATAAAATATATAGTAAATTTATATACTGTAGTATAAATTTAATAATCTACATTTTCTCCTTTTAAGGTACTTTTTCTATTTATGTTTAACCCTAGAACAATTATGAATATGATGTACACAAGTATATTATTATTATGTTTTGAATATTCATAATTTTTTGTTTATGAAGTTCATTGAACGAAAAATAACCCAAATGGTCCATTTTCAGTTTGAATTTCTGATACAATGCATACACACAATAAAATATATAAATGTAGAAATTAAAATAAAACATTTATTATAATTTAAAATATTATTTTCTTATGAATCAGAATTATAAATTTAAATAAAATATTATATTAAAAATTTGTTTTTAATTTTGTAAATTTGAATAAATATGTAAAAAAAATTAAAAGTAAATATTTTATATTAATTTATATAATTTAAAAAAACAAAAAAATTGAAGTTTAAATCCCTTCAAATCGTTCAAGGTATTTAAATCTCAATCTACCCCTCGAGAGAAAGAACATGGGAGTACTAGAAGAATTTTGTCTGGCATGCGTCGACGTATTTTCAGATTTCACAGTGCGAGCGAGAGGACGATATATTTTTAGACTAAAACATTTCAAGCGACGAAATGAATCACAAAAGTATAATTATTGCCAAGTAGTTAACGATATATTTAACTGTCAGTACAATATGCCGGCTGTCAAAAAATATAATTACATAAGTCAACCGGCTTTTTGTAATTGTTTAATTATAATTTATCCTTGACAGATATAAATTTAAATCTAATTGTAAAATTAAAATTAGATCTATCAAATATGATCGAAATATTTTGGAGTGGATTTATAATGGATGATTTTCTCGGATTTGAAAAATGTCAACGCCTTAAAAGTGTAAAATAGTTGTAAGAATACTGTAAATTTAAAAAAAACTTCAATAAGTATTTATTAAATAACAATGAAAATTATGATGAAACAATAATATGAATGACAGCTATCAGTAAACGTGAATAATATTGCATTTAAACGCAATTTTGCGTGTTTGCAAAATCAAATTTTGTATATTTTCAAATAGGCATACAGTTGGTAAAAATTTAATCACCATCACATTAGCAAATTTTACGTTTATAAATAACGAAAATTATCAATATTTCAGCTTCGACAGCTGAAGTATTCTACTGAATATTCCGAATTTGTTTAAATAATAAAAAAAAATCTTAAAATATCAAATTCATGATATTTCTAAAATATTAAAAATTATAATGTAACATTAAAAAATTGTTATTTCTAATTTCCACATAAAAATAACAGTAATTTGTCTAAAATATGCAAAATATTTTAATAAAATTAAATCCTATAAATTTTTTACGTCAATTTTAATGATAAAAAATTCGTAATTTTTTCTCAATAAAAACATGTTACTTACCAGTATATACAGAATTGATATAGTAAAATCTCCTGTTGCATCAGCACAATTTTATTACAAGTAGAAATCACTCACAAACGCACGAAAATAACGTCCTCTCGTGCTCGCATTTCACTACGGACTGCGAGAATACGTTAGGATTGGAGTCAAGCCAAAAAGAGTGCAAAGAAAAGAGGGGAGGTGAAATCGTCTAGTGGCGCCACATTTACCAGGGAGAGAGGGGAGGGGTCAGACGAGACATCAAGTATTCACGTGCTCACCTTGTCTCAACCAATCACAATCGTTCATACAACACGTGATCAATTTAAAATGAAAAAAAAAAAAAAAGGTTGTAAATTTACCTTACATTAATTGATTGATTGGGTCAATTTGATTTCGAGGAACTTTTTTTTTTCCTACTTTGTATGAAATTTATTAAAATGGTTTCATATGGAATTTTGGAAATTATAAAATTGGTTTATGTGCACTCATTGTACTGTTATTAATTTTTGTCTATTAATTTATTTTAAATTTCAGTACAATATTTTATAATTTTTTGCTGCTTTACATAGAATTTATTTCACAGTAATTATGCAAGAAAATTTATCTGGAAAAGACTGTATGATTGGTTGATATTTTGATACAATTGACACAATTTGGTAATTTAAAAGACAGAAAAAGACATAAGTGCACCTTGAGACACCATGAACGCTTTTGGGCAGACCGTGAAGACGTTAAGTTGAAACAGGACCGATATTGACTGCATAGGTACGCTCTTCTCACCTTCCCCAATATTAAAATTAAAGCGGGCACTTGACGCTGTGGCTCTGACTCGTAATCGGATGGTCGTGAGTTCGGTACCGTCAAACTTTTCACAAGTTACAGTTGAAATTAAAGAACACACCCACTCGTGCATCCGGGAGGTGATAGATGGCATCCTCCATTAATTGCTGACCATCCTTACTGAGGTTTCCATGGTTTCCTCAGTCACAACCAGGCGAATTCTGGGATGGATTGCTAAAGACTATAATGGGCATCCTGGTTTGAAAGGGGCCTTCAAAATCCTAATAAGTAATTTGGGAGTTCGGATTCATGAAAAGCCGGTAAGTAAAATTCTGTCACTTATTGTGGCCAGTACATTACAACCGAGTTAAAAAAAACAAAAACATATACATTTCTATTATCTTGTTTTTATTAATTTCAGCAATATTCAAATTGTTCAGTTAAACGTTGAGTAATTTATATATTTATTAGCATCACTTCACATTAACGTAAGATTCCAAGGAGTGCATAGATGTGCATTAGATAACCCCAACAGAATTTGAAATTTTGAATTCATGAACTAATAGGCCTGTTCGTAAACCCTGCTCAGTGTACCCTTTCTACACCCAATCGACCTTATATCTTATGTACATAAGGTCGATTGGGTGCAGAGAGTGTACACCGAGCAGGGTTTACGAACATGCTATTTGTGAAAACATTTGATTTAAATAATGTGTTCAATAAATTAAATTTATAAATTTAGTACCAATATATTATTTTAATTTTGAAATTAAAAATTGTAATTTATATAAATGTAAAAAACATTTTTATAAAACATTTAACAATTTAAATAATTATTTTTTATATAAATTATTTTAAACTAGCAAAATTAAATCATTATGTTATAAATCTAGAAAATATAATACTTTAAATAATTTATGCATTGTGAAGCTCCAAATCAAAATATTCTTCCTCTGTAATATATATTCGTAATAGTGCAGTGTTTTTGCGAATATTTCATGATAGCATCAACAGGTTAAATGTATATCCTGAGATAGCATGAAATTTACTAAATCCTCCCAAGAACAATAAAAATGTTGTTTATGTAAAAAAAAAATGCATTTCGGACGGCAACCGTAAAAAAAAAATATTGAATCTAAATTACATTACATCTAAATGCACTATTTTGTTTGATTTAAAAAATATTTAAAGATGATTTTCACCTTGATATGTAATTTTAAAACCCCAAAATAATAAAATTCATCACAATCATAACTTAATTGTCTTATTTATAGAATTCATGAAATTGCCAATATACAACTTTTGCGCATCCCCGTGGTTTATACAGATCGATGCTAAAAGACATTCAGGATATATACAGTCAAACTAATGTTATTTCCACTGAAAGTACAGGTTTCTCTCCTTTATTTTTGTAATTAGAGCTTGAAATTTAGCAAGTAGTTTTCATAATGACAATACTTGACATGTTCGCCAAATTTCAGATCTCAGACTTGAACAGGAAGGTCAGAAAGTACTCAATTCCGGTTGAAATGTAAAATTAATTTGACTGTATCAACTGAACACGTGATTTCAGTGACACGTGACATCAGAGTTTGTGGGCGTGAAGATAAGAGGAGCGCTGGGGGGGTTATGTAACTTGTGGTAGTTCAGCAAGCGGCTTTTTATGATGTAACAAAATGGTGTGCTTACATAGTACTGAAATGTGTGAAAAAACCTACCCCAATAAAAATTGCGACATTTCTTTTATAGTATTTTATTAGTTTGCTATTAGAATTAGAAGTTTTTTCCCCCCCTTCCCCCCCCCCCCCTCTCTCGCTCTCTCTCTCTTTCTAACCTTACAATATTGCAACATTGTTTATTTTGATTTCAACTATATATTTTATACGATTTGTTGATATTTTGGCGCTATTGACACATTTATTTTATAGTCATGTGAGTCATGCATGTGACATATTAATATAAATTACAATTTGGATTTCAACAATCAATCTTTGACAATATTTGTAAAAAAAAAGGAAAGTTTTGTTTACATTATTATTGTGTGGCTGTATCACTTTATTGACATTGCATATATTTTTATGTATATTATTTTATTATAGAAATAAATTGAATATATTCATCAATGGACAACATACACCTTGGCTTTTTTATTGCAGAAATTCATAATGGGCACCAAAATAATTAAGCCACTGAGATTTTTCTGAGGAGGAAGTATGGACAACATACATGAAGTTTTTTTATTGCAGAAATGAATAGAGGGTACCAAATTATGCCACTCTGAATTCTTTTACATTTTTTTGAAACCCAGAACTATTTTTAAATAATTATTGAAAGTGCGGCCACGCCCCCTGGAGGCGTCAATAGGCGTCCAGTCTCTATCCTTTTTATTAAGGCTACAGGGGTGCCAACTGAAATCACAGGACTTTCAATAATTATTTAAAAATAGTTCCGGGTTTCAAAAAAATCTGAAAAAATTCAGAGTAGCATAATTTTGTACCATCTATTCATTTCTGCAATAAAATTTTTTCATGTATGTTGTCCATTATTTATTAACTGCACCGTCACATCATTATGTGTCACCAGGGGGTGTGGCCGTACATTCAAAATTGTTTTAGAAATTGTTCCCGGAGGAAAATAAATTAGATTAATGTTAATTGATACCTTGCAATAAAAAAATTTATCATTATGTTGTCCATTAGCAATGAAATGACTAGATTCTTTTTCAATCCATCTTGTTTTCTTAATATTTTTTGCAATGGAGTATCGTCCTCAATTTTTTTTATTGCAGAAATGGATAGAGGGTGCAAAGTTATGCTACCCTGATTTTTTTTTTCAGATTTTTTTGAGACCTGGAACTATTTTTAAAAAATTATTGAAAGTCCTTTTTGTGACGTCACGCGGCGGCAAGTCCTATCTTTTTCTTAAGGAGCGGCGTCTCGTGACGTCACGAAAAGGACTTTCAATAATTTTTTAAAAATAGTTCCCGGGCTCTAAAAAATCTGAAAAAAATCAGGGTAGCATAAATTTGCACCCTCTATCCATTTGTGCAATAAAAAAATTGAGGACAATACTCTAGTATGCAATGTGAATACCAGACTTTTAGTAATACATTTATCATGCCTAATAAAGTTTTTTTTTTTCTTTTAAATTCGAGTAATACTTAATTCAATTTTAAATTGATTAAAACTCCCTATATCATGTAAATTTCCCCAACTACATCTGAATGTTATATATAATGTTAATTAATCTTCGTTTTCAATTTTAAATTAAAAGAGCAAAAAATATCCAAGTATTTAATTGAATTTGTAAATTTCTGCATGTAAAGTAATGGCTTTCAACTTTATTTATAAAAATTTTGAAAACAATAAATCCGTAATACGTATTAAATATTGTTTATTAAAAAAAAAATATCCACAAATAAATTAATGTAATATAAATTTTTTTTTACTAAAAAAATATATAATTACAAATTTGAAGAATTTTTTTTTTTTTTTAAATATAATGAGATACATAGGTCGAGTTATTAAATTTATTGACAAAATATTAGAGGTAGCGGTCGATGTAGATTTAATGAAGAGTTTAATGTGAAATCTTAAATGATAATTATAGTTATGGAAAAATATTAAAAAAAAAAAAAAATAATAATAACAAAAAAAAGTATAGTATAGGGATTTAACTAGTGGAAATGCATGGACAAAATTGGTACTAAAAAAATGTGTGCTAAATCGGTGTTATCGTATGTTTATATACATTGCTTAAGCACGAATCGATTAAGCCTACATTTTTAGTAACATATTTCGACTCGCTTTAACCCGGGATCTATGATAAAGTGGAGTTAAAGTGCTTTGTGAATGCCTTGCTAGAAAGGAACTTCTATCGAAGAATACTTAGGTGGATCGCACACTGCTTCGTATCGCATCGTATGACTTTGTGTGATAAAAATTTAGAACCGGTTCTAAATGAGAAATGTACGATCGCATGCGATACGAAACGAAGCTGTGTGTGCGAGTACACCTGATCGCATAGGTTCTTAATTTGTTATCATACGCTGCGATATCACGCGATTCTGTGTGAGATCTACAGCTTTTCCGAGGAATCTAGTCTCTATACCAGAGTTGAAATAAATTTCATCTTTTCTTCGCTATTAAACTCTCCTCTCGTCTAATCTCCTCTTATTTTGCAACATTTTAGAGAAAAAATACGAGATTTATGCGTATTTTGCCGTCTTCTTGAACATAAAATATTGTCTCTATTTCATCCTCACTTTGAGCGAAGATGATGTGTTTTAGAGGTAAAAAGATTAGGTTTAGACGTGTAAAGGATGAGTTGAAGACGTAATTTTTCAACTAGGGTATACACTATATAAAATATCTACATACTATTATAGTATATATACCTACTTTATTCAACATGCTTCAATCATACTGCGATCTAGCAAGAAAGACACAATTCAATTTAAAAAGACTTTTATTAGAAAAATCACATTACATCATACAATTCAATTCAAAAAGGTTTTTATTAGAAAATATCATAGTACACATAAATGGTCCCTATATCCTGTCCACGTGTTGCCTACACCCGCGCGCACTACACCCATGCTGGTCTGGTTGCCAGGTAAACGACAAACCTTGGCCTTGTGGTGCAGAAATACCCCCCGTGCGTCACACTCGCAGAGGGTGGAGGTGGTTAGTGGGACTCAAGTGTTAACATTGACTCGGAGTCCAGGAATAGTCCACATTATCACATAGTACTTTAATATTTGTAATCAGAAAACTTGAGTTCGATCCCAGGCACAGCTGGAATTTTTTTATATATCTGAAAGATAATAAAATTGTATCCTATATTAACTACCGAAGTAAAAATGAAATGAAGACAATATTTCTAAAATTTTATACTCAAGAATAGAAAAAAAATACGTAATCTCGTTTTTTTTTTCTAAAGAATGGTGCAAAATAAAGGTGGATTCAGATGGCGTCAACAGCGAGGCGACGCGATTTTGTCACACAAGCTGATGTGAAATCCTATGTGGCAGTTAAGTTAATTCGCCATTGCGACGGCGAATATCGTGATAAATTACGATGCTCTTTTTTTTAATCGCCAAATATGGCTGCTAATGGATGTTACAGCAAGTGCGCATTTTTCGCTTCACGTCGCAGGTTGGAAATTGCCATGCGAATTCGCCTTAATTAATGCGATTTCGCTGCCGCAACCTCGCGAATTTGCTCGCCGCATAGGATTTTACAGCTTGTGTGACAAAATCGCGTCGCATCGCCGTTGTCGCCATCTGAATCCGCCTTTAAGAAGGAAATATACGAGAGGAGAGCTTAATAGCGAATAAAATATGAAATTTCTTTCAACTCTGGAATATAGATAGTAAACATGTGATCCTTGAATATTGGCTGACTGGTCAAACAAAGCGCACTGGCAACAATTATTATCAACAGTGTGAGGGAGTTCTTTGACCGAGTGACGTCACTAGAGGTCACTGCTAATTGGAAGCGACCGCGACGGTCAGGCGACATACGAAAGATAATCAGCGAGGAGGGAGAGAATTTAATAAAGCAAAAAATCTGTTTATATAAAGTGCATAATTGATTAATAATTAAAAAATAAGTTAAATTAGTTCATTAAACATGATGATATATCGTATATCCCAAATAATGAACTATCTGCCTACCACGATTTCGTTGCAATAATGGACTATCTGCTATTTCAGATGAGCGCAATTTATAAGCTGTAAAACCGTATAAAATGAAGCTCATTGTTGCGCTTACAACTCATTATTGCAACGATATCATGGTAGGCAGATAGCTCATTATTTCGGACGAGAGATTATATTATTCAATTACTAATTTATCCGAGTTATACACTGATGTATATAAAACATAATATACATCAAACATAATATACAATATGTTCGTAAATACACAACCAGAAATAATCTATTATTATTGATAAATCTTTTTTACATTTAACATATTAGGATCATCAATAATAATAAATTATTTCTTATTGTGTATTTCAGAACAGACCTATTATTTCATGTAGAAAAATTCATTGCCAGTGCCAAAGTTAGATGGCCCTTAACCCACAGGGACATGGGGCGGGAAAAGTCATTGGGCCCAATTTGGGGGCAGTTATTGCCCACTCAGAAAAAAATGGGGTAAAGGTGCACACCTAAAAGTTATTATATTTTTCTCCTAGCATTTTCTCTCAAATATATTTTTGAGCGTAATCGTGGTAAAACGATGTAGAAATAATTTTTAACAATTTTTATGTCAATTTGGACAACAATAAAATTGCTTTAATATCCTCTTAACTACTGTATATATATATATATATATATATGCTGTACAAAATTAGCAATGCAATGAGAAACAAAATAATTGAAAGATGCATGCAGCATGCAGTATTAGCAGAGATTTTATGGTGTACAATGTAAGCTCTTTGGTATTATATAGATATTAGTATTACAAGTATGCCATGCAAAATACTGTCAATTTGCAACTTTTTTTATTAATATTTAACCAGGTTTAATAAAGTCTATGCGGACGTAAATATTAGTCATATTTAATCAATTATTTTTTGAAGCCAGAAATGCAGAAAAAAAATATTAATAAATGGTACATAAAATATATATTATTATGTTTCTGATATTTTAAAATAAAAATTTTATTTTTGTATTTTTTTATTGTATTAAATTTTTATTTTAAATTATTTTTTATTTTTATATGTAACAATAAGTATAATTTATGTTTTTTAAATTAAAAAAATAGATATGTATATTTATATTTTTATATAAGTTTTATAAATAAAAAAATTGTTACAGTCATATAAAATAATAAACACATTTAATTAAAAATCAGTCCCCCTTTTTCTCCCAAAAAGAATAATATAGTTTAAAAATCCAATAATTACCTGATTGTTTGCGATTAAGCTCCCTCTTTCATGCGTTAGGAAGATTCGAGTTAGGGAATTTTAGAACTAGATTAAAAAACGGCACATGGGGGAGTTTTAAAATAAGATCTGCATAAATTATATTTTTTAGAAAAAAAAAAAATGTATTTATTTAATAATTGGGTGTCACAAAGCGTCTGATTTTACAACTTTATATTAAACTCATCATGGAGACTTGTGCCTTGACATCTTGATTGTGAACGGGTTAGGTGACATTATAACGAGACGGAGGGTAACGAAGCGTGTCATTTGCAGTGGCTCCTAGCTGGTTGGCAGCCAACACCCGTAACTCAACAATCCGCGGCTGTGTATACAGTCTGTTTACTTAATAAATTAACATCTCGTTAAGAATAACCTGACCAAGCAAGTTCCAGCATTTGCTGTGGTGACTAAGGGAACCGTAGAAACCTCAGTCAGGACGGACACCTCTACTTTTTATCAATGGACCAAATTGATGTCCAAAGCCTGGGGAACCACACGCAAATGCATCACTGCACTGGGTGAAAAGTGAGACGAATTTACCCCAAAGAGGGAGCAACGTAATTTTTACTTGAAAACGGTCACCCATCCAAGTACTAACCACGCTCGACGTTGCTTAACTTCGTTGATCAATGCACTGCGTCACGATCATATGATAATCTCAATCGAATGATCCTGAGTTCGATCCCAGGCACCATCAATATTTTTAAAATGATGTTTGCAAAAGAACACCCAATTTTGTATATCCGCGGTAAGTGATTGATGACATCCTCCATCAACTGCCGACCATCCTGACTGAGGTTTCCATGGTTTCCTCAGCCTCAACTAGACGAATACTGATATGGATTGCTATAGGCACTGTTTAGAGAGGGATACACAAAATTCTCTCAAAATCAACCATTCTAGCCAAAGTTTACACCGTTCCCTCATGCGTTTCAAGAAAAATCCGCATATATAGCCTGTCCAAAAACTGTATATTTTAAAAAAAAAATCTGTAAATGTCATGCATAGACCACTACATCTGAGATTTCCATGGTTCCCTCAGTTCAATAAAATAGACACAATATTTTTCTTGACAAAAATTGTTTTAGTGTTACACTTCCATGAAGATTTTTTTACATTTGTTTCTTTTATAATTGTGATGACGTAAATGATTTTTTTTTTTTACACTGGTTTTACTTACCATTGTGAACTTGTTATGACAAGGGCTCGTCTAAACCTGTCTGTTCGTCTTCGTGGAGCCGTCTGCTGTCACGCTCTTACCTCACGTTCACACCCATCTTTGTACGACCTGGGGCGACCTGGCGAGAAAACTTTAGGAAAGTGGAGGAAGTTAATTATCATGTTTCCCTTTGTGGAATAATTAATTTTTTTAAATGTCTTTTTGATTTTAGTTTATATCTGTTCGAATAGGGACTTCAAGTCAGCTGATTTTGCGATGTTCCCACCGTCCTATCCAAACCTATATATGTAAAAGAAAAACTTGAAATTGCCTTTTTAGCATAAAAGAAATTTTTTAAAGGAAAATAAGTTCTTTATTCGTTATTAAAATATCCCTAAATGGGAGGGGGGCAAAGTCTTCTACTCGCACAATGGTTGTAACAAACCATTGTTTATAATGTCTGTCGCATGAAGCTTTTTTCATTGTTAAACATGGGACGACGTAGTGCCTAATTTTGCCACCAGAGCAGAGAACGTAATGGCATTGTTGGCGCTAGGCAACGGTGTCAACGTCATAATTAACGGTCATTTTCCATAACTTAACATGTAAATCAACAACCGTCCCATGTTTTTCCTTTCACGCGACAGACATTACACAACAATACTTTGTTTACTAACAACGAGCAGAAGACTTTGGAGGGGGGTAAGAGATTGTTTCAAATTATTAGCTTTAATAGTTACTGAGAAAAATTCAAATTTTCCAACATAGTGGCTTATGGAGAAAATTTTCCTGCTGGGGAACACTTAACGACTATTATGTTTATTTTTCTTTGGCGCATTAAATTTTTCTTTCTGAAGTATATAATTACAAATTAGTTCTTTACGATTATATTGATTTGAGTTGTACATTCTTGAAACTTGAAATTATATTAGATATTAATATAGCTGTTCAGCCAGGAGAATCAATTACCAGTCAATTACTACACTAGCGCAATTTACCATTTAGAGTTTTTTAAAATATTTATGAAAATTATTTCACGTTATATATGCAATTACAAATAAAATGCATGTATTTAAGAAAGTAAACTGTAATTCAAATTGTTAATATTGATAAATTGTAAATAAAAATGTCAAAAAAGTATTTCTAATAATTTTTTTATTAATTATTATATTTCATTTATTTTGTAATATTAATTTATATATTTTCGTAACATTTTTTCAAAACATGATTTAATTTTTGTTTATTTCTTTTGTTATTATTGGCATGTATACCACATATTAAATTATAATTATTATAAACAATTCAATTGTTAAAAACGAATACTGCCAACTCCATTGATGCATAATATATGATAAACATAAAAATGGTAAAATAGGTCACAAAAAAGTGTAAGTGTAGACCTGTTTTTTAAAAAACATTTTTCTTTTTTTGTGGGCGTTTTTCTAATCTTATTTTTTTTCAGGTAAAAATGCTTGTAAGTAATATTCTAAGAGTACATTACCAGTACTCGTGACTTCTACATAAACCTGACATCATTCCATGTTAACAGATACGATTATGAGCCTTATGTCAAACTTTATTATGACAGGCGCCGGAGACAAGCTTTGCCATGCTTAATGACTTCTCAGCTAATCCAGAGCGTACTTGATTAGGTATCAAGTACCTAATCAAGTACGCTCTGGCTAACCTGCTTTGTATACCTGCTTGCATGGTACATTCGACGCCTTGGAATATTTTCATTTGCAGCATTATTAATCAACATGTCTCGTAAAGGTGGATTTTCATGGGCGATTTCCAGCCTGCGACTCGAATAAAGCGCACTTGCTGTAACATTCATTAGCGGCCATATTAAGAGATTAAAAGAAAAAGAGCATCGTAATTAACGCGATTACCGGCGAATTCGCCGCCGCATTAGGATTTCATAGCTCTTAAGGCGGATTCAGATGGCGACAACGACGATGCGACGTGATTTTGACATGTATGCTATGAAATCCTATGCGGCGGCGAATTCGCCGGGAATCGCGTTAATTACGATGCTCTTTTTCTTTTAATCGCCAAATATGGCCGCTAATAAATGCTACAGCAAGTGCGCATTAATCGCGTCGTGTCGCATGATAAAAATCGCCATGTGAATCCACCTTTACGTCAAATCGCGCCGCATCGCCGTTGTCGCTCATGAAATCCACCTTAAGAAAAACACAGGGTATTGTGATTAGCAAGGCTGCAAGTAGGAAATATTCCAAGGCGAAGAGTGTACATACAAGGCGTATTCTAATGTACCCGAGTGTAAATAATTTTCATCTCTCTCCTCTCATTTTGCACCATTTTAGATGAAAAAAAGAGACCTACATAACACGGAGGTCTCTCTGTATTGCCCTCTGCTGATGAACACATTACCCCAAGACAAGCAGCTCCTACCTTGCCGGCTGGCTGACTCGCTTGCTGCCGGCGCCTACCTGTCAAGACGTCCTCGCCACCTTTCTCACGTTACAACCACGCCCCTTTCTGTCAAACAATAGCGCACGAGCTTTGAATGAGTGTATGAGTTGTATGTGAGATTGTTTTCTGTTAGGGGGTGAAACCGCAAAATAAGTGTCCTAAATTAA
This sequence comes from Siphlonurus alternatus, assembly GCA_949825025.1. NCBI lineage: Eukaryota > Metazoa > Arthropoda > Insecta > Ephemeroptera > Siphlonuridae > Siphlonurus > Siphlonurus alternatus. The sequence goes on along the minus strand of OX463786.1, from coordinate 6,473,702 downwards.
GATAGCAAGAGGTGTATTTGTACACCCCACCATGAAGTATTTTTGTATTGTTTTATTATGCACTTCGACATAAGGTCAATCAAGTGCATATTGTATACATGCACCTCTGGAGAGAACGATCTTTACTTTTGTCTCACTTGTTAAATATCAACTAAGCATTATTTGTACTTCATTGAGACGAATATTTTGATACTGAATATTATAATATCAGTGTCTAAATAAATAATTCCCAAATACTTTTGCTTCTAGACATACTTTTTGCCTTCTAATTTGAATTTAAAATCTTTAAGGTGGATTCAGATGGCGACAACGGTGATGCGACGCGATTTTGTCACACAAAGCTGTGAAATCCTATGCGGAAGCGAATTCGCCATTGCGGCGGCAAATATCACGTTAAATTACGATGCTCTTTTTTTTTAATCGCCAAATATGGCCGCCAATGGATGTTACAGCAAATGCACATTATTCACGTCGCGTCGCAGGCTGGAAATCGCCATGTGAATCCGCCTTAAATGAATTTTTCATCTTCAAAATTTCAATTATATTTATTTCTTTGTAGTACATCAGTTACATGCAAATGTCGGGATGGATTGCAAGACTGTGATCGCCCCCGTGATGGAAGAGCAAGCTAAAGTTAGGATTTCGGAAGGTTCGGGGTTTTAAACTTAGCGAGTATAAGTATAATCGAAGTACCTTAAGTAGGGTTTGGTTTTTGAAGTAATAAAAATTACATCACAAGTTATTGAAGTTATAATACAATATTCCTCTTGCTATATAATTTAAAATTTCACCTTAGGGTTAAATTATAATATATTCAACAACAAAAAGAGCGTTTTATATTCAGGAAAAAAAAGCAAAAAGCTAACTTATTCATATTTTTTTATGTATAACCTATCTACTCAATTCAATAATATGGATTGGAGAATTGGTTATATTTAAAATTAATAAGAAAAACATTATAGAGAACATATAATTTCTGAATTGAAATAGAAAAAAAATATAATATTGTTAATTTATAATATTGTATTATACAAATTTATACAATGTAAAATAAATTCTAATAAAATAAAGGTAGAAGCCTAACATGTATATGTAATTTAACGGGATATACTTTATAAAACAATGCAATATAATTATCTTGTACTATATCATTACTACTGTATTGTATTTTGATTATATAGATAAAGAAATACTCGTTTTTAGTAAGTTCAAAAAATGCACATTCAGGAAGAGAAATTGTATCAAATTGAGATCTAGTTAACTTTTTGTCTTATTTTCAGTAATACTTTGGTCTTACAAACCAGTACATAAATGTAGTTACAATTGTTTTTATGTAAAAATTAATGCAGGAAATAAGTACTTGTAATTTTAAATTGTATACAATTTGCTTATAAATCACCTCATAACAAGTGTAATTTTATGTTCGCTTCACTTAGATGAGTTTTCAAATATTATGCATATGAAAGTATATAGGAAAGTTGTTTTATTTGTTATATTATTTTAGTATGCATGGCATATTTAATATTATTACTGAGCAGTTGAATTTGTAGCTCAATTTCTTGGAAAACTGATGGAAAAATTAAAATAAGAAATAAAATATAAATTTGAACGAAATGTTTATTTTTGTACTTACTTTTTCTCTTTTTTATTTTAAATAGCTTACTATAATTTTGTATTAAGTTAATGCAATTCAGATCCGACCGATATGGCCTATCCCATAAGGGGCCTTGGTTTATTTGTATTCTGATTTAATAAAAACACTTATTAAAAAATTATTAATTTATATTCAAAGTTTTGATAAAATGAGTGCTAAAAGATTTTTCCCAGTACATTGCGTCTCTCCTTCAGAATAATAAAACCAAGTTTGAAAATGTGTCATCTTTTATTCACTTTTAATCTCTTTTCTCGTCTTTTTTCCCCTATTTTGCACCATTTCATTGGGAAAAATACAAAATTACGTCTTCTTTCCTCTTATATTGAGCATGCGATTTAGAACAATTGTCTTTTTCATCCAAATTTTGAGCAAGGATGAAATAAGATGTGTTTTTGATGTAAAAAGACGTAATAAGTTTAAGTTTAGACGTGTAAAGGACGAGTTGAAGACTTTTCAATTTTCAGATGTCTGTCTGCAATAATGTGTATAAAACCAGATGAAAATATGCAATTATGAGATTATAAGTAGAAGGTAGCTTGACGAGGGACGATAGCTAATACAGAAAATATTTTTTTAAACATAATTGAATAAAGTAACTTAATGAGAATTAAAAATAATGTCACTAAAATAAACTTCAATTTTTGTTGTATAAAAAATTAAAATTGTTATTTCAATTTTCAATTTTATAACTTTATTTCATTATTACCCATGTAACATATGTCGGATAAACAACGCATTCCATTGGATGTTTTGGTCTTGGAAATTTTGAGTTGCTTAAGATACGTTGCGAAAACAGAAAAGTTACGTTTATCACAATTATACTTAGAATAATGAAAAAATATAAAGAAATGTAAAAACTTATTTAGCTGAAGTTAATTATTCACTTCTTGATTTTTTTTTTCAATTTTTTTTTTATAAAAAGGTGAGTCGCCAATAGGTATATCATACGTTATTAAATCATATCGTAAGTTATGCATAAAATCGCAGGTTTAAACGTTTATATACGGTATATATATATATATATATATATATATATATATATATATATATATATATATATATATAATATATATATATATATATATATATATATATATATTTATATATATATATATAATCATAAAATTGCAAGTGATTTTATTTTAATTTTTTAATTTAAATTTCACTGAATATTTATATTTATTATTTTGTGAAACTAATATTAATTTATTGATCAGATTTACACCAAATTTTTTGTAAATTTTAAAGTAAATATACTACAATTGTAGGAAATATTTTATTACACACAATAAATTTAGTTTCATACAATTGTAATATATTTATTTAAAATTAAATATTTTAATGTCCAGATTAGTCCAGATCAATTAATAAATTTATATTTGTATATTATATGTTTATTTATATTATATTTTAATACTACTGCTGTATTGCAAGTAATTTTTATTTTGCCGCTGTATTTTTTAGATGCATATAGACCGGTAATAACAATTGTTTACCTCTATGATGATTTATAAGAAAAAGATACGTTCAAAATTATCACACTTTTCGCGGCGTCAACAGAAAAAGTGTGTGGGTGGGTTGGCTTGTTGGTTTGAGGAGAGAAGAAAGGGGACATTATAACAGCGAGCGAGCGTGAAAGATCCTCGCCATGTGTGGTTTTATGTCTTTCGGGCATTCCAGAGCGATCACGTGGTCACACTTGATTGAGGAGAGGCAGGCAGGCTGAGATTTAGCTGGGAAGATCTGCTTGCAGCGGGTCCAGCTGACGGTGCGGTGACGTAACCCGCGCCGCCCGCGCGCGTATTGTGCCAGTTTTCCGGCCGCCTTGTAGTGTTCGGATGTGATATTTCGTGTACTGCAGCATTGAGTTGCTATATTATTTATTCCTGCATTGTTTTTCCCAGTGATAGAGTGAAATAATGTGTATAGTACAGTACAAATTAGTGACAATGTGATATAAAAGCCAACCATCGAAATAATTTTTTTCCATGGTATAATTAACATTTAATTTTCCTTCAATATAAAAATTCAAATGTTTCAAATTTGATATGCGATCAATTAAAATAAATACATTTCATAAAATAATATGATGCAATGGTATTCTTAAAAGTGAGCCAGCTAAATAAAGCTACTTTCGAAAACAACCATCTGAAGAAAAGGTATATTAAATATTATGCTAATGAAGAAAATGGGAATTGTAAACATGTCATATTTTAATAAAAAAAATGTAATAGCAACATATATGTGTTTCAAATCTTAGAATTTTTCTCATAATTTTAGTTCATATTGAAATGTAGTATAAATATGTAATAAGTCAAATAAGTGTAATATTTTATACAAAAAAATAAAAAAGTAAACTATTTATAGTACAAAAACCCTGCTTGAATAAACATAACTTTATAAGCTTCATTCTAATTTTTGAATTATTTTTGCTGTAAGGATTAATGACACCATTAGGAGTTATTCATAATTAAATAATTATTGCCCGTTGGTAAACGTTAAATACCTTGTAAATAAATATTTTTACACACAAAGATAAAGGATTTTTTTTTTTTTTTTTACTATAAACCTGATCAAAAATTAAATAAAATAGGATCAAGGTTTTTTACTTATTAATTTTTTAGTCTCTTTAGATGCTGATTTGACTAATTTTTCATAATTTTGACTAAAGCTTCCGCAGCAGACTCAATGATGTTCTTTAAAATAAATTCATTTCTTTTGTATTCTAAGAACTTGATCCTGAAATAAAATACTCCGAGGGGAGTTATGGTAGTATTATAATTTTAATAATTTTGCATCAGTCACTGAAAAAATAGTAAACCTATATATAAGAGGAAAGATTTATATAGGCTACATTAGGTTAGTTAAAAAGGAAACAGCATAAAATTTTGGGGTAGAAACCCCCCAATCTGAGGCCTGCTCGCTCCCTCCTCCTCCCCCCCCCCCCTCCGTTTCGAAAGGTTTTTTATTGGTTGTGGATTAGTTTTTTTAAACGATGTTTTACGAAACGTTAATTCACCGGAAAAACCCCGGTCCTAGGAAACCTCATGAATACGTTGTGTCACAACCGATATAAAGCGCTTCCGTGGATGGATAAAAATCGCATTAATAACATTACTTTGTTATATGGGTAATATCATACTTTTTTATACATTTTTTTTATACAATTAGGTTTATTTCTTTTTATTTTTTTTTTACAATAGAATGTATATTATTATTTTACTAATATAATTTTTTAATTCTTTTCTTCATTATGCAATTATAGTGATTATTATAGTTAATAAAGTTGTGGAACAGGGTAGCAAGGCGAACGAAATTAGTAATTGCTTCTTCTCATCATCTGCCATTTTTATATTATACTAATTGCGAAATGGAGATTCAATCCATATTTTATAATGGCACCATTATGTGAATAATGTCTTCTTAAAAATATATGAAAATAAAATGTTTGAAACTTTTACTCATGTTGCATTAAAAAAAAGTAAAGGCAATTTTATAATTGTATGTAAAATTGGACTCAGTTTAAATTATTATTCTGAATCATCTAATGACAGTTTGAAAAGTTCATTATTATGTAATACTTACAATTTTATCAAAGAATTGGTGTGAATATTCCTAATCTCTGATTTAATTACAATATAATTAAATTATTGATATTTCATTTCACTTGCATGAAAAATGTAATGAAAACATTATGTACATCCTAGTGGAATTAAATTTATTTTATTAAAATAACTTTTGTTTTGTTTTATAGATATCTTCATATACACATTTATAATAAGGAATCGTTGAAAACTTTTTTATATCAATACCCTGTACTGATAATATTGATAATTCATTGCATATTTTTCATTCATGAATCGAAGCTATAGGTAGGTATGCACCTCTTTACAGCACAAATTTTACTCCTGCCTCAGTTGCTAGAGCTGCAGCTATGATTGATTAGAGATGCAGACTTACAATTTTGGGAGATGTAAGAAGAGCACCCAGTCTATCAATATCAAGGGAGTTTTGGTTCACCACACCTCCATAGACTGCGTGGTAATGCCTATAAACAAAGCAGCAGTATAGTTCATGGTGTCCAAAGATGTACATCATACAGACTGTATATATTATAATATATATTATAAATTTTGATGCATCTATATATTCAAATATCTAAAAATAATATCATAAAAGTAGTTATGCATCACTGATTTTAATGTCAACTAATTAAAATAATCGATAAATAATCTGTGTGATATTATTTATATGAAACTACTTTACAAGGCACCTAGCAGGTACAGTACTAGACAAATTGAACGTTACTCCTTCCTCGTATACTTCAAGACAAAGGAATTATACTTGCAATATTTCTATTGGTTAAATACTTTTTTGTTGACAATGGACAACATACATGAAAAAATTTTATTGCAGAAATGAATAGAGGGTACCAAATTATGCTACTCTGAATTTTTTCAGATTTTTTTTGAAACCCAGAACTATTTTAAAATAATTTTTGAAAGTGCAGCCACGCCCCCTAATAGGCGTCTTGGTCCTATCCTTTTTATTAAGGAGTCAGGGGTGCCAACCGAAATCACAGGACTTTCAATAATTATTTAAAAATAGTCCCGGGTCTCAAAAAAATCTGAAAAAATTCAGAATAGCATAATTTGGTACCTTCTATTCATTTCTGCAATAAATTTTTTTCATGTATGTTGTCCATTACACGGTGTCCTATTCTTTTTGTCAATAGCTGTACATAATCTACCATCTACTTATAAGATGTGCTGCATATTTCTAACAGAGAATATACTCAGTTAATTCTTTGCTTATAATATGCATGGTGTACAACGGGACACACCTCTTTCTGGTGAAAACACAAGCTGCATGGCTTCTTTAGTACTTGTCTACTTCACGCCTCGCTGCATTGTAACGAGTACACTGATAAAAATTGTCTGATAATTACAATGTAAAAAAATATTGAATATTTTCAGAATTTAATAATGGACATTTATTATTAATATTATTTTGTACTGCAAATACACAATCAGAAATAATAAATATTTACGAACAGACCTAATTGCTTCATAAATTAAATGAAGAGATAGGTGATTCATAAAACATTTTTATCAATGGACAACATACATGATTTTTTTTTTATTGCAGAAATGAATAGAGGTTATTAAATTATGCTACTCTGAATTTTTTCAGATTTTTTTTAGACCCAGAACTATTTTTAAATAATTATTGAAAGTGCGGCCACGCCCCCTGGAGGCGTCAATAGGCGTCCAGTCTATATCCTTTTTATTAAGGCTGCAGGGGTGCCAACTGAAATCGCATGACTTTCAATAATTATTTAAAAATAGTTCCGGGTCTAAAAAAAATCTGAAAAAATTCAGAGTAGCATAATTTGGTACCTTCTATTCATTTCTGCAATAAATTTTTTTCATGTATGTTGTCCATTTTATAAATTAGGGAGTTTAAATATAATAATAAAAAATATTAAAGAAATAAATGTCACAGCGCTAAATATTGCTTTTTTTATTATTTTAGTTGCTGCATATATAGGAATATTTTCACTATTCCGCGTGAATTAAGGATTGACTTCAGTTGACTGAGATCTCGGAATCAGCCCCCTTAAATGCTACAAGATTTGCAGAGATCTTAGAACTCACTATTAATAGGTGGCATGTAAATTTTGTAGCGAATCTGTCTTATCAGTTTTAAGAAAACAGAGGTAGAAGTTTAACATTGGCCTTATGGACGGAAACTGGAAATGGAGCTGTTGTGAGAAAACCACCCCCTTGAATCTGCTCAAAACATAAGCGATTAAAATTTCCTTTGACTCGCGTAGTAACTAAGATCAATCGTTAAATTAATAATAATAATAATTTTATATTCTTTCTTTTCCTTTTGGTGTGACATTCTTCCGCTGTTCTCAATTTTAAGAAACAATATTCTGTAATTCAGTGATGAAGGCTTAAAAGAGTGAATCACTATTTGCATAATCTCTATTCATTTGCTGTCGTATGGTTTAATTTATATTTAATTATGTTTTATTTATAATTTAATGATTTGTTATTTTACACTTATTTCTAAAAACATACTGGGCGCGATTCACGAAGCAATTAAAAGCAAGGTTTCTAACCACGTTTAACTTAATCACGTTTAACTAAGTGGTTTAACACGTAAAACAGGTAATTGCTGTAATTTAATTTTAAAATTAAAAATATTTATTTAAAAATTAAAATTAATTTATGTTCACGTGTAATTCCACGAAAACTATTATAAACAAACTACTATGTACATTGTCGCTGAGATGTAAATATACTTTATTAGGTTAATTCTTTCAATGTGGGATTAATTAATGTTGAATCTGAGTATTATGAACATCAGAGCTATGGGCACCTAAACATGGCATCTACCGTACATACAGTATACATTCATCTCTATTCATTTGCTGCAGGGAGGTTTCATGTAAATTTATCTTATTATTATGGCTTGTTTTAAATATTTCATTGCTACAATGTCATGTACTGTTACATAAACTTCCTCAAAAATCAATTGACCAAAGTAGCAAATTTTACTTCATTATTTCATTACAATGTTGTAATGATTTATATAAAAAATTACTTATATATATAATATATTATATATAAATAAATAGAAAAAAATAAAATAAAACATGAAATATTTTTTTTTTTATTAATTGTTATTAAAAACATATTGGGGGCGATTCACGAAAAAGTTATCCAGGTTTTTATCCGCGTTTAGCTTAACCACGTTTAATCAGGTGATTTAAGGGTGCAAGGCCACCGAAGGCCACGGGGTAGACAGCGCCATCTCTTGACAAATTGGTTTTTAATTTCTTACGGGCAGAGTTTTTAGAGTATCGACTTGAAACTGAATTAAGGTATGGACATTGACACTTTTGATACGCAGTAAAAATTTCATTGTCGTAGATGAAACCAATTTTTAAATTCAAGCCCAAAACTGGTTTGGTTCCCGCTATTTACAGACGGGCGGGAACGGGCGGGAACCAAACCAGTTTTGGGCTTGAATTTAAAAATTGGTTTCATCTACGACAATGAAATTTTTACTGCGTATCAAAAGTGTCAATGTCCATACCTTAATTCAGTTTCAAGTCGATACTCTAAAAACTCTGCCCGTAAGAAATTAAAAACCAATTTGTCAAGAGATGGCGCTGTCTACCCCGTGGCCTTCGATGGCCTTGCACCCTTAACAGGTATAGTTAAACGTGGTTAAGCTAAACGTGGTTAAAACCTGGATAACTGCTTCGTGAATCGCGCCCATTTTATTTTGAAATTAAAATTTTTAAATACAATTTTTTTATATATTAAATCCAATGCCCCGTGCTATGGACATTTTAAGACGGCGGTGAAATGCGAGCTCATCTCGTGGCAACCTCAGTAAGTTGAGAAGGTGACAGAAGCGTGGTCAGACTTGGGCTCAATTTCATCGCTATGGGCAAATGTTGGTTGTGATTGTCGTCATGGATACTGAAGCATTAACTGTCGAAACAAATTAGGGTTTACTTTAATATAAGCTTATAAATTTAGCAAAGATTTTTATTATATAGGTGAAAATTAAAATAGAACATTATAAATAAAACATAATGATGTTTTTCATTCTTTTTGAATGGGTAAGATAATGGGCGTGATTCACAAAGCAGTTAGCCAGATTTCTAACCAAATTTACCTTAACCACGTTTAACTTTACCTGTTTTACATGTTAAACCACCTAGTACGTTAAACGTGGTTAGAAACCTGACTAACTGCTTCGTGAATCGCGCCCATAATATGCCTAATCTTAAAAAAATTCCAACACATGAAAATTATGAAACATATCTTAAAATGTTCTCCTCAACATTCTCTATCAGTAGCTAAAATATCAGGTGTACAAATTTGAGCTAGTTTTTGAGTTGTAAATCTTTAAAAGTGACTAATTTAACATGGAAGTTCCATTTCTCCACATGTTTCATATCATGTTTTTCAAAAATTTCATACGTGGGAATTTTTTTACATATAGTTAATTTGTTATTAGGTTTTTCGCACTCGATTTGCTTATATATGATTGCACATAAAAATGCATATTTACAGAACAGTGCATTATTTTTAGTCTATTACTATAATTTTAATACCAGATTAATCGATTTTAAACTTAAAAAATTTTATTACTAAAAACTTCTTGGTTAAAATTCATGCTATTTTCCTGGAAATCATCCCTCGTACTGATCGAGTGTATTAATTAAATATCTAAAGACATCGTATCCGCATTCATCACCATCTGTACACGCAGTAATAAATAATTCAAGCTACGATCATACCACCGAGATAAACCACAGTAATGCCGGCGTGGTCCGTAACTGATACCGCGCTATTTAGTCGTCGTAAGCTGATTATCTAACAAGTAGGATGTTTTTTTTTATAACATATCACAAGTAAAATCTCGTTTAGTGTAATGCCCTACTTGACAATTATCATCGGAGATCACAGAGTACGTTGTCTCATAAAAGAGTGTCTGGGAGTCTGAAAAATAAAATACCAAGCTTATCATTTTTTTTCTAACTGAATGTATAGTACCGACCTCAAAATTTTTTATTGCAAAAATGGATAGAGGGTGCAAAAATATGCTACTCTGAATTTTTTCAGATTTTTCTGGAACTATTTTTAAAAACTTATTTTGATGACGTCACGAGGCGCCTCTCCTTAATTAAGAAAAAGATAGGACATTAACGCCCGTGACGTCATAAAACGGACTTTTTAATTTTTTTTAAAAATAGTTCCGTCTCAGAAAAAGTTGAAAAAATTCAGAGTAGCATATTTTTGCACCCTCTATCCATTTCTGCAATAAAAAAAAATTGAGGTCGGTACTCCATTATAGCGACTTGGCAACGGAGAAATATCTTAACTCCATTGGCAAGTTGGAAGAAAATATCTTAACTCCATTAGTAAGTAAAAATTAAGTTAGGTTATTATTACATGCGCGTGCCTATGTAAAATATACTAATTCCATTTTTACTTATACCAATGTAGTTAAGATATTTTCTTTCAGCTTACCAACGGAGTTAAAATTTTTTCGCTACCATGACGATATATCTCTGAATGGTAAATTTCATTCTTTATTCTTCTATAAAAACATAAGTTTCAAAATCAGTTAATTTTATAGTGTTCCAATCGTTCTTTAATTAATTATGAATTAAAAAAAAAAATCAGATTCATATAATATATATTATAGTAAGGAGTTTGAAAAAATATAATTTTGATTCAAAATCAGAAGATAAAGCGATACTTTAAAATTTTAAATCAAAGATTATATTGATTGATTGAATGTTGTTACATGTTAACTAGATCTAACTTGACACGAACGAAATGCATGCTTTATGTAACCAAATAAAGTGAAACAATAATATCTCTTCCTAAAACAAACAAAATGTTTGACATGACAGTTTATTGAGAAAATTTTCCCTCCGGATTATCTTGATAAATATCATAATAATATATGCTTGCATCATAAATTAAATCTGTTACAATACGTAAACAAAAGACAGACTTCTTCACCTTATTTAGTATTATTTTACTGTAATGAAACTCTCTATATTTATTATTTATATTTGACTTTCACAAAATTAATTTATTTTTATATTATATTACTGAAGTACAATAATGTTATTGAAGTTCAAAAATATTAAAATTACTAAAGATTGCAAACATTTTTTTTTTAATTTTTTGAAAATCAATAATTTATATATTATATTTTGAAAAAAAAAATTAACTTATTAACAAAATATTCAGTTACAGAAACTTTTATATTATAATTTAATTCTTGTATTAATTTTTATATTGAGTGGCCACCTTATGCAGTTTGGAAGGGACACAAAATCTAGAGAATTTTTTGTAACGAAAAAAAAAAATTATTTTGATAACCAATAGATTTCAATTGTTCCCCGGCGGGCAAATTTTCTTCATAAACCACCATGTTAAAATATTTGAATATCTTGTCAGTAACCCTATTAATTTAAAAACATGTACCCCTGCCCCATTTATGAGTCTTCCGATAATGATTCAAGAACTTAATTTCCTTTAAAAAAAATTCTTTAACGATTAAACGATTAATCTCAGTTACTGCTGGAGTCAAAGAATATTTCCCTGCAAACGAATCGAATGAAATAAATTTTAAAAAATCGAGAATGTTCTAAAACTTAATCGCTTATGGTTTGAGCAAATTCAGTCTTACAGTTTTCTTACAACAGCTCCATTTCCGGTTTTCGTCCATAAGGCCAATGTTAAACTTCTACTTCAGTTTTCACAAAACTGATAAGACAGATTCGCTTCAAAATTTGTATACCACCTATTGATGGTGAGTTCCAAGTCTCCTGCAAGTTTTGTTGCATTCAGACGGTACGATTACGAGATCTCAACCTTCTGAGATTCATCCTTAATGATAAAAAAGCGATTTTGCTTTTTCTTTTTTTTTTACATTATAGGTTTAGATAGGACGGTGGAAACACCGCAAAATCAGTTTCCATTACCCTATAACAAGGTTAAGAAATTATCGCATTCAACTTAGGAGTTCATTATTTGTAAATATAACGTTGAAAATTTCTCTATTTTCAAATATATTTTTCATTGTACATGGTTGAGTAAACAACCAAACGTTAATTAGCTCGTTAGACTGACACAGCAGCGTGGTGATAAGGTGACCTTGTACAGTTGCCAAGTCTCGTGTTCGAGTCCGCTAAGTCACGTGCTTCGTGCACTTCAAATCGATGACTTGTACAGTCCCGGTCAATAAAGCTGGAACACTGAACATGAGTTCTGCCCCCGGGGGCGTAAGGAACTTTTAAATTCTAAAAAACATGTATGATATGTTTGGAAAAATATTATGTCAGCAGCAGCCAAGAACTGTTTACCGATCGGACTTGTAATGGGGTGACGGATTAAGGTAGAGATAACACCGATCAGCTGTTCGACGTACTCTCCTTTGATTAACATGTCACCTTTGATTAGCAAATTCACAAAAATTCTGATTTTTGTTTTAGAGGCAGATATTAGTGCCTAAAAACCATAGAAAAAGTTTCAAACTAATGTAACGAGCCGATTTTTTTTAATCAAGTTTTTGGTTTGTCTCTCCACGGGAAAGCCTTATGCTGAAAATTTAAAAAAAAAAAAAAAAAAAAAAAAAAAAAAAATCGGCTCGTTAAGGTAGAGATAATACAGATCAGCTGGCCCAATGCTAAAAAAATCCTATTCATAAAAATTCTGAAAAAAATTTAAAATGTTCTCCTCTACATCCCCTATCAGTAGGTAAAATATCAGGTATACAAAAACGAGCTAGTTTTCGAGTTATGAATTTTTAAAGTTGACTAATTTAACATGGAGAAATGGAACTTCCATGTTAAATTAATCAACTTTAAAAATTAATAACTCGAAAACTAGCTCGTTTTTGCATACCTGATATTTTACCTACTGATAGGGGATGTAGAGGAGAACACTTTAAATTTTTTTCATAATTTTTATGAATGGGATATTTTTAGCATTGGGCCAGCTGATCTGTATTATCTCTACCTTAAATTGTTTTAAAAATTTTCTTCTGTGGCTTTTAGGCACTAATAACCACCTCTCAAAAATATTTTAGAATTTTTGTGAATTTGTTGAGAAATGGTTTTTAGATGAAAATAAAGAAAATGATAGATATAAAAGGTAGGTATTAATTTGAAGAATGAAATGTAAGGATTAAAGGAAGACATGAAAGATTTCAGGAGCGGCACAGAAAAAATGATGTAACAGGTTCCAGCACGCCTTGAGGAATCATGTTAATCAAAGGAGAGTACGACTAACAGCTGATCGGCGTTATATCTACCTTAACTTTAAAACTGGATGCTTTTGCCTTTTGCCGCCAACACTACGCCATGTCTGAACCCTGTTACGTCACCCCGCTGACTTTTATAGCGCATTTGATTAGCCTAGCGTAGCTACAAAGGTTCCGCTATTAAAGGTGCCGTTTTGTTAGCCAGCTGTCAAATCTTTGACGTCTCCAAACACACCGCTCGAGCACGTGGCTTATTTTTCTGACTTTACCGAAGGTTGTCGATAATTATCGAGTATCGAGGTTCCTCAATTCTACGTCCTAAGCTGTCATCCCAGTATACAGTCTTCGGGCAGCAACGCAATCTGTTGTGTCCAAGAGTTGATCAGGTTTGTGAGGCGACTCATACATAGAAAGCAGTGTGCAATTAACAATTTACATTTATGCCCCCATATCATCAGTTCACTCGCAGTGCTGAACCGGCAACACTGTCTAATTATTGTGATCATCTAAACTCAGAGGAGGCAACAGAGTTAAATCTGACAGTGTTGCCAAATTAGCCAAGTGGACCGTGCTTACTTTAATACACCAGCATGTAAAGTGTCCCAGTCCTTATTTTCTAAGACTGTACAGTCAGTTCAATTTTTTTATATTCCCTCCAGAAAATTGACGTTTGTAGCAATAGACAACCCCCGATTTGAAACAATTTATTCACTATATATTGAGCTCTCTCCTCTTTTAATTCTCTCTTATTTTGCACCATTTTTTAGAGTAAAAGAGAAAAAAATACGAAATTACGTATTTTTTCCTCTTATTGTGTTTATAATGTTAGAAATTTTGTCTCCATTTCATCCTCACTTTGAGGAAGAGGACGTAAGATGTTTTTGAATTAAAATGACGTTATAAGATTAGGTTTAGACGTGGAAAGGATAAGGTGAATACGTAATTTTTCAACTAGGGCCTGTGAGAATTTTTGTTGAAAATTTGGATGCAGCACCTCAAGATCCGTATAAGTGTCAATTTTTTTCAGTTTTTTTTTAAACATTCTCAAAATCGAATGGAAATTAAAAGAAAAAAAAATCAGTAATAAATTAAATGTCTAGCAAAAATTATATTAAAAATATTCGTAGAAATTTAATGGCTAATACATAACTTAATTATATATATTAGGAATGATTCAGCACACGTTAAAGAACGATTGAAGACATGCACGTTTTTTTTTAAAGAAGCAATTTTCTTACCTGTTACCTGGTATAAAAAACACTTCTAAAGGAGAGCTTATAACGCTTGCTGAATTAGTGTTTTATGTATTAAAAAAATATAATAATATACTTTTTTAAATAAAAATAAAGTAATACATTCATTTCAATAACACTAATAATTCAAGTTTATCAACATATTAAAACACTGTACAGTCAAATTTATTTCAAATTCCCGCCGGAAGTAGCCGGAAATGAGTAGTTTCTGATCTTTTTGTTCATGTTCGATATTTGTACTTTGTGAACAAATCACTTCTCTTATTGCAAAGCTCTCCGTAAAATTTTAAACTTCAAATTTAAACAGGAAGGACAAAAACCTTTCACTTTTGGCTACTTCCGGCAGGAATATTAAATTAATTTGACTATAACTATACTGTATTTTATATAGATCCATGCATGTCATGCTTATTGTACATCATTTCAGCATGTGGTTGACAATAGAATTTATTGTTTCTTATGTAGGTTAACATGTTCGCTTGTCTTTATACCAATAATTGAGGCCGAGGTTACTAAGGTACAGTAAAATTTAGCAGTTCTTCCGGAAGTAGCCGGAAGTTAAATATTTTTACTCTTCCGGTTCACAGCTTGATTTTAAAATTTGACTATTGATATAGTGGGTGGGCCTCTAATTACTCCATTCAATATTTTGTATTTTATTACTTTTTTTTTAAAATTCAAACCCTATTAGGTACTTATACTAATTACTTACTACTTTGAAACCCCAAACCTTCCGTAACCCTAACTTGAGCATTTCGCGAGCTCTTCCGAAACGGGGGCGGCTACGGCCTTGCAATCCATCCCGGCATTTGCCTACGACTGAGGGAAACGTGGAAACCTCAGTCAGGATGGAAGCTGCAGATTTTATCAATGAACCGGAAGTGCAATGGTTCAAAGCCAGGGGAACCACATAGTGGAAAATTGCAACGATTTACCCCTGGGTGGGAAACGTGGTTTTTGAAAAAGTGTTGAAAATGGTCACCCATCCAACTACTAACCACGCACGCTCGGTGTTGCTTGTTTTCAGTGATCTGACGAGACCCGGTCAATGGCACTGCCCCGCGTGACACCGTCCAGAAATGGTGTATTGGTATATAACGAAGTTCAATAATAGTAATTTCAATGGAGTATCGACCTCAATTTTTTTTATTGCAGAAATGGATAGCGGGTGCAAAGTTATTATATGCTACCCTGATTTTTTTCAGATTTTTTTCAAACAATTATTGAAATTCCTTTTTGTGACGTCACGAGGCGCCTCTCCTTAATAAAAAGATAGGACTTGCCGCCTCGTGACGTCACATAAAGAACTTTCAATAATTTTTTAAAAATACTTCCAGCGATGAAAAAAATCTGAAAAAAATCAGGGTAGCATAACTTCGCACCCTCTATCCATTTCTACAATAAAAAGAACTGAGGTCGATACTCCATTGTCTGGATTCACTGGATTCAGCTGTGGGTATAATAGAAATATAATTAAACTATATTTAATTTAAATATTTCTGTAAATGCACCCCTAAACATCCTTCAAACCTCACTCATTATCCTTCCCTTCCACTGAAAACTTGTGGTTGGTTTATCCTTAATAATTTGGTTAATTTTTTAAAAAAATTTGCCTTCAATATTTTTTCGGATACCACAAGACCTGTAATAAAACAAAAAAAAATATATATGTGGTTTTGCATTTTTCTTCTACTTTATTTATTATTATTATTTTTTTTTTTTAGAAAATTAATATTTGAATGAGAACAATACATCCATATTGAAACATAAAATATACCTGAAAGGTATACTTAATAACCAGACAAGAAATGTATTGATAAATTATTTTAAATTATTGCTGTAAATCCATCTCATCAATTTTCTCTATATATACGTGTTAAGCTTCGTTTTTATAATAAAGGTTATTAAAAACTCTCTTCACTATACATTAATTTTCCTTTTAATAACCTAATTATATATTTAACATGAAAGATTTAACATATAGAAACAAGTACAATCAAGTATACTTGTAACCAAGGTTAGAATACTTAAAAAATCATTATTCCAACTAACAATCTTTGAACAAAATTCACCTCTTGGAGTTCTCATCTCTTTAGGTAAAAGTATAAAAGTTCACTTTGCAGAATCAAATAACGTGTCTTACATTATAATCTACTTAATAAGAAAATCCGGTTGTTAAAGTTCAATTTTCAATGATATAAGATAGCAAATTGGACCTTATGTGAAGGTGATGTAATATTACATTAATGTTACCTGGCGCCAAAGTGTCCGGTCTTTTACCTTTACAGTTTCACCTCGCCTTATATTATTTGACAGCAAAAGAAATGGCAATGTTTTATATAAACCGGTCTGTAAAAAAATTATTATTACAGCTTATATGGACTCAAATATATTTCTTAAACGTATGACATGTTTTTGTCTTCAAGAACGTATTGTTGGTTTATCTAAAAATATAATAGTAAAATATCTTAATTGTTTATTTATTTTTTGAAGAATAAAATTATTAATTAAAAATTTACCTATAAAATTTGTTAACTTTAATTTTTATTATTATTTTTTGTTAAGTATTTATTGAAAATTTTCATTAAAATATATGCAAATTATTTTAATTTAAATATAATGTAGAAATACTTATCACTTATAGAAGACATAATACGATCTGTTTTACATTTAAAGTACTTAAAATTGCAAAATATCGCTTGCAATTGAATGAACTTCAACATCGTAATTACTCAGGGAGTTTGAAACCCCGAACCTTCCGAAATCCTATCTTAGCGTTTCGCGGGCTCTTCCGGAACGGGGGCGGCAATCAGCCTTACAATCCATCCCAGCATTTGCCTGCAACTGAGGGAAACGTGGAAATCTCAGCAAGGATGGACGCTACAGCTTTTGTCAATGAACCGGAAGTGCAGTGGTCCAAAGCCAGAGGAACCACATATAGTGGAAAAGCGCAATGATTTACCCCTGGGTGTGGGAAACGTGGTTTTCGTTGAAAATGGTCACCCATCCAACTACTAACCACGCTCGGCGTTGCTTGACTTCGGTGATCTAACGAGACCCGGTCAAGCGCACTCCAAAAAGCAAAATTTTCAGATGTCAGTGCCATCTCTTGGTCCTTTATGTCCTCTATACTGTGTCAACACTAAAGTACCAGCCCAACACATTTCTGACACCATGTGTCTACTGGGTGCCGGTTTGCTCGGTAGATCATTTAATTTTTTTTTAGCAGTCCATACAACTTTCTTCCCGCTTTGGGAGAGCCAATTAAAAAAATTGAAATTCAGAAGAAAAAAAATATTGATTGCTAAAAAAAGATGATTTTTACTATATATGCAAAGGTGCATGATTGATGACGTCCTCCATTAACTACTGACCATTCTGACAGGTTTTCATGGTTCCCTCAGTCACAATTAGGAAAATATTAACAGTGATGGGTTGCTATAAGGGACTTTCATTGAATCTATTTAAATATTAACATCGGATCCATATACAAGGCCGGATAGGACATTTTCATTCGAATACAGTGTACTAACTCCGTGCCTAGCAACGCTAGACTGAGGTGTTGTGTTGTTTTAATTTATTCGAGTGACCTTGATGACATTGGGCTAATGTTTTTTGTTTCCCCTCCGTTATCTCTGAGCTGGATGTTCGCCACTTGATGGTGCTTATTTGGAGAACAAGCGGGGGCGTTGAACCCGTGATCATTGCCAATCTAATCTGCGAATATATTCAAGTACATAACGTTGGTAATATAATACATCGTGGAAATCAGCACGTACTGCAATGTTAATGTATATAAAATTATTAAAATTGTAAACAAATTTAAGTATTTACACATTGATTTCATACATATATATACATTTTTATTAATTATTTTATTTTATAAAATATTTTATTTATATTCTAAACTTCACTCATTTTATCATAATAGTATATAATTTATAAAAATTATACATAAAAATGATTTTTTTATAATTTCACTTCCATTCCATTGACAAAAGCTATGGCGTCCATCCTGACTGAGGTTTCCACTTTTCCCTCAGTCATATAAGACAAATGCCGGGATGAATTGCAAGGCCGTGGCCGCCCCCATTTCGGAAGAAGTCTTGAAATATTTAATTTAGGGTTTCGGAAAGTTCAGGGTTTCAAAATTACAGTTAGTGACCGAGTAATTATAATAAGTATGTAGAAGTACCAATTGCGGTTTGATAAAAGAAAAAAGAAAGAAAAAAAACTAGAGAGAGTGAGAGAGAGAGAGAGAGAGAGAGAGAGAGAGAGAGAGAGAGAGAGAGAGAGAGAGAGAGAGAGAGAAAGAGAGAGAGAGACTATAAAAGAGGGTTTTATTTATTGTGGGGAGGTTGTGCTATAACGAAGCTGCATTCCTCTATGCGACGTGCTGCATTTATATTGAATAATGATTTAATACCGAGCTTCTAACATATACCAGCAAGGCCCTTTATAATATAAAATATTATATGGTTATATGAGACTGTCAAGTAAAATACATTATTTATCTATCTATTATTTGCTCTTCTATTATACTGAATCTACCAGGTGTCTAGCTCTATAAAGTATACTGATGCCATGGTCGCAAGCAAGCTACTTTTAATATTATTTCATTTTAATACAGCTCTTCGTAAAAATGACTATTGCTAAGGATTTTGTGTTCTTTCAAAATGGAGCAATCTATCCCAGCATTCACTTAATTGTGACTGTGGCAGGCGTGGTGGGTTGAGGCGATCGCCCCCCCCTCCCCCCCAAAGGTGCTCCAAAATATATTAAAAGCAAAGTCTTCTACTCGCAATGGTTGTAACAAACCATTGTTTATAATGTCTGTCGCATGAAGCCTTTTTCATTGTTAAACATGGGACGATGTAGTGCCTAATTTTGCCACCAGAGCAGAGAACACAATGGCATTGTTGGCGCTAGGCAACCGCAACAACTTCAAAATTAACAGTCATTTTCCATAAGTTAACATGTAAATCAACAACTGTCCCATGTTTTTCCTTTCACGCGACAGACATTACACAACAATACTTTGTTTACTAACAACGAGCAGAAGACTTTGATTAAAAGTATTACCACCCCCCACCTGAATTTAACAAACATTGCGGGATAGAGCACCGCCTCCCCCTTCCCACAGAGTCGCGAGCTTAATCCGCCCCTGGACTAAGGAAATCATGGAAACCTCAGTCTGGATGGTCGGCCATTTTAGTTCATCCGAATACTTTTTAACTTACTTAAATCTATTATGCATTAGTTTGAAAAGGTAAAAACATTTCAATATTTTGCATAATAAGGAGATAGGTTAACGTTTATATTGTATTTTTTATGATTACTAGTCTTAAAGACAACCGGTTTTATAGAGCCGATCACGGTAGTGGAAACACAGCGTTTATAGATTGTAAAATGTAAATTGCTTCGTGAGTATCCTTAATATTTTGATAACACGGATGTAGTTTTATTATAGAAACAAATTTGAAATATTTTGATGTAAATGAAAGACATCAAGTTTAAATTATAAGCTATATTGGATATATTATAGCTATATATGATATAGCTATATTAGACTACAATTTTTTGTCGTAATATGTATCTTAATTTGAGTATTACTCTAGTGTTATTAGAAATATATTAAGGGGCATTCACAAAGCCTTAAGGCCACATTTAGGGCTCGATAATTTAAGACCAGAAATTTTGAGTGCATGCCTAAAATCGGGCTTTAAATTATCGAGCCCTAAATGTGGCCTTAGGGCTTTGTGAATGCCCCTTATTATGTTTGTTAAATTTCATCCTCACTTTGATCGAAAAATAAAGTGTGTTTTGAGGTAAAAAAAGGACGAATTCAGATTTATTTATTTTATTTTAATCTATATAAGATAATATAATTATATAATATATTCTTGAGCTATCATACACTACAAATCACAAACTATACATTATCAATAATTATCAATATTTTGCTCCCAACGCGTTGTGAATTTTGCTGAAGTGCCGAACGCGTTGGGATCAAAATCGTGATGCTCCGAACTTGAATTTTGCGTCTTGGAATTTTCGCATGATCCCAACGCGTTGGCATAAAAAATTTCGCGTCCGAAGCGATTTCGCTTCCGGATTGTAACATATACAAAACAATATATATCTTGAATTCAAATATTGGTGAAGATGAACTAAGTGGCATCTAAGAGAAAGTTATAGGACACGCTTAGTACCCTATAATAGTTCCTAGATCAATAAATTAAATTCTGAAGAAAAATAATAATTATTATCAACAAAACTAAAGTATGTTTTTTTTTATTGCGTAAAATGTTATAAATAGGAGCACCTTATCAATATTTTTCCAAGTATAAACATGTTATTTAAATAAAATAAAATATTGCAAAAAAAATGTAAATAAACATTTAAAATTTGGCTTTTGATCCATTTATCTGCCTTAAGGTAAAGATAACGTCGAACAGCTGTTCGACGTAATCCCCTTTGATTAACATGTAAACCTTAGCAAATTGACAAAAATTCTGCAAATTTTTTGAGAGGCAGATATTAGTGCCTAAAAGTCATAGCAAAAGTTTCAAAAACATTTAACGAGCCGATTTTTTTAAATTAATTTTTTAGTTTGGCACTCCATGGGAAAGCCCTATGCTGAAAATTAAAAAAATTAATTAAAAAAAATCGGCTCGTTAAATCATTTTGAAATTTTTTCCATGGCTTTGAGGCACTAATATCTGCCTCTCAAAAAAATTTCAGAATTTTTGTCAATTTGCTAAGGTTTACATGTTAATCAAAGGGCATTACGTCGATCAGCTGTTCGGCGTTATCTCTACCTTAACAACAAAAATTAATATACATTTCCTCTAGTTCTTTTTAAGCCAATCCTATAATCCTACATAAAAGGTTTCTATATTATAAATATTTTATGATATCATAATTGTATATACGCGTATACCAATACGAAATTTAACCTTGAAAATTAAAACCTACCACAATTTTTATATATTTAAAAAAAGGAAAATGTTAAAGCTGAAATTTACAATGACAAAGAAAGGTTAAAATAATTTATATTTTTTTATGTTTAGTTCATTTCCATATACTGAAAGGAGATGTGAATTATGTTAGCACGTTTGCTGTGAAATGCAAATGGATCGCCACAAAAAAACCTCTCTCTCTCTCTCTCTCTCTCTCTCTCTCTCTCTCTCTCTCTCTCTCTCTCTCTCTCTCTCTCTCTCTCTCTCTCTCTCTCTCTCTCTCTCTTACTCTCTCTCTCTCTTACTCTCTCTCTCTGCATCCCACTGTATTTACAGGTGTCTCTTCTGTCATTTGCATATATACACTTCTCTGTTTTCCTGTATAATTTTAAATAATACAGAGAATATATTTATATGTTTAAAAATCACCGTTTGAACCTTAAAAATTTACAATGTCATAGAAAGGTTAAAATAGAAAAATATCAAAATAAAACAGTTTCTTTATGAGTTTTTTACAATAAATAAGCGTAATTGACAAGTTAATATCAATTTATATTAATTTATCGATATGCACATATTATATACTTTATTATCAGTAATATTTTTACACAGAAATCTTCTAATATAATCTCTCTCTATTTGCAAAATTTTTTGCATTATAAGCAGAACAATTTACAAGACTTAGCAAAGGGACACTAAAATCATAAAAAAATATGAATAATTCATTGCACATATTCTTATATAATTTGTAATAAAGATTCTTTTGTATACTTTTTTTAAAAATAGTTTTATTAGTGAAAAAAAGAATACAGTCCTACCAAGGCCGGAAGCCTTATATGGGTAGGTGCTGGTGTACAAATTATCTTACATTATAGTGAGCTTAATTTGCAGAAAATTAAAAACAAACAGAAAAAATACAATATAAATTACAATCAGCAAAAACATACACATATTATATATTATAGTTCTTTTAATTAAAAAATCCAAACAAAAAAATATTAAGAAATAGGCCATTTTTTACTTTAGTTTTGAGTTCAATTTTTCAATTTTACCCTCGCTCGCTCGCTCGCTCGCTCGCTCTCTCTCTCTCTCTCTCTCTCTCTCTCTCTCTCTCTCTCTCTCTCTCTCTCTCTCTCTCTCTCTCTCTCTCTCTCTCCAATCTCTGCAAACAACAAATTAAGCTAAAACTTTAAAGCAATAAAACCGCCGGGTCAAACGTCGTCCTAAAATGTTGGTCAATGCGCTTGATCACGTGATCAGGTGACATATTTTATTAGGACATTTAAATTTAGGTGGCCATTTCTCTAACCACGCCCACTTTCTGACTGCATTTCAAACAGGTTTATTCATCTGATTAATTTATTATTATTTTTAGTTCTTTTTTATTGCATCCTTCCAATCATAAATAATGAAAGATTTAAATTTTAAATTACCATTAATATATCAAATGTTGCATATTATATATTATTAAAGATTATGTGATTTGCAACGATGTAAAATTATTGAGCATGGTGTATTATTTTGCTGAAAATTCATAGAATATTAATATGAGCTACCTCCTTGCTACATTATTGTACACTCGTCACCTAAAATAATACCCCACTTGCAGCCTTGTTATTCATCATACCCTATACTGTGTTAATTTTACGGGACATGGTGATTAAATAAGGTCGAAAAGGGAAATTTTCAGAGGCGATGACTATACTTACAATATTTATTATATAGATTTTAGAATAGAATATCAATACTCAATTTAAAATAAAATTTTATTAAGTACTAAAATTTCGTAGGCTGAAAAGTTCTATATAGTGAGTTTTTATCAAAAAGCACTTAAGATATTTTAATTGCAGTCTGTAGAACAATATATTGTTGAACAGTTTAATTTTTTGTATGATATATGAGTTACAATAACAATGCAATGTTTTATTTTTATATTATCTTTTCCTACTAGACAGAAATTTAGAGTAACCGCTTTTTATGAAATTGATACTTGTTAATTGATAAGTTAGTTTTAAAAGGTAATAATAACAGAATTAAAAAAATAAACTTAAGTGATTAATTAATTCTACATTGATAATCAATAAAAATGTTTCATATGATTAATTTTTTTTTATTTAAATTATAACTTTAAAATTTAAAACCCATAAAATTACAATTATACATCGATAAAAGTCAATCATTTACAAAATAATCATGTTTATGATTTACGAAGATGCATATGTCATAAAATTAATAAAAAAAAATCACTATCACTGAATATTGGTGGCCTTAAATTGTAACCACTTCAGTTCAAAACAGATCCAAAGCTCACTTTTATCACAAGGATAAAAATTGAGAGAGTAGTGATAACAATTTGCAAGTCATGTAAATATTTTTTTATGAAACATTTAACGATTATAATTATTACTTCTGTACACTGTAAAAAAATTTCAAATATTTTATACAAATCATAATATATTGCAAAAACAAAGAAATTATGATAAAACGTATGATTTAGTAATTAATGGACAACATACATGAAATTTTTTTATTGCAGAAATGAATAGAGGGTACCAAATTATGCCACTTTGAATTCTTTTACATTTTTTTGAAACCCAGAACTATTTTTAAATAATTATTGAAAGTGCGGCCACGCCCCCTGGAGGCGTCAATAGGCGTCCAGTCTCTATCCTTTTTATTAAGGCTGCAGGGGTGCCAACTGAAATCACAGGACTTTCAATAATTATTTAAAAATAGTTCCGGGTTTCAAAAAAATCTGAAAAAATTCAGAGTAGCATAATTTCGTACCATCTATTCATTTCTGCAATAAAATTTTTTCATGTATGTTGTCCACTATACATATAGTGAAAAACAGACATGTCAAAGTCATAGGAAGTGGTTACAAATTGTCAGTTTAAAACATTTTTCAATAAAAAAAGGTGTATTTCCAAAACATCTATCTTACTATCAGAACCAAAAAAGTGTACCCCTCTCCTTTTGGACTTTTATGCTATTCAGGGGTACACCTTTTTGAATCTGATAGTAATAATAAATTTTAGCCTATAAAATAATGATTTTTTTTTTTAATTTTATCAAAAGCAAAGTAATTATTTTAATTTTGTTTTATAATAAATAAAATCGATTATCATTATTTTTCTTTTCCAAGCTAATCAGGGAGTTGTAATAATGTAACAGCTGCAGTCAAATTTAGTGGAACAGTGTTTACGGTTTACGTGCTGCACGAATCACTCAATCATTTTCTGACAATGCTGTAACTTAATTGTTAATTGCTACACATAAAATCTACGATCTTCTCATTTGGTGCCAAGAACTTATTTGCTTCTGAATACGGACATCATCTGCGGTGATAGCTATACCGCGGCTACGACATTTTCTACGGAGATAGCAATAGTGCGGATACGATATTTGACAGTGTACAAGGTCAAGTCGGGTGACCCGGGAGTTCCACGACCTGTATGACCTCGGTCGGTCCATCAAAGCCGTGATCTTGGCGTGATCGCAAAACTAACAGCAAAACATACAAAAAATATAATATAATTATATCATTAAATTAATTAGACATTTTTATAGCTGTAATAATTTTTATTTTAATATATTTTTAAATTTTATATTTAAATTTTACGTTAATTGCATAATTTAAAAAAAAATATTCATAAAAATAAAGTATTTCAATATTTAAAATTAATAAATGCATTCTAAATATTACACTTTTATGTCTTTATTTAATTTCTATTTTAATTTTTTTTTTTTTAATTAAACCATATTGGGTACTTCTATTTACTAATTACATACTACTTTGAAACCCCCAACCTTCCGAAACCCTAACTTGAGCATTTTGCGGGCTCTTACGGAACGGGGGCGGCCATAGCCTTGCAAATCCTATCCCGGCATTTGCTTGCGGCTGAGGGAAACGTGGAAACCTCAGCCAGGATGGACGCTACAGCTTTTGTCAATGAACCGGAAGTGCAATGGTCCAAAGCCAGGGGAACCACATAGTGGAAAAGCGCGCGCAACGTTTTACCCCTGGGTGGGAAACGTGGTTTTTGTTGAAAATGGTCACCCATCCAAGTACTAACCACGCGCGGCGTTGCTTGACTTCGGTGATCTGACGAGACCCGGTCAAACGCACTGCGCCACACCTCCCATTTTATTTTTAACAACGTATAAAGTATATTAGGTTATTAACAAAGACAATTTAACATGTTAATTAATCCTCACTGTATGTAATTTCAAGTAGATGACAAATCAGCTGTTCGGGTAATTTGTAAATTATGCAACCTTCATAGCAGACCAATTTCTTAACTTCACCTTTCAAGCATTATAACTTATTTGAAAAATGTTGATTTTTATTTGACAAATAAGAAAATTAAATTTAGAAGAGAACTGTCACCTCAGTTTTCTCATTTAATTTTTTTCCATTGCGTAATATTTTTTTTTTTTAATTTTGTACATTTTCAAGATGGATGCCGTGAAGTCCAAGTTTATCATGGGCTGCTCTCAGATTGATATCTTCAAAGTTGATTAGCAAAAAAATAATATTGAGTTGGCCCTATAGCGGTAGTTTGGAATACAAAGCTTAGAGTTTTTACTAATACATTCCGATAGAAAAATATATCAATCTCGAACAGGATTTCGAGCTATGAGTACTTTTCTGCAAAAATTCCACAAAAATGATCAGTTTTACATGTTAATTAAATGGGGAACAAAAGCTTGATTATCTCAAAATATTATTGCGTTACCCCCCATGATTTTTATTTGAAAATTCTAATTGGCCCAAGGGGGATAAGTGGTAAAAATTTCAGGTGTAGTTATCGAAAGAATTTGTAATGTTCCATCTACTTTAATGGTCTGTCATTACGAAATACAAAGTAAGAACTTCAATGTCATGTACTTCCGCCAACTTATAAGTATTAATATTTTTGGGGGTATTAAAGCTTCAAGTTAGCTGATTTAGCGATGTTCCCACAGTCCTAAATCTAAACATATGTAAAACAAACTCGAAATTGCTTTTTTTGACATTAAAGAAAGAAAGAAATGCAGTAAAGCATTTCCTCATTTAGAGGAAAATAAGTTCTTGATATTATCTGCAGAAGACCCCTAAATGTGGAGGTAAGAGATGGTATCAAATTAATAGCTTTAATAGTTATTGAGAAAAAATTCAAATTTTCTAGCATGGTGGCTTATGGAGAAAATTTTCCAGCTATATAAGGAACACTTGAAGCCCCCATTGTGTTCTGTCTTCCATAATTTTTTTTTCCGGGAATAATGCGAAAGACGATGTAACACAAAACAAGTTTTCTAAATTTGCATAAAATTTTTCCTTAGAAGAAAATTTCCTGTCTATTTGTATCTATAATATCATATAAAATTAAAAAATATCATTAATTATGAACCTAAATTATTTACACAATATTACTAAGTAATAATTTAGTGTTAAAAGTAACAAGTTTTATGAAAGTCATAGTTGAATAAATAAATAATTTAAAGCCCACCTTTTGTATATGAAATGGTTCACTTACCAAACATGGATCGTTTATTATCATACAGGCAGGTGTATAACCGTACATTCTAAGTACACGCATTTCAATGATTTATTATTATTGTAATACAGCAATAAAAGATTTAATTTATTAACACGTATAACTGCTTCATTACAATAGTGAATGTACAGAGCATGTAATTGAACAGATAGGTTGTTACTCTCTGTCCATTAACATATTAATTCATTAAATTATTGATATAATAACCAATAAAAATAAATATTAAAAGTATTAAAACAATGTCAGAAGAAAATTATTATTTATAATAAAAATAAGATTAATAGAAATTAAAAATATTTATTTTATAATTTGATAATTTACAGTGATTGAGTATTCAAATACAAATAAGATCTTGTCACATTCTAAATGCGGATGTATTTTCATAAAGGTCGTTATCAGTGAAATGATATAATAAACTAAGCTTTACCTTCAAAGGCTTTTTTATTCCCGTTTGATCTGAGGCTTTTCATATATTATATATTATAACATAAATTTCCATTTCTATTATAGGATTTTAAAATATTTACAATTAATTATATATATAATAATTTCTGCACATATTATTTAGTTTTTTTCATAGGAATATATTATAAATCATATATTTATCCAACATCAGGTATATATGAGAGAGGTATTTCTCTCGTCCGAAATAATAAGCTATCTGCTATTTGAGGTGAGCGCAATTATGTGTTGTAAATCGATATAACATAATATTTAATTATTAATTTTCTGTTGTATTTCATACTTCTGTACGATCACGATGGCAAGAAATTAAATTATTAATGATTGTTTAGTGCTTTTTCGCCATCTGATTATTATTGCATTTCGTATACCAGTATCGAACCATTTTGGAGAAAAAGAAAGAGGTCTATCGGGATTCAAAGCCCTGTGTAGACCTTTCTTTTTCTCCAAAATGGTTTGATACTGGGTATACGAAATGCAATAATCAGATGGCAAAAATAAACACTCATTAATAATAATGTTCATTGTTACGCTCACTTGAAATAGTATAGGCAGAAAGCTGATTCTTCCAAGCAATAAATACTTCAGTTCAATATTTTTTCTGAGAAAAAAATTTAAGTATTTCTATACAAGTATATATTTTTTCACTCATTGTAGATTTAATAAAATCATTGATTTACACCTCGAAAGAGCTGTAACGTTACCCCTGACTGATTTACTAAACTTACAACTCCAAAAAAATTGTTGTGTACTTTCAGAGAAGTTAAATTAAGAGTACCCAATGAATATCATAAAAGTAGTTTTAATTTCATCACACCACCATAGACTGTGTGACAACGGCCATAGAGGACAACTTTCGTGATGTTTCGATGTGTACATTTTAATAAACAGTTAGATTGGACAGGCTAGGTTTTGCATCCTGCCATTGGAAAGAAATTATAAAGTATGAAGATTCTGATCTAGATGTCCTGTATAATAATTATAAATCAATTAAAAAGAGTACGCGTTGACTATTTCTCGATAGATTATTGAAGTCAAGCAACGTATAGAGCAGGTAATAGAGCGTGGGTGGGTAATCCTTAATGACTGAAAAAAACACACACTACTTGCTCTCCCCTGTTCTCTCTCTCTCTCTCTCTCTCTCTCTCTCTCTCTCTCTCTCTCTCTCTCTCTCTCTCTCTCTCTCTCTCTCTCTCTTTCTCTCTACAAAAGTTGATAAGGTCCTTTTTTTTTTTTCATATTTCAATTAATAATTAGCATCAGTTTTTTAATTACTACATTGCTAAATTTGATTATAACAGACTAAGGTATAAAACTACTTTAAATATATCTGACTGTGAGCTATACTTTCGACATAATATAAATTTGACTGTATATCCATTGTATATACAGCAATATATAATATGCGGAAGACACTTTGCAGGCTGCACTGCTGAACTTTTTTCCACATGTTGGTTAGATAGAGAGCACCCACTTGTGCATCCAGTATGTAGTTGATGGCCCCATTTATCGCCGATAAATTTATTTACCTAACAGAGGTTTCCATAGTTTCCTTAGTCTCAACCAGGTAAATGCTAAGATGGTTTGCTATAAAGGTCATCCCCAGTTTGGAAGGGACCCGTGAAAGAAACAAAGCTATGTCGAGTCCATGAAAAGCCGGGAAGTTAAATTTCAGTCAATAGAGACTTCAAGTGTTCCCCGGCGGAAAAATTTTCTTCATAAACAACCATGTTAGAAAATTTGAATTTTTACTCAGTAACTATTAAAGCTATTAATTTGAAACCAACTCCTACCCCCCCCCCTCCCATTTAGAGGTACTTTAATAATGAATTATCTTCTGAAAAATTTTCTTTAATACCAAAAAAGCAATTTCGAGTTTTTTTTTTTTACATATATTTGGATAGGACGGTGGGAACACCACAAAATCAGCTGACTTGAAGCCCCCCTTGTGACCAGTACCTTACAACATTCAGTTAAAAAAACTACATATATAATATATATCTGTAATATGCAAATGTCCCAACAATGAGGTCACGACCCGAGACTGAGATAGATAAAAAGAGTGCAGGTTAAACATTACCAACTACTTTCTGTGAAAACAACTTGAGTTTTTTGTACTCTATGGTGCAAGCAAAGGTGTCTTAAGTAAATATTTGTGATGTTGTATCAGTTACAACAAAGAATGTTTTATTCTTTACACTTGTAGTATTGACATATACAGAATATGTTAATATAAAAAATATGTTAAGTTTTATTTTATTTAAAAAATAAAATAATTATTGTACCTCTATTTTTAAATTTATTTAAATTTTTCTATTCACATAACTTTTATTTCTATATATTTTTTTAAAGTTAAATTTATTTTGTAGTAATCAAGTTTGCTGAACAATATAAAAATTAAAAGTATAAAAAACATATAGCTGCTTTAATTAATAGGTTCACTAAGATTATTGAAATTCATTATGATGACTTCACCCTTACGTATTGGAATTGTCACGCCAGATAGCATAATGCTGAAATATGTAGTATTAGTAGTATTACAAATGAAAATTACAATAATGAGGCCCATAAATAATAAGGTACAAAAGGGTAAAATGGCAAATTTTACTGAAGAAAAATAAAATTGATTTTATTTCTTCAAAATATTTATTACTAGAGTTGAAATATATTAAAATTTTTATGCACTACAAGATGACCAAGTACGTTTTATGCTTTTATAGAGTTGATAGGATATGTTAATATAAAATATATATTTATTGTTTTTATCGTATCTTAAAAATAATTTAAAATAATTATATATTTAATTTTTTATTTGCAAAGATTTTATATATATATTTAATTTATTTTATAGTAGTCAATGGACAACATACAACATGAAAAATTTTTATTGCAGAAATGAATAGAGGGTACCAAATTATGCTACTCTGAATTTTTTCAGATTTTTTTGAGACCCGGAGCTATTATTAAATAATATTGAAAGTCCTGTGATTTCAGTTGGCACCTCTGAATTCTTAATAAAAAGGATAGAGACTGGACGCCTATTGACGCCTCCAGGGGGTGTGGCCGCACTTTCAATACTTATTTAAAAATAGTTCTGGTTTCATAAAAATCTGAAAATATTCAAAGTAGCATAATTTTTGGTACCCTCTTTTCATTTCTGCAATAAAATTTTTTCATGTATGTTGTCCATTATGCCAAACAATATAATAATCATAAAGATATTTAATTGCTTTAGTTCGCACATTCATTAAGGGAGATCAGCTTCAGTTATGGGAAAATGCTTCTCGACTGAATGCAGTTAAGTAAATAAATAATCTACAAACAAATAAAATTATAAATTTTAGCAAAGAAAAAAAAAAAAGTAAATATCATTATTAACTCGTAGATATTATTTTATAAGTAATTATTTTAATCACAATTAATTTAATTGTACTTATGTGTTTTATAACTTCCCCATGCTGAACCATTATCAGCTCGAGTCGGGGTAATGGGTCGAAATTTTTTACGCGTCCCATTCAGTTGAGACTGAGGTAACCGTGGAAAATCTCAGTCAGGACGGACACCTCTACATTTTATCTATATATGGACCAAAGTGATGTCCAAAGCCTGGGGATCCGAACCACACACTGGTGCATCACTGCACTGGGTGGAAAATGAGACGATTTACCACAGGGTGAAAAATGTGATTTTTAATTGAAACGGTCATCCATCCAAGTACGAAACCATGCTTGACTTTAGTAATCTAACGAATGCACTGCGTCACGCTAAGGTTAACTTTCATGATATCCCGAGATGTTCACTCCATTCGATTGAAAATGTCCGATCTTACTTTAACATGGACATTTTTACTTGAATGAATTGTACCTTATTCCTTTATACCTTCCATGGGTGTGCCCCGACACGAGCTGGAAGTAAATCCAGCGACTTGAAGAAGAAGATATATCAGACAAAAGTCACAGCTGTGAAGTCTCAAGTTTCGTGATTCAACTTTCCGCATCTTAAACATATGGTCCAAGGTACTTATTTTATTCACAACTTTTGTTTCATTAATCCTTTCATCTCTAGTTGCAAATCCTTGGATGTGTGAATTATAATTCACACATTTGCAATGTAATGTAATATTGGTAATATAAATCTTATAATTATTTTTATATTTCATAATATATTGCATGCATTTTGTAAAAGATTTTGTCAGTATTTCAAGATCTCTAAAAAAGAAGCCCTTGATTTCAGTAAGAATTGCAGTATAGTTAGATGGGTTACCATTTTCAACAAAAATCGTATTTTCCAGCCAGGGATAAATCGTTGCGCTTTTCCAACTTGATTCCTCTGGCTTTTGACTATTGCATTCCCGGTTTCATTGACAAATAAGCTATAGTGACCGTTTTGACTGAGATTTCACGTTTCCCTCAGTCGCACCAAATGCTGGGATGGAATGGTGATTAACAAGGCTGTAAAGAGAAATTTTCGAGTGTACCTAAGTCTTGTAATCACAAGGGTGGTAACAAAACATTGTATCTGTCCTATAAGGGGCTCTGCATGTACGGTACATTTAGTACAATGGACAACTTACATGAAAATTTTTGTTGCAGAAATGAATAGAGGGTACCAAATTATGCTACTCTGATTTTTTTCAGATTTTTTTGAAATCCAGAACTATTTTTAAATAATTATTGAAAGTGCGGCCACGCCCCCTGGAGGCGTCAATAGGCGTCTCGGTCCTATCCTTTTTATTAAGGATTCAGGGATGCCAACTTAATTTACAGAACTTTCAATAATTATTTAAAAATAGTTCTGGGTCTCAAAAAAATCTTAAAAAAATTCAGAGTAGCATAATTTGGTACCCTCTATTCATTTCTGCAATAAAATTTTTCATGTATGTTGTCCATTTATAGTTTAATGGTTCGAAAACTCCCATTATCTCTTTGCTACATATTCCAAGGCTAAGAATGTGCAATCAGAAATATTATATAATTTCTTCAAAAATAGTGACATAAACTAAGCTTGCACTAGGAATAAACTCAGTGTTAAATTCAAGTTCAATATTCTGTCTAATTATGCCACCTACTGTACATTTCACCGATGTTTTGTTATCCCAACTTGACGGCAGGTCCAGGCGTGGTCGCCGCCAGCTCTGTCCTTCATTTCTCGCACTTGTTATGATTGACGTTGCATCATCTATTTCATCAGCATACTTACATAAGATAATTAGCCAGTACTTTATATTGAATTATAATTATTATATATTACTTCATGTCAAAATAGAAATGATTAAGTTTTGTATAATTAATGGATCATATTACATGATATTAAATGATAAAATTAATACAGCATAACAGTTATATAATTATGTTATACAATTTTGTGGTGTACAATTTTCTATGGTTTAATTAAGCAGTAATAATTTGACATTAATTATTTATTTTTTTTGTACATTTCATTCATTAACTCCGTTACAATTTAATAACTTTACAAAATATGTCGATAATTTAATAAATATATAATGGAAATAAGCTACAAAAAATAGTGTATAATGTACATGAAGAAAAATTTATTACTACAAGAATATGCAAAATTTATTGTAATATTATTTTACGTAAAAGAAAAAATTGTACATAAATTGAAAATGTATATATCAATATTAATTTACAAATATTTAATATTTTTTTAATTTTTTTGTAACTATTGAATATATAATATTATTTGTTTTGATATGATATAAAAATAATATCAAAGATTTTTGTGAAGATGCAATAAAACAATAAATTAGATTTAAATTGTATAAATATTAGTATTTTCATTACGCTAATCATTATTACGAATAATAGTAAAATTATGTATTGAGGTAATGGGACTAATGGGAAATTCTCTTGCAACTCACAACTCAAATTATAATTACACTACTATGTTATGATAAGGTACATATTAAAAATAAGTTTGACTTAGGTTTCAACTTTTTAAACTCAAATTTGGGGATTCTGAAGGGATTATTAGAATAGGGGCAAAGTATGCAACCCGCGCGCAAACCTGAAAATTGTGACGTAGAAACTCCCTAGTTAACACACAACAACTGCCTGATATCATAATTTGAGCATCAAGGAGTGATTGGCTATAAATTTTAGTAACACGATCGAAATCAGCGGGTTTTTCTACCCTAGTATCAATAGTTTTGTCTCCAATATCAGTTTATTTTAACAGTGATAATCGAAAATATAAATTTATTGCAGGAAAATTTCGCCTGCTAGGCAGTTTCTACGTCACGTTTTGGCGCTAAATTCAAAAGAAGGAAGATTTTTAAAAAATTCCCATGTCTCCAATTTTGAAGATTGAAACTTTTTTGTTTTGGGACATATAATTTCAAGGCATAGAGCATCTGAAAAAAAATTAAAATAAATGTAGGAGAATTCCCCATCGCTTAATTACGTTGTCTTTCAAAATAAGTATAATATTTTTTTTTACATAATATTATAAAATAAATTATTTAAAACAATAGAGGCTTCAAGTGAGTGCGCTTACACTGAGCAACTGAGTATTGTCCTCAAAATGTTTTATTGCAGAAATGGATAGAGGGTACAAGGTTAAGCTACCCTGATTATTTTAGATTTTTTAGAACCCGGGAACTGTTTTTAAAAAATTATTGAAAGTCCTTTTCGTGACGTCACGAGACGCCGCTCCTTAAGAAAAAGATAGGACTTGCCACCGCGTGACGTCACAAAAAGGACTTTCAATAATTTTTTAAAAATAGTTCCAGGTCTCAAAAAAATCTGAAAAAAATCAGGGTAGCATAACTTTGCATCCTCCATCCATTTCTGCAATAAAAAATTTTGAGGTCAATATACTCCACTGTTGTCGTTATGATCCATCTTGCACTTGAAAATGAAGCAAAGTGTTTTTTTAACTTTTCTCGGTTATAAATCAAGTATAAAATCTAAATCTTGAATTATCTACTTTTAACTGAAAGTTTGGACCAAAGTTCCGTAAAGGAATTTTCCCTAAAAAAATCTTATTCTTAGTGAAAATACGAATTCACGTTTGTTTTTACATAGGTATGGTATAGCGGGTGGGAACACCGAAAAATCAGCTGACTTGAAGCCTCTATTTACTTATAAATGAACTACAATTAAGACATAAATGGCAAGTAATTCTGTACGATACTACTTTGCAAGTTGGTATAAAAAAGAAAGCAGATCAATTGACAGAGAGGGAGACAGTGTGAAAGTATCCCGGAAGACTTGGCAACGAGATTTAAATTGGAGTAAAATCGGGAGGTGGTAATCACGTGTTACCACAGTGATCAGCTGTCACAAACATTACATTAAAAAATTGTGATTATATCGGAACGTGTATAATTTATCGACAATATACTATAGTCCAAGGGTATTTGATCTTGTTGTTGACAAAATTATTAAGACACGTTTAATGATAGCAAATAGCAAAAAAATTGAATTCATTCTGTTGAGTAGAACGTTAGTTTTTTTACTACATTTTTTGTTATTTATTAATTTTTTTATTGCGATAAAATAATGTTTTTAAATTTCTTAGCTAATCATTTTGATATTAATATTCAAATTAATTATGTTTTATAATACAAGTTGTATAATGCATTGTATAATATCAATTATAGAAGATGCACAATCATAATGAAATACAACACAATCATTATTTGTTTGGATAAAATATACTTATTTTAAAATTAAGTATTATCATTATAACAATAAAATTTCAAAAAATAATACACATGAAAAGTCAAATTCAATTTTTTTATTCATCAATTTCCAAATTTACAAACACAAACATTATAAAATGCAGTACTCTATATGAAGGGTTAGACTTGTAAAAAAATCGTATTAATAAATATTTATGTTATTAATAAAATACTACTAGATCACAAATAAGCTAGCCTTTGCAATGTAAAAACAACAATTTAGTTAGCAGTTTTTTCACTGATTTTTTTTTTCTTTTTTTATCCAGGCGTCAGAGACCATTAGAGATTCCGCGAAGCTCTGAAAATTGTGGGCAAATTTTTGGTCATAAAGACACGGAGGTCTCTGTGTACATAATAAAGTACAACAAAAACTGCTTATTGTTTGCTGTTTCTTGTTATAAATACAATTTTAAATTATGTCTTTTTTTATATTATATCAATTTCCAAATTAGCATATACTGGATCTGAGTCAAAGTATCCAAGGGTTAATTAAATTAAATTGTTATAATTTGTTTTGACTTTATGTTTTTTTTTGTTTTATGTTCAGGTTATTTTAATGTTTCACTCAAATGGTTAAATTATATATTAATAATTATGATTTATTGATTGTTATATAATATTAAATATTTTTAAAATAATATGTTGTCTATATTTTGTTTAACGAATCTATTTTACGGCTTCTGTACCGAACAATATGCACACACTTTAGGTCGTAAAGGTATTTTTTTTTAATATCGTATTAACACGCATTTATTTTACTACATTAAATTAATTATAAAATGTTTTTACAACCGTTTTTGACGTTTACTGTTCAATAAAACTGATGTTTTTCTGCAACAACAATTACCAGATATATAAACAATTCATATTTTCATGGTGAAAATTTTAAACAGGTTAATGGACTTGTGATAATAAATGCCAATTTTATAATTTACTGCGTTTTTGTTTCGTCATGTTCATGTGTACTTTCAAGGATATTAATGTAGAGGATAGTTTATTTTGAAGTCATTTCGCCTCGCAGTGACGTCATCAAGTCGTGTTTTAGAAGCGCATTTTATTGGACAGCTGCTTTAAACCCGGTTATTGACTCTCTTGGCAAAGTGTTCCGAAGTTTAACGAAAATTGTCGATGATCGTACTTCTTCAATTTAACGTTCTAAACCATCCTCTTCTTTTCTATTATCCTTGTAATACATAAAATTAGTCATAAATGCACGTGTAGTAGTAATAAAATTTGAATACTTCATTCATGCATGCTACCATATTCTTTCATTTCTTTCTTAAAAAAAATGTACGGTCATATCCCTTGAACTTTTCCTTCAATAAAATAACATCAATATTATAAAAAGTTATAGTGAAAAACCTCCATGAATGAGATATTAGAATGTGAAAATTTAATTTAGTGGCTTAATCGAAAGAGGGGGTAAAAATATGGTATTGTGAATTTTTCTAGATTTTTCTGAGACTGGGAACTATTTTTAAAAAAAATTATTGAACGTCTATTTTGATGACTTCACGGGTGGCACTCCTTAAAAAGGATAGGGCAGTGCTGCCCGTGACGTCATCAAATAGACTTTCAATAATTTTTTTAAAAAATAGTTCCCGGTCTCAGAAAAATCTGAAAAAATTCGAAGTACCATATTTTTACACCTTCTTTCCATTCAGCCACTAAAATTTTCACGTTCTATATAATATCTCATTTTCTTATCTAAACTAGAGAACCTAGAGTTATAGCGAATTGAAATTAATTTAATATTTTATTCACTACTAAGCTCTCTCCTCGTCTAATTCCCTCCTATTTTGCACCATTTTAGAGGAAATAGACGAGATTTTGTCTTCTTTTCTCTTGTTGAGTATAAAATATTACTAAAAAATGTACTAGACCTCTATAATTCCAAATATACAATGAAACAAGTGTATCCAGGTTGCCCATTACACTTATATTATAAAGATTGCACCTCAGTATTATATAATGAATGACAAAATTACTTCATTTATATAGGTTACATCAATATGTTGTTATTGCCAACTATTGGTACGGGAAATTTTCCAAGTTAAGAAGTATACAAAAATAAATACACGTGCCACGCCTTGTAGTTAGGCAATTGTTTGAGCAGCAAAATCGAGCGGGTTTTATTTATTTCAGTCCGACTTTATTTATTTATTTTTTTTCTGTAAGGAAGGTCAAACTACACTCCCTCCCCATGTGTTTTTGTCCTATACATTGCAGTCTTCAAGCGTTCCCCAGCTGAGGTTAGACTGAGGAAACCGTGGAAACCTCAGTGATCAGGACGGACACCTCTACTTTTTCTCAATGGACCAAAGTTATGTGCAAAGCCTTGGGAACCACATACAAGTGCATGCACTGGGTGCCATGGAAAGCGAGACGAATTTATACCAGGGAGAGAGCAATGTAATTTTTACTTGAAACGGTCACCCATCCAAGTATTAACCACACTTTATATTATTTTCTATAGGAAAGTGTGACAATATTCACAAAAAGAACAGAAATTTCTCTTCCTTACAACTGTTTATTAAAATAATTTATGTAAAATTTTCTTACAAACAAACTGTACAGTACATTAAACTTATTGTTTAAATTTGCATATTAAGTTAGTCATGATTTAATAATAAAAATTTATTAATAAACTTCAATTAAAATTTTATTGGTTTAATTTTAATGCTCACTATAATAGAATATAGTTATAAAATACACTATATAATGTCATAAAAAAAAGCGTATTAAGTATACTTGAATATAAAATAAATATTTACATATAACTACCTCTCAATTACTGTAACTAAGCAAATATTTTCAAGTAATATAATTTCATCAGCTACCATATATAAAAAATTTCTAGTTTATTATTATGACCTAGGCTCTATAATTAAACTTCTTTATAAAGTTAAATGTCCTAGAATAACATTAACTTGTTTTTATGGTCGTAACTAGTTAACTAAGGAGAGATATGCATACCTCAATCAACGGTATAGCTAATATATTTACCATGTGATTGACACATTGCATTTTTTAACTGTTTTAGGAGCTTGTTAAGAGTTTTATTTACTTTATGAGTTCAAATTAACATTATTGCCATTGGCCTTTTTTGTTTTGTAGTGTGACAGACTTAAATTAAGTGCTCTTGCTATTCAAGGCACTAAGATAAGAAATGCGTTATGTGAACAGTTGATATTTTTTTAAATGGATTTAGAGGCATATAATTCAAGTTTATTAGAAAAAAATTTTGCCTATGTCAGATAGCCAAAATTGGCGCCTTTTTAAGTTTTTAACAATAATGAAAGAAGTAAAAAATGACTAGTTATTTAAGTTAAAATTAAAAAAAACTTGATAACAAATTAATAAATATTATAATAAATAATAAAAAAATATATTTTTTAAAAAATTTAAAAATATACTTCAGTACGTAATAATTTGTCAAAAGATATTATACAGTATTATCTTTTTAGTGTGGATTTTTATTTATATTTTGATAATACATGGAAATATATTTTTTACATTAGAAACACTGCAGAAAAAAAAATCAGAACAACATAATTTGG
This sequence comes from Siphlonurus alternatus, assembly GCA_949825025.1. Lineage (NCBI taxonomy): Eukaryota > Metazoa > Arthropoda > Insecta > Ephemeroptera > Siphlonuridae > Siphlonurus > Siphlonurus alternatus. The sequence continues at coordinate 6,434,752 of OX463786.1, read as the reverse complement.
TACCCTCTATTACATTATTAATAAAAATATCATCATGAAGCGTTATTTTTACTGTACTTTGTTTGATAAGGAACATTCTAACCTCATTAGACAAACGTTAACATCTTTTCCCGCTGTCTGCGACTGAGGGAAACGTGGAAACTATATACAGTCAAGATGGACGCTAAAACTTTTGTCAATGAATCAGATGTGCAATGGTTCAAAGCCAGGTGATACACATGGTGGAATAGCGTAACAATTTACCCCTAGATGGATAACGTGATTTTTGTTGAAATGGCCACCCCTCCAACTATAAACACCGCTCGACGTTGTTTAGACTTCCGTGACCTGGTCAAACACACTGCGCCACCTCCAATGCCTATATTATATATTGCCTACGTTAAATCCAAAATTTCGAGCACTACAGCTCCCTACCCACTGAAATCACACCTGACTGAGGTTTGATAAATAAAATCATTACGTATAATATATAAATTTAATGCAGTTCATAAGAGTTCACCGATGTAAATATTATCTTTTGTCCCCACAACAGACTCTGCAGCCAATAAAGATTGTACATGTTTATCGCAATGTATGTAAACTTAACCTATAACATGAACTTTTAAACCCATGAAGAAAACATGTTTTATTGATTTATATTGTAATAATTGATAAAACGTGTAAACAGATTGTTGCATGTTTCTATAATTGCATGTAATCAATTATTAATTACTTAGAATATTTTCTCATTATGTCGCATGTTTTAAATTGTTATAATTATTAAAAAGTATTTAATTTAATGCATTAGTTTTCATTTCTTAGAAATCTTACTGCAGCTACCATAAATAATAAAATAAAAAAATATTATTTTTGAAAATTAGATGATTAAAATATTTATATCGTCAATTAAAATAAATTTAATGCATTCCTGTAACTGAAATAAAAAAAATGACATGTATATTTAATATTTAATCTTCTTTCACACTGAACTTACTAAACTAAAATTAATAATATTCATAATATTTTATTTATTATAGTCAAATGATCAATGAATTTCATTGCAAAATTACGTTTTATGGTTTATAATTAAAATGTTGAAGTAATATGCAGTGACTTGTCTTTGTTTACATAAAGTAAGCCTTTGAAATTTAATTATTTTAAATTTAATTTACAAGTAGAGCCATCTATTGAATAAATCTGCAAGTAACTGTGATTTTTTTATTGCTGTTTTTTCAACTGCTTGGAAATCATTGTATTATATTTTCTACATTAATTTTATTAGTTATTTAAGGGTAAGGTAACGCCACCAATGTTAAAAAAAATCCCTCTCACAAAAATTCTGAAAAAAAATTTAAAATGTTCTCCTCTACACCCCCTATCAGTAGCTAAAATATCAGGTATACAAATACGATCTAGTTTTTGAGTTATGAATTTTTAAAGTTGACCAATTTAACATGGGAGTTTCATTTCTCCATGTTAAAGTAGTCAACTTTAAAAATTTATAACTCAAAAACTAGATCGTATTTGTATACCTGATATTTTAGGTACTGATAGGGGGTATAGAGGAGAACATTTTAAATTTTTTTCAGAATTTTTGTGAGAGGGATTTTTTTTTAACATTGGTGGCGTTACCTTACCCTTAAGGTAGAGATAACACGCCCAATGTGAATAAAAATCCCATTCATAAAAATTATGAAAAAAATTTAGAATGTTCTCCTTAACATACCTTTAAATTATCAGTAGGTAAAATATCAGGTATACAAAAACGAGCTAGTTTTCGAGTAATTAATTTTTAAAGTTGGCTAATTTAACATGGAATTTCCATTTCTCTCTCTCTCTCTCTCTCTCTCTCTCTCTCTCTCTCTCTCTCTCTCTCTCTCTCTCTCTCTCTCTCTCTCTCTCTCTCTCTCTCTCTCTCTCTCTTGAAGATTTGAAGATGCAGGTTTAGCAAATCATGCATATAACGTTGAAGCTATGTCGAGGTGTACACTGTTCGCTATTGAAATTTTTCATTTGCAGTCTTGTTAATTATTATATGCTTAATTTGTGTATGATACAATGATTACCAAGGCTGCAAGTGAAAATTTCCACGGCGACTAGTGTACATAAAAGAGTGACAATGCAAGAGTCTAAATACTTCTGAGCATGACTGTACATGACACGGCTGGTAAATTATAAAGTCAAGAAGTATTGTAGGAAGCCTCTGTAAGCTGCCCAAGGATAGTAGTATGTGGAGGATGGTTCAGAACGACAAATTGAACAAGTTCAGTCCTCAACTATTTTCGTCAAACTTCGGAACACTTCGACAACTAAGCCAGCGAAATGAAATTCGCTTCCAAAACACGACGTGATGACGTCACTGCGAGACGAAATGGCAACAATGGAAACCTGCTGAACCTGCATGAATTATTTTATTGAAAATTCGAATAAAAAACTTGAGTTATGAACCGTCAATTTCTTTAATTTTTCTTTTTTTTAACCCTGTATATAGTTAAGGACACCTTCAAAATTGATAAAAAAAGACGCTGTTACGTCAAAATCATGCAAAGTAATTTCCTATGATTGCGTATTAAATATTTGCATGACTATGACGTCACATTGGTTTGTAGTACAATTTTTTTATCAAACCACAATTGGGTACTTCTACTTACTAATTACTCACTAAGTTTGAAACCCCGAAACTTCTGAAAGGTCTTGAGCATTTCGCGGGCTCTTCCGAAACGGGGGCGGCCACGGCCTTGCAATCCGTTTGTCTGCGACTAAGGGAAACGTGGAAACCTCAGTCAGGATGAACTCATTGAACTGGAAAATCCAACTATTAACCTCGCTCGGCGTTGCTTGACTTCGGTGTTCTGACGAGACGTGGTCTAGCGCACTGCGCCATACCTCCAAAATTTGAAGGCTGTTAGAGGCTTGAAAAATTGACAGTACACAACTCGAGGTCCTATATCAATGTATGCAATAGAAAATTAATGCAGTTTATCCATTGTATATTAACCTTCACCATAAGCAGTTACAATTTGTGTCTACAATCAAATATTTTATTTTTTATTTTATTCTAGAATGTTAGCTTACTACAGCATATTCTGCTATTAATGTATAAGCTTTCAAACTTAACAACATTATTAACAACAGTTGGAAAGGATTGATAGGAAAGGAGGCGGCTGTGGCCTTGTGTCAGGAACTGCCCTGGCATTCGCCTGGGAGTGACGATGGGAAACCACAGAAAACCATCGTCAAGGCAGACGGTGAACTTTGGCACCTCCCGATACATTGTTCGACTTGCAAGCTGCAGCCACTTGGCGAGCGCACTCAGGATCACCCACAAACTGGCAGGCAGTCGGGAGCAAACCCAAGCTCTGGAGACGATCTATATTATAACAAGTCCGACATTTAACCAATCGTGACACACTGTTCGATAAATATTTAAATATGCTTTAAATCACGTCGTGATGACGTCACACGGTGGTAACAACGACAGCTATCCTCTCTACACTAACATCCTTGTATGCAAGAAGCGTGAAACATGATACCATCAGTCACTGCATGCACAAGAAAGCTTATGTACACTCTTTTTTTTTTTTTTTTTTTTTTTTGTCGTCTTTCTTTGCTATGTCGTGTTATTTTTAAGACTTCTCTCTTTGCTTTAGCTTTTATGTTAAGAAAGCGGAACGTATAGATTCCTTTTTACATGGTATATAATATTTTTTTTACTTGTCAAATTTATGGATAAACCACTATAATAATAAACGTATAAAAATATATTAAATTTATTATCATTTATGAAACATATTGTTTGATTCATATACCTTGCTCTCTATAGGTAGTATTTTTCAAATAATGTTAAATATGCTTTACTATTATTTGATAATAAGTAAAGTTTAATTCAACATTGCTTACTGTAGCTTATGAAATTAATTTTTTCACAAACGGCGAATCAAGGCATTTAAGGCAATGGAGTATTGTCCTATTGTCCTCAATTTTTTTTTATTGCAGAAATGGATAGAGCGTGCAAAGTTATGCTACCCTGATTTTTTTCAAATTTTTTAGAGCCCGGGAAGTATTTTTAAAAAATTATTGAAAGTCCTTTTTGTGACGTCACGCGGCGGCAAGTCCTATCTTTTTCTTAAGGAGCGGCGTCTCGTGACGTCAGAAAAATAACTTTCAATAATTTTTAAAAATAGTTCCCGGTCTCTAAAAAATCTGAAAAAAAATCAGGGTAGCATAACTTTGCACCCTCTATCCATTTCTGCAATAAAAAAATGAGGTCAATACTCCATTATAAAGACAATAATTTTGATAAACTTAATGGACAACCCTACATCAAATTTTTATTTTTAGATACAACACTTCATCGAGTTGTATTTAAGAAAAAAAAAATCTAGGATATTTTTAAACCCTCTAATAGGCCAAACCCACGTGACGTCACTGCAACGCATTTTGCATACTTTACAGGAACCTGCCGCGCCACATTGTTGTCAGCAGCGTGTAAAGGTGGATTTTCATGGGCGGCAAAGACGACGCGACGCGATTTTGACGTAAAAGCTGTGAAATCCTATGCGGCGGCGAATTCACGCGTAATCGCGTTAATTACGATGCTCTTTTTCTTTTAATCGCCCAATATGGCCGCCAATGGATGTTACAGCAAGTGCGCATTATTCGCGTCGCGTCGCATGGTAAAAATCGCCATGTGAATCCACCTTAAGGGAGAAAATGTAGAAAAAAATAATTATTAATTATATACGGCAATTATTACATTTAGTATATCGTTTCCATATCATCTGCTAGTTTATAAAGAAAACACAAGCTACATTTTCGTGTCCTTAAATAATTAAACCTGGCAACAATGTCAATTTATCTATTTTTTTTTTCATACTTTAGAGCTTACGGTTTGACAACAGTACACTGCAAAAACAACTAAATACCAAAGGCATTGAGAATCTCCACAATCACTTTTACATCACCAAAAGTGTTAAGCTTCTCAATGCTTTTATTGTTTACGGTCTTCATACCTGTTGTAAAAAGCTAAAAAGTGATCACCAATCTAACTACTCGCCAGCTTAACTTCGGTAATCACTTTCGATCATACCCTTACCACTGCACTGCTAATGCTTTCTTAGTAGGAAGAGTATTATTGAGGTATATAAAATAAATAAGAGCTATGGTGAAATGATAAGGGTTCATTTTAATACAAGGTTATACAAATTTCGACCCTAGGGTAAAATTTGATGGCGGTTCTAATGGTGACCCTTAAATTTGCGACCCTTTGACCCTTAAGGGTCAATAGACCCTTAAATTTTTTTTTCGTGAAAAATTGTGAAATTGACATTAGCAATGTCCTTAATTAACTTTAGAGCTCTTATTTACGCATTTTAAGGGTCGACCCTTGGGGTCTAACAGGGGTCATTTTTTAAAGTATACAAATATGTATAACAAAATTTGTCAAAAACTGTAAGGATTATGGATTTAGCATTGGCTTTAATTGATTCAGTAAGAATAATGACCCTCTAAGGGTCGACCCCTAAAATATATTACGATCTATTCCGCATATAATACTTCTAAATGCTATTAACATGCAATTTCTGAATGCTAAATCTATTAACAAAAATCTAATGTTTAAAACGTTAGTTTTTAAATGGTAAAAACAGTGATTAAATAGCAAAGACATTTAGCTATTTTTCTAAATACTTTTAACGTTCAGTAAATGTTAAAAGCATGGAGGGTCTCAATACCGATTTTTTGCAGTGAGGAGAAGTGAGGGGAGGTAAATAGCTGAGCGTTATCCTGTAAATAGGCAACCCAACAGTCTCGTGTGGCGCTGCCCTATACCAGCTAAAATTCGAGAAGAAAGATTCTATGTGGATTACATACAGTACGTTCTGCAATACGTTCGCATGATGGTATATGCAGTGAATACAGATACGTTGAAGACAATAATAGTTAAAGGTTTTTCTTTCAAAAACATATATCTTCCGATATATATATATATATATATATATATATATATATATATATATATATATATATATATATATATATATATATATATATAATATATATATAGTGCAATACTTAAAAAAATATATTAAATAAGACGCGCAAAATATAATAATAAAATATTAAAAAAAGGCTGTACCGCAATACATGCATGCTGAAGAGGTTGCATACTTTACAGGCGTTAGAGGCTTCCGGCGAGAAAATTTTCTCCATATGCCACCATGCACGCTAGAAAATTTAGATTTTTTTTTTCTCAGTAACTATTAAAGCTATTAATGTAAAACCATATCTCCTACCTCCCCATTTAGGAGTCTTCTGTTAATGAACCAAGAGCTTATTTTTCTCTAATTGATTGATTAAATTTTATATTGGCTTTAGGAATATTCCACGCAGCCACCGAATGTTATGTAACCAAAGTTTTAGATTTAATTTATAATTGCTCTGTGGATTATTATTCTCTAAAAAAATTATATGGCAAAACAGCAATTTCAAGTTTTTTTTTACATTAGTTTCAATAGGACAGTGGGGACACCACAAAATCAGCTGACTTAAAGACTCTATTAAACACGGCCTCTAGAGCTGTTGGTCTTTGCTTTATCTGATATGTAGGAAAGCCTATTTTTACATCTTAAGGTGCTATTTAGAGAAGGAAATTAAAATTAGAAATTAAAAAAACTTAAAATGAGATAATATTTTATTTCAAACTAATAATTTGACATTGAAATTATGAAATAATAATTTTTTATTTGAATTAATTAAAAGGTAAATTTCATAATTAATTATTGAGGATTTCTTACAAAAGTCTAATTTGGAAACAAGGAACAGAGCCATGCATGTAAAACTAGTATAAAATATATTTTGCAATGATGATGTATCTTTTTTATTAGATTTCATTTTAATGTCATTTTATCAATTTATATCTCAATAATTATTATTATGCAATGTTACATATTATTACAATGGTCCAAAATATATATTTATTGATTTTAAATACAAATTATTTTTATTTTTGAAAATAATTAAAAATCAAGTACTTAATATTTACTTTAATAACTGAAAAATTAAAAAAAAAATAAGATTTGATGAGGCGTACAATATTATCATAGGGATTACGGTCCCTTCAGTACCAAGTGTTAAATAATGGAGTATTGTACTCAATTTTTTTTATTGCAGAAATGGATAGAGGGTGCAAAGTTATGCTACCCTGATTTTTTTTAGATTTTTTAGAGCCCGGGAAGTATTTTTAAAAAATTAATGAAAGTCCTTTTTGTGACGTCACGCGGCGGCAAGTCCTATCTTTTTCTTAAGGAGCGGCGTCTCGTGACATCACAAAAAGAAATTTCAATAATTTTTTAAAAATAGTTCCCGGGCTCTAAAAAATCTGAAAATAATCAGGGTAGCATAACTTTGCACGCTCTTTCCATTTCTGCAATAAAAAAAATTGAGGTCAATACTCTATTGTCTCTCTTCTCTTTTTCTTTCTGACTACTCGACGGTGAACGTTCCCCAGGCGTACGGGACTGGCTTGCCACCCAATCGGACCGCCATGACGGCAACGGGCTGGTCTCTCAGCTGGTCCAGAGATGGCACCACCAGTCCCACATTGGTGTCAAGGTCATTCTCCAGGGTAGTGCTGACCAACGGAGCCGCCTCCTGAAGAACGAAACAATGTAAATTTTATAAATTAGTAATTTCCTGACCCCATTTCCATCCCTCTGTGTTGCCACTCACATTTCCATACATGACGATATACTTCTCCCCTCGCTCTACGCCGGACAGACGAGCTACAAAGACACCCTCTAACTGGGTCTGAGAGATTGTGAGTGTCACCACGCCGCTGTCTGAGGGGTTGATTTTTTTCAACGTCGCCACCGCACGATGTAGCGTTACCTGAAAACGAAGACTTAATCAATGTGTACCGAGTTGACATTTTCCCCTGAAAAACACATATTTTTTCTAGAAATGGATACACGGTAAAAAATTTCGTCCATAAAATTAAAGAAATCCCTCGCAATGTAATGCAAGAGGGTACTTTAATTCTTCACTGTATCTTCAAGTCATTTCCAAGAGGCGACTTTAAAACTGAGGGGGCCGGACAGCAGGTATAAAGGAGGACTGTATTATATTTTAGGGTCGCCTCTTTACTGTCGGTGTATTTCTTTTTGAAACCAAAGAAGTAACTTTAATTTCATTTAGAGTTATGCCTTTAATTTCTGGCATTGTTATATTTTTCTTCTAGTACTTTCTTTTTTCTTCTATATTATAAAACTTAACTATGTTTGTATAAAAGTGTGTTTTTATGCATTATTATTTTATGATATAAAAAAACTTAATCGTTATCAAACTTACACTTTACTCATCAAATGACAAGACAAAAATATAATTTTAAAATGCAATAATAATGCAAGTAGTAGATGAACGTGTAGTGTGGGCTTGGGGTAGGTTTGGGGCATCCATCTTATTTTATATAAAAACATTTTCTTTCGTATTTTTACACAATTTTTAGTACGTCACACACGCATATGTGGTGGCTATTTACTATTTGATATGGTGTTAAAAAGAAGAGTGATGAAAAACGAGAACGACACTTCAATAATTTTTATTTACATTGTATATAAATTAGTGTTATTCGGTAGCTTTATTTCATTGAAGCATTTTGGAGCAATTGACACATTATCGGTCTGTATGACCAAATTGCTATTAAAATTCAAGTTCAGTATAACACCTTAATCAACAAAATGTATGATTTAAGTTAAAAAGATAACGAAAACTGATAGAAAAAATACGAATTAAAAAATATTTTATCACTGCAGCACATCACAGTAACTAGAAGACACCTTACAGCAAACACTTCTCAATCTCTACTGCCAAGCAACAAGCCAAAAGCCAAGCTGAATTCCTCTGCTACGTCACTAACCGTCGTTTTTCTAAAGAAATCCCTATGGTGGGGGTGGGTATCGTAAGGGCGTCTGTACCGTCGCTACAAAAAAAACAACCCTCCCATTGTCGGGAGGCAAGAACACGGGGGAGGGGATGGTCCGAGGCCACTGTATCTCTTTCTTGTTTTAAAGTTCACCTCTTGGATTTAAAATAAAGAATATTGCTTTAAAAATAAGGCTAAAGAGGCCCACTATTATATCATTTCTAATATTTACTTTAAAAATAAACAAAAATGACTAGTTTTTGCTACCGTGTAGAGGGTGCAAAGTTATATTACTCTGATTTTTTTACATTTTTTAGAGTTCAGAAACTATTTTTAAAAAAAATATTGAAAGTACAGAGAGAGTGATGCCTCTTGACGCTTCTCTTAATAAAAGTATAGGACTTAAAAGAGGCGTGGGTTCAAACCCGACCTCGGCAAAACAACGCTCGATCATCTAGCTGGGCTCTAAAAATCTGAAAAAAATCAGAGTATAGCATAACTTTGCAACCACTATCCATTTCTGCAATAAAAAAAATTGGAGGTCGATACTTATTTATTTAAATATCCATGGGGGATACATAAGCTCTGATGGCCTTATATTAAAAATTACCCTTTTTTTAAATAAAATTGTTAAAATTGGAAGTGTAAGGTTTCTGGTCTTTTTATTCGTATTTCAGAGTTACAATTTCACACATAGGTCAATACTCATACAGTAAATCTGTCGGTAAAGTTTCAAAACTGAATCACATACAGAAGAGCTGCAAACTTTACACTTCCGGCTACTTCCGGAAGGAATTTCAAATTACTTTGACTGTATTACTTTTTTTTTCATCTATGTGTATTTTTATTTTTGATGTTTTTTTTTTTTAAACTAATACATATAACTTTAGGTCCTTTATTTTAAAATGCAATAAAATATTGGTTGTCCACTAATAAAAAAATATAGAGAATATCTGAGAGAGTTAAATAGATTAAATATCTCATATGCAAATATATGTAAATATAAATATAATAGAAAACTTACCAATTCGTTTCCGTTTGCATACACAGCTAACATCAGCACCCCTAGGAAAGCAATCCTGGAAGAGCAATAACATTTTGGTTTATTCTCATAATAGTATATCGACCTCAAAATTTGTCATTTAGAGCATAGCCCTCTGGCCAGAGGGCTATGTTTAGAGGGTGCAAAATTTCATTCATTCATTTTTTTCAAAATGAGTTACATTTCTTTAAATCCATGCCGGGAACTATTTTTTAAAAAATATTGAAAGTATAGAGAACGGCGTCAAGAGGCGTCACTTCTTAAATAAAAAGATAGGACCTAAAAGGGGCGTGGGTTCAAACCCAACCTAGGCAAAACTTTTTAGCAAAACTTTCTGGCCTCTAAAATTTTTTTAAAAAATAATCAGAGTAGCATGCACCTTCTATATATTTCTGTAATAATTTCTTTTGAAATCAATACTCTATTGTGTTAACAATAATTTTAGTACATGACATGATAATTTGTTTTTATATTTTAATGACGATCATTAAATATTTATTATTAATTATGAAATTTAATTTTAAAATATACTGATATGAAATTTTATATATAACAGTATAAAATTCCTGAGTTTATTACAATTACTTGTTTTCATTACATTCCTTCTCACTTATTAGTGCAATCAATTGGTGCTGATATATGCATTGATTGAGAACCTGCATGGACCAATTTTGCTAATAAATGTAACGTAATAATTTTTGTATTAAAATTATTAACATGGAGCAATGCGGCAGCAAGGAGTAATTTAGGAAGCATTTTTTTATATCTCCTTAAAAATATTCAATAAAATTATTTTAAAATAATAAAAAAAAAATAAATATAAATAAGGAAAAAATTTACATTATAATTAGTGTTATTTTGATAAACATGTATTTTTTTAATTTCATAATTTTTTTTTAAGATGCATAAATATAAAATTTAGATATTTTAAGATAATGCATAAAGAATATTTATATTGTAAACTTATTAATAACTTATTATTTATTATATTTTTGTTTAACTTATTAAACTTATTAAGATAACACGAACAATTGATTGCTGTAGTCCCATTTGATTAACATGTAAACCTTAGCAACCTCATAATAATTCTGATTTTTTTTTTAGAAACAGTTCTTGGCACCAAAAAAATATAGAAAAAATTTCAAAACAATCAGACGATCCAAATTTTTTAAATTAATTTCTTGGTTTAGGTCTCCATGGGAAAGCCCTATACTGAAAATTCAAAAAAAAAAAAAAAAAATCATTTAAAAAAATTGGATCGTCCGATTGTTTTGAAATTTTTTCCATATTTTTTTTGGTGCCAAGAACTGTCTCTCAAAAATAAATCAGAATTATTATGAGGTTGCTAAGGTTTATACATGTTAATCAAATGGGACTACAACAATCGATTGTTCGTGTTATCTTACCCTTAATAAATACTAAATTTGTATTTTTTTATTTTACTTTCGATTCATAACAACAATATATTTGATTTACTTACATAATTTGCGCCTTCATGTTGCTGATATTGATGAAATATACAATTAAACTTCACTGCAGTGTTCTTGTATTTATACCATCCACTATAGACCTGTGCAACGTTAGCACCTTTAATTCTTGATTACGTGCAAACTAATTATTTTGATGACGCTTATTCTTTAACATTATAGACAAAACATATTGCGAGTGTTGCACACTTGTTGCACAATTATAATACCTATATAATAAAGAAATTTCTTTTTGTTATTTATATACTATTATTACTATTTGCAAAGTTTACAACTTAAATTTGCTTATGATTGCTTTTAAGGTAGAGATAACACGCCCAATGTTAATAAAAAACCCAACAATGAAAATTATGAAAAAAATTTTGAATGCTCTCCTTTATATATCTTATCAGTAGGTAAAATGTCAGGTACACAAAAATGAGCTAGTTTTCGAGTTATTAATTTTTAAAGTTGAAACTTCCATGTTAAATTAGCCAAATTTCAAAAATTAATAATTCGAAAACTAGATCGTTTTTGTATTGTATTGTTTTTGTATTTTACCTATTAATAAGGTATGTAAAGGAGAACATTCTAAATTTTTTTTTCATAATATTCATGAATGGGATTTTTATTAATCTTAGGCGTGTTATCTCTACCTTAAATATATCCTATCTAAATTATAACGCAATGGACAAACTGCATTAATTTTTTTTATTGCATATTTCAATAGATTAAGTTATGTAATAACAATATCTAAAAAAAAAAAAAAAATCCCCTTGTAAAAGGAATGATTATTGCATGACTATGACGTCACAGCATAAAGATTTTCAGGTTAATATGTGTAATATTTGGATAGAAGATTTCAAGCCATATTAATAAATCCTTTTTTAAACTGAAACTGAAAAATAATCAAGGTTGATTTGAGTGCATAGATATTTTTATCTGACTCGACTATGTGTATCTATTGTATACTGTAATTTTTAATACAATAAAACTTTTTTTTTTTGTTTTTTTAATACTAAAATATTTAAAAAATGCTGTACTGTAATACATGCATGCTGAAAAGGTTGCATACTTTGAAGGCGTTAAAGGCAAAACTTGTATTGTAATATGTGTTTTCTGAATAAAAGCCTTTTGAATCTTGAATCTTGAAGTTTATTGTTCCGGCGAGAAAATTTGCTTTTTTTTTTCTCAGTAACTACTAAAGCTATTATTAATTTGCAAACATCTCCTACCCCCCCCTTCCCCCCATTTAGGAGTCTTCTAATAATGAATCAAAAGCTTATATTTCTCTTAAAAATTTATATGGAGAAAAAACAAATTCGAGTTTTTTTTTGACATAGTTTTTTTTTTACACTGTGTGAACACCGCAAAATCAGCCGATTTGAAGCCTCTATTAAACACGGCCTATAGAGCTGTTGATCTCTGCTTTGGCCGATACGTAAGAAAGCCTATTTCGGCATCTTATGTTGCTGTTTATAGAAAAATTAAAAATTAAAAAAAAAAAAAAAAAAAAAAAATGAGAATTGCATATAGATTTTTTTTTCAAACTTATAATTTGACATTGAAATTATCAAATAATATATTTTTATTTGAATTCATTAACAAGTAATTTTTAAAATTATTGAAAATAATTTTTTCTTACAAGTCTAATTTGGAAAATAGAACTAGGCATATTATACTGTGCCATAGAACTTATAAAATATATTTTGCAATGATCCTGTATCTTTTTATTTTTTATTACAACTTTTAGGTGCTCGCCTCTTATTAAGAGAGGCGTCACTTTCTCTGATGGACTTTCAGTAAATTTTACTCTAAAAAATATAAAAAAAAAACAGAGTAGCATAACTTTGCACCTTCTATAATCCATTTCCGCAATAAAAATTTTTGAGGTCTATACTTCACTGTCCATGTAAATTCACGTTTATAGCAAATATCTTTCGGTTCTTTCCTTCTTAAGATCTCTGCATGGAACATGGAAATACACTTTTTATTAAAGGGACAGTGTACCCTAAAAACAAATCTCTTTTTTAATCAAAAGTTACTTACTAGCAGAGTAAAAATACATGCTGCACTGCCCCAAACGCATCAGTCTAAGCGCGTAATAATTGGCGGAATGTGACGTCACGTTTCGTCACTTATACTGGCTGCACCGCACAGCATATCTCTCCTTATTGCTTCCCCCACTCCTCCTCTCACTCCTCTACCTGCTATTCTCCATGCAATGTTGCCGGTGCCTAAGGCTATACACATTTATTTAATTTATCTAAATTATTGGTACTGTTCAAAATCGAAATGTCATTTAATTTTATTATGTCAATAGGAAACTTCTTGTGCAATAAGAAAATTGTTAGAATACAATGTAATTATTTCTTTATTATAGGCAATGTTTGACTCACAATCAGGGCCATTCATATACATAACCTCAATACAAATACATAATATAGAATATGTACGCTAAAGTTGTGATTATTCGACGGTGAATTTTCCCCAGGCGTGAAGAATTGGAGCTTTGTCCACTCTAATTTCCATTACGGTGATGGACAGTCCTTTGAGCTTCTCCAGAGATGGCACCATCAATGTCACCTTCGTGTCAAGGTCGTTCTCCAGCGAAGTGTTGAGCAGCGGGACAGGATTCTGGGAAAGAACCGAGGTGTTAATTAATTTTTTTAATTGACAAGCTACATGATATTTTTATTGTATGTTTAGATAGAATACCTCAAGTTATGATGTATTTGTCATTTTTTTAACCCTAGTAGAAAAAATATCTGTAATTGCTTATTTGAAAAATATATTGATTTGCTAACAATACATAATAGACAATAATGGTTGCATGAATTTTTTTATTTCATAATTAGAAAATATATATAAAATTATGCTTTTCAGATTTTTTAGAGTGCGGGAACTAATTTTTAAAAAATATTTAAAATATTTTCAGTAAGGTGGCACAACCGTGACGTCATTTTCTCGCGCTGTGATTGGCTATTGGTGACGTCAAGGTCGTCCGATCACAAAGTACCACCCTAATTCAGAAATTTAATTTTTTTTTAAATTATTTCCCGCACTCTAAAAAATCAAAACAAAATTTAGAGAAGCATAATTTTATGTATATTTTCTAATTATGATGAAATAAAAAAAAAATGCAACCATTATTGTTTATTTATCTGTTAATTTGTCAAGGAAGCTTTCCAGAGTGATGGCTGTACATTTTCATTGATTTAATATAAAACTCCCTTATTTTTATATACAAATAAATTTAAAATATATAGCTTATAATAAGTTATAATATATCGCCCTGGTAGTAGAAAAATATCCTAACTCCATTGGTAAGTTAGAAAAAGAATATCGTAACTCTATTGGTAAGCAAAATGGAGTTGCGATATTTTTACATGCGCGCGCATGTAACTCCATTTTGCTTACCAATAGGGTTACGATATTCTTTTTCTAGCTTACCAATGGAGTTAGGATATTTTTCTGCTACCAGGGCGATAAATCTCAGTTGATTGGGACGTTAGAACTACCTTTCTATATTTTTTAATAAAATCGACAGAAAAAAATTAAATTCTCCATAAACAGGTGGTTCAATTTTTTTGAAGTGGATCTGTCTAACAATTTTTTTAGGCACGGGGGGGGGGGATTAGGGTTGAAGTTTAACATGGCATGGAGCTTTATGAAAATGCAGAGTCAAAACTATAAGCTATTGTGAGAAAAATCACTCCCTTTTGAATTTGCTCAAACCATAAACGATTACTTTTTATGACATATTATAATTTTAAATTTTAGTATATACTTTCAATTCTTTGTGACAGAAAAGAATATATATATATATATATATATATATATATATATATATATATATATATTGACTCTGAATATACATTCATCGCATCTGAAAATTTTTGCAGCCTTGTTAATCACTAATTTATCACAATAGTGATTAACAAGGCTGCAAAATGGAACTTTTTACAGGCGACGCGTTGAGATGAAACATTGGGGGATATTCACAAAGCACTTTAACCCCCAATTTAGCCCTGATTTTTAACCCTGGTGCTAAACATGGTGCTAAGCTATGAGCTTAACATGGTTAGCCCCTGGTTTAGTACCATGTTTAGCACCAGGGTTAAAAATCGGGGCTAAAGTGGGGGTTAAAGTGCTTTGTGAATGTCCCCCAATGTATTTACTATTTAGATATTTTGCATCCTCTCTCTCTCACTCACATATTTATACATGACGATATATTTCTTCCCTTGCTTCACGTTGGACAGACGGGCTACGAACACTCCTTGTTCATCGGTCTGAGAGATTGTGAGCGTCACAAATCCAGGGTCGTCGACCTTTTTCAGCGTTGCTACCGCACGCTGAGGTACCTGAAAAAAGTAGGGTTTTATTTCATTTGTTGTATAAAATTATAGTATATCAGTGAACATAATTATATCATTTTGATCAAACAAAATAATATCTGAACTGAAAACTGGCAACGGCTTGCCGGCAGTCAGTAGCAGCCTCTTACGAGCCATATTGATGAGCCTTGGAAAATGCGAAACTCGGGTCTATGGATATAAGAGTGAATGCTGCTATGGAACTGAATATCGCTATTTTATACTGTGGCGTCAAGGTGGAACACGAAAGCTGATGTAAAAAATCAAAATAATATATTAAAAAATGATTGAATTCAAATTGAATTCTGATATCATTAACAAAAAAATATTTATATTATATATTACTCTAGCGGATTATCCTCTGTTATTATAGGTTAATGAAGATAAACTTAATTAATATACATATCCACACACTTACTTTTACTCTCGTAATTAACTAATTAATGGACAACATACAAGTAAAAATTTTATTGCAGAAATGAATATAGAGGGTACCAAATTATGCTACTCTGAATTTTTTCAGATTTTTTTGAAATCCAGAACTATTTTTAAATAATTATTGAAAGTGCGGCCACGCCCCCTGGAAGCGTCAATTATAGGTGTCCAGTCTCTATCCTTTTTATTAAGAATTCAGGGGTGCCAACTGAAATCACAGGACTTTCAATAATTATTTAAAAATAATTTTGGGTCTCAAAAAAATCTGAAAAAATTCAGAGAGGCATAATTTGGTACCCTCTATTCATTTCTGCAATAAAATTTGTTCATGTTTGTTGTCCATTATGTGAAAAATAGCAAGGTTTCTTTAATGCAAATTTTAACTCTGATAAATAATGAAACATATTTTTGGATATATTTCCTAAATCATTTTATATAATGGTGCTTCTCCTAAAGTTAGAAGAACTCTAAATTTTCAACAGAGGGACTATGATTTATAAAAAGCCATCTTCTTAAGAAACAGATCAAATATTGAAAACAATTTTATAATTATGTAAAAATTTATCAATCTTTCCCTTTGATACAAAAAATAAACTGAAATTACATAGGTAAAATATAATATCATCCGCAATAAATAATGAAAATAATATTGCAATAAAAAAGCTAGTAACAAAATTAAAGCTGGAAAATTATTAATGCAGATGAGTGCAAAATGAAGCAAGATTCATTTAATAAATTATCTGCATGAATGGAGTTACCATTTCTGAATCTGCAGAGATTTGTAATGAACAAATAGTTTCAGATACAAGTATAAACCATTTTTAATTTTTTAAATTGGCAGTAGATAATCAAATAAATAACATACGAAAATATTGATAAAATGCATGGGAATAAATGCTACATTTTGGAAATAAATAAATTATTTTAAATACCATTGTCTGCTCAATCATTTTCTCCTCATTGGTCCTCCTGCAATTGTCGTTCGTCTGGAATAAAATATAACGATTAATGGAGTATTGACCTCAAAATTTTTTATTGCAGAAATGGATAGAGCGTGCAAAGATATGCTCCCCTGATTTTTTTCCGATTTTTTTGAGCCCGGGAACTATTTTTAAAAAGTTATTGAAAGTCCTTTTTGTGACGTCACGCGGCGGCAAGTCCTATCTTTTTGTTAAGGAGCGGCGTCTCGTGACGTCACAAAAAGAACTTTCAATAATTTTTTAAAAATAGTTCCCGGTCCCTAAAAAATCTGAAAAAAATCAGGGTAGCATAACTTTGCACGCTCTATCCATTTCTGCAATAAAAAAATTTGAGGTCAATACTCTATTGTTACACGCATACGTATAAATATCACTAGAGAAAAAATGTTGTTGTATAAGTGTAAGAAAATAAAAATAATTTAGATAAATAAATAAACAAACTAGAATTTTAAAAAGTTAAATACATTAATTTGTTTGTACGATACAAAAACTCAGAGGGGGGGGGGCAGCATGGGGTAATGAAGAAAAGTATTTATGCCATGTAATTAAAAACAGTCAATATGTTTATAATGTTATTGTTCACCATGAATATAAAAAAAAATGCTAAAAATGGAAAAAACTGATTCATTAAGTAAAATATATTTTCAAAATTTTGTTGCCATTTTTAGTTTCATAAAAAAAAATATCGACCCCTATTAAGAGTCCTCTAGTGAAACACTAATTTCAGTATATTACATTATATATTTACCTCCATTTAATTAAAATATGTTAGTATCTTTTTACTCGTAATGTTAATTTTATAAGCATCATGCAAATCGGGAAAGTCAAGAGAATCGAATCCATTATTAATAAAAATGAGGTTGTTCTGTGGTCTGTTAAAAGATAAAAAAAAAAAAAAAAAACAGAAATTTCAATTTTGTCCTTAATAATATTAAATAAGCACTAAAGCATTAATGCTTAACCTGAGAATTGGTAAAATTTAACAAGGGGAAAAAAAAAGTCAACGAAGGATCTTCTCCAAATTAACTAAGTAAACTTACAAATTACTAAACTTACAACAGTTTTCTTTTATTTCCAGAATTGTTAACCGCTGATTTACGAAATATACTCTCATCACATTTGACCGAAGAAATGCCAAGTACCGTCGATCGAAGCCTCGGTCGCCTAGACTAAACTTTTAAATTTTAATTCTGTGGCCAAATTTCATGAGCATATATATTTATTTTCATAATCCAGCGGTTAAAAATTCTGAAAAAAAAAAACAAAGGTTATAATGAAATTTAACTTTTGTAAGTCTATCTAATTTAATTTGAAGATATTTCAATGACTTTTTTTTCGTCCAAATTCTCAGGTTATACCTTAAGAAATAAATTCACCATGCAGTATGGTATGCAATATTCTGAATTTACTAACCCCAAAGCTACAAAACTTTAAAATTGAGAACTCTATATATACTTATGAATCCGACAGTAATAAATTGATTTAACATCTCTTTAAAAATTTACAACTGCTTTTTTTTTCTTCCTTAAGTCACATATCAGCACATCTTTATATACAATGTACTGTACTATTTTTTTTATTAAAAATTAGAGTTACAATAAATGTAATTATAAAAAAATATATATAAGATATATGCTGCAAGTTTTCATTATAAAAAAGATTAGCCACGCCCCTTTTCTAAAAAAAAAAAAAAAAAAACGCGGTTAAAACACCCACTTGGTGAAATTCTGCAAACATCACACAGCACACAATAAACATAAAAGAAAAAAAATTAAAAATTCTTACGTCAGGTTGCCACTGGCAACAAAGGTTATCCGGAACAAAGGTACTGCAGCAAACGGACCTGGTGCTTGAACATCTTGCACAATTACCATCTCGGCAGGTACCGGTTAGCCGCTGGGGAGTCTACGAAACAAATTATAAGAAGGTCACACATTGAGCTTGTTTGTTAATTAAAATAATTTAAATTAATCGGAGATAATATGATTCCAACATAATCTACACCAACATACAATGCTGACGAAACTTTGGTCGTCGCCGACGTAGGTGAAGCTTCCCCTGGCGTACGGCACTGTTTTTCCGGCTTCCTGGGACGACACGATCTCAACGGTGACTGGCTGTCCTTTTAACTGGTCCAGAGATGGCACCACCAGTCTTACTTTCACGTCAAGGTTGTCCTCCAGGGTAGTGCTGAACAACGGGACTGCATCCTGGGGAAAAACCGAGGTATAATTTTTAATCAGGTACACGTATTTTTTTTTTTAAGTATAAGGGTCCTTTTTAGTATAAGAAAATATTTCTTTAACTTCTAGCTATTTGGCTCAAAAAAAAAATAAAATATATTCATATTCAACGTGTAAAGGCCGGATGAATTGAAGTCATTGAAGACGTTATTTTTTGGATCCAGAGTTGGAGGGGGGGAGTCAGATTTGACATGGGCAATATAGGCATTTCCCCCACTGGATTTTTTTTTTCAACATTTATGCACCCCTGAAATTTTTGTCTGGATCCGCGCCTGAACTAGGGCAGGTTAGACATACGGGAAAGTAATTAAAAAATTATAATATCACACCCTCTGTGTTGCCACTCACATTTCCGTACAAAACGATGTACTTCACCCCCCGCTTTACGCTGGACAGACGAGCTACGAACATTCCCTTTTGCTCGGTCTCAGAGATTGTGAGGTTTGCAGAGCCACGTTCATATTGGTTGACTTTTTTCATTGTCGCTAACGCATGACGGGGTAACTGAAAAATGAAGAGTTTTACAAAAGCAGAGTTTAATAAAAAGAGAATGGAATATTGACTTCAATTTTTTTTTATTGCGGAAATAGAGGGTGCAAATTAAGTTATGCCACTCTGATTTTATTTTTTTCATATTTTTTACAGTCCATGGGGACTATTTTTAATAAATTATGTATAATTATACCATTTAATAAAACAAAACAAAATTTTATTCTAATGGAGTTTCGACTTCAATTTTTTTTTATTGCAGAAATGGATAGAGCGTGTAAAGTTACGCTATAACCCTGATTTTTTTCAGATTTTTTAGAGCCCGGGAAGTATTTTTAAAAAATTATTGAAAGTCTTTTTCGTGACGTCACGTGGTGGCAAGTCCTATTTTTTTCTTAAGGAGCGGCGTCTCGTGACGTCACAAAAAGAACATTCAATATTTTTTTAAAAAACTAAATAGTTCCTGGGCTCTAAAAAATCAGGGTCGCATAACTTTGCACCCTCTATCCATTTTTGCAATAAAAAAAATTAAGGTCGATACTCCATTTTTAAGAAAATTGGAGCAAATTATGTTTGTTTTCTATTTATTTTAAAAAAAAGTTAGAATAAATTTATATTATTTCAACTTACATGTGCGTATCCATTGGCATACCCAACAATAACAAGTAAACCCAGGAATACAATCCTGGAACAAAATAATAGAGTTAATTATAGTAAACCTTGTACTGTAATTTATTTTCTAAATTAATTATTAATTATATAAGTATTAAAAATATAAACAACACTCTAATTAATACAGCGTGCGATGGGAGAGAGAGAGAGAGAGAGAGAGAGAGAGAGAGAGAGAGAGAGAGAGAGAGAGAGAGAGAGAGAGAGAGAGAGAGAGAGAGAGAGAGAGAGAGAGAGAGAGAGAGAGTCATTTAGGAGTTTCATTACAAAGTGCTAAAAATCATCATTTAAGGATGAGATAATGCCTGTCAGCTGTTCGACGTACTCCCCTTTGATTAACATGTAAACCTTAGCATATTCACGAAAATTCTGAAATTGTTTAGAGAGGCAGATATTAGTGCCTAAAAGTCATACAAAAAATTTCAAAACAATTAAACGAGCTGATTTTTTTTTAATTAATTTTTTTTTTAATTTTCAGTATAGGGCTTTCCCATGGAGAGACAAACTAAAAACTTAATTTAAAAAAATAGACTCTTTTTAAATTGTTTTGAAACTTTTTGTATGGCTTTTATGCACTAACATCGGCCTCTCAAAAAAATTTCAGAATTTTTGTGAATTTGCTATGGTTTACATGTTAATAAAAGGGGACTAAATCGAACAACTGATTCGTGTTATCTCTACCTTAAATGTTGCATTCGCATTTAAATTTAAAAAAATAAATAAATACAAAAATTATGCACATAAAAAAATCAACTGTTTGATTTTCATAATTAAAATTATTTTTTTGTAATTCATGGCAAATTATACTTACATAATTTGAGTCTTCATGTTGCCTCTCGCTCTACTGAGTGAACACTGTAGTGCAAATGTTCGTATTTATACCATCAGCAGCCTCTGAATGTGCAGTCACAGCAATTTTGAAAATGAAACTGTTACATTTAAATAAAACTTTAATTTTATTTATTTATTTCATTGAATCATCATTATTAAATTAAATTTATTCATTATCATTTTACGAGAAATATTAATTTACAGCAAGTGACTTGCAAAACTGGTCAAGAGGCATTCTTACATAGAGGTGCTATATTTTATAATTCTTGATATATTAATGCATTGAGCTCTATACAAGGCTAGAGGGATAATGCCCTATACTTCTCAATGTTAAACTGTGCGCACGGTCCGGCGGGAGGAAGTGGGTGGGAGATTGCGCTTTCGTCACACATTCCAACGTATTCTCCTCAGAATTGCCAACTGCAGTGTAACTTTTAATATTTATTTTATAAGGAAACTTTCTTAGGTTGGTCAACCAGGCATTCGATAGCACCGACCACCACCCACTTTCCTCCCAGACGCCGTGCGCGCCTAAAACAGCTGATTAGTCCTCTAGCCTTGTATAGAGCTCAATGTATTAATGGTAGACAATCTACTGAAAAATTATTTAAAAATTATGTTGTAAAAGCCTACTGATCAGCATTCCAATAATGAGTTTAATTATACAAATAAATTTAAAATATAATTTTTTTAAACGTCATTTTTTGTGTTTGATAAAATTAATAAATTGTTTTCCCATAATGATTATGAATATGCTAGATAATGCATATATAGCTGTTTTTTTGTTTTTTTTTTAGCTTTTTAAATGAATCCTAGTACAAAGTACTGGCCACAATTAAGTGACTGAATTTAACCTTCCGGCTCTTCGTAGACCCTATTTTTGTGAGTCCCTTCCAAACCAGGGCGGCCATCCCAGCATTCGCCTGGTTGTGAATGAGGAATCCATGGAAACCTCAGTCAGGATGGTCGGCAATTGATGGAGGATACCATCAATCACCTCCCGGGTGCACGAGTGGGTGTTCTTTAGCAACCGCCATGGCACTTGTGAAAAGTTTGGCTGTGCCTGGCTGGGATCAAACTCACGACCATCTGATTACGAATCAGAGGCGAATACCACTGCGTCAAGTGCCCGGTCATAGACTATGTTTTTATGGTTATTTTCTCGTCAATCTTAAATTAAAATTTTAAAAGTAAAATTAATTTTCTGAAATAATATTTAAATTGATTTTTCTAGTAAAACACATTTAAAATGTGTAATCCCTTATAAAGTGACTTATATAATATTATATAATCTTGTTTATTTGGACAGTGCTATCAGAATTTCCTTGTATTTTAAGAATTATTTCAATTTAAAGTTATCTTGCCACAAATGAATGAACAAATGACCGTCCCCGGTACGAGTTCTTCAAACTCTTGGGGTCTATAAAATATTTTATTGTAATATGTACTATGTCTGGTTATGAATAAACACATTAAAAAATTATTTATTTTTATTTTTTTATTCACTTTTCTACATCTATCAAATTCAAGCCATCGACTAGTAATCTATCTTTTTAGCATTTGTATAATATATAATAACGCCCTTTTATGGCACGTTTAAAACATTTTAGAAAGAGCATTATTGAAGGTAAAAATAATCTCATGAACAAATTAGAAAATAAATTGGGTGGTTGAAATAAATTTTAAAAACTGCCCATGATATTACACGGGGTTGATAAAACATTTAACATTAAAATAGGGAAATCCATATACTAAAAGAGAAAGTGGAAAAATTGTTCTTTAAAAATGGTAAAATATACATATTTATATTATGTGATATTCAGCAATCTGCATGCATAGTTATTATCACACATGTTTAGTTACGTTGCATATTGTCAACTAAAATGCATTGTTATGCATTTACTGCAGTTTCTTCACAGACCTTAGCAAAGCAATTTTAGCTGCAGTAGTTGCAAAATATTGTACAATCAACGTACAATGTTATTGTAACGTTTAATAAAAATAATACTTTTTGTAAAATTTTAATAATCTTTTTGTGATAGGCAGTGTACTTTAGTTTCCTAGTTCCAAAAATAACAATAATAACCAAAATATCTAAAAAAAAAAAACAAAAAAAAAACAGCTTTAAAAGATTTTTTTTGAAGTATTTTTTTTTTAACATGCATTTTAACATTTTTTTTTCATTTATCATCAATTTTTAAAGAAATAAAAATAAAAGATTCCAATATTATTTAATGCAACATCTCAGTTTCTGTTTTAGTTAGAGAAATGGGGCAAAAAATGTTACAACATTCAAATGTATAAGATTGTAACACTTGCTTCTATATAGTAATAAATATGTATAAATATAGTGTTCAGTAATTTTTTGCTTATAATTGCAACTTGCTACGATTTAAACAGTTAAATAGAATGCATTAATATATTGCATTTATAATTTCTGTTTTTCTTTGCAATTTATTCTGCAGCAATCGCAAATTATTCATTGTATTATATTTTTTCTATATTATAATTCACCATATTAAAATATAAACTAAAATTATAGCCATAACAATAATATATATTTTTCAAAATACAATATTTTTTTTTTTTTTTTTTTTTTTTTCCATTTTGCAAATTTTTTAGATTGACAACTGACAACCATCATGCATTTTAAGAAGAAAAAAACAAATCCAATTTTGAGCTTTCCATTGATACCAAAATCAAGAATATTTTAAGCCATTATTTTTAAAATATAAATTACGCTTAATTCTTGGTATAAACATGACCATATATATTTATTTACATTTTTTTTTGTTTGTTTAGTAATTTTCCCAGTGACTTGTTACTGAAAACTGTTCTCTATACTTTCTATTGTACTGCCCTAGTTGAAAAATTACGTCTTCAACTCATCCTTTACACGTCTAAACATTAACCTTTTTACCTCTAAAACACATTTTATTTCCTCTTCGCTCAAAGTGAGGATGAAATGAAGACAATATTTCTAACATTTTATGCTTTATAAAAGGAAAGAAGACGTAATCTCGTCTTTTACCCTATAGCTCTTTTCTCTTTTAAAATGATTCAAAATGAGAAAATTAGAAGAGGAGCGATCGAGAGATTAATTAATAGCGAATAAAAGATGAAATTTATTTCAACTCTGTACATACTGCAGTAAGATGTACCTAGCTTTGAGATAACATAATGCAACCAACCCATGCTAAAAATTTAATTTCATTATAGCGTTCATAAGTCCATAAAAGGAATAAAAACAAAATTACTAATACACAGTGAAAAAAAAGAGTGCATAAGAGTTATAATTCTTTTGCGAGCTTTAAGTTCACTTGTTTCTATTTTTATATTATGTTATATGTATTATAACATTTTTTTATAGTTATATATTATTATATTATAAGACTTCAAAATGTAAAGAATCATTATTATATATATATATTATAGCTAATTTCGACAAATTACGTACAAGTTATGAATTGCCAGCCAGGGAAACTAAACATTAAAACAAGAACCATTATTTTTTTTCTTTTCGTGTATCACAATATTTTATTGTCTTCAGTTCTAAACAAAATTTATCAGAATAATTCAACAATAATTTTTTATCTAAGTTTTAAAATATCAAAATAGTTAATTCAAGTGAAATTCCGTTACGAAAGAGATCTATCCTGGTTGATTGAATTTTTAAACTCCATACGTATGTTTAATTTACTTTAAAACAAATTAAGGAGCATTTACATGTGACGTGATTTTGACATATTTGCTTACTATAGGTATATTGCCAAATATTAAATCTGGTATTGTTTTCACGGAATTCAATAATATACGCATATATTCACTCACGTAATTTCAGTTTTAGCCTCAAAATTTACTTTACATTTTCTTCACATGTAAATACACCTTTCCGTACAGTTGTTATTACACAATGCCGACGAAAGTGAAGCTTCCCCGGGCGTACGGTACTGTTTTTCCGGCTTCCTGGGACGACACGATCTCAACGGTGACTGGCTGTCCTTTTAACTGGTCCAGAGATGGCACCACCAGTCCCACTTTCACGTCAAGGTTGTCCTCCAGGGTAGTGCTGAACAACGGGACTGCATCCTGGGGAAAAACTGAGGTTATAATTTCGGGTAGACGTGTTTTTTTTTCTTTTCTTTTGGAGTATAAGGGTCCTTATTACATAGTACATAAGGAAATATTTTTGTAACTTTTATTTGGCTCCAAAAAGTAAACAAAATGTTGATTAACGTGCGTAAAGGCGGCCGGATGAATTGAAAACGTAATTTTTCAATATGGGCAGGCGCGGATCCAGAGAGGGTGGGGGGAAAGATTTAACATGGGCAATATAGGCATTTCCAGGCTCGGACTGGCGCCATAAGGCTGGTTCAGGGATCCCTGACTGGCCCCTCAAATTTTTAACACAGGAGCATAGGACATAGGAAAAGTGGCCTCAGACTCCCTGAAAAGTGGCCCCTGCTGCCATGCAGTAATGCCTATATGGCCCTGACTGGCCCCTAGCTTGTAGCTTCCCAGTCGAAATTTTTTTTTTCAACATTGGCCTTATGAAGAGAGCACCCCTGAAATTTTTGTCTGGATTCGCGCTGAACTAGGGCAGGTTGGACATACGGGAAAGTAATTAAACAATTATAATATCACACCCTCTGTGTTGCCACTCACATTTCCGTACAAAACGATGTACTTCACCCCCCGCTTCACGCCGGACAGACGAGCTACGAACACTCCCTCTTGCTCGGTCTGAGAGATTGTTAGGGTTGCAAAGCCACGTTCATATTGGTTGACTTTTTTCATTGTTGCTATCGCACGACGGGGTAACTGAAAAATGAAGAATTTTACAAAAGCAGTGCTCAATACAATAAAAAGAAAATTGAGTATTGACTTCAAATTTTTTATTGCGAAAATAGAAAGAGGGTGCAAAGTTATGCTACTCTGATTTTTTATTCAGATTTTTTACAGTCCATGCAGGAAATATTTTCAAAAAATTATTGAAAGTACAGAGAGAGTGACACCTCTCATAATAAAAGAATAGGACCTAAAAGGGGCGTGTGTTCAAACCCGACCTCGGTTAAAATTTTTAGCATTAATTCCCGGTCTGTAAAAAATATAAAAATAATCAGTGGCACAACTTTGCACCTTCTATCCATTGCAATAAAAATTTTTGATGGTTGGTGGGTTAGTTGGTATTTTGGGGCATTTGAATATAAAAAATTTTTGAGGTTGATACTAAAACTCACTTTGAATTTGATTTCCTCTTCGATCTGCGTGTTATCTTTTGGTCGCCACATACATTGGTCGTTTTTCTGCATTAACAAATAATAAATCATACATTGCTTAATGGGGTACTGACCGGTATTTGAGTTAGCAATGCTAATAAAAAGTACTGTTTTGGTTACATTTCATTAAGTATGGGATTTGGCAATGTTAACTGATCTATTTTCCCATTTAAGATTCAATGCTATAACGTCATTTTTGAGAGGTTTTAAAAATTCATATAAAATCAGGAAATTGTCGTAGAATGCTACAATAGGGCTTGTTCTTCATGAAATTCTCGTGCCTCTTGAAATTTTGACAAAAACTTGAAACTTTTTTTTTTTGTCAGTACCCCATTGTAATAAAAATATATCAAGTTTATTAATATTATTTATAATTATATACCTTCAATGACTATATACGGGCCCAGTGTATATAGTCATTGATAAATCTCAGTGCCTTACAATAAAAGCGTGGATCCAGGGAGGGGAAGAAGGGCTGCAGTCCCCTCCAAAATGTTGGATATAACTTGGACATGCCCCGGACATTCCATTTTATTTTTTTAACATTGACCTTATAGATCCGCACCTGATGTCTCAATATTGTAATTAATTAATGAAAAATGTAAATAAAAAAATTAATTTAATATTAATAATATTATAGTCAAGGTGGCTGGATAGTAAGGTGGGGACCCGGAGCTGCTGCCCCCTCGCGGCCAGTGAGGAAATACAAAAAAACAGTTGAGGATCGCTTTTTTGGATCAAATTTCATCCGCGAAAAATTCAAACGGTGTAATAGGAATCCATGAACATCGGGCCGATGAACCATTAAAATTCTTTTAAATTGAGTCTATCTTCTTCAGAATTTAACATAGAGTTTATTTCTATCACAATTTTACCCACAGTTATACTGTAAATACGACTTTTGATGGCTTTTCCAGTTCCATCGTTTGAATTTTTCGCGGATGAAATTGGATCCAAAAAAGCGATCGTCAACTGTTTTTTTGTAGTTCCTCACTGGCCGCGAGGGGGCAGCAGCTCCGTGTCCCCACCTTACTATCCAGCCACCTTGATTATAGTCATAAATTCGTAGTATAAACAAAAATACAATATTTTTTATTTAATTAATGATTAAATTGATTAATTCTTACGGAAGTTTGTGACGCACAGCAGACAATATCAGGGACCATAAACCCACAACAAACGGACCTTGTGGCGGAACATTTGGCACAACTAGAGAACGAGGAACAACTTTCCGTCAGTCGCCGAGTCTGGGAAACAAGAGATCATTACTTATTATATAGTCATAAATTATGTTGCACATTGTAAAGTATCTATCAGGAAGAAAGTTGAGTTAATAGTTAATAAAAATAGTTCAAGTGGTCCTCCATATCAAAACCGAAATCCAAAAAATTCTATCTCACATAGGTTAGCCAGAAAAAAAAAATCCAAAATCAGAATGAAGGCAGAGAAAATGAACTTTTCTCTGATCAAGGCGTAGCTTAACATGGAGTTTTACCTGACAAACACCCTCGAATATCTAAAAAAAAAAACTTTAAGTAGTATGTATTGTAAAAAAAATATAGCGATATTCTATGATCAAAGCTTTAACCAAAGATCGATTAAAATAATTTCTCTCGAATCCATTTTTCCGTAATAAAATGAAAAAAACTGTTATTGGAATTAACATGGTACATTTTCTTTATTTTGGACGGAAAATGGATTTTTTTTAGAATTGAATTTTAGGAATTATGATTTATATACTATGCATTATTTTTTCTACTCCAAATTTTTAATGGCCATGATTAAAGAAAATGTTTTTTTCTCTTCTCTACTGCGCCTCTTTTTCTAGTAACATTTCTTTTAAAGAAAATACAAAAAAATGGTATTGCAACATAGTTGAGAAAAATTCAATTAATTTTTATAAAATAAGTTAATGTATATTTCAATTAAATACTTACAATTGCAATTCCATTGGCATATCCAGTCATAACAAGTAGGCACAGAACTGAAATTCTGGAAGAAAATGAATTAATTATTATTAATGCTGCGTTATAAATTCAATTTTAATTCAATGTATTGCAATGATTTTTGGTGTGAATTTTATTCTATGATAATTTTATAACAAAAATACATCACGGTGGTTAATTGTACATACCAGAGATTAATTATTTATTAACGTTAGTTAAAGTGCCGGTGACTAATCTTACTTTTAAGGCATTTATATTTACTAGAAAATTTAAATTGAATTAATTTATTTAACCACTGTTTGCATAAGTACAACATAATTATGTTACCTTATTTTAATATTAAAACACTAAAATACACAACAATGGTCTAAATATCAACAATTGCAACATTAAAATTTACCAATGACTAATTATTGAAATGAGAGAAAAATATTATGTATACAAAAAATAATAATAAAAATATATTTTTGGTCTCTAATATAATTTTAAATCTTTTTAGGAATTAATAAATAAATAAATAAAACAAGTTCAAAAGAAATTCTTTAATTTTCTTTTTAATAAATATTTTTTTTTTAACATTTTTTTACGCGTTCTTGTAAAAAATTATAAAAATTATAGCTAGGTGTCTGATAAAAACCTTTCTTATTGAAAAATACCCGCTTGTCATTCGCTTCAAATCTTTGTCAATTTTATTGTATAAATTATTATATTTTGTATACTTACATAAGTTGCGTCTTCATTCTGCTGTTGTTGCTGGCACTTTTCAGAGAATGCCAGAAAAATTTATTATTTACCGCTGCCCTCTTAAATGTGCACGAACAACAGTTTCACGAGCAAATAGTGTCACAACCTTACGTAATAAAATTCTGATGACAATAATACTATAAGTTCATACTACAATAAACTTTTGAAACATGTGTTAAATTAGCATAAGTATCCTTATATTTTAAGGAATATGCAATGAAATTGAATAAAAATACATCATAAAATTGGCATAAATAAAATTAAAGCTTAAAAAATTATACAGTTGTCACCACTGAAAATTTAATTGTATTTTTATCAACCTTGTTAATTACCATGCTGATTATATGTAAACCTCTATACTCAGAGCAACCTTTATTTACATAAATTAAAAGTAACTAAAAGCGTTAATTTTCGGAATTTTCTAATATTTTATATTAGAAATAATAATAATAACATAATAACTGATTTTTTTTTAATTTCTTTATTTAATATAAATTACAACAAAAGACGTAAAGGGATTTGTATAATTTTTGTTTATACTTAATGTTGTTCTAAATTAAAAAATAAATTGCTAAAAATTTTGATAAAATAAAAAGTATATGTTTATATATATATATATATATATATATATATATATATATATATATATATATATATATAAACATCAGAAACATTGATCTAATTTTTTGAATATTTGAATGAAGAATGAAATTAAGTGTTTGTACCAGCACTTGTACTTGACAATAACAAGCTTACCAAATCTACTACTAACAATAAACCATAAAATTAATGTACCTGAAGTTTGGCGTGTACATAAATCGCGCAAAAAATTCCTCCTTTATATGTTTTGCTTGAAACTTTCGTTCTTGTCGTTCTTCAATTCCTGAGCCATAATTGTGCAATAAATGAAATGTGCTTACTGGGTACCTGCCTGGAGTGTGGAAAACAATTTGAACGATAAGTCTTGTATTTCCTGGCAATCTTACAAATTCTTTGTACGCTACATCAATCTCAGTGTCATATTTAACATTTTCAGAAAAGCGAGTGTGAGAAAGCAATTTTTCCTCTCCATAATTATACACAAGTATAGAAAGGTTCTCATCATAACTTTCTTCTTCCAGTCCTGCAGGCTTCATTTGTGTAGAGATAGAGACACCAATATGATTCCAAGATTGAACGAAGCTAAAGTCAGCTACAGCTTGCATTTGCAAAATCTCATTAAAATCAATATGTTTTGTTTCAGATAACTTACATTTTAATTGATTTGGTAAACAAACTTTTGCAATAAATGATTCATCATCATATTCATTATCTTTGAAAGTGCAATTTCTTAGCGTGATATCAGTTGTTAAATCTTTGGGGTAATTTCCTATATTTACATCAGCAATTCGTGCAAGAACAGAGAGAGATTCAGATTCATTTATAACTTTATCAACTACTGGTCCTTTAAAATATTCTTTGGTAGTCATTGTGAGGAAGCGGATATGTTGAATGATTGGTTTTAAAAGTTCTTTCAAAGCCTCAGGTTCGTCAACCTTTCCTTGACGTTGCAGCTCGTTCCTTCCCCAGCAAACACAAGCGTTGTACAGTTGAACCTCCGTGCAGTTCAAGTGATCTTGCCGTACCAAAGTTTCTAGTACTGAGAAAGGGACGTCTAGAAAGTCTGGCGTTTTGAGAAGGTCATCGGCGCAGTGTTGCAGAAACTGAAAAATGGTATAAATATAGCATTGAGTTAATATTATTAATGATTTTTAATGCTTTTTCGTCATCTGATTATTGCATAATTTGTATGTGTAATAGTATCAAACCATTTTGGAGAAATAAATGTGAATATGAAGCGTTATAAAAAAACTATAGCTATTTTTTCAACTACGGGAAACGGTCAAAAAGAAAAAAAAAATAATACGCTCACCATAATTGCCTTATTATGAATCTCGATCTCATCGAATTCCATGGCAATTTCCAATGCAGTCCACACAAAGTCAGAGTTAAGGTTGGCAATGATGAATTTTCTGCAAGCGTCCAGAACTGAGTCAGGAAATAGATATTTCTTGGTGGCGTACATAAAGCCGAAAGAAACAGAAGGATTTTCATGGTCGATTGCAGCATCCAAATCAAAATAGTAGATGTATCTGTAAGATAATCAATAAGTTTTATTTCAGAATAGGGCAATATCTAATGTATCAATACTTATTTATTTATTTATTTATTTATTTATTTATTTATTTATTTATTTATTTATTTATTTATTTATTTATTTATTTATTTATTTATTTTCTCATTTGGCTGAAAAGTACATAATACAACCATTGTAGAAAGAGTATAATATTATTAGGGAGTATATTACTAATATACTCTCTATGATACAACTTGCAGACAAAAAAATTACAAATGCAGGCTTAAAAATTATATTTTGGATTTTGGAATTTTTGCATCATTCGGAACAGATTTTTTCCCTGAAGTTACGTAATTTACTAATTTCATTCTGTTTTGGTTTACTTCATCATAATTTGAAAAATAACAAAAGGATTTAGAAAAATACAAAGTTCAGGTTTAATCTTAACTTTGGTGCAACACGATTAATTAACGCAGAATACAAATTTTTCACTGTCCAGAGTTTCTCTCCAAAAAGTTTGACTTACTTTAACACAGCTTCGAAGACCTCTGGTGTTATATCTTTAATTCGGTAAACGTCATCCTTGTCCCTCAAACCTCCATACAACATAGCAGCAAACACTGGGCTCGTCTTGGCCAGGTAAACACGGTGGCATTTAAACTCCTGAAATATATAAAAAAAAATTATTTCAAGAGAAAAATCACCATCAGTAAAAGATTAGTTTGGCTATGACAAGCTGTGTTTACAAAACTAAATAAGGACCCACATTACGATCTCGAACGAAATGACCGATGGCGGCGCTGTCTGCAGAGTGATGACGTCACAAAATGGCGGACGTAATGCGGCTCGAAAGAAATATGGAGTATGAAAAGCAGGTTAATAATTTGATAATGTGCGATTAGAAACTTACATACAAACGTAAAATTTGACGCACCAGCTGTCATATTAAATTCAGGGGCTTTACAATATTATTGGAGCCAATCGCACCCCTTTCAGCCTTTTCAGGGGTGTTTTTTTTTCCCCCATAGGAAATACGAAAAGTTTTTCCAATGAATATGACCAAGATGTAAAAATTTGAAAATTTATAAGAATTTTATGGAGAACATTTCATACAATAGGTAATTAATTTACACCTCTGAAATAATTAATTAATACAGATTCATTACCACACCCCCGTGGCACCACCTCTACCACGCACACCCCTGGAGTGCTACCCGGCCGTACCCCCGTTATTCAGACCTATTAGTATTTTCCACTTTTTTTAATAAACGAGCTAAAATTATAAAACTTAATTTTCAAGGGGTTATCAACCCTCCTGAACCAAGAAATAATTTTAGATTTTCTCCCCGACGCACCCTTGAGTGTTAGAAAACTACCCTTAAAACCCATTTTCCTTAAAAATTGTGCTAAAATTATGAAATTAATTTTCAAGGGGTAATCGACCCTCCTAAACTAGGAAATAATTTTAGATTTTCTCCCCGACGCACCCCTGAGGGTGGAGAACTACCCCTAAAATCCACTTTCCTTAAAAATTGTGCTAAAATTATGAAATTAATTTTCAAGAGGTAAGTGACCCTCCTGAACTCGGAAATAATTTTAAATTTTCTCCCCGACGCACCCCTGAGGGTGGAGAACTACCCCTAAAATCCACTTTCCTTAAAAATTGTGCTAAAATTATGAAATTAATTTTCAAGGGGTAATCGACCCTACTGAAGTCGGAAATAATTTTAAATTTTCTCCCTGACGCACCCCTGAGGGTGGAGACCTACCCCTAAAATCCACTTTCCTTAAAAATTGTGTTAAAATTATGAAATTAATTTTCAAGAGGTAATTAACCCTCCTGAACTCGGAAATAATTTTAAATTTTCTTCCCGACGCACCCCTGAGGGTGGAAAACTACCCCTAAAATCAACTTTCCTTAAAAATTGTGCTAAAATTATGAAATTAATTTTCTAGGGGTAATCGACCCTACTGAAGTCAGAAATAATTTTAAATTTTCTCTCTGACGCACCCCTGAGGGTGGAGACCTACCCCTAAAATCCACTTTCCTTAAAAATTGTGTTAAAATTATGAAATTAATTTTCAAGGTGTAATTGACCCTCCTGAAATCGAAAATAATTTTAAATTTTCTTCCCGACGCACCCCTGAGGGTGGAAAACTACCCCGAAAATCAATTTTCCTTAAAAAATATGCTAGAATTATGAAATTAATTTTCAAGGGGTAATCGACCCTACTGAAGTCGGAAATAATTTTAGATTTTCTCTCCGACGCAACCCTGAGGGTAAACGGCTACCCACCATATCCTTCTTTCTTAATAATTGAGTTGAAATTGTGAATTAAATTTTTTTCGGGATTTATCGTAATTTTTCATAGAAAAAAATATATCAGACTCGCCTCTTTACTT
Source organism: Siphlonurus alternatus (assembly GCA_949825025.1). Taxonomy (NCBI): domain Eukaryota; kingdom Metazoa; phylum Arthropoda; class Insecta; order Ephemeroptera; family Siphlonuridae; genus Siphlonurus; species Siphlonurus alternatus. The sequence goes on along the minus strand of OX463786.1, from coordinate 6,400,830 downwards.
GCAGTATGATGATGGATATCCACCGTTATAATAATTACATGGCGTGAAGGCTCATGTTGGGGTCTGCACTCTGCACAATGAGGCTATGTGTGACTTTAATTAACAACTGAGGTGTGACCATCAATTCCACATAACGTCTATCACTTTCAGCTCGTCAATGGTCTCAAATCTCTTTCTGAAGCAAAAGGTTTACAAGAAGAGATTTGAGACCAATTGACGAAGAGAAAGTGGAGATAAGACGTTGCATGGAATTGGTCACAACTCAGATGTTAGAGGCCATGCACCTACACACATAGCCTCGTTGAGCGGACCAACATGTGCCATCACGCCAATTAATGGTGCTGAACACATTGAGTGAAACCATCATCATACTGCAAGTGAAGAAGTGAGTCTGGGATGCTTTTTCTCTGAAAAATTTCGATAAATCCCGAATAAAAATTTAATTCACAATTTCAACTCGATTATTAAGAAAGAAGGATGTGGTGGGTAGCCGTTGACCCTCAGGGTTGCGTCGGGGAAAAAGTCTAAATTTATTTCTGAGTTTCAGAGGGGTTAATAAACACTTGAAAATTTAATTTTTTTATTTTAGCACAATTTTTAAGGAAAATTGATTTTCGGGGTAGTTCTCCACCCTCAGGGGTGTGTCGGGGAGAAAATCTAAAATTATTTCCGAGTTCAGGAAGGTCGATTACCCCTTGAAAATTAATTTCATAATTTTAGCACAATTTTTAAGGAAAATTGTTTTTCGGGGTAGTTCTCCACCCTCAGGGGTGCGTCGGGGAGAAAATCTAAAATTATTTCCGAGTTCAGGAAGGTCGATTACCCCTTGAAAATTAATTTCATAATTTTAGCACAATTTTTAAGGAAGATTGTTTTTCGGGGTAGTTCTCCACCCTCAGGGGTGCGTCGGGGAGAAAATCTAAAATTATTTCCGAGTTCAGTAGGGTCGATTGCCCCTTGAAAATTAATTTCATAATTTTAGCACAATTTTAAAGAAAGATTGTTTTTCGGGGTAGTTCTCCACCCTCAGGGGTGTGTCGGGGAGAAAATCTAAAATTATTTCCGAGTTCAGTAGGGTCGATTGTCCCTTGAAAATTAATTTCATAATTTTAGCACAATTTGTAAGGAAAATTGTTTTTCGGGGTAGTTCTCCACCCTCAGGGGTGTGTCGGGGAGAAAATCTAAAATTATTTCCGAGTTTAGTAGGGTCGATTGCCCCTTGAAAATTAATTTCATAATTTTAGCACAATTTGTAAGGAAAATTGTTTTTCGGGGTAGTTCTCCACCCTCAGGGGTGCGTCGGGGAGAAAATCTAAAATTATTTCCAAGTTTTTAGGAGGGTCGATTACACCTTGAAAATTAATTTCATAATTTTATCCCAATCAGTAAGAAAAATTAACAATAATTTAATATGATATGGATCGACATATACATATTATGCATATGTACCACGCGCCACGCGCAAAACTCTATTTAAAGCAAATGACACGGTGTATGGTCACATTTATCTGTTATTTTATTTATTAAGACTAATGTTTAACTTTATTATGATAATTAAAAATTTGCAAGTGGATAATATTATATAATCACGTAAATTAACTCAGGAATGGTATGTTGTTCCTATACTGTTATGAACAGCTAGCCGCATTCTAGTAGTTCACACTTTTGGCCGCTAGAGGGCTGAATTTGGTTGCGTTCGCGAATATACTTTCCCGTAATGAGCTGAAAGTACTGGGATAGGGGTCATTCAGGGGTATTACAGATACCAGGGGCCAATTTGAAAAGGGCCAAAGGCCACTTTTTGTATACCCTCTGTGTTAAAAAGTGGAGAGGCCAGTCAGGGATTCTGACCCAGCCTAATGGCCAGTCCGAACTTAAGCTGAGGTGGAGGACATAATTAAGATTGTGCCATGACGCCGAATGACAATAAAAATGCGGCAACGAATATAAATATAGATTACAATTATGACTCGTAAAATTACTTATTACATGGATTTTTGTTAAATATATTACTTTAACTAATATACTCACTTTATTGATAAAACAGATTATATGAAACAATCTATAAAATGTTGTATCGTCTCTGGATTAACTATACTGAATTTAAAAAAGACTTGCATTAAAATGCACTCCCTTTTCTCTACAATGCACGACACAGGACAAATATTTTTAGTTATGTGATGTCCGCAGTTGTATACATTTCATTCTCAAATTTTTCCCACATGGACCCTTAGTCTAAATTCATACTCAGCCTTTTTTTCCCAGTCCGACCCTGATTGCATAAAATTTGCTCACCCTTGTGTGCCCTTCCTCTCCCACAATGAACGTACAGTCGGTAAATTCCTCATGTTTCAGGATGTACTCGTCTCTCTCAATCTTGGTGTTCAAGTGGCGCTGCCAGTGGGTGTGGTCCAGGGAGCTCATTGCCTGCAACGTTACAGTAAGAGAGACTAAATTATCTAAAGATATGTTAGATAGATAGATATGTCCGGGTATGATTGTGTAAATCTTTGGAAGGACTAGTCAATAAGGACATCATGGACAATGTTGAAAAGTAATTAATGAATGATTTTAATTATATTAAAGTTATCATATACTATTATTTATCATTTATCCTTAAGTTAAATGCACTACTGCAGGTGCATTACAACAAATGTAAAAATTCCACTAAAAGTAGAGGGATGTTGGCTAAATTAAATAGGCCATGAAAAATCTTAAACTTTGCAGAGAGGTTGAAATTTTTAATACAAATCTCTCTGCAAAGATTTTACATTCAAAACTGAACTAGAAAATACAAAAACATAACACTTCCGGCTTTTTCCGGTAATGAATGAATTTGTTGCAATGTACAATAAATACTTAATTTTTAATATTTAGGTTTAATTGTAACAAGTTTATAATTTATAAAAGATTTATCATTATTATTAATTATTTCAAGTACAGATCTAATAATTAATAAAGTATTCTAAGCATATAAGTAATTAATATATTATTGATATTAAAAAAATTTTTATAAGTAAATGATAATTAATTACCTTGTAGATGCCTCAATGGTGCCGATAGGAATGTAAGTGCGTCAATCAGCAATCTCATGAATTCATTGCCATTCGAGATAATAAAGCCTTGGCAACCAACCTTATCTCACCTTATCAACCAACTTCATATATTATATCCTTTTTATTAGAATGCCTTCAGATAACAAACAAAATTTCGGCTTATAATAAGCTTATAATATTATACTATCAGCAAAGCTGTTTATGCTGTATTTTTTTTATGTTTTTTGCCGTTTTTTGTGACATGGCAACAGATAAAACTCTAATTATTATTACAAGACTATATTACAAGTTTGCAATTATTTTGTTTCACTTTTCTTCTTTTCTAAAATTTTTATGTAAAAAATGCAACTTCTAATTTATAATTTCATGCATATTTTCATATTTACATTTGTAGAAATACGTAGAACATGATAAAATGTTTAATGGAGTATTGTCCTCAATTTTTTTTATTGCAGAAATGGATAGAGGGTGCAAAGTTTTGCTACCCTGATTTTTTTCAGATTTTTTTGAGACCTGGAACTATTTTTAAAAAATTATTGAAAGTCCTTTTTGTGACGTCACGCGGCGGCAAGTCCTATCTTTTTCTTAAGGAGCGGCGTCTCGTGACGTCACGAAAGGGACATTCAATAATTTTTTAAAAATAGTTCCCGGGCTCTAAAAAATCTGAAAAAAATCAGGGTAGCATAACTTTGCACCCTCTATCCATTTCTGCAGTAAAAAAATTTGAGGACAATACTCTATTCATATTGTATTCCTTATTTTTATTTATTTTGTTAAATAAATATATATAATTATTCTATAGCGTAGGTTTTCGTTTATTATAAAATAAAAGAACTGTTATCAGAGGCCCGTAAGTATTGCTAAAAAGATGTGCCGAGGTCGTGATTGAACCCACGTTTCTTTTGTCCCTTTTTATTAAGAGAGGCGTCACTTTCTTTGGTACTTTAAATAATTTTTTAAAAGTTACCAGACTCTAAAAAATGTGAAAAATATTAAAGTTGCATAAATTTTCAACCTGTCCATTTCTGCAATAAAAAATTTGAAATGCAATAATTCAATACCAGCACAAAATTATAAGTGACACAACATGTCAATTTTATATTTTAAAGATATTTGACAACACTAATGTTATCGGCTTTTTAGGATAAAAAAGTCGAATAATCATAATTTACTTATAATATATAATTTATTTATATAATATTTATATTTTTTTATTTATTTATTTTTTGTTATTTTTTTTAATCATTAATGCATTATATAATTAATATATATAAGATATTTTCTGCGTACGAGTATAAAAAAAAACATCAGCGTGTGCACAAGCGGTTCAACCAGTACGATCGTTGCTATATACGAAGATAAGTTATCAAAGTAGATAACTATAAACTCTTCGTCATTCTTGCACGTATTCATTTCAATTATTTCTCAACATTAAATAAATGTTCGAAGTCATTTTTTCATGTTCTTTTCAGTGGTTAGGGAGTTTTAATTCAAGTTTTTATATTATTATTGACTGATTTTCATGCTCATTATACCTAACCTTAGTAAAGTGATATATTTAATATAAAGGTACGCACATTTTACGACCCTAATTTAAATTTCCTATAAAAGGCACTTATGTTGGGTAAACAATAAGAAAAATGTGTTAAATTTGGATACTAAAAACATTATTGTAAATTATTTTTGGACTTTTAAATTAAATACATATTTAATATTAAATTTATGCTAAATTTAAATTTCAGAAAATCATGTTTATTTTCAGCAATTTTACTAATTTTCAAAACAATCTAACCTAATTTATATTCATCACGATATTTTTTTTATGTTCTCAATTAAAAAATCATATAATTTTATTTTAATAATTCTACCCTTTCATTAATATACCTGATTGCTTAGCAGTAAGCATATAGCACAAAAAACTTAGGCAGGGTTGCATAAAATCCTGAAACTTAAGTATATTGTGCTATTATTATCATATTGGTTCTCTATTTACCATTCAAATATTTAATTATATATATTTTTTTAAAGAAAATTTATAATACAGTCTAACAGATCTTAGAATACCAGTAGACACTATGGCGCCAAACTCCAGACAGTATAGACTGAATGGCGGCATCCATAAGATCCTTAATATTTATTTTCAAGATGTCTGCCGCGCGCAGTTGAATCCATACGTAAACTTAGATTTGTAATACTGTAATTATAATTGAAAAAGTAAACTATCTACTACGATTTCAAGTATTTTTAACTCTGGAACATTTTATAAAAAACAAAGTAAATTTACTAAATAATATGTAATTATACTTTAAATAAAAAGTCAACATATATTAATTTTTTTTTATTTATTACCATGTTAGCTTACTACAGCATATTCTGCTATTGGTGCATGTAAGCATTCAAACTTAACAACAGTATTAACAACAGTTGGAAGGATTGATAGGACAGGAGGCGGCTGTGGCCTTGTGTTAGGAACTGCCCCGGCATTTGCCTGGGAGTGACGATGGGAAACCACAGAAAACCATCATCGAGGCAGACGATACCAAAGGGAACGACCTTCGGCACCTCCCGAATACAGGCAGTATAGTGGAAGAACAAACATGCCATCTCTCGGGAACTTACCAGAACACGGTGCCATACCTCAGCTCGAAGTGATGAAAAGTCACCTGAGCCAAGGCAGGAAGTGATCCTGGGTCTCCCGAGCGATAGGCAAAGATCAAACCACTATGCTACGCTGCTATGTATTAAAAATAATGTATTATTTTATGTATTTTTATCTATAATGTATTAAAAATATTTCTATTATTTTCAGGTAAATGTTTAAAACTTCTCAAGAAATTCGACCTCTATTAAAGACCCCACGAATCCTTGGAATTTTACAACAGTGAAGACAGAGAAAACTTCTCAAACAGTAAGTTGAACACTGCAATGTGTCAGTTAAACATTGTCCTCAGTGTATCATGCCCCAGTTCTGAGCGTAAGATAACACGAATCAGCTGATCAACTTTATCACATATATGAGTGACATTAGCAGACAAAATTTGAGAAAAAATTTCAGGGATAGAACTTAAAATAATAAAAATTTAAAATTCACAAAAAAAAAATAAAAATAAAATAAAAAAAGTCAGCACAATTTCTTATTTAATTTTTATTTATATTTAATAATAATTTTTTTATGTAATCCACAATGCAAGATGAGAGTTAAGGAATCTTTTCACTCTAAAAAATATTTTTAAAATCCTTAAATCCTTATATAATGGTTATATACTAATATTGCTATATCTATTTATTTTTCCTAATTCCTAAATTGTTAGTAACAGGAGGGCTTTGCAACGGAAAATAACTTAAAAAATGAAGTAAAAAATCAGCTCAAGTGATTTGAAAATAAAAATATATCAAATTAAGTGCTCGTTTTTGCTTATAACTTCAATTTATATATACATAATATATATCTCAATGGCTTTATTTACTTATTTTTTGAATAACTGGTGTTACATACATGTTATAGAAACTAAAATAAAGCAAAATAAAATATTAACAGGTACAATAACTTGCACAAGTTTTATTAGTGAAAAAAAAAATTACATTTATTCATATAATTGGATCTCATTCAGTCCAAATATTTTTTAAACAATTTTCGAAAACAATGTCTTTTTCAATATATCTGATACTACTTGTCGAGAATCGTAAAAATCGTGTATTTTTATACTGTATTTTTGTAATTTTATAGATATTCTGTATTATCGATGTTTAATTCTTACGTGAACATTTCTATTACACCCAAGGATAAATCGTTGCGTTTTTCCACCATGTGGTTCCCCCTGGATTTGGATCACTGCACTTCCGTTTGATTGACATAAGATGTAGCGTCCATCATGGCTGAGGTTTCCACGTTTTTCTCACTCACAGGCAAATACCAAGATGGATTGCAAGACCGTGTGGTTAAAAGTTCAAAGTAGTAACTAGTAAATTGAGTAACCCAATAGGATTTAAAAAAAAAATATTATAATTAGAATATAATATTAAAATTATAATTAATTTTTCGTATAAAATTTCACGCTCGGAATATTTACAACATTTGGTATATTTTAATTCATAATCTGCAATTTGTTTCTGTAATTGTTTGTATATTTATTTTTTTAACTCATTGTTTCTACCTTATTGATATTCTAGCCTTTTTATCAGTTGAAAATATTCTAATATCTCTCTCATGACGTCATTATGATGACGAAAGTTTACACTCCTGGTATATTGCTGACTATTTGTTAATTAAATATTTTGATTCAGAATTTATACTATATACTTAGTATTATATTTATAACAATGATACAAAACATTTCAATATTTTGAAAATATCAAATAATCCAAATATGTCAATTTCCTCTGTTCCAGCCTGGAAACATCTATCCTGACTGCAATCTTAATTTCATCAGCTTCTGGAAGTTAGATTAAAAAGTGCAAGTGAACGTGATTTGATGTCAGAAGATAGTGAATAAATGAAACAAAAAGTTCTTAATGTTACTTCAATGAATGTATGAAAATATAAAACTTTAATTAATATATTAATAGATAAAAATTTTAATTCAACAATTTGTTACAAAATTAAATTGCATTTAGAAAATATTACCAGAAAGTCATCAACTGTGTCTAATGGATGAAGAAGTTTTTAGTATCAAAGGCATTCGCGGTGCCAAGGCTTTCCACTTAGCTGCTTTTAATGGTCACCTGGACGTGGTTATATGCCTATTAAAAAAAGGAGAAGGCGTTAATTTAAAAAATAATGATGGTAACACGGCTCTGCATTTAGCTGCTTATCACGGTCACCTTGACATGGTTAAGTGCCTGTTGGAGAATAAAGCAGACGATAATATCAAGAACGGTTACGGTTTCACGGCTCTGAATTGTGCTGCTTATCAAGGTCACCTGGATATTATCAAGTGTTTGCTGGAGAAAGGAGCAGATCTTAGTATTAAGAACAATCACAGTAGCACGGCTTTGCTTTACGCTTCTCAGAAAGGTCACCTGGACGTGGTCAAGTATCTGGTGGAGAATGGAGCAGTCATTAGTTTCAAGGACCTTTTTGGTGAAACGGCTCTGTACTGGGCTGCTAGTGAAGGTCACTTGGAAATGGTTGAATATCTAGTGGAGAATGGAGCAAACGTCAATATCAAGAACCAACGTAGTGAAACGGCTCTAAATAGTGCTGCTACTAAAGGTCACTTGGAAGTGGTCAAGTTTTTATTGGAGAATGGAGCAGATGTTAATATCAAGAGTGTTCTCGGTAGAACGGCTCTGCATGGTGCTGCTGATGGTCAAATGGACGTGGTAAAATGGCTGGTATTGAAAGGAGCAGATGTTAATACCAAGGACATTGCTGGTAGTACGGCTTTGCACGCTGCTGCTGATGGAGGTCACCTGGACGTGGTCAAGTGTCTGCTGGAGAATGGATCAGACATTAATATCAAGAACAAATTTGGTGAAACTGTTATGCACTGGGCTGCTGGTATAGGTCACTTACATGTAGTAAAGTATCTGATGGAGAAAGGAGCAGAGGTTAATATCAAGAATAATGAAGGTAACACGGCTCTGCACGATGCTACTTGGAAACGTCACCTGGACGTGGTCAAGTATCTGATTGAACACGAAGCAGACGTAACTCTAACAAACAATAAAAATTTAAATGCACTTCAATTGGCTACTGAGAAAGGACACACTGAAATTGTCACATATCTCCAGCAACCTACTATTTGTTTTTATACAAACAATTGAAAAATAATTTAATTTTTATTTCAGTTCAGTATGTGGTTTAATTCAACTTAGATTTTCATAATAAATTTTAATTTGGATACCATATTTTGCGTACCATCTGACAGTTTTAATTGCTGCAAAAAATTAATATACAAATTTAACATTGCAAGTACTATCATTTTGTAAATGTATTTATGATTAAATGTATTCTAAAGCACGTAAGTTCTAAATATTACAAATTTCTACACTTTTTTTTTTTTTTTTTTTTTTTTTGTATAGCCGTAAATATATGTAAAAAATATATTAGGTTTAGTACGAAATACAGATAAATATAATTATATAATTAAAAAAAAAAAAAAAAAAAAAGGAATACATGTATATTATGATATATAATAATTCATACTTCATATATATATATATATATTTTTTATTTTTTGTCTCTTTATTGATTGCATGTACAACAATATAAGCACGCCGATAATAATAAATGTTCATCAATCACATGTTGCAATATTTGTCTACATATGTAGAGTCTACATGTTTAATAAATAGCACAATCAAACGACATAAAACACAAACATTGAAACAAAAACAATATTGCACTAATAATAATCCTTTCAATAAATCCTAACTTTTAAAAAAATTATTTTTCATATAATTTTAATGTAAAGTATGTTTTTAACACATGTGTAAATTTTTTATAAATTTTGTAACATGTTAATAAATTTATAGAGCACACATACATTATAAGTAGACTGAACTGAACTTTTGAATTTTAAGGGCCGTCAGTTAACAATAAAACCATTTGGTATAGTCCAAGTAAGTTAATTAACCAATTAGGGTGCGATTCGCGAAGAAATTAGCTGGTTTCTAACCACGTTTAGCTTAACCACATTTAACTATACCTGTATTACGTGTTAAACCCCCAAGTTTGTGCATGGTTAAGTTAAACGTGATTAGAAACAGGGCTATTAACTGCTTCGTGAATCGCGCCCTTAGTTAATAACCATTATTATATGGTGTACGTAGGTTAAACTAGTGCCTTTTTATAAGGTTAGATGATAGGATGGATGAACAATGGTACGTGTAAATACACAGGTCTAGTAGGGTGATTATGGGGCGTGGTATGAAGGAATGTAATGTGATGATGCAGGTGCCAACATGAAAGGTGATTGAATGCATGGAATTTTGACACAGGCTAAAGCGTCTGTTCCCAAGGACACAAGAGCATGAACTATTTAATTAAGCAAGTTTTACTATGTGGGATGTGGTGAGGATGCTGCTGATGATGGAATTGAGTATCTGGGAAGGGTAGAAAATAGAGAAGGTTAAAATAAAGAAGAGAAAAAGAAATTACTAGGATGGGTGAGACACTCAACACGGAGTCACACGATATTTTGTACGAGGTTCACTCCTTGAACGCTCAGTTGCAAACGTTAAACTCAATGTCAAAAGTAGTAATGTTAATATGAAGAATTTGTTACAAGGATCTCTGAGAAGTTGTACTTTCATTAAATTAATTTACAAAAATTTTAAATTATGTTTATTACTTTTATGGTTTATTTAATAATTATAATTGTATATTTAATATTGAAAAAAATTTATTTTGTTGAAAGTGTTCAACTATGAAATGTGAAGATCTTCCTAGAGCAGGTAGATTAATATAATAATATATTATATATATAAATATATATATATATATATTCACATATATAAAACTATATTATTATATTAAAATTAGGCGAATTTACCTTAGATGTCCTCTTACCTAAAATTTTGAATAATATTCCATTGCTTATTCCATTATTTCCTTACTTCATTTAACTTAATGTTATAGTGGGGGCCGCTCTTGAATGGATCGAGTGTTTACAGAGATTCCATTTTGACAGGCTTCGAATGGAATTATGAACTTAATGTCTCAAATAGACATTTTGATTTTGTTCAATACCATTCTTAAAATATCATAGACAATTTTTGCTCTTAAGATCCATCTTCATACAACAAAACGCAGAAATTTCACGTTTATCAACGAAAACAAAATTGACCAGATTCATGAATAAGGTCCGAGTTTACACCTCACAACAATTTGCTTTGGTCCATTCTACTTTCTGATACTACTATATTTAAATAATTTTTTCCTACTTATACTTATCATGGTGTCATAAAAGAAATCATGACACAGGTAAGAAATTAAGGTGAAATATGATTTTGATATCAGTGTCATGACAATTTATATCAGTCTATACTGTATTTGAATGAGAATGGTTCAGTTAGTTTAAAAGAAAATTAACTACATCATACAGTTTAATCGCAAACGCAAGTTCGGCTCGCAATTAGCTCTACCTGATGCTGCAAAAACGGGCGCCAACCCGTTGGAGAGGAGACCCAGAATGTGGCAGTCGCTGACACCAACCTTTTAACGTCTTATTGCAACATATTACGACTATCTTAAAGGGATACATGCCTCAAATTACAAATTAGACAGACATTATGTGTTGCTCGAATTTATAATAAACATTCGTATTATTTTTACATGCGCGCGGTGCGACTGTGCGAAGAAAGTCCTTGCTGACGTCACAACTCACAGCTAGCACCAATTAGCATTGAGTTGTGACATCATCAAGGACTTCATGACGTCATCAAGGACTAAATTTCTTACTTTGAACTGCGACTTCGCACGGATGCATCACGCGTGGAAAAAAATGATGCGAATGTTGATTATTTACTCTAAACTCACTTGGTGACTTTCTAATTTGTAATTTGAGGCCTGTATGCCTTTAATACTCAAGGGAGTAGACAAGCCATCCCAAACAGTAACACCATATCCTAATTATTGAAAGGAATAACAAATTTATCTTAAGTTTAAATTTAATTTAATTAATTTATAATTTAATTTATTAAATTTATAATTTAATTTATTAAATTTAATTTATATCTACGAACAAGAGCACTTTTTATCCAGAGATGGTTCTTGCAGGGTAAGTTTATTATGATTCTCGAAACGGGGCATTCACAAAGCACTTTAACCCCAACTTAAGCCCCAAGTTTTATCTTTGGTACTAAGCAGGGGCTATATTTAATAACCATGTCTAGCTCATAGTTTTGCACCATGTTTAGTACCAGGGATAAAACTTGGGGCTAAATTTGGGGTTAAAATGCTTTGTGAATGTCTCCCTAAATTTTCTATATATTTTGCTTGCTAAATCATTTATATATTGAAGATACGATACTATAATATCTGTATGAAGATATGTTAGCATTGTTAGGCTTCTGTTATTTTTTTTTAATTCCAAATTCATTATTTTGTTTTACAAACATATATATATTTTATTCAATCATATTGTAAATTTCTAAACAGCATGGATGTTACTCCTGCCTCACTTGCTAGAGCTGTAGCTACAATAGACATGTGCAGCAGCTAGAGATGCTGATTTAAATTACTATAGGGGATGTAAGGAGAACACCCTGCCTATTTCAAACGAGTTTTGGTACAGTAAAGTTAAGTTGGTACCACTGAATCACTAATTAAAGGATAGGGACTAGACGCCTAATGACACCTCTAGGGGGCGTCGCTACATTTTCAATAATTATTTAAAAAAAGTTCTGGGTTTCAAAAAAAAAAAAAAAATGACAAAAATTCAGAGTAGCATAATTTGGACCCTCTATTATTTTCTGCAATAAAAAAATTACAAGCATTAATAAACGTGGTGGTTTCTGAAAAAACATGTGCATGCATGCAGATTGTTAGAATAAATATAAATATATAAACTAAATGCAAGAAGTGCATTAAGAACATTTTTATTTAAAACTACAACAGCAATTTAAAACCGCATAATTTGCAGAAAAAAGTGTTTTTTTATAACATTACAAAAAGAAAAAAAAAAAAAAAAAAGAACAAACTTTTTATTCAGGATATTATTTTTTATTATATATATTTTTTTTTTCATCGTAAAAGCAATGTATGCAGATAAACCATATATTTTTTTAATTTAATCTTATTTAGCTTTTTCTTCCCCCGCTTCAATCTTTTTCACTATTATTGGGCATAAAAATTAATAATGTTACTCTTGATTCTATTTACAAAATTAAATCATAACTTATTTCGTATATCTACAATGTTAAATCACATTAAATAATTTATTAGCATTTAGATTTTTGAAATAATTTATGTAAGAAATTGAAACAGTTCAGTATTCTTGGAATGGAGAATCAACTTCAATTTTCAGAAATAGATTAAGCGTGTAAAGTTATATTTTACCCTCATTTTTGTCAGATTTTTAGAACCCGCGAACTATTTTAATAAAATGAGGAATTTGCATGCGTGAATCTGATTGGCTTAATCGAAAGAGGGGGCTGAGAAATACATGTGTGAATTTTATGCGAATTTTTTGAGCACTGCAAGTATGCTCAAATGCATATTTAAAAGATGCACTTTACCTGGAGGCGATGGCGCATCGCCAGTGACGTCATCGCTATGTCAGGTTCGGTTCACTATAGATATGCATACCTGTACGCACCTGCATAACAGGTAGCCAATCAAAAACAATCTAGCCAAAATTCAAAATTTCAAATGCCTAGCTTATAAGTTTTAAAACTTAAAAAATGCACATTATTCCATATACGCGTACTGTAAAAACACACTGGGAGATAAGTAATATTACAAACGTACCTTTCATCATATTTAAATAATAGAAATTGTTTCGCAAATAGTTTCATTTAATTGAAGAGAAGATGCAATCGATGCAATATCAAGTCCTGCCACCAACTTTTCTGTTTAAATTATTGGCGCGTCATGCATCAATCAGCCAATAAAAATGTGTAAATTTATCATACTGGACTCCTTCCGTATCTGCTGATTATCTATTGAATTATTTTATTAAACCTAAAACTGAGCCTCTTTTCTTATCTATGAAGATAGTAGGATGCCGTAGGATTCAATATTTAAATTTATTAAGACCCTTGAATCATAATTTATCAATGTCTTTTCAACCCCCTGTTTGCTGCTGCTGAAACCAGAAACGGAAGGATTGAAAAATAAATACAGTTTTAATTTCAACTTTTCCAACACGCCTGTACGTGGTCGAGTGGAAAAGCACTCGCCTTCCATGCAAGACGGCAAGAGGTGAAAAGTTCAAATCTCCTCTGGTTCATTTTACATTTTTAGTAGCACGAAGAATTAATTCAAACGTACGGGGTAAAATAATCTTATTTTTTCTTACAATATAATCATGTTATACTATTATAAGTCACACTTTTTCATATAAATACGCACTTACAAAAACTTTGCAAAAAAAAAAAAAAAAAAAAAAGCAGAAACCAAACAAAAAAAGCGTTTCATTCAATGATAGAAAAATTAATAAGAAATTATAAACAAAACTATTTTACCCCGTTTGAGTTAAAAATATGAAATAAACTTCTTCGTGCTACTAAAAATGTAAACTGAACCGGGGGAGATTTGAACTTTTCACCTCTTGCATGGAAGGCGAGTGCTTTTCTACTCGACCACGTACAGGCGTGTTGGAAAAGTTGAAATTAAAACTGTATTTATTTTTCAATCCTTCCGTTTCTGGTTTCAGCAGCAGCAAACAGGGGGTTGAAAAGACATTGATAAATTATGATTCAAGGGTCTTAATAAATTTAAATATTGAATCCTACGGCATCCTACTATCTTCATAGATAAGAAAAGAGGCTCAGTTTTAGGTTTAATAAAATAATTCAATAGATAATCAGCAGATACGGAAGGAGTCCAGTATGATAAATTTACACATTTTTATTGGCTGATTGATGCATGACGCGCCAATAATTTAAACAGAAAAGTTGGTGGCAGGACTTGATATTGCATCGATTGCATCTTCTCTTCAATTAAATGAAACTATTTGCGAAACAATTTCTATTATTTAAATATGATGAAAGGTACGTTTGTAATATTACTTATCTCCCAGTGTGTTTTTACAGTACGCGTATATGGAATAATGTGCATTTTTTAAGTTTTAAAACTCATAAGCTAGGCATTTGAAATTTTGAATTTTGGCTAGATTGTTTTTGATTGGCTACCTGTTATGCAGGTGCGTACAGGTATGCATATCTATAGTGAACCGAACCTGACATAGCGATGACGTCACTGGCGATGCGCCATCACCTCCAGGTAAAGTGCATCTTTTAAATATGCATTTGAGCATACTTGCAGTGCTCAAAAAATTCGCATAAAATTCACACATGTATTTCTCAGCCCCCTCTTTCGATTAAGCCAATCAGATTCACGCATACAAATTCCTCATTATTGAATATTCTGTTTGTAACGTCACGAGACGCCGCTCCTTTAGAAAAAGATAGGACTTGCCACCGCGTGACGTCACAAAAAGGACTTTCAATAATTTTTTAAAAAATAGTTCCAGGGCTCTAAAAAATCTGAAAAAATCAGGGTAGAATAACTTTGCACGCTCTATCCATTTCTGCAATAAAAAAATGAGATCGTACTCCATTGAAAAGATATTGAGAAAAAATAATAAAAAAATTTACTCTATGAATTTTTTCTTTTTAATTACCGTGTGGAAATAAAACAACGTAAATCACGTTACAAATTTTAAATTATTTATTATTACAATTATAAACTTCCCATAACCAATTATAAAAAAATACACCACGATATTACATGTATTGATTAAAGCCTAATAGTTACAATTTCGGAGATAACATTTTATATAAGAGCATAATTAATTTGCAATTTTTTAATTTCATTAACATTATGCAATACAACAAGAGGAAAAAGACATAATAATGTCAAAGTAATTTATATGAGAAATTTAACACACGTCCTGAGTAAAGTTGCACTCATTTAGGAATTCAACATTGCAATATATATACATAATATATCCTTATTTATTCCTATACTAGTATTCACTCATGATACAACTATATTATTATTATTATATTATAATATAATATAATATAATAATATTATATTATTATATTATATTATTATTCACTAATAAAACTATGTAAATATATACTATAAATTGTTAACTATATTTTGCAAAATTTGTATATGGGAAAAAATACAGTGCATGGCGATTTTCTTTTTGTTGTCACATACTATAATTTATCATTTAACTTAATAACTTGATTAAATTAAAATATTTTATTATTTTGCATTCGTGTATAATAAGGCCCTTGCAAGTGAATTGATTTACCATATTTTATCTTTGCAGGTTATAGAGCTGCAGCCACGTCGCAGCATCGGAAAACTTATTTAAAACTCTCTATTTTTTTTCGTTAACTTTTTTTCCCCCTTTCAAATGATATATTATAATGTTTCAACATGCTAAATTGAGTACAATATCAAAATGATGGCAGCCTATTTGCACTAATCCCTTTCAAGCATCTTTTTTAACCAGCAGGTATAACGAAGATCTTATTTTACGTATATTGTTTTCAATTTGTCTATTTTTTTTGTAAAATGAATGAGCGTACGAGCAAATTTAATTGCAGCTGTTACTTACTTACAAAAAAATGAATATATTTAAAGTCTAACTTATTAAAATATCTCGCATTTTCTACGCTTACATCATTTACTTGAAAACTACAATCTTTAAAATACATATCTTCATTTTGTGTATTATAATTTAAATCTTCAGGGCGACTTAACTTGGCTGGATATCTGCCTGGAGTGTGGAAGGCAACTCTTACCAGAATTTTAAATGTCCCTGTCAATTTTACAGCTTCTTTGTACGCTACGTTAATGACAGAGTTGTATTTAACATTTTCGGACAAGTGAGTGTGAGATAACAACTTCTTGTTTCCATGGTCATACAAAATTATTGAGAGGTTCTCATTATAAGTTCCATGTTCTAGCCCATCAGGCTTAATTTGTGTAGGTATACAGACACCAATATGATTGGTGTCTGTATACCTACACACCAATCAATATATAATCAATATATAATCAATTATATGACATATCAATGTATGTCAAATAAGATACAGCTTTCATTTGTAATATCTCATTAAAATCAATTTGCGATTCATCAGGTATCTGGCCTGTTAATTGAGATAACGAACAAACCTTTGCAACAAAGTATTCATCATTGTCCTTGAATCTATCATTTCTTGGTGTGTTGTCTGTTGTCAGATAATCAGGGTAATCTGCACTTGTTGTATTACAAATTCTTGCAAGAACAGAGAGTGACTCAGAATCACTAAGAACTTTATCTTCAACTGGTCCTTGAAAATATTCATCGGTGGTCATTGTGAGAAAGCGGATATGTTGAATGATTGGTCTTAAAAGTTCTTTTAATGCCTCAGGTTCATCAATCTTTCCTTGACGTTGCAGCTCCCTCCTTCCCCAGCAAAGACAAGCGTCGTACAGATGGACCTCCGTGCAGTTCAAGTGTTGTTGTCGTACCAAAGTTTCTAGTACCGAGAGAGGGACGTCCAGAAAATCGGAGGTTTTCAAAAGATCGTCGGTGGAATGCTGAAGAAACTGAAAGTATAATAAAAGGAACTTGGTTTAATAGCACTAATTTGTGCATCTGGAAAGTGCCATGGTTGCATGATGACATCCTTTCCATCAATTGCTGACCATCTTGATCGAGGTTTCAATGGTTTCCTCAGTCACAACCAAGCTAATGCTGGGATAGTTTAGTAGAGGTCATATCTGCCCTGGTTTGTGAAGAAAAAATCGTATCCTAACATAACAGGCTTCCTTAACAAAGTGTTACGTAGCGAATAAATGAAAAATAAAAAGACTAATAATGGGTATAAAAAAAAACGGTACAATGAAAACATTAAAATTATATATATATATATTTATATAATTTATATATATATATATATATATATATATATATATTTCTGTAACATTAGGTACTTTATTTTATTATCTCTTTCATGGGCACAACACAAAATAAATATACATAAATATATATTACAAATTTTATATTACAATACAAGTAAAAAAAATAAGGAATTAGCCTATGGGGTAATTGAAAGAAATATTGAGCAGTCTACTCACATGCAAAAATGTTAAACTGTAAATTCACCATTTAAATTTAGGTTTCAGTAAGTTGCTAATGTATTTTAACTGTAAACCATAAAAACTTATTTAATACTCACCACAGTCGCTTTGTTATAGATTTCAGTCTCCTCCATAACATTGGCAAACTCAATTGCAGTCCACACCAAGTCGGAGCTCATGTTGTCAATGATGAATTTTCTGCACGCTTCCTGAATGAGGTCAGGAAAGAGGTATTTCTTTGCAGCGAACAAAAAACCGATGGCAATGTAAGGATTTTCACTGTCAAGTACACCGTCAGAGTCAGAATAGTAGATGTACCTGTTATAGAAAATAGAAAAAAAGGTTATTAATGAATATAATTATAGTAATAAAACAAACTCCATAAAATCTTCAAAACCGTGATGAATGATGAATTCGTATAAATGCAATATATATTTAAATTTCCCTAATGAAATTTGCATGTTAAATATTTACATGCATGGCTACAACGTCAATTAAAGTGTTTTACAGCTCGATTTTAAAGGTTGAATGTTGTTCAAATTAAATAATGGAAAAATTAAAAATACAAAATATGATTTGAGATATTCTTTCAAAATGAGCAAAAAGAAAATCATGCTTGGTATCCATTCAGCAAATAATTAAAAAACGATAAACTAATTTTTATTTTTTTAAAAATAACTTCAATTTATTGTAAAATGAATATGTATAAAAAGGGACCCTTTTTGAGTTGCTTGTCTTTGTATAATAAGCTGCTTAATGATGTAAAGTGCATCGAAAATTTAAATGTTTTTAAAGTAAGTGTTAAAAAGTGGCTAGTAAATAAGTGTTTCTATAGTGTACAAAACTACATGGACCATGAATGACTTCAAGTAATGTTAAATGACTCTATTTCTTAGCTTTAGATTGACTTGTCCTATAAACCTCAATATATATATCATGTATATGAAAATATGATTGTAGGAACTAATGGAATTAATGAAAGAATTTTGAATTTTAATTTCAGAAATAAATGCTTAGGAAATATTTTTAGTATACTAATTAAAATTGATATATTGCAGTGTAAAATTTGTTCCAGCTAGTTTATACATGCACTGCAGCTCCAATTTAATAAAACAATGAAAATGCATTGATAAAATATAAAAAAGGAGATTATTTAATTGTGCTACTACATTTTTTTTTCATCATGTATATTTGCACTGGTGAAACGAGAAACGTTGCAGGTACAGAGTTCTTTAAAGTAGAGTGTCTGTCAGCTGTTCAAAAAAAACAAACACTGAGTTAGTATTTTTTTAAAAATTGTTCCAGTGCTCCTACATATGCAACCGAAATCCAAAAAAATTCCATCTCAAATTATAGGTTCTCCAGAAAAAAATTCCAAAGTCAGAGAGAACGCGTCATTTAACATGGGGCCTTACCTGAAAATTACCCACGAATATCTAAAAGATACACCATTAAGGTGGTATAAATAAAATATGACGATGTTTTATGACCCGAGCTTTAACCGAAAAACGAATAAAAAAAATTTGCTCGAATCCATTTTTCCATAAAAAAATTAAGAAAATTTCCCATGTTAATTCCCATAGGAGTTTTTCGTGATTTTATGACGGGAAAATGGATTCGGGAACATATTATGTTTTTGAAAACATCTTTTAGTTATAGAACATGGCTATATTTTTTTCATACGGTGTATCTACTTTTTCGAGATATTCGTGGTTGTTTTTTCAGGTAAGGCCCCATGTTTAAACGACGCGTTCTCTCTGACTTTGGAATTTTTTCTGGAGAACCTATGTGAGATGGAATCTTTTGTATTTTAATTCCATATGTAGGAGCACTGAAACAATATTTTAAAAAAAAACTAACTCGTTTTTTTTTTTTTTTTTTTTTTTTTTTTTTTTTTTTTTTGTATTACAGAAACGTTTTTTTACAACCCCGAAAGGGTCTTAAAAAATATAGGCAATAAGGCAAAAGTCAAGTTTAAACCAAACTCTTTCGGTCCATGTTTTTAATAGGGAGTATAAATGTATCTATTTATTTAACTCTTCTCTCTGTACTTTCAATAATTTAAAAAAAAAGTTCCCGAGCACTGAAACGTAGGTCTGAAGAAATCGAAGTACAGTATATACATTTTAGCATAATTTTTCTATATCTATTCATTTCTACAGTAAAATTTTTTCGTTTTTAAGTTCTCCATTGTCTTCATTAATAATAATAATAATATTTGTTTATTGGGTTAGGTATTACAAAAGAGTTGGGAGGGGAGGGGGGAAGACATGAGGAGAAAAAAACAAAACAAAAAATGAAAACTTAAGAACAAAAAGTAAAATAAAAGTATAAATAAATAAATAAATAAATAAATAAATAAATAAATAAATAAATAAATAAATAAATAAATAAATAAATAAATAAATAAATAAAGTGATTATTCATTATAGTTGAACTTACTTTAACACAGCTTCGAAGACCTCTGGTGTTATATCTTTAATTCGGTAAACGTCATCCTTGTCCCTCAAACCTCCATACAACATAGCAGCAAACACTGGGCTCGTCTTGGCCAGGTAAACCCGGTGGCATTTAAATTCCTGAAATATATAAACCTTTTTAAGCCATGAGAAAAATCACCATCAGTAAAATATTAGTGTGGCTATGACAATCTGTGTTTACAGTACTAAATAAGGACACACATACCACCCCAGCTACGCTCCCGTTATGAGCTGAAAGTACTGGGAAGCTAAGGGGTCATTCAGGGGTATTACAAACAGCACAGGCCAATTTGAGGAGGCCCTAATGCCAATTTTTGTATACCCTCTGTGTTAAAAAGTGGAGAGGCCAGTCAGGGATTCTGACCCAGCCTAATGGCCAGTCCGAGCTTAAGCTGAGGTGGAGGATATAAGATTGTGATGCCGAATGGCAATAAAAATGCGGCAACGAAAATAAATATAGATCACAATTATGACTCGTAAAATTACTTATTACATGGATTTTTTGTTAAATATATCACTTTAACTAATATACTCACTTTATTGATAAAACAGATTATATGAAACAATCTATAAAATGTTGTATCGTCTCTGGATTAACTATACTGAATTAAAAAAAGACTTGCATTAAAATGCACTCATTTCTCTACAATGCACGTCACAGGCAAAATATTTTTAGTTATGTGATGTCCCCAGTTGTATACATTTCATTCTCAAAATTTTAACACATGTCTAAATTCATACTCAGCCTTTTTCTACCAGTCTGACCCTGATTGCAGGCGCGGATCCAGAAAAAAATTTCGGTGGGGGCTGCCTCCATAAAGTCAATGTTGAAGAGGTCGAGCGTGGCGCAGTGCATTGACCGGTTCTCGTTAGATCACCGAAGTCAGGCTACGTCGAGCGTGGTTAGTACTTGGATGGGTGACCGTTTCAAGTAAAAAATACGCTGCTCCCTCCCTGGGGTAAATTCATCTCGCTTTCCACCCAGTGCAGTGATGCACTTGTGTGTGGTTCCCCAGGCTTTGGACATTGCTTTGGTCCATTGAGAAAAAGTAGAGGTGTCCGTCCTGACTGAGGTTTTCCACGGTTCCCTCAGTCTCACCTCAGCGAATGCTGGGACGCGTAAGCATGCAGGCCGTGGCCACTATCCGTTCCCTACCTTATCCCTACCCAGTACCCCGCCGCGAGCTCTAAGCTCTTAGGGGTGTATCCTTGTAAAAAAAAAAAAAAAAATGTTCAAAAAAAAAAAATGGAGTGGGGGAAATTTCGGGGGAAGGGGGGGACTGCAGCCCCCCCCCCTGGATCCGCGCCTGCCTGATTGCATTTATCAGCTCACCTTGGTGTGCCCTTCTTCTCCCACAATGAACGTACAGTCGGTAAATTCCTCATGATTCAGGATGTACTCGTCTCTCTCAATCTTGGTGTTCAAGTGGCGCTGCCAGTGGGTGTGGTCCAGGGAGCTCATTGCCTGCAACGTTACAGTAAGAGAGACTAAATTATCTAAAGAGACTTTCAGATACACTGTTATTTCAAAATGTCTTAACATAAGATATTTTAGTGTCTTATTTGTTGCCCCCTTAAATAAGACATGAAAATTGGGTCTTAAAGTGATAAGATGTCTCAAAGATCTCATAATAAGACATTATAATGTCTTATTATGAGACCTAACTATGACGTCATAAGACTACTCCTACAAACCTGCAACCAGCAATTCTTTTTTTCTGTATGAGGTTGCATAACTAAAAAGGTTGCATAATTTTGCACTGAAACACATTTATAATTTATAATACAGCTTTCATTTTTATTCAATATTCCTTTTGTACATTTGAAAAAAAATTTTTGGATCCGCGCTTGAGTCCCAACCTGCATAGTCCTCAGTAGCATGTTGGGGATGTTTGGGGATGACACTCATCTACCTGGGAGCAACACACTGCAATGAAAGAAAATACACAATATTAACTTTATGTCCATCACTTTATGTTAACCAGGAATGTGTAGATAATTATAATTCTTTTAATTGAAGTTTGCCGGTTCCACATTAAATAGCATATATAAGCTAGAAAAGACAAATATCATCCTCATTACCTGGAATAAATTATAATAATAAATTAATGTTTTTATCATCAAGTTTGCCGGTAAATTAATATAAAAATATCTAAAATATAAAATTTTATAAAATGTTTAACAGAGTGTACAACCTGCGAAGAAAATATTTATATCCTGTAGTGAAAACTCCCATTTTGAATTAATAATCTGCTAGTAATTACCGGTAAATATTGTGCTCTCAGCATTATCTAAACATGCAGATGCCGTACAATTATATAATGATTATATTCGTAACTCCATACCCAATCTGGACATGAAGCTATTAAAAAAAATATATACGTTTCATCACAAAATTGTGGGTTATAGTTGGTTTAGATATGCTGATGGCTGATATTTATGTTATACCGGTAATTTAAAGGAGACCTTGAATTAATATTTTCTCCAATCAGGACAAAAAGCTATTATTATTTTTCTACGCACTACTAAATGTTATCTGTGTATTTAGATACTGCTGAGGACTGATAATATTTTACCGGTAATTTACCGGACACTGTAAATCAATTTTTTTTCAGACATGGATTGGAAGCTAATAATTAATACGTTTTTTCACAAAATCGTGTTATTTGTGTGTTTAGATAGTGCTGAGGGCTGATATATATGTTATACCGGTAATTTACCGGACACCTCTTGAATTAATATTTTTTCCTAACTCAGGACAAAAAGCTATTATTATTTTTCTTCGTACAATTGTATACGTTATCTCTATATTTAAATACTGCTGAAGGCTGATAATATTTTACCGGTAATTTACCGGAAATTTTAAATCAATGTTTTCTTTTAGATATGGATTGGAAGCTATTAATTAATACGTTTTTTCACAAAATTGTGTTATGTGTGTGTTTAGATATGCTGATGTCTGATATTTTTATGTTATACCGGTAATTTACCGAAGACCTTGAATTATTATTTTTTCCAATCTCGATCAGGACAAAAAGCTATTATTATTTTTCTTCGTACAATTGTACGTTATCTGTTTATTTAAATATTGCTGAGGGCTGATAATATTTTACCGGTAATAGCAATCTGAAAGAAATTAAGTATTGGAGTACCGGTAAATTACTGGTATAACATAATTATCGATCAGCCCTCAGCAGTATCTAAACACACACATAACACAATTTTGTGAAGAAATGTTTTTTAATAGCTTATTCCAATCCATGTTTGAATGAAAACATTGATTTACAGTTTCCGGTAAATTACCGGTAAAATATTATCAGCCCTCAGCAGTATCTAAATACACAGATAACATACAATTGTACAAAAAAAAATAATAACTTTTTGTTCTGAGTTGGGAAAAATATGAATTCAAGGTCTCCGGTAAATTACCGGTATAACATAAATATCAGCCATCAGCATATCTAAACAAACTTTAATCCACAGATAACACACAATTTTATGAAGAAACAATTTTTGTAATCGTTAAATTTCGATAAGAAAGAAAATATTGGTTCACATTTTCCGGTAAATTACCGGTGAAATATATTATCAGCTCTCAGCAGTATCATATAAATACACACTTTTGCGTTGCAATTTTTTTTAATAGCTTCATGTTCAGGTATGAAAGAAAATATTGATTCACAGTTTCCGGTAAATTACCGGTAAAACAAATTATCATCACTGATAAAGCTATCTCTGAATTCAAGTATAAAACAATTTTAACTCTGCATGTAATGAATAGCCTGCTGCAAGATGTAAAAATCTAATATCGATTGTGCCCTGGTAATTGTTACCGGTAAAATATTATCAGCTCTTACCGGTATTATCAATGAATATTACATAGATAACAAAAATAATACGATAAAAAAAGCAAAATATATATAGTTTTTTGTCCGAAGGTGAGATATTGATTCACAATTTCCGGTAAATTACCGGTAGAAATTATTCGCCCTCAACAGTATATGCATACCTAAACGCAGAGACAGCATATAATTATATATATGAATACATGATTATTTTAATAGCTTCATGTTCATGTGAAAAAGAGTTAAAGCTTCAAAGATTCTGGTAAATTCTTACCTTTATTAATTTCTGTATGTACGTATCATGGTGAGATCCAAACTATTTTCCCTCGGTCTTGGGTCGGCATCATATTCTGTAGAGTAAACACATTTATTTTTAACAAAATTTCTCAACAAATGTTCACTTATTTGTTATTGACTTAAGTTCGTATGAATTTAATTTTTTTAACATTAATTAAAATTCAAATAAAATTTTTAGCGGCCATGATGCGCCGTTCATTCATATGCATCTACAGTAGGTCAGTGGCACAATGGCTTGGCACATTTTGCGCTTTTAATAATATAAAGTTTAGTGAAATAAGCCTGCTTGTTCTTATACAATCAGTATTATGGTGATGCAATTCACAGTCTTGTAGCATTGTGGGCCACTTTACTCACCTAATTGCACTGATATTTCACTTTTTCTTCAGCAACCTCCATCACACGTACACCCAACGTTTACCTCAGATTTTTCTTTCGCATATTGCGACCTCTGTGAGAAGAAGGCGATACTACTAAAATAAGACCCTCACATGTCTTATTATAAAACATATGTCTTATGTCTTACTGGTGAAACATGTCTTACCGAGGAAGGGTCTTATAATACGATAAATACTGTCTTATAGTAAGATGCTTATGTCTTACATTAAGACAGAATGTATTGTTTTAAGACTGTCTTATAATGCTGGAAAATAACAGTGTATGTCTGGGCAAAGTCTTCTACTCGCAATGGTTGTAACAAACCATTGTTTATAATGTCTGTCGCATGAAGCCTTTTTCATTGTTAAACATGGGACGACGTAGTGCCTAATTTTGCCACCAGAGCAGAGAACGTAATGGCATTGTTGGCGCTAGGCAACATTTCCAACTTCAAAATTAACGGTCATTTTCCATAAGTTAACATGTAAATCAACAACTGTCCCATGTTTTTCCTTTCACGTGACAGACATTACACAACAATACTTTGTTTACTAACAACGAGCAGAAGACTTTGTGTCCGGGTATGATTGTGTAAAACTTTCGGACGACCAGTCATATTAGTCATATTAAGGACATCATGGACAATAATGATAAATTAATAATTATAAATATATTAAATTTTTACACTGATTTTTTTTTTCACTAAGGAATTTTGTCACAATTATGTTAATGTTATCATGTCATTATTCAGTCTTTAAGTTAAATGCACTGCACTGCTGCAGGTACATAAAAAAATTTAAGAATGTCACCATAAATAGAGGGGATTAATGGGTAAAGATTTGGTTAATTTATAATAAATTATTTTTTGGACACAACAATAGTGTAGAGAAAAGATTTTGGCTAAATTATAAGCATGAAAAATCTTAAACTTTGTAGAGAGGTTGAAATTTTTAATACAAATCTCTCTGCAAAGATTTTACATTCAAAACTGAACTAGAAAATACAAAAACATAGCACTTCCGGCTTTTTCCGAGTAATGAATCTTACATTTGTTACGATGTACAATAAATACTTTATTTTTAATATTTAGGTTTAATTGTAACAAGTTTATAATTTATAAAAGATTTATCATTATTATTAATTACTTCAAGTACAGAACTAATAATTAATAAAGTATTCTAACTATATATAATATATTAATGATATTAAAAAAAGCTTTATAATTCAATGATAATTAATTACCTTGTTGATGCCTCAATGGTGCCAATAGGAATGTAAGTGCGTCAATCAGCAATCGCACTTCATTGTCATTCGAGATAATAAAGCCTTGGCAACCAACCTTATCTCACCTTATCAACTTTTTCAACCTTCTTCATATGTTATATCCTTTTTATTAGAATGCCTTCAGATAACACACGAAATTTCAGCTTATAATAAACTTATAATATTATATTATCAGCAAAGCTGTTTATGCTAAAAGGTTTAATTAATAATGTTTTTTTTATAAGTTTGCTACAGATAAATATTTAATTATTATTTCAGGGCTATACCTCTAAAACCTTTCTACCTCTAAAACACAATCTTATTTTCTCCTCGCTCAATGTGAGGATGAAATGAAGACAATATTTCTAACATTTTATCAAAGAATTAAAATTTTTAAGATTTTAATAATTATTTGATTTTATACTCAAGAAGAGGAAAAAATACATAATCTCGTCATTTTTCCTTTAAAATGGTGCAAAATAGGATGAAATTAGGCGAGTAGAGAGTTAAATAGAGAATAAAATATGAAATTTACATCAACTCGGGCACACTGTCAGACTGACCGCTTATCACAACTAACAACAAATTGAATACACCTAAAACTCAACACATTGAAATATCGTGCAAGTTTTTCTTTGACATCATTTGCTTGAAAGCTACGATCTTCATAATACAAATTTGTACTTGCAGTGCGTTTTAGCTTGGCTTGATATCGGCCTGGAGTGTGGAAAACAAGTTGTACAAGAATGGTAGAATTTACTGGCAATCTCACTGCCTTTTTGTAAGGTACGTTAATGATAGAGTCGTATTTAACATTAGCAGAGAAATTTGTTTGAGACAGGAATTGCTTCTTTCCATAATCGTATAAAACAATTGAGAGATTCTCATCATAAGTCGCCTCTACCGATTCATCAGATTGAATTTGTGTAGGTACACAGACACCAATATGATTCCAAGAGCTACAGAAATGCATTACAGCTACAGATTGCATTTGTAATATTTCATTGAAATCAATATGTGGTTCAGATATTTTACGTGTGAATTGAATAAGTGAAGAAATTTTAGCCATGAATGACTCATTATTATCAATAAATCTTACATTTCTTGGGTCATTAACATTGCACAAATATTGAGGATACTCTTGCATTTTCTTATTAGCAATTTCAGTAGCTACACATAGTGAATCAGATTCGCTCACAATTTTATCTTTAACTGGTCCTTGCATAATTTCATGTGCTTTCATGGTAAGAAAGCGGATATATTTAATGATTGGTTTTAAAAGTTCTTTCAAATCTTCATCGTCTTTTCCTTGACGTTTCAGCTCGTTGCGTCCCCAGCAAAGACAAGCGTCGTACAGATGGACCTCCGTGCAGTTCAAGTGACGTTGTCGCACCAAGGTTTTTAGTACCGAGAGTGGGACGTCAAGAAAGCCTGGCGTTTTTAGAAGGTCATCGGTGAAATTTTGAAGGAACTGAAAATAAAATACGATGTTTTTTTGCAAGGAAAAATATATTATTGCTGTAGAGGGAGCACTTTTAGATCCTGAATTGCTTTCAGTTATACTTTATGTCAGTACAAAATTGCTCTAATTTCGTCTTACATTCAACACTTTTGACCCAAAAACAATTAATCCAAGTACAAATTTGGTACTGTAAAAATAGAGTCAAAATTTTTTACTCTATTTTTTCAGTACCAAATTTTTATTTGAATTAAATGTTTTATGGGTCAAAAGTGCTGGATGTAAGACAAAATTAGAACAATTTTGTACTGACATAAAGTATAACTGAAAGCAATTCAGCATCTAAAAGTTTGGTATGAGAGCATGCAATCTAGATTTGTTTTTGTGACATCTCTAAATATAAGTATATATTATAGTAGTGTTCAGTAATTGAGGTATCGTTTACCGATGGGGGCATAAGGAAATTCTATATTGATTTGAAACTCCCAGTTATAGAGTTGTTGAAACGTTTCTATGAGTCAACGTATCTATGATTCACCGACCTGACCGGCTATTATCTCTTTCGGATCTCGGACAATACTGCCGATGTGATATTCTTACAAACATATACCATATATTGTTTGGAAATCCTTACGCCTGCATCAGTTCAAAAAAAATTAATAATAATAATATTAAATATAATATTTATACAATAAAGTCCTTTTTATTATTTATTTATTTATTTATTTATTTATTTATTTATTTATTTATTTATTTATTTATTTATTTATTTATTTATTTATTTATTTATTTATTTATTTATTTATTTATTTATTAATTTTTTATTTTTTATTTTTTTTTTTCCCCAGCAGGCCAAAGTTGAAAGTACAGGCTCCATGTAAAACAGAGTATTCCTCCTCTAACAACTTTAACAACTAGAGAAACTCGACCCCGGCGCTCCGCACTCTCGTGCAGTAAACTCCAGGGCTGCCTTTTCTATTTTTATGGGTGCACCTCACCCAACCTATTATTATTATTATTAATATATAATTATAAGCTCAAAATTTGTTGTATAAACTGATGATTTAAATTACTTTTTTAAAAATCTATATTTATTCCTTAATGGGACAATAAAATGATATTATTTTTTTAATTTCTCTGCTAAATATAATAATAATTTTAAAACTAATTTTGATTTTTCTCTGATATTCCATGAAAGATCAGAATGAATATATATGTAGTATCAGTGCTTCCTTTACTAATATTTTTTTTCATTCACGGTATAGATTAATTGTTTACTGTTTTTGTTTACGAGGGAAAATAGCATAGCAGGTATACGGACGGTCAGGAGAGTAGAAAAGAGAAAGTGGAGGTCCAACTACTATGGCATTAGATAGGAGAAATGATAAAAATAAAAAGGAAAAAATAGTTTTGATTGTTCTATAATGATGGAATTTTTTTATACTGTACTATCTATCATTTATTGGCGTATTTTTAGAATTTTTTAAACCTGATTTGTTTTGTTTAATAAAGGGGAAAAAAATAATACATAATTTGTTTATATCAGGGATCGGATGCGGATGCAGATGCAAGATGCACACGAATGCGCAAAAATGGGCTTGCATCCGCATCCGTGCATCCCAGATGCACAGGAAAAAATGAATGCATCCGGATGCGCATCCCAGATGCACGGGGAAAAATGAATGCATCCGGATGCGCATCCCAGATGCATGAAAAATAAATTTGCATCCATTTAACACTTTTTTTTCTCTTTTTTATCAGGTTTTTTGCTAATTGCCTCTAAATAAATCTTTAACACGAGGCATATTTTATAACTTTATTTGCCACTTGTCGTTTAAAAATTACAAGAAACAAAGTGTATTATAAAAACCAAAGATCGGATGCGGATGCAGATGCAAGATGCACACGGATGCGCAAAAATGGGCTTGCATCCGCATCCGTGCATCCCAGATGCACGGGAAAAAATTAATGCATCCGGATGCGCATCTCAGATGCATGGAAAATAAATTTGCATCCGGATGCGCATCCCAGATGCATGAAAAATAAATTTGCATCCGGATGCGCATCTATGGATGCACGAAAAATTAATTTGCATCCGGATGCGCATCTCGGATGCACGAAAAAAACGCGTGCATCCGGTCCCTGGTTTATATACTATTATAGTTTGTGCATTTCAGGTCCTCCATAGGGCAGCCTAACTTACAGGGGCATGACGGCAGCACAATCAACTCTATATATTAAGAATTAAGAGGTGTTAATTTGATATGATAATTACACTAAATTTTCTCTCAAAGTTCATAAAAATTAAGTCATCATAAATAATTAAACTCACCATGATGGCCTTGTTATGAACCTCGCTCTCTTCATCTTCCTTCGCAAACTCAAGTGCATTCCACACCAAGTTAGGGTACATATTGTCAATAATGAATTTTCTGCACGCGTCGAAAGTGGAGGATGGAAACAAATACTTCTTGGCTGCTTTCAAGAAACCGAAGGCCACGGAAGAATTTGTGAAGAAAATTTCACCGTCAGAATCAGAACAGTAAATATACCTGTTAAAGAAGAAATAGTATATGTTAATATAAAGATTATTAAAGGGAAATATTTTATTTAATGTTAATATAGTTAATATAAAGTAAAAGAATAAGTATATTTATCAAATAACTATAATCGTTAGATTTATGATATAATTTGTCAATAAAGAACAAAATGTATACCTCAAAAACCAAGTACTATTAAATACTCAATAAGCGTTTAATTTTATAAAAAAATATATCAATTTTTTTAATGCACTCTTAAATGAACGTGGATAATTTTCTGCTAGCTAGAATGATCTAATTAGTAATAAACCAAATATACGATATTATACGGTATGGTAGAATATGAGAGAAAATTAATGTGCTCGAGTTATATATAATCAATTATTTTTTAAGATGTTTCAGATGAAAAAAAAAAATACACTATATTACACGAGGTTCTCTATTGCCAAATATGCAAAATTAGATGTCATTGGGGGGCATTCACAAAGCAATTTACCTCCCACTTTAGCCTCGAATTTATTCCCTGGTGCTAAACTAGAAGCTTAAACAACGTTTGCTCTTAATTAGTTTAGCACCATGTTTAGACCAGGGATAAAAATTGAGGCTAAAGTGGAATTTAAAGTGCTTTGTTAATGCCCTTCATTGTTTTTACCCCCTATTGTGTAAGTAAGCTTACTCCAATAAAGCCTCGAAGACCTTTGGTGTAACATCCTCAACACGATATACACCATCTTTTTCTTTCAACCCTCCTTCAAACATGGCAGCAAACACTGGGCTAGTCTTGGCAAGGTAGACGCTGTGGCATTTGATCTCCTGAAAATAAAACCTACTGTTATTTAATTTATACATTGTTTGATAAAAAAAGCATGCAATATACATTAGATGTTCATGAAAATTTTCTTTTCTGGCCTTGTTATTCACCTTTGAAGAATAAAGCAGAGTATGGTGGTTAATATGGGTGAATGAACACTTTTAGTGAATGGACTGCTCAGCAATCTTTTTCATTTGCCCCATGGGCTTTTATATTTTTAAATTTAATTTTGACTATAATATATAATATGTTATTTTTAAATACTTTTTTATATTTATAGTCCGTAGACAAGATGTTATCTCTATCAGATGACGTTTGTTTAATTAATTCCAATGTGCTTTTTCCGTCAATAACGGAAAGGTCCCGGGTTCAATTCCCGGCCGAGTTCACACTTTTGCTTTCGAACGCTTATACTTGTACTTGTATGATACGTACCGATGACGCATTGGAATTAA
This sequence comes from Siphlonurus alternatus, assembly GCA_949825025.1. Classification (NCBI taxonomy): domain Eukaryota; kingdom Metazoa; phylum Arthropoda; class Insecta; order Ephemeroptera; family Siphlonuridae; genus Siphlonurus; species Siphlonurus alternatus. The sequence goes on along the minus strand of OX463786.1, from coordinate 6,369,488 downwards.
ATAATATGTTATATTGTATATTATTGTATAGTGCACACATGAAAGAGATAATAAAATAAAAACTAAAAATAAGGCTTCAAGTAGGAAATTTTCCAAGGCGACGAGTGTACACTTCAACGTTACTCCTATTTGATTTGCTCGAGCTTCATACAGTTTCAAGAGACAAAGATTTGTAATTTTGAAGGGAAAAGAGTACCCAGTCTAGCCATCATAAGATAATACCACTTTACTACATAGAGTGCGTGACCTCTCATTTTTATATTATAATTTTATTATATTGTATCAATATTGTTATTTTTTTTAAATCAAACCCTATTGGGTACTTCTAATTACTACTGTAGAATGGACAATATACATGAATAAAATTTATTGCAGAAATGAATAGAGGGTACCAAATTATGCTACTCTGAATTTTTTCAGATTTTTTTGAGACCCGAAACAATTTTTAAATAATTATTGAAAGTCCTCTTTGATTTTAGTTGGCACCCCTGAATTTTTAATAAAAAGGATAGAGACTGGACGACTATTGACGCCTCCAGGGGGCGTGGCCGCACTTTTAATAATTATTTAAAATTTTAAAAACAGTTCTGGGTCTAAAAAAAAAAACTGAAAAAATTCAGAGTAGCATAATTTGGTACCCTCTATTCATTTCTGCAATAAAATTTTTTCAAGTATGTTGTCCATTATATATACTACTTTGAAACCCCGAACATTCTGAAACCCTAACTTGAGCGTTTCGTGGGCTCTTCCGGAACGCGCGGCCTTTGCCTGCGACGGAGAGAAACGTGGAAACCTTAGCTATAGGATTGACGCTACAGCTTTTTGTCAATGAAGCGGAAGTGCAATGGTCCAAAGCCAGGGGAGTCACATAGTGGAAAAGAGCATCAACGATTTGGGTGGGAAAAATCGTCACCCATCTAATTACTAACCACGCTCAGCGTTGCTTGACTTCGGTGATATGACGAGACCCGATTAAGCGCACTGTGGCATACCTCACACTTTGAATCACTTTCATTTTGAAGCAAACATTCCCCACCCCCTTACCCCACTCTAAGTCCGACCTTGAACCTGACCTTCAAGTCTGCATGACCCTGAAAGAATTTGGTGCTCACCTTGGTATGACCTTCCTCTCCAACGATGAACGTACAGTCGGTCCATTGTTGGTTCTCCAAAATGTGCGCATCCTGCCAAGCCAACGTGTCCAAACGGCCCTGCCAGTCGTCAGCGAGGTCCATGGCCTGCAATATTTGGTATTTAAATGTATTTACTTATTTCTGCAATAATATCTTAAGAAGAAATTTTGATTCATTGAATATTGTACAAAATATAAATATTACCTTATTAATCATTTTATTTGACAATGAGATAGATTAACCAACTAATTAAATAATTTGTTGGCATATTTGCAATTTAAAAATTAACTATTCACAATTTTTTATTTGAAATGTAAAGTAGATTATATTGATAATATATAATATACTAAGAAATCATACACATAAATAATAATGAAGCGATTTAAGAAGCGTTTTTTTATTATATAATATCATTTACACTTGCTAAATTCCTTCAATATACAGTATATGTTTATTATATACCTGCAATTTAAAATAAATAGAATAATAATACCAAAATTAAATATAAATATTAGTGCTTATTAATATCATGATAATTATAGAAAAACTTAATTGACTTGAAACTTCCAAGTTGTTGAAGTTGTATATTTTTGTCCCCAATTATTATTTATTATTTTCAAATACAATTAAATTATTATTGAAAATACGGGAATTTCATGTTTACATTTTGGGTAGCACGGAGATGCCCGAAAAGCTTCGGGATGTAGGCAGAAAACCCTAAAATCCTATGCTGTGTGGGTTAACTTAACTCACAACACCTCTTTTCTCATAACAGTTTTGATCGCCAAATATTTTGTTTCACTAGCATTGGTTCTTCTTGTCACCATTTATGAAAGCAAATTCTACGAGAAATGATACGAATCGTCAGGAAAAATTAATTTCGAGACCAACTTTAACACGTATTTGCTATGCCGCTGACAATGTTTTGCCTACACAATTATGACGTCATATTGTTTTGTGACGTATGGTGAAAGACCCATTATATCTTTAATTTTTAATATTTTAGCTATATAAAGTCAGAGAATAGTTTTTTTCCCCCTATTCTCTGATAAAGCTATACAATACATCCTACGATCATGTATTTTTCAAAGTGATTTGATAACATCATTTATAATATGAAATTATAGGTTTTCACCCTGCATCGAAATTAAAAACAAAAATTGAGTACCTTTTTCTGTAGATGCTTCGAAGGTTCAAGTTGATATGTTGGTGTGCAAGATATGTTGCCGGAATCGAGATAATACGCTAACCAATATTGTCTCACCTTATCTATAATAATACCTGATTACTTATATCAATAAATATTTCTCAATAACTTAATCGTTTTGAAACTTAAAATTTAAAATTTTATTCCTCTCAAGTTTGTGTATATATAATTATACATATGTATTAGATATTAGGAAGGGGGAAAAGATGGCGATAGATATAGTGGTGCTAGCTTTTTCACATGAGTTTGAAATTTGATTTTAAATGCATGTTATTATAAAGATGGTGTAAGCCTGAGTAATTTATTTTCCTATATATATATATATATATATATATATATATATAATGATGCAGAAAACCAATATATATATATATATCTATATATATATATGTATATTGGTTTTCTGCATCATTACTTCATCATAAACTCCCCCCCCCCTCTCTCTCTCTCTCTCTCTCTCTTTGTTTAATTCATTATTGCATGATATAAAAAGGTATAAAGGTATAATTGTTAAGTAATTTAACACATTCATAACATTTCATAACACATTCATTATAATTATTTTCATATGGTTCCTGTCAAAAATTTGTCGAAATCTGTCATAACATATATGTGATAAATTTGATGATAGGAAGCAACTGAAAAGAAGATGTCATACACATATGATATAAGAAACCAATTTTCAGAACCTGAAATTGTACCATTACCAAATAATATTATATAGATATCTATATATAATATTATAGATATATATAATATTAAGTGAAAGAACCTTTTTAGATGTCCTTTTACCTAAAATTTGAAATAACATTCCATTGTTTATTAAAGAGTCAAAGGGTAAAATTGAACTTAAGGGTAAGGTAACGCCACCAATGTTAAAAAAAATCCCTCTCACAAAAATTCTGAAAAAAATTTAAAATGTTCTCCTCTACACCCCCTATCAGTAGCTTAAATATCAGGTATACAAATACGATCTAGTTTTTGAGTTATGAATTTTTAAAGTTTACCAATTTAACATGGGAATTTCATTTCTCTATGTTAAAGTAGTCAACTTTAAAAATTTATAACTCAAAAACTAGATCGTATTTGTACACCTGATATTTTAGGTACTGATAGGGGGTATAGAGGAGAACATTTTAATTTTTTTTCAGAATTTGTGTGAGAGGGATTTTTTTTAACATTGGTGGCGTTACCTTACCCTTAAAACCAAAGTTAAAAATTTGTTTATATTATAATATAATATATTTCGTTTGTGATTCTTTAATTATTTGTATTATACTGCACTTTATATTATATTATTCTTGCTGACTTTTGCAATTTTGGCCTGAGACTGTCCTCATCAAGAATGTAAGATAATGGACAATTTGCATGGTATTTTTTATTACAGAAATGGATAGAGGGTGCAAAGTTATGCTACTCTGAATTTTTTCAGGTTTTTTAGAGACCAGGAACTATTTTTAAAAAATTATTGAAAGTCGACTGTATGACGTCATGAGGAGTCTGTCCTTAAGAAAAGGATAGGCGCTTAACGCCCGTGACGTCATAAAACTGACTTTCAATAATTTTTTAAAATTAGTTCCCGCTCTAAAAAATATCTGAAAAAAATTCAGAGTATAGCATAATTTGGTACCCACTATCCATTTCTGCAATAAAAAATGTCATGCAAATTGTACATTGTAAAACAGCACCTATTAGGTTTCCAGCCTTTGTAGAACTGTATATTGTTGTTTTTATCAATAAAAATATTTTAAAAAAATAAAAAAATAAAATAAACGCAAGTAAAAATAAAGTGTATTTTTTTTTTCTCGTTTTATATTGACTACATACACATATGCATATATATATATAATAAAATGAATACAGTGATGATATACAAGGTAAAAAAACAAGGCAATTAAAAAAATTAGATTAAAATAAATGCTATAACTGCTTGAATTTCGATTATATTTTTTTTATTATTTTTAAAAATTAAAACAGAATATTCTGAGGCATAAAAAAATAATCCCAGTGTTTATTTTTATAATGTGTTTGTTATATAAGATGACATCACATACATTTATTATACATACAATGAAGAATTAACATTTTTAACTACAACAATGTTATATACCTTTTCACTCTTCAAATATGAAATATAAAAATGTTAAGGATTGATCTCATGGCACCAGTCAGTTGATTTGGATCTCCGAAACGGCCCCTTTGATTTTAAAGAGACTTGCAGGAGTCTTAAAGCTTGTCACAATAAGGTTGCTTAATTTTTTTGAAATGGATCTGTTCGACCTCGACCAGTTTTGAGAAAATTGAGGCAGAAATTTAACATTGGCCTTATGGACGGAAATGGAGCTGTTGTGAGAAAATCACCCCCTTGAATCTGCTCAAACCATCAGCGATTAAGTTTTAGAACATCCTCGATTTTTAAAATTTATTTCATTCGATTTCGTTCGACGGAAATTTCCTACTTTCAGTTTCTCAATCGTTAAAACTTAATTTCTATTTTACTATGGCATTATATACTATTAATAATTAAAAATTATATATTAATATTGTAAAATTCATTAGACCAATGCTGCTGGCTTACCCCATGCATAAGGAATAAAAAGGATCATGCTATGTATACAGGCGCGGATCCAGAAAAAAAATTCGGGAGGGGCTGCCTCCATAAGGCCAATGTTAAAAAAAAAATTGGAGTGGGGGAAATGCCTATATTGCCCATGTTAAATCCAAAATTTCGGGGGGGGCTGCAGCCCCCCCCAGCCCCCCCCTGGATCCGCGCCTGTATGTGTACATTATACAGTATATTATATATGTATAATGCAATTAATTAATTACAATATAATAATTAAATATAGTTATCATTATTTAATTATTACTAATTATCAGCTACAATCCTCACATATGATCGTACTGCCTCACCCACCTCAACTGCATTCTCCTCCTACAATGCATGACCAGAGCTACCACCAACATGGCCACCAATACCACGGCCATGATGGCGAACATCCAACCAATCACCGTCCAGTCGGTACTACAGCTGATCTGTTCTCCGTGCAGGTCGAAGCACCGCGGCTCGGGGCCGTTACACCAATCTTTGGTGCAGGTGACACACGACGAGGAGTTGGAGCAGAGAGGAGCCAGGTCCTCGCTGCAACCGCGCGTCGTGTTGGCCGCTGCAAGTTTGGAACCCCAGTTTAACGAAATTTTGACTTTTTACGATTTATGATTATTTTTTTTTTTTTTTTAGCTTTTTAACTGAACCCTAGTACAGGGTACTGGCCACATTTAAGTGACTGAATTGAATTTAACCTCCCGGCTTTTCGTAGACCCTACTTTTGTGGGTCCCTTCCAAACCGGGGCGGCCATGGCCTAAGCAATCCATCCCAGCATTCGCCTGGTTGTGACTGAGGAAACCATGGAAACCTTAGTCAGGATGGTCAGCAATTGATGGAGGATGCCATCAATCACCTCCCGGATGCACGAGTGGGTGCTCTTTAGCAACCGCCACTTGTGAAAAGTTTGGCGGTGCATGGCTGGGATCGAACTCACGGCCATCCGATTACGAATCAGAGGCGTATACCACTGCGTCAACCGAATTATGATTATAGAACTTGCATGACAATTTTTTATTGCAAAAATAAATAAATGGTGTCAAATTATGCTATACTATGAATTTTTTCAAAAAAAATTTAAACTGTAGGAACTTTAAAATTTTATTGAAAGTCAATCGAGTCAATTTTATGACGTCACGAGGCGGCACTCCTTGAAAAAGGAAAGGACTTGCCGCCTTGTGACGTCACAAAGTCACAAAATGAACTTTCAGTAATTTTTAATTTAAAGTTTTGGGTTCTAAAAAAAAAAAAGAAAAAAAAAAAGAAAAGAAAAAAAAAAAAAAAGAAAAGAAAAAAAAAGGGGGGCATAACCCTTGCTTCATTTCTACAACAATTTATTTGAGGTCAATACTTAAATATAATGATAAGAATAATGGGATATATTCTTGACAAAAAGTACAATATATAAAATTATTGTATGACAATGGGGGGCATTCACAAAGCACTTTAACCCCCACTTTAGCCTCAATTTTTATCCCTGGTGCTAAACATGGTACTAAACCAGGGGCTAACCATGTTAAGCTCCTAGTTTAGCACCATGTTTAGCACCAGGGATAAAAATTGAGGCTAAAGTTGGGGTTAAAGTGCTTTGTGAATGACCCCCATTATGATAGTATTTTGGAAACCATTATTCAGGTATGCAATTGACGTATTGATGTGCTAAATAGTGACAGTAAATACTATATATAGAGTAGGATTCAAATTTAAGGGAATGTAAAAATAATATTTATAAATAAATTATTTTGAGTATAAGAAGTATATTGATGAAGAAGAATTGAGTATCAACCTCATAAAATTTTATTGCAGAAATGGATAAAAGGTGCAAAGTTATGCTACTCTGATTTTTTTCAGATTTTTTAGAGACTAGGAAATACTTTTAAAAAATTATTGAAAGTACAAAGAAAGTGACGCCTCTGGACGCCTCTTAATAAAAGGATAGGGACCTAAAAGGGGTGTGGTTTCAAACCTGACCTCGCTAAAACTTTTTAGTACTATTTCCTGGACTCTAAAAAATCTGAAAAACATAGCACCCTCATCTATCCATTTTTTGCAATAAAATATTTTGACGTCAATACTCCAGCAGTCGTAAATTTCGGATATATTTCTTTTTCTTATAATTCTTACTTGCTATTTTGACGACTGCGCACGCGTCCTTGCACCTCCTGGTACTACCCCTGAAGGCCGGGACGTACGGGTCGTCACACTCCGCTTTTAGGCGGGATGGATCGCAGCGATAACAATCGAGGGCTGAAAATGTTACGGACAAGTCGTAAACCCTGGTTAAAAATTTACATGTTCAACTAATCCTTTAATTGTCTACATACCTAATTTTATTACATCTTTTTACCTTAAAAACACATTATATTATCTTATTTGTTCATCGCTCAAAGTGAGGATAAAATGGATACAATAAATATTTCTTGAATATTTTAACATTTTACGCTCAATTAGAGTAAAGAAGTCGTAATCTCGTCTTTTTCCCTCTAAAATGGTGCAAAATGTACAACCTGCACGAAAAAAAAAAATTTTTTTTTTTTTAGCAGAAATGAATGGTTCCAAATTATGACACCCAGAATTTTTTCAGATTTTTTTAGTCCTGTAATTATTTATAAATAATTATTGAAAGTGCGGGCACGTCACCTGGAGGCTTTAATAAGGCGTTTAGGTCCCATTCTTTTTACTATAAGGATCTAGGGTGGCCAAAATAAAACTTACAGAACTTTCAATAACTATTTAAAAATAGTTCCGGGGCTTAAAAAAATCTGATAAAAATTCAGAGTAGCATAATTTGATACCCTCTATTCATTTCTGCAATAAATTTTTTTCATGCAGGTTCATGTCCACTACTATTATTAATTATATTCACCTGCAAGGGAGCGACAGCAGACGACAAGCAGAAACATGCAAATCTTCACCTTCATTTTCAAATCTGAAGTAGAAAAATAAAAAACAAAAATAAATAATATGTAAACTCATAATATTATAGAAGATTAATTGTATCTCAAGTACGAGTATATACACTATAGTACTCTGTGTATAACATGCCAGATTATCATATTTGTTGTTTTATTTAGTCTAGAAATTAAATTCTCTTAGAAGTAATGTGCAGTATGTAAATTTCCTATAAACATTTTCATATAAACGTTAAGTATTATTCACATGTTATCTGTTTTTACTCTGATATTCTGATATACGACTTTCTTAAACATTAACTTATGCTAACCTGATTTGAAGTTGCAAGTAAATGAAAAAGTCTTGATATTATAATTACACTAGCAGAAATCATAAATTATCATCGTCGACTGTATTTTCTTAGAACGCACAAAGGAAGTTCCGGCTTGTTTTCCGTGCCATGTGACTTCATTTTTATCATACATAATGACGCAATATCTTACTACAGTAAAATTTGTTTGGAATTCCTTCCGGAAGTAGCCGGAAGTGTAAGTTTTCTATTTGGTACTTCCTTTTTCACTCTTCAGTTTAGTTCTTATATTGCAAAGCACTCTGTTACGTTTCAAAACTGAATTACAAATAGAAGAACTGCAAACTTTACACTTCTTGCTACTTCCGGAACAAATGTTAAATTAATTTGACTATATACACATCTGCTCACAGCTATACTGTAGTAAAAAGTTCATGAGTGGATGTCATATACTGTATATATACATATATCTTTTGTATTGTAGAGTACGTACATTTAACTTTTTTTTTAATCAAATCCTATCGGGTACTTCTATTAACTAATTACATACTACTTTGAAACCCCGAACCTTCCGAAACACTGATAACTTGAGTGTTTTGCGTGCTCTTTCGAAACGGGGGCGGCCACGGCCTTGCAAATCCATCCCGGCATTTGCCTGCGACTGAGGGAAACGTGTAAACCTCAGCCAGGACGGACGCTACAGCTTTTTTCAAAGTGCATGTGGTCCAAAGCCAGGGGAACCACATATAGTGGAAAAGCGCAACGATTTACCCCTGGGTGGGAAACGTGGTTTTTGTTGAAAATGGTCACCCATACAACTACTAACCACGCTCGGCGTTGCTTGACTTCGGTGATCTGACGAGACCCGGTCAAGCGCACTGCGCCACACACCTACACCCATTTAACCTTTTAAAGCCAAGATTTGACCAACGAAGATTTGCATTGCATTTTTTGTTTCTATCAGAAACTCCCAAACGAATTCAAGTCTCTTTAATATGTTCTTATCTCATGAGTTATCTCAGTTTTATCGAAATACGTACAGCAGAAGTCACCACGACTCTCATAATTAACCGACTGACGTATTCACCATCCTGTCTTTAATGTCATCTTATCAACACCGCGATAATATGTAATTACGCAATCATATAAATTATAATCACACATTTTATTTGGTTGTAAGTTTGAATAAACAGAATTTAAAATAAAAATAACATAAATTATTATTAAGGTATTTGGTTAATAAATTGAATTACTGTGTGATAAAATATAAAAATGAAAGGATGGTGGCCACGGCCTAGCTGTTACACGTTTCAGCATTCGTTGAGGGAATCGTGGAAAACCTCAGTCAGGACGGACACCTCTACTTTTTATCAATGGACCAAAGCGATGTCCAAAACCTGGGGAACCACACACAAGTGCATCACTGCACTGGGTGGAAAGCGAGATGAATTTATCCCAAGGAGGGAGCAAAGTTATTTTTACTTGAAACGGTCACCCATCTAAGTACTAACCACGCTCGACATAGCTTGATTTCGGTGATCTAATGAGAACCGTTCATTGCACTGCGCACTTCTTGTTAATAGATTAAATTTTTGGTCCCCTGCGAGAGTATGTAACCCGCTTAACTTTGATGCTGAAAGGGTTGCCTAACCTCTAGGCAAATGGCAAATAAAATTACTAACTTGTGTATGTATTATAATGTGTTTTTTTAATACAATAAAACCTTTCTAAAACTGAAAATTTTCAAGTAAGTATAATAAACATAGAAAATGTCAATCATATTATAATTTATAACTTTATTTAATCCTTTATTTATTTATTTTATAATTTTTGTTTAAGAAATTGAATTTCAATAAAATACAACGAAGCATGTGCAATGGGGAATTCTCCTTCATTTATTTTATTTATTTTTTTTTCGGATTCTCTATGCCTTGAAACTAAATGTCCCAAAACAAAAAAGTTTCAATTTTCAAAATTGGAGACGTGGGAATTTTTTAAAAAGGTTTCGAAGTTTCCTTCTTTTGAATTTAGCGCCAAAAAGTGAAGTCGAGCGTGGCCGAGCGTGGCGCAGTGCATTGATCGGTTCTCGTTAGATCGCCGAATCAGGCTACGTCAAGCGTGGTTAGTACTTGGATGGGTGACCGTTTCAAGTAAAAAATACGCTGCTCCCTCCCTGGGGTAAATTCGTCTCGCTTTCCACCCAGTGCAGTGATGCACTTGTGTGTGGTTCCCCAGGCTTTGGACATCGCTTTGGTCCATTGAGAAAAAGTAGAGGTATCCGTCCTGACTGAGGTTTTCCACGGTTCCCTCAGTCTCACCTCAGCGAATGCTGGGACGCGTAAGCATGCAGGCCGTGGCCACTATCCGTTCCCTACCTTATCCCTATACCCAGTACCCCGCCGCGAGCTGTAAGCTCTTAGGGGTGTATCCTTGTAAAAAAAAAAAAAAAAAAAAAAAGTAGAAACTGCCTAGCAGGCGAAATTTTCCTGCAATAAATTTATATTTTCGATTATCACTCTTAATTAAAGTAAACTGATATTAGGGACGAAAGTGACGAAACTATTGATACTAGGGTAGAAAACCCCGCTGATTTCGATCGTGTCACTAAAATTTATAGCCAATCACTCCTTGACGCTCAAACTATGATATCTGGCAGTTTTTGTGGGTTAACTATATAGGGAGTTTTTATTTCTCAGTTTTCAGGTTTGCGCGCAGGTTGCATACTTATTATAATAATCCCTTCAGAGTCCCCAAATTTGAGTTAATTTAAAAAGGATGAAACGTAAGTCAAACTTATTGTTAATATGTACAACCCTATCATAATATAGTAGTTGAATTAAAATTTGAGTTGTAAGAGAATTCCCCATTCATGCTTATAAGTTTGAAACTCCATGAACTTTATTTTTTAGTTATTTTTTTTTTTTTTTTGCTTGTGTGCATCTCCGTATTCTTGTCCCGTCAAGACAGAGTCTTATCGACAGGTGCTGTAGTTTGCACTGCGTCCATGGCCGACTTATTTTATCCATCCCGGCATTAGCCATTGTAGTCGAGGGGGAACCATGGAAAACCCCAAGTCAGGATGGTCGGTGTCAGAACACGTTCTAAACACCTCCCGAATGCATGTGGCAGTGGCTCGTCTCTAACCAGACAGCGAAGGTTCAGACCTCTCGATCTTTTCACCTATAGCTCCCAGTAGGATTCGAACACACGACCTTCTGATTACCAGTCAGACGCGCTACCACTGCGCCACCATGCTCGGAAATCAATGCTAAAAAATTAATAAAATAATAACTCAAACGCTTTATTAAATTTATATTTCCTATTTTTCAAGGTTACATTACAATTAGTTTTTAAAAATTTTCAGGTGTAAAAATTAATTGATAAAATATACGGCAGCTTATTGGATTAGAAACGTTTTATTTCACAATAAAATTATTACAAAACAAAAACAAAAACCTTTTTTGTTATCCTGAGGTGGATTCAAGAATTATGTTTGCGTATTAATTAATTGTTAATTATTTAATTAATTAAGGCATACATTTGAGTCTTAAACCTCTAATAAAAATGCTATCACCTACACACTTAATATATATAGTGGCCCACAAATAAATGTATTAAATAATAAATAGGCCTAGCTAGCAATACATTTTTAGGCACTACATTAATAATAAATATAAATATTTTTTTTATATATTGCAATGAAATAAATTAATTATTGGGCTACAAAATTAATGTAAACATTACTATGGATCATATAATTATTGTTTAGTAAAACAATGCATTATTATTGTTAATTAAATAATATCAAGCAATAATTAAATAATTATTCACACTCATCAAACTATTGAATATTGAAATGTCTTTAAATAAATTACTTAAATCACAATATTATTTTAGTGAAGGATAAATTTTAATTGGTGTTTTGATGATATATAAAAAAAAAAAAAAATTAAACTTACATTTTTTTAGGGTAATTATAAAAAAGAGAAGAATGTCCCGCTAAATAAAAATACTTAAATTACTTTGAACATTACATTTTCTGTGTTAAAATGAATGAAATAATATTTTTGTCATATTTGCAGCAATGGTAAATCATTGGTAACTGCAGTCTCCAAATAATTATGATAAAAATGGCAAATAATATTACATACATAACATGACGCCACCATATCCCTTGCGGGGTAAGCCAGCAGCATTATTACGTCGGTCGTCAATGTCCACGGTAATTTTTCTCTCAAAATAGTATTATTTATTGCAATGAGCAGTGCAGACTGTAATAATTTTCTTGGCATATTGACAGATTAGAATTTAACATAGAAATAACTAGTATTTCAACTCCCTTTCATTTGCCAATCAGCATGGAGTATAGAAAAAAAAAATAATAATAATTATTATTATATTACCTAAGACCATAATTAGAGTACTCTGTTTTTATTAAATCATTACCATAATTATTTTGGATACGTTACAGTTACACAATTATACCAAGAGCTACCATGTCTTAATTTTAGGGCTCATCAGTAAATTAAAGTTGGTGCTGGCTAACGAAGGATTTTTTCTTTAAGGGTAAGTTAACACCCCCAATGTTAAAAAGATTCCCATTGATGAAAATTATGAAACATATTTTAAAATGTTCTCCTCTACATCTTTCATCAGTAGCTAAAATATCAGGAACACAAATTCGATCTGGTTTTGAATGATTAATTTTTACAGTTACTACTTTAACATTGAGAAATGAAACTTCCATGTTAAATTAGTCAACTTTAAAAATTAAAAACTAAAAAACTAGATTAAATTTGTATACCTGATATTTTTATCTACTGCTAGGGGATGTAGAGGAAAACATTTTAAATTTTTTTCATAATTTTCATGTGTGGTTTTTTTTTTAACATTGGGCGTGTTAACTTACCCTTAACTCTTTTGTATACAAGAAATGTAAGTAAATTGCTACCAAAAAACTATGATTATCTCTTGTTAATTATGCACAGTAAGAAAAAATTGACTGCAGATATGAAATAAGACATTTTTGATGTATTGTAAAGATACAAACTTTCAAAATTCAGAAACCATTACAAAAATTTGATTACAAGTACAGTTTGAGTTATATAAAAAATCAGTGGTGGGACATACACAACAATATAATTTTAACTTAAATATCTAATGGGCAGTAACAATTATATCTTTACCTTAGAACCATCCTAGATTAGCACAGTGACATAAATTAGGCCAGGAAAAAAATATCGGAAGAGTTTCTTTCTCATTTTGAGGGGGGCTTTTTTGAAGAGGAGGGTTAAAGAGATGTAAATATTTTTTTAAAGAAAGTAAAAATTCTCAATCCTATATCTGCAAAATTTTAAAATTAATACCTTTTAGCAGTTGGTATAACAAAATTTTATTGAAGATTTTGCTATAGGCAGGCTTAATTTAATTTTTTTTTATGAGCTGGAGCATTATTAGAGAACAAAATTAACACGGAATCTTTTGCAGAAAAATATTGTAGTTATTGCAAATTAAGAAATATTAATTTGTTAATAAACACTTTTTGTGTTTAATAAAAGACTAATAATAATTAAGAAATATTACATCATATATTATATATATATATATATATATATATATATATATATATATATATATATATATATATATATATATATATATATATATATATATATATATATATATATATATATATATATATATATATATATATATATATATATATATAAACACATGACACTAACCCTTTGAAATTGAATTAGACACTACTTTATCCTCTCCACATACTTATGCATTAGCTCAACAATGAAATTAGGGGTAGTTTTAAGTTTGAATGCCTCTCACTCTCCCCCTCCCCTTCCCCCCCCCCCCCCCCCCATCTTCAATGTCTACGCTCAGGCGCGCGGCAGATCCAGAACCAAATTTCGGGGGGAGAGGGGGCGTCTCCATAAGGCCAATGTTAACAAAAATTGAAGTGTGGAAAATGCCTATATTGCTCATGTTAAATCCAAAATTTCGAGGGGGGGGGGGGGGATCCATGCCTTTTCATGCCACTGTACTAATCACCACCATACAATACAACTTTTTCCATAAAAATAAAATAATTGCAATTTTACTAATAACTATGGCACACACATGAAAAAATAAACAATAGTTTTACATTTTTAAAAAATAAATAAAATAGACCAGAAAATTTTAACTAAAATTGAACACAACCAACATGTATAGTAAATAATATAGATTATATAAATTATATTCTATATTACATACAAATCTAGTCAAAATAATGTCAAATATTATTATATAATATGTACATATTTATTCCAATATTATATAAACACACATATTTAATAAAGTAGCATATTTTTTTTTAACACATTCTGAACACAAATATTAACTGGTTATAAAAAAAATATTACAATATTTTAAAATACTTAGAAAAAAAAAAATAAAAAAATCAGACAATATTGCTTTGATACTATGGTATAAAAAAAGGAGGAGGGATGTTTTTTTTTTTACTTTTTTTGAACATTAATTATGTACATACGAATATGAAATACATATTATGATGACTGATCATACTTTTTTAACCATAGCATCCATTTTTAAACCAAACACACCTTAAGGTAGAGATAACGTCGAACAGCTGTTCGACGTAATCCCCTTTGATTAACATGTAAACCTTAGCAAATTGACAAAACTTCTGAAATTTTTTTTGAGAGGCAGATATTAGTGCCTAAAAGCCATAGCAAAAGTTTCAAAAACATTTAACGAGCCGATTTTTTTAAATTAATTTTTTAGTTTGGCTCTCCATGGGAAAGCCCTATGCTGAAAATTAAAAAAATAATAATAATTAAAAAAACATCAGCTCGTTAAATTGTTTTAAAAAAATTTCTATGGCTTTTAGGCACTAATATCTGCCTCTCAAAAAAATTTCAGAATTTTTGTCAATTTGCTAAGGTTTACATGTTAATCAAAGGGGATTACGTCAAACAGCTGTTCGGCGTTATCTCTACCTTAAACAAGTAATTTTTACTAAAATTCTGCAATAATAAATTCCATTACTTGATATAGTACTGGATTTTGTTTTTGAAAATAAAATTGACACATTAATTGCCAACTAGAATCACAAAAAGTTTGAAAAAAGAATAAAAATAAAAAAACTTGGGTCAATATCTTGTAATTTTGAAGTGTGCAAGGATGTTATTATTTCTTAGCTTTGACTAACTATGTAAAATGATGTTCACTCTAATACATTTATTCTCAATAATAAACTATCTGCCTACTACAATATTGAGTGCAATAACAAGCTACCTGCAATTTCAGGCGAGTGCAATAGAGTATTTTGACCTTAAAATTTTTTTATTGCAAAAATGGATAGAGGGTGCAAAATTATGCCACTCTGACTTTTTTCAGAGAACAGGAAGTATTGCTAAAAAGTTTTGTTGACGTCGGGTTTGAACCCACACCCTTTTTAGGTCCTATTCTTTTATTAAGAGAGGCGTCAAGAGGCGTCACTTTCTCTGTACTGTCAATAATTTTTTAAAAATAGTTCCCGGGCTCTAAAATATCTTACAAAAATTAGAGTAGCACAACTTTGCACCCTCTATCCATTTCTGCAATAAATTTGTTTGAGGTTGATACTCTATTAAAAGCTGTAAATAATTGTAGCAATAAGTTCAGTATTGCAGATAACTCATTATGGCACATCAGATTATGTAGGCCGACATTCCAGACGAGGAACAATGTATTAGTTACAATAAAACAATTTTGTACAAAGATAACTTGTTACAATTTTGCTTAAGGTATAACCTGAGAATTTGTCTATCAAGGTCACTATGTAAAAAATCATGGCAACACTGTTGTACTAGCAATGCAAAGCTATTGGGAAGAGTGGGTGGTAACTTCAGTTCCTGAGAGCATTGCCGCATTTCTTATAAAAATCAACAATAAATTTATAACATGCAATCAACGCTACGGTTCGAAAAATATGAAAACAATTTAGAAAAATACCCTAAAAAATTAGGAAAAAAAAGTAAAAAAAAATCTGTCTTTCAGTTTTTTTGCAATGCTAATCAACAAATTCAACATTGGAAGGATACAAAATTCACATTTGAATAAATCAATTATAATGAAACCAGCGGTTAAAAAATTCTGAAAAAAATCAGGGCTATTTGGACGATTGTTGTAAGTCTACCAAATTTTAATTTGAAGAACATATGTCTTTACGACTTTTTTCGTCCAAATTTCTCAGGTTAAGCCTTAACAAGTTAAAAGTCACCAAATTTATTAAAAATAAAAGAAAGGTTTGATTTGTTATCTTTTACATTCTAGCATTTTACATTGCTTTAATTTCTACAATTAAAAAAAATATATCAGTATGATTTGTTCAGTACCTCTCAATTCAGCACACTAAACACCACATGCAAATTTAGACTTTATGTACAGGTAACACAAGATCTATATTTGCTTCAAACCCTTGTGGTGTTAGGACACTTAATTTTTGAGGCAAAAACAGGATATCCAAATAATTATATTTTGATACTTGTGACTCAAAGTAGACATAAAAAAAGTCATATTTTAACCTTCAAATTTTGGAATATATTTAACAGAATTTTAGCTTTTTAGAGAACAAAAACAAAATATAAAACTTGCATAAAATTTTTTATTTCATAATTGGATAGAAAATTTAAGCTATGTTTTTTTTCATTTTTTTTTTGTTTTTTTTCAACCTTCTAGCACTTTTTAAAATCGTGCTGCAAATCGCTGTGACATCATAGTCATGTAAATATTTAACAGACAAGCATAGGGAAATGTGTTGCATGACTATAACGGTACAGCGTCTTTTTCTTTGATTTTAAGGGTGGTAGAAGCTTAAAAAAATTGAAAATACATAACTCGAAGTGCTGTTTCCAAATTTACAATCAAAATTTGATGCAGTTTACAAGTCAATATATTTTATCTCACAACATATGATACACTTTATCATTCCCTCTATGTGATTCAGCATCATGATCGAGATCTGCGAAAATAGGATTATTTTGTGCCAAAACCGGCGATGGATGAAATTCCAACATATCAACCGGCACTGTTACCACTGGACTAGAAACAACAGACGAAACATTCCATTCGTGAGACTCTAACGTTTTTAAACCATTTTGTAAATTTTCAACTTTTTTATTATTAAATGTTTCAGTAGAAGCTAACATTTTCCATTGAGATATTTCAATTGTTTTTAATGGATCATCTTCATTATTATGATGATTTGATGAATAAAATTCTGAATTATCATATTGTGATTCCTGAATACTATCAGGTACAGAAAATAATTCATGACGAGGACTATGATTTACAATTACGTCACTAACACTAACACTTTCTTCTACAATATTTATAATATTATTACTACTAACAAATGGAATATTAACACCATGTTTTTTATTTTCCCAATGCATTTTTAATTTCATTGATTTTCTTTCTTTACGTGGTTTCTGTTCACATGTATCTAAATGATAATTTAAAGTAATAAAATCTGGAAATAAAATCCAGCAATATCTACAAAAAGATTGATTACTATGAAACGTTTTCATATGACGTTTAATACTAAAATTAGATGAACATTTTTTATTACAATAAGGACATGATAACGATAGAGTATTCTTATTTGAAGATGATGATGATGATTCGTCAAAACACGGTTCACTTTTTACAATAACGTCACTATTTGATACTTCAATTGAAGGTGGTATATCATTATTTACGGTATCACTAAATTGTTTAAATACAGTTTTATTAGCTTTACATTGATGTTCTTCAACTGTTTCATTATGTAAAATGTATTTACACAGTTTACAAAATGGTTCTGTATCATGTATACACGCCATGTGACGTCGTAAATTGTACTTGTTTCTTTCGGGGAATTTCTTGCTGCAGAAACTACACATTACCATGTTTTCTTGAGTTGAGGGATCGTAGAAGGGGGTTGGTGGCATCCAAGAGGATTCAAGGTCGGAGCTCGAGGAACGAGACCACTTCCGCTTCTGAGGTTTTTGTGGCGTCGTCAGATATTTGGATACCTGAAATAATGGAAATGTCGTCAAACAAATGGCTATGATTTTTTTTTTTAAATCACTAAAGGTTAAGGGTAAGGTAACACGCCCAATGTTAAAAAAATTCCCACACATGAAAATTATGAAACATATCTTAAAATATTCTCCTCTACATCCCCTATCAGTAACTAAAAATCAGGTATACAAATTCAAGCTAGTTTTTGAGTTCTTAATTTTTAAAGTTGGCTAATTTAAAACATGGCAGTTCTACTTTTTCACAGACTTGAAAAAGTCTTAGATAAATCAGAGCACAGTAAATCATGGGGTGTTGTCAGATTTTTGGATACCTGAAATGAAACATAGGAAATTAATAATTGGTAAAACATACACAATAATGAAATTTTTTTATTTATATTTTTTTAATGGAGTATCAACTTCAAAATTTTTTAATGCAGAAATGGAATGGATGGAAATGAATGTATAGAGAAATGGATCAGGTGTAAAGTTTTGCTACTCTGATTTTTTTTTCTCACATTTTTTAGAAACTGGGAACTATTTTTAAAAAATAATTGAAAGTAAAGAGAAAGTGACGCCTCTGAACGCCTCTCTTAATAAAAGGATAGGGACTAAAAGGGATGCGAGTTCAAACCCAACCTTGCCAAAACTTATTATCAATACTTTCCGAGCTATGAAATATCTGAAAAAAAATCAGAGTGGCATAACTTTGCACCCTCTATCCATTTCTGCAAATAAAAAAATTTGGAGGTTGATATGACATTAAAATAAATATCACATAGACTATTTCTCACAGTAAATACACTACACACACACGTACCTCTGAAGAACTGAGGATGACTTTGCAGGGCTTTGTCAGTTTAGGCGACTTCTTCTTTTTACTTGGAGACTCTACGACTTCCATCGGACTGACTTCTCGAGATGATCCCGGACTTGGACTCACTTCCGTGGACTCTTCGACAATCTCTTCTAGACATTCCTTGACATTTTGCTGCTCGACTGGAATCAATTTCTTAGGCCGTCCTTTCTTCTTAACTTCAGTGGAGTTCTCCATCACTTCAGATTTAATATTTTGTTCTCTTCTTTCAGCTAGTGAAGGTTTAATATCCTTTTTTGCAATTTTATTCTTTGGTTCCGATTCAAGAGTATTTTTTCTGGGGCGTCCCATTTTCTTACGAGGTAAATCATCCGAAGGTTTCAACTCAACTGGTTCAGTTTTCACGACAATTTCATCTACCAATGGTATTTTTCTTGGACGACCCATTTTCTTTTTAAATTTTAAATCAGGTGAAAATTTTGGAGATTTCACTTTCTTCACTTTTGGTTCTGTAATTTTTGAATTATCAATATCAATTTTTCTTGGTCTACCCATTTTCTTTTTAGGTGTTATGATAGTGGAAAATTTTGATTTATTTTCTAATGGAGAAAATTCTACATTAATTTTTTTAGGTCTACCCATTTTCTTTTTAATTTTTTCATTACCAGTTGATATTTCTGTCTGTATTTTCCTAGGCCTTCCCATTTTCTTTTTGGGTTCTGAATTTGATTCACTTCTATTTAGAACAACTTTACAAGCCATTATTTCAACGTTACAATTCTCCGTAACGTCTTGCACTTTTCTAGGCCTTCCGCATTTCTTTTTAATTTTCGGACTCACAATATTTTCATTTTTCATTACAGAACTCATCTTTGCATCTGAAGATTGCACTTTTTTAGGTCTACCAATTTTTTTTGTAGGAATCTTGATGATTTGTGCTGGGGTTGGTTTCTCGAGAACCTTTGTGATGATATTTTTGCAGTCTATCGTCAGATTTGCCAACTCTCTCTTCTGTTTTCCAGGCTTCTTAGTTGATGATGAACTCTCAAGGAGTGGTGATGTGTCGATTGGTAGGGGGTATTCTAAGAAGTTTTCTTCACATCTCCGAGTGGAACGAAGTGAGGTTCTGTTTGGTGTGTTCAGATCAGTCTGTGAAAATGAATTAGACGTTAGTTACGTTGCTTATAATATCAGAAGCACGAACAAAGTAAAAACTCGTTATTACACAACTTGTCGTTAGGTAAAACTTGATTTTGAGTAAATGAAATTGAGGTCCCGTCAAAAATATGTAATTTGCATTACAAGTACAGAAAAAACTTGATACAAGGTAATACTCAATACATATAAGGTAAGTCTAATTTCCTGGGTCCCTTGACTTTACGTAATAACAAGTTTTTGCTGTACTTTCCTTATGCTTCAACAAAAACTAGGGTCATACTGTTATGTTTTTGATACGGATTTTGTTAACTAAATTTTTTTGTTTTTAATCAAGAACTAATTTTCTTCCAACACCTTGCATTAATGCTAAAACAGATAATTTTTTGATTATGTATGTTTTTTTACATAGAGGATTCTGCTAGGTTAGCTAACTTGCAGCTTGTGGAAACTTCATCTCTCCACCAAGATAAAAAATTTACAGTATATTTCATTTTTTGTGTAGTTTGTTAAATTGGGTGACCGTGGAAATACTGTACAATCAGCTGACTTGAATCCTCTAAAGTGAGGACAGGGAGGTTGTATACCAAGGAGATGCAGAAACAAAAGCTGGAGGTAAACACCAACATGGCGACATGCAACCTCTGACGCAGGTACACTTCTTAACTTTACTCCTGTCTCACTTGCTAGAGCTGCAGCTTCAAGAAACAAAAAGGGGCATTCACAAAGTCTTAAGACCACATTTAAGGCTTGATATTTTAAAGCTTGATTTTAGACGTGTTTTTTAGACCCAAAATTTCTGGTCTTAAATTATTGAGCCTTAATTGTGGCCTTAAGGCTTTGTGAATGCCCCTTAAAGAGTTATAGATTTTTAATTTTGGGAGACGTAAGAAGAGCACCCAGTCTACCCATAGTTTTGGTTCACCACACCTCCATAGACTGCGTGGTAAAGCCTACAAACATTGCAGGAGTAAAGTTTGTGGTGTTCATATGTGTGCATCAGCTAACCCTGGTCAGGTATTGGTATTGACACCATAAAGTTGGTAGCGAACTTGGTGGTAATAGCTGAACTACATGTGTGAATCGAGGACCCATTACATGATGTAACATTGTAAAATCAAGAAAATGCTCTGTCAGCAGCCACAGTTTAATTTTACGGAACTGACAACACCATAAGTAGTAGCTTCAGACAAATATTAAAAAAATATTTCAACTTTATAAGTGATGTTTTTCATTTAAATTTTGTCATTTTTGTGATTCTTTCCATGCTATAGATATTGCCATATTCTCGATGCAACCAAAATTTCAATGCACAACGCTATCTATTGGTCCTTTATATACTCAATAGAGATTGCATCTCCTTCTGGAGAGCGCTACTTTCTACACCCTCACCTTCTTCTTCTCCTTGCGAATCAGCTTGACGTCTCCTTCCATCTTTGGTCTCTTCTCTGGTCCCTCCCACTCCTCCCGAAGTTCGTCCGGAATCTTCGGTGGACGTCCGAGTCTCCAGCGACCGTCAAGTTTCTTTGATCTTCCTCCGCGACGAGGTGGCGACGTCTGGTAAACAAGTACCTGCCGACAAGGCAGCTTGTGAGTTTACATCGTCGCAGCGGGAGTGTTCGTAATGTCTTTAGTCATTGGTATCCATTAAAGAAACATAAAACTTTCAAACACTGTAGATATAATTTTTTTCTTATCACCTGATCATTTGCATCATGCTTATTATTTACCGGTACTCCAACTTGAAATGGATATTGGAATTTAACTCTTTTTTATGTCAAGATGATGTCATTTGTTCAATCATTTTTCGTTGACTGATGCAGGTCTCCAATCTCTATCTCAATAAATATAGAGGCAAATAATTAGCACACAAAAATTGATGTTATAGGATTAAAGAGAATAATAATTATATCTACATCATTTTGTCAACAATGTTATGCTCCTTTAAGTAGAGATGATCTCATTCCAGTTAGACTTTAGAGTGATATAAAGGAAGGCAAAGAAAATTTAAATGTATACTGTGCAATGCACAATTAAAGTACATGCAAGGTAGAGTATGACAAATACCACATAGAGAAAAAAAATGCATTTATAATTCCATGTAAATATAAGCTGTGATGTACACATCTAATAAGTATCATAAAGATTACTCGGCAAGAAGTGTAATTTTTTTAAACAAATCAATTCTCAAATAATGAATCTAAGTACAGTATAACAGATCTTAGTTTACGTCTAGTCTACTGAACTGTCTAGAGGTAAACTAAGATATGTTATACTGTATACAAATTTTAATATATTACCTTTGGTGGCTGCTGCATTAAAACAGAAAAAAACACATACAGTACATCAACACCATAAAGGTAGAAAAGGTGGAAATTCTATTTTTGGAGGTGGTTTTTCAAATTTATTATTTTCCATGGAAGGAGTCAACATAGAAATTTTAGTAGCCAGAACACTAGAGTCTTGACAATGAGCTGGTTTTATTGGCATGACTGTATTGATGATTTTCCATGAGAAAAACAAAACTGAGGGAATAACGTCCTTTCTTTATCATGACTGATCATTTTATTTATGGACCTAATTTGCCATTTTTTGTGAATCTTTCATATGGATATTAACAAAACATGATAACACATTGAACACAAATACAATTATATTGAAATTAGGTTAAGGTTTCCCATGTTATTTAAAGTAAAGTGCGCGCCAGAAAAAAAAGTTGAGTTAGTATTTTCTAAAAATAGTTCAAGTAGTCCTCCATATCAAACCAAAATTCAAAAAATTCTATCTCAAATAGGTTTGCCAGAAAAAAATTCCAAAGTCAGAGTGAATGCGTCGCTTAACATGGGGCCTTACCTGACAAAAACCCTCGAATATCTCGAAAAAATACACCGTTAGGTGGTATGAAAAAAATATAGTGATGCTCTATGACCCAAGCTTTAACCAAAAACCGATTAAAAAATTCTCTCAAATCCATTTTTCCGTAAAAATTTCAAGAAAATCTACCATGTTAATTCCCATAAGATTTTTTGATATTTTTTTACGGAAAAATGGATTCGGGTGAAAAAATTTTTAATCGGTTTTAGGTTAAAGCTTGGGTCATAGAACATCACTATATTTCTTTCATACCACCTAACGGTGTATTTTTTTTAGATATTCGAGGGTTTTTGTCAGGTAAGGCCCCATGTTAAGCGACGCGTTCACTCTGACTTTGGAATTTTTTTCTGGCAAACCTATTTGAGATAGAATTTTTTTAATTTTGGTTTGATATGGAGGACTACTTGAACTATTTTAGAAAATACTAACTCAACTTTTTTTTCTGGCGCGCACTTTACTTTAAGGTAGAGATAATACGGATCAGCTGACCTAATGCTAAAAAAATCCCATTCATGAAAATTATGAAAAAAATTTAAAACGTTCTCCTCTACATCCCCTATCAGTAGGTAAAATATCAGGTATACAAATTCGATCTAGTTTTTGAGTTATGAATTTTTAAAGTTGACTCATTTAACATTGAGAAATGGAACTTCCATGTTAAATTCGTCAACTTTAAAAATTAATAACTCGAAAAATGGCTCGTTTTTGTATACAGGCTGATATTTTAGCTACTGATAGGGGATGTAGAGGAGAACATTTCAATTTTTTTTTTTTATAATTTTCATAAATGGGATTTTTGTAGCATTGGGTCAGCTGATGTGTGTTATCTCTACCTTGTCTCTCACAAAAAAAAAAAAAAAAAAAAAAAAAAAAAAAAAAAAAAACACAGTTCAATGCTACATGAATAAACAAGTTCAAAAACTCACAGCAAGGTATTATAGGTTGTTTAGAACATGGCTCACCTGTCGGTGGGAAAATATATGAACATTGTGTTTGCATTTTCCACATCTACTTCTTGAGTCAGTAATTTTACTGTCTTAAAAGGCCCTGTTACATTACATGTGAGGTCCACTCCCAAACTTTGCACCCCTGGTACCTCAAACTTAAAGGGGTACCAAAGTGAATACTTTTTTTACATGTTCGGGCAGCTACGAATTATTCTAACATCCCTGTGGCTTAATATTTACGTATGACGCCTAGTTATTTTACAATTAATTATTTAGTTTAAAAAGTGAGTTTGAAAACCGTTGGTTGATTCAAGCATGCCCGCGGCCACAGCGGCCGGTAATACGACAAGAAGGGGGCGGGAGGAGGTTCCCCCGATTCACGGGAGATTCTCGTCGTATCAGCGGCTGCTGCTGGAGCGCACCAACTTGAATCAACCAATGGTTTTCAAACTCACTTTTCAAACTAAATAATTAATTGTAAAATAACTAGGCATCGTACGAAAATATTGAGACACAGGGATATCAGAATAATTCTTAGCTGCCCGAACATGTAAAAAAAGTATTCACTTTGGTACTCCTTTAACAATATTGGAGTTAAGATTCCTCTCTATGAGCCAATCTCAGGATTTTTTGTTAGCATTTAAGACTACAACTACATAACTACGTACAATTCTCACCTCTGCCCCCTCCCACCCTCCTTTTCGCAAAATAAAAACTCTCTGGCTATGCTTTTGCTATTTAAATATGTTACTACTTGCAGCATTAATATTATGTTACCATTTTAATGAGGTAAACTTCACATTACGGGATAACCCCTGCCTATAAGCCAGTCGCAGGAATTTGTTTGTTACTATTTACAACTACGACTACGTAACTACATTCAGTTCTCACCTCTGCATTGTCCAGCTGTACTTGGCACGGTCGAGTCACTCCGAGGAACTCCGCCAGCCGTCGCTCAAGTCGAGCCTCAACCTCCTCCACGGTCGCCTCCTGAGAACAACAGAGGCTTCAAGTCAGCTGTTTTTGTTCCCACCGTCCTATTCAAAACTATGTAAAAAAAAAAAAAACACACTTGAAATTGCTTTTTTTGGTATTAAAGAAATTTTTTGGAGGAAAATAAGCTCTTGATTCATTATAATAACCCTAAATGGGGAGGTACAGGGTAGGAGATCGTTTACAATTAATAACTTTAATGGTTACTGAGAAAAAATTCTTTAAATTTTCTAACATGGTGGCTTATGGAGAAAATTTTTCCACTAGGGAACACTTGAAGCCTCTATATTTGAGTCAGTAAAGGAGCAAGTAAGGGAAAGCTATAGGTAAAAAAGATTGAGAGGTCTCAACCTTCATTGTTTGGTTAGAGACGAGCCTCACACATTCGGGAGGTGTTCAGACCGTGCTCTGACACCGACCATCTTGACTTGGGGTTTCCATGGTTCCCGCTCGTCTACTTGGCTAATGCTGGGATGAATAAATTAAGTTGAAAAACAAGTTCCGCCGTTGGTAACTATGTTGCACCGTTATCAGACTTACCTGCTGAGAAGTACCTGCCGTGTCCTCAGGTTTCCCCTCTTCTCCCTCTCTCAAGTCCGCTAGATCCCTCCCCTCACAGTCCGAGTCTTGTGATGTCTCACCCTGGAAAGATAAAGTTGGATTAATGGAGAGTTTCAGAGAAATCTACAAAGGTTGATAGGTTTATCACAATAAGAGGTACATAACATAAATAAATTAACTAAAGTTGCACTATTTTTCATTCTGTATTATATTTACGAACTTCACAATTGTTCCAATGATTAAATGAAAAATTTCCTTTTCATTAACAAATAAACACATTAAAACCATGTTAGGGGATAGACATTTATAGAGGACAAAACTTTATTAATGAGGTAATAAATAATAACATTAAGTAGTTTTAAAAGACAAAGAGATTTTGCAATTTTAGGGGTTAAGAAGAGCACCCAGTCCATCTATCCCTTAAAAAGTTCGCCCCTATAGACTGTGTGGCCCACAAACAGAAGAGGGGTAAAGTTTGTGGTGTGCCAAGGTGTTGTCTGCTAATTTAACTGTTCTGCTCACCTTCAGCGACTGTGTGCTTGAAGTTTCCGTCTCCTTCTCCGGCTGAAGAGATGATTCCTCAGCACTCGAGTCCAGTTCACCGCTAGCTTCACTCTTCTGCGATAACATTCCTGACGTCAATTCTCTGTCTTCATTTACAATCAAAGCTTCGACTTTAGACTCTTGTACTACTTTAGTCTCAGATTCCTTTTCCAAATCCATAGTATCATTTACAGAAGATTCTGTTTTAGACTTTATGATGCACTGATCACTAGGATCTGATTTTTCATTCAAAACATCATCTTTTCTCTTGAGATCTGAAACTACAATACTTGATTCCATAACAATGTTTGGTCCATCAACCTTTGTTTCATCATCTTTCATCTCGGATGATTTATGTATCGTTTTACATAAATCTTTTAAACTTGACGCACAATTTTCTTGTTCATTTTTCATGCCATTTGACGTACTAATGTCGTTCTGTAAAGTTTGTTCTGGTTTTTCATAATTGACATCAGTTTCTTCTTGTTGTTTTGTTTCTATTTCTGATGTGTCTTTTTCTTCACCATTTGAAGTATGAAAGTCTATTTGTAAAGCTTGTTCTGGTTTCTTTAGAGTAAAATCAGTTTCTTTTTGCTTAGAAACGGACTCTATTTTTGATGCACTTGTGTCTTTTTCCTTACAATTTGTATCTGGTTCTTCATAATTTATAAGATTTTCTTTTTTCTCTGTGGAAATAATCTGTATTTCTGATGTACTTGTGTCTTTTTCTTCACCATTTGGAAAGTTTTTATCTTTTTGTGGATCTTGTTCTGGTTCCTCTAAAGTTCTATCCGTTTCTACTTGCTCAGAAATGAACTCTATTTCTGATGTACTTGCCTCTTTTTCTTCACAATTTGGAACGTTTTTATCTTTTTGTGGATCTTGTTCTGGTTCCTTTAAAGTCATATCAATTTCTACTTGCTCAGAAATTGACTGCATAGATATACTTGTGTCTTTTTCCACACCATTGGTGATGTTGTCTTTTTGTAAAACTTCTACTGTTTTTTTACAAGTTTCACTTTCTTTTTGCTTTGTAGAAACGGACTGTGTATCTGATGTACTTATGTCTTTTTCCTGACAATTTGTAATGGTGTTATCAATTTGTATTTCTTCTTTCTGCGATGCTATAGAAATATTCTCTATTTCTAACGCACTTGTGTCTTTTTCAATGACATTTATATCCTTTTGTGAAGTTTCTCCTCTTTTCTCACAAGTTATATTAATTTCTTCCGGCTTTGAAACAATCTCGATTTCAGGTGTACCTAATTCTTGCTCTAATAAAGTTAACATTGAGTCAATTTCAGAACCTGCAGAAACTTTTACTTCTCCTGAATCAGAATTTGATGAAATGCCTTTTATCTCTATATCTGATTCAAACTCAAGATATTCTAAACTAGTAGAT
Source organism: Siphlonurus alternatus (assembly GCA_949825025.1). Classification (NCBI taxonomy): domain Eukaryota; kingdom Metazoa; phylum Arthropoda; class Insecta; order Ephemeroptera; family Siphlonuridae; genus Siphlonurus; species Siphlonurus alternatus. Next base: position 6,341,984 of record OX463786.1, on the reverse strand, counting down.
GGTATCTTTTCTAAAGATATTGTTTCTGCAACGTCTCTATGATTTTCTTCAGAGTTTCTGATTGTCTTTTTATCCATTTCGATTATTTTCTGATTTTCTGTTGATGTAAATGCAACCATAACATTTGTTTCTTCCATCAATTCTAATTCCTGTTCACAATCGTCAACAATGTTCTTGTTGATAACACATTCATCAACGGGCGTTGGATTTTCAGACGAAGTATGTTCTGTTAGAAGAGTTTCTATAATACTTTCAGAAGTGTTGTGAATTTCACTACCATTTTTTTCATCAGTATTAATTTTCTCATTTGTAATATTACAATTTTGAGTTGTATTGATTAAATCTTCATTATTAGTTTCAATTGATAATATATCTTGAATCTCCGCTGAAATTTGCTTTTGATCTGTGACATTATTCTGAAAATCTGATACATTATCTGACGTAATATCTTGTTCTGTGCTTGACGACACTTCTTTTTCAAACTTTTCTCCCGTTATTTGATTTAGCTCTGACTCGTCAATAATTGTACTGTTTGTCTCCTGTTTAATTTCTGCACTCGTGATACTTGAATCTTGTTCCGTAATGATTGATTCGACGCTTGTCGTTATTTCGTCTGGAAGTGTGGACGTTGTTGCGGAAGATTCCATGATACTTTCCGAGACGAAATTTGTATCTCGGGTCTCCATGTTGACGGCAGTTTTTCCTGAAAAAAACAAAACAAGAAAACTTATTACTTTTTTCTTGCAGTAACTTAATTCTTCTATAAGGTATGTACTCGTGACAAGTGGATTTATATTTTAACTTCCTGGTTTTTAGTGGACCCACCATAGCAATGCTTAGGATTTTGTGGGTCATACCACAAACTGGGCGGCCATAGCCAAATCAATTCATCCCAGTATTCACCTAGTTGTGACTGAAGAAACCATGGAAATCTCAGCCTGGAGGGTCAGTGCTTTAATATGAAATGCAGGAAAGAAATTGATTCCAGACAACAAGCTTTTTTTTCAACTGGCTATGGAACTTTCTATGATTAAATTTTCCATAGAAAACATGCAATGAAATGGACTAAAACGACCTAACTGCATATGAAACAAATGTATGATACAATATGATAATAATTATTAATAATATTTTATATCAACCCAGATATGGTGATCAATATTACATTTTGGGAATAAAAGTATGAAATAAAATTAGACAATTGAATATTTAAAAGAATAATATAATGCAGTAGAAATGTATTGCTGTGATTAACGCATATTTTTTTTTTCTTCTACGCGACACATTTTTTAATAAAAACAAGTCTAGTTGCCACGCAATGCATTTTTTGACGATTTGTTGAAACTAACACATTCCAATGTTGTTTTACAAGCCCAACTGCCAATTTACATGTTTTATTTCATAAAACATTTTAAATATATTAATTTAAAATGTTAATAACATTATAAATTCAAGTTATTCGAGTCATATAACTACAAAATAACAGAAATACTGACGGAAACATGAAATGGTACCCCACAGGGGGACTGAAAAGTAATCACAAATTATCGGTCTGTGTTTGCAATTATTACTAATATTTTAAGTTTTATGTATACATTACCTTATATTAAGCTTATTAAACTCTCTTTAAAGCCCATCTACGTAGACAGAGGTGTTTTAATTATCTGAAATAAGCCGGCGTCATGAACACGTAGATTTTGTAAACATTGTCAGCACGACGCATGCCGCCATGTTTTTGTTTTCTAGCCAGCTGCTTGGCGCGAACTTTCTACAAAATTTAAATTTATTAAATTTTTTTCCCATTTATTTTATATTTTTGGATCTATAAAAGGTAACCTAGGCTGAACAAAAAGACTTTTCATGATTGTTAAATATAACCTGTATTGTCTTATGTTTATTTTAATAGTATCCTGTGCTATACTGTTCGCTCTTCTATTCTATTCTATTCTATTCTATTCTATTCTATTCTATTCTATTCTATTCTATTCTTAATAGATGCAATTTCCAAAGCAAATTAAATTGTTCCGATATATAGCTTCCGATGGATGAGATATGGCTATATCGGCTATATATAGCTAGCAAAAATAACCTAGCTAGCTGATTGTAAATAACACATGAAAAATGCATATATATAATTTAAAAGACAATTATATTATACAACGAAGGATAATCCATTACGTTGCCTGTGCTATTAGTAAAAGTATAAAATAATATATATATAACGAAACTTTTGGAAACCTTAATGTGCTCCCCGTTTTAGAAACGTAAAATAATTTAAGTAGTTAATTTATAAATTCAATGTCATTAAATAACTTGAACATTCATGCATATATAAGTGTGACAAAAATCCTGTTCATCAAAATTGATTTTTTTTTATAAAATATTCATGAAAATCAAAAATGACACACAAGACATGGAATAACACACTATCATGCAGTATAATATATCGTCCCTTGTTCGCAATAATGAGCTATCTGCCATCATGATTATGTTGCAATAATGAGCTATCTGCTATTTCAGGTGAGCCCAACAATGAGCTTAAAACTCATATTAAGGGTAAGGTAACGCCACCAATGTTAAAAAAAATCCCTCTCACAAAAATTCTGAAAAAAATTTAAAATGTTCTCCTCTACACCCCCTATCAGTAGCTAAAATATCAGGTGTACAAATACGATCTAGTTTTTGAGTTATGAATTTTTAAAGTTGACCAATTTAACATGGGAGTTTCATTTCTCCATGTTAAGGGTGCAAGGCCACCTAAGGCCACGGGGTAGACAGCGCCATCTCTTGACAAATTGGTTTTTATTTTCTTACTGACAGAGTTTTTAGAGTATCAACTTGAAACTGAATTAAGGTATGGACATTTACACTTTTGATACGCAGTAAAAATTTCATTGTCGTAGATGAAACCAATTTTTAAATTCAAGCCCAAAACTGGTTTGGTTCCCGCTATTTTCAGACGGGCGGGAACGGGCGGGAACCAAACCAGTTTTGGGCTTGAATTTAAAAATTGGTTTCATCTACGACAATGAAATTTTTACTGCGTATCAAAAGTGTCAATGTCCATACCTTAATTCAGTTTCAAGTCGATACTCTAAAAACTCTGCTCGTAAGAAATTAAAAACCAATTTGTCAAGAGATGGCGCTGTCTACCCCGTGGCCATAGGTGGCCTTACCAGTGGCGTAGCCACGGGGGGGGGGGGGGTTTCGGGGTTGAAACCCCCCCCATGAAGATCGAGTAGTGACTGGATATAAGAAGAAAAAAGGAAAAATTATAGAAATTTGGAAAAAAAAAAGTCAAATAAAAAATTGAAATTTAGGGGTATCAAGTAGTCTTTTCTTTAAAATAAACAAATTATAAGTTAGTTTCTAATTTTAAGGGTAAGGTAACGCCACCAATGTTAAAAAAAATCCCTCTCACAAAAATTCTGAAAAAAATTTAAAATGTTCTCCTCTATACCCCCTATCAGTACCTAAAATATCAGGTATACAAATACGATCTAGTTTTTGAGTTATAAATTTTTAAAGTTGACTACTTTAACATGGAGAAATGAAACTCCCATGTTAAATTGGTCAACTTTAAAAATTCATAACTCAAAAACTAGATCGTATTTGTATACCTGATATTTAAGCTACTGATAGGGGGTGTAGAGGAGAACATTTTAAAATTTTTTCAGAATTTTTGTGAGGGATTTTTTTTAACATTGGTGGCGTTACCTTACCCTTAACAGGAAAAAGTGCGACTCATAAATAAATGTTTTATTTCCCTTTCAAACTGCATGTGCATATATAACTACTATTGTATAAATTAAAACGCGCGTGTGCCGCGCGCACTTTCATTTAATTGGTTGCTCCACGCGCCCGGTGCAGACAAAAGTTAACAAAAATAAGAGAAGCAATTCCCTTTATTATTTATTTATTTTTCACAATATCTTAATGATGTGAACTTGGGATTATTAAATAAATTTTAAAAATCAAATTCAATTAAATGACACGTACACTGATTCTATAAAAATAATATAAAGTGGTTACATGAATTACTTGATTTAATTAAAATGATTTACTCAAAGCGTTATTTATTATACGCACGTATTCAAAAGAAATTGAAAAATGGGGTGAAAAAAAATATAAAATGTTAAAAAAATTGCATCAGGCCATATATTTTACCCTCTAATATAATAGTATTTTTCCATTATTTTACCCTAAAAAAGGGGCGTGTCCTTAAAAAAAAAATCGCGCCTGCGGCGGGCTATTGGGGGGCTTCGCCCCCCAAACCCCCCAGTGGGCTCTTCTCAATCTTTGTCCTGAAGAAACCCCCCCCTTGGGCAAATCCTGGCTACGCCACTGGGCCTTACACCCTTAAAGTAGTCAACTTTAAAAATTTATAACTCAAAAACTAGATCGTATTTGTATACCTGATATTTTAGGTACTGATAGGGGGTATAGAGGAGAACATTTTAAATTTTTTTCAGAATTTTTGTGAGAGGGATTTTTTTTAACATTGGTGGCGTTACCTTACCCTTAAATTGTGCTCCCCATAGCTAGCACACAGCAGAAAATACATATTTTCTAAACCAACAAAACAAATTAATACTATATATATTACAGTAAGTACACAAAAAAATGTGCTGCAAAAATACATTTTTATTTTTTTGAAAGAATTATATTATAACATTTAAAATTATTAAAAATTACATAATTATTTCAAAAAGCTGAAAATAGTTACAGTAATTATTGTTCTTAAACATATTTACATACAAAAATATTTACAAAGATTAAAATAATATAATGTATACTCCATCATTTCACTTTAGCATATAACAATAATAATAATAATATATGTTTTATTGAGTAGATATAGACAAGATACAAAAATTGCCAATGTCAAATTAAGAAAAAACAACTCAAGAGGATACAGAAAAAGGCAAAGCCCATACAAAGTCCTGCTGCATCACAAAAAAAAAAAAAAGAGAGACAACTAATAAAAATTGTATACTAAATGGAGTACCGATCTCAAAATTTTTTATAGCAGAAATGGATAGAGAATGAAAAGTTATGTTACTCTGATTTTTTTCAGATTTTTTAGGGACTAGGAAGTATTGCTAAAAAGTTTTGGCGAGGTCGGGTTCGAATCCATGTCCCTTTTCGGTCCTATCTTTAATTAAGAGGGGCGGCAAGAGGCGGCACTTTTTCTGCACTTTCAATAATTTTTAAAAAATAGTTGCCGGGCTCTAAAAAATCTGAAAAAAATCAAAGTAGCATAACTTTGCACCCTCTATCCATTTCTGCAATAAAAAAAATTGAGGTCGGTACTCCATTACATATAATATGATAATAACAATTTATATAATAAACAATAAACAAAAATATTTAAGCCAACTTCTTTAAATTTCTTGCAGGTAAAAATTTTATCTCAAGTTTATTATATTTGCTAGATGCACGAGGTTAAAATGAATTACATTTACATTTACATTTTTTTTTTTTTTTTTTTGCATCATACTAATATACATTTTTATGAATTGAGAAATTGTTAATATTAAGGGTAAGGTAACGCCACCAATGTTAAAAAAAACCCCTCACACAAAAATTATGAAAAAAATTTAAAATGTTCTCCTCTACACCCCCTATCAGTAGCTAAAATATCAGGTATACAAATTCGATCTAGTTTTTGAGTTATGAATTTTTAAACTTGACTAATTTAACATGGGATTTCCATTTCTCCATGTTAAAGTTGTCAACTTTAAAAATTCATAACTCAAAAACTAGATCGTATTTGTATACCTGATATTTTAGGTACTGATAGGGGGTGTAGAGGAGAACATTTTAAATTTTTTTCAGAATTTTTGTGTGAGGGATTTTTTTTAACATTGGTGGCGTTCGTTACCTTACCCTTAATATATACGAGTGAGCCCAGCATATGACCATATCAATTATATTTCAATACAGATGTTATTATATGTACTTTAGTTATAGCTAATGCTCTGTTTAAGTTACAAAAATAAATTAGAGGGTTTCTTGTAAATCAGGGAAAAGGGACCATAAGAAAATACAATAGTGGTTCCGTATACTGTACCATGTCCAATTATCTAACTCAAAAAATTTTATTGCAGAAATGGATAGAGGGTGCAAAGTTATGCTGCCATGATTTTTTTGAGTCTGGGAACTATTTTTAAAAAATTATTGAAAGTACAGAGAAAGTGACGCCTCTGGATGCCTCTCTTAATAATAAAAGAATAGGACCTAAAAGGTACATGAGTTCAAATCCGACCTTGGCAAAACATTTTAGCAATACTTCCCAGCATCTAAAAAAAAAAAAAAAAAAAAAAAAAAAGAGTGGTATAACTTAACACCCTCTAGCCATTTTTGCAATAAAAAATTTTGAGGTCCATGCTCTATTTGGGATGCTGGGCAAGGAAGAGAGGAGGGAAAATCTACTCTGATTACGCCAATGCTGATGATCAATATTTAAGGGTAAGGTAACGCCACCAATGTTAAAAAAAATCCCTCTCATAAAAATTCTAAAAAAAAATTAAAATGTTCTCCTCTATACCCCCTATCAGTTCCTAAAATATCAGGTATACAAATACGATCTAGTTTTTGAGTTATAAATTTTTAAAGTTGACTACTTTAACATGGAGAAATGAAACTCTCATGTTAAATTGGTCAACTTTAAAAATTCATAACTCAAAAACTAGATCTTATTTGTATACCTGATATTTTAGCTACTGATAGGGGGTGTAGAGGAGAATATTTTAAATTTTTTTCAGAATTTTTGTGAGAGGGATTTTTTTTTAACATTGGTGACGTTACCTTACCCTTAATCAGACGCGAAAGGAGAGAACTTGTATGATTTTTAATTGCAAATTTAAAAAGAAAACCTCAAGTCATGTACTGAATTTTTTCATATTTTATTTAACTTTCCAACACTTATAAAATAGAGGGGAAATACACTGTTACATATTTTTCTATTGTATCCTTGCATTTTAAATATTTTAATGAATATGATGTCAAGTGTTTTGCAGTAAAATTTTGAGTGTGTTGAAGGGTTAAAAAAAATCTTGAAAAAATTGACAATACGTACAGTAACAAAATTAATTATTTATGAAAAATCAAACTAAGTGATGTTATTTATTTAAAAAGAGGATAGGAACACATTATATGATAGAAAAAGATTTGTTAGGAAGTGAGGTAGTTCAAGCCTTTAGCCATCTTTGAAACAGCAAAAAGTAAAAAATTAATGAGAGTATAGACCTCAAAATTTTTTATTGCAGAAATGGATGGAGGGTGCAAAGTTATTCTACCCTGATTTTTTTCAGATTTTTTAGAGACTGGGAACTATTTTTAAAAAATTATTGAAAGTTCTTTTTGTATCTTAAGAAAAAGATAGTATTTGCCGCCTCGTGACGTCACAAAAAGGACTTTCAATAATTTTTTAAAAATAGTTCCCGGTCTCTAAAAAATCTGAAAAAAAAAAAAAAAAAACAGGGTAGCATAACTATGCACCCTCTATCCATTTCTGCAATAAAAAAATTTGAGGTCGATACTCCATTAATTGTCCCAGCAAAAAGGGAAAAATTAATTAGAGTTGTTTATAATTGATTTTTCTCTTTGATGGCTTTTTGGCTCAAACTATCTCTCATCCCAACAAATCTTTTTCTATCATATGTGTTTCTGCCCTGTTTTTTTTAAAATAAAATACATTAAAAAATCCAAGCTAACGTCCATTAATCAGAATATTCCCCTAATTCCATCGATTCGTCGCTTTCTTCGTCATCCATATCATCCCCACTCTCTTCATTATTACTAATTTCATCTTCTGCAACAACCATGGGATCAACTAACAGTAACTCGTCCCTCAGCAAGGGTGGAAAGTACAGAGATTCTATCAACGTTGGTAGACTCATTCCAAACTCAGACTTTCTTCCAAACAGATAATTTCTGGCTGCAAATTTTGCCAAACATTGCAAACTGCATGGATTTTGATCTAAAGTTGCAATTTCATTTTCCTCATTATCAACATCAATTAAATCTTCAAGTTGTCTAGAAAATTTATTACCTGTTGGCCAACCAAATTTAATTAAAATTTTAAACCATTTTAATATTTCATCTAATGATTTTATTGGACATAACAGAATTAATAAAATTGGAGGTTGTGGCCAATATTTTAATAAATATTTTGTTGCTAATACATTTTCAGATGCAAATGCCATCACCAATGCATCAGGAACTTGTAATTCATTTCTAATTTCAATATCAATTAAGTATTCCTCACAAATTTCATTTGAAATTGATATTTCATGGACATCACATTCAAACTCTACAAGTCTTTCTAGAATATATAAAATTGTGCTGTGAGTGTCATTTGCAGAAAATGGCAGAAAGAGAGAAGTTATGGCAGACACAGATTCATTATCAGAATGATTTAGATGAAAATTTTCTTGCAGTAACAATTCAAAACATTTTAACACATTATAAAATTTACAAGTAAATGGACGTACTTTTTTAAATGATATATATAGTAAATAACCAATTACTCCACTACATAACAGAAATTCTTTGATAGGAAAATCTACCATTAATGATTTATCTAAAAATGGAGGATGCTTCAAGAGAAGTTTTAACAAATTTGGATTTTCATTCTTAATTGCAGCCACCAATGGATGCTCAAATTTCTTTGCATTAATAACATAGTTATTAATAGATTCATGATTTATCAAAAGATCAATAACTGAAACATAATTTTTAACACAAGCAAACAGAAAAGGTGGTATGAGACACATTTTTGCACTATAAATTGAAGGATCTGCACCAATTTCTAACAATTTTGCAACAATCTTTCTATTGCCGGATTTTATTGCAATTTCAATGCAAGATTGTCCAATTTTATTAGTTAGTACAGCATTAGCATTATTTTTAATCAATAATTCAATGCAATTTGCACAATCATGTTGCAAAGTATGTAATAGAGGACTATTCATAGCATCATCAAGAATGTTAACTAATTTTGGATCTTTCTCTAAAATTATTTTTAAAAATTCACACTTATTTTTTATTGCAGCTACGCAGAGCACCGTACGTCCCAAATAATCTTGTAGGTCAATTTTAACTCCGTGATTCAACAATACTTCAAACTCTTCAAATTGATCACAAAATACAGCTTCATGAAGTACGGTGAAGCCAATTCTTCCTCTTACATGAACATTAGCTCCCTTTTCAATTAAAATTTCAATTATTTCTAATGAGGTTGCATTTTTACCATCAGCTGCATAACCTTCCATAACTAATGCTTCAAATAATGCAGTTTGTCCATAACTGTTTTTTATATTTATGGTATTCTTAAACTCAGACAATACTTTGATGATGTTTAAATCTGCTCTAATATGACAAGCTAAATGAAGAGGGGTTCTCTGTTTGTAATTTACTTGCTCCGTCAACAAAGGGAAGGCGTCAACAATGAGACGAACACACTGGACATTGTTGGCAAGCACGGCTGCGTGCAGGACATTGTATTTCTCCCATCCAACAAAGGAGAAGAGTTGGTCCTTGTCTTCAGATTCCAGCAGAGATTTCAGAGTCTTAAAGTCACCCTTGATAGCAGTTTTGAATGCAGCATTCATCTTGTAATCTGTAAAAAAAAAAAGTTGTTAATAAAGTTGCTGGATTCTTAATGTGTGATTAAGCAGGCAGTAAGAAATTATTGCCAATGACGGTTCATCAAATTGCTAAATGAGAGAAATTCAAAGTAGTCCCCTATAGGTACACGCATTGACAATTCTTTTGTGAAAATCTTGGGTGAGATGCTCACAGCTTAGCAAAGCCATTAAAGGTAAGGTAACACGAAACATTGATTGTTGTAGTCCCATTTGATTAACATGTAAACCTTAGCAACCTCATAAGAATTCTGATTTTTTTTTTAGAGACATTTCTTGGCACCAAAAAAATGTGGAAAAAATTTCAAAACAATCGGATGATCCAATTTTTTTAAATTAATTTTTTAAGTTTTCAGTATAGGGCTTTCTCATGGAGACCCAAACTAAGAAATTAATTTAAAAAAATTGGATCGTCCGATTGTTTTGAAATTTTTTCCACAATTTTTTAGTGCCAAGAACTGTCCCTAAAAAAAATTCAGAATTATTATGAGGTTGCTAAGGTTTACATGTTAATCAAATGGGACTACAACAATCAATGTTTCGTGTTATCTTACCCTTAAGGCTTAACCTGAGAAATTTGGACGAAAAATTTGCTATAACAGATTTTCTTCAAATTAAGTTGGTGGACTCACAACAATCGTCAAATTAGCTCTGAATTTTTTCGGAATTTTTTAACCGTTGGTTTAATTATAATTAATTTATTTTAATGAGAATTTTGTATCCTTCCAATGTTAAATTTGTTAATTAGCATTGCAAAAAAACTATACAACAGATTCTTTTACTTTTTTTTTTTACTAAAACCTAATTTTTTAGACTATTTTTCTGAATTGTTTTCATATATTTTGAACCGTGGCGATGATCGTTTCCTATATGTGATGAGAAATGTGGCAACGTTCTCAAGGACTGTTGTCACCACCCCCTCCTAAAAATTTATGCGCATTCCAATGCAAACAGTGTTGCCACTATAGCCACGCCTCTTGACCTTGACAGACAAATTTTCAGGCTATACCTTAAGCAGCAGCAACCCTTCACATCTGGTGTATAAAGGTAGAAAAACCCTGACAAAAAAAAAAAAAAAAAAAAAAAGGCAGAATAACAGAATAACAGAGCACAGCTCTGTCGTCTTCGCAAGTGACGAGGGTTGACAGGTCGGGAGTCATTGTCAATACAACAGGCTGGGTTAAGATTTTTCCACCTTTACTCCAGACGTGAAGGGTTGCTTCTACATGCTTAATGGCTTTGCCAAGCTGTGAGCATCTCCCCCAAATTTTCGCAAAAGAATAATAAATGTCCATGGTTGTATCTACATTGTTCCCTTTTTCCCAAGATTGACCCCCCTAATCGAGAAATACCATTCTAACTCCTCTGACAGACTATTGATCACACCCGTATATAAAGAAAACATTGCAATGCAGATCCAATGTGGAATAGCCAAATTTGTTGAATTGGTTTTATGTATTTTGTTATTCCCACCTAAGGTAAAATACTATTATATTATTATTATTTTTTTTTTTTTGTTGGTTGGGAATATTTAAAGGTTAAAATACAAGGCTTATTTATAAGTTGTAAAAAGTTGGCGCAAGCAGAGTTAAAATTATAGGTTTGGCAATCCAAGTTTTTTTTTTTTTTTTTTGCTTGCGCAGAGTTTTTTTGACCATGGCAAAATCAAAGCATAATCTCTTTAAATTTGCTACTGTGCTGGGTACAAGCCGAGTTTTAGCCACACAGAGTGCACTCTACAAGTAGTAGAGGCCAAAACTTACAAGCTCATATTTTTTAAAATTGCAGTAGGAACAAGTTCACTAGCAGTATTAGATATTTTTGGAGGAGCTGGGGAAGTGTTTTAATTAATTTAATTAATTCTTTAATTTGTAAATTGCAGTTAAGATGCTTTCACGTAATTAAAATTGATAATGCATAGTGTAAAATGCCGTAGAAAAACCACAAGCATTCACATAATATTTTCGTTTGTCTGTAACTGCTATGACAGAAAAGCATTTGAATGCCTTAGAAATATCAAGATGAGTTTAATTTTTCTGCATAGACTGTCATCATCAGATCAGAACGTGCCGCAGAAAATCAAACAAATTTACGGTATTTTGTGGAGTCATTTCAACAACATTTTCTGTGGCGTGTTGCAGCGTGTTTCTGCTCAATGCTGCAAATTTTGATTATGTGAAAGCATCTTCAGTTAATATGTACATATGATAATTATGTATGCATACACAGTGGCGGATCCAGCTCGCGGCTCTGGGGGGAGGGGAGGCGGTGCCCTATCCAGCAATTTTAATGTTAAAATTTTGAATGGGAGAGGCGCAACAGGTGGGGAGTGGGAACATCTTCAATAAATTTTGGGACATTTGGGCAATCGCCCCCTTCCCCCTTGGATCCGCGCTTAATTGTGCATACACTTCAGGAGTGGATCCAAGGGGGGGCAATGGGGGCTATCGCCCCTCCCAAAAGGTCTCAAAATACATTGAAGGTGTTACCACCCCCCACCCATCGCCCCCCTTCCCACCCCAAAATTTAACATTGCGGGATAGGGCACCGCCCCCCCCCCCTCCTTCCCCCCAGAGCCGCGGGCTGGATCCGCCCCTGATACATTTGCTGCGGGCCGGCCTGCAGCTGATGAGAGGTGGAGATACAGTTACAGACGTTTACAGTGTGGGGAGTTTAGGAAGAGTATGTTAAATTTTGAGATCTTGTCACGTACCCACGTGTCACACCGTGATAAATGTATTATGCACCTTATGCACCGGCCGTCACATATTATTTATGCATACTATGTATGATTCCAATGCAATCATATCTATGTATATACAAAGTTACATATTAGATAAAGTTGATACTAGGCGGCAATTGTGGTTACACCACGGTGGCTCGATCGCCTCAGGCTTTCGCTTTTAAGCCTCCTCTTGAACTATTGAGGGTAACTTGAAAAAAGCAATGAGCATATTAAGGGTAAGGTAACGCCACCAATGTTAAAAAAAATCCCTCTCACAAAAATTCTGAAAAAAATTTAAAATGTTCTCCTCTATACCCCCTATCAGTACCTAAAATATCAGGTATACAAATACGATCTAGTTTTTGAGTTATAAAATTTTAAAGTTGACTACTTTAACATGGAGAAATGAAACTCCCATGTTAAATTGGCCAACTTTAAAAATTCATAACTCAAAAACTAGATCGTATTTGTATACCTGATATTTTAGCTACTGATAGGGGGTGTAGAGGAGAACATTTTAAATTTTTTTCAGAATTTTTGTGAGAGGGATTTTTTTTAACATTGGTGGCGTTACCTTACCCTTAAATATGTTACATCTAAGGGAAGGAGGTGTTTGGAGTTTTTCATGAGAAATCTTAAGGGTATGGTAATTGTACTAGTTACCATCATGTTAAGGAATTTTTAATTTTTACATGTTATTCTTATGAGAAAATCATTTTTAGGGGGTGTAGCGGTTATCGGCCACCACGTTAAAAAAAAAATTAAAATAGTCCGATCGTTCTGAAATTTTCTGTGCGTGTTCGGACCACTAACGCCATCTAGCGGTCAAATGGGTGAAACTCCGTCAAATGACGCGAAGTACCTCAAAAGTGGGGTGGCCGATAACATAGTGTGGCCGGTAACTAGTACAATTACCATACCAGTAGGATAGTTAAAAGATAATTCGTATAGAGCTTTGGTGAGACCAGTGCTTGAATATGGTTGCTGTGTTTGGGACCCATATAGATGTGTGGGGGTTAAGGAGTTGGAGAAGGTTCAGCGGAGAGCAGCAAGAAGGGTTACAGGTCGTGTGGGAAGGTTTCAGTTTGTGGGGGATGGTGCTGATGTTATGAAGGAGTATATTAGTGTGTCTGCTTTAATTGAGAATTTGGGGTGGGATTCGTTGGAGTTAAGAAGGAAAAATTGTAGACTTGGTGTTATGTATAAGATAACAAGAAATTGTGAGAGTTGGAAAGAGTTGAGTGGTCGTGTGATGAGAGCAGGTTATATTGGATGAAATGATCACGGATGGAAGTTGGAGTGTGTTGGATGTAGAAGTGATGTGGGAAAGTGTTCTTTTGTATAAACAGGACGGTGAGGGAGTGAAATGCGTTGGCAGCAGATGTTGCTGAGGCGGAGAGTTTTGATTTGTTTAAAAAATCTTTGAGAGTTGGTGAACATTCACGAGCCACCGTGGCATTGCCACATTTGCCGCGTTAATATTATTATGCATATTATTTATTATTAAGCAGAATAACCATGCTGCCAAATCCCAAGTATATGTATGCATATTACACATATGCATACTGTACATACAGTATGCAAAATTACATATGATACTGTATGCATAGCACTCTGGAATATTCTAGAATGCTATGCTGTATCATGATTCATGATAGAACTATGGGAATATGCTGAATGTATGCATATATACAGTATAATATGCATAAAAAATATCATAGACCGCGGGGACTCCACTCAGAAAAGTTTTCACAATTTGCCAGTTTGCGTTGGCAATTATTACTTTTACTTTACACTTAATGTAAACATTACCTTATATTAAGATTAATAAATTTGATTTGAAGCACATCTAAGTAGACAGAGGTGTTTTATTTGTCAGAAATAAGCCGGTGTTATGAACACGCTGATTTTGGTTAAATTTTGTAGCATTTGCGCATTGCGCCATGATTTTGTTTTTTGACTGAGAGCTACTGGCGCAAGCTTTTAAACGTTATTCACAATTAATTTTTTATTTTTTTCTCTAAAATAACCTAATATTTTCTGAACAAATTTCTAAAATTTAATGCAGCTTGAATAAGTAAAGACTTTTCATAATGTTCAAATAAATGAAGTATAATCTATATTTATTTAATTTATTAATTGTCCAGGTTTACTAAGTAAAAAAATAATGCTTTTGATCTCTCGTCGGGGAGAGGAGCATATATAATATATTAATTAATATTATATTTATTATAATTATGGGATAATAATAGGGTGTTAAATTATGTTTTACTTCCTGCAGCTAAATGCAAATTCTGGGAAATTTGCAAGCATGGTGATCGAGGAATATGATATAAAATAAATCCTGCATGGATAAAAAAATACACACAATATATATTCATCAAAATATTAAGTTACTACTAAATTCAATGGGGCCAATGGAGAATATCTATATAGGCCATGAGCTTATATATAAAAGACCTTGCTTTTGTATTACATTTATATTAAAAAAAATGTTCTGTTTCTATATATAAACATTATTTAAATTTTAATTGTCAAACAAAGCACTTATAATTAAAGAACATAATTGTATTGATTGTATTAATTTTCTGTTTAATGGCACAAAAATTTCGTATTTATGGTAGAGAAAAATATAGTTTATTTTTTTAATTAGATTTCAATTCTATTGCCAATTATTGATAAAATAAAATATAATTTAGTATACTGCATAATATATAGTTTATAAAGAATTAATTATTATAGAAAGACTTGATGCATGCAATATATATATTTTACATAATAAAAAATTAAAAAATAAATAAGCTCATGCATGATCAGTTATTTTATTTTATCAAAGATGATTTGCTACAACACCGTATATCAAATACTGCAGTACAATATTCTTACATCAAACAGTTCTGTGTTGTTATAATGGAGTAACGTATCGACCTCAGTTTTCTTTTTTTTTTATTATTGCAGAAATGGATAGAGCGGGCAAAGTTATGCTACTCTGATTTTTTTCACATTTTTTAGAGACCGGGAACTATGTTCAAAGTTCTTTTTGTGACGTCACAAGGTGGCAAGTCCTATCTTTTTCTTAAGGAGCGGTGCCTCGTGACGTCAAAAAAAGATATTTCAATAATTTTTTTAAAAATAGTTCCCAGACTCTAAAAAATCTGAAAAAAATCAGGGTAGCATAACTTTGCACGCTTTATCCATTTCTGCAATAAAAAATTTTAAGTTGATACTCCATACTGACACTGAGGTTAATTATTTTGTCACATAGCTTGAGGCCGGGTGTATGGCTTCAGCACTTGCCTCTCTGTGTTCTGAGGGAACTATGGAAACCTCAAAGAAGGATGGTTGGTAAAAGAACTACAATTAAAAAAAAGCACCATACACAAGGTTAAAATCCAACAAATTAATTTAAATAGCATACATGGGAATTTGTATGGCTTTATATTTTGTGTTATACATGTTATTGTTATTATTATATAGATAAAAAATGTTTTGATTACATACCATTCAAATATTACTGTAAAAGAAAAAAGTGGAAAAATTAATTAAATATTTTGAAAATGCAAATACAGTAACCAAAAATGGGGAATTAATATGAAACAAAATTTAGTGGGAGGGGGGGGGGAAGGGAGGGTTTAAAGATCTATACTGCATCAATCCAATAATAATGATCAATATTTAGTATAAAAAAATTAGTACAAACATTCACCCCATTTCCATCAATTCATTATCAGTGTCATCACTTCCTTCCTCATAACTCTCGTCAAATTCACTAAATTCATCATCACTCTCCTCAATTTCAACAACTTTCTTGTGACTAACAAACAGTAACTCGTCCGTCAAAGTTGACGGAATGTCCAGAGATTCTATCAACGTTGGTAGAGTCATGCCAAACTCAGACTTTTTTTCAAACAAATAACTCCTGGTTGCAAATTTTGCCAAACATTTCAAACTACTTGGATTTTGATTCAACGGAACAACCAACTTTTCAAAATAGTTTGGCGAACTGTTTGGATTTTTGATTAAACAAACATCTTTCTTTTCCTCATCCTCTCTGTCAATTAATTCTTCAATTTGTTTAACAAATTTATTACCTGTTGGCCAACCAAATTCAATTAAAATTTCAAACCATTTTACTAATTTTTTAACTATCCTTCTTGGCTGCATTAAAAGTAATAAAACTGGAGGTTGTGGCCAATATCTCAACAGATGCATTGCTACTGTTAACTTTTCAGATAGAAATGCAAAGACTAAGGCATCAGGAATTTGTAATTCATTTCTGAGTTCAACATTAATTGCATATTTCTCACAAAATTCATCTGACATAGACATATCATTAACATCACATTTATACTGGATAAGAATTTTTACAATTTCTAATAAATTATAATGTTTACTTGGTTTGGAAAATGTCAAAAGAAGGGAGGAAAGGGCTGACAACGCTCCGTTTGTGTGATTTAAAGGAAAGTTTTCTTGCAGTAATATCTCAAGACAAGGTAGCATTCCATCACTTGAAAATTTTGGGTTTAGAAAGTTTGTAAACAGAAAAAAACCTACTAATCCACAAGAGAAAAAATTAGTTATGTTTATATCAACAGTCAAAGTTTTATCTAAGAAAGGGGGATGATTGATGATAAGTTTTAACATTTTTGGATTTGTGTTATATTGTAATACATATCTTAAAGGATGTATATTTTTATCAACGACATATCTATTAATTGATTCATGATTCAATAAAAGTTCAACAATTTCGACATGATTTTCACCACAGGCGTACAACAAAGGAGGCACATTACGCCAAACTCCACCATAAATCATGGGATCTGCTCCGTACTGAAGCAATTTTTCAACATTTTTAACCTTACCAGATCTAACTGCAAGTTCAATACATGATTCTCCCTCACAATTAGTATGTAAAACATCAGCATTATTTTTTATCAATAGTTCAATGCAATTTTCACAGGCGTTTTCAGAAGCACGTAACAACGGACAATTTAATTCTTCATCAAGTATAAGGACTAATTTCGGTTCTTTTTCTAAAATAAATTTTACAAATTCACATCTTTTTGACATTGACGTAGCTATGTGTAACACTGTACGATTTGCATTGTCTTGTTTATCAATTTTAACTCCATAATTTAATAATAATTTAAATTCTTCAAACTTATTTGAAAATACAGCTTCATGTAGAATGGTAAATCCAAATCGCCCTATCACATGAACATCTGCTCCATTTTCAATTAAAATTTTAATTATTTCACTTATGTATCCATCGTCAATTTTATTATTCTCACCGTTTTTTATTAATGCTGCAAATAAAGGAGTGTTGGTTTGTTCGTTTCTCATATTTAAAGTATTTTTAAACTCACACAATATTTTGATAATGTTTAAATCTGCCTTAATATAACACGCTAGATGGAGAGGTGTAATACCATTACTATTTATTTCCTCTGTCAACGAAGGGAAGGCGTCAACAATTAGACGGACACACTGAGCATTGTTGACAATCACTGCCTTGTGTAGAACGTTGTTTTCATCCTCGTCAACATAGAAGAAGAGCTGGTCCTTGTTTTCAGATTCCAGCACAGATTTCAGAGTCTCTGAATCTCCGTTGCTAGCTGCGACGAATGCAGAGTCCATCTTGAGATCTGTGAAAAGTGTAACATTTAGTCAAATTGCCACACCTGTATCTTATTAATTTTTGTCCCCTATGAATGCATACAATAGGTCTACAGTACATTTAGAGTAGAGGCCGATGTCAAGCCACAAGCCCAACGGGGGAATCCAGAGAACTACATAGGGTGGTGCACTTAATACAGTACTATGATATCATAGCGGCAGAGAACTCGAAGCTTAAAGGGGTACCAAAGTAAATACTTTTTTTTTTACATATTCGGGCAGCTAAGAATTATTCTGATATCCCTGTGTGTCTCAATATTTTTGTACAATCATGCCTATAGTTATTTTAAAATTAATTATTTAGTTTGAAAAGTGAGTTCAAAAGCGGTTGGTTGATTCAAGTCGATGCACGCCCGCAGCAGACGCTGATACAACGAGAATTTCCCGCGAATCATGGGAACCTCCTCCCGCTCCTTTCTTGTCGTATCACCGGCCGCTGCAGGCACGCATCGGCTTGAATCAATCAACGGCCATAGAACTCACTTTTCAAACTAAATAATTAATTGTAAAATAACTAGGCATTGTACGAAATGTACATAAATGTAATGTCTGTGTTAGCAGAGGGGTCAAAAGAATATGATAAAAATTATCAATTTATAATTACTGTATAACTTTTGATGTACGTCCTATACAGCTAGGCTCTGTATCAAATATGCAAATTAAAAAAGTTTATGAAGGTTTTCCAGCATTCAGGTTTATTATATTAATTATTATAATGTTAGTATAATTATGCATGGTTATCAAAATAAAATAGCTAAATATAGATAATTAAACATTTTTTCTTAATAATAATTATTATATTTTAACTAACCTAGTTAAAAGCAAGAAAAAAATTAAAAATATGTAAAATTTTAATTTTATTTAATTGTACACTGCAAATAAATAATTAAAATGTTGTAGTACCATATTATACGCACTGCGATTACATTTTCCGACAACAATTGTATGTACATGAGGAATTACACATTCTACATTAATTATTAATTATAGTATAATTATGTTATCATTCAATTTTTAAAAATAATAAATATTATATAGGCATATATATATATATATAATATATATAATATATATATATATATATATATATATACTACAAAGATGTCTGTTTTTTGTAACACCTAATTTTGTATGGGCGGACACACAATGCATTAATTTATCTTTCTCTATATGACATAAAAAAAATAATAAGATAGTATATATTATATACACATGAATATAAAGAACAACACATTATTTAATTAACAAAAATATTTAAAACACAAACAACCTAGCTGCATAATTTATATATATATATATAGAAAGAATATACTTCAATTAATGTACAAACATGATAGCCATTTTTTAACACTATAGCAATATAGTTAGCCCCAACATCCTTAAAGGGGTACCAAAGTAAATGCTTTTTTTACATATTTGGGCAGCTAAGAATTATTCTAACATCCCTGTGGCTCAATATTTTCGTACAATGCCTAGTTATTTTATAATTAATTATTTAGTTTGAAAAGTGAGTTCTATGTCCGTTGACTGATTCAAGCTGATGTGTGCCTGCAGCAGCCGCTGATATGACAAGAAAGGGACGGGAGGAGGTTCCCATGATTTGCGAGAAATTCTCGTTGTATCAGCGGCTGCTGCAAGCGCGCACCGACTTGAATCAACCAACGGCTTTTGAACTCACTTTTCAAACTAAATAATTAATTTTAAAATAACTAGGCATTGTACGAAAATATTGAGACACAGGGATATCAGAATAATTCTTATCTGCCCGAATATGTAAAAAAAGTATTCACTTTGGTACCCCTTTAAAACAATGCTTCAAAATGCTGTAACATCATTTTCATATGATACAAATATTTAACAATCAATAAAATTATACTAATAATATTAATAAATCACAATCTCTTCTCCCTTAAGGGTAAGGTAACGCCACCAATGTTAAAAAAAATCCCTCACACAAAAATTCTGAAAAAAGTTTAAAATGTTCTCCTCTACACCCCCTATCAGTAGCTAAAATATCAGGTGTACAAATACAATCTAGTTTTTGAGCTATGAATTTTTAAAGTTGACTACTTTAACATGGAGAAATGAAACTTCCATGTTAAATTAGTCAACTTTAAAAATTCATAACTCAAAAACTAGATCGTATTTGTATACCTGATATTTTAGCTACTGATAGGGGGTGTAGAGGAGAACATTTTAAATTTTTTTCAGAATTTTTGTGTGAGGGATTTTTTTTTTAACATTGGTGGCGTTATCTTACCCTTAATTTTGTTTAAAAAAAGAAAAATGGAAAATACACAACAACTTGGGTTACAGTATGTTATGAAAAAAATAATAATGTAACCAAAGTCAAGTAACGCCGAGCGTGCTTGGTAATTGGATGGGTGACCTTGTTTAACAAAAACCATATTTCCCACCCAGGGGTAAATCGTTTTGTGCTTTTCCACAAAGTGGTTCTCGTGGCTTTGGACCATTGCACTTCCGGTTCATTGACAAAAGCTGTAGCATCCATCCTGGCCGAGGTTTTTACATTTCCCTCAGTTGCAGGCAAATGCCGGGATGGATTGTAAGACCGTGGCCGCCCCCATTCCGGAAGAGCCCGCGAAACATTCAAGTTAGGATTTCGGAAGGTTCGGGGTTTCAGACTTAGTAAGTAATTAGTTAATAGAAGTACCCAATTGTAGTTTGATAAAAAAAAAAATAATACAGTAAAAATTATGATGGTGTTACATTCCAATCATGAGTCAGTCAAAGAGGCCAAAACCAACGTCTAAATGCTGATCATCACTCATCACTTCAACTTCACTTTTAGCAACTTTTTGTACTTTGTCTTCGTAACTAACAAACAGCAACTCGTCCGTCAAAGTTGACGGAATGTCCAGAGATTCTATCAACGTTGGTAGATCCATGCCAAGCTCAGACTTTCTTCCAAACAGATAACTTCTAACTGCAAATTTTGCTAAGCATTTCAAACTACTTGGATTTTGAACTGATGACTTAATATTCTCATCACTTTTACCCTTTTTGTTAGCTAATTCTTCAAGTTGTCTTGAAAATTTATTACCTGTAGGCCAACCAAATTCAATTAAAATTTTAAACCATTTTAATATTTCTACGGGTGACTTTTTGGGAGTTGCTAAAAGTAATAATATTGGAGTTTGTGGCCAATATCTCAGCAGATATTTTGTCACTATTTCATTCCCTGACATAAATGCTGCGGCCAAGGCATCAGGAATTTGTAATTCATTTCTAAGTTCAATATTAATTGAGTAGTCCTTACAATTGCTATTTGAAAATGCCATATCATAAACATTACAGCCATATTGAATAAGTAATTTGACAATTTCTAATATATTATCATGTAACTTGTTAGATGTAAACGGTAGAAGAAGAGACGTCAAAGCAGATACAGAAGCATTAGCATGATTAAGAGGAAAATTTTCTCTCAGTAATATTTCACAACATTCAAACACTCCTTCAAAAGTATTAACTGAATTATGTGTTTTTGCATATGAAGAATACAGTAAGTAACCTACTAATCCACTAGAAATTTTTTTCTGCGGGGGAAAATCAATAATCAACGATTTATCTAAAAATGGAGGATAATTTAACAATAGTTTTAATATTTTTGGATTTGCATTTTGTACCCCATAGCTTAGAGGATGTCCCATTGCTTCATCAACAATATATTTATTAATAGATTCATGATTTAATAAAATTTCAACAATTTTTGTATAATTTTGAACGCAACAATAGATTAAAGGATGTACGTTAAAACTGTGTTTACTGTACACCAAAGGATCTGCTCCATATTCCAGCAGCTTTGATACTTTTTTGGCGTTCCCAGACACTATAGCAAGTTCAATACAAGTTTGTCCACTGTTATTTGAACTTGAAATGTCTGCATTATTTTGAAGTAATAATTCGACACAATTCTCACAAGCGCCATCGGAAGCACGTAACAGGACACTGGTCAAACTATCATCAAGTACGTGAACTAATTTTGGATCTTTCTCAATAATAAATTTAAAAAAATCACATCTTTTAGATCTTGCAGCTATGTGTAACACGTTACGTCCGAAGTCATCAGGAGTATCAATTTTAACTCCGTAATTTAATAACAATTTAAACTCTTCAAATTTGTTTGAAATTACAGCTTCATGAAGAATGGTAAATCCACATACACCTGTTTCATTAATATCTGCACCATTTTCAATTAAAATTTTAATTAAATTTAAAATATATTCATTATTATTATATGTATTATCAATTTTCATCATTACTGCCTCAAACAAAGCAGTTTGTCCATGCTTATTCTTCATATTTAACGTATTTTTAAATTTACATAAAAATTTAATAATGTTTAAATCTACCTTATGATAACAGGCTAAATGAAGAGGGGTTCTCTTTTTGTAATTTACTTGCTCCGTCAACAAAGGGAAGGCGTCAACAATAAGACGAACACACTGGACATTGTTGGCAATCACAGCTTCATGTAGCACATTGTTACCATGCCATTCACTACAGGAGAAGAGTTGGTTCTTGTCTGCAGATTCTAGCAGAGATTTTAGAGTCTCCGAGTCAGCCTTTCTAGCAGCGACGAATGCAGCGTTCATCTTGTGATCTGGAAAAAAATTATGTTGTAATATCAGTACATATATCACAAGAGTTGATGAAGGATTTAAGGATAAGGATCAGCTGATTGATGTAGTCCCATTTGATTAACGAGTAAAGTTTTGCAGACACACAAAAGTTCTTATTTTATTTTACACAGACGGAATTTAGACCTAAAAGCCACAGAAAAAAATTCCAAAACAATTCTTTGATCCATTTTTTTTTTTTTTATATATATTATTTTTTTAGTTTGGCTTTCCATGGGAAAGCCATACGGTAAAAATTTAATAAATAAATTTAAAAAAATTAGACTGAATATAATTGTTTTGAAATATTTTCTGCAGTGCATTTTAGGTGTACTAAAATCTGTGTCTAAAAGAAAAATCAGAATTTTTTTGTGTCTGCTAAGGTTTACAGTATGATACATGTTAATCAAATGAAATGGGACTACATCAATCAGCTCATCCGTGTTACCTTCTTACCCTTAAAAAAGAGAGAGGGAGGGGGGGTAGCACTTAGAACGGCAAAGTGAAGAAGTTCAGGTCTTAACTATTTTCCTAAACCAACAGGTAAGCAGTGGCGTGCGGTCCATTAATGCGTTGGATGCGGCGCATCTAGGGAAAGTTTGAGCTTTCTTTAAAGAATTTAAATATTTTCTTTTTCAATTTCATCACGTCAAATTTCAATAAAAAAAATTAATTTATCTTTGTCTATGTGAAAATCTTCGTTTGAATTTATTGAAGCGTTTACCGCAAAAACGTAAATGTTAATTCGTGGTGCAATGCAAAGACGCCCTCTTGCATGAGAGCGGTAGACTCCTCAGATTTGTTTTCCCCATGCATGAATCTACATTTCCCCTCCCGCGCCCGTTTTTTCGTATAGTTTTATCACCAAAGAAAAAGCTGAGCTTTCTACCGATTTAGGAGGTGGGGGCGAGCTTCAGGCCTGGGAGGGAGTTGAGGGAGGGGAGCGACGACGATCGAGGAGCCGATGTTTTTGCCTCGTGGATCATCGTGGATTATCGTAAATTATATACTGCCGGGAAAAAAAAATATAAGATTTGAAAACTTTATGTCTTATTTTTAAAGCAAAACAAATATATAGTTTCACAATTATGAAATCCACACTATAATTATTTTAAACAATTAAACTCATGTTCTTAAATTGACTTTACCTTTCAAAACAACAAATTATTTGAAAGAAATTACGTATCTTAGAATTCTTAGAAAAAAAAATATTGATTTATCGACTGCCATCCTGATCAATCCGCGTCGCGGATCACAATCAGAATTTAAAACAAGTTTTCAGTTTAGCATAAATATGTATTGACTGCAGAGAATAAAATGTGTATTTTTTTTTCACGTATTGCAGCTGTACATAGTCGGAATCACAATACAAAAATTATACATATTAATTAATATGTTTTTAGTGAAAATATTTATATTATATATTATGTGCTTGATCATGAATATAACTGTCATACGTACGATCGATATAAAAAAAGACATTATCACCGACAAAAAAATTTAACTTGTCTTACAAATTGATTTAAAAAATTATTTGTGATTGATTTTAGAATTGTATAAAACGTCGAAATATAATAATATTTTGTGTTATTTATATGCTTAAAAAGTCGCCTGCCACGCCCCCTTTTTAAAATTTTTTCGACTGCGGCGGGCTATCCGGGGGGCTCTGCCCCCCGGACCCCCCTTTTGCTGTGTCCAGTCCCATAATTTTGCCGCCGCATTACTGCCTGCTAAACCCACCGCACGCCACTACAGGTAAGTATAAGCCAGCAATTTATTCCGGGTACAGTAGCAAGATTAAAGCAGCTGTTCAATAAAATTTGCTCCTAAAACACGACTGGGAGACGCGCGATATGGCTTCAAAGTAAGACATCCTCTCCCAATTTTGAATTTTTTTAAGGATATACCCCTATGAACTCGAAGCTCGAGGCAGGGTAAAGAATAGGGATAAGAGAGGGAAAGGATGGTGGCCACGGCCTGTTACGCTGTTACGCGTCCCAGCATTTTCTGAGGTGAGACTGAGGGAACCGTGGAAAATCTCAGTCAGGGACACCTCTACTTTTTATCAATGGACCAAAGCGATGTCCAAAGCCTGGGGAACCACACACTGTGGTGCATCACTGCACTGGGGGGAAAGCGAGACGAAATACATCAGGGAGGGAGCAACGTAATTTTTACTTGAAACGGTCACCCATATATCCATGCAAGTATGCATGATACTACATGTATAAACCACGCCAGCGGTAGTTTGATTTCATACACTCAAAAATAATAAATAAATAAAAAAATAAGTAAATAAATAAATAAATCATAAATAATAAACATATGCTCGACAATGCTTTTGACTTGGATTTATGTATCATATATAACATATATTATCAAGTAGTATGTATATCATACTGTCATATATGCATGTTTGCATCTTATGTAGCCATGCATGCTTAGATTTAGATTAGATTAGATTTTAACGCTCTGCGGCAAATGTGGCTAAACCACGGTGGCTCGCAATATAGTGCTCAACGCACTCTTAAATCCCCCGTAACTCTCCGCCCCCACCACCTCGGACGGCAGGGAGTTCCACTCCCTCACTGTTCGGTTTATGAAGGAATACTTTCCCACATCGCTTCCACTACCCCTGAACTCCAGCTTCCACTGATGATCCCCCCTCCCAATGTATCTACCTTTCCTAGTTCTATCGCTAAACTCGCTCCAACCTGCCATCTCCCTGTTAACTTTAAACAAATTTCCTAATCGGTTGTACCTTCTCCTTTCCTCGAGTGGCTCCCACTCCAAAGTCTGAATCATTTTCGACACGCTTTCATAATCTTTCCACACCTTTTTGTCATCTGCAACTAATCTCCATTTTCTCATTCTACCCATAACTCTTCTAGCAGCCCTCCGCTGAACCTTTTCCAACTCCTTCTTTCCAATCTGCCTATATGGGTCCCACACACTACATGCATACTCCAGTATTGGTCTCACTAAGGTCTTATAGGCCTTGTCTCTGACAAATACAGTCGCCCCCTTCAGATTTCTCATAACAAACTCCAAATTTCTCCTTCCCTTTGACGTTACATACCTAATATGTTCATTCCAATTCAGCTCTCTCTGAAAAACCACCCCAAGGTATTTATATTTATCGTCCTCCCTAAGTACCTCGCCTCTCATTAGGTATACTGCATCTTATACTGCATATGCTTCCCTATATGCAGGCTTTGGTCCATTGATAAAAAGTAGGTGTCCACACTGCAGACTGCCCTCAGTCTCCCCTTAGCAAATGCTAGCAAAAAAGGCAGTGCATGGCCAAAATCCTTTACCTCCCTATTATGTACCCCACATCGACCTCCAAGCTCATATCCTCATCTAGCAAAAACCCAACTGCCTTAGATATCATATTAATTCGGTTAGCATACTGTATCATGCATGCTGGCACAGACATTGTCTGTGGCATGGCATATAATATATGCACACATACTGCACTGTAAATATTAAAAAAAAATACCTCTTATTTATTATAATAGTTTGCAATTTCTCTCGCGCGGTGAGGATGTACGAAGTACACGGATATAATCTAATCCAGTATTTCAACAAAGATGCAATATCTTTCTCAACTCATCTCAAGAAAGATAACAAAAAATATTTAAGAATCATGCATCTGTTGTAGATGTCAACATTGGCACGCCCACTTGACCCACTTTTCTCAAGTTCTTAAAAAGCTACTATTTGCACTGCCATGCCTCGATCAGCGACTAAATATTTTCATGGACATTCTTGGTAGTTCGAATAAGATATTTATTTGCAAAGAGTTAAAAATAAATCAAAATGATTATACGTTATTTTAAATAAATAAATTAATACATAAATAAAATATTGAAATAAATTAGTAAATGAATCAATGCCAATAAATAAATCATTAAATTCCTTTCATAAAATAAATATTTACTCATATTAGTGTGAAAAACGTGAATAGTACGTACATTTCAACGACTTGCTTAAAGTGCGAAAAAAGGTGCGAATAGTTTCACAGAAAAAGTGCGACGAGAAAAGTGGGTCAGGGCCAATCTACTTGGCCAGGGCCCAGGGCTACCCGGGCTACCGTCTCTGCATTCTGCAAATTTCTGCATTCTGCAGGCAAGTACAGTGAGCCAGTGAGAGACTATGCACAGGCACGTAGCAGTGGATAGGGAGGAGTCGTTCTTACCCTTCCGAAGTTCCTATTGGTTCCCACGCGATTCACTTTACTTGGTAGTTAGAGTCAGGACAGAACAATAGCCAAACCACCGCTCCACCGCGACAGAAGCTTCTGCGCATGCGCGATTTTCTTTCCCACGTGAACCGCGCGTGAGTTTTAAACATATTTTTGATAAATCGCGTTTCTTCGTTTCTTCCAGAGACGTCGAGTGTATATGCAATCATGCAATGTCTAGACTGTAGAGAATTAATTTTTGAAAGTTAATTAATAATACAAAACTTACGATAATGATTAAAAGTATGCCATCATTAACAAAAATAATAAGAACTAAGGTGAAGAAAAAATGTCTGAAATTGATTATATACATAACAATCAAAACAAAGTCGATCATATAATAAAATATATAATGAAGTACGTAATCCTTTTTTTTTTTTACAAAAGGATACACCCTTAAAAGCTTATAGCTCGCGGCGGGGTAATGGGTAGGGAACGGATGGTGCCATGGCCACACGGCCTGTTACGCGTCCCATGCAGCTATACATTCGCTGAGGTGACACTGAGGTATATAGATCGAGGGTGACCACCAGATATCTCGATGTCCAAAACGGTACATGCCCCCAAAATAGAGGCCTGAAGGGCCAAAACCCCCGCCGGAGGTGCGATTTTTTTGGGTGTCACGCCCCCTTTTTACTTTTTTTCTTTCTTACTATAGATTTTCATATAATATGAATTGTTTTTTTTTATGAAGCCGTTTTTTCCGAAAATATTTATTTTAGTTGAAATAAATAAATATATATATATATATAATTCATCATAATACTATAGTAAAATTTTAGATAGTTACAATTGTTGTCGTTTTGTCCTCTATGAGCTTTAGGCTCGCGAGCAGAGGGAAAAAAAGAATGATGGCGGAAATACAGGAAACAATAAAATAGATATATTTATATTATATGCAATTATGGAATTATGCAATAAAAAATAATAATATTAAGGATATAATATATTAGATAAGCATTACATTACATATAAGCAATACATTACATATACATTACATAATTAACTGATCGACCGAGTATAAAATTTAATGCACGAATTCTATTATACAAAATATGTATAAGTGAGTGGCCGGTCCCAAGAGACGAAATATGAAGTTTGAGCTCACCCTACGATAAAAAAGCATCAGGCTGATTCCAGATTAGCCTGAAATCAACCCTGAATCAGGGAATGAACAGACAAATATATTCAAATATTATTGTTTCGACTCAGCTAGGCCCAGGCGCAGTAATTATAATATACATGTATCGTGCTCTGATTGGCCATACATGCAGCATGTAGTTTAACCGATTCAACCTCCACTTACTATATATATATATATATATATATATATATATATATATATATATATATATATATATATATATATATATATATATATATACATCAAGTATATACCCTAACAGAGGGTTAAAAAAATTGGTCCAGTAAATGGGCATATGGAAACTGTACAGAATTTAGTCGAACTTATATATATGTATAAAGAGGGGCCTAATAAAGATGTATATACGGTGTCATTTTTATTTTTAATAAAAAAAAATAAAATTCCTTGTAGAAACTAGAAATTTTGGATTCTGACTAAAAACAAAAAAGGAATTAAATGGAAATAGGGTCGGTTAAATTTCGAACCAATAATTTTTTCAACCCTTAAAGGGTGTGCAAAGTGAAGGCTTAATTTTTCTTACGGGGTTTTAATGTTCAGGCGCGGATCCAGGGGGGTAGCTGGGAGGGCTGCAGCCCCCCTCCCCTCCCCGATATTTTGGATTTAACATGGACAATAAAGGCATTTCCCCCACTCTAATTTTTTTTTTAACTTTGGCCTTATGAAGGCAGCCCCCTCCGAAATTTTTTTCTGGATTCGCGCCTGTCAATATATATGTTAAAAAAAAGCTATATTTCTAATTAAGAAATAAATTAAACAATTTATTGAAGTGTTGGAGATGAAAATGGAAAAAATGTGTACAATTAATTAAGGCGTGCTGTAAAAAGATCGTGATTTACGAAAGATCGCGGCGCGTATTCTATATTATGATCGATTTTTTTTAATTCTTTTTTTTTTTTTTTTTTGCAATATATTATAGCAGGGATTTTATAGTGTAGAGATATAGAACGCTTATGGCCAAAATTCTGAAGTTAGAAGCATTTGGGGGTGTGCTGGTCGCCATCTGGACGCACAAATAATAAGTTCTCATTTTCACTTCATCTAGACTTTTTCTTTGGTTTATACGTTAAATCATAGGAAAAATATTTAACATGGGCATTCGATCTCTTAACAATGTAATCTCTTTGATTATATTATAGCTAAAAATATTAATGCATTTTTATTTTTATAATTTAATTGTTTGATAATTAAGTTGTTCTAACAAATTGATCATTTATTCAAGTTTTAGAAACGGAAATGAAAAGAAAAAGAAAGGCAATTAAGGATGAATCTCAATATATTGATATCTCGTGATCGTACCGCCTGAATGCAACAAGACTTGCAGGGGACTTAGAACTCATACCATCAATAGGTGGCATACAAATTTTGAAGCGAATCTGTCTTATCAGTTTTGTGAAAACTGAGGTAGAAGTTTAACATTGGCCTTATGGACGCAAACCGGAAATGGAGCTGTTTAAGTCTTTGGAGCTCTTGTAAGAAAACTACAGGACTGCATGAATTTGTTCAAACCATAAGGGATTAGGTTTTAGAACGTTATCGATTTTTTTAAGATTATATATATGATGTTCAGTGATCACATATTGATCACTGAGACTTTTCTTTTAATGTGTGCCAATTTTAATTTAGTAATTCTTACAGATCATAATAAATTTTTGTACTTAAAAATTATTGAATTTTATGACAAAAATTAGTAAAATTTATTTTTAATAAATGCATGCAATGTAAGTTATACGAGAATGCGGACCTCATTAAAAACTTGCAATATTATAATTTTACAATTAATTAAGTGCATGCATGCATGATAAAATTGGTTCAGTGAAAACAATTGGTGTATAAACGAAAGGAAAATTTTATAAATTACGTTCTGTACGTGTGTCACATCACATGTGCTCAATCCATAATCTTTCCTGTCCTACTATATTTAGATGAATTATATATATACTAATAATATAATTATAAACTATATTAATCGAGATCGAGGTCCTGTTGAAACTATAGCTTATATATAATATATATTACGATGTTTATACCTGCTCCTTTAATTCTGCATTTTATCCCTTATAATTAATTTCTCGACGGTCGGGCTGATTTGCTATATTATATACTTGATTTCTAATATATATATATTAAAATACTCGTATTTCGAAACGCATGATTAGTATTCGTGTAATTAATGAACATCAATAAAAATTAAAGCGAACTCTATGAAATTATATTTTATATATAAATAGTAATTAAGCGATATTTATGGTACTTTTTTTAATTTAATTGAAAAAAACTCCTGTCAGTGATGTCAGTCCTGTCTCTATAATTTAATAAGTTCAAAATCAACATTTATTTGTACAATATAAATTTTACTCGGTCAATTATCATGCAGAGCGAGTATAAATTTAAAGTATTTGTATAATAATTATTATATTAGAGACCCTTAGAGCCCTTCGTGTCTTATGGCTAGAAATTTTGATGGCCTGAGCGTGGTCCAAGTGTGGCGGCGCTGCTGCATCGCATGGGCGCGGTTCGGCATGGCCCGGCTCTCGCTGCATGGCTATATACCAGCTGCGCGTGCAGCTGAAAGCCAGGCCGTACGTGACCTAACCGTGTCCATGCGATGCAGCAGCGCCGCCACACTTGGACCACGGGCCCACGCTCAGGCCATCAAAATTTCTAGCCATAAGACATGGAGGTCTCTAAGTAGCCGAGTCTTTTGTTACATGAAATAACTTATCGACTTAATTAATTTTGAGTATTCATGTATTTAATTATCATCTTATTATTATTTTTTTTATTAATGGCATCCTTTTTATCATTATCGTACATCAAAAATGCATGCACTCGATCTGCTATCTCTGGAAGATACGCAAAAAAAGTAAAGGAATTATTTAACGTTGGAAGAAACGCGAGTTACCAAAAAAATGTTTGAATTTCACGCGGGAGGCTGGTGTTACGAAAAGAATCGAATTGCGCACGATTGCGCATGGCTGCGGTGGAATACGTCTTCTGTTCTGACCTGCTCGTCTTGACGTCTTCCCAACGCACTAAGAGATGGCGTTAGTGTTTTCGTCACAAGTCGTTAACATGGGAGAGTTCTATCTCTGTATTATCTCTGGACTATGCAGATGCAGACAAAAACATTCTGCTGCCAGTGCCGTCTTTCGTGATAAAAGTCAGTATCATTTGTCTGTGCGGTATGCATGTACAAATGTACATATATATCAAAACTCTGTACATTATAATATACATATAATATATTATCAAGTATCGCGTCCTGTATGCTACAGCCGCGGAGTGGGACTGGGGCCGCAACACTGTAGCTAGGCCAGGCTTCCCGTTTTCAACGACTGAATACTGTACATTGCAGCTACAACAGCGATAGGTAATATAATAATATAATATATAATGTACTGTACAGTATGCTACAGTACAGTATTATACATTGCAAGCATTTTTTTTTTTTTTTAACAATGGGATATATGGATTGCATGTAGACGCAAGGCCATATAAATATGTTGGCATGCACGTATGCATTTATCCCTGGTTTTTAGAAAGGATTAACAAAATCATGCAGGGGGTCGCGTTTGGCCTTATATAAGCTTAAAAGAGAAAAAGTCAGGAATCTCCGCTGCATTTCCCTTGCTTATATAATTGGTGCCCTCCAGCGTCCCCTTCCCTACACCCCCCATTGGTGTTTAGAGTTTAGACTGAGATCCCTGAGTGCAACCCTCTTATACCAAGAAATCTAATTAAAACCCTGCACAAAATCCTTAATTATTAAGTAATTAATGCTGTTAAGTTCAGCCCTGGGGTAAATTCGTCACGCTTTCCACCCAGTGCAATGATGTACTTGTGTGTGGTTCCCCAGCATCGGGCTTTGGACATAACTTTGGTCCATTGATAACAAGTAGAGGTGTCCGTCCTGATTGAGGTTTTCCATGGTTCCCTTATTAGTCTCACCTCAGCGAATGCGGGGACGCATAACAGGCCATGGCCAACATCCTTTCTGTACTTCATCCCCATTACAAATTACCCAGTACTTCCACCTTTAAAATTTGTGAAGTACATAATGCAAATGAATATAATAATAATAATAATAAAATTAATGCGGCAAATGTGGCTACGCCACGGTGGCTCGCGAAGGGTTTGCTGTCTCAAAACCCTCTTAAACAACTCATAACTCTCCGCTTCAACAACTTCTGCCTTCAGCAAATTCCACTCTCTTACAGTCCTGTTAATGAAGGAATATTTTCCCACATCACTTCTACTGCCGACAAAATCCAACTTCCAACTGTGATCACTCCTTCCAATGTAAACACCTCTCTTAATACGAGAGCTCAACTCACTCCAACCCTCACTATTTCTTGTTATTTTATACATAACACCAAGTCTACAATTTCTCCTTCTCTCCTCCAGCAACTCTCACCCCAACTTATCAATCATCGCAGTTACACTCTCAAACTCTTTTCTGACCTCCTTTCCATCTCCCACCAACTTCCATCTTCCCATACGCCCCATAACTCTTCTCGCTGCTTTTCTCTGCACCTTCTCCAACTCCTTCACCCCAACACTCCTGTATGGATCCCAAACACTGCATCCACACTCAAGCATCGGTCTCACCATGGCTCTATAAGCGCTATCTCTCACGAACATACTAGCTCCCTTCAGATTTCTCATAACAAACTCCAAGAACTTTCTACTCTTAGAAGTAACATACTTAATATGTTCAGTCCACATCAATTTTCTGTGCAACACCACACCCAAATACTTGTACTTCTCAACTTCACTTCACCCCCCCCCATCCCCCAATATAATTATACTGCAACACCCTCCTTAAATTGTCCTTTTCCTGCCAACATTATAACATTCGAAAAGTGTAGCTAGGAGAGTAGAAGGAAAAAAAAAAATGTACTCATATACAAACATTGTAAGATTGTTTATTTAAAATGACACTTATTATAGTTGTCACAGTCAAAAAATTCTAATATATACATTACAAAATATTATTTATTATTTCACATAAAAGTTAGGTACTGTACTCTTAAGGGTGGGGGGGGGTAGGCTAGGGTGACCAGACGTACCGTTTTGACCGGTACAGTACCGTTTTAGAGTACCATGTCCCGGTGTCCCCAAAGAGGCTCTCGGGACGCCTAAATGTACCGCTTTCGGACAAAATTTAAAAAAGGGACATTTTTTAAATTTTTTATTATTAAAAAAATAAAAAATTCATAGGAATGTGGTTGTGAATATTTACGAAAATGTACGGATGCAAATGATTTTGCAAGTCCATGCCCCTTTTTCTCGATCGCATTCGCAAAACGGCATATTTCTTCCAAAATTGCGGAATAGATATATTTTGTACATACGCGCAAGTATGCATATACTACGTGAAATGAAGTCACTACTTTTCGATTAAATTTTGAATAAAAAATAAGTAAAAAACTTTACAGAAAAATATCATCTCTTGATATTAATGATATTCACTTGATGGAAATTAATTTCCAATAAAATATAAAGTTGAAAAAATCATTGTTATGCATTGTGTCGTGGCTTAGACAAAAATTTCTACATGCATGTCTTTCTTTTTTTTTTTCACAATAATCGTGCATGAATATTACGTAAATAAATGGAAAATAATATGAGGGAAAAACGCCACAAATATTATTCATACAATTAAGTAATTTTAGCTGTTATTAAGTCCAATTTGAATGCTATAAATTAATTTAATTTAACTTCTTCAGCTATTTCACTAGTCTAACAAGAGTTCACACTATTTGCAAAATGAACAGTTCGATTAAAAGTAATTCAAATTAATTTCTTGCTTTATACTCCATTTTTTTTTTTTTTTGGTATAATTTATCTCGTGACATTATATTAAGTTTTATTTATTCATAAACAAATATATAATGTATTATTTAAGTAACACATACATTTAGCAATATTGTGAATGGAGACGGAAAATTTGATAACGAAATTAAAAAAAAAAAAAAATCAATTTAAAATATTTAAATATATTTTTATTATTGGAAAAGTATCCTTCGAAGTTATAATGCTTTTTGAGTATAAATTTCTTTTATTGCTTTTGTTTCTTTTTATTTTACATGCAACTTTTCTTTTTATTTTACATGCAACTTTAGGATCGTGGCCAGGCCAAGAAAAAAGGTTAATTTTAGGAAATCAACTCACTGGCACAGTTTTCTTGCATGGTGACTATAATAAATCTTTTTTTTTCTAATTTTATGAAAAATGTATACATAAAAAAATGCAATTATTTATATATTATTTAAAGTAGAGTGAGCGATTGCATTATTTATTTTTTTATTTTCTTAAAATATTTTAACCTGCCCTGCTTTATTGAGAAATGAAAACCAAAAAATTTCATCTCAAATAGCATCATCGCAAAAAAATCCCAAAGTTTGTTTTCCTGAGCCCTTGAACATGCAGCCTTATGGAACAGAAAACAGCGTTTTACTCTAACTTCGTCTGAACTATGGTACACCAATTAAAAAATACTTACGTATAATCTATGACGAAAATTCTTTTAATGGATTTTCAAATAAAATAAATCTTTTCGTAAAAAACGGCTTCATAAAAAAAAAAAAAAATCATTTGAAAATCTATTAAGAAAATAAAAACAAAAAGGGGGCGTGGCACCCAAAAAAATCGCGCCTCCGGCGGGGGTTTTGGCCCTTCAGGCCTCTATCTTGGGGGCATGTACCGTTTTGGACATCAAGATATCTGGTCACCCTAGGGTAGGCTCAAACAAGACGTTTTGATAGTGTTCGTACATTTCAATTTTTTTCTTGGAAAGTTTTCATCTGATCGTTTTGAAACCAACTCCATACCTGCACTATATTATTAGCTATCTACTGTAAAAATCCGATTGAATTATAAACTCAAGTTTCTGAGATTAACTGTCCAGAACAACTCTGGAATTGAGTTACAAAAATTGCTCAAAAGATGGCGCTTCAGAAATTTGTTAGCAGTTTTTCTGGGTTATAATTGAATGAAAACTATTAATTCTTTTTACATTGGTTAGCGGCTCTTTTACTCTAGGACCTCAGATAGTTTCATAATAATTACTGCAAAACAAGCGGAAATAATTATTTACTTCCCAGACAATTCCAATAGATGGCAGTTACGGCCTCCCGCCCACCGTTAATTAATTGTCATAGAGTTAAAATATACATTGAATATTAGCATAATAAATGATGTTGCATGACTATCATGTCACAGCTTATTGCAGCATATTAGCAAAGTTGTAGGGTTCAACAAAACATCTCTGTAGCGTATAGTACCGGAGAGGTCCCAGGTTCGATTCCCGAACACGGCAGACTTTTCTTGACTTGGGATGGGTGTGACTGTTTACTAGATTATGGAGTTGGTAGGAGGAAGGCAGTCTATATACTCCGCTGCTCTGCAGTATTGCACTGCCACTGCAGGCTGCACAGATCTGGTAGTAGGAGCCCAGAAGAGTGCAGGAAAGGGTTCTGGGAGCCTGGTAAGCCCCAGCATGGTCGCAAGATAACTCTTACTGACAAGGCTAAATATCGGTCTGGCCGGTTCTAGGACAATTCGCTACTGGACAATTCGCTACTAGACAATTCGTCCCCGGAAAATTCGTCCCCGGACAATTCGTCCCCGGAAAATTCGTTACCTAGACAATTTGCTACCTGGACAGTTCGCTACTTGGACACTTTGTTCCCAAGGACAATTCGCCATCTGGACCATTCATAACAGAGGGGATACTTAATTAGCGACCCGCAACATTCAATACCTGCAGTTGGAAATGACTAATGTTTCTTCCCTCTCAAATTAACATGCGGCTACATTTTTTTTATTAAATTATTATAACATTCGAAAAGTGTAGCTAGGAGAGTAGAAGGAAAAAAAAAAATTACTCATATATAAACATTGTAAGATTGTTATTTAAAATGACACTTATTATAGTTGTCACAGTCAAAAAATTCTAATGTATATAAATTACAAAATATTATTTATTATTTTACATAAAAGTTAGGTACTGTACTCTTAATTAATTGTCATAGAGTTAAATATACATTGAAGAATATATTATATTGAACACAGAACATACTGTTTTAATGTTCACAATTCACTCCAACTCATGTCTGCATGCTTTTCGACAAAATTGTATGTGTGATGTAATTGAGCAAGTAACAGAGCATATGTATTTAGGAGTGATAATTGATTATAATTTTGAGTGGCAAAACCATATTTTTAAAATTATAAAAAGATTAAGATCATTTTTGTCACAAATATTTAAATTTAAATCTATATTTAATGAAAAAACTTTAAGAAATATGTATTTTGCTCTTGCCCATCCCTTTATTTTATATGGTATAACATCGTGGGGGTTCACTGAGTCTGGGGCTATGACTAAATTAATTAAAATGCAAAAGAGGTTGTTAAAACATATGAAATTCGGTGATAAATTTAATGACACTGATAATATTTACAAATACTGGAAAATACTGCCAGTGAACCTCCAAGCTAAACATGCATTAATTAATGAAAAATATTATGATGATACTTATAGAGATCCAAGAGTTCATTCTCATCAAACACGAATGTATTCTTTAGAACCATTATTTACTCCAAAAAGTATAAATAGATTTAATGATAGAACGTGGAAATTTTTAATACCTCGTTTGTGGAATGCTATGCCTACTGCATTAAAAAATTTGGATTGTAAAAGAACGGTTAAAACAAAAATCAAAGATTGGTTACTCTCAACTTCATATAAACAAAAGCAAAAATAATAATAATAGAAAAAAAAAATTATAAAAATAAGTAAAAATTTAATATTAAAATATTAATAAAATAAAAAAAACTCATTCTTCACATTTATATAAATTTCCATTTTCTTAAAATTTGCTCTATTTTATACATATAAGTGAAAATACATTATAAGTGAAAAATGATATGTTAAATTTATCTGAGAATTTCAGGTTCAAATGCTGTAATTGACTTATGTTGAATTAGTTTGCTTATCTACTGCATTTTATTTGTCTTAAATTACAGGCTAAAACTTTTGTTTATTTTTGTTTATCTTGTTTTTAAAATATTAATTATTATCTTGAAGAATAGTATGTGATCTGTAGCGGCCGACAGGGTTAAATATGTAACCTTGGCTGGTGCAAAATTCTGTATTAAATATAACAATAAAAAAAAAAAAAAAAAATTGATTAATATCATAAATTATAAAGCAGTTAAAAGTCTGGAGGAATTAAGAATTTCAGTATGAACGAAAATTAAAAAAAAAAAAAAAAAATACGAAATAATAATTATGAAATAATCTTAAATAACTAAATAAGGAACATAATAGTAGTAGTGTAAAGTTGCACACATACACTTTGTTCACGAAAAATACGGCGAGTGAGTGTGGGTGATCGACCTTGAAGTAGTAAATGTAATGTTTTAAAAGAATAAAAAGTGACGAATCATGTTTCCCCGGTATGTACATCAGTAACAAAATGCCTGAGGTGCGAATTGTCCTCGGTATTAACAAAGTGTCCAAGTAGCGAACTGTCCAGGTAGCGAATTGTCTAGGTAACGAATTGTCCGGGTATGAATTTTCCGGGGACAAATTTTCCGGAGACGAGTTGTCCGGGGACGAATTGTCCTGTCACCTTTCTGGCCACACCCGAAAGGGTAAAATGGTGTCAAGGGTATTAACTTTAACAAAATTGGAATAAAATTAGTACTGTAGTGGTACAATATATCTCAAGATACGTGAATAAGTAAATAAAAATAAATGTAGTATCCAAGTATATATGCATTCTGTAATATATTTATATAGTATGTAAATATAACAAAAATTCATGCAGATTATCATTATTTATTTATTTTTTGTCACTTCTGGATTTTTTGCATGTTATAAAAAAGAATAACATACTGTATTTACATGTCTAATGGAAAATTTGTTTTATGATTTGTTAAAAATGTTACAAAAAGAGGAATTTGCTACCAGTACTTGGCTAAAACTGTAGTTATTAGCGTATATAAATTAATTTTTTGTTCTTGTTTCATGTGTTTACTGTACAGTATATCATTTGTTCCTTGCTATTTATATAGCCAAATGAACTGAGCAAATTTATCAAATCAAGCTTTTAAATTTCTTCACTTTTCACAGATTTCAAGATGAGCGCAGCATTCAAAGCAGCTAGCAACGGAGACTTTGAAACTCTGAAACCTCTGCTGGAATCTGAAGACGGGGACCAACTCTTCTCCATTGTTGACTGGGAAGGAAACAACATTCTTCACAAAGCGGTGATCGTCAACAATGTTCAGTGTGTTCGTCTTATTGTTGACGCCTTCCCTTTGTTGACGGCACAAGTAAATGATAAAAAGAGAACCCCTCTACATTTAGCCTGTAATCTTAAGGCAGATTTAAACATTATTAAAATATTATGTGAATTTAAAAATACCATAAATATTGAAAATAGGTATGGACAAACTGCCTTATTTGAAGCATTACTTATGAAACGTGTTATAAATAAAATTAATGATGGAGATAGTTTAGAAATAATTAAAATTTTAATTGAAAACGAAGCAGATGTATATGCGACTGGTATATGTGGATTTACTATACTTCATCAAGCTGTATTTTGTAATAAATTTGAAGAGTTTAAATTTTTATTAAATTTTGGAGTTAAAATTGATACGTTAGATGACATGAAACGTACAGTGTTACACTTGGCTACAATGAA
Source organism: Siphlonurus alternatus (assembly GCA_949825025.1). NCBI lineage: Eukaryota > Metazoa > Arthropoda > Insecta > Ephemeroptera > Siphlonuridae > Siphlonurus > Siphlonurus alternatus. The sequence goes on along the minus strand of OX463786.1, from coordinate 6,303,164 downwards.
TGAGAGATGTGAATTTTTAAAATTTATTTTAGAAAAAGATCCAAAATTAGTTCACATATTTGATGAAGGTGTGAGTAGCCCGTTGCTACATGCTTCTGAAGATGCCTGTGAAAATTGTGTTGAACTGTTACTTCAAAATGAAGCTGACGTGTTACAAACAAATAGCAGTGGCCAATCTTGTATTGAACTTGCGATAAAATCTGGTAAGGTAAAAAATGTTGCAAAGTTGCTGGAAAACGGAGCAGATCCTTTAGTGTATAATGTAGACAGTTATAGCAAGCCTCCGTTACAGTACGCTTGTTTTTGTAATTATGTTGAAATTGTTGAACTTTTGATGAAACATGAATCTATTAATAGATATGTCATTGATAAAAAATTAGGACATCCTTTGGTCATTTGTGTACAAAATGCAAATCCAGAAATTTTAAAACTTATTTTGAACCATCCTCCATTTTTAAATAAATCACTGACCATTGATTTTCCCAAAAAATATAATTTCATATCTAGTGGCCTAGTCGGCTATTTACTATTTATAGCATTTCAAAGAACTAGACATACTGCTCAATATTATGATCAGGTCCTTGCATGTTTTGATTTGTTATTGAAAGAAAATTTTCCTGTAAATCATGCTAATGGTTCAGTGTCTGCTATAACCTCTCTTCTTCTGCCATTTACTTCAACACACACACATTACAACATGCTAAATATTGTAAAAAGACTCGTAGATTATGGATGTGACGTTTATGATATGCGCCTTACAAATGAATTTTGTGAGAAATACTCAATTAATATTGAACTTAAAAATGAATTACAAATTCCTGATGCCTTGGCCACAGCATATACATCAGGAAATGAAAAGGTTACGAAATATCTATTGAGATATTGGCCACATCCTCCAATTCTATTACTTCTCTTATGTCCATCAAAATCAATTGATGAATTAAGAAAGTGGTTTTCAATTTTAATTGAATTTGGATGGCCAACTGGTAACAAATTTGCTAAAGAAATTGAAGAATTAATTCACATTCAGAATGAGAAAGATAAAATTGCTTCATTAGTTCAAAGTCAAACCCCGAGTAGTTTAAAATGTTTGGCAAAATTTGCATCCAGAAATTATTTATTTGAGAAAAAGTATGAGTTTGGCATGAGTCTACCAATGTTGATGCAATCACTGAATATCCCAGCAACTTTGATGGACGATTTACTCTTTGTTGATCGCACAGACGAGCTAGAAATTGCTGAAAGTACAAATGATGATGATTATTATGGCTATGGTCTCGGACTCTTTGACTGAATCATTGTGAAATAAGCATAATTATTAACTTTCAACAAAGGCTGAAGATATTGTTTGTTTATTTATTTATTAACTTATTAATATCACATTAAAATACAGTTCGCACTGTATAGTACATTAATTGTGTCTTATACAGTAATACAGACTTAATTATTTGAATGAAGCTGAAAAAAAAAATAATAATAATAATTTTAACATTGCCTGATGAAACATATATCACCCAAACAATTTTGTACAAAATGATTATATTATTCTATTTATTCTCAATTAATTGATACTATCAAATTTTGCCTATTTACCCCTGATTTTATCAAGATAGATTATAATGTCACAGAAGTTAATCCGTTTTTTAACCAGATGATCTCACAGAATCAAATTAATGCACAAGTAGCATCAATTATTTTTATTAGGTCAAATTGGAAGAGAAGGTTGAAAAATACACCTGTGAATTTTATGAGATTTTTATTAGTACGACAACTGGCCTCTAAAATAGAGATCTAAAGAATTCAAGTAACCTGGAGACTGCGCCCGTGACAACTATGACCAGGGCTAATCCTCTATTGAACCGGGTAAAGTCACTCACGACCGTTATAAAAAAAATTGGATTGTTGAAAATTGTAAACAACACGCAAATAACCCCTTTTTAACCAATAGGGAGGCGTTTCAGCAAAAAGGGTTATTTTTAAGCCAATCAGAATTCAGAATTGGGCCTCCATAAGCCGGAAGGGAGTGACTATACCCCCTACAATAGAGGATTATCCCTGCTATGACGTCATTGAACTATACGGTCAAACAAACGATCAACTCAGCGCCTGCGTCGATAGATTCTTGCCTTGCACTAAGCGATTTGGTGGGATATCTTGCAGCGTAGTTCCAATTATTGACGCAAATGCTCTCAGAGCGCCACCGTACTAACAGTTGCGATCCTCTTTTTACAATTTTGCGCGGCGAATTTTGAAATTAACGTTGGTGCCAACATAAAAATGAGAACTAAAATATTTTTTGATATTGTTTAAATTGTATTTTAATTTTTTTAATAAAACTGCAAATAATATTGTATTTTTTACACGTTATATACTTGTGCAAATAAAAATTATTATGGCCTTTAAATGTGAGTTCACAATTTTAGGAATATTTTGTGTAATTGGCACCTCTACTTTTTTGATTAGTACTGCAGCGCTCGACGTTAAAGTGTACATATTTTGAACTATTTTGACCGTCCATGAATTAACACAGGCCTGACTCAGGACTACTAGGCAAGAAGAGATCGACGCAGGCGCTGGTTTGACCGGACAGGAATGATGCAGTATAAATAAAAATATCATAAAATTCACAAGTGTATTTTTCGATCTCGTCTTTCAACTGAGCTAATAAAAAAAAAATATGCTACTTGTCCAATGTTATTTTTAAGTGAAAGAGGATAATTATAAATTAAGTACCTTCATGTTATTGTTGTAAGTTTTATGCTTCTTTAAATAAGGCGCGGTAGAGTCTTCAAATTATTAAAGCATGATCTCAATTTGTAATTTCATAATGGAGTATTGTCCTCAATTTTTTTATTGCAGAAATGGATAGAGCGTGTAAAGTTATGCTACCCTGATGTTTTTCAGATTTTTTAGAGCCCGGGAAGTATTTTTAAAAAATTATTGAAAGTCCTTTTTGTGACGTCACGCGGCGGTAAGTCCTATCTTTTTCTTAAGGAGCAGCGTTTCGTGGCCTTACAAAAATAACTCTTAATAATTTTTTAAAAATACTTCCCGGGCTCTAAAAAATCTGAAAAAAATCAGTAGCATAACTTTGCACCCTTTATCCATTTCTGCAATAAAAAAAATGGAGGTTGATACTCCACCGCGATGCCAACCCTCATTATTGTGATGGTCCTGGCCCTTACATACACAGAGTTGCCTCCCCGAGATTTTCGCATTAGATTTGGCGTTGGGTGTACTTTACCTGACTGATCTGTGACAAGCCTAGAGGAGGTATAGAGTTGCAGGAGAAAATTGGGAGCTAGCCACAGTCATTCAGGTAGATTATAGGTAGGAATATCATTATATTTTTGTTTTATCGAAAAAACGTTGAATTTGTGAAAGGTCGTAGAGAAAAAACATATTAATTTGTAATCAGGAATTTGGGTGCTGCTGAAATAATTTCTTGCACCTACGTATACAAAACCCATATCACATTAATGATTGTAATCTAGCTAGCATATAAATATAATGTATTGATTTCCATATTTGGGAGCTGCATACACATACAGAGGTATAAAATATACTTTAACGTTTAATAGAATTTAATAAGATAACATGCAGGTTTAAGCATAAGAAAGTACATATGTGTACATGGTCTCATCAGATATTTTTATTCAAATGGACGAGTGACATAGGTAAAACATCACATGTCCTTGAATGGACCATCCTGACTGATGTTTCCTTGATTTCCTCAGAAATCAAAGGCAATATATGGGATGAACCAAAATGGAAATTTGAAGAAATTTATTTTCATATAATATGATTAACATCATACATCACACATGTTTGCAAATAAATGATAATACAATTTTACTGTAGTGAAATTAGTATAATATGTTATATATATTTTAACTTTTATATATTGTATTTATATTTATAATATTTGTAAAATGACTTTTTAAACTTTGTAATTTTTACTGTAAATATTAATCTGTTCGAAGCGACCTGTACTGTTAATTATAGCAAGACGGCGCTATGATCTGTTATTAATTTAGTGATTGGTGCATGGTATATTTTAGTTAATTTTATAATTAAACTATAAAAATTATATCCAATATTTTTACCACTGTAAAGTAAAAAAAATATTTTATTAAAAATAAATAATATTCTTGGTAGATCTTTTATCAGAATTTTTATTTTAATGGATTAAATATATAATTATTTTAGTTTTTGAGTTTATAATATATTTTATATGTACAGTATCATATATATTTGCATGTTTTATGCTGCATCGAATCTACGAAGAGCTGTTAAGGGTAAGATAACACGAAACATTGATTGTTGTAGTCCCATTTGATTGATTTGATTAACATGTAAACCTTAGCAACCTCATAAAAATTTTATTTATTTTTTTTTTTTTTTTGAGACACTATTATAGTTCTTATCAAGCACCAAAAAAAAATGTGGAAAAAATTTCAAAACAATCGGACGATCCAATTGTTTTAAATTAATTTCTTATTATAGTTTAGGTCTCCATGCATGGGAAAAAGTCCTATACTGAAAATTTAAAAAATTAATTTAAAAAAATTGGATCGTCTGATTGTTTTGAAATTTTTTCTACGTTTTTTTTTGGTGCCAAGAACTGTCTAAATAAAAAATTAAAATTATTATGAGGTTGCTAAGGTTTACATGTTAATCAAATATGGGACTACAACAATAAATCGATGTTTCGTGTTAATTATCTTACCCTTAATTAAGTTATTTAATTGTTTGCCCCTAAACTGCTAGCATTCATGCAGTATTTAGTTTAAGCGTAAAGCATAATTTATGTTATAAATATAATATAGAAGGATCCTTCAAGACCTATAGATTATAGATACATAATAGTTCGATCAATATAATATATATACATGTGTATATATATATATATATATATATAATTATATATATATATTATATATATAACTATATTATATGTTGCAGAAAAATTGCATTATTGTGCCATATAATATAAGGAATAAATTATAAGTACAATTAATGCTGAGATAATGCTTTGAAGGAATATAATATATGTATAAAATAGTAACTTAATTATTATAATTAAGGTTGATCATATATAATATATGGAGCATGGCACAGGGAAATATTTAAATTATTATTTGACATCAGGGAGATTAGAGGCTAATATACATGCGCATTTTAAAATAAAATCAAGCTCTATTATATTTCTAATAAAAAACAGATGAAATTATTAAATTATTTTTGAAATATATATAGATTCAAAGAGTTGCTCGAATTATATTATAAAAGGCTTTGAGCTAGATGGAAAGGAGGTCAGAAAAGAGTTTGAGAGTGTGACTGCGATGATTGATAAAAGTTGGGGTGGGAGTTGCTGGAGGAGAGAATTGAGAAATTGTAGACTTGGTGTTATGTATAAAATAACAATAAATAGTGAGGGTTGGAGGGCCGGGAGTTGAGCTCTCGTATTAAGAGCCGAGGTTTTTACATTGGAAGAGTGATCACAGTTGGAAGTTGGATTTTGTCAGCATGCAGTATATAGAAGTGATGTGAGAAAATATTCCTTCATTTGCAGGACTGCATGCGTAAAAGAGAGTGGAATTTGCTGAAGGCAGAAGTTGTTGAAGCGGAGAGTTATGGGTTGTTTAATTAAGAGAGAGGGTTTTGGAGACAAGCAAACGTTTACCCTTCGCGAGCCACCGTGGCGTATATAGCCAGCACATTTGCCGCGTTAATTTTATTATTATCCGGCCATCATCAGATTCGAGAGTCAAAAATATATAGGTCGATCTGTTCGTGTTCGTAAATACATATATACATTGCACAATCAGAACGAATCAATTATTTGTGATGAACCTTCTGTACCGATGGAAGGTTTTTTAGAAACTCGGGAGACGAATTAATGTTCGCGCCAACAGATAGCTCCAAAACAAAACAGCACGCGTCCGACGCGTCGCCGCCGTCGCCGGCCGCGCGTCGCAATGTTTACAAGCTTATTCACGTGTTGATAACGCGGATAACGCCAGTTAATAACACCTTTACCTGCGTAAGTGTGCTTCCAATATAGTTTATGAAGCTCAATATAAGGTAATGTAAATATAGAACCTTAAATAACGTCAATAAATGTAATCACAAACTGTCAAATGGTGAATATGTATGCATACTTTTCGGTCCACCCATTGGGGACCTTTTCATGTTTCCGTCCCCTATCGTCGTCAGTATGCATATTTTGGTTATTTTGTTGTTATTTACTATAAATAACTTTTTGTATTTGTGATGTAATCAAAATTTTTGATTGACTGTACTTCAATCATTTTAAGCAATAGAGGGTTGGAATTAACATTTAGTCTGATAAAACAATATTTTATGTTACTGTCATCACCGACGCGGCAAACGCCTCATGCAGATGCAGACTCAATGCAGCCAAGAGAAGATTTAGTTATTTTTCTTGGCTCTTCCCCTCAGCATTACTTTAAGTATTTTATTTACTTGTCATCATGCCATATCATTTTGTAGTTGATCTGCGTTATCAGTTTTGTGAAAATGCCACTGAAAATTGAGGTGGAAATTTAACATTGGCCTTATGGACGGAAACCATCAATGGAGCTATTACTGTGTGAAAATTTATATCTTTAATTAATTAATTTGTTCACACTATAATACAAGGAGAATACATCCTCCTCCTTGCTATAATATAAGTGATTAATTTTTTGAACATACTCTAATTTTTAAAATTTATTTCATGGACTCAATTCGTTCTGGAAAAATATTCTTTGACTCTAAATAACTGAGGTTAATTATTAATGAGACATTCTGTATTAATATTAGTGTACTACTGTAATATATGTATCTGATATTGATACTAAAATTTAAATAATATGCAATGGAGTGCGGGCTAGTTTTAATGCATTAACGAATGAGAAGTATATAGGGTACAGTATTTGCAATGTTTCATCTTTCTCGTAGGTACGGTATAATAAATAAGGATCTCGAGGAAAACCAAGGTATCACAGTGCTTTTCTAGAAGGTCCTAATTTACTTATGTGAAATGAAACATGAACTGCATATTATAAAGCATATATATATATATATATTGTGTAAATCAGTAGTCTGATTTTTAATATTCAAATTTACCACCTTTATTTTTATGTAAAACAATTGAATCATGAATTAGGTACTTGGCTTAAAACATGTCTGTAAGGATACAGGTCAATAAAGTTTATCTTATGTAGTGATGTAAATTTAAAGTGTTTTCCTTAATGAAGAACCCCAAATAAGACATGGTGTCAGAAATACGGCTTCTAATGAAGAATTAGAAAGAAAAAGGAAAAAAAAAGACGTCAAGATTCATAAGATATTTTGAGATGAAGTCAAGTCCAACCAGAGCACATGGCTGCAAGCCTAAATTCAATCTGTGCTAATTATGCCAGGTTCTGATGAAAATGACTCTGAGGAAACATCAAATACTGATGAAAATGCACAAAGTACTTCAAATGGTGCAATAATTCCACCCCAAAATAATTCAACAGGGAACAACACTGCTGGTAGTTTAACACAGCAGTCTGAAATAAACATGACGTCTACAGACTTGGTGGAGCCACCAGGCAAGTTTGATTTTGCAGATCCAAAAAAGTGGCCAGCTTACAGGCAACGATTTGAAACGTTTGTAAGGCTTACTGATGCAAAAAAATTTAGCGAGGAAGACAAGATTGGTCTTCTTCTTTATAATATGGAGGGTGGAGATGAAGCGATGAAGCAGTTCAGATTTGACGAAACTTGTCCTAAGAATTTCAAAAACGTTCTTGATAAGTTTGATCAATATTTCTGGCCTAAAAAGAATGTAATATTTGAACGCTTTATGTTCAACAAAAGAGATCAGAAGCCAGGAGAGACTGCAGAGACATATATCCGAGAAGTTTGGAAACTGGCGGAATATTGTGAATTCAAAGACAAAGATGAGAGAATAAGGGATAAACTAGTTGGAGGCTTAAGTGACTTAAAATTATCAGAAGAGCTCAGGAACGACCCAGAGTTAACCCTTGACAAAGCACAAATGAAAATTAGAAGTCGAGAACAAATGAAGACAGAGCAAGCGGCTCTAACGAAAGAAGACCCGGGGACATCATCAAGCAACGTTGATGCAGTAAACCGGAAACCCAGATATCTGCAGAAAGTGAAAGGAGCCCAGGCTCAGAAGAAACCTGCAGGACAGTGGCAGAAAAGGAACTCCAAATGTACGAGGTGCGGAGCCGAGCCAACGCACGAGATCGCAGACTGTCCAGCTAGGAAAGCTATCTGTAGAAGATGCTCACTGCCAGGCCACTACGAGAAGTTCTGTCGCACATCTAAGAAAGTATTGCACAGGATGAGTAGAGGCAAGCAGAGAGTTACTGAAATTTACAGGGGGGAAGAGAGCTCTGACTCCGATGTAGATTTCTTGGTCGATATTGACACCGTCGGGACCTCAGAACGGCAGACCAAGCCATGGAGGGCTGTTGTGGCTCTCGGTGAACAAGACGCAATAACTCCCGTCAGAGTAAAAGTAGACTCCGGTGCAGATGTTACAGTTCTCAGCATTGAGCAATTCATGTCACTCGAACCACTTCCCGAGTGGCATAAACCAAAGAGAAGTCTGTATGGGCCAAGTGGAAACAAACTCCCAGCTGTAGCTGTATTCTTAACTAAGATTCAGTACAGGGAGAATATTTGTATGGAGAAAGCCTATGTGGTAGAGGGTCTGAAAGAAAACCTTCTCAGCAGGCAAGCATCTGTGGCTTTGGGGCTACTCATATACAAAGGAGGAACAGAATCAGATAAGGCTGTGAATGAGATCAGGCAAGGGGAGTGGGATCCCAAGAAAAAATTCCCCAAACTTTTCACAGGCATCGGTCGGATGAAGACGACTTATAAAATCAAGCTTCGTGAGGACGCACAACCTTATGCAATTACATCTCCAAGAAGAATACCTCACCCATGGAGAACCAAGGTTAAAGCTAGAATCAAGGAACTAGAAGAGAAAAGAGTCCTATCTAAAGTGACTGTACCTACCAAGTGGTGTGGTGCACTGGTGGTGGTCCCAAAAGGAACGAACGACGTAAGGCTATGTGTTCATTCCGACCCACTCAATCGAGCCATCATCCGAGACAGGATAGTACTACCCTCAGTAGAGGAGACCCTAGGGAAAATGTCAGGGGCAAGAATCTTCTCTAAACTAGACTGCAAGGATTCGTTTTGGCAAATCCCCTTGGATGAAGAAAGCCGTCTGTTGACAACGTTTGTCACGCCCTGGGGACGTTACTGCTACAATGTACTGTTCATGGGTATGAACTGTGCAAGTGAGTTCTTCCATTACACCCTAAGTAGTCTGCTGAGCGACATGGAAGGCGTCGTAGTCCATATTGACGACATAGCAGTATTTGGGACCACGTTGGAAGAGCATGATCAAAGACTAGAAAAAGTTCTCGAAAGACTACAAGAATTTGGAGTAACGCTGAATGACAAGTGCCTCTTCAGAGTACCTAGTATGAAGTGGGTAGGGCACATTGTCAGTGGAGAAGGAGCTGAACCTGACCCTGACAAGGTGAAAGCCATAGTAAAAATGCCAGCACCTACTGACAAAGCTGGTGTAAAAAGTTTTGTGGCTAGAACTCAATTCCTTAGAAAATTTATACCAAATATGGCTCATATCCTCACCCCACTCACTGATCTTCTCAAGCAGGAGAATGACTTCTTTTGGGGAGAAAAGCAAGAAGAAGCATTCCAGGAAGTAAAACAGAAGCTAACTTCTGCACCCATACTCACCCTCTACGACCCGAACAAAGACCATCGGATTGCTTCAGACAGTAGCGCGTACGGACTAGGAGGAGTCCTCGAGCAGCGAGAGCAAGAAGAGTGGAAGCCGGTAGCGTATATTTCTAGACGACTCTCCGAGGCTGAGACATGGTATGCTATAATTGAGAAAGAAGCAACTGGGATTGAGTGGGCATGTAGAAAATTTGAAGAATATGTCTTGGGGAAGCCATTTGAGATTTTGACAGACCATAAACCACTTATTTCAATTTTGGGAAGTAAAAGGCTAGATGACATGACCCCAAGATTGCAAAGATTAAAACTTAAACTACTCAGATTTGACTACAGTATGAAACATATAGCTGGAAGAGACTTCCATTTACCTGACCTGTTGTCGAGATCTCCGCTGCCGGAGGAGGACGAAGGAATCGCAGCGGTCGACGTTGAGCAGTTCGGCGATGACCATGTGAGAAACTTCCCAGCCGGGGCAAAGACGTTGACTGATATCAAGAAGGCTCAAGACGAGGACCCGGTGATACAAGAATTAAAGAAGAGAGTGACCGAAGGCTTCCCACCTCGAGCTACACAAGTGTCTCCAAGGGTTAGGGCCTATTGGAAAGCAAAAGATCATCTTACGGTACAAAAAGATTTTCTACTGTATGATACAAGGTTAGTGATACCAAGTAGTCTTACAAGAAACATTACAGAGAGATTACATGAGGGACATCTTGGCATTGAGAAGTGTAAAGCTAGAGCTAGACTAAGTGTATACTGGCCTGGCATGCAACATCAAATAACACAGAAGATAGAATCATGTAATGAGTGCTGCATGCATAAAGAAAATAGAGCAGAGCCACTTGTAAATTCTGAAATACCTGATAGACCATGGCAAATTGTTGGTATGGATCTGGCTGAGCTAGATCAAAAATATTACCTAATTATGGTAGACTATTATTCTAAATACCCGGAAGTGACAAGAATGAGTAGAATTGACAGTCAGGCAACCATTGCAGCTTGTAAAGAGATCTTTGCGAGGCATGGTATTCCAGAGAAGATTCGATGTGACAACGGGCGTCAATTCATTAGCCAGGAGTTCAGAGAATTTGCCAGTGACTATGGTTTCAAGATAGTGACTAGTAGTCCAAGATATCCCAAGAGCAACGGACAAGCCGAAGCCGCAGTCAAAATCGTCAAGAACATCCTCAAGAAAGAAAAGGATCCGTCACGGGGACTGCTGGCGTATCGAGCCACACCCATTGCAGGCCTCGAAGCGAGTCCAGCTCAACTACTGATGGGACGGCAGCTGCGAACCACCGTCCCCACCATCGGTAAAAATCTTGTACCTAAACTCATACCTTTCAAACAGTTCGCAGGGGCAGAGAGGCGTCGCAAGGAGAGGACCAAGGCTAACCATGACCGTCACCATGGGGCTCGCAAGCTGCAAAAGCTAGGTCCAGGTGATCAGGTCTGGATAACGGATCTCAAGCGCAAGGGCACCATCCGTTGTCAGACTCCGCAGCCAAGGTCGTATGAGGTGCAATCTCAACAAGGGGTTGTCCGAAGAAACAGAGTTCATCTCATTCCTTTAACCAAACCTCAAAGTACAACCTCTCCTCATCATACCCAGTATGCCTTAAAACAGAATACACCACCTAGGCATAATACACCTAAAGCTGCTACCCCACAACAACAACCATCTCCTAACCAAAATCCACAACAACCACAAAATAATATACCTCAGGATACAGCCACAACAACCAGGTTTGGTAGAAAAATACATAAACCTAAGAAGTTAGAGGAATATTATTTGTAAATGTTAAAATAAAATTATCTTTTCCTGCATAAAAGTAACTTACAGAAATCAAATTAGTTATTATAGTTCATGATTTTATTGTGTATACTCATCTGGAGAAGCATTCTAGATATTTTCTTACTCAGAAATATTTTGGAGGGGAGAGATAAGCTCATTAGTTTATCAAAGAAAAAACAATGGGCAAATCTATGTTAAATAAAGCTAATTTAATTTCATAATTTTGTTATGGTCATATAGCAGGTATCTTGTGACATGCTTATTAAATAATTAATGCAAAGAATGTTTTCTGTTTATTTTTTATTTTATTTAAGGGGCTATAGTAATATATCAGGGATAATTGATGTATTAGAGTCTTAGGGTATACAATAAAAGAAATTAATGTAATTTTGGAGGGAATTATGGGTTCTTAAAGTTTAATTACCTTTTTATTTCAGCATCTAATCTGCCTATAGTTTGATTACCTTTAACTGTCATAAAAGAAATTGTGTTTAAAATATTCTATTTGATCAGCTGTTTGTTGACCTATTTTCTCAAGTTTTGAAGGTTGCCTAACTAGCAGGATAAAGGGGTCATTGAACTAAAGGGAGGGGATGTGTAAATCAGTAGTCTGATTTTTAATATTCAAATTTACCACCTTTATTTTTATGTAAAACAATTGAATCATGAATTAGGTACTTGGCTTAAAACATGTCTGTAAGCATACAGGTCAATAAAGTTTATCTTATGTAGTGATGTAAATTTAAAGTGTTTTCCTTAATGAAGAACCCCAAATAAGACATATATATATATATATAATATATATATATATATATATATAATATATATATATATATATATATAATATATATATATATATATAAATAATTATATATATATATATATATATATATATATATATATATATATATATATATATATATATATATATATATATATATATATATATTTCAACTAAAGAAAGGGATACTGTAGTCAACACGTTATAACACAAATAGTTTCAATTTTTACAGGTTGCCTATCATTTTCATTGGTTAAAGATTTTTTTTTTTATAAATTAATTATTTTACTGCAGAGTGAATTTATGGAAAATAATAATCTTGTATGTAAAATGATTCTGTCAATTTTTTTTTTTTTTTTTTTTACAGATTTCAAGATGTACGCTGCTGCATTCAACGCTGCTAACATGTCGGACTTTGAGACTCTGAAATCTCTGTTGGAATCCGAAATAAGAGATGAACTTTTCTCCTTTGTTGATGATACCAATAGCAACGTTCTACATAAGGCGGTGATCTCAAACAATGTCGAGTGTGTTCGTCTACTTGTTGACGAGTATCCTTCGTTAACAGAGCAAGGAAATGATTACCAGGATACACCTCTACATCTGGCTTGTTACTATAAAGCAGATCTAAATATCATCAAAATATTGTGTGAGTGCAAGAAAACTTTAAATATGAGAAACTATCAACATAATACTCCTTTATTTCAAGCATTTGTGCATACAAATGAATGTTTCAAATATGAAGATGGATACATTAGTGAATTAATTAAAATTTTAATTGAAAATGGAGCAGATGTTAATGCTAAAGGATGTTGCAATGGATATACCATCCTTCATCAAGCTGTTGCTTGCAATAAGCTTCAAGAATTTAAATTATTATTAAATTATGGACTTAAAATTAACACTATATACTAATAACAAGGGACGTACAGTGTTACATGTGGCTGCACTGGACAATAGATGTGAGTTTGTGAAATTTATTATTGAGAAAGAACCAAAACTGGTTCTCATACTTAATAAAAACTTGATTAGTCCCTTGTCATTTGCTTCTAGATATTCTTGTGAAAATTGTATTGAGATTTTGATCAAAAATAATGCTGATGTTTTACAAAAAAGTTTTGAAGGATCTTGTATTGAACTTGCAGTTCAGTCTGGTAAAGTGAAAAATGTTGCAAAATTGCTCGAGTATGGAGCAGATCCCATGATTTATAGTCAAATGCCTCCATTTCTGTACGCTTGCCATGAAAATTATGTTGAAATACTTGAACTTTTGTTAAATCATGAATCCATTAATGAATATGTGTTAGATAAAAAAATACCTAGGAATAATACTTTACAATATGTGGTGGAAAATAACATAAATCCAAAAATTTTAAAACTTATTTTGAACCATCCACAATTTAAAGATAAAATAGATAAATCAGTTATATATAAATTAAACCCGTTCTTTATTTGCTTTAGTGGATTAATAGGTTTATTTCTGTGTTCTAACTTTTCAAGAGCAATTTTTTCTAGTGATAGTTGTGACGTAATGCTACAGTGTCTTGAGATATTACTGCAAGAAAAGTTCCCTTTAAATCACACAAACGGAGCTTTATCTGCCCTTAACCTCCCTCTTCTATTGACATATTCAACACCATGCCATCAGACAAAATTATTAGAAGTTGCAAATAAACTTATCCAACATGGATGTGATGTCTATGATATGTCAATATCAAATGGAACTTTTGAGGGATTATCAATTGAGCCAATTGATTTTGATATAAGAAATGAATTACAAGTTCCTGATGTCTTGGTGATTGCATTTTTGACTAGAAATGTAATAGCAACAAATTATTTCTTGAGATATTGGCCACAACCTCCAATTTTATTACTTCTCTTATATCCAACAAAGTCATTCAACACTTTAAATCAATGGTTTGAAATTTTAATTGAATTTGGTTGGCCAACAGCTAACAAATATGTAAAACAAATTGAAGAATTAATGAACGGAGAGAATGAGGAAAATAAAATTGTTCCATTGAATCAAAATCCAAGTAGTTTGCAATGTTTGGCAAAATTTGTAGCAAGGAGCTATTTGTTTGAGAGAAAGTCAGAAGTTGGAATGAGTCTACCAACGTTGATAGAATCCCTGGACATTCCGTCAACTTTAACAGACGAGTTACTGTTTGTTAGTCACAACAAAGTTGTTGAAATTAATCAGAGTGATGATGAAGACAGAAGTGAATTTGTTAACGACAGTGATGGTGATTTTGACGACAGTAAAGATGATTCAATGGAGGTGGAATGAACATTTAGGCTGTGTCCCAATACTCAGAGTGTACTTCGTCTACTACCCTTCCCTACAATGACAACAAATTTAGGGCGCAACATATATAGATGGGTTCTCAATACACGCAAGTAGTTCAGCTATTGTGCCACCAGGTTCGCTGCCAACTTTACGTGTCAATATCCTCTAGTTTTAATAGTTTCAGCCTGCCGTGGTTGTACAGTTATATAGGACAGTAACATTATAAATAATAATGCAAATCATGTTACCTAAATAATTTTAAAAATTATATATTATATGCATGCTGCCTTTTCTTGTTGTGCGTTTAAAAAACTGAGATTCCATTTTGATGTTCAATAAATGGAGTATCAACCTCATTTTTTTTTTTTTTTTTTTTTTTTTTACTATTGTAGAAATGAATAGAGCATGTGCAAACTTATGTTATCCTGATTTTTTACAGCCCTGGAAGTATTTTTAAAAAATTATTGAAAGTCCTTTTTGTGATGTCACGCGGCGGTAAGCCCTATCTTTTTCTTAAGGAGCGGCGTCTCGTCACGTCACAAAAAGTACATTTAATAATTTTTTAAAAATAGTTCCCGGGCTCTAAAAAATTTGAAAAAAATCAGGGGAGCATAACCCTTGTAAAAAAAGGAATTATACTTATTACAAATTAATAAAGTATAATTTGTATAATTTAGTATAATTTCTGAATGATTAATATACTAAATAACATGATTAATTATACTAGTTTAATTTTATTATACTAAGTTATAGAAATAGTATACCTCTTTAAATCATTTCGAGGCAACCATATATGGTTCAATATGTCACTTATTTTTTTTACTTTGGAAAAATGCTATTTTTGGAAAAATGCTTTTCTATAATTTAGTATAATAAAATAAAAACTAGTATAATTAATCTGTAATTTTGTATATTAATCATTCAGAAATTATACTAAATTATACGAATTAAGCATAGGAATTATACTTTATTAATTTGTAATATGTATAATGGAGTATTGTCCTCAATTTTTTTTATTGCATAAATGGATAGAGGGTGCAAAGTTATGCTACCCTGATTTTTTTCAGTTTTTTTAGAGCCCGTGAACTATTTTTAAAAAATTATTGAAAGTTATTTTTGTGACGTCACGAGACGCCGCTCCTTAAGAAAAAGATAGGACTTGTCGCCGCGTGACGTCACAAAAAGGACTTTCAATAATTTTTTAAAAATACTTCCCGGGCTCTAAAAAATCTTAAAAAAATCAGAGTAGCATAACTTTGCACGCTCTATCCATTTCTGCAATAAAAAAAATTGAGGACAATACTCCATTCCCTTTTACAAGGGAACTTTGCAACCTCTATCCATTTCTGCAATAAAAAAAAATTGAGGTCGATACTCCATTTCCACGATAATTTGTATATTCTAGGAAATAGATATATATAATATATATATATAGAAAGTTTCTGGATCACTTTGTTGTTTTTTACTTATTAAATTAATGTACTCTACATGTGTATAGAACATACAATATAAACACAAACAGAACACATGTAGATATACAGTAAAAACACTTTATTATTATGCAACTTGTTGTTAGGTAAAACTCAATTTTGAGTACAAGAGGTCCCGTCAAAAATAATTAGCATTGAGGGGTATAGGAAAATCTCAACATATGGAACTCGATACATGGTAAAACCTGATTCCTGTGTCCCTTGAATTTATGTAATACAAACAAGTTTTTACTGTATTACAATATCAGTAACCGAAATCAGATCATGAACATGTCATATATTAACATAAGAGTGGCTGTAGATGATGCTTCTATGACTCCCCTCTCACAATTTGCCATCTTCATTTTTTATTTTTGTGTATTTGCATTAACATATATAAACTTATGCATTTAATAAACTTTGCATGAGTTAATGATCATTTATAACTTAACATTGATTTTTGTATTATATATATATGCCTTATCTTGTAATTAATGGAGTACCGACCTCAAAATTTTTTATTGCAGAAATGGATAGAGGGTGCAAAGTTATGCTACTCTGATTTTTTTCCGATTTTTTTGAGCCCGGCAAATATTTTTTAAAAATTATTGAAAGTACAGAAAAAGTGCCGCCTCTTGCCGCCTCTCTTAATAAAAGATAGGACCCAAAAGGGACGTGGATTCGAACCCCACCTCGCCAAAACTTTTTAGCAATACTTCCCGGTCCCTAAAAAATCTTAAAAAAATCAGAGTAGCATAACTTTGCACCCTCTATCCATTTCTGCAATAAAAAATTTTGAGGTCGGTACTCCATTATGCTTTTTGTTTAATTTTATTTGTTCTAGCAACCTTGTAAATGTATCAAACATGTATGGAGCTTATATATAAAGTTCCTAAGCCGACCATCCTATCTGAGCTTTCCATGGTTCCCTCATCAGTAAGAGAATAACAATAAATATAAATCAATAAAAATGTAGTACTATTTTTTATATATTGTTAACAGTGCAAGAGTTTTGCTATAAATAATGATGCAGCTATAGGTTTGAAATTTAATTTTGTAATGTAATAAAATGTTGTATACAAAATTAAGCTAGTATTTTTACTTTTTTCGGAATAATTAATCAATTATAAACTGTATTCAATAAATTTTGCTATCAATTAACTGTAATAAATGATTTTTTTAATATATATATTTGTAATTTTTTTTCTTCTTTGCATAATATAATATATACTGTAATAAAACAATATTTATACATCAGATATATGTACACCAATGTTTGATATAATTAATTGAAAGGGGTATAAATCTTGAGATCACACTGAATTTGCATGACACAGCTAGATTAACTCTGAAATTGTAAAATTATTTAACGGTTTTTGTATAACTGATATTTTACCTACTGATAAGGTATGTAAATGGAGTATTGACCTAAAAAAATTTTACTGCAGAAATGGATAGAGCGTGCAAAGTTGTGCTACCCTGATTTTTTTCAGATTTTTTAAAGCCCGCGGGAACTATTTTTAAAAAATTATTGAAAGTTATTTTTGTGACGTCACGAGACGCCACTCCTTAAGAAAAATATAGGACTTGTTGCCGCGTGACGTCACAAAAAGGACTTTCAATAATTTTTTAAAAATACTTCCCGGGCTCTAAAAAATCTGAAAAAAATCAGGGTAGCATAACTTTGCACGCTCTATCCATTTCTGTAATAAAAAAAAAATATGTAAGGTTCCTTTTATTAAATATTCAAACCACAATGGTGCTTTTCTTTTAAATACACTTAAAAAAAGTGTTTTAGTAAAATAAAACAGCAAGGATTTTTAAAAATGTAAATGTTCTCTTTTTGGTGCATTTCTGTAGTACATAATTAATATTTTATTTTTGCCATTTAAATTCTAAGTATATACTTACTTATAATCATATTTTCTGTGCTTATTCCACTATTTTATTTATACAGTTATGGTATACTGTACTCTGTATTTTCATTTTTTTATTTGTCACTAGTTAGTAAGTTAATGCTAATTTAATTTTAAAACAATCACAGTACATGCAGTATAGATTTCAATTTTTAGAAAACAATGTAAAATTATCATTTGTTTTTCAAGACCATATGTGAAAATGTATTTATCATGTTAATAAATTTTAAATGACAAATATTGCAGCCATATTCCTAGAAATCAAGTTTGAGCATATTCAAATATTGTGGCTGTAATCAAAATTTTATTAATTAATAATGTATAAATGACACCATTGAATATTTTATGAGAGATTACTAGAAATTTAGGTTGTTAAATCTGTAACTATTTTTTAGTATAATTTGCAGCTTGATTCAACCATGATATAGGATTTTAATTAATTTAATTGAAAAGTCTGTGTCTGTAATGCACAAGGAACTTTTGTAAATTTAATTTTGACTCTCGAAGAAGCAGCTTTTTAAATCAAAAGGACTGAAATAAATTGTTCCTGCCAATATTGTGTGCCATAAATTTATTTAATCTGATGTAATTTTGTTTAACACTGTCTTATGAAATAAAACAATATTTTCAATGATTTAATTCAAACAAGTGGGTGGTAAATTTTTATTTATTTTTTTTTTTCATTTAAATTTTAATGAATAATTTTTTTAATTATAGAGTGTATTATAGCTAGTGTGATTCTGAGGGCTATATTTAAATAAATAATTTCAATTCAATTGTTTAAGGGCATTGGGTGTAGCACCGGTAGTTGGCAACACTGACGTACATCTTCACCATATGTTAATTTTTCGACAACCTTGCTCCTCGGAGTAATTTTTATGCTAGAGCTAAGCTGATTGCATTAGCATCAAGGTAATTAGTAGCCCAAGTGCACAATTTGGCTTAGTAAAACCTGATTTAAAGAAAAGTATTTTTAGTAATTTTTTAAATTTACATGCATTCACTTTTTTTAAAATATAAAAAAATGCTTTTTTTTTCAAATCTGGCTTTATTTAGCCAAATTGTGTGCACTTAGCCTACCAATTACCTTGATACTACTGCAATATCAGCTTAGCTCTAGCATAAAAATTACTCCGAGGAGCAAGGTTGAAAAATTGACATGGTGAAGATACGTCCGTGTTGCCAACCACCGGTGCTACACCCAATGCCCTTAACACTGCCCCCTTGAGAAATAAAACGATATTTTCCATAATGTCAATTATATGTGTATAATAACTTATTTTAATTTTTTTCCATTTTAATGAATAATTTTTTAATTATAAGGTCATATTGTCAGTGACAAAAGAAAAACATGCATTCATAATGGTATTATCTGAAAATTAATTATAACAATTCTTCCTACCCTA
The DNA here is from genome assembly GCA_949825025.1 of Siphlonurus alternatus. Classification (NCBI taxonomy): domain Eukaryota; kingdom Metazoa; phylum Arthropoda; class Insecta; order Ephemeroptera; family Siphlonuridae; genus Siphlonurus; species Siphlonurus alternatus. The sequence goes on along the minus strand of OX463786.1, from coordinate 6,283,703 downwards.
TTGGAAATTTACAATTGTAAAATTCACAATTGTATGCTCCATAAAAATACCATTGCGTTTTGGTCCTTTTACAATGGTAATTTTTACAATTGTAAAGGCCTTAATACAATTGCATTTATTACAATTGTAATAATTACGATTGTAAAATTTACAAAAAGTGGTCACCAATCTGACTACTAACCCAAACCTGCGTTGCTGTACTTCGGTTACCACTGTTGATCATACTCTTACCATTGCGCTGCTACTGCTTTCTTAATAGGATGAAGAATATTGAGGTATATAAAATAAATAAATGTTATGGGGAAATGACAAGGGGGCATTTCAATATAATGTCATATGAATTTCGATCCTAGGGTAAAATTTGATGGCGGTTCTAATGGTGACCCTTAAATTTGCGACCCTTCAACCCTTCAGGGTCAAAAGACCCTGAAAATTTTTTTTCTTAAAAAATTGCAAAACTGAAATTAGCAATCAACCTAATATAACCTAGAGCTCTAATTCACTAATTTTAAGGGTCGACCCTTGGGGTTTAGCGGGGGTCTTTTTTAAAAGTATGCAAATTTTAATAAAAAAATTGACAAAATATGTGAGGACTACATACAGGTTCAACATTGAGTTTTTTTAATCTTAATGACCCTTTAAGGGTCGACCCCTAACATTTGATTGAAAAATTAATTTTTTTTCTAACCATTTTTTCATAATATATATTACATAATTTAACATACATCTCTGAATTATATTTTTACCTTTTTCAATGTGACCCTTTTAGGGGTCGACCCTTGATTTTTTTCAAATTCATATTTAAAAAAAAAAGTGATATATACTACGAGACAGGTTCATGCAGCTATTAGTTAAGTGCTTTTGATGACATATAATACAACCACAATGGCCTAGTATTTAGGGGTTGACCCCTAATGCATTAAAATATAGCATAAATTCAAAAAAATTGTACTTTTTTTATATTTTTTGTTACACTTTATATGTTAACATGCATCGATTTGATCTGACTTTTTTTTGTGACCCTATAAGGGGTCGATGGTCGATCCATGTTTTTTTTCCAAAAATAATTATATATTTTAAATATATAATATCAATTAAAGCTTCATATAGTACCTTTGTATCTTAATTAATTAGATATTACAGCCAAGTTACGTACTTATAGCATAAAAAAAATATTAATTGAATGAAGTAATAAGAATTTGACAAAATGTACGTGTAATATAAATTAACAATGAAAATACCATTTTTTTTTAGTAATTATGTAATCCAAATACAATTGCAATCTAATTACAATTGTAAAAATTACAATTGTAAGCACAAAAATCAATTGTAATCTATGAATTACAATTGTAATATCTAACAAATACAATTGTAATCTAACAAATACAATTGTATCAGAACCTGAAAGCAATTGTAATCTCAAATAATACAATTGTAATCATGAACATTACAATTGTAATCCAAATGTTACAATTGTAACCCAAGTTTTACAATTGCAATCTTAGTTTTACAATTGCAATCTTAGTTTTACAATTGTAATCAGTCAAATTACAATTGTAATTTGGCTGAATAAAATTGTAAATTTTCAATAGGGTAACAACATGACAGAGGTTTCATATTACTTGAGAACTTTTTTTATGTATAGATACTGTATTTAGTATATATACTGAAGAATAGTATTGTTTTAAATGGAGACTTTTATGATATATACTATATGTGTGGTTTTTAATCAAATCAGAGCATCCAGCAAGCGAGAGTTGTACCACGGAAATGACGTAATGTCAGTAGTTTTTGTTTCCGGTTGCCATGGTATAACCCGCAATCGGAAGTTCCCGTACGTCACTTCCGGCAATTTTCATGGTCCAACTCTCACTTGCTGGACTATATTTTTTCAGACACTATATACTAAAATATCTAGTATGATTTTAGCGTTTGTTTACAATGATATCAGGTAAACAGTTATTTTATACTTGGTGAATTGAAAAAGAATTTTCAGTTTACCGTTGGAAAATAGTGAGCAACTGCAGGTGCAGTACTCCTTTACTAATAAAAAGCTTTTGGTAAAATTGTTATATATATTTTTTTTTACAATGATATTTTAAGGATACACCCCTATGAGCTTGAGGCGGAGTAATGGGTTAGGATAAGGGAGGGAAAGGATGGCAGCCACGGCCTGTTACGCGTCACAGCATTCACTAAAATAAGACTGATTGAGGGAACCGTGGAAACCTCAGGGCGAACACCTCTACCTAGCTTTTATCAATTTGGAGCTATGAGTATAGATCCGAGGACACAGCATTATATTTTTAATTATCATATTTATTGATTTTTATGGAAAATCAACAAGCAATATGTTTGTATCTTTATTAACCCGAGTATTATAAAAATAAATTTTAGTTTTGACTATTTACATCATTATATTGTCTCTGATTGAGAAAATAAATTTATATAGAGCCTTAATTACCATATGTCTACATATTATATTAAGTTAAAAGGTACCAATAGTAAAAAAATAAACAGCGAATTAATTAAAGTATTAATTTTAATGTTCAGCAGTATATATTAGGTAAACCACAAATACATAATATTATATAAAAGAATCACACGATAAAAAAAAAAGAAATAAAAAATATAATTTAAGTATATAATTTTCTCTTCTCTAATCACTTTGATTTTGTCAAATAAAAAGACAAGAATATTAAGAAGAACAAAACGTGATTAAAGTTTGTTAGCAAATGCCATATCTGCATTCTGCTATATTAAGAAATTAACTTAAAAACTACATATCATTCATAAAGAATTAAATTATTAAATAATAATAATATAGATTTTTTTTTTTTTAATTCCTAAGCCAATTATCTAAAAATTTTGCTCCCTTATTCCACCCGCTTCCACCCATCCAGATATTTGACAATGTTGGACAATGTTTTCTGATTTTTTCAAATATCAGAGACGCTATAATGGAATAGCCATGGAGGGGAAGTAATATCTAAATATACGGCTTTGGGTAAAACATTATAGCCTAAGAACTTACAAAATATTATTTTTTAAATATACAAAACATAATTTGACACACCAGAAAACCATTTAAAGATAATTTCACTTAAATCTGCACAATTTCAGTTTCCAAAAAAAAAAAAAAAAAAAAAAAATTAATGTTAAAATAAAATTTTAGAAATTTTCTTCCCTATACAACACTGAATGTTGAAAATGTGTATTAAATACAAACAGAATAAAAAGATACCAAACAGAAATATAATTTTTGTCATGACATCAAAACAAAACCTTATTTTATCAATATTACAAAGAATCTATTTCAAAATATTAAATTGTAGTAATAATATTTAATATTGACAAAAATGAGCAGCATATTGTTCATGTGTGTAATAATGACACTGAGAGCTCATTTTTTTCCATAAAACACACGATGTACTATTTATGTTCGTCAAACTGTTTCAGTATGACATAAATATGTAAAGTAGAGGTCTGCACGGGCTCGGGCCGATAATCGGCAGTCTGCAAACGGGCCGGGTCGGGCCTAGCTTTTTCTCGAAATTTCAATGGTGATTTTTTTTTTATTGTTATTTTTGGTAAGAAAAGAGGAGGAAGGGAAACAAGTAAGCAAAAAAAGCTTCTAAAACGACTTTTTCTTAGTTTTATAATGGGTTGTAATTTTGTAAAGCACTAAAATAAAAAGGCAAGCTGAGGTTGAACTACGGACGGGCCACGGGCCGGGCCGTACTGTGAAGCAGTCTTCACGGGCCCGGGCCGGGCCTAGCAACCATCCGAACGGACCGGGCCGGGTCGGGCCTCGAAAATTCGGCCCGTGCAGACCTCTAATGTAAAGGCTTTGTGATCAAATGAGCTTATAATAAAGCATTGCAAGTAAAGGCTAATTTCTTATCTCTTTACATTGCAAATGACCTGTAGTTAATATGATTTTTAGCTCCTTTGATTAAGGGTAAGGTAACACACCTAATGTTAAAAATATTTCCACACATGAAAATTATGAAACATATCTTAAAATGTTCTCCTCTACACCTCCTATCAGTAGCTAAAATATCATGTATACAAATTCGAGTTAGTTTATGAGTTACAAATTTAAAAAATTAATAACTCGAAAACTGTAACTCGTTTTTGTATATCTGATATTTTACCAACTGATAAGGTATGTAAAGAAAAACATTTTAATTTTTTTTCATAATTGTCATAAATGGGATTTTTATTAACATTGGGCAAGTTGTCTCTACCTTAAAAAACATTGGAAAAGAAGGAATCAGATAATAACTGATATCCCATATTTATAAAATTACAAGTGTAACTGCACAATATGAAATTATTAATAATTAAAAACTAACTACACATATCATAATATTTTAACACTTTTTACAGTCTTTCCATATCAGTTCATTTAAATATTAATTAGTTTACAATTATAATCAGTTCTTTGAAATACAAAATATGGCAGGTTTTTCAACATTAAAAACTGACAGTAAACCCTATCACTAAAAAAAAAACATAGAATTTTTGACAAAAAGATGAAGCTATAAATAATTTCACCACCAATTTTTGCACTTGCTAATTATTTCTCTGTTTATATCCAGATAGAGATTGTAAAATAACTCTGATATCATCAAATCAATTTTTGTCCATTGCCTCAAGGCGTCATCATGGCATCACAAAGTCAAATTCCAATCTCTATCTTAATTTAAATAGAATAAAAAAACCCATATAAACACAAATCATCAAAAGCTGACAATTCTATTTCCAGAGGGGTCAATTATAGTCAAAATTACGCAGTTTTATGTGGACCGTCTAAAGCCTTCCTGCCTTAGAACAACTTGTATGCTACAATGGAGTATCAACCTCAAAATTTTTTACTACAAAAATGGATACTACTCTGATTTTTTAGAGCCAGGGAAGTATTGGTAAAAAGTTTTACCGAGGTTGGGTTTGAACCCACATTCCTTTTAGGTCTTCTCCTTTTATTAAGAGAGGCGTCCCTCTCCCTGTACTTTGAATATTTTTTTAAAAATAATTTCTGGAATCTAATATTATTATAAGGAAAAGGAAACCATTGCGGTTGGATAAATTAATTTAAGGAAAGAGATAGGAATAAACCAACAAGCCTTACCACGATGAGATGTCCACAGAAGGTGAATCTTGTTGGCACAGATGACACAAATATTTACAAATACATTATTGAGACGTTTCGACTAACATTTAATTATGTATTTGTAAATATTTTTGTTATCTGTGCCAACAAGATTCACTTTCTGAAATCCAAAAAATCTGAAACAAATCAAAGTTATAGCATAACTTTGTACCCTGTATCCATTTCTGCAATAAAATTTTTTAGTTTGATACTCCATTTTTGAAGATAATTTTACATAATTTAGGTCTGTACGTCTGAGAACTGGAGGAATGTATGGAGGGTGGCTGGTACCTCAAGGTCCTGCGAATATTCTGCATACTGTCGTCCCATCGCTCGCATGAGTGCGATCCGACTAAGACTCATGAGACTCTGGGGAGTGCTGCGAAGTTTCTCCAACTCTAAGTACAACTTCCTCTCTTCTTCCTCATAGTCTCCGTCTTCTCTGAGAAACTCCTCACGAGCTTCGAGAATGGGATCATTTGTCCATAAATTACATCCAAATTTATGAATCATTTTCAACATTTTAATTCTATCAATGAAATCTGCATCACTTCTAAATAAAACATTGACAAATGATACATTTTCACAACAAGTACAAGATTCATGATTTATTTTACCTCTACTATATAAAAATAAATTTTTTAATGATTTTACATTTCCTAATTTTATAGCTACAAATATTAAATTAACACCAGCATCACAATTTGGATTTTTTGTTTTATCAGTTTCGGCACCATATCTTAATAATAATTCTACAATATTATGAAAATCATTAGAAAGTGCAAAACTTAAACATGATAATGTATTATTAGAAGATATATATACACTATTTGGATCAGCTCCTAATTCAAGAAATAATTCAACAAATTCAAATGCATTTATTCCAATTAAATAAACAAATAATGACATTGCATCATCAGTAATATTAATTGTACTATTTGGATCACTTCCATGTTGAAGAAGTAATTCTACGATTTTTCTTTTTGTTTCACTACATTTGATATACAAGAATGCAGTTACGAGTGCATTACATTGAAGAGAGCTAAGTGTATTTATGCTTGCACCTTCATCCAGTAAGAACTCAACGCATTGTATGTGTCCGAAAATCACAGCCGAAATGAGTGGAGGCTCCTCATTGTCATAATGATACTCGAGGAGCTGTGGATGTTCTTCAAGATGAAAACGCATCTGCTCCACATCAGTCTCTGTACCTTTACAGAAGCTGGGATGTAACTTGGACACTCGGCACTGCTTCACCGCACGAGTGAAGAGTCGGTCGCTACTTCTACGCTTGCCAGACATTTTCTGTAACAGTTTTAAAAAAATGTATTAAAAAAACATACCAAATCCCAGAAAATACAATGATAAATATGCATTCTCGTCATATAAATACACAATATTGTATTTAATGTATTTTAGACCGACATGACCATAATAATTGCGCCCCACCCCAGAAGATAAGATCAATTAAATTAAAAAAAAAAAAAATGTAATGCAAGTACAAATACAAAATTTATAAAGATTGAACCATTAAGTAAATAATATGCTATGATATAGTACAGACCTGCTGGTAATTATTATCAAAACCAAGACGTATATACTAGAAACACGATGAGATGTGACCACAGACGTGAATGATGTGATGTGACAACGCAGCACTCAATCCGCTCTGAAAAACTTTTTCTCGGTAACTTTCGTGACTACAACAATGAAATTAGACTTTCTCACAATCTTTAAAAAGCAATAAGTAGTAAAATTATCTCAACACTACTAAACTACAACTCATTTACGATACAAATTTTAAGACCACGCCGTGTTGTTGTGATTACCGCCATTTTCTTTTCCTTCAGGTTTTGCGGATTGTGATGCTCGTTTTTTTTTAATTGCGGAATTATTTAAAAAACGCACTTTTTTTCTAAAATTATATTGCAGAGACCCTCTGTAACAGTGACATGACGATGTATAAGTTTCTACAGAGCTAATTATTTGGTAGTATAGATACATATCTAGGAGATATAAGATTCATAACTTTTCTAGTCAGAGATCATTAGAGACCTCCGTGACATGCCCAGCTAGAGAATTGATGAGCCGGAGGAGTTTCGCGAGGTTTAAAATGTAGCGGCCGGCACTGCTGCAGCGCATGGGCACCAAGGTTCTAGAGACTTACAGCCACCATGATGAGCACGGACTGGCTTTCAACTGCCCAACCAACGAGAGCTGTGAGCCCATGCACCGGCCAGTGCCGCCACACTTGGACACCACGAAACTCTGCTCCGGCCCACCAGATCTCTTGGGCATATAAAGTCACGGAGGTCTCTATAATAAGGGTCTCTGTTAAAGACCTTTGCTTAATTGTCTTATGACCCAAATTTCCAGTCTTCCAGATTGCTTTGTGAGGTCTGAGCGTGCATAAATATGGTGCTGTCACTTATGCAAATAAAAGCAATATAGCGGCATCACGCTCAGACCCTGTGAGGTTCTAATAATGTTGGTCAAAATTCTGGCATATAAGACAAATACATGAAGTCTCTAATGATCTTTGTTTCTAGTAGAAAAAATATCTAGTTTCTCTGTAACCATTTGTATATATAACTAGTGCATGGCAGATTCCAAAGATTAGCTGCATGTACATAGAGGATATAAAATTTGATATAAATAAATAAAGTAAATTAATGAAATTATCTTTAAAATTATAATATATTTTACATATTATTACAATTCAAAAAGTTGACAGTGAAATAGTTTTGTTATACATATTATAATTAATATATATCATACACGGACATTTTAAAATTATTTATTTATTTTTATTTTTCACCCAAATTACAAAAAAGAAATATACATTGTAAAAAGGATGTGGATATCAGCAAAGCACTATTTCACATATGATGTGGCTGCTACCACATAATCAATAAGAAAACATATTTACTATAATATTCTTTTAAAAAAAAAAATAAAAAAAAATTGAAACTGCAATATGTGCATAACAGATTTACACCATTTGTTTTTTTATATTAAAAAAGAAGCGTAATTATTTATTATTAGACAATAATGGTTGCATTTTTTTATTTCATAATTATAAAATATACATAAAATTATGCTTTTCTGATTTTTTTCAGATTTTTTGGAGTGCGGGAACTAATTTTAAAAAAAATATTTAAAATATCTGAACTTGGGTGGTACACCTGATGGGACAACCGTGACATCATTTGTTGTGCTGTGATTGGCTGTTGATGATGTCACGGCTGCTGTGATTGGCTGTCGATGACGTCACGGTTGTCCCATCAGATGTACCACCCAAATTCAGATACTTTAAATATATTTTTAAAATTAGTTCCCGCACTCCAAAAAATTTGAAAAAATTCAGAAAAGCATAATTTAATGTATATTTTCTAATTATGAAATAAAAAAATGCAACCATTATCGTCTATTGATAAGTCCCATCCAAAAATATTCACCACACTTAATGAATGCTTGACTTTGATGATCTGATGAGAACCAGTCGAAACACGTACACTGCACAATTAACTTTATCTTCTCTTGCATTTTTATAAATGTACACATGCAACGACATATAGAAATGTTTGTATGAAATTAGTTTTATATGAAACACATGTGGACGGCCGAGGTAAATAATACTGCTGGCTTACCCCGTAATGGATATGATATATGTCATGTTATTTATGTATGTACATTTTTTTTACAAGAAACAAAATTATGTAGGTTTATTTATAAAACATGACTACAACAATAGAGTATTGTCCTCAATTTTTTTTATTGCAGAAATGGATAGAGGGTGCAAAGTTATGCTACCCTGATTTTTTTCAGATTTTTTAGAGCCCGGGAACTATTTTTAAAAAATTATTGAAAGTCCTTTTCGTGACGTCACGAGACGCCGCTCCTTAAGAAAAAGATAGGACTTGCCGCCGCGTGACGTCACAAAAAGGGCTTTCAATAATTTTTTAAAAATAGTTCCAGGTCTCAAAAAAATCTGAAAAAATCAGGGTAGCATAACTTTGCACCCTCTATCCATTTCTGCAATAAAAAAAAAATGAGGACAATACTCCATTCAAATTAGCAGATCAGATTTTAGATATAGAAAGAAAAATATATTATCACTTTATTTATAATTAGCTTTTAAAACCAAGAATAATTAAAATTCTGATAACAAAAAGTTATAAAACAATGTGTTTGCAAAAAAATAATAACAGAGAAACAATTTTTGAAGGCAACAAATTCAAGAATGGACAACACATTGTATGAAAAATTTTTATTGCAGAAATGAATAGAGGGTACCAAATTATGCTACTCTGAATTTTTTTCAGATTTATTTTAGACCCAGAACTATTTTTAAATAATTGTTGAAAGTGCGGCCACGCCCCCTGGAGGCGTCAATAGGCGTCCAGTCTCTATCCTTTTTATTAAGGCATCAGGGGTGCCAACTGAAATCACAGGACTTTCAATAATTATTTAAAAATAGTTCCGGGTCTCAAAAAAATCTGAAAAAATTCAGAGTAGCATATTTTGGTACCTCTATTCATTTCTGCAATAAAATTTTTTCATGTATGTTGTCCATTCTGTGAAATAGTATACATTTATTGTATTTGTTTATTTTTTTAAGTAAGAAAACAATTAATCTACAGTATATTGAATGAATAATTGATAGAGTATAGAACCACTGTAAAATTTAAAATTTGCCTTTTTTAGAAAGTTTAGATTGTAAAATTACTTTGAAAATTAATTTTTACATCCTTTTAACATAGCTGTCACAGCTAATATAATTCTGGATCTAACATCACATGAAAGGGTACTACTAAAGTGTTTTTCATACTTTTTATTGTCATATAGTAAGGAGCTTAGAGAATATGTACAGAAGTCTTGAGATACCAATTTCTAAACTATTACAGTAAAAACTCGTTATGACACAAATTGTTGTTAGGTAAAAAAACTATTGTAAGTAAAGGAGATTGCAGTCCAGTCAAAAATAATTATCATTGCTGGAATAGGAAAAACTCGATATGAGGTAAACCTAATTTTCTGAGTTACTTGACTATACATAATATCGTAATAACAAGTTTTTACTATAATTATTCATTACAAAAATATCATCTCAGATATTCATTAATTGGTCAGTGATATAAAATCTCCTTTAATATTCGTGATGAAAACACCAATATTACATATTTTATCAATTAAAATCACAAGCATTTCCTATGACTCACTCATTAGAGTCATTAACTTAAGGTAGAGATAACGCCAAACAGCTGTTTGACGTACTCCCATTTGATTAACATGTAAACCTTAGCAAATTGACAAAAATTCTGAAATTTTTTGAGAGGCAGATAATAGTGCCTAAAAGCCATAGAAAAAGTTTCAAAACAATTTAACAAGCCAATTTTTTTTAAGTAAGTTCTTGGTTTGTCTCTCCATGGGAAAGCCTTATGATGAAATTAAAAAAATTAATTAAAAAAAATCAACTCGTTAAATTGTTTTGAAATTTTTTCTATGGCTTTTAGGCACTAATATCTGTCTCTAAAAAAAATTTCAGAATTTTTGTGAATTTACTAAGGTTTACATGTTAATCAAAAGAGTGTATGTCAAACAGCTGTTCGGCGTTATCTCTACCTTAATGTTTTCAAATTAAAAAATGATACAAAGACATGACTTTTTCATGAATAGAGTGTACCGAAGAGGGTTTTAAAAGTGTTTTGTTGTTTACATTATATCTGCAACGATGTTTATTGAATTTGTGGAGTGAGGTTCAATCGATACTGCTTCTTTTATCACTCATAACACCCAAAAATAAGGCCTGTGTATTGATAATTTCATTAATTTCAAATCCTTTTCGGTACAATACAAAATTATGCCTTTTTATTTTTTTCAAGGTATTCCAAAATTTGTAAACTTACTTTTTTATTTGAAGGTATCGCCCAAGCCCACTAATAAAAAGGATAACAGATAGGATCTGCAAACTCCAAGGAAACATGGTACTTAATTGTCTGGCGTGCAGACTGGGTATAGAGGCTTCAAGTCAGCTGATTTTTTGGTGTTGCCACCCGCTATACCAAACCTATGTAAAAAAAAAAAAAAAAAAAAAAAAAAAAAAAATGTGAATTAATATTTTCACTAAGAATAAGATTTTTTAAGGAAAATTCCTTTACGGAACTTTGGTCCCAACTGAAAAATACAGTAGATAATTCAAGATTTAGATTTTTTACTTGATTTATAACCGAGAAAAGTTCAAAAAACACTTTGCTGCATTTTCAAGTGCAAGATGGACCTTAGCGACAACAGTTGTGCCAGCTCAAGCGCACTCACTTGAAGCCTCTATATATTAAGAGCCCCAGAGAGCACTGAGAACAATGTTGATAAACAAGTTCCGCCTTTGGTAGCTAACCAACACTTACACAAGTGTGCCATCAGTCTTTTTGACCATAAGTGTGCTATGGGCAAATATTAAAGGAGATATTACATTACTAAACATCTACATCTGGGAATTGCAGGAAGGTATGTAGAGTTGATGGAATCTCCAATTGATCAGAAAAATGAGGGTATTTTCTCCCCATAATCTTCAGGATCGCAAGTCTACTAAGGCATTTTAAACTTAACGGGTTGCTACGAAGTCTCTCTAACTCACTACATACATAAGCATCTTCATCATCAATAACGTGAACACGATTCTCATCATACTGCCATAAGTTACCACCAAACTTATGTATCATATTAAGAATTTTTAATCTAGTTTCAAAACTTGACAAATTTGTTACAATACATGTTAGAAATGATTCTATTCGCATAGGTGGTGTAATTGGTAATACATGATCATAACGATGACTTATAAATAATTCTGAATATTCTAAACTTATTCCATACATAAGTAATAATTTCAAACATTGAATATGACCTTTTTGTATTGCATGAATTATAGGACTTGCTCCTAAATCAAATCCTGGTATTTTAAAACTATCAGTACGTGCACCATATAATAATAATAATTCAATTACTTTAAGACAATTATTTTGAACTGCAAATGCAATATTTGATATCATTTCATTATCATTTGTATAGAAACCATTTGGATCTGCACCATATTTAAGAAATATTTCAAAGAAAGGAAATAAATCATTTGTCATTGAGTAAGATAGTATTGGTGTTAGACTACCACATTCATGTTTAATTACACGGTTTGCATTAGCTCCGTGTTCTAGTAGCATATTTATTATATTTAAATACACATCATCTTCAAGTCTATTCTCTTTGTAAAAGACAGCAAGGAAAGCAATTTCGATAGCATCTTTCGTACCTCCTGCATCTAACGCTTCGATGTCTGCTCCTTGTTCGAGAAGAAACTGAACACACAGTTCATGGCCTTGTTCAACTGCAGAAACGAGAGGGGATTGGTTGTACAGCTCCACGTGTTGTTCAAGTAATTGAGGGTATTTTTGAAGTTCTTGTTGCATGACAAGAACGTCTGCTTCGCTCCCGGTACAGTCGTCTTTGTGGAGGTACATCTCGCGTATCGCTTGTTGTTTAAGTTGTTTAGAAAATGTATGATTCTTTTTCTTCTTTCCTTTTCTTCCCATTTTGTTTTTTTCTATCTGTGAAAATAATTAAAATTAATTATACTCAAGCATGTGAATTATTATGCATTTAGATATGTATGATACATATTTTATATATATACAATATATGCATACACCTCGTAGCCCGGTAACGGATCCCCTTAAGACGTTTCGCACTTTTAACAATTTTTATCTGCCATATTAAGGTTCTTAAAAATTCAAAAAAATTATAAGCATGTTTAATGCAATGTAGCAGTTAAGTTCATTGTAATTTTAGTTCTATATCAGAGCATCTCTTTGAGTAAAAATTTAAAATTTTACTCATTAATATTATTTTACTGTGCTTTTTTTTTTTTTTTTTTCTCTCTTATATTTATATTACTCATTTTTTTATTATGTAGTACCCTAGGATCATGTATGTATGGATAGGCTATCCCTATACCAATAGCATTAGAGCGGCTGAGGCAAATCTCCAACGTAAGATGGTGACCGAGCGCAATCAACCGGCGGCATATTTTCAAAGTTTTGAATAGCGTAAAAAAAGTGAAACAGTAGAGATATCTCTACTGTTTCACTTTTTTTACGCTATTAGCTCGCGAGATCATGCAGAGATGTATTCGATCTTATACGTCAAAAGAAAAGAATTAGAAGCATGATTCAAGCCAAAGCAGGTCAGACCCTGCTCAAAAATCTTGAGCATATCTTTGCAAGATCTTGACAAGATCTTGCCAAGTAAACACGAGAAGACCAAGAAAGAGGCGCAACAGGGTTGAGTGCTGGTCTGTAATATTATTATTGGATATTATCCTTCTAAAAACAATATTTTAGCCAAAAATGTGAAAAAAATTACAAAATAAGATATTTTTGGTTCAACAAGATCTTGAGCAAGATAATAATCTTATTCAAGACGTCATTTCTTACGCAAGATCACAATCTTAACAAGAAACTCACTTGCGCAAGAAAATATTCTTTGCAAGATAGAAAATCTTGCTCGTGTTTTCGAATTTATCTCAAGATTATTTCTTGAGCTAGTTACCGTCTTGCGCACGATGGTAATCTTGTTCAAGAAGTCATTTTTTACGCAAGAACAACATCTTGGCAAGTAATTAACTTGCTCAAGAAAAAAATCTTAAACAAGTTATCATATTTTTCTCAAGATTATTTCTTGGAGAAGTTACCGTTTTGTTTAAAATGACAATCTTGTTCAAGATGTCATTTCGTACTCAAGATTTATATCTTGAGCAAGTAATAGACTTGAGCAAGAAAAAATCTTACACAATTTTTCATATTTTTCTCAAGATTATTTCTTGGACAAGTTATCATCTTGCTTAAAATGACAATCTTGTTCAAGAAGTAATTTCTTACGCAATATTTATATCTTGAGCAAGTAATAGACTTGAGCAAGTAAAAATCTTGGACAAGTTTTCATATTTTTCTCAAGATTATTTCTTGTAGAAGTTACCGTCTTGTTTAAAACGACAATCTTGTTCAAGAAGTCATTTCATAGTCAAGTTTCATATCTTGGGCAAGTAATAGACTTGAGCAAGAAAGAAATCTTACAAACTTTTTCATATTTACCTCAAGACTATTTCTTGGGCAAGTTACCGTCTTGTTTAAAATGACAATCTTGTTCAAGAAGTCATTTCGTACTCAAGATTTACATCTTGAGCAAGTAATAGACTTGAGCAAGAAAAAATCTTACACAATTTTTCATATTTTTCTAAGTATTATTTCTTAGAGAAGTTATCATCTTGATTAAAATGACAATCTTGTTCAAGAAATCGTTTCTTACGCAAGATTTAATCTTGAGCAAGAAAAAATCTTAAACATGTTTTCATATTTATCTCAATATTATTTCTTGGACAAGTTACCATCATGTTTAAAATGACAATCTTGTTCAAAAAGTTTTTTCTTACCCAAGATTTTTTATCTTGAGCATTGCAAGTAATAGACTTGAGCAAGAAGAAATCTTGCGCGCGTTTTCATTGCGCAAGTGGACTGCGCAAGTGGACGATGTGAAACAAATGCAATGCGCATGACCGTTTTTTTATAACACTTAAGATGGATGGTTGGTGAAAATTGAAGCTGGTGAAGAAACATTAAGATTTTGTGTGTTTTTGTGCTAATTAGTAGTTATTACACAGTTCCAGGTAAGCTTTAACTTATGTATAGTTGTTTTTGTTTAATATATTGTTAAGCTCACACAAAATTGTCTGTTTTTTTAATGACATTTCGATGGCTTGACCTGCTTCCTGCTTGCTGAGCGGCTTGCAAACATGGCCGGGATGTGATGGATTCTGATCAAGGATTCGACAACCATACCAGATCGACAAAAGTTGGCTGTTGTGCGCATAAATCAATGGCATAGCAGTATTTGGTTTGTATAAAGTTGATAAAGGTATGTATACTAGTACTGCAATGTATGCATACTGTGTATGCATATTATATAATATGCATGCATTTAAGTTAATGCAATAAATTGTGGTTGTATATGTATTAAATTAACATCGTTGTACAGTAGTGAAGTGTTTAAATTTGTTTTACAGTACAAAAATTGTTAATCATGCATTTAAATATATACTGTATATAATGCATCCCTGCTCAAAATTCTTGAGCAAGATCTTGGGCAAGATTTGCACAATACCTTTTGCAATTGTCTTGAGCAAGATTTGCACAATACCTTTTGCAATTGTCTTGAGCAAGATCTTGCATGTCTAATTTTATCGAATATCCTTTAAATATGTCTTTGATCCCCAGGTTCCGCAGGCCTAGCCGTTGCGTACGTGCATGGATAGAGTGAGAGGATTCATTGTGCGCTGAGCGGAGAGATGAAGCAGGATGATGAATATCCACAGAAAGGAAACCAGCAAGACAACTGCCGAACTTATAACGAAAACTATTATGTACTATGCATACCAGAAAAAAACTAATTAAACTCTTTATTTTTTTTCAGATGATGGATAAATGTATGTGACGACTGTGACGACTACTAGGTACCACATCTTGCAACCAAATCTTGAAAATCTTGTCAAGATCTTGCATTTACTTCCACAAATTTTTTCAAGTACAAATCAGTTGCAAGTCTTGTGAAAGATCTTGAACCCCAATAATGTTACCAAGATCTTGCACAAGAAAATATCTTGCCAAGATCTTGCACAAGATCTTGCCAAGATCTTACCAAGATCTTGCGCAAGATCTTGCCAAGATCTTACCAAGATCTAAGATTATTTGGGCTCAAGATCTTGGGCAAAATTTGCGCAAGTCTTGAAGAAGTTTTGACCAAGATCTTGTGCAAGTCTTGGACAAGTTTTGAGTTTTGACCAAGATCTTGAGCAATAATCTTACCAAGATCTTGTCAAGATCTTCCACAAGAAAATATCTTGCCAAGATCTTGCACAAGATCTTGCCAAGATCTTGCCAAGATCTTGCGCAAGATCTTGCCAAGATCTTGCCAAGATCTTGGCAAGATTATTGCTCAAGATCTTGGTCAAAACTTGTTCAAGACTTGTACAAGATCTTGTTCAAGAAATTTCAGCAGGGGAGCTATAAAAAAATATGGGAAAAACTGAATAATATATACTGAATTTCCCAAGTATATATATTTGTATTTTTTTTTTTTATGATTATGTATAATATATTAAAGTTCGAATAAGCGATATATTTCATTTTTTGGAATATTTTATTTTCTATAAATAGTTTAACCTGATGCCTTCTATTGAGAAATGAAAACCAAAAAATTCCATCTCAAATAGCTTCACCACAAAAAAATCCCAAAGTTGCTGTTTCGGAGGCCTTTAACATGCATTCTTATATATATATGGAACAGAAAACCAGCTTTTTACTCCAACTTCGTCTGAACTATGGAACCCAATTAAAAAATATGTACGTAATCTATGATGAATTCTTTAATGGATTTTCAAATAATTTTTTTTTTTACGGAGCCGTTTTTCCGGAAAAAAAAACTTGAAAATTAACCCGCAAAAATTTCAATATTTTTTTTCGGAAAAACGGCTCCGTAAAAAAAAAATTTATTTGAAAATCCAATAAAGAATTCATAATAGATTACGCACGTATTTTTTAATTGGTACCATAGTTCAGACGAAGTTAGAGTAAAAAGCTGTTTTCTGTTCCATAAGGATGCATGTTAAAGGCCTCCGAAACACCAACTTTGGGAATGTTTTTAGGTGAAGCTATTTGAGATGGAATTTTTTGGTTTTCATTTCTCAATATTATAGAGGGTGAGTTGAACTATTTTTAGAAAATAAAATATTTAAAAAAATTAAATCGCTCACTCTACTTTAAAAGAAATTATTATCGGCATCAGGCCTGATGTATTATTATCGTAGGGGTACTTATTTCAAAAAACAACAAAGATGTGACTGGACGCAATACTATAATAACAGCTAGCTAGCAGTTTAATCTATTACATAAAAAGTCTGGAGGATATTCATGAGCAATTAAACTTAGAGAGACTATGTTTTTATCTTAGCTCATGCCATGCAGTGTTGTATAAACTTCCAGATTATTAAAAAAAAAAAAAAAATGAAAGTATACCTGCATGTGTTTAAGAAACAATTGTTTGACTACCTAATTAAAAAGAAAATATTACTCCATTAAGCTCATGCAAGGCAAAGAATGTCAATAATTTTATTTGTATAATTTTGTATTGTAATAATTGCATATTGTCATTTTGTATGTTTGTCTATGTCTATTATTTTTAGAACCACAAGCAGGGATAAAAATTGAGGCCAAAGTGGGGGTTAAAGTGTTTGTGAATGCTCCCCATTATATATGTTTTAGAATAAAATTATTAACAAACATGGAATAAAAAGGTGAAGAATTATAATAATTAACAATATATACAGTATCATATAATTTATTGATGTCATTATAAAATCTTTCCACAAAATCTTTTTATGTGCATATGCCAACAGTCAGCATGCACTATATCTATTATTGATCAAAATCTTTTATTTTTTTTCCAAATGGCTTTTAATTCTTTTAAAAATTGGCTTGCACGCAGGACTCCCCGGCAAAGTTTAGTGACTCAATATTGTTAAATTTATCTGCCCAGCAGGCCATATGTATATATACTGCATGAAAAATTCATTTTAAGCCGGTATTACACGATACAATTTTTCTAGTTATTGTATACAATTTCTCCTTACAAGAAAACTTCCACTCCATTTGTTTGTATGGAGATGAAATTTTCTTGCAAGAAAAAAATTGTATGCAAAATTGCATCGTGTAATACCGGCTTAAAGTGAAGTCCATGAAGACACTTTTTAATGTTTATAATCATTGTCTACCTTTGCTGGCAACTATATTGTAAAAAAAACTTAGCTGCATATATATATCTTATATATTATGCAGTAATGTATATATTATATATAAATTTATATTACATATATTTATTTATAATATATTTGCAAAATTTGCATATTATAGCCGTATAAAATATAAAAAACAAAGCCAAAAAATGCTTATTTCTTGAGTAAAAAAAATAGATAGTATTTTCTCTTTATTAAAATTCTTACTCATTACATAGAGTGCTGTACACCAAAAATGTGTCGTACTTGTTGACTGAAGCAACGGGTCCAAAGAAGGAACGTCAATAGAGTTTTGTCGGTGCAACAATGATGTGTTGGGCCTCCTCGCTTGCCTTTTCTGTGTAGAAAAGCATGATTAGTATTTAGGCAAAATTAAGCATAGACTTACTGGTAGACTTAATTAAATAGTACACTCCATTTGAATAAAAATATCCCATCCGGCTATGTTAAAGTATAGCCGGATCAGACATTTTTATCTGAATGGAGTGTACTTTAAGACAGGGACTGGATCCCGTATCCGGATCCGCTCATTATTCTGTTAAAAAAATAAATGGACCAGATCCGGGTATCCCGATCCCCTTAAAAATATAAATGGACCAAATCCGGATATCCCGATCCCCTAAAAAAAATAAAAGGATCTGGACACCCAGATACTTTTATATTTTTTAAAGAGGGTCCAAAAAAGGGTTCAGGTATTTTAATTTTTTTATTTTCACTGTTTGAAGTTTGAATTTTATCTTCCCAACTTGCGCAATTTGCGGCTTCTTAAAAAATAAATATTTTCTCTTATTGACACAACATTGGGTGTTCATATATTATATATTTTCGTATTTCATTAATTTCAATTAAAAGTATTAAAACTAAATTTACACTTACGTACAGACCCCATGCTTATTTTTTTTTTCTTTTTATTTTTTAAATTTGAAATGAAATTTGTGTTAATTTTTATTCTTTTTATATGCATATTAAAATTAAATGATTAACTGTAAGAAAATTGTTCAAAATGTTTAAACAGTGCAATGAAATTCTTCGAATATTTAATCATATAATTACCAATATTACCAATATATAATATAATTAACGTACAGTATGGCATTTAATTAAACAATTAACAAACAACAGTTCTTATCATACATTATCAGTTACAGTATATATGCATAATATGTGTATGATACAGAGATACAGTACTGTACATACCCGTGTATCGAGACTGGCGTTTCTCCTTCATTTTGCAGGGATTTCCGCTTAGCAGCATTCTTGCAACCAGGTGCACAACAAGTTCTTGTCATTAACGCTTATTTAGCTTCACATTTTCGTATAATATCACATAAAATATGGAGAAAATAGTAAAAAATTGCAATTTTTTCTCCATCCCAACATGGCGGACAACAATATCAAAACATTAGCGTCACGTGACTATCACGTGACCGTTACCACCCACTTCCTCCTCACGACCGAGCTTCACCGAGACAGCGCCATAGCCTATCCATACATACAAGATCCTTGGTAGTACCATTTTATGTGTTGTGTATTATTGACTTTATTATATTTGGTCATTGGTTCCGTAACTGTTGCCGAATAAATAAGAATTTAATTTGATTTTTTTGTGTGTGTTAAGGTGCTTTCACATATTCGAAAATCGCTACGGAAACACGCCATAGCTATATAACACCGTAGCAAATGTTGTTGCTTACGCCGTAGAGATCGCGATCTGCTGCTGCGGCGTTCTGCGGCACGCCGTAGCAAAATCAAACTCATCTTGATTTTGCTACGGCATTCACACGATTTTCCGCCGCAGCTGCCGCAGACGAACGAGAATATGTGAAAGGCTTACGGCATTGCTACGGAACTCCGTAGCGATTTTCGAATATATGAAAGCACCTTTAGGCAATGAATTTTGAAAAATTTAAGTGCCGGCTTTGGATTTGACATGTTATTTAAACGTTTTGTGACGTTTTATAACAAATAACATATATTTATATATATTTTTTTTTTGAAAAAATCCTGTTTTTATTCGTTTTTAATTTTGAACCAGTAAAAAAATTATCAAGGTATTGCAGTTGTTATTTTTATGGAAGGGAGGGTTTGATTAATCAGTTACAGTTTACTTTTTTTTTTACTTGTTTTGCCTATAAGTATAGCCTAAAAGCAGGTCGGAACGTCGGAACCAAAACAGGGCTAAAATCCAAAACTGCTGGGCTATATTATGCATATTTATATGCACTGTACTGTACATGTATGCATAGCTGCTATTATTAGTATTTTATTAAACACAGAAAGTGTACATATTATAGAAACTACATTATAGATGAGATTGTAAGAGTAGGTTGAACACAGTATACCATACATATTCTATTAATAATGCTTACCTTTCTTTATATGGAAAGAAACGTTAAAAGTTTTTTTGCTGCATGCAACCCAAGGAGAATATATATCCTCCTTGATGATACCAAACCAAAACAAGTAAAACAACAAGCAAAAGTCAAGCACCCTCACCAGGCAATTTTTACTTCAAGAAATTTCTTGTTTTATGAACATTTTAGGTCTTTTAAATACTAAATTGCTATTTCAATTTGAATTATTTACTGTAATATACATTTATATTGCACTAAAATATCGTACTTACATCTAAAAACGAAAAATAACGAGACTTTTTTTACTTCCGATAAACGCCCCTTTTTATTGCCGATAACGTAATTCATACTTCATTTGTCCCTAAAAGCGCGCAATTTGTGTCACAGTAATTTAAAAAAAAAAAAAATGACATATATCCACAACGATTTGTACCGCTGTGGTGCGAATAGTGACTTCCTTTTTTTTTTTATATAATTTTTAATTAAAGTTTTTATTGAACACTCTTACTATATATAATACATAAAAACATTTATTTTGTATTAATTGCTATTCCAATTAACAGCTACAATTAACTTATTATAAATTGTATTAGGAACTATAGCTGTTAGGATTATTATTATTTTCAGGCAGTTTGGCTTGAGTATAATATATTATTATAGTGCTGGAAAATTGAATTTTTCCTCTCTAAAAAATACAAAATCATTTCCTTTAATTGTTTCTTCAAAATAAAATATATTTAGTATACGTACTATAGCTGTGCCTTTTTCCTAGCATGTGAAGCAAAATAATATTAATTATAAGTGTAAAAATTAAGGATCCTACATCATCCTACTGTAATCAGTGGGTCAGTTGATAAATAAATATTGAAATAAAAATTAGATTAGTAATTTCCACGACAAAATAAAAATTTATTTACATAAAAATTCATAAGACCAATTTTACAAGACTCATATATTATAACTTTCATGACACTGAGTAAATAAAACTCAGCTTATTAATGACACTACTACAACAAACAATAAATTTATTCTTGTTTCAATATTAAATAAGAACATCAAATTTCCTGTAAGTTGAAAACAGAAAAAAAATATACCTTAAAAAAAATACAAAATACAGCAATCAACATTTAAAAGAAAACATAGGATTTTATGCATTTCTGTGTGTTAATTATGAAATATTGAACTGACATTAATGAATTATAATTCAGTTAATCAACAAACGACGCATATAAATCCGAAATAATGTGTTCACTTTCTTGATTTACATAATTTTTGTGATAGACATGGCAATTATTAAAAAATAACAACATACAATTACAAGGTATGAATACAGAAAAATAAGTGTGGTTAATTAATGGATTTACTTGCAATGCTGGTCCATGAGTTCACAAAAGTCTAAAATTCCAAATGCATTTAGAATTTATTTCTCCAGCTAAAAATACATTGTTTAACTGAAAAAAGGAGCATCTATAAATAATTAAAATTAATTTTATTTTTCAAGTTGAATTTGGGGTTACATTTAAAATGTTTTATTTCATAAATAAATGAAGCATAAAAAGCTATTCCACTTCAATTCCATTGAAGAAAGGAGCAGTAACTATTTTTTAAAAAAATATATATAAATATTTTTACTCAATATCACTTTTTAGAACAAAAAAAGGTTTTAAAGCCTATGATTTTTTTTTTTTTTTTTTAATTATGGAAATTGGAATTGTGGTATCAGAAAAATAGAACCTTTTCTATATAAAGAACACAAGAACTAACTATTACTGTATACTGTACAACAAATTCAAGAGCATTCATTTTGAAG
This sequence comes from Siphlonurus alternatus, assembly GCA_949825025.1. Classification (NCBI taxonomy): domain Eukaryota; kingdom Metazoa; phylum Arthropoda; class Insecta; order Ephemeroptera; family Siphlonuridae; genus Siphlonurus; species Siphlonurus alternatus. The sequence continues at coordinate 6,261,492 of OX463786.1, read as the reverse complement.
GTGCATAAAATGGCAATTTTTTCACAAGTAAAATTAATTAAATTGAGTAAAAATGCACATTAAAAACAATCAATAAAATTTGTTTACAAATTTTAGTTCCCACAAATTTACACTAGTCAGAGAGTACAATAGCTTTTTATGCTTCAAGTTTACTGTCGCTCTAGTCGCTGCCACTGTCGCTGTCTGACTCTGGCTCCCCAACGTCCACAGAAAACTTGTACTCCTGGTCGCAGCCCAGGTAGGCATCAGACATGAAGAAGAGAGTGTAGCCGTAGTGACCAGCCGGCTTGGGGGCCACGAAGTCGAGCTTCACCTTGGCCTTCTGCTGCAGCGTCAGCCGCTTGATGGACAGGAGGGCGTTGGTCTTGGGGTCACCAATTACCACCCACCATCCCTCCTCGCGTTTCTGTAACATTGGAGCGTCAGTTAGTTGTTGTCAAATTACTACATGATAAATTATACTGATTGTGGTATAGTGCCTTGTAAAATATCCTATTTCACCATTTTATTATTATTTTCCTTTCGCTATATTTTTGTTCATGTAATTGTATATTTATTTATTTATTTCCTCGTGTGGCTGTACATAATACAACAATATATATAAATATATTTGGTGAAATAATAAATAAATAAATAAATAAATAAATAAATAAATAAATAAATAAATAAATAAATAAATAAATAAATAAATAAATAAATAAATAATACCTCAGTCCACATTAATGAGCAAATTTCCTCCCTCATCTGCAATAATGAGCTATCTGCTGCCACTACCTTGTGTGTAACAGTAAGTTTTATGGTTTATCAATTTACAGCTGATTTTTTTGCACTCACCTGACATAGCAGACAGCTCATTATTGTGTGATTGTTGTAGGCTCATTATTTCAAATGAGGGACACTATATTATTTATTTTACATTATATGTGTATAGTTATGTAAAACTAATGCTATATTGGACAATATATTGTACTATATTTACTTTCAAAGGTTGAATACTATTGAATACTATTCTATCTATATAAGAAATAGGCAATGGAGTATTGTCCTCAATTTTTTTTATTGCAGAAATGGATAGAGGGTGAAAAGTTATGCTACCCTGATTTTTTTCCGATTTTTTAGAGCCCGGGAAGTATTTTTAAAAAATTATTGAAAGTCCTATTTGTGACGTCACGCGGCGTCAAGTCCTATCTTTTTCTTAAGGAGCGGCGTCTCGTGACGTCACAAAAAGAACTTTCAATAATTTTTTAAAAATAGTTCCCGGGCTCTAAAAAATCTGAAAAAAATCAGGGTAGCATAACTTTGCACGCTCTATCCATTTCTGCAATAAAAAAAATTGAGGACAATACTCCATTATAAGATTTGAAATCAATAAAATAATTCATATGTATATGTTTCATTTGAGAGGGTCACAGATACAGTAATTAAATAGAGTAATCATGTACATATATTTTTTTAAATCCCTTTATCCAAATATGGAACCAAAAACAAATTTTTCATTCTAGACATGAAGCTTGTTCATAATTTCCATGAACAAGATGAACCTTCTGTACATTTAACCAGGTAATCTTAAAGGTAAGATAACACGAAACATTGATTGTTGTAGTACCATTTGATTAACATGTAAACCTTAGCAACCTCATAATAATTCTAATTTTTTTTTAGAGACAGTTCTTAGCACCAAAAAAATGTGGAAAAAATTTCAAAACAATCGGACGATCCAATTTTTTAAAATTAATTTCTTAGTTTAGTTCTCCATGGGAAAGCCCTATACTGAAAAGTTAAAAAATTCATTTAAAAGAATTGGATCGTCCGATTGTTTTGAAATTTTTTCCACATTTTTTTGGTGCCAAGAACTGCCTCTCAAAAAAAATTCAGAATCATTATGAGGTTGCTAAGGTTTACATGTTAATCAAATGGGACTACAACAATCGATAGTTCGTGTTAACTTACCCTTAAGGATAGTCTGATCTTGTATTTACGAACACCTGCAGCTTAACAGCTGGCACGGTCACAGTAACTCACCTGAGGGAAGTACGGAGCGATGACAGGTCCAGAAACTTCATCCTCCCTCTCCAAATTGACGACAACGTTGACGGTATCTCCAATCCTAATCCTATCCTTATCCTGAACTTCAAAATTGAGTTCAATATTTGGATATCTATTACAGAATTTAGCGACATCCGCCATTTCACTATCTGAGAGTTGCAGCAACTTGGAACGATCTTCATCTTCCAACTCCATGATATCGAATACTGTCTCTACACCTTTCTCCATACAACGCTTGATAACGTCAGATGAGAAATGTGGTAGTTGTTTCAAGTAAGAATCTTTACTCCACAACGCTTGTGTGACCATTTGAGCCAACTCCATCGCAGCTACGGCAGGCGATAACCAACCGTTTGAACTCAATACATCAACGCAAGCTTGAATCAAACGTACAGCCTTACTTAAGATTGATTCAGTATCTTGTTGTAATTCAGCTCCTAATTGTAATCTTGACAAATGTGCTTGGAGAAGAAGATTTGATTTGACGTGTGGATCGTTGAATTTTGGATTTGGTAATTTGTTTGGTAATTTTGATGACAATGAACGTAGGACCGTATCCTCACGATGTCGAACAGGTACATCTTCGTACTCAGCCGCTGCTGAGATGATTTCTAACAATCCTCTGATCTTCGTCTTACTGTTCAAAGACAGGCTGAACAGCTCAATGGTCGTGTAGTTGATGTAGTAGTACGCAGCGATCATTCCCAGGTTAAGAGGCTGACAATCCATCTCATCCTCGATACTGATACACTTGGACTGTTCAAGGTCGTTCAAGGTGTTCTCAGTCAACTCAGAAAGGTGGTCAGACTGGTGACGATGGGACACGCCCTGAAGAGAGTAGTAGTTGGGGTTCTGTGACAGACGACGGTATAAGAACGTCCAAGTCAGGTAGTCCACAGCGTCTTGTTTGTTCTCGATAGTCTTGGTTACGATCTCAGCATTGAAATGGTCATGAAGACGATGGTCCAGATGACTCTGTGGAACAAATAAGGGAGGAGTTAGTTTTGTGTCAGGAAATTTGTTTTAAATAGAGGCTTAAGTCAGCTGATTTTGTGGTGTTCCCACCGTCCCATACAAACATATGTAAAAAAAAACTGAAATAGCTACTTTGGCATTAAAGATTTTTTTTTTTTTTTTTTTTTTTTTTTTTTAGAAGAAAATAAGTTCTTGATTCATTATCAAAAAACCCCTAAATGGGATGGGGGATAAGAAATGGTTTCAAATTCATAGTTTTAATAGTTAGGAGAAAAATTCAAATTTTTTAACATGGTGGCTTATGAAGAAAATTTTCCTGCTGGGGAACACTTGAAGCCTCCATAAGCTAACAAATTTCAATAAAAAATATAGATATAATTATTTTATTTCAACTGGTAATTTTCACAAGTGCTAATAAAGTGGGTACAGTACTACTGTTTTTATAGAGATAGAGATTATAGTGTAACTCTGTAACGTGACAATGTCGTTACTGAGTAAGTCTTGGTCTGACAGTTAATGAAATTATTGAGTCAAATTTCAATCTCTATCTCAATTTAAATGTGCAAAAATTGCTGGTACAGTAAATTAGAATAATTAAATCTACATCTCTTATTGAAAGTTTTATAAGTAAACCCTTAAATGTGTTGTTTAGAAGCAACAACATTCAACTGACCTCGACTGGCAGAGGCTCACTGAGGATTTTCTTGAAGAAGTCCTTCTTGGAGGTCTGACACATGAGGACGCACTTCGCGTCATCGTCCTCCTGGGGACGATTCGCGCGGCCAACCATCTGCAGGACGTCCGTCACGGGGAAGTCCTCGTAGGCGTGCACCTGTCAGAACATCAGGGTCGTAGGTCAAACAAACAGCTAGTATTTGTAACAGGTACATATCAGGGTCGTAGGTCAAACAGGTAGTATTTCTAACAGGTACATAATATAGAGGGCATTCACAAGGCCATTTAGAGTGTCCTATTTTGAGTGTTAAAATTGTATCTAAAATGGAGCCTAAAATGAAGCCTTACAATGTCGTGGCAGATGCAAGGCCATATTTTTTTAAGACCAGATTTTAGGCTGAATTTTAATTTGATAATCCTGCCGGAAGTAGCCGGAAGTAAGAGTTTCCTGGTCGTCTTGTTCAAATCTGTCTTGAAAATTTGCAAACATGTTAGTACTCTTCTTCTTACAAACCTGTAGGCAAAATTTCAAAATGAAAATATGAATAGGAAGGTCAGAAATATCTCACTTCCGGCTACTTCTGGAAGGAATATCAAATTAATTTGACTGTAGGTAGTAGACAAACAGTTAATAATTGTATCAATTACATAATATAAGTGTACTGTATTAATAATATTATGAAAGCCAGAATGCTTTTTTTCAATATTTTTTTCAACTTTTTTTTAACCCTCTAGCACCTTTAAAATCGTGCTTGCTGCAAAACGCAATGTCATCAAAAATTACACCATAGTCATGCAAATATAGAGAAAGACATTACATGACTATGATGACACAGCATCTTTCCTCTCGATTTTGAGGGTGTTAAAGATCTAAAAAATATCTAAAAAAAAAAAATACAATACAAAACTAGATCCTCTATTCAAAATATGTAATAAAAACATCCTGAAAAATGTCCATTACATCATCCACACTCCTCCTGCCACTCATCTCGTACCTTTCCGTTGTAGCACTGGGTGTCCATGATGACGACGAGATGTGCTGCCACGCCCACCGCCCAGCACAGACTCCTGGTAACCACGGCAACCTGGGCGGCCCCCGAGTCAAACAACTGCTCCACCAGACGCATGTCGCTCTGGCTCAGACCCTCGTGCATGTAGGCCACACCTTGGGCTAGAGACTCCTTCAACGTCTGGAATGAGGGGAGAGAGTTCAAGTCCCGGGGCAGGCACAACTTTTTAGTTAGTAAATTCACACCTGCTTCATTCCATTTTTTTTTTCTTCTTAAAGAGAGTAAGTTAATTTTTAGATTATTGAAATATGTAATCATAAAATGCAAGTGAACCTGTGACCACAAGATTGTCACCTATTGTGAAATTTTTGATCCGTAAGACCTTACTGATAAATCTTAACACAAGTTGCTTTTAAAAATACAATATACGTACATCACTGTACCACAATTCAAATGGGTTATTTTATTAAATTAAATTATATAACACTAAAAATAAGTGGTAATAAAAATAATAGGTAACATTATGCTAAAACAGTAAGGAGCAAAAAAGAATATATATGTAAAACAAATTTATCAAATATTTAAGAAATTTAATTTATAACAAGAAAATGTTGTATTACTGTAATAGTTAGTATGAAAATTTAAAAATGCATTTTAGTAAAAATTTGTCCAAGGATATTAATTTGTTATTTTTTTAATTGATTTATCTATACAGTAACTGTTCTATACTGTTTTTTATTTCAACTGTTGTGTGCTGCTATTTTTAATTATGATTGTTGTATGTGTTTTTGTAAGAAAATGACATGTTCTTATACAACCAATGGTTGAATAAATAATTTAATATAACCAACTATCAAGTCTCACCTTGTCGGTGATTCTGTCCAGGAAAGGTTGCAGGTCCTCAGGTTGAGCATGTAGGAACCTGTTGGGTTCTCCCTCTGCTGCCGTGAAGGTCAGGAGGTCGATGGCGGTCAGACGAGCCTGCTTGCGAGTCGGTACGAAGACGAGCACCGGCTTCTTGGGGGAGTGCTTGATGATGGCGTTGTACGCCGGCTTGGCCATGGCACTCAGACGAGTCAGGTTGTGAGTCACGTTAAAGCCCTGGACACAAGACAAGAGTCACAAAAGGGTACCTACAGAAAATATTACGTACTAAAATTTCAAATTTTAGCATAAAACTTTCAACAGCAGATCTATGTAGACTAAACTCTTCGATTTTGTGAATTTTGATTTTATGAATTCTTTGATTTTGTGAAGTGAAATGTTGATCCCAGCAAACTATATAGATAGGCATCTCAATGTTAATACAGTACTTTCAATTTTGTGAAGTTTGATTTTGTGTTTTTTTATGTCCCTTGAGATTTCATAAAATCCAAAGTTTACTATAGATAATGTAGCTTTCTCCTGATGCAGTAATTAAGACACAGATTGGAGATTCAGTGAAGTGAGGGGTAAAGTTATTAGTCATTGAAGGCAAATTACAATTGTCTATCTCTTTAAAAACAAGATAATAGCATACTCAAATATGATAATATCAGGTAGAAGATAAATACTATAAGAACTACATAAAATATTATTGTTTTAAGTTTTATGTTCCTTTAAGAGTCCACACTGACATCAAAAGATGGTAAATAAAGAGGTTTTGAGGACGTGCCAAATTATCAGTCCCATTATATCCCTAAATTACTAACTAACCATGGAAATCTCAGTCTTTTCATGTCAATCACTCTCACCTGAACGTGCAGCTCGAGTGGCACCGGCCTCACGCTCGGGTGGAAGTTGAATGTCGCGTTGGCGTTGCAGCCCAGCCACTGAGCGACGTCACGGGCGTCTCCCAGAGAGGAAGAAAGTGCTACGATGCGGATCTGTCGCTCCAGCTGCGACGAGATGTATCGCATACGGGAGCACACCACCTCCAGGACTGGACCGTCCTCTCCACCAATCAGCTGTGAGAACAGTCGGGTTAGACGGAGAAAGAAAAAAAAAAAAAATACATTGGTAATGCTTAATAATAATTTTGTGCAAAGAAATTAGACAAGTTTTCAATATGTATGTTCAATATTCAATTTTCATGAAAAACTTAATGTGAAAACACACAAATGAAGTCCTTGTTAAGATAAAGATAACAAGCCCAATGTTAATAAAAATCCCATTCATAAAAATTTCCAATTCTCCATGTTAAATTAGTCAACTTTAAAAATTAATAACTCAAAAACTAGCTCGTTTTTGCATACCTGATATTTTACCTACTGATAAGGTATGTTAAGGAGAACATTTTGTTTTTTCTTTTTTCATAATTTTTATGAATGGGATTTTTTTTTAACATTCGGCGTGTTATCTCTACCTTAGAGAAAAGGAGGCAGTGGCAAAGGCTTAACTGACGGTATACAATACAATACTCAATCCTACTATCTTAAAGCAAGTTAGTGAGAAAGCTGGATTATCTTTCTTTATATATAAAAAAATAAATAAATAAAAAATCCCCCCACTTTCTCTCCAGTAAAATAGTTTTCAGACAGCTTTGCAATCAAAATACATAACATATAATATAAATTCACTTTCTACAGGAGCTTACTCATACCTGAAATGTTAAAATAAAATGTTAATGAAAAATTAAAATATTAATTATAGAGACCTCAATTTTAAATTATATTTATTAATTCCATTTCTCCTAGAGTCAAAATGTAATAATGTTCAATAACATTTGAAACCTGGATTTTAATGCAATCAACATGAAGAACCTGTTTTTTTTTTTTTTAGAGTGATTGTTTGGATTCAATTCCATGGTGTGATATTATAATAAATTTTTGTATACAGTACTGATTTAATTTTGTTTGTATGTAGGATTATTTGTTATGTTTTGTATTGACGTACTTTCAATTTGTTTGTTATTATTCTTTCTTATGACGTGCTTGTATTGTTGTACAATCGAAGAGCAATAAAATGATTATGAATTATGAATCCCCTCACCTGCAGTTCATCGACAATGAAGAGCTGGACGGACTGGACGTTCTTCCTCTGTTTCCATCGTCGTGACAGCACGTCCCACTTCTCGGCGGTGGTGATGATGATCTGTCCCTTGGCCAGCAGCTTGAGATCTGTTCCCGTCTCTCCGGTCAGGGACACCACCTTGCGTCCCAGCACCGCGGCCAGTCTGCGCGCCCAGTCAGCGTACACCAGCTGCGCCTGCGCCTCGTGAGCCACCAGGTACACACAACGGCCCTCAGGGTGTTGGGAGAAGAGACGTAGCACGGCAAACTCAGCGATGGTCGTCTTGCCTGTTGATAAAGGAAGGGTTAATAATAGTCAAATTTATATCATATTCCCTCCGTGCAAGGTCTATTGATCTATTCACAGCATTGCAATTTAACACATAAGTCAGTACTTCCACTGTTATAACTGTTAAGGGTAAGGTAACGCCACCAATGTTAAAAAAAAAACCCTCTCACAAAAATTCTGAAAAAAATTTAAAATGTTCTCCTCTACACCCCCTATCAGTAGCTAAAATATCAGGTATACAAATACGATCTAGTTTTTGAGTTATGAATTTTTAAAGTTGACCAATTTAACATGGGAGTTTCATTTCTCCATGTTAAAGTAGTCTACTTTAAATATTTATAACTCAAAAACTAGATCGTATTTGTATACCTGATATTTTAGGAACTGATAGGGGGTATAGAGGAGAACATTTTAAATTTTTTTCAGAATTTTTGTGAGAGGGATTTTTTTTAACATTGGTGGCGTTACCTTACCCTTAAACACTTAAATACAAAGTTTCATAATTAAATTATAAACAGTACAGCCACAATCTTTACGCTTTCAGTTACTTCATACAAATCTTACTTTAAGCCTCAATGATAAATGTGACATGTGTGCAATTTATTAGTCATATTTTTTATTAGACAAACTGATATTAATTAGTTAGTAATGGATAAATTGTTACTGCATATTCGGATAAAGGACCTCATTATTACTAATTTTTTGCCAATTTTTTTTACCCCTCAAAATCAAGGGGAAAGAAACAGTGACGTAAATATTTACGTAACACTAAAACACAGGGAACAGCGTTGCATGACTGTGACATAACAGTATCTTTCTCCTCAATTTTGAAGTTGTTTGAGGGTTGAAAAATATCTATAACAATATTTGTGATTGAGGTCCTTTAACCAAACTTGCAATACAGTAATTTTATTTAGGTTGACCATAATACTTTTTATACTTCTACCTTCTACATGTTAAACGTGTCACATTAAAATAATACTACATTGTTTTTAACTACACCTCTCGGCTAATTCATTGCCAAAATACATCATGTCATATCTTACAGTAACCTCAACAGAAGTCTATTGTGAGGTTTCGATTCTAATGGATAGAATGAAAGAATTTTGAAAGAAACAAAAATCTCACCTGATCCAGTGGGAGCTCCAATGAAGACATTATCATCACTGTTATAAACAGCATTGAAGACTTGAGTCTGAATTGGGTTGAACTGAGGGAACCTGTCGTTATATAATGCTTCCAGAGTTGCATTACGCAGCGCCGTCACAGGCAGAGGCTGAAGGTCAAGCAGTTCGGTGGGGGGAGGATTCTTCTCAGGTAAGATGAGATGTCTGAACGAGACAGGAAGTTGAGTCTCCGCTCCAATCCAACGATCAGAAACGACTCGAAGGAAGTACTGAGGAGGGAGAGGTTCAAACACGGGGACGAAGAATTTCACAAGGTGTTCGTCCTGAGCGAATTTCGCCTTCAGAAGGAAGTATTCGTTATGAAGGATGACTTCAGAATCTACGTCTTCTACTAAGATCCAGAATGCCTCAGATGCTCCGTGAAGTTTCTCGTCCCATTGGAAATCTGGAGTGATGGTCAACTCAACTCGTAGTGTGGACCTGTGGAGAGTTAGATCAGGTAAATATTCATGTGCTTGTAAATTTATAGAAAAATTATTCCAGATCAATACGATATGATTGTAACAAAACCATTACTTATAATGCCTGTCTGATGAAACATTTTTTATTGTTAAACTTGGGGCCATGTAGTACCAGATATTGCAACCAGAGCACAGAACATAATGGCATTGTTGGCGCTAGTACTTACTTCTTAAAGCCTCAATATTTTTAATTTAACAATAATTTAGGTAACATGTAAATAAACAACTATTTATCCCACGTTATTTTCTTCATCAGAAAAACATTATTCAACAATACTTTGTTTACAATCAATGAGCAGAAGATTTTTTTCAAGTATAAATGCTAAGTTAGGCAAGTTAGAGATGCATTTTAAGTTACTACTTTTTTATTGTCGATAATAAGAGACTGAATTGGCTAAGCACTTTGGCACTTATTTTGATACTAGTACCTAATATAATTTTAGTGCCAAATTTCGTGTATTTAATTTTAATTTTTGACACAAAAATTTACGTTAATTGAGAACTATTAAGTATTTTTAAAAAGTCTGCGTATATATTATTTTATGAAAAGAATGATGCAATTCAATTAAAAAAATCTATGATATAACCATACCTTGTGATAGGCTGAATGTGTGTTGCGAGCTCCAACTTCGGGAACTGATGAACGTATTTGTGAATCATCTTTCCGAGTTTGGGCACCCTAATGAGTTCTCCGATCTCGTTAGGTCCAAGATCGTAAAGTCTTTCCCAGGGGAAGTTCTTCTTCTCTATCTTCTTGACGATCTCCTCGGGCATCTTGCGGAACTGTCGCAGTGGAGACATCGACTGCCACATGCGACGATCGACCATCTTGCAGAGGGCCAGCGCCTTGTCGGCCAGTTGGGCCCAGCCTCGGAACAAAACTGTAACATCCGAGGTTGAATTTTAGAAAAAAAAATGTGGATGAAGTGTTGGTTTGAGTTTTTTAAACAGACATTCTATATTAGATATAGATATGTATAGGTATTCTTTTTCATCAGATACTATGTATTTTTGTGTATTATAGAGGCCTAAAATTACAAATTAGACAGTCACCAAATGTTGCTAGAGTTTATAATCAACATTCACATTATTTTTATTTGCGAGCAAAATTGTGCTGTAAAGAAAGTCCTTGCTGACGTTGGCAAGGACTAAATTTCTTATTTTGCATCTCAACCTTCGTATGCCTGTGCCGCGCGTTGAGAAACATGATGTGAATGTTTATTATATACTCTAACAATACTTGGTGACTGTATAATGGACAACTTACACATGTATGAAAATTTTTTATTGTAGAAATGAATAGAGGGCACCAAATTAGGCTACTCTGAATTTTTTCAGATTTTTTTTAGTCCCGGAACTTTTTTATAATAATTACCGGTATTGAAAGTTCTGTAAGTTAAGTTGGCACCCCTGAATCCTTAATGATAAAACCAAGACGCTTATTCACGCCTCCAGAGGGCGTGGCTGCACTTTCAATAATTATTTAAAAATAGTTCTGGGTTTCAAAAAAATCTAAAAAAAAAATCAGAATACTGTAGCATAATATGGTACCCTCTATTCATTTCTGCAATAAAAAAAATTTCAAGTAGGTTGTCCATTTGTAATTTATCCTTACACCAGCTGTATGTCAAGATGACTCACCGATCTCGAAGATGGCCCTCATCAGCCTGGCCGCAGACTGAGTGACGTACACCATGTCGGACATGAGGGCGAACCCCTCCAGCTTGAGCTGCGAGATGTACGCCTGCAGCAGCACGTTGACCTTGGCACTGGGCTCCTCGATTCCCTCCTTGATGGGAATTGGCACTCTCTCCATCAGCTTCTGCAGCTCCAGCTTCTCCTCATCACGTACAGTGATGTTCCGGAACTCTCCGGACAGAGAAAACACCCTGGGGAAGGTAAGACATCAGCTTGCAGACTTGTAATGTTGTGTTTATTATTGTTCTTTTTTAAAAAAAACAACAGTTTAGAGTAAAAACTTGTTATTACATAAAGCCAAGGAAATTAGGTTTATCTTATATCAAGTTTTTCCTATACATGCAATGTTTTTTTTTTTTTTTTTTTTTTTTTATGGGAACGCAACCTCCTTTAATCAAAATCGAATTTTACCTAACAATAAGTTGCGTAATAACGAGTTTTTACTGTATATATAAATATACTGTATTTGTAACAAAACCTCTTGATGCTCAGGACATTTTGAGGTGATGGCTCGTGTCCTTAAATACATAAAGACTTTATTCATATAAAAATCCTCTTGATGCTTAGGTCTCTACTAACCTGAAAAGTTCGATCTCACTAAGTGTAGGTTTCAGCAGTTGATTGTAGGTCGCGATGGTCTCGTGAGTGCAGTAAAAGTGGCTGGCGATACGTCCAATCTCAGTCACCTGCAAGTGCCCAGTCTTACGGTCGTATTTGGTAAGTCCAGAACGGTCCAGCAGTGCCGCAGCGGTGTGAACCAGATCGGCACGACGTTGCTCCAACAAGGGGTCTTCTTTCATCTGATCATGAGATATCCCGTACAACGTGGGTTGACGAAGCATTCTGGGGAGAGAGCAGGACGGTTATTTACTGACTTTACTGTAAATGAATTATTATTATAGGGTCTATTAATGACCACAATTTAATATTCAATGATTTTCGTAACATATTTCACTTTAATGCTTGTTTTCCAGTACTGAATATAAACCAAATTGTTGGATGATGGAAATAAAACTTTCATTGAAAAAATTAAAAGACTTGCTAACTAAATGTTATCCTCAGCAAAGAGAACAATATTATTTTAATAAGAAGAAACAAACAGAAGAAAGAAAACAAGAGACCTTGCAGAAAAAATTAGAGCTAATCGCAATGCAGATAATAATAAAATCTCAAAGAAGTGTACATAAATAGAGAAATTTAACATTTATGGATGAAAAACAGAAATGGAGCTGTTAAGAGGGCGCTTTCGTTGAGTTTTGAAGTTCAACAAATACTTTTTTTCCAGACAGCTTTTTGAGGGAACTGTTAGAACGAGCAAGTTAAAAATTTCACCTAGTAGAAAAAAAAATGTTGCTCCAGTTCCTAAAATGTTTAATGATCTATTACCAATTGAATCAATATGGTTTATCGGCACTCCAAGTTGACGAATAAGGGACTTTTGGCTATTTTTTAAAAAATAAACTAAAAATCGTATAAGGAAACATATCATTTTAGTAAGTAGAAAAGTTTGATGCCTTTTCTATAAAAATTATAAGAAGATTTAAAACTGATTAATTCTACCAAATAAATGGGCTGGAATATGCAAAATTGTCATATTTTCATGCAAGAAATTTCTTGGATTTGCTGCGACTTGAGTTTGTCGGCGAGGACAAACGGAGGAGGCGGAGTCGACTCAAGTCTCCCGCACTCGCCCTCCAGCCGTGATTTATTGCTCAACAGCCACCCTTGAGCAGCAGGAAAAAAAAAAGCAGATTTCCTTTTCGTCAAACTACACGTATATAAGATCTTGAGAAACAGATTGTTTATTTACTGATTTCTTTACAGGCGATAATAATTATATAAGTAGTTGACGATTATAGAGATTTGTCATAAATAACCCATTATTATAAACTTTAATTATTTGAGTAATATAATATTATTATAATAAGATGAAATAAAATCTGAATGATAAATAATATTAGATTACGGTACATTAAATTTAATATCATGAATCATAATATAATATTATATATATATATATATATATATATAATATATATATATATATATATATATATATATATATATATATATATATATATTATATCATATTATAAGTAAAATCAAAAAAATTATTTTTTTGTATAGTGGGTGCAAAACATCGCCTCCTTGTGTGGTATCGCTAACTGTAAAACACCATACTGTTTAAAAAAAAAAAAACTTGCGGGACTGTATTAATGAAATGTTATTTTTTACAGCATGAGCATATATTTTATAAATTCTAATGGCAAAAAGTTACTTTTTTTCAAAAATAATAATCAATCGGTTTAACTCTAATGGCGGGGTGCAGGAAAAAAAGAGAATGAAACGAGCGATATATAAAATTTCATTATACATAGTATATACTAATTTTTTTTATCCATTGTTGATTTTAGTTGAAATAGTCTGTACGTAATGTAAATATATTATCAGAGTGTACAGTTAATCATGCGACATTTATTAATCTTATATTATAATTATATTATAGTCTCTCAATTTACAGAGAATATTCAAAAAATTAAACACTTGCATGTCCTTCAAAGTGGCATTTTTTTTATCGTAACATATATCATGTAACATATTGCGTTTATGTGTGTTTCTCAAGCCTTTAAAAATCATTTTGGTCCATTGATAAAAAAAAAAGAAGAGGTATTCGTCCTGACTGAGTCAGGTTTTCCACGGTTCCCTCAGTCTCACTTCAGCGAATGCTGGGACGCGTAACAGGCCGTGGCCACCATCCGTTTGCTACCTTATCCCTATACCCATTACCCCGCCGCGAGCTGTAAGCTCTTATAGTGGTGTATCCTTGTGTGTGTGTATATATATATAATATATATATATATATATATATATATACACATAAGGTTGAGACTAAAAAGTTGCCAAAATATTATTATTATTATTATATTTTTCAAAATTATAATCTGGCTACATTTAAAAATCAATTTTGACATATTAGTTACATTTCTATTTTTATCATTATTTGATATCTTTATTGGTGTATTATAGTTCATATAGTACATAACCGCATAATATATATAATTAATGTATAAAATATACATAAATATAAATACACGTATGCATATATTTATTTTATACTCGTCACACAATTTGCTTGCAATCTAACTAAAACTACATTGCTGAAGGGAATGAGAAGGTCCTCAATTGTGTCAATTAATTTTTTTATTTTTAATTTGGGCAAAAAATGTCGCAGAGAGAAAAAAAAAAGACGTCTGTAGGCTAATTTTTTCTCCTGCAACTGATTATTGTAATTTCGTTTTAATCAAATGATTTTTTTTTAAAAAAATGTATAAATTTCACAGGATTCATGTTTGTGGTTTTCCCGCACATGTGTGCAGCTATGCTCCGAGCGCGCGACAAACGTCAAGTTAGCAGAGGAGCAAGCCACCCCAGCTTGCTTCTAGTCGCCGTGGCCCACCCCTCAGTGAGAAAACTCTCCCCTCCAGTTTTGGTCTAGGATCGAACGAAAGCGCCCTCTTAAGAAAAAAAACACTTCTTTGAATTTTTAGAAATTTCAAATATTGATGCACTTTTTGTCTATCCAAGATAAAAGGAGTTAGATTTTATTTTATATTTGTTAAGACTTTACAGCTCTGTATAAGACAAAACATAAATGGACAACTTGCATGAATTTTTTTTATTGCAGAAATGAATAGAGGGTACCAAATTAAAGGCCTTCTGAACCTTTTCACAGTATTAAGTACACAGTTAGCTTTGCTTCAGTGTGATTCGGCTGCATAATTTTTTTTTTGTTTCAGTAGCACAAATATCAGAGATAATAGCCGATGAAGAAGCATCTGTGACGTCACTCACGCTCATTCAGCGGCGACAATATAGGGAAATCCCTGCAAAAGATAGGTCCACTCCCGCTGCAACCACGGCCACAATTTTACTTCTGGAATTTTGAAACTTTACCAGGGCAGTCTTGATAGTATTTGTCAAATAGACTCAAAGAATTTTTTTGGTGGCATTTGTACAGACTGAGTTATTGCGGTAGCAAGATAAGCCAAAAATTTAACATTGTTTTCCTATACAACATTTTTGCTCCTCTTTCTACCGCAATAACTCGGTTTGTATGAATGTCATCAAAAAAATATTTCAGGCTATTTGAAAAATACTATCAAGACTGTCCTGGTAAAGTTTCAAAATTACAGAAGTCAAATTGTGGCCGTGGTTGCAGGGGGGAGCTTTTGCAGGGATTTCCCTATATTGTCGCCGCTGAATGAACGTGAGTGACGTCACAGGTTCCTTTTCATCGGCTATTATCTCTGATATTTGTGCTGCTGAAACAAAAAATTTTATGCAGCCGAATCACACTGAAGCAAAGCTTACCGTGTGCTTAACATTGTGCAAAGGTTCATAAGGCCTTTAAGGTTGGTTTGGTTGGTTGGTATTTTGGGGCAACTGACACATTTTGGTCATGTATGCCCCCTGGTACCAAATTAGGTACCAAATTAAGCTACTCTGAATTTTTTCACATTTTTTTGAGACCCGGAACTATTTTTAAACATTTATTGAAAGTTCTGCAAGTTAGTTGGCACCCCTGAATCCTTAATAAAAAGGATAGGGCTTAGACGCCTATTGATGTCTCCAGGAGGCGTGGCCGCACTTTCAATAATAATTTAAAATTAGTTCTGGGATTAAAAAAAAATCTAACAAAATTCAGAGTAGCGTCATTCATGCAATAAAAAAATTCATGCAGCTTGTCCATTGCAATTACAACTTTGTATCTTATTCTTCTATTTTAACTTCTGAGGGCGTAATATAAAAATATTATCAGAGCCACCACTGAGGGCAAGTATTTACCTGATGTAGAGGTAGGTGTACCCCAGCCAGGTGACTGCATCCTTGACGTTCTGAACGGTCCCCAGCACCACCTCTGCGTTGAGCATGTCTGGCAGCTTGGTGATCATTTGACTCTCAATGGGCAGCTGTTGGTTCAGCAGCGAGAGGTAGTATTGCAGCTCAGAGTGGTTCGTGATCAGAATTCCCTCACCCTTGGTGTCGTACTGTGGACGTCCAGCGCGTCCCAGCATCTGTGGAGAATAATGAGGGTAAATAACGAGACACTGTGAAGGAGTATCAACCTCAAAAAATTTTATTGCAGAAATGGATAGAGGGTGCAAAGTTATGCTACTATGTTTTTTTTTTCAAATTTTATAGAGCCCAGGAAGTATTGCTAAAAAGTTTTGCCGAGGTCGGGTTTGAACCCATGCCCCTTTTAAGTCCTATCCTTTTATTAGGAGAGGCATCTAGAGACGTCATTTTCTCTGTACTTTCAATAGTTTTTTAAATATAGTTTACGGACCATAAAAAATCTTAAAAAAAAGCAGAGTAGCATAACTTTGCATCCTCTATCCATTTCTGCAATAAAAAAATTTAAGGTAGATACTCCATTTTATGTACTTAGAAATAAGGTTGATAAGGTACAGAAAGTGTACACAAAACGTTACAAATAGAAAAATTATTTTTAAAAATTTATTAACAATATCGTAACCAAAAACTTGAAATAATAATAAAAAAAATACAGAGTTAGACAAAAAAACTTACCTGCAGCACGTCAAGGGCTCCCAGCTCCACCCAGCGACCTTTCTCAGGGTTGTACACCTGAGTTCCCTTGATGATGACTGTGTGGGCTGGCAGGTTGACTCCCCAAGCCAGAGTTGCCGTGGAAACCAGAACCTGAAAACATAACAAACAAGTTGAGAGAGTTATCAGTGAGGAGTGTTATAATATTTGTCAATTTAGAACAGACCAGTTAAGCAATTTAGTACTGATGTTTAAGGTACAGTAGTATAAAGGTTTGATTTTGAAGTACCAAAAAAAAAAAAAAAAAAAAAAAAGGTACTGTAATACTAAAACTATATATTTACTTTTAGAATAATATTGATTTTAAAGCAACAAATCATTTTAACAAAGCCATTATTGCTAGCTATCTAGTTTTTTTTTCCCCCTATAATATAGTCCTTGAACTTCAAAATAGATTATCCAAAGCTCTTTAATTTAATCCAGGATCCATGCAACCTGCATGATTTTTTTTAATGCATAGATAGAGAACTCAAGTTGTATTTTTTTTTTTTTTTTTTTTTTTAAACTCTTAAAATTATGTTGCAAAATGCTGTAAAGTCATAATCATGCAATATTTAACACACAAGCCAAGCATGGAGAAAGTTGTTGTATGACTATGACATCACAGCGTCTTTACCCTCAGTTTTGAGGGTGTTAAAGACCAATGAAAAAATTGTCAATACATAATTCAAGGTCTAAAAAATCGTCTGAAACTGCAGATTCCATACAGCAGATTACAAAATTTATAATACATAAACGTTATTAGTTCAACACTGTTTCAAGTCCACTTCTCGCTTCAAGGTGTTACTTTAAAAACACAACAATCGATATAGAGTCTTCAAGTCTTCCCCGGCAAGAAAATTTTCTCTACAAGCCATCATGTTTAAAAATTAAAAATTTTCTCCATAACTAAAACAATCAATTTGAAACCATCTCCTACCTCCCTATTTAGGAATCTTTTGATAATGTATTAAGAGGTTATTTTCCCCTGAAAAAATTCTTTAATGCCAAAACAAATTAATTTTCGATTTTTTTTTTTTTTTTTTTTTTTTAACATAGGTTTGGATAGGACGGTGGCAACACATCAAAATCAGCTGACTTGAAGTCTCTATAGTTACATTTTTAGGAGGAGGATCCTCAGTGTCTCACCTGGATGTGCCTGTCTGCAAAGAGGTCCTCGACCAAGGTTCTGTCCACCCTGGTCATTCCTGCGTGATGGATGGCAAAGCCGTACGGCAGCAAGTCCTTCAGTTCCGGGTTCTTGACTTGCTCAGCCTCCGTCCTGAGGACCTCCATGCTGGCCGAGCCTTCACGAAGGAACAGACCGAGGGTGTCTTTCTCCAGGCAGTTGTCTCGCAGTGTGCGTGCAGTCTTGCCTGGTAAATGTTAACTTTCATCAGTACATCATTTGAATGGTGATTGATGGACCATCCTGACTCAAGTTTTCTCCGTTAAATTAAGGATTATTGTCACTAGTCTTAGTAGATTATGAATTACTCTGAAAATTATAGTGAACCTTCCTTATATTACATACATACATAACATGACGCCATATCCCTTTAAGGGGTAAGCCAGCAGCATTTTTACCTTGGTCGTTTTATATTATAACATAAATATTCAGCCAAGAATATGGAGTAATAGTCAGTCTAGTTTTTTAGATATACAGGGTATAAATAGTGAGAATATCATTGGGAATCTGGCAGCCATTAGTCAAATCAGCATCTTTTTCAAAAAAAAAATTAATATCTCAAAAACTGGGCAGAATAATTACTTTTTTTACTTCAGAAACTGAACAGTAATTTTGTTCTGTATTTTCTGATCTAAATTTCATATTTCTTACCATAAAAAAATAATTACCATAGTGACAATAATCCTTAAAAAGAGCTGCACTAAAAAAATAAAAAAACTCCCTTTTCTTTTACCCTGCCAGTCCTCAATAGTTATGTACACATAAAAGTAGACTATATCACTAAAGTTTAACGCCAAAATGTGGGCATAAGAAAAGAAGACTAAAGTTTGTTAACGTTTAACAAAACTTAAACCCTCTTGAGAGTTGATACAAAGATACATACCAACCATGATGAACAGTTTCATTTCATTGGTCTTTGAAGGAGAGGAATGAATTTGACTTTTATATTTTTGATAATATTGTTGATGCAGTGAAACATAATTCTGTTTCAAGAAACACCACCTTCCCCAACGTTATCTCACCTGTTTCCTTGCGAGAGTGTACGAAGATGAGCACCTGGTTCTTGCCCGCATGGTCCATCACCTTCTCGTAAACAATGTCGTTCATCACCTGATACCGTTTGAGAGCCTTTTTCTCTGTGATCCCGATGTACTGCTGCTCCAGCGGCACGGGACGGAAACTGTTGTCAAAGTAGAACAGACCCTGCGAAATGAACACAACAAAATAATCCATTAATTTATCTTTTTTAAAGAAGCGTTATCAGTTTTTTATTTAAATCAAGTTAGTATTCAATAAAAATACAAAAATACTAGATAACCTTACGAAAACTGCTGTTGTTTGCCAATGACAGAATCTTTCTCTCAACATTGTTCACAGTGCTCTCTGAGACTTTTAATATCTAGTCTCGTCACCATATACGCCCAATAACTTTCTAAGTTGGATGTGTATGTTATATACAACATTCCATGGTGCAAAGCCCACCTCAACCGAGTTAAGGCTTAACCTGAGAAATTTGGACGAAAAATTCGCTACAACAGATTTTCTTCAAATTAATTTGGTGGACTCACAACAATCGTCAAATTAGCTCTGAATTTTTTCGGAATTTTTTAACCGTTGGTTTAATTATAATTAATTTATTTAAATGAGAATTTTGTATCCTTCCAATGTTAAATTTGTTAATTAGCATTGCAAAAAAACTATACAACAGATTCTTTTACTTTTTTTTTTTTACTAAAGCCTAATTTTTTAGACTATTTTTCTGAATTGTTTTCATATATTTTGAACCGTGGCGATGATCGTTTCCTATATGTGATGAGAAATGTGGCAACGTTCTCAAGGACTGTTGTCACCACCCCCTCCTAAAAATTTAAGCTCATTCCAATGCAAACAGTGTTGCCACTATAGCCACGCCTCTTGACCTTGACAGACAAATTCTCAGGTTATACCTTAAGACAACAGTAAGCTGCCTTCCTCCTATCAATTATGTCACCTAGTAGTCAGTTACACCCATCCCAAGTCATAAAAAGTCTGCAGTGTTCGGGATTTGCACCCGGGACCTCTTGGACAAGAGACAGACACATCGTAGAGTCTGATAATGCTTGACACTCACCGACTCTGGCTTGATTCTGAGGAAGGTGGCGACGTCCTGGTAGTTTGGCAGGGTGGCACTGAGACCGACCAGACGAACCTCCTCCTGGGTGGACTCGACGTTGCGGATGGTTCGAGCCACCAGGGCCTCGAGCACCGGACCTCTCTCATCGTGAAGCAAGTGGATCTCGTCCTGCAAAGACATTATTGATGATCACTATCACCCTGTCAGGTGGCTTCAACCATTCTGCCTTATTATTACTACTATGGATAGAGTCTGGAAACTTCTGTGCATGGAACATAAGTATAATCAATAATAAACGATTATTTCTGATTGTGTATTTGTGAACAGATCTATTGTAAAGGCAAGTTTAATTTATTTCTAAAGACAAGCTGGATGGTTTGTTATGTAAAGGTCTTCTAATTTTGAGCAAAGAATTTAATTTTCTTGCTTTCATTATGAAACAGGAGAATTTAAATTTCATTTTTATTTATTTATATATATTTTTTTTATTTTTTTTTTTTAAAATTTTAATCAAACCCATCAATTTTATTAAATTTAAGGAAAATAAACCATTTCGGTTGTGATATATATTTTAAAGGAAAGGATAGGAATAACCAGCAAGGCCTTACCAATCGAGAAGTCACAGAAGGAGAAATTCTTGCGGTTACAGGTTCACTCGAAAAATAGTTAAATATCTACATTTTGAGTGAACCTGTAACCGCAAGATTTTCTCCTTTTGTGACTTCTCGATCGGTAAGACCTTGCTGGTTATTCCTATCCTTTCCTTTAAAATTTATATATTTTTTTTACATAGGTTTAGACAGGATGGTGGGAACATTGCAAATTCATATGACATGAAGCCTTGATGGAAGTGGCAATGAAATCTTTTATGATGACAACTTGTATTGAAAATAAAAACCACCTCAATGTTACACAAGTAAAGAAGGTTTACTGGTACTCTGCACTGCCCACTCAACCAACACCTGTATACTATAATATCAATCTGTGTGGCGCAGTGCGCTTGACCGGGTCTCGTCAGATCACCTTAGTCAAGCAACGCCACCCGTGGTTAGTAGTTGGATGGGTGACCATTTTCAACAAAAACCACGTTTTTCAGGGGTAAAACGTTGCGCTTTTCCACTATGTGGTTCCCCTGGCTTTGGACCATTGCACTTCCGGTTCATTGACAAAAGCTGTAGCGTCCATCCTGGCTGAGGTTTCCACGTTTCCCTCAGCTGCAGGCAAATGCCGGGATGGATTTGCAAGGCCGTGGCTGCCCCCGTTCCAGAAGAGCCCGCGAAACGCTCAAGTTAGGGTTTCGGAAGGTTCGGGGTTTCAAAGTAGTATGTAATTAGTAAATAAAAGTACCCAATAGGGTTTGATTTAAAAATAAAAAAAATAATAATAGTATCAATCTCAATTGTTTTTGAAATAGTAGTCCTAGATTTCCAATATCTCATTGAGTTATATGCAACTTTAACCTCGAAATTTTCATGGAAGGAGTGGTTCTAAAATTTTGAAACTCACACATGGCAAGATAAGAGGTTTGGAAATTATGCCCAAGATATGAAATTATCAAGACAAATATACTGTAATTCAATTGAATTTAATTTGAATTTTACAATGATCTAACACAGCGGTTTTCAAACTATGGGACGCGTTCCAAATTTGGGACAGTGAGATTTTTCGTCTGGGACTGCATGAAAATCGGGTAATGGCGACCAAGGCTATATGGTTAATAAGGTAGGGAAATAGGAAAGCAGCGGGGAAGAAAAAATGGGGCATCATCTTTGAATTGAATATTATCTGGGACTAGAGTCAAAAAGTTTGAAAACCGCTTATTTAACAAATGGGATGGACTATTATTTTTCTTCAAGCGCTTCGCAGTGTGCAGGCCTTGAAAGAGGGGGCAGTGTACTGTTTCAAAAAGCCCCTAATTGTACTCACAATGATGACGAGCCTGACGAGCTGGGTGAAAGTCTTCTCTCCCCCCTTGCGTGTGATGATGTCCCACTTCTCTGGCGTGCACACGATGATCTGGGTCGCGGCCACCTGCTCTCTCGTCAGCTGGTGATCTCCCGTCAGTTCAGACACAGTCATGTTGTACGAGGCAAGACGCTGGGGAAGACAAGGAATTGTGAATACAGTAAATGTCATGTTATGGTTTTTAACCTTTCATTAGACAAGTCTATTCTCAAACAAAACTATTGACTGAGAAATGACATTAAAAACAGTAAAAATAACAGATATGAGATTAAGATGACTAGGAATCAGATGAAGATTTTTTTTTTTTTTTTTTTTTTATCACAACATTGCATGCATTTGTGAATAAGAGTTTCATTTACAGTGGATGGGGTAGTTCACTACTCTTCTTCTATGTTAAAGTATATGGTAATGATTATATATTTCTTCCTCTCTCTTAATTCCTCTTAGTCTTAAGGTAGAGATAACGCCGAACAGCTGATCGACGTAATGCCCTTTGATTAACATGTAAACCTTAGCAAATTGACATTTTTTTTGAGAGGCAGATATTAGTGCCTAAAAGCCATAGAAAAAATTTCAAAACGATTTAACGAGCCGATTTTTTATAATTAATTTTTTTAATTTTCAGCATAGGGCTTTCCCATGGAGAGCCAAACTAAAAAATTAATTTAAAAAAATCGGCTCGTTATATGTTTTTGAAACTTTTGCTATAGCTTTTAGGCACTAATATCTGCCTCTCAAAAAAATTTCAGAATTTTTGTCAATTTGCTAAGGTTTACATGTTAATCAAAGGGGATTACGTCGAACAGCTGTTCGGTGTTATCTCTACCTTAAGAAGTATTTATTTATTTATTATTTATTTTTTAATTTAAAACTTTGAAAAGTATTTTCTAAGCATGTAGATGAGTACAATATCATTATTATTTTAATTAACGACTCGTTATCGTTGACTCACCTTGCTGAAGTTTCCAACCATCTCCTGTACAAGGGACCTCATGGGAGCCACGTAGATGATCTTGAAGTCGTCAGCGTTGATGGTTCCGTCAGGGTTGATGTGCTTGCCGATCTCTCGCATCATGCACAGCAGAGCCACGTTGGTCTTACCGGCTCCCTGTCATGGAGAATATTATATTAGATGATTGGTAGTTGACAAGGTTCTAGTTTTCCTAAAATATTTTAATCTAAATAGCCAAGTCTTAAGGGGAAATTTAGGACTTGGAATCACAATTTTTGTACTCAAATTCTTCTTCTCATTCTTAATTTATAAGTACAGTATTATTTTAAGCAATGGATCATAAATAAGAAATTTGCAAAAACAATGCATTAAATAATATTTTGAAGGAAGCAAGATACCAAATAATATTGATTTCATTCATAATTAAATCAAGCCAAAATAGGACCTGTAAATTATCTACTTGAGTCATTAAAAATATTAAAAAAAAATATTAATTAAAATTTCTTAATTTACTAAAGAAATAAGAACATTACAGTACAGCTTTTTTTTTTTTTCTTTTTAAAAATTGTTTTTTTTATTTTAAAAAAATGTCTTGCAATGGGCGATTTGACAGAGAAAAATATTAAAACTTTTCATTTTTGTTTAAGATCAGGTCTATGAGGAAATACTCCCATAAGCTAAATGAATTGTTAATGCAGACTATAATATGCTCCAATTTATGATTATACACGATTCAGGACCCATCAAGGACACTCACGGTTGGTGCACACAACAGCAGGTTCTCATCACTCTCAAGGGCCGTCTTGTGGAGTCTGCTCTGGATTCTGTTGAGGGTCTTGAAGTCCTCGAAGGCCGGCTGGACGTACTTGGGCAGCTTGTCCACCGAGACCAGCGTCTCTGTTGTCTGGTACGGCTTCGGTTTGAGGGCCGGCACGTGGACCTCCTCGTAACCTGGGCAACAGTCATTGGTCAGGATTTGTTTACAAAACATTAAGATGAATCTTCTGCAAATATTAGAATACAGACTTCAAGTGTTCCCCGGCGGGATAATTTTCTTCATAAGCCACCATGTTAAAAAAATTGAATTTTTACTATTAAAGCGATTAATTTGAAACCATCTCCTAACCTCCATTTAGAGGTCTTCTGATAATTAATCAAAAGCCTATTTTCCTCTAAAAAAATCCTTTGTTGCCAAAAAAGCAAATTCGAGTTGTTGTTTTGTTTTTTTACATAGGGTTCGATAGGACGGTGGAAACACCACAAAATCAGCTGACTTGAAGCCTCCATAGTCCTCCTTGATTTAATAAAAGACTGCAGGGGACTTGAAACTTAGTAGTAATGGTGGCATACAAATAAACAACCTACATGTTGTTGTTTTTGTTTTGTTTTTTGTTTTTATTTCAGAAATAATCATTAGAAATCAGAAATCATTAGATTTTTAGAGGCCAAAAAATATTGCTAAAGAGGTATTCACAGTTCAGCCCACGCCTCTTTAAGTGTTACGTGTTATCCTTTTATTTAAGAAGGGAAGCCTATTGACGCCTGTCTCTGAACTTTCAATATATATATATTTTTTTTAAATAGTTCCCGGTCTCTAAAAATATGAACAAAAATCACTTGCATAATATGGCACCCTCTATTCATTTCTGCAAAAAAAAAAAAAATATAAATTAGGATGTCCATTGTGAAACTGATGTATCTTTAGGTAAAAAAAAAACTGAGACTTGTTAACTGTTGGTACGGCGCCTCACCTTTCCTCTGCTTGCGGAAGGAGCCATCAGGCAGCTGACACTTCTTGTTGGCCATGAAGTGGGAGCCCTGCACGAAGACCATGTCCTCAAGGTCGAGAACCTGACGAGCACCGGGCACCTGACCAGCCACCCCCTCCGCGGGACCAACCCCACCTTCACCGTCCTCTGCTGCCAGCTGACGTCTGTAACGATTATGCCGTGTTAGAGTAGAAAGGTTGTGTCTGTACAGCTTAATAATGTGGCAGTTTTAACAAATTTAGTCTCAAGAAAGAATAGCAACATTTGTACTTTCTACTTATAGCAGATCATGCTAAATGGTTGGAAGTTACTAAGGATAACTACGTATTTATGAAATAAAGTTTCTCATCTTTCTAGCAGCCTAGACAAAGTCTGTTGATTTCTGTAAAGCGACAAATCAGATTTTTAGACTTATTTTATTTTGTTTATTTTCTTCATTTACATTTTTTTTTTTTTTTTTTAATTTACACTTTACATAGCTTTTTAGTTTGTTAATTTTTTATACTCTATTTTCATTAGTTTTGTAAATACTTTTGTTTTTAAGTTCAGTAGCAAAAAATAAAATGTTTTGTTTCCTCTTTTTACTAACAAAGCTAAAATTAAAATGCTCATTGCTTTAATACTACAGTGCCGTACTATGGCACTAAAAAACATGCTACACTTGTGACGAGTGAATAAATTTGCAGTGAGAAAACTGGCTATGATATTTTTCTTATTATAAGTGCCTCACCTTGCAGCCCTGGCCTCTGCTCCCTCAGCCCCTCCCTCCCCCTCCTCCTCCTTGCCAGTGTCCAGCTGTCGTAATATCCGGGCCAGCGAAGGGTCGTCCCGCATCTTTGCCCGCAGAGTGTCTCTCTCACTGTCGCTCTGGGCAGCAGCGAGCAGCGTGCAGTACAGGACTGGAGACACAAGAAGGTGTTAGAATTGTTGAGTTAAACCATTAATGGTAATTTCAATAGAGGCATTTAAAATTTTCTTAGTAACTATTAAAGCTATTAGGTCTGTTCGTAAATACACAGTCAGAAAGAATTACTTATTATTGATGAACCTGTACAAGGAACATAAGGGGGGGCATAAATGACCAAAATGTGTCAATTACCCCAAAATAACAACCAACCAACCGGAACAAAAGGATCGTCAATAATAATCAATAGGTCTGTTCGTAAATGCACAATCAGAAAGAATTGATTATTTGTGATGAACCTTCTATGCATGTAACATAAGGTTCATCACAAATAATCAATCCTTTCATGCCTTGTACACTACGAACAGACCTATTTACAGTACAGTATTTCTGATTATGTATTTACCAACAGACATATTGATTTAAAAACAACTCTTACCCCCCCCCCTCCCTTCAACTGACAATGAATTAACAACTTATTTTCTACTGTACTAAAAAAATTGTTTAAAACCAAAAAAAATTTTTTTACATAGGTTCGGATAGGACAGTACAAAATCAGCTGACTTGATCTTCCCTGACTCACTCATTTGTCTGTGCTTCTTGAGGATCTTGATGAACTCGAAGCAGTCGTATCCCAACAACAACACCAGCTGATTCTCCGCCTCTCTGTCGTCAGCTGCGCTCCTCAGCACGGCCAACACCTCCGCCGCCTTGGCCTGCGACACCATCGCGTCGTCGTAGAACTTGGAGAGGCGACGCTGCAGCCAGTAGGCGTCAATGTCCAGCGCATGGAGGGCAGACTTCTTCTTCTTGGCTGCCTCCTCTGCCGTAGCCAACTGTGAAAGAAAGTCAAGTTTAGACTAGGTCTAGGGGGCATTCACTTCCTTCTAAATTATGAACTTGAGTTCTAAGCATGGTACTAAACATGGTCTAATGGAAGCAGTTCATTGCCTATTGAACTGGCTACTGAACTTTCTATAACAACCTTTTCTTAGAAGGAATGATCATAGAAGCTTTTGGTAATCAGTTCAATGGAACAAACTCATCATCAGAAGTCTTTTAAACTGGCTTCTGAACTCTCTATAACATCCTCTTTGTTCTTTTGTTACAAGAAATTGTCATAGAAACTTTTTGTACAATGGAACCAGCTTGTAGTCAGGAGTCTATTGAACTGGCTACTGAACCTTCTATGATGACTCTTTGTTATCTGTGCAAGGAATTGTCATAGAAGCTTCAGTAGCCAGTTCAATGGAACCAGCTCGTAGTCAGGAGTCTATTGAACTGGCTACTGAACCTTCTATGATGACTCTTTCTTTGTTATCTGTGCAAGGAATTGTCATAGAAGTTTCAGTAGCCAGTTCAATGGAACCAGCTCAACGTCACGAGTCTATTGAACTGGCTACTGAACCTTTTATGATGACTCTTTCTTTGTTATCCATGGAAGGAATTGTCATAGAAGGTTCAGTAGCCAGTCCAATGGTACCAGCTCATCGTCAGGAGTCTATTGAACTGGCTACTGAACCGTCTATGATGACTCTTTCTTTGTTATCCATGGAATTAATTGTCATAGAAGTTGTCATAGAAGCTTTCGGCAGCCATTTCAATGGAACCAGCTCTCTGTCAGGAGTATTTTAAAATTACACCTGAACTTTCTACAGGGAACTTACATGACCAACATGTGTCAATTGCCCCAAAATACAAACCAATCAATCAATGAACTTTCTACAGCAATTCTTTCTTTGTTAATCATCATAACAATTGTCATAGAAGCTATGAAAATCAGTTCAATAGAAACAGCTTAACATCAGGAGTCTTTTGAACTGGCTACTGAACCTTCTACTATGACTCCCTCCACTTAAAGTGACTCACATTCTCTGCGTGGATGGAGGTGTCTAGCCGCGCCTCCTCCCCCTCCTCCGGCTCGTCTGCATCCTCACACACCTCGCCGTGTTTGTCCTCACCGTCCTCCTCAGAACTCTCCTCAAAGTGACAGTTGATGCCGTACGTCTCGTCAATGTTCTCCTCTGAAACAACAAGTCAACGTCAGCAACAGAATATTAATTAACAGTTGAGGGTTAACACACCCTCTCAATGTTAAAAAAATTACCAAACATAAAAATTCTGAAACATATCTTAAAATGTTCTCTTCTATCATTATCTAAAATATCAGGTATAAATACATGTATTCAATCTAGTTTTTAAGTTATTAATTTTTAAAGTTATGATTGTGATTCTGTGATTGAAAAAGACCACATCATTAAATGTTGGTCGAA
Source organism: Siphlonurus alternatus (assembly GCA_949825025.1). Classification (NCBI taxonomy): domain Eukaryota; kingdom Metazoa; phylum Arthropoda; class Insecta; order Ephemeroptera; family Siphlonuridae; genus Siphlonurus; species Siphlonurus alternatus. The sequence goes on along the minus strand of OX463786.1, from coordinate 6,233,389 downwards.
ACGTCTCAATAATGTATTTGTTAATATTTGTGTCATCTGTGCCAACAAGATTCACCTTCTGTGGACATCTCATCGTGGTAAGGCTTGTTGGTTTATTCCTATCTCTTTCCTTAAATTAATATATCCAACCGCAATGGTTTCCTTTTCATTATAATAATGTTTTTAAAGTTGGCTAATGTAACATGGAGAAACTGAATTTTGGTCTCACCTGCTGCAGGGATGGCGTCCTCTGAGCTGAAGTCCGTGATCTTCTTGCCGAGGTTGGTCAGGAGGGCGAACCGTTCGTCTGCAATTCCTCCGAGCAACGCTTCCGCCTCCCTCTTCTTCTCCCTCTCCTTGAGCTTGTCGTTCTTCAAGACCACTAACACCTCGTCCGCTGCTCCACACAGGATGTCACGAGGCTACACAGTCACAAACAATTACACACATTTCTTAATAAAGTCAGCTGATTTTGTGGTGCTCCCACCGTTCTATCCAAACATATGTAAAAAACAAATTGAAATTGCCTTTTTGGCATCAAATAAATTTATAGAAGAAAATAAGTTCTTGATTCGTTATCAGAAGACCCTTAAATGGGGGGTAGGAAATGGTTTCAAATTCGTGGATTTAATAGCTACAGAGAAAAAAAAAATCAAATTTTCTAACATGGAGGCTTATGAAGAAAATTTTCCCGCCGGGGAACACTTCCTCCATATAGAACTTCAATTTATTTATCATGAATATTTTACAGTTTTTAACCCTTAAAAACGAGGTGAAAGATGCCAAGACTTCACGGTCTACCAATATTTGACTTTCAAGAATAGGGAAAGACGGAGATAATGTCAAAATGAGTATGTTTCCAGTCTAAATTTAGTGAAATTACTTTACTTTTGACAGAAGTTTGGTATAATGAGTAAAGGCATTAAGATCTAGATTGTCAAATAATTATGCATGCTGTATCAATAGCAAGTGACTAAGCAGGTGGACCAAAATTTTTAAGTTTATCACACAGATAAATAAAGTAGCATACACCACTTTTTGTTAAGTTAGTACTGAGTGGCCACAAGCCAAACTACTGTAATACAAATCTTAGTTTACGTGTAGATTCGACTGGGCATGACGATTGTCTTTTGCTTTATCCCATCTCCCATCTAGACATACGGCTAGAAATGTCTCGAAGGCGCCATAGAGTCTACAGGTATGATAATCTAAGATCTGTTAGACTGTACCTACTCAATATATAGGTACATAAGAAGCTTCTCTAGTCTATCTAGGTTGCTTTGCATAATGGCAATTGCAGGCTACCTACTTTTATAAATACTGTGCAAACAGTACCGATATGTACCGGTATACAAAAGAAAGCAATCTAATTTATTCTGATTAAAATCAAGAATGTCATGATAAAAGTTACAAACCTGATCTCCAATTGCTTCTTGAATAAAACTCAACAAAACTTCATAAGTTTGTCTTGTTTCTTGCGTTTTAGGTCGATATAAAATACCAGACATTTCGTCATCTCCGTCTGCTAAAACTGTCGCCCCCTTCATACGAGCAAAGTCGTAGCGAGCTTCATCTCGCTTCTGTCTCTTGGCTTTCCGTTCCTCCGCCTTGACAGGCTTGTTACGTTGGTAGCGGTCACCCATCCGGGTTCCGTCCAGCTTGCCCACGAGAGACATGACTTCTCCTGTTGCTTCATCGCGACTGCGGCGTTCGATAAGACGAACATCCGCTTGTAGCACAAGGTTGGAGTTCTGTAAAATATGTTGAATATTAATTATTACGTAAAACAGGGCCAGAGACACTTCAAAAAAATTTCAGATGAAAATATGAACAAAATAGTCACAAAGCGTAGCTACAAAAACATAAATAAAATATTAACTATAAAATACAGAAGGTTTAATGTATTCTTGCTGGTAAATTGTATTGAAAAATTAATTATTTTATGTTTTCTTACGAAAACAACATGGTCGTAAACATGAAGATGCGGCAAACGTACGAAATACGTTTAGCAAAAACTACTAGAAATAAATGTTTTACGGTTAAGTTTTTGTAATCAAACTATTGCCTGGATATTATGGTTTTATATTAATTAACTGGATTATGATAATATGTATGATTAAAGTCAATTTCTTACCGCTTTGTACTCATATTGAAGTTGGCGTGCCGCAGCATCTGCCATGGCTGCCGCTTTTGATGTTGCGAAATGCGTTCTTCTTCTTAATTTATTTCTATGACGTCACATTGGCGGGGAAAGTTTTGGAAAGTTTTGAAAAAAAAAAGCAATAAAATTTTAGCGATTTTAGTGACATTTATTGCTCATATATGATCATATTCATTGTTTTAAGGCTAAAAATTGATCAAAATATAAAATAATTATAAAATAAATGATAACTATATTCTTGTGAATAAAAGAATATAGATTACAGCAATACGGGTCTTTCACCATACGTCACAAAAATATGACGTCACGTGAATGTAGGCAAAAAGCACCTATTTAACATGGTAGTAGCATACCAAAAACTATTTATTTTCTGCGATATGACAATCATGGTACATTTGACAATTATGTTATTTGATAGATTGAGATGTCAAGTAAATGGAAAAAAATACAATATTTGCCAATGATATCTGTGAAAAATACAATAAATCATTAAATAAAATGTAAATCGACTCCAAATTTCACGTCAATAATGACCATTTTACGACACTTATGCACTCTGATATTGACCCTAAGATTCTTAAAAAAATTCAGCCAATCACCGGCCATTGCTTTCCCCGCGGACTTTTGAATACGAGGGGGAAACGGAACAACAAAAAGTAATGATAAAGAATCTAGGTAAAATAAAAAAAATGTATATGTTCAAGTTATGTACATTTATTTCTTACGTATATATTATTGTTAAAAAAAAATTAAAATATGTTAAATTAGGAGGAATAAATCAAGTGATTTCAGTTCCCTCTCAGCACCTACTGCTGAATGTAAACAACAACAAAGCCAAGCAAACGCTATATTCTCATCTACTCCTATTCATTAAGGAACGCAACCAGCAACACAATAACGCAATGAAAGTTGCATACATTTCAGGCGCTTGGGTCAGTAGATCGGAAATGTAAATGGTGCTGCCGCCCTATTTATACAGTATAGCTGCTCCCAGCTCCCAGTGCTCCCAGCACTGTACATGTATATATTTATTATACCATGCAGAACTGTAATGATGCCCAAACATGGTCAAATGTTAACCATATAGTGACGTATGCATGTCAACGCTGATGTCACATCATACGCGTATATATATAGGTTAAAGGTTGTAGGATTATTTTACTTATTTTTGTATTTTACAGTTTTGATGACGTTACATGAAACTTTGAAACATTAATAATGATTTTATGTCACCTTTATTTTCACATTTTATGTATATGAATGACATTTTTAATTAAATATAATATTAAATATATATTTAAATTGACCTAAAAGGAGAAAAGCTGGAACGTGTGAAAGAATTTGTATATTTGGGAAGATTGCTCCGAGAGGACGGAAGTGTAGATGGAGAGATTGATAGGAGAGTAAGTGCTGGCAGGAGGATTGTGGGTAGTATGGCAGGGTTGTGTCGCACTGAGCTGTTGTCTAATACGGCTAAGCTAGCTGTGTATATATTATAGCGTTTGCCTGGCTTAATTTGTTGTTATTTACATTCAGCAGTAGGTACTGAGAGGGAACTGGAATCACTTGATTTATTCTTCCTAATTTAACATATTTTTAATTTTTTTAACAATAATATATACGTAAGAAATTAATATACATAACTTGAACATATGCATTTTTTTTATTTTACCTGGTTTCTTTATGATAATTTTTTGTTGTGCCGTTTCCCCCTCGCATTCAAAAGTACGCGGGGAAAGCAATGGTCGGTGATTGGCTGATTTTTTTAAAGAATCTTAGGGTCAATATCAGTGCATAAGTGTCGTAAAATGGTCATTATTGACGTGAAATTTGGAGACGATTTACATTTTATTTAATGATTTTTTGTATTTTCCACAGATATCATTGGCAAATATTTTATTTTTTTCCATTTACTTGACATTTCAATCTATCAAATAAAATAATTGTCAAAGGTACCACAATTGTCATATCGCAGAAAATAAATAGTTTTTGGTATGCTACTACCATGTTAAATAGGTGCTTTTTGCCTACATTCACGTGACGTCATGTTTTTGTGACGTATGGTGAAAGACCCGTTGTCCTAATACCAACTTTGATGTATGGATCTGAAGTATGGGTGTGTCAAACAAAGCATAGAAGTAAGTTGAATGCTGTTGGTATGAATTTTTTAAGGAATATGTGTGGTAAAACTAGGATGGATAGAGTAAGAAACACATGGGTGATGAATGAGTGTGGAGTGAAAGAAAGCGTAATTGACAAGTATGAACGAAGTACACTACGTTGGTTTGGACATGTTGAGAGAATGGGTGATGAACGAATTGCAAAACAGGTGTTTAAAGGTAGTGTACAAGGCATGAAAGGATTAGGTAGACCTCAAAAGGTTTGGTTGGATGTGATTGCAGAATGTTTGAAGAACAGAAGTGTTAAAAGTACACAGTGTAATGGAGAGTGCAGAAGGCAAAAGAGTGTTATGAGTATTTCTGAAGCAAGTGGAGTATGCAAGAATCGAGTGCTTTGGAGGGCAATTTGTAGACGGCCGAGGTAATAATGCTGCTGGCTTACCCCGTAAAGGGATATGGCGTCATGTTATGTATGTATATATTTAAATATTTAAATTTTCATATCGATATTCATATATAATATGTGAAAATAAAAGTGACAAAAAAGCATTAGAAAAAAAAAATATAATATTAAAATGTTTTTATTAAGAGCTTTAGATTTGGCAAGATTTGCTTAAAATGTATGCAATATTGTATTTGTTTAACATGCTTTAATTATAATAATAATTAATAATAAAAACTTCGTGGCATCATAATAGGGTCATGCCATGTAAATAATATTTAACACGAAAGATATATGTGACAGTTTTTTAACACGATTTTGTGAGTAAGTCGAGGGTCAAAATAAAATATGAAAATATTCGAGATTGTCAATATTGAACCAAATTTGAAATAAAAAAAAAAAAAAAAAACATGAGGTTGTGTCATTTTAAAATAAAAGTCAAAAATTAATATTTTTCAAATATTTGTATTTTGATTTCATTGCATCAAAATATAATATCATCCGGACCTTTTACAAATAATTAAAATAGCAAATATAATATAATAACACCAATTTATTAATATTTAACTTGCTATGTTCAATACCATTATAAAATTAAAAATAAATTAATAATAATATAATGCTAATAACATAGCAAAATGATATAAATATTAAGTATGGATTATAACCTATTTCATTATAGGATTCCATTTTTTTATTATTATTATTTTTTTTAATTCAATACAAATTTACATAATTAGTTCAACCATTGTCTGCTTGAGGGCGCAGGTTCTGGTAACACCCTCGTTCTAGAGAGGCAGAGCTGCGGTGTACCTGAGGTTCAATGCCCTGTGTGACCTTGGGGGTCACAGGGTCATCAATCTTGATGAACGTGTCGTACGAGGAAGGAGGCATGTGTTGAGAGCCTTTGTGCCATGGGGTCAGCAGGGCTGTGCGCTGTGGAGGAGCAAATATTTATTATTATTATTAAAGGTGCGATATCGAGTGGGGCTTGTCGGGTCGAGAAAAGCGCACTTGCTTCAATCTCGTATGGCGGCCATGTTGGCGATAAAATCGCTTCCCGCAAGGCGAGGAAATCCCGAGCCTCTGATTGGCTGCGGCTCGCGATTAAAATTCCCCGCTCCATGGAAATGTACCTTAATACCGATTACAGCCACGGCAAATCCAGCACGTGGTTTTGGAAACGGGTGGGGGGGGGGAAGGGACCGTGTTTTATCTCATTAAATTTCGGATTTGGGTGATAACATTTTCAGTGTATTTTTTAGGACCTTTGGGATTTGGAGGGATCGCCCCTCTCCCCCGCGTGATACGTCACCAGGACCGAAAAAATATTTATATAAAAGAAACTTAAAACTAAAACTTTTCACAAAATATTTATAATGGACGAACAAAATTTATTAATTTACTGTATATTATAGAATTGAAAAGAGGTTATAGTAAATTATGCCATGATATATACTCTTTTTTTTTTTTTAAGATCTGATTCCGGGAAATATTTTTAAAATAAATATAAATATGAAATTGACATTCCCCGGTAAGAGTTTTTCAAACGTTTAATTTTTTTACGTAATATTGTCTGTTTTACGAATAAACACATTTTTTTTTTTTTATAGGTTAAGTGTCTATCCACTTTGAGTATAAGCAAGTTCCATAAAAGAATACAAAAAAATAACATGCAGACACAACATTATAGACACAAATGAGAGTCTTTAGTACTTTTTATTGCTTTTATGTGCGCGCACCATGTACGGATGCGTAAACAGGTTGAATATCATGCCCATATAGTTAATTCAGAGGCATAAATGCCCATGGAGTTTTAAAAAGGCGCCGGCATCAAGATTAAAAAGGTTACAATCGCACTGATATTTAACTTGTTTTTATTTTTTTTTTTTTTAATTAAGAGGAATTATTTTTGAATTTTTGTTATGCAAATATATGGATAATAGAGTACATAGATTTTTTTCTTCTTCATATTAAAGTTATGTCATAACTCTTTTTAATTAACTTTTGAAATATTTCTAAAAATGGGAAAAAAAAAAAAAAAAAAAAAAACGCCAGTATTACACGATATAAATTTTCAAATTATATATAAATATAATATTATATGGCATACAACTTTTCCTTACAAGAAAACTTCAACTACATTTGTTTTTATGTAGAAGAAGAAAATTCTCTTGTAAGGGAAAATTATTGTATGCCGTTTGTTTTTATGGAGAAAAATTAGACAAAATTTTATGCAAAATTGTACCGTGTAATTAATGCAGGCTTATGTATAAACATTAAAGAAAATAATTAGTGTATTTTTTTCTTAATCCACTACCAAGCTTGTATATTTTAAATTGTGCTGCATACTTCAAAAGAAATAGTCTGCAGAGTTATATTTGCATATATATATATATATATATATATATATATATATATATATATATATATATATATATATATATATATATATATATATATATATATATATATAATTTAATATATAATATATAATATACTAGTGGTAATTATACTCTTATATAATATAATACCATATAGAGGTAAAAAATATAGTTTTAGAGGTGCGCTTGACCGGGTCTCGTCAGATCACCGAAGTCAAGCAACGCCACGCGTTGGTTAGTAGTTGGATGAGTGACCATTTTCAACAAAAACCACGTTTCCCACCCAGGGGTAAAACGTTGCGCTTTTCCACTATGTGGTTCCCCTGGCTTTGGACCATTGCACTTCCGGTTCATTGACAAAAGCTGTAGCGTCCATCCTGGCTGAGGTTTCCACGTTTCCCTCAGCCGCAGGCAAATGCCGGGATGGATTTGCAAGGCCGTGGCCGCCCCCATTCCGGAAGAGCCAGCGAAACGCTCAAGTTAGGGTTTCGGAAGGTTCGGGGTTTCAAAGTAGTATATATGTAATTAGTAAATAGAAGTACCCAATATAGGGTTTGATTTAAAAAAAAATTAAAAATTCAAGTTTAAAAAATATATGCCTACTATTAGTCACTGCCTACTCCAGCATGATACGGTCTCAAAGAAGATAGTGGAAATTATACTTAAAAAATTAATGTATATTATTTATTATAACAAAGAAATCTGTAACTAAATGCAGAAATTTTGAGGGTGTTATAGAGGCCGGGTTTAAAAAAAATATGAAAAAAATTGATGATGTATCTCCTTTCCAAATATGAAATAAAAAAGGTGATATATGCGCAGTGCGCAGGCCCTATATTACCAGTATATAATATAGTTAGTTGAAAAATTATTTCTTCAACTAAGCCTATATATTATACATACGTCTACATCGAAACCTAATCTTATTACGTCTTATTACCTATAATAACATATTGGGGGGCATTCACAAAGCACTTTAACCCCCACTTTAGCCTCGATTTTTATCCCTGGTGCTAAACATGGTGCTCTGAACTCTTAACATGGTTATATAGACCCTGCATGGTTTAGCAGCAGGGATAAAAATTTAGTCTAAAGTGAGGATTAAAGTGCTTTGTGAATGCCCCCCCCCCCCATTATTTTCTTACCGCGTCCGCCTGCGGGACGGCACAGCAGGACATTCCGATTCTCCTGGCGACGTAGCAGCACACGACCACGGCCACGACCAGCAGCACGCTCGCGGCCACCAGCACCTGGGCTCGCTCTGCCTCGGCCGGGGCGGAAATGTTCTCGGCAGTCAGCAGCACGCAGAGCAGGACGATCGACGGGACAGACAGAAGCACCACCGCGCAGTCAAGCAGGCTCCACCGATCATCCAGCATGTCTGAGGACATGTGGTTTAGTTAGGACATTCTAGCTGGCTGTGTGGGAGTTCCCTAAAGCCAATATAATTTATATTCAATTCAATTTAGTTAGGACATGTCTTATAGTAGTGAGGTATGAGGACATGTGGGCAGTTGGACATGTCTAGTGCAAGTTAAGAACGCAGTCCAGTAAAATTCTTCCAGTACTTGAATGAGGTCATGAAGATGACACTTTTGAGAGCTTTAATTGGTTCCTTATTTTCTTATTTATATATCAATAATTATTATAATTATATATATATATATATATATATATATATATATATATATATATATATATATATATATATATATATACAGTATATATATATATATATCTTAAATTATATAATCCTATTAACGGGGGAGGAAGAGAAGAAAATTTACTTTGTATATTTGTATTAATTAATAACAATTAAATTTTTATATATAACATTGCTTAAAGATGAGTTTTCATTTTCAAGGGTCGATAGTTGATTTTTTTTTATGTCAACTTTCTTGTTACACCTTGGGCGCCACAGTGTAATAAAATAGGGATATTCTGAACTGAATATCTGTACTATTTTATATTGTGGCGTCAAGGTGTCACGAAAGCTGATTTTAAAAAATCATATATACTGTAAATAAAATTATTTTTTGTTTTGTTCAATTTTATTATATTGTTATTTTTATCATATGATACGCATATATATAATGATACATGAAAAACTTGTTTATTCAGGTTAAATTAAATGATGATTTCTACATCAACGATTTAATTTACACAATATCGTCGATGGTCTGGTCACTTTGATTAGAGCGACAGCAGGAAATTTAAACTTCGTAACAAAGGGGCGGATTCGTGATGGTCTGGATTTTGACATCATTTATAATATTGTGTTATATGTAGTTAAATAAATTGAGAAACAGCAAGGCAGTATACGAGATGCGCATTATATTACACGTTCAAAAATACATATAAAATATAATTAATTTCAATATGATATCATGGAGTCACCTTAGCTTTATGAATTAAAAAAATAGTATTTAAAAGAAAATATACTGTATAACTTATGAAGAATATTAAGTTTTCAGAAATGCTATACAAAATGTGTGCGTTTTCAATGAGGGTCAAATTTATTTTCTCTTCAATATAACTTTTGAGATTTGACATTTTAATTACAATAAATAATGATAATATTGATAAGTAATATAGAGATTAAAGTGTGAATAAACTAATAATAGTACTAATCTAATAAATTAAGAAAAGAAAAGTATTAAAAATACTTTTTTTTTAACTAAATTTGATTTTACAATTTTTTTTTTTAAATAAATTCACGAAATTATATATTATAATTATCACCTAACAGATTTTTTTCTTTTTTTACAAAGACACACCCCTACGAACTCGAGGCGGGGTAATCGGTATATAGGGATAAAAGGGAGAGAAAGAATGATGGCTACGGCCTGTTACGCGTCCCAGCATTCACTGAGATGAGACTGAGGGAACCGTGGAAAACCTCAGTCAGGACGGACACCTCTAATTTTTATCAATGGACCAAAATGATGTCCAAGGGCTGGGGAACCATACAGAAAAATACATTATTAATTACAAATTAATAAATTAATTTTACAAATATACGCATTTTCTTTTTTCAAAAGGTGAATAAATAAATTAACTTAAACCTAATCTCAAAATTTTAAATATATCTCTCCTGGACTATAATATTGGAGCATGATGCATGCAGAGGATGATTTTATTATTTGTATTTTAAAATGTCCTACTATCCCAAAATTTGTATTATTTTAAATAATTTAAATGCATATTACTCATTTTATGATTATGTAGAAGAAAATTGAACAACTTTTTTTTCTTAATTATAGATTGCACTTGAAAAAAAAATCGTCTCGATTGATCACATAATTATAATTTTATAATATATACATTCACTTACTTTATTTGATCTTGTCTTTAAATAAAATTTTATTATATAATTGGGTAAATTATTTATTTATAATATATAATATAACTTATATAACTGAACATTATATTTTTATTACTGCAGAAAATCGTGTAATTAATAATCTATTACATCAGCTGGGTGGCTGAACACTTCATGTGATTGGGATATATTTTTTTAGCCAGCAATTGAGCATGATTTTTATGCATTTTGTATAAAAAAATATTTATTTTATGTTTCTGCTCAATAAACATTTATATTATTATGATAAAATTTAAAAACCACTTACTCATTGTGTAAACTATAGCTATTATTTCATCATAATTCTGTTATTCGAGTATCTTTAAAACACACAAGACAAAAACAAATAAAGTACAAAAATTGGATCAAAGCAGATTTTACGAAACAAGACGAGTCATACTTTTGTTGACCTTTCGACCTTGAAATTCTGGAAACCCAACTCTGTAGTGGGTAACGACATGCATGCAAGCACGTGGGCGTACACACTTGAATGAATAAGTGGACTTTATGCATGCTGGTCATACACAGGATATTAAATGTACATGTTTGTGCAATGTGCAGAATTCTTAATTCTTATTTTACACCTTAGACAAAAAGAAAGTTAGACTTGAAATAAATTTAATATTTTATTCACCTCTCTTCGTCTTTTTACCTTTTATTTTTTATAATTTTTTTAAGTAAAAAAATTGGTGAAGAGACAACATTACTAGATTACGTCATTTTTTCTTTTTATTGAGCAAGAAATTTTAAAATTATTATTAATTGTCTCCACCGTTTTGAGCGAGGAAGAAATAAAATGTTTTTGAGCAAAAAAAAAAAAAAACAAAAAAAACGTAATATTAGCATTATTTTTTGACATTTACGTGTGGTATAAGCAAAGAGTTAATATTTTAATAAAATCTCTAGTATATATAAGGATGAAGGATGAGTTGCGCCAATTAAACATGATAATTATTTTTAATTATATAGACGAGTCAGTGATGTGAAATATATAATATATATATATTTACGTGCAACTCGTAACAACATTAAATTTACTTCAACATCAGATCTATAAGCTATTATAAATTTTGAGATATCTAAATAATGTACAAATTATATATTTTTTTATATATCATAAAATTATCACCATATATATATTAATATATAATTATTTTACATTACACCGCGGGAAAGCAAGAAAGTTATAAAATACTTTTTTTATCACTTGTACACCTCAAGACCGTAAAAATTTTACCTCTACATTCAATTTTGCATAGAAAGGATATCTCATCCCCTGCATATTATACTGTATACTCTTCGCGTATTATATTGCAGTATATGCATGTTAAATAAATTTGTGAAAGCGTAAATTCATTTTACAAATTATAAAAATATTATTTTACAAATTTTACATCAGTTAATATAATATATCATCCAACCAGAAGATAATTATATTATTAAAATTATTAGACTAACGCTTATAATAGATAAAATATAACATATAATATATTTTCTTTCAAGATAATAGCCTATATTTTTTTATAATCGATTGATGAAGTCATTTATCCATATATGCAATTAATCAACTAGTTTTACATGCAGGTTTCCTTTTCAGTTTGCAAAACAAACAAACACGCTTGTAATTCCCCCCAGGTCGTTCATTACCTGCAATAAACACACCCAGCAGTACTCGGTCAAATTAATTAAGTTGCTAGCACACACGAGCAAAGCTCACTTACATGAATACATAAGTCGATCAATGAAGATGAAATTATAAATTTACTCACGAGAATCAAAGGAAATGATGTACCGACATAATGCCATAATCAAAGACTTTGTTTTAAGGTAGAGATAACGCCGATCAGCTGTTCGACGTAGTCCCCTTTGATTTACATGTAAAAATTCTGAAATTTTTAAAAAATTAATTAAAAAAAAAATCGGCTCATTTAATAATTGTTTTGAAATTTGTTCTATGGCTTTTAAGTCACTAAAATCTGCCTCTCAAAAAATTTCAGAATTTTTGTGAATTTGCTAAAGTTTATATAAATTATATGTTAATCAAAGCTAGGGGACTACGTCGAACAGCTGATCTGTGTTATCTCTACTTTAAATGACTCAGGAGGAGAAGTAATGTGGGGTCTCAACACGAGAGGGGGAATAAGTGCATGCTGCATGTGGTCCAAATAATACTGTTGGCTATAATTTAAAATATACGCGTAGCTGGCGTAGCAGAAATGGCATAAAAAAATATATTATGTAAAATTGGTTTTGATTGCATGATGTTATTTGGTGGTGCGATTTTTTTTTTTTTTTCTAAGATATATTTCATGTCACTGATGTATTTTTTATTTTACAATTTTTTTCAGATTTATTTTGTCTAGTCTGTTGTACATTTTGGTTAACCTCAGGGCAGCCTACTTAATTACATGGTCATTACGACAGCGTAATCTTAATTACTCTAATAGGAGTAGGGTAGAGAATAATTTCCAACAAAAAAATGTGGTTGACAATAAATTCCGCGGTTATTTTTTTACTGTCCACAGATGAAGAACCGGTTAGAAAAGTATAATAAAATTTGTGAAAAAAATTCTCCAACATCCTCAAATTTTAGATGAAAGGTGATGTCCTGCACTTTTTCGTAAATGTTTGCGTGTTGAATTTTTACATGACTATGTGACGTGTAGAGTTTTATTTTTTATTATTTTTGTTAAAACGTGTTGCTTATAAAAATTAAATAGAGTATCGACTTCAAAATTTTTATTATATACAAAAATGGATAGAGGGTGCAAAGATATGATACTCTGATTTTTTTTTTTTCAGATTTTTATAAGTCCGAGAAATAGGTTTAAAAATTATTGAAAATACAGAGAAAGTGACGCCATATAATAAATAATTCCTGGTGACGCCTCTTGACGCCTTTTTTAATAAAAGATAGGACCCAAAAGGGACGTGGATTCGAACCCAACCTTGATGACAAAACTTTTTAGCAATACTTCCCGGACTCTAAAAAATCTAAAACAAATCAGAGTAACATAACTTTTCATCCTCTATTAATTTTTGCAATAAAAAATTTTGAGGTCCATTAAATAATTTTAGTTTAATGAAGTATCGACCTCAAAAATAAATTTTTATAGCAGAAATGGATAGAGGATGAAAAATTATGTTACTCTGATTTTTTTTTTCAGATTTTTTAGGGACCGGGAAGTATTGCTAAAAAGTTTTGGCGAGGTCGGGTTTGAATCCACGTCCCTTTTAGGTCCTATCTTTTATTAAGAGAGGCGGCAAGAGGCGGCACTTTTTCTGCACTTTCAATGATTTTTAAAAAATAGTTGCCAGGCTCTAAAAAATCTGAAAAAAATCAGAGTAGCATAACTTTGCAGTTTGCATCCTCTATCCATTTCTGCAATAAAAAAAATTGAGGTCGGTACTCCATTAATTATATAATACTAATAGTAAATACATATATTTAGTTCAACAAATGAAAGGTTACCACCGAAAATGTCAGTGGAATTTTTAGTTTATAGTTTAAATTTGAACCAGAAACTTCGTAGAGAGATTTTTATTATAAAGGGATTTTAACATATCTGCAAAATGTTAGAATATTTTTTCATTTTCAGTCAAATTCCTTATTCCACTTGCGGTTTCTTCCACTGGCAATCTTTCAGAACTAAAAATACAATCATGCAGCACTGAGACTTAATTGTACCCCATTTTACCTCCTACCGCCATTGCAGGCTCTGCTATTAGTACATAATAATTATATACATTAAAAATACACAAAAAATCTTTTTCTACGCATTAAAACTTGTCACATTTTATTTTTACCTTATTTGGATATAAAAAAATAGTAAAAATTCCTGCAGGATTAGTTACCATAAATATAAACTAATACATGCTAGCTATATCATGTACGCGCGCACTTGCGAAAATACAAGCTTAATTTAAAAAAAAAAAGTTACTACAAACATGGTTCACGCATGCCTATTATAAAAAAATATTATAAAAATAAATATTATATAGATCATATATTATTTCGATTAATTAAGGAAAAAGGGAAAGTGAGATAATTTAACATTTAAAAATAACTGGAGGGTTGACTTTTGACTTTATAATTAAGTCAATCGAAATGTTGTTTGGCCTTGATTATATTGTAAAAAAATTTAGCTTGAGCTTGAAATTGTTCACGGCACTAAAAATTATTTTAGTGGACCCTCTCTCTCTCCCCCCCCCCCTCTCTGCATAATATCACGTAAAATGATGCATGAGGAAGGAGGGTGTAAAATTAAAAATATACAATATCTAATTTAACCGGAAATGAATCGATTATATATATGTATGAGTTATTTATATTATTATATTGAATTCATTAAGCGAGCGCGATTGATGTTTTTAAAAAATTATCGAAACTTCATGCATATAAAAACATTTAATTTGCTCACATTTTTTCTTATATATAAAATGGCTTTACCCGCATACAGTTTGTAACATGTAATATATACTGTACTGTAATAAATTGTAATAATGTATAATTATAATATACAAGTTCATTTTGCAGCATATATTATGCATATATATATATATATATATATATATATATATATATAATATTAAATATAAATATATAATATATATATATATAATGATGCTTAATTATTTGTATATAATGCAAAGGATATACCTACTATTTACCTTTTTACCTTCTATATAGCTATATACAGTACATAACTATATAGCGTATTACTATAATAATGATAAATATTATTAAATATATTATACAAACAAAAAACAACTTTTAATACACGTAAAACCGTCGCATATACCTCTCATTTGGATAAAAAAACAACAACAAAGCTTCCTGCGGGAGATACCATTACCATAAATAAACTACGCATATATTTATATATCTATATGTATTTTTTTAAGCTTAATTGTGAATATATATATAATACAAAAATTAAAATTGACCACCGGAAGTAGGCGGAAGTGCGAGGTTTTTGAACTTCCTAGTGAGTTTAGAACCTGAATCTTTGTACTCTTTGCAGACAGGTTAATTTGATTAAGTTCAACCTCTCTGCAAATTAAGTCTTAGATTTTTTATGTTTACAGTTCAGTCAAAAACTTTCCACTTCCGGTTACTTCCGGCAGTAATCTTTAATTTGTTATATATTATGTTGTGCAGAAAAATATAAAATTTTAGCTAAAAACCGGTTCCTACATGGTTTAGCACCTATTTTATTATCTAGCTCCCACTCAAATAAAATAAATAACTGCTGAAAGAACAGCTAGTCACTCGAAATGTTGTATATTTGGCCTTGCATGATAAAAGCCTACATAAGAAATTTTAACTTTTTTATTGTTCAAATACATGCCATATATAAAACTCTCTCTCATCTCATCTCTGTTGTGTTGTGCGCATGATATCTCACCTTTTAGCGAAAGGGAAAATAAATTTTAAAAGGATCGAATATAATATAACATTAACCGGAATTTGAAATAGTGTAAATATGCACCATTCTCTTTGAATTTACCTCTTAAAATCGTACTGCAAAATGCTGTGACGTCATGCAAATTAATGTTTGACATGCAAGCATGCAAGCATAAAATAAAGAAATTGCAAGATTAATTATGACGTCACAGCATCATCTTTCGGTTTCGGGCTCTTTCCCCTCAATTTTGATATAGTTGAGGGTTAAAAAACTGATATAATTGACAATACACGTATTATTATATATGCGCGCATAATTTGATGTCAAAAATTGTTTCGATATATTTTAAAATTGTAATTTATTAGTACATATATAGTTCCTGAATTTGAAAACAAATAAAAACAAAATCAGGAGGAGCGATTTTTAATTATATATATATAATAATAATATAATTATATATATATAATATTATCAGGGGAGCGTTATCCATGCAGTGACAAGGTTTGCTGACTGATCGCTGTCAATTATTTTTTTGCAATAAAAAAATTATATCATAACATTTTTTTATAAACAAATAAACTAATGTTATTAATTATATAATTATAATAAAAATTACATTGGTCCATTATGCAAATTATGCAGTAAGATTGAAGCTTAATTGTTTTATGACTCACCTAATGATTTAATAACGTGAACTCTCAAGATCTCCAAATGTTCTCAATTAACGAACCAGACGTTTGACACTTGTGACAATTAACACCAGAGAATTAAACAAGGCGGTCTCTCAGCGATGTATCATAGACCTTCTTTCATCGACTGTCGCCAAGCAACTGCAGATGAGAGAGAGAGCGCACACTTGCGAGCCAAGAAAGATAGTAGTGGGGAGGATGGTTTAATTAAAATTACAAAATATAGAGGCTTCAAAATTAAGGTAGAGATAATACGGATCAGCTGGCCCAATGCTAAAAAAAATCCCATTCATAAAAATTATGAAAAAAATTTAAAATGTTCTCCTCTACATCTCCTATATCAGTAGGTAAAATATCAGGTATACAAAAACGAGCTAGTTTTTTAGTTATTAATTTTTAAAGTTGACTAATTTAACATGGAAGTTCCATTTCTCCATGTTAAATTAGAGAACTTTAAAAATTAATTACTCGAAAACTAGCTCGTTTTTGTATGGTCTGATATTTTACCTACTGATAGGAGATGTAGAGGAGAACATTTTAAATTTTTTTCATAATTTTTATGAATGGGAGTTTTTTAGCGTTGGGCCAGCTGATCCGTATTATCTCTACCTTAAGTCAGCTGATTTTTTGGTGATCCCACCAAAAAATCATGTCTGGAAAATAGCTGTACGTTGGAAGCCAGTGGAAAAATTTATAATGACAATTAATTCAGCAAGATTTGATTAAAAGTGCGCACCATGCATGGGAGATGATGGAGTATCGACTTAAAAAAAAAAATTGCAGAAATGGATAGAGGGTATACAGTTAATTATGCTTACTGATTTTTTCAGATATTTTAGAGTCCAGGAACTATTTTAAAAAAATATTAAAAGCCATCATGACGCCTCTCTTAATAAAAGGATACAACCTAAAAGGGGTGTGGGTCAGGCGCGGATCCAGGTATGGGGGGACTGCACCCCCCCCCCCGAAATTTTGCTTTAACATGAACAATATATAGGCGCTTATTAATTTTTTTTGTTTAACATTAATTGACCTTATAGAGGCAGCTTCTCTCCCTCCCCCCCCCCCACCTCCCCCGAAATTTTTTACTGGATCCGCACCTGCGCGCGCTGTAATTAACGTCATGCTCATGTGTTCAAACCTGACTTCGGCAAAACTTTTTAGCAATTAAACTTCCCGGGCTTTAAAAAATGTGAAAAAAATCAAAGTGGCATAAAACTTTGCACCCTCTATCCATTTTTGCAATAAAAATTTTTAAGGTAGATATTCCTTTGCAGATTTAGTGGACCAAATTTAAAACACTTAGCACATCTGTGCATAATTCATGAACACCTCCGGAAATCATATGAACGTTACCTCGATCTGCTTTGATTGTGGGCGTTGTCACGCGATGGTGTATATAATTTAATTTGGTACCATCTTCTATTTCATTCCTTGATCATGCAATTATATTTTTTTGTTCCATGAATATAAGGTGTCCATTATTGTCAAAGGGGCTCTCTGTATATAATAATAATTTAAGCATGGGTGAATTTGTGATATTTAATATATGCTCTCTTCTAATTAAGTCCTGATGCAATTAAGTTATAATATGCACAATCATGTCCACGTACGTTTTTTGCAAAAATGATACAGAGCAAGCAACTTCCGAAATTACGTCATTTCCGTGGTCGAACTCTCACTTGCTGGACTATACATATATTACATATTATATGTGAGAAAAAAAAAAAATGCACTTTAAAATTCAAGGAGCGCATCATATTTTTTAATAAGTATAATACATGTACCTCGGGACAGCTTGAACAGCCCTGCCTTATTTGCTGGAGCTGAAACTCCAAAACACAAACCTGAAGACCACCCAGTCTATATAGTCATCCCCAGTGGTGAAAGTAAGCCGGTGCGCGCCAGTGCGCCGCACTGGTAAGACATTTGACGCCAGTGCGGCGCACTGGTAAGACACTGATCGAAATTTATTAAAAATAATCAATAATTTTTAATAAAATTTTCAAAATCAGAGAAGTTACTTTGTAAAACATTAATCATGCTCAAATAATGAATGACAATTTTCTTATACTTCGTACCTTTGTCTCACGAAATTTAATTTACTCTTTAATTCTTTTGAGTTAAAAAGCTCCTAAAAGGAAAAAAAAAAATAAAATCAACTATTCACATACTATCAACTATTTATTAGCTATGTCAAGCTGACGATTTTTTTTTTATAGAAATAGTTTTTAATGTTTTTCTAAATTTATTTAAATTTCTGTAGGCCTACTGGGTTGACTATTTTATCTTCGATTTTTATGAAGAGATAGATATTTACTATAGTATTAAATTTCTTTCAATATATATTTATTGTATTTTTTAATTCTTGAATGACTAATAAAATTAATTAAAATAGATTCAAAACATCTTTTGTTGATGATGCGTTATATATACTACACCACGAATTTTATTACATTTTTTTTCTCTCTCATTTATTGCACAAAATTAACACATTTTTATTCAAATTAATTTTTAATTACAATTAAGTCAAGAGGCAAAGGGGGAGTGCCTCTTCTGGCCCACATACCCACCGAGGTTTAGAGGGGTTCATTTACGCAAGGAGTTTAAAAAAATTAGGGCAAAGGATTTGGGATCGTATAGAAGATCAATCGCAGTCAGTGCTAGGTTAGTAAAATTAAGTCTTCGTCTCAAAAAATTCTTCATAGTAATGAATTTTTTAGAAAAGCAAACAAAAAATTTTATTCTCATTTTTTTTTTTTTTTTTTAAATGGAGTTTGTAAAGAATAAGTGTAACAAAAATTTAGTCACATGCATAAAATGCGACTCATGCAAGCATTGCTAGAAGAGAGTAGATAGATAAATGCAGCCGCTATTAGGGCCGAGATGGCTGCACGTTTGGACGTTTGGAACATATTTAATATGGCTAGATTTTAATTTCTATCGATGACAAAGGGGAACAATAATTGCTACAAGATCTAGAGTAAATAAAAATTAATTACCGAAACAAATATAAACATTAAAATTTATAATTATAAAAAGAATTCTCTCGCGTTTTTTTTTTTAATTTTTGTTCAAATAATTTTTTTGAGACATATTCAAAATATTAATTTAAATTTTAAATAATTGACGTATTTGATTAAATTATAAAGCATCCTAAATCGTAAGAGTTAACTAAAGTATTTTTATTATATTAAATACTAATGTTATATGATCAATGAAGATCGAAGTGCTTTGAATTTAAATCACTAGGGATTTTCTTTCGTAATAATTTTTTTAAAAGCTATATAGCTATAATATTTTTAAAAATTTTTTTTTATGAATTCAATGTTTTAATGTGATCGAAAATCAATCACTCATTGCATTTTTTTTTTTTTTCAAAGTTTGGATAATATTATTTAATTTTACTCAAAATGAAGATATGCATTCAAATGTTATAAATGAATTTTAAACCACTTTTTAATATAAAAAAATAAAGCCACGCCCCTTTTTCCCAAATAATCGCGCCTCCGGTGGGGGTTTTGGCCCTTCAGGCCTCTATCTGAGGCGCACTGGTAAGAGATTGAAACTACTTTCACCACTGGTCATCCCCCAAAAACGTTCACCACACCTCCCATATAGGCAACGTTAATTTCATTGACATCAAACAGAGCGGGGGTTAAGTTCGTGACGTCGAACAGGCGCAAATCCAGAAATAAATTTCGGGGGAGGGGGACTGCTTCCATAAGGCCCATATATGTTAAAAAAAATTGGAATGGGGGAAATACCTATATTGCCCATGTTAAATCCAAAATTTCGGGGAGCCCCTCAGACCCTGGCCCCCTCTGGATCCAAGCCTGAGAATTGTTGCAAAATAAGGTGAACGGTGTATAATAAAAGGCGGATTCAGATGGCGACAACGGCTCTATGCGACGCGATTTTAACGTAAAAGCTGTGAAATCCTATGCGCGGCGGCGAATTCGTCAGGAATCGCGTTAATTACGACGATCCTCTTTTTCTTTTAATTGCCAAATATGACCGCCAATGGATGTTACTTCAGCAAGTGCGCATTATTCACGTCGCGTCGCATGATAAAAATCACCATATATGTCTCGTGAATCACCTTTTAATACTTTCGTGCGTTTTTTTAAAAAATGCGCTTTTTTTTTTAAATATATAAACATTTTTTTTTTTTACTTTTTTAATAAAAAACTATAATGCATAAATATAAATTATATCCTTGAGCAATAATAAAATTGTTATTATATTGTCATTTAAAAACTGGTTTATTTGCAATATTTTCCTTTTATTTTTTTAATCTATTTATATATATATATATATATATATATATATATAATATATATATATATATTATACAACTTTATTTATTATATAATTTATATAATTAAAAACTTAGGACACTTTTATTCAGTAAATTAACTAATGTTTGAAACAAATTGCATGTATTTACTCTTATAATTATGGCGATTAGCCGGTATTATATAGCGTTTGCTTGGCTTTGTTGTTGTTTACATTCAGCAGTAGGTGCTGAGAGGGAACTGAAATCACTTGATTTATTCCTCCTAATTTAACATATTTTAATTTTTTTTTAACAATAATATATACGTAAGAAATAAATGTACATAACTTGAACATATACATTTTTTTTATTTTACCTAGATTCTTTATCATTACTTTTTGTTGTTCCGTTTCCCCCTCGTATTCAAAAGTCCGCGGGGAAAGCAATGGCCGGTGATTGGCTGAATTTTTTTAAGAATCTTAGGGTCAATATCAGAGTGCATAAGTGTCGTAAAATGGTCATTATTGACGTGAAATTTGGAGTCGATTTACATTTTATTTAATGATTTATTGTATTTTTCACAGATATCATTGGCAAATATTGTATTTTTTTCCATTTACTTGACATCTCAATCTATCAAATAACATAATTGTCAAATGTACCATGATTGTCATATCGCAGAAAATAAATAGTTTTTGGTATGCTACTACCATGTTAAATAGGTGCTTTTTGCCTACATTCACGTGACGTCATATTTTTGTGACGTATGGTGAAAGACCCGTATATATATATATATTTTTATTTTTATCAAACCCTATTAAATTGGGTACTTCTATTTACTAATTACATACTACTTTGAAACCCCGAACCTTTCGAAACCCTAACTTGAGCGTTTCGCGGGCACTTCCGGAACGGGGGCGGCCACGGCCTTGCAAATCCATCCCGGCATTTGCCTGCGGCTGAGGGAAACGTGGAAACCTCAGCCAGGATGGACGCTACAGCTTTTGTCAATGAACCGGAAGTGCAATGGTCCAAAGCCAGGGGAACGTACCACATAGTGGAAAAGCGCAACGTTTTACCCCTGGGTGGGAAACGTGGTTTTTGTTGAAAATGGTCACCCATCCAACTACTATTATATATATATATATATATATATATATAATATATATATATATATATATATATAGTATTATTAAATGTAAAATACAATAAGTATACTGTTTTTATTATATTTTATGTACTGTACATGCATAATCGCGCGATGCATGCATCAGTTGCATATTGCATAAAATTTATTAAATTTGTAAATTATTCAATTATAGTTTTACTAAAATTTTAAATATTTAATACAATTATAATTGTATTAAATATTAATTGTTATATATTTAATATATCATAATTTGTTTTATAACTTCTATAAAAGTATTACAGTTAATATATATATGAACTTTTTGACGGCACGTACGTACGTACGTTTTTTAAAATACTCCAAGTAAATATATTATCATCTTCAACTAGCTCTCAACTCGCGCGATCATCCATGATAAAATACATTCATAATACTTAATATAATACGTATATTTTATCTCTGTAGCTAAAAAAAAATAATAAATAAACAACTTGTTTTTATTCTTCGATCCGCGCTCAAATAATAACAGTGAGGATCAGAGACCCGCCTACACTGCAATAATGGGTCTTAAAATTTGCAATGATCGAGTGCCGGCCATGACTGCCATGATCGAGGATCGATGAAATGAATCAAATGAAAATAACATAATTTGTAATATTTCATGCTATGAAATTATTTATTACATCTCAAATAAATATTTTCTTCTTTCTGACACTTTTTTAGCTGTCACATATATTCGAGGATTTTGACATATAATATATATATATATATATATATATATATATATATATATATATATATTTTTTAATTTTTAATCAAACCCTATTGGATACTTTTATTTACTAATTACATATATACTACTTTGAAACCCCGAACCTTCCGAAACCCTAACTTGAGCGTTTCGCGGGCTCTTCTGGAACGGGGGCGGCCACGGCCTTGCAAATCCATCCCGGCATTTGCCTGCGGCTGAGGGAAACGTGGAAACCTCAGCCAGGATGGACGCTACAGCTTTTGTCAATGAACCGGAAGTGCAATGGTCCAAAGCCAGGGGAACCACATGGTGGAAAAGCGCAACGTTTTACCCCTGGGTGGGAAACGTGGTTTTTGTTGAAAATGGTCACCCATCCAACTACTAACCACGCGTGGCGTTGCTTGACTTCGGTGATCTGACGAGACCCGGTCAAGCGCACTGCGCCACACGCCACTATATATATATATATATATATATATATATATATATATGTGTGTGTGCGTGCGTGCGTGTATGTGTGTGTGTGTGTGTGTGGTGTGTAGTGTGTACTTTTCAGAGTTACTATATATATATATATATATAGGAACTTTGCGGGTCGAACTTTGTGACTTTTTGAAAAAAAAAAAAAAGTAAGAACTTTTGAAGTTTTACGCGGTATTTTTTCATTGAAAAAAGTGACAAACGATAGCGCAACATCAACAACAGAAAAAGGCTTCTTTTAGGAAGGGTATGCATTCTTGGCATTTTCAAGCTTTTTGTCCTTTATTTTAATATTTAACCTTCAGAATAATGCATATTTTAACTTTTGACACCAATAAAAATTAATAAACTGATTTCCCAGCTGACATCTTCGACGAAAATTTAAAAAAATTGATATTTCTGACCGCACGCGTGTTGGTCGTGTTGGTGTTGGTCGCAGGCAAGGATTTTGTATGTATATATCATAATAAAAAAATATATGTATTATACTGTATATCCTTTGTCGCAGGTCGCGAGGATGGCTGACGAGACTTGGGAGATGATGCCAGCAGATATGCAGAACCTCAGGGTACAGGTTTCTCCTAAGGTGTTATCACTGGAAGACCTTTAATTGCCTGGCCAATGTGGTAGACATGCTTCGGTCTCACATCCAGGCACTCAAGGACCCAAGCAAACCATCTTGTGAGTATGCATATATGATAAGATTGAGATACATAAATGCAAACTGCATGCATATGTGCTTATGCATACATTTCATATAATACATCTTCGGCTTTGGAGCATTTTCATTTGACCAGATCTAGATTGGAGCATCGTGGTTTGACCCAAAGCCGAAAAACAAATTCATTTCGGGTTTGGAGCATCCCGCAATGCTCCAATCTAGTTCTGCGCATTTTTTTCGGCTCTGGGCCGAATTTGGCTTTGGGTGCCATCATATATACACCTGCTTCTTTGTGCCCTTCTCAGTTCGACCACTACGCCCCGAGATTTTCGCATTGGAATTGGCGTGGGGTGTACATATTAGGTCTGTTTGTAAACCCTACCCGGTGTACTCTGATCTAGTTTTGTTATGAACAAAAAAATTGTGACGTCATCTGCACTGCACTTTTCCTACCCCACTTTCTGAGCTGGAGTACACACACCAAGTTTACGAACATACCTATAATTTTGGTCCTTCATCCTGACTGAGATTCTCCATGGTTCCCTCAGTCAGAATATCTACTTGACATTACGTTCCTTCACTTGCATACTGGAAACAGTACACGGCACATATGTTTCTAAATTACTTTGTGTCAAAGTCTTCTTCTCGTTGTTAGTATGAACATAGTATTGTTGTGTATAATTTCTGTCGCGTGAATGGAAAAACATGGGATGGTTGTTGATTTACATGTTAACTTATGGAAATTGACCGTTAATTATGAAGTGGAAACGGAATTATAGCACCAACAATGCCATTTCATTCTCTGCTCTGGTGGCAAAATAAAACACTACGTCGTCCCATGTTTAACAATGAAAAAGGCTTCATGCGACAGACATTATAAACAATGGTTTTTTACAACCATTGTGAGTAGAAGACTTTTCTTCGTGTGCATATTTCTTGTGATGTTGCCGGTATGCTCTGTAGAGTCTGGGGTGCTGCACATTTAATGAATTAATTACTGTAATCTAAGTTATTAATCTTTGGATTTGTTTTAGCTTCAATTGTACAGCCTAGCTGCCAGCAATGCCAGAATCAAGACCCATTCAAAGACCTGCGTAAGTTAGTTTTTGTTTCTGCACCACTTGAAAAAGAATTAATTTACTAGTTAAGGTATTGATTGATTGATCAATACCTTAACTAGTAAATTAATTACTAGTTAAGGTAAAGATAACATGGATCAGCTGGCCCAATGCTAAAAAAATCCAATTCATAAAAATTATGAAAAAAATGTAAAATGTTCTCCTCCACATCTCCTATCAGTAGGTAAAATATCAGGTATACAAAAAGAAACTAGTTTTCGAGTTATGAATTTTTAAAGTTTACTAATTTAACATGGAAGTTCCATTTCTCTATGTTAAATTAGTCAACTTTAAAAATTAATAACTTGAAAACTAGCTATTTTAGCTATCTGATAGGGGATGTAGAGGAGAACATTTTACTTTTTTTTTTTTTTTTCATAATTTTCATGAATGGAATTTTTTTAGCATTGGGTCAAATGATCCGTGTTATCTCTACCTTAAGAGCTGTTGTTTATTTATTCATTTTGATGCTGTTCCGTCAAAATAGACTAACTCATTTCATCGCGTGTTCTCAAAAACGAATTATCAAGTTACCTCCCCCCTCCCCCAATTACAAAAATAATTAAATAAATTTCAAGTTTTGTGCACTAGAGAAAGTTCAAGTCAAGTGATTTTTTAGGTGTTCCCACCGTCCAGTCCAAATCTATGTAAAAAAAAAAAAGTGAATTCGTTTTTTCCTTCAAGAAAAATATATATATATATTTTTTTTAGTGAAAATTTCTTTACGTAACTTCCTTAACAGAAATTAAGCTGTGGCTGCTGGTAGAGCATTTACATGATTTTGCAATGATAAAACAATTCTTGTTTGACCACGTAGTTCTAATTCTGTAACGCTACATTCTCCACCAGCTTTAAATGGCCTCAATAATAATAATAATGCCACTGCGGTGACACTTTCCATTTGTTAAAGCCGGGAGGTATTGGATCCAGGGTGAATGGATGTGATTCCGTGGAGGCACTCCAATTGGGCATCGTTGGGGAAAAAGTGAGGCACTACTGAGATTGTCCTATGACCAGAGCAATCCAGTGGTGTCTCGCAAAAAAATAATAATAATAATGTTTATTTGTTTGTTCCTTTCAGCACCAGTCTTAATGAGCTCCCTTCAACAAACAATCCAGGAAATTGGGATCACAAACTCACCTTGTGTGCAACTATGTCTCGTCAGTGAAAACACACAGACGGTCCCAGCTGGATTTGTTTTGTGGACCAAGAAGGACAAAGAAGCTCTCATGGAGCGCATCAGAGACAGGGGGCAGGTGAGAATGAAGTCATAACCTAGTTTGATCATCATGTCACGGAATAAATGTTTAAAAATTTAATTTAATTACTTTTTATAGTATAACCCGCTCTGTAGTGTAGTGGTTAGTACCCCTGGCTCTGGTCCGAGAGGTCCCCGGTTCGATTCCTGAACACGGCAGACTTTTCGTGACTTGGGATGGGTGTGACTGATTACTAGATTATGGAGTTGGTAGGAGGAAGGCAGCTTACAGCTGTCTATGCTCCGCTGCCCTGCAGTATTGCACTGCCACTGCAGGCTGCACAAATCTGGTAGTAGGAGCCCAGAAGAGTGCAGGAAAGGGTTCTGGGAGTCTGGTAAGCCCCAGCATGGTCGCAAGATAACTCTTACCAGGGTGTATACCAACTGGAAAAACCTGGAAAACCGGGAAATATCATGGAATTTCAAACCCTCTGGAAAAACCGGGAAAAATCATGGAATTTCGAAAAAACTTGCAAATAACCTGGAATTCTCACATTTTTCAGTATTCGTTTTTTTAATTATGGATGCAATTTTGATGACTAAAATCTTGATAACATACAGTTTTGGTTTTTAATTTTTTTACAAGTTCTAATATTCAAATCAATTATAAAACTTATTCAAGTATTGGAGATGAAAATTAGGGGAAAAAAAGTGTGCAAAAGCGCGGCGTAAAAAGATCGCGATTTACGAGAGATCGCGTACGTATTATAGTGACGTCAACATTATTTCAGATGCATAGTTAATTAAATATTTACTGAAAGATGTTTGATTGTTTCAAATAGTAATGTATACAACAAAAAATACTCCTTTTTCAAGTGAAACAATTTAAAACTTAATGAACTTTAAAAAAAAAAAAAAAAATGCATGCATGCAGTGGTGTAAAGATCGGCAATTTACGCGAATCATACTAATTTAAAAAGTTGTTTGTTTGATGAGGATAGCAAAAATCTACATTATAATTAAACATATTTCATCAAAAAAACTGCAAAAAATTCTAGTATGTGCAAATTATGATAATGTAAATGCCCCGTTTATATTATATAATATAATTTGATGTGAATTCACTTTATCTCTTTAAAAGTACTAGTAAAATTGAGTTGCCGCAGGTGAAAAAGGGTTATATCCAAGCCCAATTGTGATTGAATTTTTGAGCCTTAGTTACATAAAAAATAATTTTTTCAGGCCACTTTTTTTGCACCTATTAAGTTTGGAAAGATAACTATACTTGTCTTTCCAAATTCAGGTTCAAAAGTGATCAGAAAAAAAAATATTGTTGATGCTTCTGAGGCTCAAAAATTCAATCCCAGTTTGGCTTGGATATAACCCCTTTTGATCCTTTGGAGTCACCATTAATTCATTGCTTTTTTTTTTTTTTTTTTTTTTTTTTTTTTTTTTTTTTTTTTTGTCGACAATTTCCTTGCAAATCCAAAAATCTTATAGGAACCATAAATTAGAGGACTTTTTAGTAAATTCGTGAAATAGAGTTTTCAATAATTGCAGAAAATTTCCAATCTATTTCCCTGTGTAAAAAAAGGATTTGCAAATTTGCTTCTTTCGTAATATCAAGATTTAATATACATTATATTCATGCATGCATGTACTATACAGTATAATAATATATGATATAATTATTTTCTTTTATATTATCACCAGAAAAGTTAATTTAGATATATGTACCTAATGTACCTCAATTTTCGTATTGCTTTGTACGATTTTCGATTGTTCCCTATTATCAGTGATGTGAAATTCGCGCGAAGATTGGTCCGCGAATATGCGCATGCGAATATGCGCGAATATGCGCGCAAATGCGCGCATATGCGCGAAAGATACTTTCAAGATGGCGGCCGCGCGCAATTAAAATCACGTGAGCACCTCGGCAGCCTGAAAGGCCGATTGCTTTAATTCCATGATTAATTAACTCTAATTTAATCCAAACACTAATTAAGCAAGGGATTATACCAAGAAAAATAAGAAAAGACTCTCTGTAGCATTTACTGTAGTTTTAACCAGTTTTAAATTGCTATTTTTGTGGCGGGAAAGTCAATTTTCAATATGCGCGCATATGCGGCCGCAGATTGCCCGCGAATATGCGCGAATATGCGAATATGCGCGGACTAACATCACTGCCTATTATATTATATAAGTTTAGTATATTTTTAATAAAATATATACTCGTATATATATATTTAAAAAAAAATGTATTGTATTAATTTCATTAGTTCCATCTAAAAAATTGAGCATAAAATTTTTCTAAAAATAAAAAAAATTTGCTCGCTACGCTCGCAATTTTTACACCATCATGTACTATTTTTTATATACAGTATATTATACTGGGTTGCATTTTTTTCATTTTTTTTTTTTTTTTTTTTGCATGATCTTTACACTTTAAATTGAAATATTAATGTCTAGGTGTTTAGAGAAACAGAAAAAAAAAACGTAAAATACCAAGATGTTATTTTTTTATTTATTTTTTTTTTCCTTATGAAATTTAAACATTGGACAATACCTTAAAAATTGCATGGTTCAAGATTTTAGTGTCCCCTTGAACGCTAAAAAAAAAATACCTGGAGATTTTTAAAAATCTCTGGAAAAACCTGGAAAACCCATGGAATTTCATTAGTGAATATTGGTATACACCCTGTCTTACTGACAAGGCTAAATATCGGCCTGGCCACACCCGAAAGGGTAAAATGGTGTCAAGGGTATTAACTATTTAGTTTAAGCAAATTCAAGAGGGTCTGTTTTCTCACAACATATCTATTTCTAGTTTCCGTCCATAATGCTACATTTTTTTTTTTTTAAAATTATTATTTTTTTTTTTTTGTTACAAGGATACACTACTATGAGTTAGAAGCTCGAGACGAGATAATGGGTAGGAATATAAGGGAGAAAAAGGTTTATGGCCACTGCCTGTTACGCGTCCCAGCATTCACTGAGGTGAGACTGAGGGAACCGTGGAAAACCTCAGTCAGGACGGACACATCTACTTTTTGGACCAAAGTGATGTCCAAAATCTAGGGAACCACACACAAGTGCATTAATAACTTAATACAGTATCTTTTTATTTAATGTCACGCTGCAAAACCATTTTTCATTTAAAATTTATAAGAATATATATGTATATATATTTTTTTTTTTATTGTCACTAGTGTAATTATTTTTTGATGGTAAAAAAATAAAAAAATTAGATCAGAACATATATAGAGAACGAAATGACTGTTCACCTTCTGAAGTAAAAAAAGTAATTATTCAGTCTATTTTTTGAGGTATTAATTTTTTTTTAGTTGAAAAAGATGCTGATTTGACTTGATTTGAAAATGGCCGCCATATTTCCAATGATATTCTCACTAGGTCTGTTCGTAAATACATAATCAGAAAGAATTGATTATTTGTGATGAACCGTATGTTATATGTACAGAAGGTTCATCTCAAATAATCAATATTTTCTGATTGTGTATTTACGAACAGACCTACTATTTATATCCTGAATATTTCAAAAACTAGACTGACTTTTGCTTCATTTTTTTTTTTTTTTTTTTGCTGAAAATTCATGTTATAATGTAAGAAAGGTTTACTATAATTTTCAGAGTGATTCACCATCTCCTAAGACCAGTGACAATGATGCAATGATTTAATGATTTTCTAACAATTTAATTGTTACAGAACATATCTGAACTTCTAATTGATCTTGACGGAAGAGAGACTGTGAGCCAGGACCTTTTGCAAAGCATGCTGGGACGTCTTGCCAAACTGACCTCACTCAACGTTGGAGGACCTGTTTTGGACAACTCCATCCTGGCTACAATTGGATCCTGTTGCCCTGAGCTCAGGTAAGATTTTTTATTAACCCTAGAATTACTAAGGTCTTTTTTGTCCCACGCTTAACCAAGAGGGGGAAGGTAAGGGGGGGGGGTTAAACGACCCGCTAACTTTGTCACATGTTAAAAGAAAAGTTAAATTTTTTTTTTAACTTTTTTTTTGTGGAAATACATTGCTGGGTGGCTAAATAAGGATTACAAATTTTTTAAGCAATTTTTGGAGTAGTATTTTACACTTTTTTTTCCCGCTTTAAAAGAGTTACGGCGGGTCTTCCCTCCCCCCCCCCCCCCCCCTTCCTTGGTAATGCTAGGGTTAAGATAATTTTTGTATGAAATTCGTGATGACTAGGGCCCGGATTTTAAGTTTTCAAAAGTATGAATTTAAGCACTGGATTAAGTCCAAATTTTTCTCAAAATCAGTTTTTAAGTTTCTTAAAATCAGTTCACTTTCAGTTCAAAAACGTAAAATAAGTTATTTCCAGTTTATATAATTTTTTACGATTTTTTGACTATTTTGACTCTTAAAACCTAGAAATAAAGGAAAAATTTAAAAACATTAAAAATTCTCAAACTTTTTTTTGTTTAACGCATTTTATTGGTAACCTACAATCTTAATGTGAGGAGTGTCAGTACAATGCAGATGTAAGATGGAGGGAAGAAATAAATTAATTCAAACATATATTTTCATTTTAATTTTTTTTTAAATAATTCCACATTTTTTCTACACAAAACATCGATTTAAGTTTTACAAAACTGAAAAAAGTTTTAAAAACTTGAAAAAACTCTAAAAAACTGAAACAGTTCTAGATTTTCAAAATCATTTTTTTTAAGTCCAAACTTTTTTGCATTTTTAGGCATGAATCTTTATGATTCGTGGACATTTGAAGTCAGATCCCATATTACATGCGTATTTATAAAACTTGTTAAACTTGAGATCCGGGCCCTAGTGATGACATTATAAAGTAAGTAAGGCGGGGTAAGCAAGCAGTTTTCTGCTGTTCACAAATAAACCTGCTGATTTAAATAATTTAAAGGGACATGGGACAATAAAATCATGAATGCTCTGTTCTCTGCCCTCATTAAGGTTGTAATATATTATTATTGTAAAAGAAAAAAAAAAAAAACAACAACAAGAATAGCCAACAAAGCCTTACCGATTGTCACAACAGGTTAAATTCTTGTGGTTGACTCTATCAACTCTAATTGCAACTAATGTAGCATCTAAACAATTTGAAACATTTTAATAAAATGTAAAATTTCTATAGAGTTGATTGCACTGATGTCATGCGAGGAGGGCCAGAATGCACGGACTAGCATATAAACAAAGTGTGTAATATTTTTTTTACTTAACTTAATAAAATAAATCAAGTTTAAATACTTCAATAATACTTTAACAGTACACGATAGAACTCATAAAAAAAATCTCACCGACAAAAAACTGTTAAAATTATTTTTTTATAATTTTTTTTTGTCATTTTGCCTATGCTCAATGAATAATCTGGCCTGCCAAAACTTTCTCTTTTCCCTCCCTCCTGCGCCCCCTTCGCAATGTGTTGGTATAGGGAAACCCCTCTCCCGCCTCACGTAAACATATACAGTACAGAAATCAGCTCTATAAATAAATGAACCTGTGACCAGAAAATTTTCAAATACTGTGACTTTTTTTTTATTGGTAAGGCCTTTCTGTTTATTCCTGTTAATTTCTTTAAATAATACAGTATATGATCTGACAATGGACAACATACAGTATAACAGATCTTAGTTTATCTCTAGACAGTTCAGTAGACTAGACGGCGCTAGATATATCAGCCAATGAAAAGGCTAGGATGTCAGCTGGCCACCTTTTCATTGGCTGATATATCTGGTGCCGTCTAGTCTATACTGAACTGTCTAGAGGTAAACTAACTGTAAGATCTGTTATACTGTACATGACATTTTTTTATTGCAGAAATGAATAGAGGGTACCAAATTATGCACTCTAAATTTTTTTAAAATATTTTGAAACCCAGATATATTTTTAAATATGTACTCTAATTATTGAAAGTGCGGCCACACCCCCTGGAGGCGTCAATAGGCGTCTCGGTCCTATCCTTTTTATTAAAGATTCAGGGGTGCGAGGGATGCCAACTTAACTTACAGAACTTCCAAAATTATTTAAAAATAGTTCCGGGTTTCAAAAAAATCTGAAAAATTTCAGAGTAGCATAATTTAGTGCCCTCTAATCATTTCTGCAATAAAAAATTTTCATTTAGGTTGTCCATTAACCTTATCCATTTTCTTAAAATTGAATGTTTAAATAATATAATGAATACGTAATTATGATAAGTTAATTTTGGGGGTAGGAGGGCACAACAGTATTCAGCTAAACTCTTTCATAAATTTTGGATTAAGTCAAGTTTTAGCAGCTAATCTCTATCTAGTTTTAACATTGTGAAGTAAGGTAAATTAGAGATAATGGACAACTTACATGAAACATTTTTATTGCAGAAATGGATAGAGGGTGTAAAGTTATGCTACTGGGATTTTTTTCAGATTTTTTAGAGACCGGGAAGTATTTTTAAATAATTATTGAAAGTCCTGTAAGTTATATTGGCACCCCTGAAACCTTAATAAAAAGGATAGGGTTGAGACGCCTCCATGGGGCGTGGCCGCACTTTCAATAATTATTTAAAAATAGTTGCAGGGCTAAAAAAAATCTGAAAAAAATCAAAGAAGCATAATTTTGCACCCTCTATCCATTTCTGCAATAAAAAATTTTTCATGTAATTGTCCATTGTAGAAACAAAAGTCATTGAAGATTATATTATTTTATAACTTTTGTTGCAGAAAGCTGACTCTAAGTAGCCTGCAGATAACTGACGAAGGCCTTCACTACCTCTATGACAGCGATCTTCCTCGAGGATCAAACAGTGAAGTGTTCGGAAAGTGCAAAAACTTGATCCACCTGAACGTGGAAAACTGCAAACAGGTGACAACTGACGAGCTGGTGTCTCTTCTCTCTAATCTGCCTGGCCTCGTCTGCTTGAAACATGACAGTCTCTATGAAGCAATAGCAAAGTTTGCACAAATCAATGAGGCACAGTTGAAGCTTCAGTTTTTTAAAATTCAAGTTTTAAGTGAAGAACTCGGAAGTATGTTGGCAAGTGTAATCTCCAAAATACCAGACGTTAAAGAACTGAAAATTTTTAATGAGACGCCAAGTATTAAAGATAACTTCAATGAAATGCCAGATGAAGTGAATCAAGGTCCATCACAAGAAACATTTCTCATTACACAATTCAGTCAGCAGTTGACTATACTTAAATTGCATGTCCATAACAAAAATATTGACATAAGTGTCATTGGATTTCACTGTCGTCAATTAACAGAATTATTTTGGCTTGCTGACTGTACCTTAGATTTTAAATATAAACTACTTCCATCAGTTCACTTTAATAATTTAAAGAAAGTAGATATTCAATTATACAATCCAAACTCTACATTCCCAAATGATGCTATGAAATGTATTCTTGCTTCCCCATGCCTTGAAATATTTTATATGCTCATCAAATGCCAAGTATCTGACGATACTCTGAGTTGGCTGATTGAGGAAGCAAGGGCTCACGGAGTTGTCTTCTCCAAATTACGTGATATGCGTTTACGTTGTGACATTTCTACACTTCGAGCAAAACAAATTGTATGTGTCGCTCCAAAATTGAAAATTTTCCTTGTTCCTAGAGCGACTTTTGTAAGTGTGAAGTTGTTCTTGCAACATCATGACTTGACACATTGTCAGGTGGGAGGTATTTAGGATGTTTTTTTCTATTTCCCAATCCGAGATCTCAGACTGCTAGTTCGACTACCCCTAATTTTTTTTCTCGCCAAGCACGCTCCGCTCCTACCTATCTCCCGCCAAAACTCTGAGGTCTGTAAAGTGCATGCGCCAGGGGGTGGCTTAAAAATTGGTAGTCAATGTCCGATTTGAGCCTGATGGAAATGATCCAACTTGTCTGCATTATTTAGGAAAAATTATTTGTTTTCATTTATGTATAAATATATATATATATATCGATGTTCTCCCTGCTTTTTTACCGATCTGCATTTGTTTTATTTTACTTTTTTACCTATCTGTTTTTTATTTATCAAACTTTTTTACCTATCTGTTTTTATTTTGTCACACTTTTTTACCTATCTGTTTTTGTTTCTTCAAACTTTTTTACCTATCTGTCAATTTGAAAAAAAAAAATTTATCGCGGAAAAATATAGAGTGCACCACCGTACGTAAGCTGTTAAAATTTCAGAGTGTTTCGCGGCTTTTTTATAATTTAAATTAAATAAGAACAATCCGGAACAATCAGCTTGACCAAAACAAACCTCGTGCGACGTTTATTTCTGCTTTTCTTCTGAGTCTACATGCAAATAAGGATTGAAATAGGTAAGAATTTTATATTCTATTATTAACTAAGTAATATTTACATTCATTAGAGTGAATTACGTAATAATAATGATCGCAATAGTAACAATTTGTTGTTTTTACAGCTTCTCAGTATGGAGATTGGACCAAGCACTAGTGGTCGGAGCTCTGAACAAGCCGAGTCAGTTTTGACGATTGAAGAACAATGTACTGATACTTGAAATTCCTTTGTTACCTTATTAGACTTAGCAGATGCAGAGCAAAATATTAATCGTAAAGTAAACAATTCTAAAACGTTAACAGAGAATGAAAAAGAAATTAACAAAAATTAAAAGTAATATTAGACGTCTTTCATTTGAATAATTCACAAACCCAAATCTTCGCCAGCAGGGGAAACCATATGTTGGAACGAAGACACAACTTGGTATTGTTTTACCTGACAACAAGCCTGCAGTGGTGATGAAAGCTGGGTGTAAAAACAGTGAAAAGAAGGACACCCAAAAGTTATTAAAATTCTGTGCTAATGTGAGTGAAAAGGATAGAGAAAAAATTCATAATTATTTTTATTCACTTGACAAATATGCAAAAAAAAGTGTTTGTTCGAGACTCTGGCGTTATATACAGCTGCACCAAAACGTAGAACATTGAGTAGCCCTGTAAAGCTACGTAAACAAGTACAACGGCAGTATTTCCTTAGGACTGAGAGTGGTAATTTAAAGTTTGTGAAATGATGTATACTAATAAATACACTCTGCCTGTCTGCTAAAACAATTAGAAACTGGACATCAGAAGATTTTATGGCCCCACAGAATATATATAAATTAAGCATATTTTGTACTGAACAGCGAAAGCAACATGAAGAATATTTCATTTAATTTTCGTTTTATTTATATTATATTACTGTATATATTATACAAAAATTGTTACAAAACATATAATAATATTTATACTTATTATTAATTTGATATATTATTATGTTTGATATTAATATAAATTAATAATTATTAATTTGATGAGTTTTATTTATCTGTAGGCTATAAAATATGCAAAAAAAAAAAAAATCAATTATGTTAAACTTTAAAATACTGTAGTGACTTTGAAATTAAAGGTTTGCATAGTATCTTAATTACAATCGGTTCTACAAAGTACAAATGTGGTTCCCCTGGCTTTGGACCATTGCACTTCCGGTTCATTGACAAAAGCTGTAGCGTCCATCCTGGCTGAGGTTTCCACGTTTCCCTCAGCCGCAGGCAAATGCCGGGATGGATTTGCAAGGCCGTGGCCGCCCTCGTTCCAGAAGAGCCCGCGAAACGCTCAAGTTAGGGTTTCGGAAGGTTCGGGGTTTCAAAGTAGTATGTAATTAGTAAATAGAAGTACCCAATAGGGTTTGATTAAAAACAAAACAAAAAAAAAAATTACAATCGATACATACATTTTTAATCCTAAATGATTGCAATGCTTAGAATGTAAAAAGTATAATTATATTTTTTATTTAGTCAAATTCCCTATTCCCATGGCCTTTTATAAATATTACAAAAATAAATTTAATTCTTTTATGTTACAATTTTATTCTTTACCAAAAATGCCGAGGATAATAATTAATTAGCATTACTTTTTTCGTATTCACAATAACTATATATGCCGATTGATGCATCATCAATTACTGTTTTATTAATGTTCCTTAATTACCATAATTATATATTATGTATGGTAAACTTCATTAATATCTACACGCGTAATAATAAGTAATAAAACTTGTTGAGCAGAATTTTGAATCCCGCTTATATTTTTTTACGCGAGAAATTTACGGAATTTGAAAAAAAAAAAAAATCGTTACAACGAGTAATAATATTACCTTTAAAATAAGCTAAGTGTATTTTTAAATAATCACAACAATAAAGAAATAAACAGTTTAAACCTTCTCCTGAACAATTCACTTTTTCACAGATAGGTAAAAAAGTTTGAAGAAACAAAAACAGATAGGTAAAAAAGTGTGACAAAATAAAAACAGATAGGTAAAAAAGTTTGATAAATAAAAAACAGATAGGTAAAAAAGATAAATAAAACAAATGCAGATCGGTAAAAAAGCAGGGAGAACATCGATATATATATATATATATATATATATATATATATATATTTGTAAATCAAGAATTTATAATTGGTACTGTAACTATAAATAAAAATAAAATATAATAGTAATTAATTAATTTATTTTTTTTTTACAAAAAATGAAAATAAATAAGTGTAGCCAATATTTACATATTTGTAGAAGTAAATTCATTTATAAATGTATTATATATTTAAAAAATATATATATTTTCTTGTTAGGTGGAGGTTTCTTAACTTTAATACATAATGCCTTCATTATTTCTATACTGTATTTATAAAAGGTAATAAAATTACATAAAAATTACTAAAATCAGTATTATTTTTTTCTCATACAATTTTAACTTATTGTACTTTATTATGAGAGAATTGATAATTGTGGGTAAATAAGTTGCGTGAGTTATCAGTCATAGCTTCAGGGAGAATCACATGTTTTTGCCATTCAGAGCTACCCAAATCCCATATTTTAAACACCAGGGGGGTCTTCAAATAACACAAATTATAACAATCCTAAAATTAAGACAGTCTTAGCGTATTCTTTATTGTTGCGCTAAGACAGTCTTAGGCTAAGTCTATGTTAAGTGGTGGTACTTGAAGACCCCCCTGAAGTTTACCCTGATTACTCGCCCCTTAATCCATACATACACCACTAACAATTATCAACTAAATTATACACTAAAAACTTGTTATTACGTAAATTCAAGGGATTCAGGAAATTAGGTTTACCTTAATTATGTCGAGCATTACCTTAAATTAAGTTTTTCCTATACAGTTCCACGCAATATATGCTTATTGTTTTATTACGGGACTGCGATCTCCGTTACTCAAAATTCAAAATCAAGTTTTACCTAGCAACAAGTTGGGTAATAACGAGTTTTTACTGTATTACAGTATATACCGTACTTTGAATTAAGTCTCAATTTTTTTTTTTTTTTGTTAGCGCTCCACTCAAAGTCACTGTACTGACTATTCTAAGTCCAGTACTGCCTTAGAGCAGCTAACTTCATCTGAATGTTGACTTACTACCTGTACACCCCGTAGCTCTCAATTTACTCATACGGTCACAACACAGGCGGCACTCAATGCGAGTCACTCAGCCGGCTGAACTCAGCATGCGAGTACTATCTCGTAGATGCAGATCAACTACGGGTTAATAGCCTCCAATTATAACTCGTTTACGAACAGCTATTGGATCAGGTAAAAGTCTTCAGGAAATTCCACGTAGTATTATTAAATGTTCAGTTTATTTATGCTTTGCACTTACAACAGGTAAGAGTCGATTATCATATATAGTTTACACCATGTCCATACATAAAACCCCTTAAAATACTTATATTCAATGGTTGAGTTGCAAATAGAATCAAGTAGAAGATATTAGAACAAAATAATTAAGTAGGCAAACTCACAACAAATATATCACAGACAGTAGACAATCACCCTCCTACGTCGCCTCTGTAACAGGGCTCGACGCGGGGGCCTGGCTCACAAATGCTTAGGCGCTAGACAACCAACCTCCGGGAAACAACGTGGAAAATATTCCAAGTTGCAGCTTTAATATTTCTCATATAAGTCCCAGCTAGACTTCTCATATACTTCTCATATTGCCGGCTAATCAGCCACGGCCTAAGTCCTGGATTCTTATATGGCCGGCTGAATAGCCACGGCAAGAGATGACTTCTTACAGAGAAATATTTCTAAGTCCCTTAACTCTCACGTCAGAGTTTTCCTGGTATCTCTTATTGCCAGCTCATCCGCTACGGCAAGAGAGAGGACTTTGGTTTCCTTTTCTTTCCCAGGTTGTTGTGACTAGCCCGCCCGAAAGCGCCAGTGAAGCTCTCAGCTTCTGCCACGGCTCTTATAGCCGGCAAAACAATAGCACGGTGGAGTGGGAATAATACAATAGGCGGCTGAAGGCCACGCCCTCCACTCTGTCGTCTGCTACGTCGTCTGCTAGCTGACATCAGCTGGTCATATGGCCCGCCACCCTGGCGCCATCTATAGCACGGTGGAGTGGGAATAATACAATAGGCGGCTGAAGGCCACGCCCTCCACTCTGTCGTCTGCTACGTCGTCTGCCAGCTGACATCAGCTGGTCATATGGCCCGCCACCCTGGCGCCATCTATGATAATTTATTGGAACCATTTGGTGAAGCCAAAATATTTATTAGAACTTTAAATATTAATATTTGCATGTTTACCATAGAATATATGCTTACAATACTGAAAATAATAACATCATCAATATTATACATAACAACAAATAGATAATAAATTAAAGCTCTTTGAATTTTACTAATAAAACTGTCAAAACAGATTTAATTCCCATTTTTAATAACTATTATGCATTGACAGCACCAAACTTGAATCTACATTTTTAGCACAATTTGCCACTTTTTTATATAATATTTACATTTAATATTATTAACCATACTTTAATTTAACTATAGAAACTTTTATATATCTTAAAACAACCCTTAATTATTAATAAACTGTTAGTTTTGCAAAATGACATGAAACCCGCTAATAGGACAGGAACTTTGACATTTAATTTAACACTTAATATTGACTCATATTTAACTTTAATCCTGTATAAATTTCACTTGATTATTGAACTATTAATATTAGCAGCATTTTTAATCATTATTGATAAACAAATCCCCCAAAATATAATTTACAACTTACAAGTATTGGTCCATGGTCATCTCAAAACTCTGGCATGCACTACATATTTGAGATTTATCCCATTACCTAAAAGTTAAAACAGAAAATTATTACATGAATATTATACTTTGAGATATGCAGAATTTATATTTTACAATTTAAAAAGCCGATGGTCATTAATTAATATGAATACTTACGATTTAAAAATGAATACGAGGATTTTCAGCAAAACTGCCAACTCATCTTGCAAATTTACGTCACAGAAAAATAAATGACGAGCGAAAAGCGCTCACTTGAAATGACCGCGAAAGTACCATATTTATTTAAACGCTTTTAAATACCACCGCTACAAATACCCCCCTATTAATTTTGAACTTTTTTAGACTAAAAAAAATTAAATTAATACCATTTAGTGATGAGACGACCATTAACAATGACCAAAACATACACATTAACTTACCACACTTAAAACTAAACACATTAAAAAATCACTTCTTCTAAACAGAAGCTGATAGTCAAAACACATTAAAATGCAAGTTTACCTTTAGTACACAGTCAAAATTTTTGCATCTCCAATGAATAAAATTTGGCACTATTAAAATAACACAAAAATTAAGCTCATAAGATGCATGTTTAAAAGAAACAACTCAACTTACTTAAATTTTATAAAAATTACA
Organism: Siphlonurus alternatus; assembly: GCA_949825025.1. Lineage (NCBI taxonomy): Eukaryota > Metazoa > Arthropoda > Insecta > Ephemeroptera > Siphlonuridae > Siphlonurus > Siphlonurus alternatus. The sequence continues at coordinate 6,193,510 of OX463786.1, read as the reverse complement.
CACAAGTTCTCCATTGTCTTCTGAGTTAAGCACAACAAACAAATTAGCATTACTAAAAAACAAACTTTATCTAGTTAGTCCTTAAATCTGCTGGGACGCACAATCTGCCGTCTGTCTCTCAGAGCATGGCCTGTGTTTTGCAACACATGGAGCGGGACCTCGTCTCGTCCTCTCTTTTGTCGTCTTGGAACACGACCGCCCGGCTCCTCTGCCGGTTCCGCTACTGCCCAGTCAGGTGGCTTCTGGTACACCTTTAACTGGTCTGCATTCCTTACGCCAGCATCCAGATCCTCCATGGTTACAAGCCTGTAAACATTGGTACCCAATCTCCCAGCTATCTTAAATGGACCATCATAAGGCCTGGAGAGCGAGCTGGATACACCCTTGGAAGCATCACTAAGTGTGTAGCTTTTCCTCAACACAAGGTCTCCGACTTGAAATGGGGCTGGTCTACGACCCTTATTGTACGCAGCCTCATTTCTTTGCCTTGCCTTCCTTAAGTTGACACGAGCTGACTCATAAGCCACTTTAAGCTTCTCACTCAGCATTGTGGCAAACTCAGCTTTATGCTGACCTGGAGTATGCTGCTCTGTAGGATTGAAAGGGGACTCCAACTGACGTCCAAATGTCAAAAAGGCAGGAGTCTGGCCAGTGGTCTCACAAGGTGCTGTCCTAATGGCAAAACTGATTGCATTCAGCTGCCTATCCCACGCCTTGTGTGTCTCTGCATAAGCCTTTATACAAGTTTTGACAGTACGGTTCATCCTCTCCGTAGGATTTCCCTTTGGCCGGTAAGGCACAATTTTCCTAACTTTTATACCAAGAACTTCACAGGTTTTGGTCCAGAGCTTGCTTGCAAATTGAGATCCATTATCAGATCTCAGGTTCCGTGGGAAACCCATCCTGCAGCAATGCTCGACCAACCTGTCTGTCACAGCACGAGAAGTAGCCTTCCGAATTGGAAAAATCTCAGGGAACCTCGTGAAATCATCCACTATCACCAATGCATACTCAAATCCAGATGAGGACTTAGGAAGAGGACCAATCAGGTCACAGGACACTGAAACTCCAGGGCCTAATTCCTCAGGACGACTGTCCATGAAACCATAGGGTCCAGCATTCATTGACTTTACTTTCTGGCAGACCTCACATCCCTTGACATATTCAGCAACGTCTCCCATAACTCCAGGCCAGACATACTGATTAAGAACTCTGAATTGAGTTTTCTTAATACCCAAATGGCCACTTAAAGGATGATCATGACACACACCAAGCACAGCACTCCGCAGCTGTTTCGGCACAAGAATGACCTCCAGTTTTGAAGTCAAAACCTGGCGCAGCACCCCACTTGCGTCCAAAAAATACTTGGAGCCAAGTGTACCAGACAGTGCCCGCTGTCGCAATGCATTTACTTCCTCATCCAGCTCTTGGGCTTTGATCCAATCTGCTGGCGACTCTGGAAAAGAATCTGGCTCATCCACTACTACACACACATCAGGGATTGAAATGCTGGTCTCCACTAACTCTTTTTCCTCCACAACCTCAAGATCTCCAATCTGAGGCTTGCAGGGATTTCTCACAACTGGTTGATGTCTCTGGACAGCAGAATGAACTACAACAGAAACATGATCAGTAGTCTCACCCTCCTTGAGTGAGAGCTGCTTAGATATTTTGAACGTACAATTATGAGTTTTGAGCTTGTCAACGACCTTAGCTACTCGACGATCACAATCCTCCATTGACGCCAGACACTTGAGCACCGAACAATCTGTCTCAATAACTAGCTCTTTGCTGAGATAAGGAGTAAATATCTCTACTGCATACAGAAAACTAAGAGCTTTCAGACTTACTTGATCCAATTTCACTTCTGCCGGCAACAATGACCGCTTGACTGTAGCAATTTGACACAACTTCTTACCCTGAACCTGCAGCAACTCGGCTGATAGTTCGGCATGAGTAGCTTGGAAACGCAAAATCATCTCACCAGACATATCTGGGAGGGATTCAAACTTGTCATTCGTGAAGGCTGAATTAAGGCCGGCAAACACTGCGTCATGATCCTCCCTCCAAAACCAGGGAGTGTCACGTTTCCTCGCACTTGTCAGAGGAGTATGCAGTTCATCTACTGAGGGCCACGATCCTAACTCAGCAATATATACTCTTGGAAACTCACGCTGCTCACAAGCAACGAGCCGCCGCTCTTCCACAATTTGACCGTCTTGCTCCTCAATAATTACCACACAGGCCTCTAAGGTTTCAGTCTCTGCACGATTTTGCACCTCAGTTGTCTGTACCTTGGTCTTGTCCTTCTTGGGTTTCTTCTTCTTGGGCTTTTTCTCCTCAACCTTTTTATTCTTCTCTTCTGTAGAACACTTATCACAAGTATGTACAAAAGGAATTTGCTCAGGATACTCCTCAAACCTCAGCCTAGGCTCCTCAGGAAGATCCTCTATTGGGAGAATTTCATCCACAGCTCTGCTACGAACAGGCACACCAGGACCACATGGATATCGCGACAGGGCGTCTGCCGTGAACATGGTAGATCCTTTCCTATGTCTGATGGTACAGTTCAGACTCATGATCCGCATTGCCCATCTTTTGACCCTCCCACCCGGGTCATCCATGGTCATGAGTGACTTCAACGCGGAATGATCAGTTTCAATAATGAAGTGGCCAAACTCCAAGTAAGGCATGAACTTTTGGACTGCATACACAATACTCAATGCCTCGAGATGAGTAACACAGTAGTTTGCCTCTGCAGGCAGCAGAGTTCTGCTCAAAAATGAAATGGGACGTGGGCCAGATGGGCCTTGTTGCAACAGGACCGCCCCTATTCCACTGTACGAAGCGTCACACTGAACCGTGAACTCCTTGGACATATCCGGTAAGATCAAACACGTCTCACTAGTTAAGGCTGCCTTGAGCATTTCAAAAGCACCCTTCTCAACATGTGTCCACTTCCAGGGAGTGTCTTTCCTCAAGAGCAAAGTAAGTGGTTTAGCTGTGCTAGAGAATGATGGAATGTATGAGCGATAAAGCGCAAAGCATCCCAAAAAGACTTGAACGTCCTTAGCACACTTCAACTCCGGGTAGTCATTAATCGCCCTGGCCTTCTCCGGATCAGGCTGGACCTTTCCAGGCGAGACAATATGGCCTAACAACTTCACTTCACTAACACCAATCTGGACTTTGTCAGGGGAAATAGTGAAACCTGCCTCCGAGAGTTTGCCAAAAACATCCGCCAGGTGGCGTTGATGTTCTTCCCAGGTAGCACTAAAAATTACGACATCATCCATAAAAGGCATTGCAAAATCAAACATGGCTGACCTAAGCACGTTGTCTATGGTAGACTGGAAAGTAAAGGAACTTCCCTTCAGTCCTTGACCCATTTTCAGATACCTAAATGAGCCCCGATGAGGTGTGACAAAACATGTCTTATCTTTGTCGCTATCTTTCATGCGAATCTGACTATACGCGTCTGCAAGATCCACAACAGTGAACACAGTAGCCTTACCAAGCTGGGCCAGAATCCAGCTAATTCTGGGCAACTCATAATTTGTAGTATGAGTCCGCTGGTTCAACTCCCTCCAGTCAACTACGAGTCGCCACCTCTCTGAACCATCAGGACCAGGTTTTTTGCGTACCAACACTGGACAACTTCCCCACGGGCTGTTGTAGCAGGGTTCAATTGTTCCAGCTCTGAGCTTTTCATCAATCAGCTGATCCAAAATTCTAAGCTTGGAGGTGTTCATTGGACGAGGCCGGTACCGAATAGGCTTGAAACCCTCGGTATTTATCTCATGGAATACACCCTTGACTGTTCCGGGTCGCTCTGAAAACAAACCTAACTTAACAAATTTCCTCAGAATTTCAACTATTTTTTGTTTGTTTTCAGCTGGAGCCTCACACTTGCTAATCACCTTTTCTATCCACTCCTCACCGACTTCGATCACCAAACAGGACAATTCATTGGTTGGAGTGTCAAAAGGGATCACCGCCTGGCTTTGCAATCCTACTGTCCATCCTCCCTGCTGTATACTAGGATTAATGCCAGTTGCAAACAAGAAGTCTCGTCCAAGAATAATCGGCTTTGTCAAACTGTTTAGCAAATAAAACATTTGACGACGACTACCTCCGTTCCATGAAAAATGGACCAATGCGGTACCAGCAAGGGTTGTCTCACCCTGAGCCATTTTCAAAGGACGTGAACTTTCTCTGACTACAACACCTGCATTCCTCAACTCACGAGAAATCTCTCCACCAATTAAGCTGACTGTCGCTCCAGTGTCTAACAATGCCAAGTACTCTTTTCCAAGTATTTTGACTTTTAATAGAGGCTCAACAGTTCTTTCACGCTTCGGTACATTTAAACTCCCAGCGTCACAGGTGGGTTCATCCTCAGCCACGAAAGAATGATTTAAAATATCATCTATCGCTAGAGGGGCCTCCGCATGAGGTGCATCCTCATCTGCTGCTAGGTATGTTGGCACGTGTAGGCGTGAACTACAATTATACTTTTCACGATCGCTTTCAATGCGCTTGCGGCGCCTCCTGGCTCTACGAAAGCGTTTTATACGTTGTTTACTAGTCTCGACTTCGGTCACTTCCCGCTCACCCTCACGCACCCATCTCACATATGTTAGGGGCCTTCCCCAATCCTTAGTATGCCATATGGGGCTGGTTTTGCAGTGCCATGCTTTGTGACCTTCCTGATTACATCTAAAACACACTACTCGACTCATATTTCTGCGTGGATAATATGGCCTACTTCTTGTTACTGGTGTCCTACCAACAGCCTTAGTTTCACCACCCTTCGAAATGGAATCCGGTGGTGAGTCCTGAGCTTCGGCAAGCACAACATGCTCTGTGTCTGAAGGACTGCTTTCACTTGGCTTTGGAGGCACATATTCCTGCCTGGAAGTCATGGTTGCTGGGGTGAACTCTGAACTAGATCGTTTAGCCATCCTTGCTCTTAAAGGGTCCAGAGCAGCTAAACTGACTTGCCCTGCTGAAGTAGTAACATCACAGGTAGCTGCAGCATCAGGTGCTGGACTCATACCTTGTGTTGCTCCACTAAAAGCCAAAGAGGGCTCCAGACATTCTTGGGGAGGGGGAGGAGGACGATAAACTTTTTCCATCAATACTAATCTTTGGATGTTCTGGGCATCATTTGCCAGATCTCGCAAAGACCGATACTGCTTTCCTATTGCGTACTTGCGATACTCATTATGCATGTTGCGTATACAACGCTGGACTTTTGCTTCCTCTGTTACAAAAACCCTCAATCTCTTATAATATTCAGCTATTACAATTATATATTCAGAGAGAGGTTCATCAGGATGTTGCGTGCGACGCTCGAGTTCCTGCCAAAGCAGCTCCTGATAGTCAATTGCACCAAAATCTCTCATCAGAGTCTCAGTAAAATCTTCCCAGTTACGAAAACCTCCATAGAAATCCCACCAGCGTGCTGCATTACCCTGCAACGCGTTAGGCATCATGGAACTTAGCAAATCTCCCGGTTCCCTACCAAAAGACCTTGCATATCTTTCAAAATTTCTAAGAAAATCAAATGGAGAAGTTGCATCTGAGATACCAGAGTAACGAGGCAAATCCATCACATGCGATGGGGGTGGATAAAACGGTGTGGGATCTCGCCTTGCTGGCGCCTGTCTCGTATGTATTACTGGCAACCCCCCAGCTGGGACATCACGGCTCCCACCAGCAAAATTCTGCTCGCAAGACCAGTGAGCCTCCTGATGTGATTTCCAACCGCCATAATCAGAATTACTTTGAACTTGACCTTGAAGAGGTTTAAACCAATATGGAATGGAACATCGATTGACTGTACTCTCTGTTAACATCTCACGACCCAACGCCATGCCAGGTTGATCTGATTGGTTAACTGCACTTTGCCCATTTATTTCAGAATAAGTCAGGTTTGACTCCAGTAGCTGCATTCTTCCTGAATGAGACTGCTCTGCCAAATTACTAGGGTCCACTACAGATTGATGATAACAATCTCTACGACTTTGGTCCACAGCACCAAGCTGCAGTCCCATAGCTGAACTTTGTGGAATGCATTGAGAGTTTACGACAACCTTTTGCTGTATTTGTGGATTCAGATTTTTCGCCTGTGGGTGTGGAATAAAACTTGAGTATGAAGACTCAAGACCTGCAGTGTTTCCAGGACTACCCAAATTTTGAGTTCCTCGTGGTTCTTCAACCATGTTGACAGAGACAGCTGGTGTGAGAAAGGTCACCTTGCTATCGCCTTGAAATTTAGGAGGCAATTGTGTAAAATCCCTCTCATGGCTCCCTTTAGCCTGCTCCGAGTGTAAAACTATATTCCGCTGGAAACCCTGTCCCAGCAGCAGCTCTGCGTCCCTCACACTCTGTGGGACGTGAGCAAGAACATCACTTTCCATTGCACTACCCCGAGTGCCACATGCAGAGCCAGCATCGTTGTACGGACGTTGCTGCTGTGCCATCAACTCATCAGGGTTACCTCCCTGACTATTATCCATTCTGCTTACTTGTGTGCTGCCAAATAAATTATATTTTGCCCCAATACGAGGAGCGACCTCAAAAGACCACTAGTGGGTGAAAAAACGGAGATAGAAGTATATTTCGTACTTCGGGTTTTTACTAAGTGTTTATAATTACGACAAATCGACTCTTAACAAATTAACCTGCAAGTGCAAAGCAGTAGAAACAATCCCGGACAGGCCCCCACTTTGTAGCGCTCCACTCAAAGTCACTGTACTGACTATTCTAAGTCCAGTACTGCCTTAGAGCAGCTAACTTCATCTGAATGTTGACTTACTACCTGTACACCCCGTAGCTCTCAATTTACTCATACGGTCACAACACAGGCGGCACTCAATGCGAGTCACTCAGCCGGCTGAACTCAGCATGCGAGTACTATCTCGTAGATGCAGATCAACTACGGGTTAATAGCCTCCAATTATAACTCGTTTACGAACAGCTATTGGATCAGGTAAAAGTCTTCAGGAAATTCCACGTAGTATTATTAAATGTTCAGTTTATTTATGCTTTGCACTTACAACAGGTAAGAGTCGATTATCATATATAGTTTACACCATGTCCATACATAAAACCCCTTAAAATACTTATATTCAATGGTTGAGTTGCAAATAGAATCAAGTAGAAGATATTAGAACAAAATAATTAAGTAGGCAAACTCACAACAAATATATCACAGACAGTAGACAATCACCCTCCTACGTCGCCTCTGTAACAGGGCTCGACGCGGGGGCCTGGCTCACAAATGCTTAGGCGCTAGACAACCAACCTCCGGGAAACAACGTGGAAAATATTCCAAGTTGCAGCTTTAATATTTCTCATATAAGTCCCAGCTAGACTTCTCATATACTTCTCATATTGCCGGCTAATCAGCCACGGCCTAAGTCCTGGATTCTTATATGGCCGGCTGAATAGCCACGGCAAGAGATGACTTCTTACAGAGAAATATTTCTAAGTCCCTTAACTCTCACGTCAGAGTTTTCCTGGTATCTCTTATTGCCAGCTCATCCGCTACGGCAAGAGAGAGGACTTTGGTTTCCTTTTCTTTCCCAGGTTGTTGTGACTAGCCCGCCCGAAAGCGCCAGTGAAGCTCTCAGCTTCTGCCACGGCTCTTATAGCCGGCAAAACAATAGCACGGTGGAGTGGGAATAATACAATAGGCGGCTGAAGGCCACGCCCTCCACTCTGTCGTCTGCTACGTCGTCTGCTAGCTGACATCAGCTGGTCATATGGCCCGCCACCCTGGCGCCATCTATAGCACGGTGGAGTGGGAATAATACAATAGGCGGCTGAAGGCCACGCCCTCCACTCTGTCGTCTGCTACGTCGTCTGCCAGCTGACATCAGCTGGTCATATGGCCCGCCACCCTGGCGCCATCTATGATAATTTATTGGAACCATTTGGTGAAGCCAAAATATTTATTAGAACTTTAAATATTAATATTTGCATGTTTACCATAGAATATATGCTTACAATACTGAAAATAATAACATCATCAATATTATACATAACAACAAATAGATAATAAATTAAAGCTCTTTGAATTTTACTAATAAAACTGTCAAAACAGATTTAATTCCCATTTTTAATAACTATTATGCATTGACAGCACCAAACTTGAATCTACATTTTTAGCACAATTTGCCACTTTTTTATATAATATTTACATTTAATATTATTAACCATACTTTAATTTAACTATAGAAACTTTTATATATCTTAAAACAACCCTTAATTATTAATAAACTGTTAGTTTTGCAAAATGACATGAAACCCGCTAATAGGACAGGAACTTTGACATTTAATTTAACACTTAATATTGACTCATATTTAACTTTAATCCTGTATAAATTTCACTTGATTATTGAACTATTAATATTAGCAGCATTTTTAATCATTATTGATAAACAAATCCCCCAAAATATAATTTACAACTTACAAGTATTGGTCCATGGTCATCTCAAAACTCTGGCATGCACTACATATTTGAGATTTATCCCATTACCTAAAAGTTAAAACAGAAAATTATTACATGAATATTATACTTTGAGATATGCAGAATTTATATTTTACAATTTAAAAAGCCGATGGTCATTAATTAATATGAATACTTACGATTTAAAAATGAATACGAGGATTTTCAGCAAAACTGCCAACTCATCTTGCAAATTTACGTCACAGAAAAATAAATGACGAGCGAAAAGCGCTCACTTGAAATGACCGCGAAAGTACCATATTTATTTAAACGCTTTTAAATACCACCGCTACAAGTTCCACGCAATATATGCTTATTGTTTTATTACGGGACTGCGATCTCCGTTACTCAAAATTCAAAATCAAGTTTTACCTAGCAACAAGTTGGGTAATAACGAGTTTTTACTGTATTACAGTATATACCGTACTTTGAATTAAGTCTCAATTTTTTTTTTTTTTCGATTTCGTTTTGTTTCATCTTTCATGTTTTCTTTTGTTTGCAGAAATTAAATTTCTTCTTTTTCTTTGAAAAAATAACATGAAATTTTCTATATGTAATAGTTATCTATTAATTATGAAAAAATAATTTGTTTTCAATTAAATTAAGTGCAAAAAAATTATAAAAATTAGTATTTATTTGATAATTTAAAGGCATAGGGTCAAGAAATTAGGCCACACCACCTGGAGGCAACTGTCACTTTCCTTTTATTAAAATTATCAATATATTGTTGTCTTATATGTTAGGATTTGTGAGTTAAGGCTAAATTATTCGGTAACTATTCAGATATTTAAATAAAACAATGCTTCTCTTATTTACAAATGATTACTATACTTGTTAGAGATAATAAAATACTCACTCTACTTTTCAAGCTACTATTTTAATAAAATTAAGTTTGCTTGCGTAATTGACTTTATTTTTGATCTTTTGTTTTTTATTTACAGTTTAACTTTTTGTGTAATTATTTTTGTGGGTTCTACAGCAAGTTGTATTTCTTTTGGAAATGGAGTATCGACCTCCATTTTTTTTTTTTTTTTTTTTTTTTTTTTTTTTTTGCAGAAATGTATAGAGGGTGCAAAGTTATATGTTACCCTGATTTTTTCAAATTTTTTTGAGACCGGGAACTATTTTTAAAAAATTATTCAAAGTCCCTTTTGTGACGTCACGAGGCGGCAATTAAGTCCTATCTTTTTTTTAAGGAGCGGCGTCTCGTGACGTCACAAAAAGGACTTTCAATAATCTTTTAAAAATAGTTCCCGGTCTAAAAAAATTTCAAAAAAAATCAGGGTAGCATAACTTTGCACCCTCTAGCCATTTCTGCAATAAAAAAAAAATTGAGGTAGGTACTCCATTATTTAATATTGTTAGCCATCTGTAAATGATATAATATTAAATTGTTATTGTTTTTCACTCACAAAAAAATTAAAATCCTTTAAAAAATACAAAGAAAAAAGCAGTTAAATTAATTTCTATAGTATTTTAAATTGTTGTATTAAATTGTTTTATTCAGTATGAAATTAATAAGACAATGTTTTTAATTAATTTCCATAATCATAATTTGTAAATCTACAAGCATTTTTATGCTTATAAAATATATCATAATAAATAATTTAAATAATATCTTGTTTATTATTTGTAATTTAATGTAATTTATTTTTGGATGCATATGTATATTTTGTGTATACTTGTATATATCTTGATTTCAGTTTTAGACTCTAGTCCCGTGTTTTTTACACTGTCTGCTATTTTGTTTCAATAAATCATAATTTACAATGTAAAAAAAAAATATATATATATGCAGTATATATATATATATATATATATATTTTTAATCAAACCCTATTGGGTACTTCTATTTACTAATTACATATACTACTTTGAAACCCCGAACCTTCCGAAACCCTAACTTGAGCGTTTCGCGGGCTCTTCTGGAACGAGGGCGGCCACGGCCTTGCAAATCCATCCCGGCATTTGCCTGCGGCTGAGGGAAACGTGGAAACCTCAGCCAGGATGGACGCTACAGCTTTTGTCAATATGAACCGGAAGTGCAATGGTCCAAAGCCAGGGGAACCACATAGTGGAAAAGCGCAACGTTTTACCCCTGGGTGGGAAACGTGGTTTTTGTTGAAAATGGTCACCCATATATACTAACCACGCGCGGCGTATATATATATATACTGTATATAATAAGCTGTGGTCAAAAAATATTTTTGCCTAGCACCAAAATGGACAAGCTCCATAGAATTTTTCATTGCAGGAATGAATAGGCGGATACCAAACTACTATACAACTCTGAATGTTTGTCAGATTTTTATAAATACGGGGAAGTATTTATTTAAAACAAAATTAAAAGATAGTGTGGATACGCCCCCTGCATGTATAGAGGCTTCTATCCTTTTAATAAGGACCAAATTAACAGCTCCTGCAGGGGGCGTGGCAGCACTTTCAATCATTTTTTCAAAACTTTTTATGGGACACAGAAAAAAATGAAAACATTCAGAGCTGGCCGGAGGTTGTTCATTATTATATTAAGTTTCAAGTATTTGTATGAGATCTTTTTTCTACTTGAATTATATAGTTGTTAAAAAAAGTTAAAAGATTATTGATATAATAAAAGATATTTTGTAAAAACCAATGTAAAATAAATTAATTATTACAATTAATAATTATAACCATCCTATAATACAAAATGTATATTTTATATGCATTATATAGCCCGCCATCCACAGAGTTCCACATACTTATATAAGTCGACTTAATTAGAAACATGTGGAACTCTGTGACATCTATATATATATAAATTTCAAAATAGATCATGATAGACTTTTTTATTAGTTGCGGGCGTTTTAAGACACCAAAAACTATATAATAGAAGCCTAGCTAGCTATTTTTATGGTTCTGAACGTTTGAAATAAAATATGAATTGACATAAATATTAATTTTAATATAATTATAAATATAATAGCTATAATAGAGAACATCTTCTTAATATAGTTCATAATTAAATTTTATTTACCATTTAAATTTATTATCATGTTCATAGCCCTCTGGTGGAGATGAGGGCTATATGTCATGTTATTTGCGATATATATATATATATATTTACAATATATTATATAATATATATAGCATATAAGAATTTGAATGAAAAAATAAATAAGATTTTTCTCCTAACAATTAACGATGTCAGAATGCGGCGCTGCGGCATTTTTACGTTGAATTTAAGCTTCAATTGTTAGTGTATATATATATATATATATATATATATATATATATATATATATATATATATATATATATTATAATCTTCTCCGAGGTCTCATTTGTTTACTTCTTTTTTAGATTTCAAAAATTTTAGCGCAAAAATGCCAACACAACAAAATCGACAAAATTAATTAATATTTTTTAATTAATTCTCAAATTTACTTTTTGTAGTATAAAATTATTTAGTATTAAAATATAGTACACTGCTTTTTATTGTAATATTCTTTTACTATTGAAAAATATTAATTTTTGGTTGGTTGACGTGATAAATTTAAAAAAAAAAGTTGGCGTCTGTTGATTCGGCCCTAAAGATGATCATTATTCTCATCTCTGGTAAGCTTCATTCAACTAAAAAGAACTTAAAATTTTTCTTCAAGATTATTACTTTGAGTTTCATCAATAATATTTTAATTTAATACTCGTGTTTTACAGATATGTCGACTTGAAAGTTGGCGTCCCCCAGTGTGATCGCTGACGCGCTGACGCTGCCTGATCGCTGGCATTGCTCATGGGGATGAAAGTGGATTGGCCGCAGCTCGGGGCGTTTGAAACTGTGTTTGGCGGCGGCTGGTGCCTAAACTACAATAAAAAAGACAATCCGGCAACGCTGTGAAGATTTTTGACGACAATTCGGGGAACTGTCTGCTGCGACGTCGGACGTACGACTATTAAAGATACGTCGATGCTTTTTAATTGGTGGACGGATCGATGACGTAAAACCGACGTACCTGCATTAAAGATACGTCGACGTAGATTTGCAACGCAAAACATATGATTCATGACGTCATTATAGACGCTACTTCTACTTGGAACTTGGGTATGATGCCATGCGGAGGTTAATTGTATCAGCACATGTGAATATGATATATATGTCATGTTTCTTGCTGAATGCATTCACTAATTATGAGGTGCGTATCGTACTTTCTGATAATTACTTAAGTGGTTAAAGTACAGTGTAAATATATGGAGTTCTATAGGCTCGGACTGGGAAGCTATAAGGCGGGGCCAGTCAAGACATATGCATATAGGCATTACAGGCAGCAGGGGCCACTTAGAAGGAGGCCTGAGGCCACGTTTTGTATGCTGTCTGTGTTAAAAATCTGAGGGGCCAGTCACAGGGATCCCTTGACCCATGCAGCCTTGTGGCCAGCCCGAGCCTGTTAAAATATATAAATGGACTTATTATAACTTTAAAAATGTCATTCCATGCTTGGCATACGTACAGAATATAAAACTTATTTATTATAACCATGCATGCAGTGCATGTGTGCAACACGTGTGTGCTGGGGACTGTGGGGGGGAGGGGGGTTGTACCAAACACAAGCACCGGCCGGCCCATATGACATGATACATGCAGCCAAGGGTCTTGTAAATTAAAGTAAATAAGTAAAGTAAGCAGAGAGTGTACGTGTATGCATATACATAATATACATATATATGAACGTGGCGCAGTGCATTGACCGGTTAGATCACCGAAGTCAGGCTACGTCAAACGTGGTTGGTACTTAAATGGGTGACCATTTTAAGTATAAAAATTACGTTGCTCCCTCCCTGGGGTAAATTCGTCTCGCTTTCAACCCAGTGCAGTGATGCACTTGTATACCTATAGGCTTTGGACATCGCTTTGGTCCATTGAGAAAAAGTAGAGGTGTCCGTCCTAACTGAGGTTTCCCACAGTTCCCTCAGTCTCACCTCAGCATGCTGGGATGCGTAGCAGGCCGTGGCCACCATCCGTTCCCCACTTTATCCCTACCCATTAACCCGCCGCGAGCTGTAAGCTCTTAGGGGTGTATCCTAGCAAAAAAAAAAAAAAACTTACCCTACCCTTGTCCAAAAAATCCGCAGTGGTCAAGCGTTTGACCACTGCTTAGTGGTAGATTGGCCAGTGGTCATGGTCAGGGATTAAGTGGTCAATTCTAGTGGTCACCCTAGTGGTCACCCTAGTGTTCACCCTAGTGGTCACCCTAGTGGTCACCCTAGTGGTCACCCTAGTGGTCACCCTAGTGGTCACCCTAGTGGTCACCCTAGTGGTCACTCTAGTGGTCAATTCTAGTGGTCACGCTCTAGTGGTAGCGCCGTGGTCTAGTGGTCAAAAAATCGTTAGTAGATGGTGATCACACGCCGTATATCACGAAGCAGTTAGCACACTTTCTTCAGCCTCAGACAGTGGAAAAAATAGCTACAACATGTAATAAAATTATTATTTCACATTTCTACCTTGAATAAGTAAATTATTTCACTTAATTCAAGGTAAAAATGATACATATTATACATGCGTGTGTACAAGAAAACGACAAAAAGGCATGCACTGAGAGAGAATTGTTCATGTTTATTATTATATAACATTAATAAAATTACAATACAAAAGAAAGATAATAATAATTATAAAGCATGCAAGTTTTTGAAGAATAATTACCAACCAGCTAGATGTTCCGGCGATATTTTTGTCATGTCCCAAAGGAAGCCGACAATCATTGACTGTTTAAGGCTACCTGGAACAAATTATTCAACACAAAGTAACGAGAACTTAACAAAAGAACATTTCATAACACGTTTTATGTACTAAAAAGGTACTTATCTGACATAAAACAGCTTGATAATACGTTTTTCAGAGCTCGCACTTTGCTCGACCTCGTGTGCGACGCCATGATGTTTCTTTATCACGTGACGTTGCGCATGCGCTCTAGAGTGACCACTGAGCTCAGTGGTAAAAAATCTGACCACTAGATAATTAAGTGGTCAATTTTTTTTTTTTTTTTTTTTTTTTGACAACGGATATATTTATATGGTGCGGCCACGGCAGGCGCGAATCCAGGAGGGGGGGTGCCCCTCCCCTCAAAATTTTGGATATATTATATAACATGGGCAATATAGGCGTTTCCCCCATTTAAATTTTTTTAACATTTGCGGTAGCCCGGCCCATAAGCTCCTCTTCCAAATTTTGCAGCCGCCCCCGCCCTGCCCCCGCCTCCCCCCCTCGTGCCCCAAATTTTTTTCTGGATCTGATGCGCCTGTTACGCGTTAGAGGTGATCGAGACTGAGGGAACCGTGGAAATCCTCAGTTGATCAGGACGGTCAGTGCAGTATGTATATTTGCAAGCCATGAAACTCCGTACCCCAACAATTAATAAGTAATAAAAATATTACACACCTCTTATCACTTAGGCTAACACTCTGACCACTACCACTTGGTCTGACCACTACCACTAGATCTGACCACTACCACTTAGTCTAGTGGTCCTACCACTAAGGCTACCACTTAGTCTGACCACTACCACTTGGGTCCTACCACTTAGTCTAGTGGTCACCACTAAGGCTACCACTTGATGTGTGACCACTACCACTAGATCTGACCACTACCACTTAACTCCTACCACTTAATCTGACCACTACCACTTAGTCTAGTGGTCCTACCACTAAGGCTACCACTTGATGTGACCACTACCACTAGATCTGACCACTACCACTTAGGTCCTACCACTTAGTCTGACCACTACCACTAGATCTGACCACTACCACTTAGGTCCTACCACTTAGTCTAGTGGTCCTACCACTAAGGCTACCACATGATGTGACCACTACCACTAGATCTGACCACTACCACTTAGGTCCTACCACTTAATCTGACCACTACCACTAGATCTGACCACTACCACTTAGGTCCTACCACTTAGTCTAGTGGTCCTACCACTAAAGCTACCACTTGGTGTGACCACTACCACTAGATCTGACCACTACCACTTAGGTCGTACCACTTAGTCTAGTGGTCCTACCACTAAGGCTACCACATGGTCTGACCACTACCACTAGGCTCTACCACTAGATTTAGTGGTCCTACCACTAAATTTAGTGGTCCTACCACTAAATCTAGTGGTCTGACCACTCATTTTAGGTGGTCAAATCATGACCACTACTCTAATTTTTGGACAAGGGTATCTCTACGGTCTGGTTGAACCTGGTAAGGTGGCTGGTAGACTCTTACAAGCACTAAACCAGCAGTGCTGGTAAGCCGTACCTGTTCTTACCAGCCATCATGAAATGCTGATAAGCCGAACCAGGGCATACCAGGCAATACCAGCCACTGTCTGGTATTGCCTGGTATGATTTACCAGAAGATCTTGTAACTATATACTAATTTGTTATTATTTTTTAAATATTATTAATTTAACATATTAATTATAATATAATAATATTTTATATTATATTTATAATTTATACATAAATTATTTAAATAATTTATTGATATACACTGTAAATATAGATTAATTATACAATTTAATTTTTATACTGTGTGGATCGACTGTTGATGAGAATTTACCAAAATACTAAAAAAAAAAAAAAAAAAACATTTTTTTTTGCACATTAATTATGCAATGAATTGATTTATTTTAATTCATAATTTATTTAAAAATTAATATAAATTTTCAGTCGTTTTTATTAGTCACTGACACCTGGTGGTGAAAAAGTGAAGCATCATAGCAAAACATATGGAAGTGATTGAAAGATGTCAACAACCGTGAAAATGACCTGTTTTACTGTGAAAATTGTGTTATAAAGTGACTTTGGAGGTAAAAAAACATCTTAACAGTAATTAATAAATCATACTGTTTACCCACATAAAACTTTTTTCCTTCTATCACATTTCTTTTTATTATAAAAGAAATGTGTTAGAACTTTATTCTAAAACATTTCTTTGTTTCAATAAGAAATGTTTTAGATGTCTTCACATTTTTAACATTGGTAGAAATGATGTAGAATAAATTCCATTCTACTACATTTCTTATTCATTTATGGTGCTGATTTATTACTTCCTTTAACCATAAAACAAACTCTTCTACAATATTTCTTTCTTCATTTTGAAGAATTTATTATTATATTTATATATTTATTTAAATTCTATATATATTCTATTCATGGCTGTATTGTTTAAAATCAATTATAGCTCATTTGCATTAGCAATAATTGTAATGTAAGTTACACCACTCAATTCCTCGATTTTTTCTTAATAATTTGCATGTTTTAAAAATATTAAACTGACTATTTTTTATTTTTGAAGTCACCGAGATTTGAACCTGCGGCCCTGCCTAACTTTCAATTCTAACGTGTTTTTTTTCCTACCTGACACCGACGTCTAACCCCCTAGGACACGCACGCTCGCATGTAAGAAGAAGGAAAAAGAGAGGCATATAAGTTGGAAGTTTCTTGAGGGGTGGGAAAATTCAAACTGATAACTTAATTTTTCAGATCTCTGATGCTGAGATGATTATATACAATATAATATACCGCGCGTGTATTATATAAAAAATATGCAAAAAGGTTTTTACTTAATTCTCCATCATAATTTTTAATTAAGACTCTTGAACGAAAGTATAAAAATCATTTGAATCTGATCAATGCATTAATTAATTATATTATTAAAATAATTATCAGTCAAATGATTTTTCAAAATTAAATTTAATATGAAAAATTGTTATTAATGCATTAAATTTATAAACATGTTTAAAATTTAAGTTTAGCTTTATTAAAATATATTAATTATTATTATAATTATACGTTATAGCAAACAATTATTGAATGCACACCTTGCCGACCCATCATATAAATAATCCAGTAAAAAATAATATAGAGGGGAAGGGGGTCTAAAAATTCTAATTACATATAATTATATACATAATATTATATATATAATATATATATATATATACATATATATATATATATCAAATTATATAAATGCAATGATCAATATATAATCAATGACGATCGATCAATATAATATATATACAATAATATATCAATATATACAATATTAAATTTATTGATTTATTGATACATTATTGTACACATTAGTACACATGCATATGACACAGTTAAATATTCAACAATACCGTAGATTGCAATTTTCAATTAGTGCCATGGAAATAAAAGAATATAATTATGAGCTGATATAAACAAAATTATATATTATCAGAGATGCAAAACTTCGCGCGAAACATGGTGCGCGAAACTTTCGCGAAACTTTCGCGCGAATATTCGCGAAACTTCGCGAAAATTTCGCGAAATTTAAAAAATGACTGTCGCAATGCGATTTTTCATATATTTATCCACAGTACAGGAAAGATAGTAGCCAAACTCCCATACCTGCGCTACGGGGGAGCTGAAGTCAATTTTTGACACTTTTTGAATATTGGGTTAAGAGCTTACTTTTTTTTTGTAAAAAATACTAGATTTTTTTTCTAATATTTTAGTGAAAGTTCCACTGTGCTAGCTTTAATAATTTCCGAGTTAGAGCAGATTATAGTTGATTCTCCTATACCATAACATTGCAGGATGCCCCATTTGGTCGTGCCCCTTTCCTATGATTTTAACATTGCGGCGGACAAACATGCCGTTGACGCGAGCAGTTTTCGACTTCGATTCTAACATACGACTTTCTCTACTATCTTCTCTATACTGTGTATTTATCAAAAAATTAAGAAAACAAGATAAAATGGCCACTTTCATGACCTGTCTAACCTCGAATGTGTTAAATGATTTTAAAAATAATTAAAAGTAATTTTTAAAATTAATAAAAAAGAAATAAATTTTTTTTAAATCTAATAAATTAAATTGAACTCTCTTTTAATTCAATTATGCAATTAAACCTGTAATTAAAGCAAAATTAGGAAGAAAACGGCGTATTCATTACATACGATTCGAAAAAATAGAGCGGGAAATTCAAATATATCAATTTCGCGAAGTTTCACGCGAAACTTTCGCGAAACTTGGCTTGCGAAACTTCGCGAATATTCGCGAAACTAGCAAAATTTCGCGCGAAGCTTCGCGAAGCGTTGCATCACTGTATAATATTATATATCTGAAATTTTTCTATGTTGTATAACAATTTTAGATTAATTGCATCTTTTTTTTTTTTTTTTTTCAATGAAATATAATTTATGTACCATTCAAAAATATTTCTACCATGTTATTCCTGAATAAATCCATAATGGAAAATATTTAGAAGAGTACACCTAAAAAAATATGCTCTTACAATGTTAGTTCTAAAGATATTCTATTTTATTTTTCATATTTTATGGCCCTACTTTTGTATCCTTCATAATTTTTTTCCCCTAATTCTAAATATTTTCTGCTTGAATTTTCTTCTTTAAATAAAACAGAACACATTAGGAATATCTTTTACACATTCCAAATATATTCTACGAAAAAGAATTTATTTTATTTATTTTATAATAATTGAACAGAAATATCATAGAACGGTAAACAAAGGAACAGAAAACCCTTGGAAAGTGTGAAAAGTCACAAAATTTATGATAGAAATGTTCAGAAATGTGCCTGAAAATATTTAGACTGCTTTTTAATGTGTTAGAAATGCATATTTTTACAAAAAGAAATGCATTAGAGCGAAAAATGTTTTATGTGGGTAGGTGTAGGTATTAATGATTTACTTTTGTGCTCACAGAAACCCATAATCAAGGAAAAACCATAAGTCAACTGCAGATCATTGCAGACACAATGCCAGCAGTTTGTTTTTCCTGCTCTTCATTATTTTCCTTGCATGGTAAGTACATATTTTTATTTTGAATATTTTATGTTTCTCATCATTCAATTTAAAATCAAATATTTAATAATAGCATACCTTCATGTTTTTTTTATTTATTTCAAAGATCGAATTGAATGATCAGAATCAAGATTGCCACAACATTTTGAATCAAAGTTTTAATGTTTAATTTACTGTGCCCTGCAGGAATTGGCATACTGTGAGCCACTGAAAGATCCCAGACTACAGTTTTATGGATGGAAGAGATGCAAGAAGAGTCCCTTTAAAAAGCTTCCTTTCATTCCTTAAATTTATTTCTATATTTGATTTCTGTGGCCGCCATTTTACCCGCATATCCCCCACCTCTCAGATGTCAGCACTGCATAAGTCAAAACAAGTTTTGAATGAATCATTTAAGTACCAAATAAAAATTTTAAATTTATTTTTTCTGTACTTTTTCGTATATAGAAAATTAAAAAATGATTTTTGATACTAAAAAAAATTAGCAAACAGCATATTTTAAGGCAGGAGGAGGGGGAGGGAAATTTTGATCTAAGCTTGCCAGGTAAGACCTGGTATCCCATACCAGCACACCAGGTAAAATCTTACCAGCCAGGCTATGCAGAGTGACCATTTCTTACCAGCCAGGCTGGTACGGATATAATGTTAAATTGTACCTGCAGATGGCCAAGTTTGTTACCAGGCACCTTACCAGGTTCAACCAGACCGTAGAGATAGGGGGGATAAATAGACTGCATTGCAAGCCAACGTGGTGTATATAATAAACCAGAATTGCCACATGAATTAATGCATATAGATATGCATAATATATATATAGCAATATTAATATATAGCAATCCATTAATCCATTATCAACTATATATGCATACAAGTATAATTATGCATATATTATGTATATCAATGTATATGCATACTGTACATACTCGACTATAATATATAGAGTATGTTTCTGTGTTTACTTTTTTTTAGCTATATATACAACAGATATACTTGCATGATATGTACTGTATTTATATCACACAATACTGTACATATATCTATTAATGCTTTTATGATATATATTCAAACGTACCAGCTAATTTCAGTATTAAAGATCTAGCTGCCTCACATATCACATATGAATCACATATCAACAACATCCATTATTCTTGAGTCTTGACACTCTTGTTTTGAACTATTTGAAGTTTACTCATATTTACTTTCGTGATGTCATGAATCATATGTTTTGCGTTGCAAATCCCCGTCGACGTATCTTTAATGCAGGTACGTCGGTTTTACGTCATCATTCAATCATCAATAAAAAAGCATCGACGTATCTTTAATAGTCGTACGTCCGACGTCGCAGCAGACAGTTCCACAATTCGGCAACGTTGCGTTGCGACGCCATTTTAGAAGCATTCATTTCTTGAAAATAAAATAAACTGTCAATATTTTATATTGTTGCTCTAAATAATATAAAAAATAGAGTGTTTAAACGTGTAATCTAAATTGTGGCTGTTCATCGTGTTCTTCCTTTTCATGCTGGTGGTATTAGATCATGTCTACTCTTTAAATTAGGTAAGTTATTATAAGGGGCATTCACAAAGTCTTAAGGCCACATTTAGGGCTCGATAATTTAAGACCAGAAATTTTGGGTCTAAAAAGCATGCCTAAAATCGGGCTTTAAATTATCGAGCCCTAAATGTGGCCTTAGGGCTTTGTGAATGCCCCTTTTTGCATAATAATGTACATACTGCCCAAAAGTTCCCTTTCATCCAGTTTTTTTTTACAAGGATACACCCCTAAGAGCTTACAGCTCGCGGCGGGGTACTGGGTAGGAATAAGGTAGGGAACGGATAGTGGCCACGGCCTGCATGCTTACGCGTCCCAGCATTCGCTGAGGTGAGACTGAGGGAACCGTGGAAAACCTCAGTCAAGGACGGACACCTCTACTTTCTCTCAATGGACCAAAGCAATGTCCAAAGCCTGGGGAACCACACACAAGTGCATCACTGCACTGGGTGGAAAGCGAGATGAATTTACCCCAGGGAGGGAGCAGCGTATTTTTTACTTGAAACGGTCACCCATCCAAGTACTAACCACGCTCGACGTAGCCTGACTTCGGTGATTAACGAGAACCGGTCATTATTATGGGCCACGATCTATCATCGTTTTGTTATTGATGTTTTACGTTTGCAACTGCTAACTGGTAATTTGCCTCAATTTGTTGACTGCGATAGTATGTATGCATAGTATGCAAATTCTGTTATTTAATATGCTGTTTGTGTGCATATTCAGTACATGTATGCATGCATACAGTATGTATGCATGTATGCATATACATACATGATACAATGAGCTCTAAATACTGTTAAACCTGTCATTCTTGTCAATGAGAATTTAAGCCTCGTTATTTCAAGGCAACCTCTTAAGGTGCTTTTACATGGTCCGATTTTGCTACGGAATCATGCCGTAGTACGCTGTAAGAAATGTTGTTGATTACGTCCAGGTTCGGACTGGCCATAAGGCTGGGTCAGGGATCCCTGACTGGCCTCTCCACTTTTAACATGGAGGGTATACAAAAAGTGGACTCAGACCCCCTTTAAAGTGGCCCCTGCTGCCTGTAATGTCCATATGGCCCTGACTGGCCCCTAGCTTCCCAGTCCGAGCCTGATTACGCCGTAGAGATTGCTATCTGCTGTTGCGGCATTCTACGGCACGCCGTAGCTAAATCAAACTCTTCTTGATCAAACTCTTGGAAGTTGGTGGGAGATGGTAAGGAGATCAGAAAAGAGTTTGAGAGTGTAACTGCGATGATTGATAAGTTGGGGTGGGAGTTGCTAGAGGAGAGAAGGAGAAATTGTATATTTGGTGTTATGTATAAAATAACAAGAAATAGTGAGGGTTGGAGGGAGTTGAGCTCTCGTATTAAGAGAGGTGTTTACATTGGAAGGAGTGATCACAGTTGGAAGTTTGATTTTGTCGGCAGTAGAAGTGATGTGGGAAAATATTCCTTCATTAACAGGACTGTTAGAGAGTGGAATTTGTTGATGGCAGAAGTTGTTGAAGCGGAGAGTTACGAGTTGTTTAAAAGGGTTTTGAGACAAGCAAACCCTTCGCGAGCCACCGTGGCGTAGCCACATTTGCCGCGTTAATTTTATTATTATTATTATTATTATTATTCTTGATTTTGCTATGGCTTTCGCATGATTTTCTGCGGCAGCTGCCGGAGACGAACGAGAATATGTGAAGGTCTTCCGGCATTTTACGGACTTGGTAGCGAAATTTGGTTCAAGGTAGAGGTGTCCGTCCTGACTGCCATTACCCTGCTTTGAGCTTCTAGCTTTTTGAGGTGTATCCTTGTATATAATATATATATATAAAAAAAAAAAACTTTTCTAGAATTATGAAATTACTATACTCACTTGATGTGAATTACTCTACACAGTCAGGCATAAACTTAAGATGGAGTGTAGGAATACAATAAGAGTGATATGAAAAATTAATTTTACATTGTGATAGAATCATAGAATACAAGGTACAATTTTTCTTTGAAGCTGAATTCTCCGTTATCTGTTTCAGGACTCGTAGTCAACAACAAATCTAACCGTAAGCTTTAAGACCAGCTTACAAGAGAACCTTAAATTATAATTAAAATGTAAGTAAAACAGTACTGTACAGTACGCCGCGGTGAAAGTGGCTTCCTCATGCATGCACGAAACATGGGAAAGATAGCCACTTTTGCCGCAGCATACTGTACATTACTAACACTGTTTCTGTTAGGATGTATTATTTGATGTGCTTATATTGTTATGTTCTTGCGTACCAATCCGCCGCCTGTAATGGATTTGAACCTTCGCCTCTGTTTTTGACTTCTTGAACGTACAAGCAACGATAGAGGGCCAGAAATGGTGTTCAGTTTTCGTGATAAATTTTAAGAGAGATTACTTTAAAGGGACCACTTGCAATGATCTTTTTTTTTGGATAAGAACATTCCTATTGACGCAAAAAAATTAAAATAAATACATTCGAACATCTTCATATATCAGCAACATTGCACGGAGAATAGCAGGTAGAGGAGTGGGGGGAGCAATAAACAGAGATGTGTTGTTGTGTTTTGCAGTGTAGGTAGTGCAAGCGATGGAACGTGATGTCACGTTACTCCGCTCATGCCAATTATTTCACGCTAACACTGATGCACTTAAGACAGTGCGGTATATGTATTTTTACTATGCTACTAAGAAACTTCTGATTAAAAAAAAAATTGTTTTTAGGGGACCATATCCCTTTAAGCGTCAGCTGTAAATTAAAAATTTTGCAAACATAAAGCCAAAGGTTTAAAGTTTTATATATGTTAGCACCCAAAGCCGAATTCGGGCAAAAGTCGAAAAAAATGCTCACATCTAGTTCTGCGCATCACGAAATGAGCCAAAGCCGAAGTGAGTTTTTTTTTCGGCTTTGGCGCATTTCATATTGAACAAAACTAGATCTGCTCAAATCGAAATGGGCCAAAGCCGATATGAGATTTTACTTCGGCTTTGGCGCATTTCATTTTGAGCAAAACTAGTTCTGCACATCGCAGTTTGAGCGAAAGTCGAAATGATATTTTATTTCGGGTTTGGAGCAAAATTTTGAGCACATCTAGTTTTGAGCAAAATAAAGATGATTTTAATGACGAGATGATGATTTTAATTTTAATGATATTAATTTTAATTTTTAAAAAGAAAAATAAAAAACTAAGACACTATAAATTTATAATAAATATTAATATTGTGACCTAATAGCTTTCAAGCGCTGTTTAAAAATAAATTAATTAGGGAAAAAAATAATGACTTTAAAATGTAATCATATAGCGCAGTATATGTACGTACATACCTTATAAAAAATATTGTAGAATCTGTTGTTTTTATAAAACACTCCACTATTTTTGTCACTTAATTACTACTTGATTATGTTTTTGTTAAATTAATAAATTTTTTGTTTTAAGAACTGCAGCTCAAATAAAATAGACATGTACGCCACACGTTTTAAAGTATTCTTTAGATTCACTCGCTCTCACCATTAGAAATATTGTCATGCACGTACTTGTAAATTTCATAGTTCTATTTCTTTGAACATTGTTATAGCAGCCACAATACATAAACATATTAAAGGCAAACAGGCCTCAAATTACAAATTAGACAGTCACCAAGTGGGTTTAGAGTGTATAATCAACATTCGCATCATTTTTTTCCACGCGTGATACATCTGTGCGAAGTCGCAGTTCAAAGTAAGAAATTTAGTCCTTGATGACGTCACAAAGTCCTTGATGACGTCACAACTCAATACTAATCGGTGCTAGCTGTGAGTTGTGATGTCAGCAAGGACTTTCTTTACAGCGCGACTTCGCACAGACGCACCGCGCGCAGGTAAAAATAATACGAATGTTGATTATAAACTTGAGCAACACTTAATGTCTGTCTAATTTGTAATTTGAGGCCTGTATACCTTTAAACATATACGGCAATCAAATGGGGTTAAACTTCATTGCAGAGGTAAAGGCTTCTTTCTTATCTCGTTGTACCGATAACAACCTGTATTGCATGATAGCCTAATTCTAAGACATATAATAGAACTATGAAATTTACAAGTGTGTGCATGACAATATTTCTAATGGTGAGAGCGAGTGAATCTAAAGAATACTTTAAAACGTGTGGCGTACATGTCTATTTTATTTGAGCTGCAGTTCTTAAAACAAAAAATTTATTAATTTAACAAAAACATAATCAAGTAGTAATTAAGTGACAAAAATAGTGGAGTGTTTTATAAAAACAACAGATTCTACAATATTTTTTATAAGGTATGTACGTACATATACTGCGCTATATGATTACATTTTAAAGTCATTATTTTTTTCCCTAATTAATTTATTTTTAAACAGCGCTTGAAAGCTATTAGGTCACAATATTAATATTTATTATAAATTTATAGTGTCTTAGTTTTTTATTTTTCTTTTTAAAAATTAAAATTAATATCATTAAAATTAAAATCATCATCTCGTCATTAAAATCATCTTTATTTTGCTCAAAACTAGATGTGCTCAAAATTTTGCTCCAAACCCGAAATAAAATATCATTTCGACTTTCGCTCAAACTGCGATGCGCAGAACTAGTTTTGCTCAAAATGAAATGCGCCAAAGCCGAAGTAAAATCTCATATCGGCTTTGGCCCATTTCGATTTGAGCAGATCTAGTTTTGTTCAAAATGAAATGCGCCAAAGCCGAAAAAAAGACTCACTTCGGCTTTGGCTCATTTCGTGATGCGCAGAACTAGATGTGAGCATTTTTTTTGGCTTTTGCCCGAATTCGGCTTTGGGTGCTAACATATATGTATATATATAATTATATATATATATATATATATATATATATAATATATATATATATATAATATATATATATATATATAATCCAAATTTATTTTAAAGTGTTTAAAAGTAAGTTAAATTAAATGATGTTATTTATAATCTGATAAAAAAAAAAAAATTATGAAATACTGACCGTACTGACCCTCACTACGTGAAAAATTAATGCTACTGTAATTTTGATATTGACTTTGAAAAATTAAACAAGCTTACTTTATTTATCTTCTCCTTTTAAAAAAGAAACAAACTGTATTTTTCTTAATTAGTTAGCAAATTAAATATATGGAATGAAAAAACACCTAAATTTTAAATTCCTTTATGGTTCTGTGTTTAAATTTTAATATTTTAATGTATCTTTTCAGATTTTTCGAGCTCTTGCAACATGAAGAAAAGGACCGGGCCAAATGTTTGCTATGGCTGTAGAAACACAAGAAATAATGCCCCTGGCTGACATTTCTTCCGATTTCCCAAAGAACCCATCAGGTGAGATTTTGACTGCCAATATAGCAAAAGGCTTAATTTATGTATCTTCGTATTCTTCGTACAGTACTATTTTGAGTACTATGCATACCATACACTGAAAATTTACATATTAAATAATTTAAATAAATTGCTTCAGTTTTTTACATGGAGGAACAACCAGGGGTTTTTTCGGTTCTTTTCAAATTTACTGGGTTTTATTGGGCTTTTTCGGGGTTTTTCAGGCTTTTTCGAAAAATGTTATAAAATTGCCACAAAATTCTTTTCAATGCTATTGAAAAGCTTTAAGACCAACTAACTCCATCATAACTATTTAATTTCTCATGCCTAGCTATTTATCAAGAAATTAAAAAATGCAACTTCACTTATATTATATTAATTGTTTTTTGGCATAAAATTTGAAATGAAAAGTAAAAAGGATAGGCACAGACGCTATAGAGACCCCCGTGACGAGTGGCCAGGAATTTGACTGACCTTGACGTCCTTGGTTTGGCCGGAATTATCATCGTATAGACAGAGCACTGTAAATTGTATTTTTTAATAATAATTTTGTTAATTGAACTCAAAAATATTTAAAGGTCCCCTAAAAAATAATTAGTGTTGCAGGTATAGGAAAAACTTGATATAAGGTATATGCACTCGATAGAAGGTAAACCCAATTGCCTGGGTAACTTGACTTGACGTAATAACAAGTTTTTACTGTATTACATAACTATCTTTTTTTCAGCCACCAATTGGGTTATTTTTGTTTCCTCCCAAATATGTATTTTTTTTTTTACCCAATTAACAATTATTATTATTATCTATACTATCATATTATGCATTATAAGTACAATTATAGCCCTCTTATAATATAGAAAATAACTTGCATATTATTATATTTGTATTTTTTAAGAAGGTATTCACAAAAAAAAAAAAAAAAAAAAAAAAAAAAAAAAGTGGTGACTTGTTAGTACCAAATTTAAAAATCATCAGGCATACTAAAAAAAGTTAGGATAAAATCCATGACAGTCCTTTGTTGAAGTCCCCTAATTATTGAAATTTTCTTTCAAATGTTGCATGATCATCATTGTCAAAAATTTGTAACATGATATTTTCGGCAGGGCTACGGTGGATCAGCAGCAGTTGGTCCTGTGGCAGACAATGTGGTTGGATCTAGTGAAGTCGTGGCTGACCATCTTGGCATCCAGTACAAGAAAGTACGAATGGAGCTTGAGCAGTGGCTTCAGTCTGGAGCTCTAAGTCTGAGTGCCTCACAAGCAACACAGCTTCACTCTCTGCTGGAGGCGTTGCTGCTGGTACGAACATCACGAGACCCCAACCTGGCAGCTGCTTTAGTGCAGCGAGCAGTGGAAGGGCAGCCAACTGCAGACCCTGAAGTAATGCCCAGGTTCAGAGATGTCAACCTGTGCGTCCTCAAGGCCCTTCAAGATCCTCATGCCTTTGGCATCCAATGGACAAACAAGCAGGTCACCAGGTATAGAACTTCTCTTTATATTTTTTATGCTAATGGGCAGCTAATAATATATTGTTACAGTTACAATATTTTCCATCTATTTGCACTAACAAGTTGCATTGTGACAGATGTCTGGTGGAGAGCCGTGAGGAACTGAGATTCAGCCTGGAGGTGGTGGGCTATCTGGTACGATCCCACCTGCTCAACATGCAGCTGGATGCACACGTGGCCCAGGCTATGGAGAACGGCACCAACTACTTGGCTGTTGCTTTCGCCATGCAGCTACTGCAGCTCTATCTGGTGGACGAAAGGCTAAACGCTCATGTTAGCGAGAGTGACCTTTTCAACACCATCGACATGCTAGCTCGTATAAACATGCATGCAAGGCAGCCACCAGAAGGGTAAGCAATAAAATTAAAAAATATTAAAATTTATCCAAAATTATATAATGTAATACTCTTTAGAAAGAAATTATGTTTTATTGCAATGTAAAAACCATTATAAATATCATCTTACCGGTTATTGATCATTGTAACATTTTTCCTGAACTATCCTCAGATGTTTTTGCAGACTCTCCAACTTGATAGATTTATTGAGAGCCAACCATGACCCGAGTCTTCTCGCAGACCGTGTGGTGGGTTGTCCCACTGCTCACATTCACTCGGGGATCCTGCAAGCACGGGAGTTTGATGACCCCCCTGGTCTGCTCGAGAAAACAGAATTCCTGCTGAGAGAGTGGGTCACCATCTATCACTCTCCCACCGCCTCAAGAGACCCAACCAAGGCATTCAGCCTTTTTGTCCACCAGGTAACGGTAGTGGAAAAAATATCAGACACAAAGCTGTGATGTTATTTTGAGAGTGAATATACGTCATATTTCATTGATGATTACAAATTTAATCAAGAAAAACTTTTCTCAAAAATGTACTGATTATGTGCTTGATTTTTTTACTTAAAGGCCTTATGAACCTTTGTACAATATTAAACACACGGTAAGCTTTGCTTCAGTGTGATTCGGCTGCATAAAATTTTTTGTTTCAGCAGCACAAATATCAGAGATAATAGCCGATGAAAAGGAACCTGTGACGTCACTCACGCTCATTCAGCGGCGACAATATAGGGAAATCCCTGCAAAAGATAGGTTCACTCCCGCTGCAACCACGGCCACAATTTTACTTCTGAAATTTTGAAACTTTACCAGGGCAGTCTTGATAGTAATTGTCAAATAGTCTGAAAGATTTTTTTTTATGACATTCATACAAACCGAGTTATTGCGGTAGAAAGAGGAGCAAAAATGTTGTATAGGAAAACAATGTTAAATTATTAGCTTATCTTGCTACCGCAATAACTCAGTCTGTACACACGCCACCAAAAAAATTCTTTTTGTCTATTTGACAAATATTATCAAGACTGCCCTGGTAAAGTTTCAAAATTCCAGAAGTAAAATTGTGGCCGTGGTTGCAGCGGGAGTGAACCTATCTTTTGCAGGGATTTCCCTATATTGTCGCCGCTGAATGAGCGTGAGTGACGTCACAGGTGCTTCTTCAACGGCTATTATCTCTGATATTTGTGCTACTGAAAAAAAAAATATATATATATGCAACCGAATCACCCTGAAGCAAAGCTAACCGTGCACTTAATACTGTGAAAGGTTCAGAAGGCCTTTAACAGTTATAACACTGGCATAACTGCAGCCAAATCATTGGTAACACTTAATAAATATGCCAGGAGATGTCACTGACAATTTAGTTACAGATTTTGTACTCTGTGATAGGATAATAAAGTTGAAAAATAAAAATACACTACAGGAGATTGTTTTTAAAAACATAATGAAAACTACTTGTATTAACTGGAGAAAAATTGCAACTTGATGCTGTTACCTAATGGTATTTAACAATTATTTCTGTCAAAATGAATTGTATGTAAAGAAGTTCAAAACTTAAAGAATATTTTAAAACTTAAATGCTTATAGTTTGAGTATTTTCACAACAGCTTTATTTCTGATTTTCATCCATAAGTCTCCATGTTAAACTTATACTCAAATTTTCATAAAACTCGTCAGACTTCAATTTGATAGCAAGCTTCAAGCCCCTTGCAAGCATCAGTAAAACCAGTAAAACAAGGAGTTCATCTCTAAGACTCCAACTGAGATTCATCCTTTTTTATATATATGTACTGTTTTTTTATTACTGCCTTTTTTTTTACTAGGTCAGTTTTCGGACAAGATACCTACTGTATTACTCTGTTCTTGCTGGACATTGTTGCTAATTAACATATCCTGTTGTCAGGCATGCCGCTGCAGTCGCTGTGCTACTCTCCATGCAGCTCTGTACCGTGGCCTCGACCAACAACTTCAAGTGTTGCTTCGGGTCCTCCTGCTGCATGTACTTGGACTGCGGCACCTCAGACCGACCGTCTCGCAGTTCTCTCGTAGAAGAGGCCCGAAGACGCCTTCGACAAGTTTTTGGATTACGCCGGAGATGATTGACGTAAACTAAGATTTGAAAGACTGTAATAGGCTTTAAATCAAACTTGGTGGTCTGTAACTCAATTTGTAGTTTTTTTTTTTTTTTTAACAGCTGTTCTTATTCTGAGAATTCTTTCAATGTTCTAAAATTTGGACCTAGTTGGAATTTTTTTGTTGCAATATTATTATGTACTTTTATTCCATGTTCAAAATTTTTATCGCTATTAAAAAAATATATACTAAAGAAACATTTTGATTATTACTGTATGTAATTATTATTTATTCCTTGAAATAGACCGATATAGTAATTACAATTATACAGGGTGGGTGGACACATGAAAAGTAGCGATTTAAAACTTTTATAATCAAAGGTAAATAATTTTTGTCTACAATAACATGCACATCAAATTGAAGCTTAGAGTTTCAAGTTTTTTTAACGCCTAACTGAAAATTTCTTTTTTAGGTCATGTTTGAACACGTTGAGAAATGGTGTGTAAACCCACTTTTTGCTCTTGCCATAAGGAAATGTCTGCGATTTTAACAGCGTTTTTAGAAATTTAAATGTGCTAAAAAATTTGCAAAACAAGTTTTTTTCATCCATTGATGATGTCAAGGACCCAATGCAGTCAGTTCTTCATCATGTTACCACTGACAGCTTGAATAAATGATTTTTACAGCAGCTCTTTTCTGGTTCTCAAATCATGCATTTTGAGGGTCTTGCACAACTCTTTCTTAGCAGATTTACCTTCATAGCGGCGCTGGACGTTGAAAAATTTTTGGTAAACCAACTGTCAAAGTCCCCACACATTTAAAGCCTTACTCTCCACCACTTTCAGTTTGTGTACGAGAATTAAGAATGATTAAAAATTGGCAAATTAAAATTACAAGATTTGCAAATTTCTCTCTGCCCAGCATGCAAAAAATTTAACTTGTAGCTGAAGAGGGTTCTGTTCCCGCTACGAGGGGCTATAATAATGAGGAACAGAATGAAATGTTATCACAATACAACAGTGCATTCGAAAATCTTGTTTTGTCATTTTTTTAACGCATTTGAATGTCTAAAAATGCTGTTAAAATTGAAAATTTCCTTATGGCAAGAGCAAAAAGTGTGTTAAAATGCCATTTCTCAACGTGTTCAACAAAATCACACAAAAATGAAAATTTCAGTTTGGCGTGAAAAAAACTTGAGATTCTAAGCTTTTATTTAATGTGCATGTCATTGTTGACAAAAAAATATTTTCCTTCCGTTATAGGAGTTTTAAATCGCTATTTTTCATGTGTCCACCCTAGCTGTATTAATATTAATAATATAAATAATAATAATAAATTATATATTGAACACAAAAATAGTGTACCAAATAGATTATAATATAACAATACTCTAAATTAAAAATAAAAATCAGGGACTGGATGCGCATCCGGATGCCAAGTGCTCTCGGATGCTCAAAAAATAGAGGGCACCCGAGCAGCCAGGATGCTCTGAAAATTTAAAGGCATTTTGATGCGCATCTGAGATGCTCAAAAAATAAAAAAGCAGCCGGAAGCGCATCCGCGGATGCTCGAAAAAGAAAAGAAGCTTCCAGATCAAGTGTATGAATATCATGTTTTTTTTTTTTTTAATTTCTTAATTTTATTTTTTTTTCCCTCACTGTAGTACGTACATAACTATAAAAAAAAATTAAGTTTTTAATGTCACTGAAATTACATCTTCAGCTCATCCCCGTCTAAACCTAATCTTTTTACCTCTAAAACACATCATATTTCCTCTTCGCTAAAAGTGAGGTAGAAATGAAGACAATATTGTAAATATTTTCTAACATTTAATGCTCAATAAGAGGAAGAGAGGCGTAATCTCGTCTTTTCCCCTCTTTTTTACCTCTAAAATGGTGCAAAATAAGAGGACAAAAGGCAATCGAGAGGAGAGTTAAATAGCGAAGAAAAGATAAAATTTATTTCAACTCTGGTATAATATAGGAAAGAATAAAAAAATAAATAAAGGGTAAGATAACTCGAACAATTGATCGTTGAAGTCCCATTTGATTAACATGTAAACCTTAGCAATACCTCATAATGATTCTGAATTTTTTTTTTAGAGACAGTTCTTGGCACCAAAAAAATATGGAAAAAATTTTAAAACAATCGTACGATCCAATTTTTTTAAATTATTTCTTAGTTTAGGTCTCCATGGGAAAGCCCTATATACTGCATGAAAATTTAAAAAATTCATTTAAAAAAATTGGATCGTCTGATTGATGTTTTGAAATTTCTTCCACATTTTTTTGGTGCGGTACGTACGTGTCTCCAAAAAAAAAAAAAAAATCAGAATTATTATGAGGTTGCTAAGGTTTACATGTTATTCAAATGGGACTACAACAGCTAGTCGATTGTTCGTGTTATCTTACCCTTAATATCAAAATTAAAGATAGGACAATTAATTAATATATCATATACAAATATAATATATATAGTTATATTTAAGTATTTTAAGCTAAATTTTTATTATTTTCTTTTTTAATAAAATCTGGATGCGCATCCGGGATGCTCAAAAAATAAAAAAAAAGCACTTGGAAGCGCATCTGCGGTTGCTCAAAAAATAAAAAAAATCATCCGGAAGCGCATCCGGAATGCTCAAAAAATATTTGAGCATCCGGCATATATCCTGTCCCTGCTAAATACATACATACAAAAAAAAATATATCAAATATACCAATACAGAAATATCATGCAGTACATATAAATTATTTGTATTATGGTTCCAACTTTGATACAATTACAATTATACTGCAGATATAAAATTATTATACATATTTTAGGAACTATCATATAGTATAATTATATATATTATATATATATTAATTATTATAATTATATATATAGACTACCTGAATCTATGACATATATATATCATATATAATAATATATATATATATATATATATATAGATTCAGGTAGTCTGACACGCAATTTAATTAAAAGAAAGTAATTAAATATCCTGCGGGAAGGTGATGGGGTACGAGGTGAAAAATTTAAAATTATATTGCTTCAAAAAATTGCGCTCAATGTATCTGATGTACCATCCGATAGATGGCAGGGAGTGTATTTTTTATTAAGTTCTAAAAACTCTACGAGATGGCGCCACATCCGCTGCATAAAAACCGCCTCAAACGCTCCGACCGATTTAACATGGAAGACGGACACGGCTGCAATGCTGCTCCACATCTTTTCCTCGCCCTTTCGTCTGGATTTAATTAAGCTGGAAGAGTCAATGTCTTTTATCGGTAAATATGAAGTGCATATTTATGATACTGTTCTACTTGTAAAATATTTTTTTTGGGTGAATGATGACAGTAGTGTGTAGTGTGAACATTCAATACATTCATATGCATAATATGTCTGATGTATGCGTATGCATACATTATTACAGTTGCTGGTGTATGCATATTCAAGGGGGGGCGACTTTCTAGCTTCCTAATGTTATAGTGTGTTGGTCAATTTCAAGAGTTGGATTTCTGTGTGACGACTAGTGTTGTAAAAAACGAAAGGAACTTCTGATGAGTGAACTTTCACAAGTTCACTTCGCGAACATTACAAAGTTCGCGAACATGTAAAAAACCGGGAACGTTTGAATTCTGTACAAAAGTACACTTAATTCGATATTCAGCAAACTAAACAACAAGATGTTCACATTTTAATGACAATTAACTTCATGAAAGCAAGTTAAAGATATAAATTGAGTAAATTTACCCTCGCAAAAAAGTAATTATTTTTTTTGTCCTGTCATAGCCTTTGGGAGTTAAAATATACATTTAGTATCGTGTCCTTTCATTTTTGGCACCCAAAATAGTAGTAATAGTTACAAATAAGGTGTTTTAATTCAAATTTCTATTTAATTTTAACTTTTTATTTAAGAACACAGATGTAACCAATCAGAACGCTGAAATTTACGCGGGATTTTTGAATTAGGTTTCACAAGTTCGCGAACGAACATTGCATGAGTGAACTTTATATGTTCGCGAGCGAACTTCTTGAATGTTCGCAGTGAACTTTCACATTTTTACAACACTAGTGACGACACACTGGACACAGACGCCCTGGCTCTTATAGCCTCCTGATTCGCTCTCTGTGATCACGTGATGCAGCTGCTGCTTTAGCAGCTGTTCGCTGTACCAACCTACAGGCGTCAAATTCCAATAGAGTTAGGGATATTTTTTTTATAATTTTTATTCAACTTTGTTTTTCATATAACGTCTACCAAATAAATGTTGCTTACAATTACAATTCCCATTAACCTGTTGTTATGCTTATTTTGCTACTATTCATTGTATTCAGCGCAGTATTGACTGATCAAATTTAACATTGTTAGTGCCTACAGTGACGTCATAGACGCCCGTTTCA
The DNA here is from genome assembly GCA_949825025.1 of Siphlonurus alternatus. Classification (NCBI taxonomy): domain Eukaryota; kingdom Metazoa; phylum Arthropoda; class Insecta; order Ephemeroptera; family Siphlonuridae; genus Siphlonurus; species Siphlonurus alternatus. The sequence goes on along the minus strand of OX463786.1, from coordinate 6,158,994 downwards.
AACGTCAGTTAGTGGAACCGCGCTCGGCGAGGCTACAGCGCCACCTACCGGATAGCCTCTCTATTTAATATTAACTCTATGTGCATATTATGCATAGCTGCGGTCTACTGGTTGTATGTATATAAAAAATTATGATAATGGCCATAAGCAGTATGCATAAATATCATATATAAAACATGTATGTACAAGTATTACAAATCTTTGTTTACGTGTGGATTCAACTGCGCGCGGCGGACATCTCGAAAATATATATTAAGGATCTTATGGATGTCGCCATATTCAGTCTAGACTGTCTGGAGCTGGCGCCATAGCTATAGTGTCTACAGGTGTACTCTAAGATCTGTTTGACTGTACAAATATACCGGTACAGTTAAACAAATCTAAGTTTACGCCTGACTTGGCGCCAACATGGTCTAGACAGGCTGGCGCCCTCTATCTTCACCATGTTATAGACGTCCAAGATGGCCGCCGCGCGTAGTCAAATCTCACGTAAACCAAGATCTGTTATACTGTATCTGGTTGGACTAGCTTTCAGCCAGACTCATATAAATTACGACTTGCTGGTTACAATTAATTAAGGAATAAAAATGCTTTCACATAGTCCGAAATTGCTACGGAATCATGTCACAACGCGTCATGGCAAATTTTGTTGATTACGCTGTAGAAACACTTCACAGGAAATGATGAGGTTATATGGCACTAGGTAAAATGTAGAAAAATCAAACTCGTCTTGATTTTGCTACATACCTACAGTATCACAAACCTTCGTTTATGCATGGAAGACATTTTGAATAGAAAATAGTACCGTTTTGCGTTACGACCTTCATTTTTTAACGATAGGCGCTCGATTAGAATAAAACATCACATCCCTAGTTTAGTTTGCTGGTTTATGAGAATGCCACGGCCGTGGGCGCGGCAATCCACTTGCCTAGCGGCCATCCCAAGTATCTAATAGACTTTTAACCTGTTATTAGTACTGACATCGTGGTTTAATGTTCATTAATTTAGCAAACTTTAAATCCAAAACAGAAAAGGCACGCTGCCATGATTTTTGTTATTGTGATGTCACAGGAGCTCGAATTCGATTAATTAAATCGAACCGAATCGAACTAAACCGATCAGCTGATCTGAAAAAAGGCGTTCGGTTTAAAATAAAAGACGGATTGGAATATACGTCTATACACGCCTCCAGAAGCTATAATAAATCCAGAATGTAACTTTTAAATGCGTAAGGGTGCTTTTTTTTATTTAATTTCACCACTTTTTTTTCAAGTTTTTAGCATTTTTGGTGTCGACGTGTTGTCACAACAGCGGCCCAGATGGCCGGCGCGGCCCCAGGCTTTCGTCTGGAAGAGGTGCAAAGTGGTCGAAGTGATGGCGACGCGATTTTGAAATCAAATTAAACTTACTTTTTTATACTTTTTTCTAATAGTTATACATATTATAGAAGCATGTAATATTTTTAAAAAATTCCATAGTTTAAAATAACCTTGTTGTGGGACATTTTTAAAAAATGAAGATTACTACGCCTTGGCGACGTCTAGTCTGTGATCTCAGGCGTAATCTAAGGCTTGTTTTACTGTAGACTCAATGGCACAGTTCGATATTCGAATTCATGACTATTTCCAAGGTTATTTAAACTTGGCAGCCTAGTTCATACTCCCCTTGTGGTTGGTCTCAAATGGGACGTACAGTTGAATCAAGTTGAATTTACATGTGAATTTTGAGAGTGAACTGTAACTAAATTGGCGTCCCATTTAGTCCAACTGTGTGGGGTAACTGTGCCTTTTAGTTAAGGATAAATTCACATGATTTTCTGTCACAATAGCCGCAGACGAACGAGAGTATGTGAGAGACTTGCAGCATTAATATGGACTCCGTAGCAATTTATGACCAAATGAAAGCACTTTTATGTGTCTTGGCTGGCCGTGTTTGACAATTATCACAAAACCAAGTTATGGACTGCACTTCACAACTGCGATATAAAATTGGACTCTGCAGTCATTATTAATTTGATTTGTTTTGACAGCCTTTTTTTTCCAAAAAGAATTAAAATAAGAAAAAAAACATCAGCATGACCTTAATTGTCATTAAATATTTATTTTTTATTATTTTGGTGTCCCAGAGTATGAATTTATGCATACATATTTTGTTGTACTGTAGTTAATTGAAATATTGTAATGCAGTAATAAGCATTCAAAAAGGGTCAATATTTAAAGAAAAGTCATCCTGTTATTCTCCATGAGCTTAAGGGAAAGGTAACACGGATCAGCTGATGTATGCAGTCTTATTTGATTAATGTGTAAAGCTTGGCAGACACAAAAAAATCAGAACAATTTTTGAGGCAGATTTTAGTAACTAAAAGCCAAAGAAAAAATTTCAAACCAATTTTTCGATAAATTTTTTAGTTTATCTCTCCATGAGAAAGCGATATATTATGCTTAAACATATATAAAAAAAAAAGAACTGATTGAAGATATTTTTCTTTTTTTCTGTGGGTTTTAGGTGCTAAAATGTCTCTAAAAAAATTTCAGAATTGTTGTGTGTCCGCCAAAGTTTACATGTTAATCAAATAGGACTACATCAATCAGCTGATCTGTGTTACCTTCCCCTTAAGGTAGAGATAATATGTATCAGCTGGCCCAATGTTAAAAAAATCCCATTCATAAAAATTATGAAAAAAAAATTAAAATGTTTTCCTCAACATCCCCTATCAGTAGGTAAAATATCAGGTATACAAAAACGAGCTAGTTTTCGATTTATTAATTTTTAAAGTTGACTAATTTAACATGGAAGTTCCATTTTTCCATGTTAAATTAGTCAACTTCAAAATTAATTACTCGAAAACTAGCTCGTTTTTGTATACCTGATTTTTTACCTTCTGATAGGGGATGTAGAGGAGAACATTTTAAATTTTTTTCATAATTTTTATGAATGGGATTATTTTAACATTGGGCCAGCTGATACATATTATCTCTACCTTAAGAGTAAGGTAACACGTCCAATGTTAAAAAAAAAAAAAAAAAATCCACACATGAATTTTTTTTAAATGTACGTTCAGTAGCTAAAATATCAGGTATTCAAATTCGAACTAGTTTTAAAGTTATGTAATTTTTAAAGTTGATTAATTTAACATGGAAGTTCCATTTCTCCATGTAAAAGTATTAAAAACTTAAATAATTCATAACTAAAAAACTAGCAAACTAGCTCGAATTTGTTTACCTAATCTTTGAGCTACTGAAGGGGATGTAGAAAAAAACATTTTAAATTTTTTTCGTGTGTTATTTTTTTTTTTAAACATTGGGCGTGTTACCCAAAGTTTTCTGCTCTTTGTTAGTATAAACATTAGTATAAACAAAGTATTGCTGTGTAATGTCTGTCGTGTGAAAGGAAAATTAACATGGGACGCTTGTTGATTTACATGTTAACTTATGGAAAATTACCGTTAATAATAAAGGTGAAACGGTTACCTAGCGCCAACAATGCCATTACTTTCCCTGCTCTGGTGGCAAAATTAGGCACTGTGTCGTCCCTTGTTTAACAATGAAAAAGGCTTCATGTGACAGACCTCATAAACAATGGTTTGATACAACCATTGCGAGTAGAAGACTTTGGTGTTACCTTACCCTTAATATCCATAAGATATTTAATTTTTTTTTAGGCCATCAACAAAAGATAAGCGATTTCTATTTTATCAATTGAACAATAGCTAGCTGAGAGTCATGTGAGCTGAATTTGTGATTTTATTGTTTCAGACTGGACTTGTCGTCTTTTGGAAGCACAAGAGTCGCCCAACTCGTCATCATAGGAAGACCTTGCGTGAGAATTGTGAACTTTTATTGTATTAAAACATTTCCTCCAAACTGTGTCATTATAAATAATCAAATATGAAGTCTGTATTTTTAAATAATGAACATTTATCTGAATTATTAAAAAATGAAATAGGTTTTGAAGAAGGAGATTCGTATAAACAAAATTTAAGTTCTTATCATAAAATGTGGAAAGACCAAGGACAAGAATTTTGGTTAAAATTTGTAATATCTTGTAAAGAAATCCTAGGAACACACACTGGCTATCACTCAAGTCCATTCAATGTAGATGTAATTTATATTGATTTTATGAAAGCTTTGTTGCATCATAATTTTGATAAAATTACTGATTTTATCTTATTTACAGCCTTAATGAGAACTGAATACACTAGTCTACTTCCGCATGTAACAAAAATCGGAATTACGGAAGTGGAAAAGGTAAAGAATCCTTCCGAAGTCATGTGCAAACTTGTTAGGTTATCTTTCCAAATGAGAATGGCCGGTGCTTTTGTGAGAATGTTACAAGCCTGGGAATATTCTCAAATTGGAAGTGATTTCAAATGGAAATTTCCAAATTATTGGCTTATTTCTGGAAATGAAAATGAAAAATTAGAATTATATATTAAATCAAAATGGTCTGTAAAAGAGATTGTAAAAATGTTTGGTTGTAAAAAAAAAGTCATTGTATGGTTAGGACAAAGTACGTCGTTAGAGAGTGAACATGTTCATTTCCAAGCAATTGTTAGTACACTGACACAAGATCAGAAGAAACAACTTGTTACTTCTCCTCAGACTTACTTAGGCTGGCTACCCAAACAAAATTCAACAAAAACACAACAACGTGTGGCAAGGAATGACTATGAGATTGGAATTGTGGAGGTGATGGAAAATGTTCTGGAACCGTTTCTTCTAAACGGTCGTCTCTGGCATCTCATACAAACCTCTCTTCCTCCACTACTGGCCCGAAAGTACCACATCGTCAACGTTGCTGAGTTGATGAATGGCGGAGTCGACAGACACTACATGGGCGTTGCCACGTGGTTCGTGATGTGGAATCAAGCCTTTGGAGTACAGTTCCTGAATTTCATCGTCAACAAACACAAAGAACTTGACAAATTGAATGAAATACCAGAAATACGAGGAAATCGTTGGAAAGGAACGAGATATGAAACTCAAGTTAAAAATTGGCAAAATGATATTGATTTATTTCTCAAACAAATTAAAAAAACGCGTGCCGTAGAAAGTGCCCCAAAGCCAGAAGACAACGCTACAAATGCTCTGACTTTCCTGCTAGAACCTTGCATCATCATACAACTACCATGGAACAATGTTCTATTTCATCAATGGCTGGCTGCGGCTCTAGTCGAAGTCTTGCTCTTTGAGAAAAGTTCTATGGAATTTCGTCATTGGCCTTTCTCTTATGAAGTAGCAAAATGTGCAACAAGTCTGATCACGTTAGTGAAACAACTCAAGGAGAAAATCATGCTCGGATTCACCATCATGTCCAAACAAGCAAACTCGTACCCTCAAGTGGATGCAAAACACCCAGAATGGATCATGGATGAAGTTGTGTTACCTTCTCTCTCAATTCTCCACTTTCTGATCACAGGCAAAGCTTACAACATCTTAAAAAGTCTCAAAAAACATGCTTGGTCAAACTCAAAACCAAAAGTATTTATGTCACATAATGCTTTTGAAATGCGCAGCAGTATGACAATTTTGTTTGTAGAGTTTTGTTACAGTTATTTTTGTTTTGAGTATCCTAGAGCATATCCACCATTCCCCTTACATCAGTGTGAGTCAAAGAAATGTCATGATGATGATTTGAGAGTCCTTATTCCTGAATTGAAACATAAAGAAACTGATAAGGAACTAACACCATGTGAATCATGTGATATTATCAAAAAATATAGTCAAGAAGAGATTTTCTTGAATGGAATGTTCAAAGAAAATTCAGGAGCATTAAACAAACATAGCAAAGAACATGTAGAAAAAGCATTGAAAATTATAAAAGAACATGTAGTAGATCCTGGCCGTTTACCAGGCTTGACAATGGAGAAAGTGAGACAAAAGTTTGATACAGATCTCATGAGAAAATCAGTTGCAGAGATGTGGGATAAAGAAGAAATCAAGATACCAGAGGAACTTGTTATACTTCATGCACTGTTGCTTGACGAATGCTACATCAAACTTATCGGAAGTGATAGAGAAGTGAATTTGATGTCAAAACTCATCAACTTGGGAGTAGAAGTACTTGAACGTGAACAAATCATTAGATTAACGAACGTCTTAGGAATAATTTTCAACATTACTCCGATAGCAATCAAATTAGATGATAAACCACCGTTAAGTATTGAATCAATGTCCAGTCTTATCAAAGATTGTGAGAAGAAATGTGAAAGTCAAAATAGAGATTGGCTTTGGTCACAGCTACCAGCAGAATGGAATAAACCTGTGAGTGTGTTTATGTCCGAAGAAGTTGAAAACCTCTTGAAATCTAGCCAGGCAGAAGCAAAAGGCTTCATGAAGTCACTGGAGCAAAGAATCGGAAGTATTGTGTTCAACCTGGCTCAAACTTCGTTCAGTGTGTACCAGAGTGGTGGAGAAATGTTTGAAGACTGGCAAACAGTACAATACATACTACCGTGCTTTGTAGCTGCATACGTAGAATTAATTAATGATTCAGTATCTAGTAAAATGACCCACAAGGTATTTCAAATGTATAAATTAGTTGATAAATTGATTATGTATTACGAAGAAAAATATCTTTCTTGGGCAATACATATAATACAAAGAAAAACACCTGATATTAGTAAACAAATAATGAATAATATTAATAAATCATACTGTAGAGAAATTAGTATTTTAAGTTTGTATTATAAAGATATTACAGTAACATTACTCAACGCACATGTCCATACAGGTAGAAATTGTGAAGGAATGATTGGATTTGATCAAATTAGAAATGCAATGCTTCAATGGCCCATTGATATTGAAATGGATCCAAGAACAGGACATGAGCAGGCTTTCTTTGCTTTTGTAACTTGGCTTGAAAATTCATTTTATTTTCTTAAAAATATCTATGAAAATTGTGTTGATGCATGGAAAATTCCATTACCAGGTTCTAATATACCTGATGAAAAACTAGGAAGTATGTACTTGGCAGATAGTGTAATGCATGTACTAGAAACTGTATTTGGAATGTATACTATCTATATCCCACCTCAACACTTAGAATTACCAGACATTAATGCAATCTTTGATAAATCTGGTATTGGTAGATGTTTAAATCAATGGAGATATGAACTTCTCAATGCTGTTATGACAAATTGTAAAAATCCTACAAAAACAACTCCATTATTTATTGAATCAGAAAGGAAAATTAAAGTTGAAGTTTATAGATTAATTAAAAAATTCCGTAATTTTTCTGGTGCTATTAATTTACAATTTGTTGATAATTTTCCTAGTAATCCACCAGTGTTGAAACTTGCTGCAAAATATTTTAATGAAGCTGAATTTGATAAACTAGATAAAATTTTATCAATCATCGTACCAGTTGAAACAAAGAACAAGAAGGTAGAGGCACCAAAACCGGTGACCCGAAACAAATGTCGCAACTGCCCGAAGAGAGAGAGGTACTGGGAGTCGTTCATTGTTTGTGAGAAATGTGTGGAACAAAAGTACCCTGACTTCAACTATTTTTGTAGCAAGGAATGTAAGGAGAAGTGGTGGAAGGAAGAACATCAGGCTGAACATTTGGAGTTTGAACTCGGACTGCTGGACTTCAAAAATGTAGCCTTGTAGAAGTGAGTTTCCCCCCCCCCCTTCTTATCACTCGATAAAATATTAAAATTTATACCTTCTGTCAAATTAGATTTTGGACCCCTTATCTTATCCTTTTTTTTTTTTTTTTTTTTTTTTTTCTCTAGCCCCTTTCATACTCTCACATGTGTTTTACTTAGTTTGATAACATTAAAAATGTTGGGTGTAAAATGAATACACCGTTTGAACGGTGGATTTTGTTTCAAACCCTGACTTATTCACCCTGGACCCTCCTCATTATTCTTCAATAATTGGTTTGATAAAATTATTATTTAATTTAACATTCATAATTTCTGTATAAAATATTATTTTATATTTGCTCATCAATATGAAAAAAACAAAATTGCAAACAAAATAAAAATATATAATTTTTTTTTTTAAATATAAGTAGCAGTTGGTGAAGTGTACGCTGTCTTGAGTGGGGACTATAGCTAGGTGTGTAATGTTTTCTTCATTCACCTGTATGATGAAAGCAAACATTGATGTGAGCTCCTAAATTTCACCATTTGCTACTAAAAGATTGAAACGTCCCCCCTCCCCCCATCTTCTTTTTAAGTTGGTGGTTTCAATGCTTTTGACGAGCAAATATTTAATATGCATTATAATTTTCCCCCATTGTATATACAAATACAAATTATAATATATTTTAAGTGTACCACCATATGTTCATATCATTAGTAATGGATTAAGGGTAAGGTAACGCCACCAATGTTAAAAAAAATCCCTCTCACAAAAATTCTGAAAAAAATTTAAAATGTTCTCCTCTATACCCCCTATCAGTACCTAAAATATCAGGTATACAAATACGATCTAGTTTTTGAGTTATAAATTTTTAAAGTTGACTACTTTAACATGGAGAAATGAAACTCCCATGTTAAATTGGTCAACTTTAAAAATTCATAACTCAAAAACTAGATCGTATTTGTATACCTGATATTTTAGCTACTGATAGGGGGTGTAGAGGAGAACATTTTAAATTTTTTTCAGAATTTTTGTGAGAGGGATTTTTTTTAACATTGGTGGCGTTACCTTACCCTTAATTTTATTCAAGCAAAATTGTTCATTTTAAATAACACAGTATAATTTTCTATTAAAAAAGGACATTTTTCAATTTGAAGTATAAAAATTATAAATTATTAGCAATCAGATTTAAAGTTACGCCACAGAGAGAAAATTATGACCTTAAAATTTTCCAGCATTTGCCAAAATGTATTTTATTTTACTGTTTGAAAGTTTAATATATTATGGTTTTTATTTTCCAAGGAAATATTTAATTTTAAACATAAAATGTTAAATCTTACAAAGACTCTTTAACTTTATCTAGAAATATTTAATTAAGGGGAAAGTAACACGCCCAATATGTTAAAAAAATTACCACACATGAAAATTATGAAACATATCTTAAGGGTAAGGTAACGCCACCAACGTTAAAAAAAAATCCCTCTCACAAAAATTCGGAAAAAAATTTAAAATGTTCTCCTCTACACCTCCTATCAGTATCTAAAATATCAGGTATACAAATACGATCTAGTTTTTGAGTTATGAATTTTTGAAGTTGACTAATTTAACATGGAAGTTTCATTTTTCCATGTTAAAGTAGTCAACTTTAAAAATTTATAACTCAAAAACTAAATCGTATTTGTATACCTGATATTTTAGCTACTGATAGGGGGTGTAGAGGAGAACATTTTAAATTTTTTTCAGAATTTTTGTGTGAGGGATTTTTTTTTAACATTGGTGGCGTTACCTTACCCTTAAAATGTTCTCCTCCATATCCCCTACCTATCAATAGCTAAAATATCTGGTAAACAAATTCAATCTAGTTTTCAACTTATTAATTTTTAAAGTTAACTACTTTAATTATGGAAGTTACATATTTCTCCATGATAAAGTAGTCAACCTTAAAAATAATAACTTGTAAAGAAACAAGCTCAAATTTGTATACCAGATATTTTAGCGCATTGATGGGGGATGCAGAAGAGATGAACATTTTAGATATATTCGGATATTATGTTTCATACTATTCATGTGTGGGAATTTTTTTGACATATTGCATGGGCCTATAAAGTTCGGTTGGTTGGTTGGTATTTTGGCCGGGGCAATTGACACATTTTGGTCATGTATGCCCCCTCCTATAAAGTTACTTTCACATTGTCCGATTTTTTTGCAAAAACATGCCGCAACATTTGCCGCAAGAAACGTACTGCCGTTAGAAAATCAAGCTAGGGGAGCTTGATTTTTTTTTTGCAAAATGTTGTGGCGTTGCGGCGTGATTGTGAAAGAAGCCTTACCCTTTAAATCTCTCTTTATTACAATTTCCACAACTTGGAAAGTATGATTTTTCTGATTTTATTGTAAAACATTAATTAGATTGTATGTTTATAAATGGATCTGAACTTAATTTAGAATTGATTTTTCTTCCGATCATTACTTTAACCCTATTGGAAATTTACAATTGTAAAATTCACAATTGTATGCTCCATAAAAATACCATTGCGTTTTGGTCCTTTTACAATGGTAATTTTTACAATTGTAAAGGCCTTAATACAATTGTATTTAACTACAATTGCATTTATTACAATTGTAATAATTACGATTGTAAAATTTACAAAAAGTGGTCACCAATCTGACTACTAACCCAAACCTGCGTTGCTGTACTTCGGTTACCACTGTTGATCATACTCTTACCATTGCGCTGCTACTGCTTTCTTAATAAAATAAATAAAAGTTATGGGGAAATGACAAGGGGGCATTTCAATATAATGTCATATAAATTTCGATCCTAGGGTAAAATTTGATGGCGGTTCTAATAGTGACCCTTAAATTTGCGACCCTTCAACCCTTCAGGGTCAAAAGACCCTGAAAATTTTTTTTTCTTAAAAAATTGCAAAACTGAAATTAGCAATCAACTTAATATAACCTAGAGCTCTAATTCACTAATTTTAAGGGTCGACCCTTGGGGTTTAGCGGGGGTCTTTTTTAAAAGTATGCAAATTTTAATAAAAAAATTGAGAAAATATGTGAGGACTACATACAGGTTCAACATTGAGTTTTTTTAATCTTAATGACCCTTTAAGGGTCGACCCCTAACATTTGATTGAAAAATTAATTTTTTTTCTAACCATTTTTTCATAATATATATTATATAATTTAACATACATCTCTGAATTATATTTTTACCTTTTTCAATGTGACCCTTTTAGGGGTCGACCCTTGATTTTTTTCAAATTCATATTTAAAAAAAAAAAGTGATATACTACGAGACAGGTTCATGCAGCTATTTAGTTAAGTGCTTTTGATGACATAATACAACCACAATGGCCTAGTAGGGGTTGACCCCTAATGCATTAAAATATAGCATAAATTCAAAAAAATTGTATTTTTTTATATTTTTTGTTACACTTTATATGTTAACATGCATCGATTTGATCTGACTTTTTTTTGTGACCCTATATTATAAGGGGTCGATGGTCGATCCATGTTTTTTTTCCAAAAATAATTATTTATTTTAAATATATAATATCAATTAAAGCTTCATATAGTACCTTTGTATCTTAATTAGATATTACAGCCAAGTTACGTACTTAGCATAAAAAAAATATTAATTGAATGAAGTAATAAGAATTTGACAAAATGTACGTGTAATATAAATTAACAATGAAAATACCATTTTTTTTTAGTAATTATGTAATCCAAATACAATTGCAATCTAATTACAATTGTAAAAATTACAATTGTAAGCACAAAAATCAATTGTAATCTAAGAATTACAATTGTAATCTAAGAAATACAATTGTAATCTAACAAATACAATTGTATCAGAACCTGAAAGCAATTGAAATCTCAAATAATACAATTGTAATCATGAACATTACAATTGTAATCCAAATGTTACAATTGTAACCCAAGTTTTACAATTGCAATCTTAGTTTTACAATTGTAATCAGTCAAATTACAATTGTAATTTGGCTGAATACAATTGTAAATTTCCAATAGGGAAGTTTCTCTTAATTCTTAATAAATTGTCAGGTATTTTTTGTATTTTCAATGTTAACTTTAGAATTAATTATATTAGTTATATATGATTCATTGGCAATCATTGAGCACAATTGTATTTTATATTCCCGAGATATATAACTTAAGATAATTTATCAAATATTTAATTAGTTTTAATTTATTGCTAAAACTTTTTTGCAATTTAAGTATTAATCATATTATAAGTAACAAGTTTATTTGACTCTGAAATATATATATGAGCTTATAATATACTTTTCATTATTAAAATTTATTATGGTGTAGGTTGCTTTAAAATTTTTTTTTTTTTTTTTTTTCGTTTTTTGTACTGGAAATAGAGTTAATAAAAGGTAAAAATTATTTTATTGTTTTTATTTTAATAATTGATATTATAATATGCTCATCCCATGGAAAAAATAAATAAAAGATTTTGAAGTCGTATTTTTAATTGTTTTTACCTTTAATTTCCTCTTCCAACATTTTAAACTAAGAAAATTAATTAAGGCTAATATATTATTAGAAATAATATGGAATTTATTTATATGGAATTTATGGAGAAATGGAATTTCCATGTTAAATTAGTCAACTTTAAAAATTCATAACTCAAAAAATAGATCGTGTATTTGTATACCTGATATTTTAACTACTGATAGGGGATGTAGAGGAGAACATTTTAAATTTTTTTCAGAATTTTTGTGTGAGGGACTTTTTTTAACATTGGTGGCGTTACCTAGCTTACCCTTAAGAGGCCGAGTAAAATGTTATAATAAAAAATAATAAGCTATATATAATACGTATATATAATATTATGCTGAAACTTTTAATACTGTATGTTTTAGATTATATTGTTAAAATCATTCATGGAGCTGCATTTTAAGTAGCATCCCATCCATCTCTTATAATTAAAGGACTGTCAAAATCTTTTCCACATAATTATTACTGTATATATTACAATAACTCAATAACTATAATAATTAAAGAAGTTAGCAAAAATTGAAATGCTTAAGCCGGGTAAGGTAACGCCACCAATGTTAAAAAAAATCCCTCTCACAAAAATTCTGAAAAAAATTTAAAATGTTCTCCTCTATACCCCCTATCAGTACCTAAAATATCAGGTATACAAATACGATCTAGTTTTTGAGTTATAAAATTTTAAAGATGACCACTTTAACATGGAGAAATGAAACTCCCATGTTAAATTGGTCAACTTTAAAAATTCATAACTCAAAAACTAGATCGTATTTGTATACCTGATATTTTAGCTACTGATAGGGGGTGTAGAGGAGAACATTTTAAATTTTTTTCAGAATTTTTGTGAGAGGGATTTTTTTTAACATTGCATGATGGTGGCGTTTTACCTTACCCTTAATTGATATTAAATATGTTAACCACTGAAATTGAAATTTAATAGCTTTTTTTTAACTCTAGGAGGTAAATAAATTAATGCATAAACTTTTCTCCTTCCATATAATATCATGAATAATTACAAATTTCCTGGAATAATTATAAATAATAAAATTATTATCGTTTTTTTAAATTAAATTTTAAGAGCGCGGGCATGCGCAGTAATCGCAGTCTGCGCAGTCTGGTTTTTCAGCGATTTGCGATGTTGCCAGATTCCTAAATTGGGTTTAATTTGAATAAACTTTACCGAAATCCTATTTCACTGAAAAATTTAAAGCAATTAGTTGTCAGCTTAATTATTTAATATCTTATTTATGAAATAAATTAGCCAAAAAAGCCATATTTTAATTTACAATTTAATTAATTTATTTTTATTCAGTTGTCACCTTGATTTTAAAAATGGCGTCGACTTAAACGTTTTTCCTCTTATTTCGCACTTCTAAAACTATCGCAATTGCGTCAATTTGGTACGAATTCTAACCATAATATCCTTATTTATTTATTTATTTATTTTTTTTTTACAAGGATACACCCCTAAGAGCTTACAGCTCGCGGCGGGGTACTGGGTAGGGATAAGGTAGGGAACGGATAGTGGCCACGGCCTGCATGCTTACGCGTCCCAGCATTCGCTGAGGTGAGACTGAGAGAACCGTGGAAAACCTCAGTCAGGACGGACACCTCTACTTTTTCTCAATGGACCAAAGCGATGTCCAAAGCCTGGGGAACCACACACAAGTGCATCACTGCACTGGGTGGAAAGCGAGACGAATTTACCCCAGGGAGGGAGCAGGGCTAATCCTCTATTGAACCGGGTATAGTCACTCCCTTCCGGCTTATGGAGGCCCAATTCTGAATTCTGATTGGCTTAGAAATAACCCGTTTTGCTGAAACGCCTCCCTATTGGTTACAAAGGGGGTATTTGCGTGTTGTTTACAAATTTCAACAATCCAATTTTTTTTGTAACGGTCGTGAGTGACTTTACCCGGTTCAATAGAGGATTAGCCCTGGGAGGGAGCAGCATATTTTTTACTTGAAACGGTCACCCATCCAAGTAACAGTATTAAACATCGTGACATTTTTAAGTCATAATTCTTGTTATTTCACAGACGCTGGGCGTGAGAATTTACCACTGCAGACCTTGTGACTTCGTTGCCTTGGAGCCGGCCACTGCGAGCCTGTTGACTGCCATGCTGTTTATAGACAACGAGAATCAGGCAGTTTGCGGTAAATATATTTGTATGCATGAACCTGTTCTTTAAAATGCTGCGATTTATGTATATTTATGTAGATGGCATATCAGGATATCAGTCATTTCATATATGATACAATCACTAAAAATTGCTATTGCAAGCAGAAGGGAGGAAGGCGCGCTAGGGGTGTATCCTTCACAATTTTTCACTTGTAAAAAAAAAAAAAGTGGGATAAAAAAATCAACATCATGAAGGTGCATACTAATGACGTATCCTATTAACCTCAAAAAAAATGTATAGTGAAGTTTTGATTGTAGGAGAGAATGGATAAATAAAAGAAATTTGAATTTTCCATGGAGCGAATGCAGAGGGGCCCGGGGCTTGGCGCGGTGAGAAAGACGCACTTGCTTCAATGTCATATGGCGGCCATGTTGCCGTGGAAAAAACGCGGCGTAATTTAAAGGCCCATTTCCATGGAGCGTGGAAAGCGGGGCTTGGCGCGGAGAGAAAGGCGCACTTGCTTTAATGTCATATGGCGGCCATGTTGGCGTGGAAAAATCGCGGCGCGATTTAAGGGGCATTTCCATGGAGCGTGGAAAGCGAGAAAATCGCGTGCCATAGCCAATCAGAGGCTCGGAATTTCCTCGCCTTGCGGGGAGTGTTTTTTTGCCAACATGGCTACCATACGAGATTGAAGCAAGTGCGCTTTTCTCGCGCCGCCAAGCCCCGCTCGACATCGCTCCATGGAAATGCCCCTTTAATTGCTGCGGGAAGCGATTTTTCTACGCCAACATGGCCACCAAATGACATTAAAGATGCATTTCCATGGAGCGATATCGAGCGGGACTTAACGCGGCGAGAAAAGCACATTTGCTACAATCTCGTATAGCAGCCATGTTAGCGATAAAAGCTATAGAAAAAATTCCAAGACAATAATTCAAGTCAATTTTTTTTTTTGTTTTAGTTAATTGTTTTAATTTTCAACATAGGCCTTTCCCATGGAGAGCCAAAACCAAAAACTTAATTAAAAATAACCAGCTTGAATAATTGTATTGAATTTTTTTCTGTGGCTTATTTTAGGTACTAAAATCTGTCTATTAAATTTTTTTTAGAATTGTTGTGCATTTGCTAAGGCTTACATGTTAATCAAATGGGACTAAAAAAATAAAAAAATAATTATAATAATAATAAATGAAAAAAAATAAAAAGAAAAGCTGATTGGCGTTACCTTAGCCTTAAGACAGCTGCAAAATTATCATTATAAGATTTTTTAATAAAATATCAACATCAACTTACTTAATTCACTGTTAGAAAAAACAGACATTCAAGTACACAATTTATTTTGTTATAATGAATTACAGTTTAACTCATTTTTATCTGACTTGCTATAACAGTATATATTATGTCAGCGAAAGCTAAAATAAAAAACAAACTACCATCTTGAAGTGTCTTTGCGAATATGCGCACATTCTTGCAGGCACAATATTATGTGGTGACCAATTTTCGCGCTAATTTCACATCACTGTCCACCCCAAAAATTTAACATTACAGTATAGTCCTCCCCCCCCCCCCCCCTTCTTTTCCTCTGAGCGGCATGCCGGATCCACCACTGTACATGCCAAATATTGATGGCAAACTTAAAGTCCACTGCAAGACTCATAAAAAAAAAATCAAGGATGTCTGTTCAGAAATTCTAATCAATTGATCATTAATTTATTTTTAATTTTTGCAGACTGATCCAGCCTTTGAAGTTATTATGGACTTCTTCTGGACTTGAAGACAACATTTAGAAGACCTTCAGAACATCATAGAATAGTCGTAGAGGTATATATTTCTACCATTGTAAATAATATATTTTAATGTTGTAAATTACTTGTTGATAAAAAGTGATAAAAAAAAATGGATAAATGTAAATATAAACTTGCTACTCCTCCAGAAAATATTATCCATCTTTGTTATTGTTCACTCTGTCAGGACAAAGGTGGAATATGTTTCTTTATTCCTACTTCTTTACAATGGCTACCTAGATCATATGAAGGTAAAATTTATTTTGCAAAGAATGAAACTGACCATGGTACGTTGGAAATGCAACGATGTTTAGATAACAATTCAAGAATCATGCACCTGTTAGAGCTATCCCTCCCTCCACTTTTAGCTCGTAAGTTTCATACCATGAACGTCCAAGAACTGATGGCGGATGAAGAAAAAAGTGAGCATTTCATGGAGGCTTCCACTTGGTTTGTTCTTTGGAACGAAGCAAATGGACTTCAACTTCTCAATAAAATCCATGTTATTCATAATAAATTACATGAATTAAATAAAAATGATGCAGTTGTAAAACAGAATTATGAAGGATTACCCATTGAGAAAGAAGTTAAAGAATGGCAAATTGCCATTGATAGATATTTATATTTAGTTGGAAAAGCAACGAATGCAGGATGTTATGCACCAGCATTATCTGATAATGCTACGAAATCATCTGAATTCCTCCTAGAACCTTGTATCATAATTCAATTACCTTGGAATACAGTATTGTTACATCAATGGTTAGTTGCAGCTCTAGTCGAAATTTTGATCTTTGAGAAAAGTTCACTCGAACTCAGACATTGGCCTATTCAAGCTGAAATTGAACCAACGGCCAGAGAACTTCTGTTTCTTATCAAGCAACTCAAAGAGAGAATAGCGCTAGGTTTTCTGATTCTAAACGAACAAGTCATGTCATTCCCAAAAGTAGACACAAATCACCCCAGTTGGATCTTGGACGAAGTTGTCCTGCCTTCACTGGCAACGCTGCAATTTCTCGTCTCAGGTAAAGCTTCTACAGTCCTGAAAAACATCAAGAAATTAGCATGGTCAAAATTTGAATTTGGTGAAGCTGAAAGACTCCACATTCATTCTGATGCATTTGAATTGAACAGTCCTTTGTATGATTGGTTTGCATTCACATTTTACAATCCAAATTTCTGGTGTGCTTTGCCATGTAGTGCACCATTTAATAAGAAATTTCTTAATGGTATCACAATTAAAGAGATAATTAATCAAATTAACTCTGCAAAAATTGTAGCTCAAAATAAAAAGAATGAGAATTGTGTCAAAGGCTTAACCAAAATTGAAGAACTCTTCTTGTACACTGTGGGGGATGATCAGCAAAGTCCGACAGTTTCAGAGTTACATTTAACCAAGAAAGAGAGAGTGGACTTGATGTTGAAGACAATCAAAGAGTTCATCATTGACACGGGAAGTCTCCCACAGCAAATTTGGAGCACCGTAACTTCACTTTGCAGTCAAGATTACGTGATCAATCTGGCAGGAAACGAGCTCTTTGATGATGACGTAGAGAAATATGGTGTCCGTCTTTCTCTGATAGCAGCCTTGCTGTACTGGGAGTTCTACCGTAAACTCATCTTGAGTGAAGTAGAGGAGAGTGCATTAGGAAGAATCAACGTCCTTGGAATTGAAATATTACAGCGAGAACAGCTGATCAAGTTGACAAACATCGTTAGTGTTCAATTACATATTACTCCCGTAGTGAAGAACCCTGATGCAACCCCTGCAATGACTGTAGAGTCCATAACTGATGTCCTAAATGAAGTCAGAAAGACTCAAAAGAGTCACAATCGGAATTGGCTGTGGACTCAGTTCAGTGCAGAATGGAGAAAACCTGTGAATCTAGAAGAACCAGAGTTTGAGTATAATATTAAATTTAAAGATTTAATAGAAAAATGTCAGAATAGAATTGGAAGAATTGTAATTAATGTTGCTCAAAAATGTTTTGATGTGTATAAAAAAGGTGGGGAAGTATTTCAAAATTGGCAGATTGTACAATACATGTTACCATGTTACGTTTCAATGTTTCATGCATACTCAATCAGAGAAGATGGTGATTTTACTAGAAAAATTACAGCAAGATTCTTAGATTTTCTTCATGGAATTTTAAAATTCTATGAGAATTCTTACCAAAAATGGCATACAAAAATCACATGTCGTCAAATCGTAGACACAAATTCTCTGAAGTACGATAAATCTTCAGACAGCGTAGCTAGAGAACTCTATGTTGAAGTCAAGTACTACAAAGAACTGACCAACTTGCTTCTCCAAACACACATTGGGACAAAGCCACCTGTTTGTGAATTACATCATAGCTTTCAATCAATCAACAAAACATTAATGAAATGGCCCTTCTCCATCATTCGTTACAATGAATTCTTCTACTGTCATGCAAATTTGAAAGCTTGGTTGATGAAAACTCGACAAATCTACATGGACTGGTACCAAATCTGCCTACAATCTTGGGACTTCCCAATTCCTGGCAGTACACATCACAAGATTGAAAACGTGTCGGTGAATCCTAAAAAACTTGGTGATGCATTCATGGCTAATGCTATAATGCAATGTCTTGAAGTAGTAGCAGTAAAATCTAGCTTCTATTCACCAGATGGTATGTTTACAAGAGTTAGTGGCATATTTGAGAGGTCTCACAAAGCTTTTGAAGATCTTTATGAAATTAGGTTCAATCTCTACTACACCATTGCAGATCATACCTTCCATCTGGACCCAAGAAGCTCAATTCCAGCTTTGTACGAGAAATTGAGAATCCATCTGAAGGACTCCTACAAAATTCTTAAAGAATTTAAAGAAATGAGAGGACCAAATTCAATAAAGTGCATGGAATTATTACCAAGTAGTCCACCAGAATTGAAAATTGCTGCAAATCATTACTTAAATTGTAATTTTGACGAGTTAGAAAAGATGTTATTATTTTTTACTGCTGGTAGAAGTAAAAAAAATTCAAATGTTCCTGTTTCAATTCCTGTTTCAAAGAGAAAGAAGAAAATCGAGAAGAAACCAACGGGCCTAGTTGACGAGTCAACTTCGTTCAACAAGTGTCGTAACTGTCCGAAAACGGAGAGAAAGTGGGGACCGTTCAAGGTTTGTGAGGAATGTGTGAAACAAAAGTACCCTGACGTCAACTACTTCTGTAGCAAGGAATGTAAGGAGAAGTGGTGGAAGGAAGAACATATGGCTGAACATTTGGAGTTTGAATTGGGACTCTTAGACTTCTCACGTCTGCATATTTCTTAGTTGATGTCTAATGCTGTTTGGTGGGAAAGGCGTTGCGTCAGTGATACAGACAAGGCAGAGTGCCTTTAGAAAATTGGTCAGGGCATACATGCAAGTAGGCCCACCTCTTCCCATCCACATTTTCATATGCTGTTTTTATATCCTTTAAAATATTTACAGCATACATGTACATTTTTATATGTTGCAAGGCTCAAATATGCTCAAAAATGGATAAGTACTACAGTACATATATCCTGAACAGTTTCTCAACAAACCCCTTGAGAGAAATTACATATTTTATTGAGTCTTAAAGGGGTACCAAAGTGAATACTTTTTTATATATTCTGGTAGCTGTGAATTATTTTGTTATCCCGGTGGCTCAATATTTTCTTACGATGGCTAGTTATTTTACAATTAATTTTTTAGTAAAAAAAATTGAGTTGTAGGTTCGTTGGTTGCTTTAAACCGGCGCGCGGTAGCAGCAGTCGCTGATACATCAAGAAGGGGGCGAGAGGAAGTTCCCGGGGGGTTCCCCCAATTCGCAGGAGATTCTCGTCGTATCAGCGACTGCTGCTGCCGCGCGCCAGTTTGAAGCAACCAACGAACCTACAACTCAATTTTTTTACTAAAAAATTAATTGTAAAATAACTAGCCAATGTACGAAAAAATTGAGCCACAGGGATAACAAAATAATTCACAGCTACCAGAATATCTAAAAAAAGTATTCACTTTGGTACCCCTTTAAGGTTTTGTATTCTATAGCTATTTTTTGTACAGTAGGTAATTTTATTTTATGCCGTGGACTTGACAATATGCATTGGTATTATGTTGTAATAAAATGAATTTTTATTATTTTTAGGAATCCAATTTTAAGTTGGTTTAATTTGTAAATTCAGTAAATTAAGAGCATACAAAGTATGCTTCTACCATTTAAGTTAAGATTGAAAAAGGTGTCTGGGATAATTAATTTAGAATAATGTTTTAATTCAAGGTGTTTTTATTTTCAATACACCTGAATGGTCTTTCTGTAATGTATGACTTTTGTTGCCAACTTTAAATCTTTAGTTGTCTACAGTAAAAAAAAAAAAAAAAAAAAAAAAAAAGTTTGTTTCAAATGTTTCAATTTGGAAAATTGTATACTAAATAATTTGAATTTTTTGTGTTTTTTGAACTTAAAAAAATGTGTACTGTATTGATAATTATTTTTATTGAAGCCATAATTAATATTAGGTATATTACTATAGCTTAATTATGAGTATGTCATCATTTATGAGAAATAATCATAAATTTGTTTTAGCATATCTGCAAATATTTTTCAGTATTTATGCAACTTGATGTTCACGTTTATTATCAATTTTTTTTTTTAAATCTACTGACAATCAAAATGTTAAATTTTGACATATATGGGAAATTAATTTAGCACAAAAATACGCTCAAATTGTAATTAAATTAATATATTTATTTGCTTCATTTTTTAATAGTAAGGTAATAAGTTTTGGTCTTAAATTGATTAATTTTTACTTTGTATATAAACTGAAAGTATACAAAACCATGCTTATAACTATTTAAATTAATATTGAAAAAGGTAATAGGAAAAAGGCAGTGTTAAATATGTTTTGACATGATTTTCTCAGGTTTCCTATTTTTCAGGAATATTAATTTAATCTTAAACGTTTTTTTTTTCTGACATAGCATTGATTTTTAATTTAAATAAAATATAAAATCATTCAATACAAAATCATAATCCACTGTTATTCCTATTACTAGTATTATTGTATATTTTTTACTATGTATTTGACACTGTATAATTATTACAATAAGTTCATTTTGAGATTTTGATTTAGTTAGTTAACAACAAAATTAGCCATTAAGGGTAAGGTAACGCCACCAATGTTAAAAAAAATCCCTCTCACAAAAATTCTGAAAAAAAATTAAAATGTTCTCCTCTATACCCCCTATCAGTACCTAAAATATCAGGTATACAAATACGATCTAGTTTTTGAATTATAAAATTTTAAAGTTGACTACTTTAACATGGAGAAATGAAACTCCCATGTTAAATTGGTCAACTTTAAAAATTCATAACTCGAAAACTAGTTTCTTTTTGTATACCTGATATTTTAGCTACTGATAGGGGATGTGGAGGAGAACATTTTAAATTTTTTTCAGAATTTTTGTGAGAGGGATTTTTTTTTAACATTGGTGGCGTTACCTTACCCTTAATTAGTTTTAGAAACAAGAATTGCTGTATTTGTGTTTCTTGAATGAAATGTGTATTCAAGTGCCTTCAAGTAGTATTATGTATGTACACTCTTTGCCTCAAAAGTTCCCTTTTAATTGTCATTGTGATAAACTGTATTACTTACAGTGCATGGTGATATTGGTGATTATCAAGACTGCAATGGAAACTTTTCACAGGCAAAAAATTTACAAAAAAACACTAGCCACAATCATAAAAATTAATTATGTGGATCTCATATTATTTTATCTCAATTATTAGAGCAGGGTGTATACCATCTGGAAAAACCTGGAATACCGGGAAATATCATGGAATTTCAAACCCTCTGGAAAAACCGGGAAAAATCATGGAATTTCGAAAAAAATGTCAAAAAAACTGGAATTATCACATTTTTCAGTAATCGTTTTCTTAATTATAAAATCTTGATATACTGTTTTGTTTTTTTAAGTTTTTGACAAGTTCTAATATTTATTCAAATCAATTAAAAAAATTTCAAGTATTGGAAATGAAAATGGGAAAAATTCGTGTGCAAAAGCGTGACGTAAAAAGATCGCGATTTACGAGAGATCGCGCGCGTATTATAGTGACGTCAATATTTCGGACGAATAGTTAATTAAATTAAATATTTACTGAAAAGTATATGAATGTTTCAAATATTAATTTGTAACCAAAAATACTCCTTCAATTAAAACAACTTGAATTATAAACTAGAAAAATATAATTATATTATTTTTAATGATGCAAGTGACCATGCATGCATCAGTTCAGTACGTAGTGCATGTAATTAAAAGATCGGCAATTTACGCGAATATTACGAAAAAAAGTTGATCGTTTGATGAGAATGCATATTAAATATATACAAGAGGTCATTATAAATTATTATAATTTATCATATTCAAGCACAAAAAATAAAGTAAAAATTATGATAATGTAAACGTCATGGTTAAAAACTAAGAAGCAACGCTATGTTGCTGCGGTACGCGCAGCGTGAGCTCACTTTATTTTATAGATCATATATACTACACAATTGTTGCAGTTTTTTTTTTTTTTTTTTTTGAAATATTCAGTAAACACAATATTCAGCATTTCAAGCATTAGAACATTTAGATAAAGGGGACTAGATTGAAAATTTTCCTAAATTTATAATATGACAAATGTTTTGTGTCCTAATTTATGGTTCCTAAACAGAACGGTCTTAAACGTAGAAGACCGTTCTGTTCCTAAATTTCTGAATTTTCAGGAAAATGTTTAAAATAATAATTTAAATAAAAATTCCAGCAATTTTTACCACATTCAATTCACACCGGACTAAAATTTTAAGTGGGACTTTTAAAATTAATTTTTTTTCATTTAAATGACACTGAGCACTAAAAAAAAAGTACTTATAAAGTTTTTAAACAGACCCTAATAAAATTATATTGATGTTAAAAAATAAAATAGTTAATGCATTATTGCTAGAATTTTTATTTTATTTTTTTAAACATTTCCCTGAAAATTCAGAAATTTAGGAACCATAAATTAGGACACTAAAACATTTTTCAAAAATTTAGGAAAATTTTCAATCTAGTTCCCTCTATCTACATATTCTAATTAAATGCTGTGTAGTATAACCACAAAAAGTATTTTGCAAATTTACTTCTTTTGTAAAATGAAAAATGAAGAGTTGATCTGCATTACATTCATGTTTGCACTATGTATGATAAATATAATGTATTGGTATTATAGTGTCATCACAGACAAACCAATTTCATTTTTTTATTTTATTTATTTTTATTTATTTATTTTTTTTTTTTGCGATTTTTAACGTTCCCTATTATTATTATCATTAGATTAATGTATAAGTTTATTATATATTATGTAATCATATATACAGTATAATTTATAAAAATATATATTTTAATAATTATAATTTTATCAAAAATTTGAGCATTAAAATTTTCTAACTGTCAAAAAAGTTGCTCGCTACGCTCGCAATTTTTTTGTTATGCACGCGCGTGTACTGTGTTGGTTATTTTTTCTTGTATGTACTGGGTAGCATTTTTTTTTCTCATTATCTGTATCTTTCAGTTGATAAATTATGGATATATAGGTGTTAAGAAAAACAAAATATAAAATGTCAAGATTTTTTGTTCCTTTTTTAGATTAGATTAGATTTAAGGAATTTAATCCTTAAACGATACTTTAAAAAATTACATAGTTCAAGTTAATTTTTATATAATATACCTCCCCCACCCCCTCCTGAACGCTAAAAAATTACCTGGAATTTTTTTAAAATTCCCTGGAAAAACCTGGAAAACTCATGGAATTTCATTTGAGAATATTGGTATACACCCTGTTAGAGAAATTTATGTCACTAAATGAATACACCTGTAGATATATTATGTAAATTTGCAACTAGATTCTCAGATATAATTTTAATTTGCTTTTCATTTTTATTATTTTTTTCTTCTTCATAAAACTGTACTCAATTAAGAATCAACTATTGTATGTTTAATTTTGGAACAAGAAGTATTTTAATGCAAAGACTGGTGAATGGACAACCTGCATGCATTTTTCTTATTGCAGAAATGAATAGAGGGCACCAAATTATGCTACTCTGATTTTTTCAGATTTTTTGAGACCCGGAACAATTTTTAAATAATTATTGAAAGTTCTGTAAGTTACCCCTGAATTCCTTATAAAGAGGGTAGGACTGAAACGCCTATTGACGCTTTCAGGGTGCGTGGTTGTGGCCGCACTTTCAATAACTATTTAAAAATAGTTCTGGGTTTCAAAAAAATCTGAAAAAATTCAGAGTAGCATAATTTGGTATCCTCTATTCATTTCTGTAATAAAAAAAATCATGTATGTTGTACATTGTTCCTCTAAATATTGTGCCATAAGTTTTTTAAAATTTTATGTACAGTACTTTAGCTTAATACTTATTACTGAAATAAAAGTATAATGATGTCAAATATATAATATTATTTTATTTTTCATTTAAATATACTGTAGCTTCCTTTACAGTTTCATAGAATTATCATTATATTATATATTTAAATTACATTATTTAATAGTGGTAATCCAATTAAGATGGATGAAAAAAATATTTTTGCTTATTTGTTTGGCTATCCAAAATTTTGTTTTCTGAATAATTTTGAAAATTTTACCAAAGTTTTTTTTGGTACCATGCATTGCTAAAACTTGTTTATATTTTGCAATTTGCTGGATTCTGTATATATAACAAAAAATACTAGATAAGAATTTCAAAATATTAGTATTAATTTTATTAATATTCTTTATAACACAGCAAGATCGAGCTTTTACTTTGGTATACACATTTAGCTAAAGAGTAAGATAACACAAAACATTGATTGTAGTGGTTCTATTTGGTTAATTAACATGTAAACCTTAGCAACCTCATAAAAATTCTGAATTATTTTTAGTCCTTGGCACGAAGAAGTCACAGAAAAAAATTTCAAAACAATCGGACAAGCTGTTTTTTTTTTTTTAAACTTTTCTTCAACTTCTTGGTGTGCTATACTGTATAAGGCCTGTCTCTAAAAAACAATTCAGAATTATTATTAGGTTGCTAAGGTTTACATGTTAATCAAATGGGACTACTACTATCAATGTTTCGTGTTATCTTACCCTTAATTTTCTCATTGCAGAACATTATTGAGAATTCTTAATTGGAATTATTTTTTAGGTTATACTAAAAGATTATATTAGAGTTTTGTGTATTTATACAAAGCATAACTGCTTCTATTATAAATTATTATTTATAATTTCAAAGCAACAAAGAGGTGACTGGACGTAATACTAGACAGTCTAATATATATTGCATAAAAAGTTTGGAGGATATGAGCAAACTAAAAGAGACCATGGCATTGTTATCTGAGCTCAGTGTTGTACAATAAACTTCCAGACTATCTAAAGAAAATTGAAAGTATACCTGTTTTTAAGAAACAAGTGTTTGCCTATATCTTATTAAAAAAAATTATTATTCTATTGCAAAATGAAAATTGTCAATAGGTTGTTTGTATATATACCGTTCTGTAATTATTGAATATTTTTATTTTAATTGTGGTATTTTGATGTTTGTCTATGATTGTATTACTATTTTTTTTTTTTACAGCTTTTTCAATTTTGTTTTTAGTATGTAGTCACAATATATCAACTGATATTTAATGTGAATAAATAAAATAAGGCAGTTAATGTACATAATATATAGTCCAAGCTGAATTATGATATACTATACAATTTATTCAGTTACAAAATTAAAATAGATATCGATAGACTATATTTTATTTGAATTTTTCTTTCTTCCTATAATAATTATTTAAGCCAATTAATTTATGAAACAAATTGAAGCAAGCTATAATTATTTATCCCCACCATGCTTATGAGACCCTGAAGGTATTAAAAATCTGTCCATGGTTTTATAGAGAGAGGTGTGGCTATTTTGGTACAATAAAATCTTGATGACCAAGCAGTACAAAAATACAGTAAAACAAGCCTTAGATTACGCCTGAGATCACAGGCTAGACGTCGCCAAGGCGTAGTAATCTTCATTTTTTAAAAATGTTCCACAACAAGGTTATTTTAATCTATGGAATTTTTTAAAAATATTACATGCTTCTATAATATGTATAACTATATTAGAAAAAAGTATAAAAAAGTAAGTGTAATTTGATTTCAAAATCGCGTCGCCACCATGTTAAGGGTAATTAAGGTAACGCCACCAATGTTAAAAAAAATCCCTCACACAAAAATTCTGAAAAAAATTTAAAATGTTCTCCTCTACACCCCCTATCAGTACCTAAAATATCAGGTATACAAATACGATCTAGTTTTTGAGTTATGAATTTTTAAAGTTGGCTATTTTAAGATGGAGAAATGGAATTCCCATGTTAAATTAGTCAACTTTAAAAATTCATAACTCAAAAACTAGATCGTATTTGTATACCTAATATTTTAACTACTCTGATAGGGGATGTAGAGGAGAACATTTTAAATTTTTTTCAGAATTTTTGTGTGAGGGACTTTTTTTAACATTGGTGGCGTTACCTTACCCTTTTAACACTCGAATCTCATTCAAGGTCTGTCAAATCTAGCTGTACCCAAATAACACACAGGTATCATTATATATATATAATGTCTCTGATTTAATTCCATATACAATTAAGATTGATCCGGTTGATACTGACACCATGCATGCATATATATATATATATATATCATGGGCATATGTTTTACAAGCATAATATAATATGTATAATATAACATCCAGTATATTATGGCTTAATTATTTTAATTAAAATTCTCTAGCTGTACTAAAAGATATATGCCTATACAAATTAAAAGTCTTAGAGTCCATTAGAAACTCACTAGAAATTTTATCAAGATTTTTGCATAAGCAAAATGCGCTCCACTTTAGTACGTGGTACACCATATATGATACACTGCTCAGATGGTCTCTCATATCGCCCAATAAGTATCAAAGCTCTCTCTGCTGAAATTTTATTTTTGGTCAAATCTCCGACCATATATATATAATTAAGACACAGCTAGAGGTCTCTACAATACACTCCCTATAAAATATAAAAGAACTTAGAAGGTTCCTATTTAGCTGCCATTTTGTGATAAGACATTTTGATTATTTATAGAAAGAACATGTACTCGTATGTGGAAAGAATAAATAAAAATTGAATTGTAGATTTGAACGATTTACCGCGCTCTGCACTTGCTGTCAAGATTGCAGCATAACAAAAAAGTGCAAAAATAAATTCAATTCAACTAAAATGTTTTAAAAGATAAATAAAATAATTTTAAGTATAGTAAAAATTAATTTTAATTTAAAATGCAAAAATAAAATATAAAACAGTACAAAATCACAAAATTATAATTTATTGTTTGCTTTTTGCTTGAATTAGGTTGGCAGCCTCTAATTAAAAATGGTGTCTGTGGAGCAAAATTGTCATTTTGTGCCCAAATTTTATTGAATTTCGCGATAATTGGTAAGTGATAATGGTCTAATATTTTCCAGTATTAATCATAAATATATTTTTTATATATTTAATTCCATTATTGATTCGTAACTTTTGTTTTCTGCAGATGAGGCCTGAAAAAATTTACCGTCCCAAAAAGGCGGCGAAATCGGCGTGGTTTTGCGTCATGGCAAAGTCTGCCAAGTAGCCACGGATCAAATTACGCCTACAACTCCCGATCAAGGTATTCAAGGTAACTTCTTACATTTTATTTGCAATTTTAATAATGTTTTGAAGTTTTAGTGACTGAATTCTATACTATGAAATGAGTATAGTATGTATGTTTTATCGAATTAAAATTTGTATGCATACCACATTGAGCTCTATACAAGGCTAGAGGGCTAATCAGCTGTTTTAGGCGCGCACGGCGTCTGGGAGGAAAGTGGGTGGTGGTCGGTGCTATCGAATGCCTGGTTGACCAACCTAAGAAAGTTTCCTTATAAAATAAATATTAAAAGTTACACTGCAGTTGGCAATTCTGAGGAGAATACGTTGGAATGTGTGACGAAAGCGCAATCTCCCACCCACTTCCTCCCGCCGGACCGTGCGCACAGTTTAACATTGAGAAGTATAGGGCATTATCCCTCTAGCCTTGTATAGAGCTCAATGGCATACCACTGAACTATATAATATGGAAGGCTAACGCTTGCTCTTTTACACGGCTCGCGTTGAATCCAATTTTGTGGAGAAGCAAGTAAGAAAAGTTTCTCCTTTCGGTCATCGGTCGGTCATATAGTGGGAAAAATAGCGGGAGAATTTTTTAAAGAAGTGCCAATAGCCAATAGCAGAAGAGGAACTTTGAATGATACAGCGTTGCCAAATTGTTGAAATTGTAGTTATCGACATGGTTAACGACTTGGCAATGCGAAACCTTCCCACTAACCTGAGTTCGCTCAGCTGCCAGCCAGGGAAAATTTGCTTCGAGCGTTAGAGCGCAGTCTCACCCCTTGATGCATACCCACGTTCTTGGCGGAACCAAAAGGTCCGAAATTCCAGAGTTGCAATAGGTGACTTGTCCTTACACTGATCCTCACCATCTGTGCGAGTGGCGCTGCAACTTCGTGTACGATCAAAGCATGTAGAAACGAAATAATACATTGCGAAGATGGGGGAAAAATTTTGTGAACCGCGAGTTAGGTACGAAAGAAAATAAAAAGTTAAAATTTTTCACTGCCAAAACGTGGTATAACTATTCTAGTTTGCTTCAGTGCAATTGTTTTCACCCTAGCACTGCTCAATTCCAAATACTAGCGAGATAAAGACAACTACCTCGGGCCACTGTGGCTCGTGTGTGACGCCATGCTGCCAAGCGATTCTGCGATTGGTTGACCACAGAGCAGCCATTGATGGGTTAGAACGTCATGCTGTCAAGTGATTGGTCGACTTTGAACTGCAAGTTGCAAAAAGTTGCAGCGCCACTCACAGATGGCGAGGATCAGTGTAAGGACAAATCACCTATTTGGTGTGCAACTTTATATTATGAATCGAGCAGAAAGTTCAAACCATTTGATGTTTGCTTGCTTGGCCCTCTGCTTGCATGTTTTTTTGTTTGTTTTTTCCCCCCTGTAGCAAAGGCTAGACCAGAGTCTGCCTTAATTGCTTGCTCTGCATGCTTATCATGTGAGTGGGCCTTTTAATGGATGTTATTTTATAGGATTCAATAGGCAACTTTCCCTTACACTGATCCTCGCCATCTGTGAGTGGCGCTGCAACTTTTTGCAACTTGCAGTTCAAAGTCGACCAATCACTTGACAGCATGACGTCATGCTGTTCATGATCCATCAATGGTTGCTCTGTGGTCAACCAATCGCTTGGCAGCATGACGTCACGTCACACACAAGCCGCGGTGACCCGAGGTAGTTGTCTTTATATCGCTAGTCTTTGGAATTGAGCAGTGCTAGGGTGAAAACAATTGTACTGAAGCAAACTAGAATACAAAGATATACCACGTTTTGGCAATGAAAAATGTTAACTTTTTATCTTCTTTCGTACCTAACTCGCGGTTCACGAAATTCCCCCCCCCCCCCCCCCCATCTTTGCAACATATTATTTCGTTTCTACAAACTTTGACCGTACACAAAGTTGCAGCGCCACTCACAGATGGCAAGGATCAGTGTAAAGACAATTCGCCTATTATATATTACAGCTTCATATTCTATGCAATCGGGCAGGGGTGCATTTATCAGTAAGGGCCCCGGGCCTAGGGGCCGCCTAGGTATTTGGGGTCCCGTAAACCATTTCTTAAAAAAACAAAAAAAAAAAAAAAAAACATGTAGTTTGGTTATTTGGCCACACACATTGCAAGAATGGGGAGAGAAGGGAGCCACTAACGAATCAACCTCATAAGTTTTTATATAAAAAATGAATAATGAATAGAGTGTGCAAAGTTATGCCACTAAGATTTTTTTTAGATTTTTTAGAGACCAGGAAATATTGTTAAAAAGTTTTACCAAGGTCGGGTTTGAACCCACTCCCCTTTTAGTTCCTATCCTTTTATTAAAAGAGGCATCACTTTCTATGTACTTTCAATAATTTTAAAAAAAAATAGTTCCCGGACTTTAAAAAGTCTGGAAAAATCAGAGTAGCATAACTTTGCACCTTCTATCCATTTCTGCAATAAAAAAATTTGAGATCTATACTCCATTGCACATGCTGCAGTGCCTGACAAGGAGCTGCATGGTTGGTCTCTAGATGGCCAGAGGACCCAAATTGTATGTCAACAATAACTTCATCATCTATCACAAGTAAATAAAAAATATGAAAATTGATCCATTTTGTTATTTAACAGTTCAGATTTGTTTCACAGCATTTGTATAAGATGTGTAAGGAACTCGATCAATCATCAATAAAATAATCGTCCATCCTGACTGAGGTTTCCATGGTCCCCTCAGTCACAACCAGGCTAATGCTGGGATGGATTTGGAAGGGTCTCACAAAACCCTAATAAGCAATATGCTTGGTCAAGTCCATGAAAAGCAGGGAAGTTAAAGTCACATAGGGTTCAGACGAAGCAAAAAAAAAAAAAAAAATCACCATATAACACATACTGTATTTTTATTGTGTTCATTTTTTGTCTACGAAAAGTATGTATAAGGAATCTTGTGTAGAAAACTGCTTAACAAATAAATTTAGTGGTAGCAAAATTAATTATTTATGTAAAGTCTTTCAAGGCTTCGATTCCCTGGAAATTGCCTGAAGTTACAAAATTTTCACTCATTTCTACTTTTGTTTAAGGAATTAAAAATTCAAGAAGAAACGAAATCATTCAGAAGAGAGCACAATTTTCAGTGGTTAGTAAAGCTTGAAACAATGTATGTGCGAGAGAAATTTATTATAGTAAAATCATCGTATTATTTTAGAGTGTGTGGCACTTGGAATTCTCTCCCTGCTGGTATAAGGTCGTTGCAGGGTCGGAGTTTCTATAAAAGTGTTCGTGAGCACTTCCTGTAAATTTTACTATGATTGATTATGCATGTAAATATGTTATTATATTTTATTGTAATTGTTTTTATTTTTTGTTATTTTTTTGACAAGTACTTTATGTTACAGTATTATGATTGTTGTTGGATGCCCATGTTAAACCCCTGGTTTTTCATAATCCTTATTGGATTCTCTTGGGTTTCCTACCTTTGTTCAACTTTTTTGTATCTTGTTCGAAGGAAAATATAATAAATAAATAAATAAATAAATAAATAAATAAATAAATAAATAAATAACAAATAATAAATAAAAGAAAAACATTGCTGGTTAAGGCATTTATGATCTCCTCAGTTACATTTTTTTTTTTTTTTCATTTTATTACAATGTTAGCTTTCTACAGCATATTCTGCTATCGGTGTAAGCATTCAAACTTAATTAATTAAAGTTTTTATTGAACACTCTTACAGTGTACATATTATATATTACATAAACATAAAAATCTTATATTATACACACAGCACAAATTAATAAATGATAACATACACATATAAATAATAGAACATTAAAAAATTATTGAGGAACACAAAAAATATTAAGGAACACACTTATAATTATTACTTGGAAATAATAATAATAAATTAACCCGTATAAATCATACATTATTAGCTAAATATGCTAAAGAATAATTTTGTTTTGGACAAAACAGGGCATGATATGTTTCACATTGTTGGCCACAAAATTTACAAACACAGTTGTCATCGCTTTCATGGTATACTAATTTTGTACAAACACGGTGATGGAAACCAAGCATTGCAAACCTGGTTATAATATGTCTGTCTTTATATTGACAGTTTTGCCAGTTAGAATTTACAAAAGCTGGGGTATAAAAATTGGGATTTATCCCTGAGGCTTTCAAAATTCTGTTTTTCATAAAGTCATTGACATTTGGTGTACAAGGAAAATTGTATTTAAACTTAGCAACAGTATTAACAACAGTTGGAAGGATTGATAGGAAAGGAGGCGGTTGTGGCGTTGTGTTAGGAACTGCCCCAGCATTTGCCTGGGAGTGACGATGGGAAACCTCAGAAAACCATGATCGAGGCAGGCGGTACCAAAGAGAACAACCTTCAGCACCTCCGGAATACAGACAGTATAGTGGAAGAATATACATGCCATCTCTCGGGAACTTACTAAAACACGCTGCCATACCTCAGCTCGAAGTGAAAAAAAATTAACCTGAGCCAAGGCAGGAAGCGATCCTGGGTCTCCCGAGCGATAGGCAGAGATCAAACCACTACGACGCTACGCTAATAAGCAAATGCCAAAAAAAGACTTAGCTCCTCACACTGATGTGTGTTTACAGGAACCTTGAGGATACTGCCCCCCAGCCAACCATCCTGTGTGTTGGTACTACTGACAGCCATCGACAGGTATGTTATCCACCTTCGATCACTATCCTTATACAACGTTGTTGTAGAAATTCAGACAGCTCATAAATAAGTTTTGGATATATATATTTTTTCTTTCTTTCAATAATACCAAGAAATGGTTTTGTTGTTGCATCTTAATTTTTAATGTAGTATTCACCTCAATATTTATTTTAGATTTTTACAGTCCGGGAGCTATTTTTTTAAAAAAAATATTGAAAGTAACGCCTCTGGATGTCTCAAGTAATAAATTAATAAAAGAATAAGATCTAAAAAGGGTGTGGGTTTAAACCTCTGCAAAAATTTTTAGCAATACTTTCCGGTCTCAAAAAAATCTGAAAAAAAAAAAAAAAAAAAAAAAAAAAAAAAAAAAAAAAAAAAACAGTGGCATAACTTTGCACCCTCTATCCATTTTTTTTTTTTTCAATAAAAATTTTTGAGGTTGATCTCCATTTTTGAGTCTATGTGACAAGTGACTATTAGTCCAGGAAATATCATCATAGGTGGTATGGTAGCAGCTGTGGACTTTCTTTTGCCACATCTCGTGATCTTTTCTGTCAGAAAGGGTTTGGCGATAAATGTTTATAATACTGATTTATTTTTAGTTGTTATTGTTGAAAGTTGTATTTTTAATAGATTGTGCAGTACATACTTTTAATGGGGTACTGACCGGTATTTGAGTTAGCAATACTAGTAAAAAGTACTGTGAATTCTATGAAGGACGAGCCCTATTAGAGCACTCTACAACAATTTGCTGATTTTATATGAATTTTTAAAACTTTTTTTGATGACGTCATAGCATTGAATCTTAAATGGGAAAATGCATCAGTTAACATTGCTAAAATGAAAAGTTATTGAGGTAGGAATTTGAAACCTTCATTATCGTGATTCTAGCACCTAAAAACCTTACAAATGAAGTTTTGGTTACATTTCAACATTAAGTGTGGGATTTGGCAATGTTAGCTGATCTATTTTTCCATTTAAGATTCAATGCTATGACATCATTTTTGAGAGGTTTTAAAAATTCATATAAAATCAGGAAATTGTCGTAGAATGCTGTAATAGGGCTTGTTCTTCATGAAATTCTCGTGCCTTTTGAAATATTGACAAAAACTTGAAACTTTTTTTTGGTTAGTACCCCATTATAAAATGAATACAGTATGACTTATATGAATATGATATTAAAATCTGCAAAGATTAGATAATTGGTGCATTGTTAATTATTATAATTCAACTGATACAGGAAGTCACGGCATAAAAATGATACTACTGTACTTATAATAAAATAGACTTAAATTTTTTGTCTCTTTCTTAAGTAAATTTTAATTTTTAGTGGTCAAATTAAATTACAAAAAGATTGGTCCCATTTAAGTGATAGCATTTAATTTGGACCTGACAATTTTGGAAAATCCCATTTCCAGTTTTCTAACTGGAGCTTGAATTGCCATGTACACTCGCTGCATCGGAAAATTTCCTTTATCGCATTGTTAATCATCATGCTCAGTAAGAATAACACAGGGCATGGTGATTAACAAGGCTACTAGTGGGAAATTTTCCAAGGCGACGAGTGTACACCTTGCAGACTAATGTAGACTTTATGATTTTTTTTTTTTTTTTTCATCGTGTGATACCTACTGTAATTGTATATTTTAAAAAGTGAACAAAATTATTATGTTGGGTCATTTTTAACAGATTCCCAGCTGAAGCAATAGAGAACTGATCCCAATTTTTTATTGCAGCAATGGATAGAGGGTGCACTCTGATTTTTTTTTTCAAATTTTTTAGAGCCTGGTAACTTTTTTTTTTTATTATTATTATTGAACACCCACTTTATGACGTCACGAGGCGGCCGTCCTTAATAAAAGGATAGAATTGACGCCTCGTGATGTCATAAAATGGACTTTCAATCATTTTTTTAAAAATAGTTCCCTGGAATCTGGAAAAAAAACACAGAGTGGCCTAGCTTTGCCCCCTCTATCCATTTCTGCAATAAAAAAGGTTGAGGTGATTATTACATCTCCCTCCAACTCCTTGCTCAAGGACCCATCTTATTTAGGCAGTGTGTGGATTCACCCTAGTTCATAGCAAAACCCCTCCCATTTGTGTCTCCACCATCAATTCCTAACTGTAATATTTTTGTTACAGAATCCACCACCGTCCATGCAAGCTGAACATTCTTCAAGCCTGCATACCTTGGTAAAATCTCATCAATATGTTTAGTTGTATTTATTAGAAATAAGTTTGTATTTTGTAATTTCAAGCAGTCAAAATGAAGTGTGTGTCTTTAGAAAATATAAAAGATTATAGTGATGACATTACTGAACAAATGTTTAAAAATTACAAAGCAAAAGAAGATGAATATCGTAGAATGTGGGTTGATCAAAAAATTAACTTCTGGGTTCAATTTGTTATTAGTCTTAGACAACATTTTATTAATACTTCTATGAAATATGATGAAAAATGTGAAAAAGAATTTATTACATTTTTAAAAGTATTAACACAAAAAACTTACAATGATTTAAATACTTATATTGTAATTGCATCAAAAACAATTGAAGAACGTGATAATAAGATTATTGAAATTGAAGCTTCTTGTGATCCAGTTAGAAATGTAACAACTTCAGAACAAGAAAATTACAGTAAACTGAGAGTTCTTAATTTAAAATTGAAATGTGCTGGAACTTTCATAAAACTCCTCAAAGTGTGGAAATCTGCAAAAGACGGAGACGATTTCAGCTTCACTCCTCCAGAATCTTGGAACATTCCTGTACCCCTGGCCGAGCCATTAGAAGCATACATTAGGGCAAAGTGGGGAGGGTACACGAATGTAGAAGAAATCCTGGGCTGTAAGAAAGATGACTTAGGATGGTGGACTGCCCCTGCTAGAAAAATGGACCAGTCCAAGCTACAATCAACGGAAGCTTCAACAAGCACAGCTAGCGATTCTCAGTCGTCAAGTCGTAGTAAAAAGAAATCAAAATCACGGAAATATCGGAGAGTGGAAGAGGTAGTAACTATCCCACCTCCTAGAACTCAATACGTAGCTGTTTGTTGGATGCCTAATTCAACATTCTGGAGCATTGAAGACATTGGAGATTACAGAGAGGAAGAATTCAGACAAACAATGAAGGAAAGTCCAATTTCAAAATTACGAACATTATTACAATATTCAATATTACCATTTATTAATAGTAAATTTCATACAGTAAATTCAAAAGCATTAGCTAGTATTAAAAATAAAAAAAGTTTAGGTGTTGCACCTTGGTTCATTATGTGTTCAAAATCATTTGGAAATTTATATATGAATTATATATATGAGTGTCACCAAAAATTGAGACAATTTATGAAACCGCTTGATAGTAGAGGTATTGATGCTTGGAAAACAGATAGAGATAATGATGAAAAAGTTCTTGAGAATATACATGATAAACTTGGAGCTCCAGACATGGAAAGTGATATCATCGAGAATATCTCTGAATTCTTACTGGAACCAAGCATTCTCATTCAACTTCCGTGGCAGCCAGTGTTGTTCCGTCAATGGCTTGCAGCAGCTCACATGAAAATCATGGAGTTCGAATTACAATCCATGGAATTCCGTCATTGGCCACTGCCAAAAGATCTCGAGCCAATCGTGAGAGAGATGATTGCTCTCGTCACAGACGCAAAGGAGAGAATTCTGCTAGGCTGGACTGTCATGTCGTATGCAGTATCCTTGTTTCCAAAAGATGACTCGAAGCATCGTTCATTCATTCTAGATAGCGTCATACTACCAACATTGAATACATTAGAATTCTTATGTTCTGATCAACCATATAAAATATTACAAAGTTTAAAAAAATTAGCATGGCCAAGTAATTTTGGATTTGTATCACAGAATTTAGATAAAAAAGTAAATCTACATAGAAGTGTTTACACAATAAATGGAAATTTAGCAAGATTCAATATGACATTCTATGGTAATTTTATATATTGGTTTAAAATTGCATTAGATATTGTAGATCCAGAACCATTCCCAACAACCTTCCATGAAGATGATTCAGGTTTGTATGAGCAATTGGATCTTATTGAGAACGTCAAACAAGTATTACCACCAGAGAAAGGACCGTTTGATGTCAATGTACGAAGTTTTGAAGAAGAAACTCTGTACACAATCATTAGAAATATGGCTATAATGGCACCTGAAGAATTTACACAATCCAAAAATTACGTCAAAATGGCGGAAGTCGTCAAACATGCACTGAAATGTTCACATTTCATGATGCCAACGTTCATGAAACTGACGCAAATCGTACGTCAAGAGGAAATGTTCGATGCAACAACAAATGTACTGAGATCTGAACTGGAAAGAAAAACAACGCCAATACAACAAATTGCATTATCAAGTATAATATATTATGAACTTAATAGATACATTCCTTCAATCAAATCAGATACAAGTGTATTAGGAAGAATGAATTATCTTAGTGCAAGAGTGATGGAACAAGAACAGCTGATCCGTGTGATCGCAGCGTGTTCTGTCGTACTCAATGAGAGTCCAGGATGTTGTAGATTTCTCTACCATGAAAAATGTCCCGTGGAATGTACCGTATCGGAAGTTTCGCCCATCACGGAAACTTCCACAATGAGAAGGTACATAAAGGAAGTGTCAAAGAAGAAAAAGAAACAAGACCGAGCTGAATTTTGGTCCAGATTCCCAGAAGACTGGAAGACTGAAGTGAATGCACCAGCAATAATGCCGACTTTAGAGGAAGGAGTTCCGGCAATTGTTGCGGTATTAGAAGCAAGAATAGGAAGTCTTGTATGGAATATTGGTCAACAGAACTTTGTGATTCATGAAAAAGGTGGAAGATTATTTCCACATGCACAAGTAATACAGTATATGTTACCATGTTACATCTCAATTCTTATCAATGCAGATGAAAAATATCAAAATTCAGAACGTAATATTGCAAAGAAAGAAAATATAGTTAAATTCTTAATTAATATAATTGCATTATATGAACATTGTTATCAAATATGGCTTGATGAGAAACCAGTTAGAGCTAGTGAAAGTGACGTGGATGTAGATGACATTGATAATCCTGAACTGAAAGTGCGATGTGTAATGTCGGGTTATCTCGTAGAAAGAGCTTCATTCGCTCTTCATGGATTTGCAGGACTCGGAAGGATGGGAGAAGAGTTGGATATGATGCCACAATTTAGTTACATTGCTCAAAGCATTCAAGAATTTCCAAAGTTCAATTCCATGGGGTACGCAAGTCAAATTGAATTACTCAACAGTGAAGCTTGGCTCAAGAACGGATACCCACACTTGCGAGCAATACATCAAGTTTGTTTCACTTCAATGTCAATCCCAAATGCAGATTCAATTCTTCATTGTCATGAATTACAAGATATCTACTTTGCAAGTGCCTTGATTCATCAATTAGAAATTCATTATACCCTCTCTGATTGGTGTTATAAACAATTTGCAACTGGAAAATCGGTGGAATTTAGAGAATTAGATAGAATATCAAAACCATTACGTAATTGGAGATATGAATTATTTTGTATTATATTTGAAACTGAAGGTAAATTTGATTATCGTGAAAACATGCTATCAATGTTTGTTAACGGTAAAGGCAAACTACTTCTGTCAACTGCATTCAATGCATACAAGAAAATTCGTACATGTCTGGATGCTTCAACGTCAAAATTTCAGTTTGTGATTCCCGAATGGGGGACGGAACTCAAAGAAAAGTTTGACTTGTTCGTTGACGGTGAACTCATGACCCTGAGCTTATTTGAGAAGAAACCTGAAGCAGAACTGTCAAAAATCGTTCAGTTACCGGGCACTCTGGCAACTTGCAACAACTGCCATCGAACTGAGACTGAACGTGGAACGTTCGAGCAATGTCAGTCGTGTATCGACTCCAATTACCCCTTCCCCAACTTCTTCTGTAGTGATAGATGCAAAGAGGTGTGGTGGAAGACGGAACATATGGCGGAACATCTTGAGTTTGAACTTGGCCTATGTGACTTCTCATATCTCAACGTAGCAGAGTAAGTGCCCAAAATTTTAGGGCATTTAATTGAATTGTGTGTGAGGAATAGTCAAAAAAAGGATCAGCAACCAGTTAAGGGGAAAGTAACACCGATCAGCTGATCGACATAGTCACATTTGATTAAAATGAAAACCTTAGCAGACACACTAAAATTCTGACATTTTTTTCAGATACATTTTATTACCTAAAAGTCACAGAACAAATTTCAAAACAATTCTACGGTTCAAATTTTTTAAATAAATTATTTAATTTTTTATCATAGGGCTTTCCTATGGAGAACCAAACTAAAAATTTAATTTAAAAAAATTGGATCAAAGAATTGTTTTGAAATTTATTTTTTTCTGACTTTTAGGTACTAAAATCTGTCTAAAAAAAATTTTCAGAATTTTTGTGCATCTGTTAAGCTTTACATATAAATCAAATGAGACTACGTCGATCAGCTGATCTGTGTTACCTTCTCCTTAAATGGAATCAGCTCATTCCAAGGAGTACATTGAACTGGGTACTGAACTTTTTACTATGAATTTTCTCAAACAAATCAACTACATTACGTACCCTAAAAATCTCTCTAACATTTGCCGACGCACTTTACATGACAGAAATTGATAGCAGTACACCTTATTATAACATGAACATCATCCCTTGACAGTTTGTGGGCATTGTCAATCATCAGTCTACGGAGATGTAGTGAACTTTAAATAATAATAAATATGGCTGTACTACTACAAGCATTGAACTAAATAAATAAGTTGATTGCTGAACCCAAATATGGCCAAATCTAGTATAA
Source organism: Siphlonurus alternatus (assembly GCA_949825025.1). NCBI lineage: Eukaryota > Metazoa > Arthropoda > Insecta > Ephemeroptera > Siphlonuridae > Siphlonurus > Siphlonurus alternatus. The sequence goes on along the minus strand of OX463786.1, from coordinate 6,119,748 downwards.
CCAGATCCAAATTAGTATAACTAGATTCAAAAACACCACAGAGACTTGAATCCTAACTGTAAATATATTTTAATTTAATTTTTTGTTTTTCTTGCTAAAAATTCAAAGTAAAGAAAAAGTGAAATGAAATTATTTAATTTGACATTTCATTTTAATTAAATTTTGTTTCTTTTATTATTTATCATGATAATTTTGTAAACTATAATTAATTATTCTGTAGTGTATGATATTGTATAAATGATAAATAATAAGCTTTTTATTTAGAATTTATAATGGATTTTTGTTTGTTTATGCTAAAAGCATATATTGTTGGTTGGTTACCAATGGCGGAACTTGTTTTTTTCAACATTGTTCACAGTGCTCTCTGGGGCTCCTAATATCCAGTCTGCACACCAGACATAAAGTGTAAACTCATCATGTAAATATACCTTTTATTTTATAATGTAGTGAGTCATGTATTTTAAAGCAAGTTATACATTGTGTGATGCTAAGAGCATAGAATGTAAATACTGTGCGTAATTTCTATTTGCTCTTCATTGTGAGAATATTTTATAATACAGTAAATTATGTTGTTGTTGTTTTTAAAAAGCAAGTTATATATTGTGTGATAGAAAAAAGTTTTTTTATTTCTCATTATAATTTGCCGATGAAATTAATAAAATTAAAATGAATAATCTGCATGATTATTGATCAAAGTTACTAAATGGTCTGACAAAATGATCTGAATTCAAACTTGACTAGTTGCAACATGCCAAGAAAGAAGAGAAATAATCCTATCTCTATTGGCTAACTAGAAGCAAAATGACTTAAACATAAAAACGTGAATATGACAAAAAAAGAAAATATAATTTTTGCTTATTAAAATCAGTTTACTAATTTTAAGTAAATGACATAAAAAAAACTGTTAATATTTTTTTTGTAAAAAAAAGCAAATTTTCTATAGCTTAAGTTTGTAATTAATTGTGCCATTATATTTAGTTACTATTAAAACATTTAAGTCTGATCCTTAATTTCTTATGCACAAAATGTTGATTCTATATTAAGGGTTCATGGTATATTATTTTTGGGAAAAATAAATTAATAAAATTTAATGTTTGTCTTTTTATTTAGTTTTACACTTATTTAATTAAAACTTTAATTATTTTAATATAAAGCTTGGAAATATAATACTGCAATGGTAGAAAATATTAACAAATACACTAACAGTGTCTTTCTTTTTTATTTCATTCAATTAATAGTTGAAATATTAAAATTAACACAGCTACAAAAATAACATTGTGTCTGAACATTTTTTATTGCATTTTTTTTTTTCTTTCTTTTTAATTCTTGATTTATATTTAAGTGTTTTAGCTGCAGTACTTCAAATATAGCTTCTATAATTACAATTTTTTATATAAGGCTTAACCTGATATATTCAGACGAAAAAAGTCGTATCGACAGATGTTCTTGAAATTAATTTGGTAGACTTACAACAATTGTTCAAATACTACTGATTTTTTTCAGATTTTTTTAACCGTTGGTTTAATTATAATTAATTTATTCAAATGTGTATTTTGTATCCTTTCAATGTTAAATTTTTCAATCAACATTGCACAAAAACGGCTCGAGAATTATTTTTAAATTTTACATGGATTAAAAGCTAATTTTTTGGACTATTTTCCTGAATTGTTTTCATATATTTCAAACCGTGGCGATGATCGTTTCTGATATGTCCTAAGAAACTTGGCAACGCTCTCAAGGACTGTAGTTACCACCCCCTCCTAATCTTTTATTCGCATTACTATTGCAACAGTGTTGTCAGATTTGCAGGTGTAGCCATGCCTCTTGACCTTGACAGACAAATTCTCAGGTTATACCTTAACATCCTACTGTACATTTTTTATTTCAGAAATGAATAGAAGGTACAAGGTATGAAATTATGCTTTGAATATTTTCAAAATATTATTCTCAGACACAAGAATCTGAAAAAATTTAGAGTAGGAAGAATTGGTACCCTCTATTCATTTCTGCAATGAAAACATTTTCATCTAACTTGTGCATTATTTTCATTAAGGGTAAGATAACACGAAACAGCTAATTTTGTAGTCCCATTTGATTAACATGTAAACCTTAGCAACCTCATAATAATTCTGATTTTTTTTTTTTTTTTTTTTTTTTTTTCAGAGACAGTCCTTAGCACCAAGAAGTGGCAGAGAAAATTTCAAAACAATCGAACGAGCCGATTTATTTAAATTAATTTTTAATTAAGGGTAAGGTAACGCCACCAATGTTAAAAAAAATCCCTCTCACAAAAATTCTGAAAAAAATTTAAAATGTTCTCCTCTACACCCCCTATCAGTAGCTAAAATATCAGGTATACAAATAAGATCTAGTTTTTGAGTTATGAATTTTTAAAGTTGACCAATTTAACATGAGAGTTTCATTTCTCCATGTTAAAGTGGTCAACTTTAAAATTTTATAACTCAAAAACTAGATCGTATTTGTATACCTGATATTTTAGGTACTGATAGGGGGTATAGAGGAGAACATTTTAAATTTTTTTCAGAATTTTTGTGAGAGGGATTTTTTTTAACATTGGTGGCGTTACCTTACCCTTAAGCTCCCCATAGGAAAGTCCTATCCTGAAAAACTTCATTTAAAAAAGTCAGCTCGTATGATTGTTTTAAAAAAAAATCTGGAACTTCTTGGTGCTGAGGACTGTCTCTAAAAAAAAAATTAAAAAAAAAATCAGAATTATTATTTTAGGTTGCTAAGATTTACATGTTAATCAAATGAGACTACAAAATCAGCTCTTTTGAGTTATTTTACATTTTACCTCAAGGGTAAGGTAAAGTGCTCAATGTTAAAAAAATTCCCACACATGAATATTATGAAACATATTATATCATAAAATGTTCTCCTATACATCCCCTATCAGTTATGGCTAAAATATCAGGTACACAAATTCGAGCTAGTTATGAATTCTTCAAGTTGACTAATTTAACGTGGAGAAATGGAACTTAATTCCATGCTACATTAGCAAACTTTAAAAAAAATAATAACTGGCTAAAAAAATAGCTCGAATAGCTGATATTTTAGCTATTGATATTAGGGGATGTAGAGGAAAATAAATTTAATTTTTTTTTCATAATTTTCATGTTTAATATAAAATTTTGTTACTTTTAAAAAGAAAATTAAGATAAAAGTAAAATTACATTTTTTTAAAGTAGAATTAAAAAGTTGCAACAGATTGTGTGATGTTAAAATTAATTTGTAATATGTCTCGAGAGGGAAGCACCTGCATGCCATCTGGTGGTCAGGTAGGAACTAAGAATACATCGTCGTCTCCATGGCATCCACTCCTGCAGCGTGAACGTTGGCCGCGTTAGTTCCATCAAACTTCTGCTCACGGAACACGTCTGCAACAAGCGACAAATAATTTCTTTAGCAATTAAAGGCAAATAAAAGAAGTTATAATATAGCAATGGACCAACCTACATGATAAAATATTTATTACAGAAATGAAAAGGACACCAAAAAATGCTACTCTGAATTTTTGCTGTTGTTTTTTCTGAGCCCATGAGGATCAAAGTATTATTCCAGTAAAATCTTAATTGTTATTACAAAAATTCAAGGGACCCCCCCCCCCCCCACAGTAGGTTTACTTTAATTAAATGAGTTCACCTTTTAATATAAATATATATTGGAATTATTTGTATATTATAAATTGTATGTATGTATTGTTTTACTAATTTCTTTTTGTGTTTTCAGATATTAAATAACTGTATAATGTAGTCACAATGTACCAACTGGTATTTAATGTGAATAAATAAATAAATAAAAAATAAATAAATAAATATATATTGAGTTTCATTCCCTCTATCCACAAAATTCTAAAATTATTTTTTACAGAGCGATAGATATTATATAGGACCCCAATCTTAATTCTTTAATAATTTAATCCAAATTCAAATTTACCTCTATATAACAAAAAGTTACACATGCATATATATATATATATATATATATATATATATATATATATATTGCCATATATGCATATATGACATAATAGAGGTCTGTTCGTAATATGCACAATCAGAAAGAATCGCGCGATTATTTGCGATGAACCATTAAAGGCCTTTTTATGAACCTTAATTAATTTGCACAATATTAAGTACACGGTAAGCTGCTTCAGTGCATGATTCAGCTGCATAAAATATATTTTTTGTTTCAGTAGCACAAATGTCAGAGATAATATTATAGCCGATGAAAAGGAACCTGTGACGTCACTCACGCTCATTTAGCGGCGACGATATAGGGAAATCCCTGCAAAAGATAGGTTCACTCCCGCTGCATTGCAACCATGCACGGCCACAATTTGACTTCTGGAATTTTGAAACTTTACCAGGGCAGTCTTGATAGTATTTTTCAAATAGCCTGAAAGATTTTTTTGATGACGAGACATATTATTCATACAAACTGAGTTATTGCGGTAGAAAGAGGAGCAAAAATGTTGTATAGGAAAACAATGTTAAATTTTTGGCTTAATTATCTTGCTACCGCAATAACTCAGTCTGTATATATAATACTCACGCCACCAAAAAAATTCTTTCAGTCTATTATTGACAAATATACTATCAAGACTGCCCTGGTAAAGTTTCAAAATTCCAGAAGTAAAATTGTGGCCGTGGCTGCAGCGGGAGAGAACCTATCTTTTGCAGGGATTTCCCTATAATCCCTATATTGTCGCCGCTGAATGAGCGTGAGTGACGTCACAGAGGTGCTTCTTCATCGGCTATTATAATATCTCTGATATTTTTGTGCTACTGAAACAAAAAAAAAATCAGATTTGAACCAAAAAATGCCCACTGTATCAAATAGTTCCCTATATACATATAATATAGCTGCATCTCATCATATAGCTATAGTTGTATCATATGGCATCTCATGCGTTCTAAAAAAATCTGAAAAAAATTAGAGTAGCATACAGCCCACGTATAAATTTTGACTACTTTGGGCTTGGTTTGCTAGCCCAAAATAGCATTGCTAGCTCAAAATTACTTTCCTTCAAGTATCAGTTTGGGCTGCGAAGCCCAGAGTACCTCAAACTGGCTTTAAAGTGTTATTGAGCTATCTGAACTCAAATTTGCTTATAACCAAAGTAGCCCACGATTGTCCAATAATGCTTCAGGCTTTATTTAGACCAAACATGCTCATTTAAGCCTCCAGCTCAGATTGGAATTTTATAGCTTAAAATAGACCAGATTTGTGACCAAGCAATTTTAACCTAATTAAGACCAAACAAGCTTGAAACAAATTTAAGCTAGCTGTTGACCGTTTTAGCCCAAAATGGCACCTAATATCCCCAGGGTTGCAGTAAGCTTGTTATTGGCCAAAAAAGCTCAATTAAGCCCAAGCTCAACCTAGCTTCATGTAGCTGTATATTGACCAATCCAGCTAAAATAAATCTGAGCACCCTGTAGACCATTTCTGCCCAAAATAGCCATGAATGAATTCCTTGCCTCGGCCAGCACAAAGTGAGCCAAAAATGCTTAAAATGGCACTCTTCAGCCCAAACATGCCCTTTTTTACTCTGAAAGTATTCATGTGCTTGACCAAGCCCAAAATGGACCAAAAAAGCTTAAAATGGCACTCTTTAGCCCAAACATACCCCTTTTTACTCTGAATGTATTCCTCAGGTTGGCTCAGTTCAAAATAGCCCAAAATAGCTTAAAATGGATTTTTTTTGCCCAAAGATGTTTTTTCCCTCCCTGAATGTACTGCATTGGTTAGGTAGCCCAAAGTGGACCAAAACAGCTTAAAATGGACCTCTTTTGCCCAAAGATGTGCCGGTCCACCCTGAATGTACTGCATTGGTTAAGGTAGCCCAAAGTGGACCAAAACAGCTTAAAATGGACCTCTTTTGCCCAAAGATGTGCCGATCCACCCTGAATGTACTGCATTGGTTAAGGTAGGTGCTCTACCTTAACCAACGCAGTACATTCAGGGTGGATCGGCACATCTTTGGGCAAAAGAGGTCCATTTTAAGCGGTTTTGGTCCACTTTGGGCTACCTTAACCAATGCAGTACATTCAGGGTGGATCGGCACATCTTTGGGCAAAAGAGGTCCATTTTAAGCTGTTTTGGTCCACTTTGGGCTACCTTAGCCAATGCAGTACATTCAGGGTGGATCGGCACATCTTTGGGCAAAAGAGGTCCATTTTAAGCTGTTTTGGTCCACTTTGGGCTACCTTTCCCAATGCAGTACATTCAAGGTGGATCGGCACATCTTTGAGAGCCCAAAGTGGACCAAAACAGCTTCAAATGGACCTCTTTTGCCCAGAGATGTGCCGATCCGCCCTGAATGTATGCATATATACTGCATTGGTTTAGGTAACTTAAAGTGAACCATTACAGCTTAAAATAGACCTCATCTATAAGCTGGGTCTATTATATTTATCAGAATTATTTAAGTCGTCTGTCATGTTTACAAAGATTTCGCCATTTGTAGACTTTTGGAGATTAATTTAGCGCGTTTCCGATGGTTTCCGATCGGTTCCGAACTTCCGATCGCTCTGATTGGTTCATTTGAATTCATTTCTCTACCGGTTTTCCATCTGACTTGTAACAGTCGTAACAGTCGACAATGTTGTTGTTGTTGCAGTATGTATATTTCTTATAGTGTCCTAAGTAGTGTCATGTATCTATATTTTTAAGGTTTTCTTTAGTGTAGTAATGCGTTAATCATCTGCTAAGGTAAGCATACATGTATATAGTCTATATACATCAATATCTCAGGGTTAAAGTTGATCGGGAAATGTTTTTCTGTTCATGCCACCGGGTGGCATATCTCTAGCTCCTAATAGGTTTAAGCTGCTAACAATGCAGTTCCTCAGCCTATTCTTCCACAATTTTGAAGAAAAAAGCAGTTCTACACAGCCAAAATGTAAGGAAATAAATGAACAAAGGTTAATTTTGTTCTAAAATTGCGGTAAGTGGCACTTTTTACAATTTTAATAACAATTTCACAGCTATAATAAATGAAACTGTATTTCATTCAGGATATTATGCTCTCTAATTACTAATAGAATTGTTACAATGACCTCTTACATACGTACTGTATGCATACTGTATTTATACCGTGTGCAAATAATATGCATTCAGTACGTTATTTGTACGTATATGATAAAAGAACAGAATAAACAGACACCTCATTTAATATGCATACCATGTGATTCTTGGGCCAGTCTCTTCCCCTCACAGTCAGCCAAGTATTCCTTTGCATTATTAGTGTCTGGTATGCATGCATCAGCATGATGACAATACTGATTTTCCCCAGCTCTTTATAACCATGATGAATAAATTATATTATTTTATAGCACTTTTATCAACTTTGAGCTTCAAGTATCAACTAATTAATAGAATGCATTCATGGTCATAAAAGGCACATGTTTTTAGGCAAAATATTTCTATCTTCATCTATTTTCGTTTGTTTTATGAAGCGATAATTAAGGTAAAGAATGTAATACATTCAGAGGAAAAAAGGCCATTTTGAGCTATTTTAGTCTATTTTTAGCTACTGTTAGTAATGCAGTACATTCAAGTTGAATAAGCACATCTTTGGGCCAAAGAGGTCCATTTTAAGCTGTTTTGGTTCACTTTGAGCTACCTAAATCCAATGCAGTACATTCAGGGTGGATCGGCACATCTTTGGGCAAAAGAGGTCCATTTTAAGCTGGTTTGGTCCACTTTGGGCTACCTTTACCAATGCAGTATATTCAGGGTGGATCGGCACATCTTTGGGCAAAAGAGGTCCATTTTAAGCTGTTTTGGTCCACTTTGGGCTACCTTTACCAATGCAGTACATTCAGGGTGGATCGGCACATCTTTGGGCAAAAGAGGTCCATTTTAAGCTGGTTTGGTCCACTTTGGGCTACCTTTACCAATGCAGTATATTCAGGGTAGATTGGCACATCTTTGGGCAAAAGAGGTCAATTTTAAGCAGTTTTGGTCCACTTTGGGCTACCTAAATCAATGCAGTATATTCAGGGTGGATCGGCACATCTTTGGGCAAAAGAGGTCCATTTTAAGCTGTTTTGGTCCACTTTGGGCTACCTTAGCCAATGCAGTATATTCAGGGTGGATCGGCACATCTTTGGGCAAAAGAGGTCCATTTTAAGCTGTTTTGGTCTATTTTGAGCTATATAAGCGTACTGGGGACAACCAGGGTAGAAAAGGTCAAGTTTGGGCAAATTTGGTCAATTTCCAGCTTGTTTAAGCATGGCATAGTTGGTTCAAACTGATCCATAATGAGCTACATAGAGCTATGGATTAAGTGGTGTATTGGTCCAGTTAGGGTTATATTGGGCTATTACAGCTCAATGTTACTTTTTTTGCTAGCCCAGATTTGCCCAAAATCGGCCAATTAGGTGCCTGTCGGAGTCTAATTGGGCTAGCAAAATTTTGGTCTTATTTGAGCTGATAAGCCCAAAGTGTAGTCAAAATTTATACGTGGGAGTATAACCTAGGATCATGTATGTATGGATAGGCTATCCCTATACCAATAGCATTAGAGCGGCTGAGGCAAATCTCCAACGTAAGATGGTGACCGAGCGCAATCAACCGGCGGCATATTTTCAAGGTTTTGAATAGCGTAAAAAAAGTGAAACAGTAGAGAGCTCGCGAGATCATGCAGAGATCATGGAGGAAATAGAAATTTATCCATGGCAGAGATGTATTCGATCTTATACGTCAAAAGAAAAGAATTAGAAGCATGATTCAAGCCAAAGCAGGTCAGAGCTATAAAAAAATATGGGAAAAACTGAATAATATATACTGAATTTCCCAAGTATATATATTTGTATTTTTTTTTTATGATTATTTATTAGTCTTTTATTAAACACAAAAAGTGTACATATTAACAGCACTAGAAACATACATTATAGAAAAACATTACAATAGAACACATAAAACATACATACAAAACATATATAATAGTTACAGAATAATAGAACAATAGAAAATGATAATAAAACAATATAAAATAAAATAACAGATGATACTAACAACCTGTTACATCATAATAATAATATATCATATATATAATCACATATATATAAAACAAAATATGACATAGAAAATAGATAGAATAAAAAAAAAAACTTATTGCTTCATTGCTATTCAAAATCTATAGACTATATGAAATCTCCCCTGGCATAATCGCTAATAGACTTAATTCTAGATTTACAGATATTTAAATGATATTGGCTACAATATTCATTACATAATTTACATACACAAGATTGTTCAGCTTTATGATAACCAGAAGATTTACAAATTAGATAGTGGAAGCCGTGAACAGCCTGGCGAGTTAAAACATTTCTAACATTGGATCTATCCAATTGGGGCAGACACCAATATTTACATGTCATAGCATCAGTGCTGTAAAACTCAGGATTAATATCCTGAGCTTTTTGATTCCTGACAGCTATAAAATTGGAATATTGATCTGTCGTTGGAAGTTTAAACATTTCTTTGATTTCTGTAATAAAATAATTGGAATCTATCAGTTTATAGGCCAGTCTAGTTTCGGTAAATTTTGACAGACACAGTAATCTTTTAACAAACATGGCTTTTACTGATTCTAATTTATCAAAATCGGATACAGATAAATGAGGCCATACAATTTCAATACCATAAGTAGCCACAGGGGCGACTTTTAAATTGAATAGTTTGAGCCCTGTTTTGACGGATAGACCAGACAGCCCTGAGATAGTGTACATAACAGTGATAGCGTTCTTACATCTTTCTGTTATATGTTTAGAAAAAGAAAGCCCTGTCATTTGAAGTATTATGCCAAGATATTTAAATGAATTTAGAAATTCAATCTTTTGACCGTCACAATAAATTTCATCGTTTTTGCATAACGGTCCGCCTCTTCTAAACTTAACAACCTTGGTTTTCTCTGTGTTAATTTCTAGACCATTTGTTTTGGCCCAGATAGATAGATTATTTAGCGCTTTTTGTAGCTTGACTTTGCTCTTTGAAATAATAGCAAGATCATCTGCATATAAATTTAGTACGACTTGATCATTTTCATTTTCACAGTTTATATCTTTTGTAATCTCAGTTATATCTGCAGTAAAAAGATTGAAAAGAAGAGAGCTGCTCGGGTCTCCTTGCAAAACTCCGTTAGATTGAATAATATTACTAGAACATGATAAGCGATCTTGAACACATACATAATTGATATTTAGAATAACAGCTAAGATATTCAAAATTTCAGAAGGAATTACTTTAAATGACTTCAGCTTTTCAATGAGCAAATTCCTATTGACCGAATCAAAAGCTTTTCTGAAGTCTACAAAAGCAATATATAAATGACCCTTTGGCTTCTCCAATGCTAGTTTAATTTGATTATATACTGTGGATACAGCTTGTATTGTGGAACGTCCTGGCATAAAGCCGTATTGCTCTTTTGGAATAAGATAGTGGGTGGAATCAAAAAGCCTGTTTGCAATTAATCTCGAGAAGAGTTTGTACATGGTATCACCATGGATAATACCTCTGTATGAGTCGGGTGACATAATGTTACCCTTCCCTTTGTATAATACCATTAGGTAGGCGATCCGCCACAATTCCGGAATTGTAGCCGTTTCAATACAGAGGTTAAACATATTGGTGATTGTTGGGGTTAACGACTTGCTTACTAGCTTCAAATGTTCATTCGTAATAAAATCTGGGCCCGAAGCTTTATTGTTTTTTAGGCTTTGCATACAATTATAGACTTCAAATTCATTAAGAGGAATATAATTTGAGTTACAATTATAGTCTCTTGTTAATGATAAAAGATTGAGAGTTTGGTCGGATTGTAATTTATTTGTATTTAAGATATTTGTAAAATGGTTTTCCCATTTGTCTATGTTAATTGGGCATGACTTAGTTGGTGGTCTATCTTTCCTAAGATATGTGTATGGTTCTAGCTCTGCGTCTTTAATCATTTTATCTTCCGATTTAATTTTAAATTCTAATTCTTTCTGCTTCAATAAAGCCTTATAACAGCTTCTTGCTTGAATAAATTGCTCATGCAAATTTAGGTTTTTGAATAAATATAATTTGCTGGCATGAAATTTTGATAGAAGATCTTGCCTTGATAGATAACATTCGCTATTAAACCAGGGTTTAGATACTCTTTTATTATTTTTCTTTGCAATAGTAGAATGTAGAATGACATTAGTAATTAAAGTATTTAGACTATTTACATCTTTATTATTGATATGAGTAATTATGGTATCACCATAAGTATAAATTTGGTCATTATAATTTCTAATATCAATTTTGTTTGAATAATTTGATCTGTAAAAAAGTTTTTTATTGGGAGGATTGCTAGGGGTAAATTTTAAAATAATTTCACCGGGTAGATGACTCTTTAACAGTGACGAGTTTGTCTCAGAAATAATGACATGTTTTATGATTATATATGTATATTAAAGTTCGAATAAGCGATATATAATTTCATTTTTTGGAATATTTTATTTTCTATAAATTAATAGTTTAACCTGATGCCTTCTATTGAGAAATGAAAACCAAAAAATTCCATCTCAAATAGCTTCACCACAAAAAAATCCCAAAGTTGCTGTTTCGGAGGCCTTTAACATGCATTCTTATATATATGGAACAGAAAACCAGCTTTTTACTCCAACTTTGTCTGAACTGTGGAACCCAATTAAAAAATATGTACGTAATCTATGATGAATTCTTTAATGGATTTTCAAATATTTTTTTTTTTACGGAGCCGTTTTTCCGGAAAAAAAAATTTGAAAATCCTTATGGGAATTAACCCGCAAAAATTTCAATATTTTTTTTCGGAAAAACGGCTCCGTAAAAAAAAAATTTATTTGAAAATCCAATAAAGAATTCATAATAGATTACGCACGTATTTTTTAATTGGTACCATAGTTCAGACGAAGTTAGAGTAAAAAGCTGTTTTCTGTTCCATAAAGATGCATGTTAAAGGCCTCCGAAACACCAACTTTGGGAATGTTTTTAGGTGAAGCTATTTGAGATGGAATTTTTTGGTTTTCATTTCTCAATATTATAGAGGGTGAGTTGAACTATTTTTAGAAAATAAAATATTTAAAAAAATTAAATCGCTCACTCTACTTTAAAAGAAATTATTATCGGCATCAGGCCTGATGTATTATTATCGTAGGGGTACTTATTTCAAAAAACAACAAAGATGTGACTGGACGCAATACACTATAATAGACAGCTAGCTAGCAGTTTAATCTATTACATAAAAAGTCTGGAGGATATTCATGAGTAATTAAACTTAGAGAGACTATAATGTTTTTATCTTAACTCATGCCATGCAGTGTTGTATAAACTTCCAGATTATTAAAAAAAAAAAAAAAAAATGAAAGTATACCTGCATGTGTTTAAGAAACAATTGTTTGACTACCTAATTAAAAAGAAAATATTACTCCATTAAGCTCATGCAAGGCAAAGAATGTCAATAATTTTATTTGTATAATTTTGTATTTGTAATAATTGAATATTGTCATTTTGTATGTTTGTCTATGTCTATTATTTTTAGAACCACAAGCAGGGATAAAAATTGAGGCCAAAGTGGGGGTTAAAGTGTTTGTGAATGCTCCCCATTATATATGTTTTAGAATAAAATTATTAACAAACATGGAATAAAAAGGTGAAGAATTATAATAATTAACAATATATACAGTATCATGTAATTTATTGATGTCATTATAAAATCTTTCCACAAAATCTTTTTATGTGCATATGCCAACAGTCAGCATGCACTATATCTATTCTTGATCAAAATCTTTTATTTTTTTCCAAATGGCTTTTAATTCTTTTAAAAATTGTGGCTTGCACGCAGGACTCCCCGGCAAAGTTTAGTGACTCAATATTGTTAAATTTATCTGCCCAGGCCATATGTATATATACTGCATGAAAAATTCATTTTAAGCCGGTATTACACGATACAATTTTTCTAGTTATTGTATACAATTTCTCCTTACAAGAAAACTTCCACTCCATTTGTTTGTATGGAGATGAAATTTTCTTGCAAGAAAAAAATTGTATGCAAAATTGCATCGTGTAATTCCGGCTTAAAGTGAAGTCCATGAAGACACTTTTTAATGTTTAATCATTGTCTACCTTTGCTGGCAACTATATTGTAAAAAAAACTTAGCTGCATCTTATATATTATGCAGTAATGTATATATTATATATAAATTTATATTACATATATTTATTTATAATATATTTGCAAAATTTGCATATTATAGCCGCGTATAAAATATAAAAGACAATTAAAGCCAAAAAATGCTTATTTCTTGAGTAAAAAAAATAGATAGTATTTTCTCTTTATTAAAATTCTTACTCATTACATAGAGTGCTGTACACCAAAAATGTGTCGTACTTGTTGACTGAAGCAACGGGTCCAAACAAGGAACGTCAATAGAGTTTTGTCAGTGCGACAATGATGTGTTGGGCCTCCTCGCTTGCCTTTTCTGTGTAGAAAAGCATGATTAGTATTTAGGCAAAATTAAGCATAGACTTACTGGTAGACCTAATTAAATAGTACACTCCATTTGAATAAAAAATATCCCATCCGGCTATGTTAAAGTATAGCCGGATCAGACATTTTTATCTGAATGGAGTGTACTTTAAGACAGGGACTGAATCCCGTATCCGGATCCGCTCATTATTCTGTTAAAAAAATAAATGGACCAGATCCGGGTATCCCGATCCCCTTAAAAATATAAATGGACCAAATCCGGATATCCCGATCCCCTAAAAAAAATAAAAGGATCTGGACACCCAGATACTTTTATATTTTTTAAAGAGGGTCCAAAAAAGGGTTCAGGTATTTTAATTTTTTGATTTTCACTGTTTGAAGTTTGAATTTTATCTTCCCAACTTGCGCAATTTGCGGCTTCTTAAAAAATAAATCTTTTCTCTTATTGACACAACATTGGGTGTTCATATATATTATATATTTTCGTATTTCATTAATTTCAATTAAAAGTATTAAAACTAAATTTACACTTACGTACAGACCCCATGCTTATTTTTTTTTCTTTTTATTTTTTAAATTTGAAATGAAATTTGTGTTAATTTTTATTCTTTTTATATGCATATTAAAATTAAATGATTAACTGTAAGAAAATTGTTCAAAATGTTTAAACAGTGCAATGAAATTCTTCGAATATTTAATCATATAATTACCAATATTACCAATATATAATATAATTAACGTACAGTATGGCATTTAATTAAACAATTAACAAACAACGCAGTTCTTATCATACATCATCAGTTACAGTATGCATAATATGTGTATGATACAGAGATACAGTACTGTACATACCCGTGTATCGAGACTGGCGTTTCTCCTTCATTTTGCAGGGATTTCCGCTTAGCAGCATTCTTGCAACCAGGTGCACAACAAGTTCTTGTCATTAACGCTTATTTAGCTTCACATTTTCGTATAATATCACATAAAATATGGAGAAAATAGTAAAAAATTGCAATTTTTTCTCCATCCCAACATGGCGGACAACAATATCAAAACATAGCGTCACGTGACTATCACGTGACCGTTACCACCCACTTCCTCCTCACGACCGAGCTTCACCGAGACAGCGCCATAGCCTATCCATACATACAAGATCCTTGAGTATAACAGATCTTAGTTTACGTGTGGATTTGATTACGCGCGACGGCCATCTTGGAAGTCATAACATGGCTAAGATAGGGGGCGCCAGTCGGTCTAGACGTATAGTCTAGCCATGTCAGGCGTAAACTTAGATTTGTTTTACTGTATATATATTATAATTTCAAATTTGGTGCCTCCACGCCCTCCACAGTACAGACGGTACAGAGAAGTTCCCGAAGTTCCTGTATAAAAAAAAATATATAATTAATATATATAATAAATATAATATACATATATTGAAAATTTTGTACCTTTAAAATAAAAATATTTTTAATTGCTTACATTAAATGTGATTATAAATAAGAAATTTGCCGATTTTAATTTCATATAGATGCTGATTTCGTTCTACTTGTACTGACGTCATAAAAGTCACCGGCGTCACCGCCATTTTGCGAAAAAGAAAAGAAAAGTGCATTTTTCTGCAATGGCGTTGCCGTTTGTATAAAAATGCAAAATTTATTAATTTGCACATAGTTGGTAAGTTGCAACGTAGTATAAAATATAACAGTTAAGTTTCATAATTTGTTTCTACAGCTTTTTTTATTGATAATGTTTAATTTGCCGTAGATGTTACTGCAGAAAAAATATGCATACATCGCGCTTCCCCAAAAACGCCGCGTGTTCCCTATGCATACGTCGGTGATGATGATTCTGTTTTGAAGCCAACGCTATGCATAATAGCATATATATGCCTACTTGATTGTTAAAGAAGGTATAATTATACAACTTACTTTAGTATATATTAAGCATATTATATTATGTTTCATAAAAATCGTAAGAGGAACACTTTTTTTTTTAGATATGTGCCTCAAAATTAAAAAAAATATATATGACTTCTGGAGGGGGAGGGGGGCATTTGATATATGCATACAGCACTCTGACCTGACCACAGAGTTCCACATGGACTTTGTATGTGGAACTCTGTGAGTCTAACGACAGATTTTGGAATACCTGTAGACACTTTGGCGCCAAGCTCCAGACAGTCTTGACTGAATGGCGGCATCCGTAAGATCCTTCATTTTTATTTTCAAGATGTCTGCCGCGCGCAGTTGATTCCACACGTAAACGAAGATTTGTAAATTGTAATATGCATATTCAACTGTAGGTTTGGGTGGTTTCATAGTTTTTTTTGGAAACTTTTGACTTTTTTGAAAAACAAAACGAAAAATTCGGGGACTGACCCTCCCACTGAGGGCTGGTGGGAGCCCCTCAGAACTCCCCGGGCGAATATGTTTTCTTTACTTTTTTGCCCTCCGAGGTCTACAAAAACCTATCGAAATCAACCCTTGCGTTTTCTTCCCCCCATCCGTTGGTTTCTCTTATCAAACAGCTGTCACTAGATGTTCTTTCCTAATCAGAGGAATGCGAACCCAACCTTTGAACTCCTTTGCGTGCTTTTTTTGCATACATACAGTATGCATAATGTAACAATTTAAAACTTCGTTTATGCTAGGATCGACGGTGCCTATATCGATCAACTCTAGTTGCATGGAGTATGTACTCTAGACACTATCAACATATCTGTAATGGGTTTAAAATTTTGAAGATGGCGACGACCTGCACAATCGAATCTAAATGTGAACCATGCAAGATCTATGATATAATACTATTTATATTATAGCGATATATAGAGGGGCGGATCCAGCTCGCGGCTTTGGGGGGGGGGGGCAGTGTCCTATCCCGCAATGTTAAACGGGTGGGGGACGGTAAGACCTTCAATGTATTTTGGGACCTTTTGGAGGGGGCGACAGCCCCCATCGCTTCCCCCCCCCCCCTCCTCCCTGGATCCGCGCCTGAACATATATATAGCCAGTTTTGCTGTGTAATGAAAGGTTAAATTTTTAAAAAATCCCTATTGAATGAGTATTGTCATCAGTTTGCAAACTGTACTTGCCTTTTTCCTTTTTTTTAGTGGGATTCAAAGCTGTCATATATACCGTCTCGAGCTCGATGTATGTATACTGTACATACAGTATATATGTCGTAATTGATACAATTCCCTTTCTAAGAATAAACCCATTTTTCCATTAACTACTTCTATCATATGAATTTGGTTTGCTTGGGACTCAATATATTTGCATATAGTTGATGGCAATGTGATTACTTTGGCAATTAACAACAGAATTGATAAAACCTCTCACCATCACCTCTTGAATGATCGCAGTTAAAACTATTTGAGTTGCCTTTATAATTTAAGATAATTTCACACAATCAAGCTACGGAAATTGGAGCAAGATGCCAAATAAAATTCTGACTCCGCAACATGTTGTAGAACCTTGAGATTTGTTGCAACGCTTTCTCCGTAGAAAAATCAAACTTCTTGATTTTTCTCCGGCATTTACTTGATATTTCTGCTGCAGCAAATTCTGCCGGAACAAAATGATATGTAAAAGCACCTTTACAGTCTACTTTGGTGCTGAGAATGTCATATGGGCTTCAAAGAATCTGAATTTACAATTTTTATGCATTTTTATGCTTTTATCAATAAATTAAAATTAAAAAAAAAAAAAAAAAAAAAAAACAGAGCAAATATTATTAGCAATTGCAGTCACATTGATTAAATATCAATAATAACAGTGAATTTTATACGTACAGTGGCCGCATGGAACATTGAATCCTAACGCCAAAGCAAATTTATCAATCAATCAATGAATTTACAAGCTCTTTGCTCAATTTTTCCTCCTCTCAGCAATTTAAGAGACAAGGTAGGAAGGAAAATGGGGTCTTATAATTTAAACTGTTCATAAAGTTGAAAATATCCACAGTAAAAAATTGTTATTACATAACTTGTTTTTAGGTAAAATTCAAATTTGAGTACAGGATATTAATCCATCAAAATAAACTAATTAATAGCATTCCGAGTGTAGGAAAACTAATAAGTGAATAGGAAATGTGTAAGCATAAATTCCTGGGTCCCTTAATTTTACATAATTTACATAATAACAAGTTTTTAATGTATTTCAGTTGTAAGATTGGTTCTTATAAGGTGTAAAAACGTAAAAACACAACAGAGTATTGATATTATTATTATTTTTTATTATTATTATTGCAGAAATAGATAGAGGGTGCAAAGTTATGCTACCCTGATTTTTTTCAGATTTTTTACAGCCCTGGGAAGTATTTTTAAAAAAAAATATTGAAAGTTCTTTTTGTGAAGTCACGCGGCGTCTCTCCTTAAGAAAAAGATAGGACTTGCCGCCGCATGACATCACGAAAAGGACTTTTAATAATTTTTTTAAAATGGTTCCCGGTCTGTAAAAAATATGAAAAAAAATCAGGGTAGCATGTCTTGCACCCTCTATCCATTTCTGCAATAAAAAAAATTAAGGTCAATACTCCACTGTTTACGTTTTAAAAAATATAGATCTCCTTTACAAATACCTTTTTATTCCTTTGTTAAAATTAAGCTCATCTACTATCTTTGTTTCAGAATCAACGTCTTGAAGAATTCCTCCCCTCTGTTAAAATTAAACCCATGTTTACTATCTCTGTTTCAGAATCAACGTATTGAAGAATTCCTCACCTCTCGCTATGGCTGTATCCAATCATTCCCGCCATCTGAGTCCAGCGTTACTTTGTGAAGACGATGAGGAAGAAAAGGCAGCTCACGTCATAGAAACATTGTTCATGTGGCTGCCGCCCCCCAACCCCCCCGGAGCAGAAAAGTTTTGTCGCGGATTGATCGAAATGCTTAGAACAAAACCCATGAGCAAGTCACTCCGTATTTGGAACTTGTTAGAAATGTCAATGCCTCCTCTACTAGCCAGAAAGTATCATACAATTAACACTTTAGTACCTACAGATGGAAAATCTACAGATAAACATTACATAGAAGTAGTAATGTGGTTCATTATGTGGTCTAACACATTTAATTTACAATTTTTAAATTCAATTCAACTTCAACAAAAGAAACTTACAAAAATTTATAAAAATGTAAATTCAATTGATAAAAATATTACTGAATGGCAATTAGGTATTGATATTACTTTATTATTTATGGAACATTCTAGAAAAATCAAAAGTGCACCTATAGCACAAGACAATGTACAGAAAGTAGGTGAATTCCTGCTAGAACATTGCATCATCATACAACTACCATGGAACAATGTTCTGTTACATCAGTGGCTAGCTGCGGCTCTAGTCGAAGTCTTGATCTTTGAGAAAAGTTCGCTGGAACTCCGACATTGGCCGCTACCTCCCGAACTGGAGCCGACTGCCAGAGAACTTCTGACGTTAGTGAAGCAGCTCAAAGAGAGGATTGTTCTCGGCTTTGCCATCATGTCCCAACAAGTAGCCCACTACCCTTTAGAAGATCTCAGACACCCTGGCTGGATCTTGGACGAAGTTGTTCTTCCTTCACTGACAACTCTAAAATTTCTCATTACAAGCAAGGCAAACAACATTCTGAAAAGCATCAAGAAACTAGCCTGGTCACAACACGAAGCCTTGACTGATAGAATGTATATTTCCCCTAGCTGTTATATCATGGATAATTTCTTAGCAAACTTCTTCTTTAAATTCTGCTATAATTTTCCAATATGGGAAATGATGGAAATACCACCTCCTTTTCCAAGTGAAAATGTTACAAGTAAAGATCTAGAAAATGTTATCATTAGATTGAAAACAAATACACCTGATGTACCAAATTGTATTGGTGTTATGTTTAATCATAAACCATTAAGTCTAGAAGAGAAATTCATTGCTGAAATTGTTGAAGGAAAACAAAAGTATCCAGATTATACTCACGACAATGAATCTCTTTTCTCAGTATCATTAGCAACAATCGAGAATGTTGTATTTAATACTGGTAGAATTTCTGAAGAAATGTGGGAGAAAGTATTACAAATTTTCATTCCATCAAATCAATACCTCTCTGATTGTTTTACAAATTATTATGAAATTCCATTATCTGATAAACAAAATCTCCAAATTGTAATTCATTGTGTACTTCAGTGCTGGGAATTCCATACAATGCTTCATGGCTGTGAGCAGGAGAAAAGTGCAATGTCTCGAATCATCAATATGGGAATTCGCATGTTTGAACAAGAACAAATCATCAAAATGTCATTGGCATTGTGTGTAGTTTTTCAAGTTTGTCCAATTGCAACCAATATTGAAAAT
Organism: Siphlonurus alternatus; assembly: GCA_949825025.1. Classification (NCBI taxonomy): domain Eukaryota; kingdom Metazoa; phylum Arthropoda; class Insecta; order Ephemeroptera; family Siphlonuridae; genus Siphlonurus; species Siphlonurus alternatus. Next base: position 6,099,902 of record OX463786.1, on the reverse strand, counting down.
GCTACAATTCTAACCAATGAAAATATGACACTTGCATTATTAAATGTTCGTAATACACAAATCCATGTTACTAGAAATTGGTTGTGGAACTTATTTCCTTCCTCGTGGAATGAACCAATTGAACGTAAAGACATCAAACTTACTGATTTGAACATAGGAGAAGTAGTTAAAATTACTCAGAATTGTGAAAAAAGAATTGGTAGACTGGTCGTGAATGTTGCCCGAGATTGTTTCAATGTGTATGAAAATGGAGGTGTGATTTATCCTTACTGGCAAATTGTACAATACTTGTTACCTTGTCTCAATGTAGCATTCATGCAGTCTGTAGAAGGCAATGGACTGAACACCCATCGTTCATCTTCAATCATGCATTTAATCAATACAATGTTGTGTCACTATGAGGAATTTTACTTACAATGGATTGCAATGACAAAAATGAAAATAAATGATAATACCAATTTTAATTTACTTAATTTAAAAGATAAAACAATGTTACCTTTACTTAATAGTGAATTTTTTCACATTACAAATTATTATATGAAATTAATTAAACAATATATGGATTTAGTTAATGGATCTTGCAATTCACGTAATGAAAAACATGAATTTTTTCATGTTGAATCTGGATTATTAGAATGGCCTTATAATTTTGTTAAAACAGTAAAATTAAGCCTGCCATGTTACACAGAAATGTACGTCAGTTGCTTTGGTTGGCTTGAATTAGCCCTGAACTTCCTCAAAGAAGTCCACTCTTTCATGAAGATTGCATGGAGGCTTCCAGTACCTGGCGTAGTTACAAAGTATGCTCCTTATGGTGAATATTACTTGGCAGATTCAATCTTGCAAGCACTGAAAAAAGTCTACGCCTCTTACTTGGAAGGTCATATAAAATCTCATAAAGATTCTCCAATGATTAGAAAAATTTGTGATGAAATTGCAGCAAATCCTCCCGTAAATGATTTAGTTTGTTGGAGAAATTACATTATGTACCATGTAACTGTAGATAGTGGACCAGAATGTGAAGAAAGGATCCCATATATTGATAGTCAAAATGCAAACATGGTCAAGTTATATGAAAATTTGAGAAGGTATAGAAAGTGGGTTGGTAAAACTGCATCACCACTTATTATTAAAAATTTACCAATTGAAATACAAAATTTTGCATTTTCTTATTTATATGGTAAATTTGATATCCTTGATATTATTTTTAATAATATTAAAGAGAATGTGAAGATACAAGAAATGTCAAAAATCCCGAAGACAATAAAATCTTCCGAGGAAGCTACTCTCAGTACAAAGCAACTGATTGCGGAAGCGTCATCTGCAGTTGCCAACTCTGACGAGAAAGAAATTGACTGTGTAATTATTGAAGAATCAAGACCATGTCGTACTGTATGCAAGAATGCAGTACAAAAGAAACTCTCAATACTTGGTAAAAGGATACGTGAAGTTATCGATGCTAGGAGTGAAAGAATGGCAAACAACAAAGAAGTGCAGGCCATCATGGACAAAAAGTTGGCAACTCACGTAAAACCAGAAACAGCAAAGTTTGATACAGAACAGACGACTGTAGGAACCTCTAGTGATGACAACAATGCAAAATTTTGCCCAACACAAACAAAAACCTTTGAAGAAACATTGTCAAATACTGATCGTGAGTGGGATTCTACTATATGTCAGTATTATACACAAGCATCAAATGACGAATCAAAACACGTAGGTGATGAAAAAAGTTACTCACATGACAAAACGAAGCTTGCCGTTGAAAAATCTTCCTCAAATATTGACACAAAACCAGCTGCTGAAAAGGTTTCCTCAAATGTTGACACAAAATCTGCAATTGAACAACATTTCTCGATTAATGCTAAAACATTTTTAGATGTCGCAGATGCTTTTAACCATGTTACTAGATCCTGGACTGAAGAAGATTTTGCTAGATTAAACGAGAAATTGCAACACGAGGATGCACTCAAGATAAAAGAAGGGAAGCCAATTGTAACCGGATTGACAATTACCTCGTCACCAGACGAAACAAACTCTACAGACGCAAAACCTGTTGACATGCTAGTCATCACTAGATCTTTATCAACAAATTCCTCTAGTGATGTTACTACAGTTGACGACAAATCATCTAGTGAAAAAATATCTTCAGTTTTTTCTGTGAAATTGGTCTCATGCGATACCACAAAATCTACAGATGAAAACAATTCTCCAAATGACAACAAAAAATCTGCAGTTGAAAAAAGCTCCTCAAATGTCAACTCAAAAGTTACAGTTCAAAACACTTCCTCAAACGTCAACACAAAATCTGCGGCTGAAAAGAACTCCCCAAGTGATCCAACAAAATCTGCAGTTAAAGAAACTTCCACAAAATCTACAGTTGAAAAAAGACCCTCAATTGTCAATACAAAATCTACAGTTAAAAAAACTATCCCAAATGACAACACAAAATCTGTAGTTGAAAAGAGCTTGTCGTCAAGTGATCCAACAAAATCTGCAGTTAAAAAGACTTTCACAAAATCTGCAGATGAAAACAATTCTCCGAATGACAACAAAAATTCTTCAGTTGAAAAGAGCTCTTCGTCAAGTGATCCATCAAAATCTGCAGTTAAAAAGAATTCCAAAAAATCTACAATAAAAAAAACTTCCTCAAATATCAACACAAAACCTGCAGTTGAAAAAACTTCCTTAAATGACAACACAAAATCTAAAGACGTCCAAAAATCTGTTTCCAAATCTTGGACTGAAGAAAATTTGTTGGGCAAGGATTCAGTCAACGTGAAAGAAGAGTCGTCAACAGAATCCTCAAAATGCTTCTTAGGTTGATTACTTGATTTGTAAGGTGAGAGTAAGAGAAATTTGATAAAAGATTAAACATTGCTCCATTTTTAAAACAATAATATTTATCCCAAATTTTAATAAATAAAAAGATAGCAATTATCTTAATTAAATTTTGTAAGCCTTTGATAAGCCTTTTGCTCAATAAACATTTATATTATTATTATTATAAGTTAAAAAACATTATATAATATATTGTTTTTAGAATGGTAACAATATTTACTTTTTATTGTAATTTTAGTTATGGTAATTATAAGTTTCTATTGCTCATATTGACTAGAAAAAAAATGCATATAAGCTAATTTAAAAATAATGAATTTTCATATTTCGTCTTTATTGTAGCTTAGAATTAAAGGTATACAGGCCTCAAATTACAAATTAGACAGACATTAAGTGTTGCTCAAGTTTATAATCAACATTCGTATTATTTTTACCTGCGTGCGGTGCGTCTGTGCGAAGTCGCGCTGTAAAGAAAGTCCTTGCTGACGTCACAACTCACAGCTAGCACCGATTAGCATTGAGTTGTGAAGTCATCAAGGACTTCGTGACGTCATCAAGGACTAAATTTCTTACTTTGAACTGCGACTTCGCACGGATGCATTACGCGTGGAAAAAAATGATGCGAATGTTGATTATATACTCTAAACCCACTTGGTGACTGTTTAATTTGTAATTTGAGGCCTGTATGCCTTTAAATTGAGAACTAATTATGTTGCATAGCATAGTCTGATCATCAACTTTAATAATAATATTAGAATAATAAAAAAAATAATAAATAAATATATCAGGCAATGTTAAAACATAAAACAGGTGCATTTAGAATTGATTAAAAAACTCAAAATTTTGACATTTGTATACAGCATTCTTCTTTCCCAATAGTATGCCTTTGCAAAATATTTTTGTCACATAAAACATATATCGGATCTCTTCATCCAACAGCAAAACTTAAAAAGTTATACATATTATCATTTAATTCTTTATTATTGGCCATGCTTAAGTTAATAAGGTCAAACATTTTGAAACTTTAAAAATGTAAATGGAAAAAAAGGGTAAGGTAACAAACACATCCAATGTTTAAAAAAAAAAAAAAAAAAAAAAATCCCACTCATGAAAATTATGAACTTTTTTTAAAATGTTCTCCTCTACACCCCCTATCAGTAGCTAAAATATCAGGTGTACAAATTCAAGCCAGTTTTCAAGTAATTAATTTTTATTAAATTAGTCCACTTAAAAATTCATAACTCAAAACTAGCTCGTATTTGTATACCTGATATTTTAGCTACTGATACGGGATGTAGAGAACATTTTATTTTTTTTTTTTTCATAATGGACAACATACATGAAAATTTTTTATTGCAGAAATGAACAGAGGGTACCAAATTATGCTACTCATGAATTCTTTCAGATTTTTTTGAGACCCAGAACTATTTTTAAATAATTATTGAAAGTGCGGCCACGCCCCCTGGAGGCGTCAATAGGCGTCCAGTCTCTATCCTTTTTATGAAGGCTGCAGGGGTGCCAACTGAAATCACAGGACTTTCAATAACTATTTAAAAATAGTTCTGGGTCTCAAAAAAATCTGAAGAAATTCAGAGCAGCATAATTTGGTACCCTCTATTCATTTCTGCAATAAAAAATTTTCATGTATGTTGTCCATTTTCAAGTGTGGGATTTTTTTTTAACATTGGATGAATTACTTTAATTACTTATGTACACAGGGGGGGGGGACATTGATTGATAACTCATTTCTTTTTACTCGTATCCCAAGTTTTATACTTAAAGATATTTAATTTATACTCCTCACTTTTGTAGTAATTATTATCAGTGTTCTAAAGGTTGCAATGTATGAAATTATTATTCAGATGGTAAAAGCTGATAAAGTTTTTTATGTTGGTGAAAAGTTTATCATATTTTTACACCTAAAAAAAAATATTAATATTTCAAAAGCCTTGGGTCTAATATATTGTTTAAAATACTGTTCATATATTTTATGTTAATATCAAATATAATTAAGCCTTGTGTCTTACATGATTAATCAAACATTTATTTGCAATTAAATAAAGGTTCATCTAAATTATTTTCTGCCTTTTTTTCCATTTTAATCCAGTATTTAAAAATTTAGATTCATAAAATTGATTATTTTTATATTATTATTTATAATAATTATAGTTCATGTTACTATAATTTCTCCCCTTAATAGAGAAATACGAAGAGTATGATTCAAAATTTAAAGTAAGTTGATTGATGATTTTTAGTAGTAAATAATTTTGAATTATTTTGGTGATTTAAATTTTTTAATGAACAAAAAGTTAAATAATATTAAAAACTTAAAGCCATATATAGTTATACTGAATCTTTAGTTCAGTCAGATCATAGAATAATAGTTTTGACCTTAAGGGTAAGATAACACGAAACACAGGGGCGGATCCAGCCTGCGGCTTTGAGGGGGGCGGTGCCCTATCCCGCAATGTTAAATTTTGGGGTGGGAGGGGGGCGATGGGTGGGGGTGGTAATACCTTCAATGTATTTTGGGGGGGGAGCGATCACCCCCATCGCCCCCCCCCTTGGATCCGCGCCTGACGAAACATTGATTGGTGTAGTCCCATTTGATTAACATGTAAACCTTAGCAACTTCATAATAATTCTGATTTTTTTTTTTCTTAGATACAGCTTTTTATAGCACCAAAAAAAATGTAGAAAAAATTCCAAAACAAGCGCTCAATCCGATTTTTTTATATTATAATTTATTAGTTTAGGTCTCCATGGGAAAGCCCTATCCTGGAAATTTAAAGAAATAATTATAAAAAAAAATTTGTTCGACCTATATTGTTTTGAAATTTTTTTGGTGCCAAGAACTGTCTCTAAAAAAAAATGCAGAATTATTATGAGGTTGCTAAGGTTTACATGTTAATCAAATGGGACTGCAGCAATCAATGTTTCTTGTTATCTTACCCTTAATTTAAAAAAAATAAAAACTTAACACTGTACAACTTATAAGAACTCTGCTGAAGAGAAACAGTGAAGACTGTCTTAAGGGTAAGATAACACAAAACATTGATTGTTGGTAGTCCCATTTGATTAACATGTAAACCTTAGCAACCTCATAATAATTCTGAATTTTTTTTTTTTTGAGAGACAGTTCTTGGCATTAAAAAAATATGGACAAAATTTCAAAACAATCGGACGATCCAATTTTTTTAAATTGATTTTTTAGTTTCGGTCTCCATGGGAAAGCCCTATACTGAAGATTTAAAAAATTAATTTAAAAAAATTGGATAGTCCGATTGTTTTGAAATTTTTTCCACATGTCTCTCAAAAAAAATTTAGAATTATTATGAGGTTGCTAAGGTTTACATGTTAATCAAATGGGACTACCAACAATCGATTGTTCGTGTTATCTTACCCTTAAATACCTGTTGTCAAAGTACACTGTCTGAAGGGAGACTCATACAGTTCTCAGTCAGTCACAGCAACAACGGGGGGTGCAGGTTGCAACTTTGATGTAGTTCATGGGCTGAAACCAAAAAGCAAAAATTATACCACAGTATAAATGATGGTAATTAAGTTAAAAAAAATTGAAGGGGAAGGTAACGTGCCCAATGTTAAAAAAAAAAAAAAAAAATCCCTTACACAAAAATTAAAAAAAAAAAAAATTAAAACGTTCTCCTCTACATCCATTATCATGAAAATATCAGGTGTACAAATTCGAGCTAGTTTTAAAGTTATTAATTTTTGAAGTTGACTAATATTTAGCATGGAAAACTAAACTTCCATGTTAAAGTAGTCAACTTTCAGAATTCATAACTAAAAAACTAGCTCGAATTTGTACACCTGATATTTTAGCCACTGATAGGGGATGTAGAGGAGAATATTTTCAATTTTTTTTCATAATTTTTATGTGTGGTATTTTTTTAACATTGGGTCAGCTGTTCCGTGTTATCTTACCCTCAAACTTTTTCAGTAAGAGTTATCTTGCGACTATGCTGGGGCTCACCAGACACCCAAAACCCTTTCCTGCACTCTCTTCTGGGCTCCTACTACCAGATCTGTGCAGCCTGCAGTGGCAGTACAAGACTGCAGGGCAGCAGAGTATAGACAGCCTTCTTCCTACCAACTCCATCATTTAGTATTCAGTAACACCCATCCCAAGCCATGAAAAGTCTGCAAGGTTTGGGACTTACATCAGGGACCTCTCGGACAAGAGCCAGGGGCACTAATCACTAGACTATAGAGCAGATTTTGTATACCAAAATATAGATTTAAAAAATCATGCAGGTTGTCAACGCCACCACGTGCCATAATTAAAAGGTGCTTTTAATTGATTTGTCAGTACTCACCAGGAATATAATGAAGTCCTCTCTAGCTTGAAGATGACGTGTTGCGACAAGTTGGTTGGCATGACTGACAGTAGAACTCCTCTCGGACCTTGTCTCTTAGCCTCAATTCTAACCTTGCAAGCTGTCTTATTTTCTACAAACTTTTTATTTTTTTATGAAAAAGTATACTGCATGCTTTGAATAACTTTTTAACAATTTTTTCTCTGGTCTTAAAAAAAAGGGTATCTGAAGTTAGCACCCTACATCTCTTGTTGTAATAAAATAGTTTTATGTTGCTTCTCAATTAAGGGTAAAAGGTAACACGGATCAGCTGACCCAATGTTAAAATAATCCCACAAATGAAAATTATGAAAAAAATTTTAAATGTTCTCCTCTACATCCCCTATTGTCAGTAGCTAAAATATCAGGTATACAAATTCGAGCTAGTTTTTGAGTTATGAATTTTTAAAGTTGACTACTTTAAGGGTAAGGTAACGCCACCAATGTTAAAAAAAATCCCTCTCACAAAAATTCTGGAAAAAATTTAAAATGTTCTCCTCTATACCCCCTATCAGTACCTAAAATATCAGGTATACAAATACGATCTAGTTTTTGAGTTATAAATTTTTAAAGTTGACTACTTTAACATGGAGAAATGAAACTCCCATGTTAAATTAGTCAACTTTAAAAATTCATAACTAAAAAATTAGCTCAAATTTGTAAACCTGATATTTTACCTATACTGACAGGGGATGTAGAGGAGAACATTTAAAATTTTTTTTTTTCATAATTTTCATGTGTGGGATTATTTTAACATTGGGTCAGCTGATCCGTGATATCTTACCTTTAAATGTTATTTCAAAGTGTTGAACCTCTAAGTCTAATTAAGTCCCTCGTCCATCTTATACCTACCACTGTGCATGCAATAATGTGCCGTCTGATAAATTAGTCGAGTTCAAATATGAGATGTAAACATGAAGAAAAATATTCTATAATTTATCCATGGCTGTAAATATATGTAAAGCCTAAAGGTTACATTTATTAATTCACATGATGTAACAGCTCATTATTCTAGACAAGGGTTAAAATAAGACAGGCTTAATTTCCTGATAACGACAATCAATATTAAGTATTAATTTATATTTTATCTACATAACATGATTCTATATCCCTTACGGGGTAAGCCAGCAGCTACCTCGGCCGTCTACTGTAGTCTATTCTTACTCTGCTTGCTTTAAATATACTCATAATAATCTTTTTGCCTTCTACACTATTATACAAAGTCCTTCTGACATGCCTGTTCTTCATGCATTCTGCAATCACCTCCAACCAAACCATTTTTTAGTCTACCTAATCCTTTCTTTCTTTCTACTCTATGATGATCAAAACATGTGTTTTGCAATTCTTTCTTCACCCATTCTCTCAACAGGTCCAAACCAACGTAGTGTGCTACATTCATACTTGTCAATTACACTTTCAATCATTCATCACCCATGCATTTCTTCCTATGTTTATTCACAATAATATGTATTAGCTTTATATCTTTATTAATGTATTTATAGTTTGTATTTTAAATAAATAAAAAAAATTGTTTCTATAATTCAACTTTATTTTAATTTTTAATTAAAGCAAGTTATTAAACAAACATCCCAATATACAAAAATTATTACAGTATATTACATTAGAAATACATTACAGTATTTACAAAAAAAACAACTAATCTTTGAATGGAAATCAAACCATTCTAAAAATTAATCATTTTTAAATTAATGCAAATAAAATATTTATTTGATAAGCAATTAGCATTTAATGCTAATTATAATACAAATTATTGAATTCAAATTCAATAAAATTTCATTCAAATTTAAAAACATATAAAATAGAATTATATAGCTTAACTTAAGTACACAATAATATTTTTTCTTAATTTGGCATTTAATAAAATACTATCAAATTTATATACAGTACATAGTAAAAGAAAGTAATATTTAAAAAAAAAATGTATATTGTGAATTCAATATTAATATAACACTTCTTAGCAAATTTTAAAATTGCCTTTAAGGATAATTTTCTGACATGACACAAGAAAAAATATAATGTTAAAAACTTACAAAACAAGTAATATATACAATAATAACAAAATTCATACAGTATTTACTTTGAGTTTTCCTCAGTAAAAAGACGTACACAAAAATGTAAGTTTACATTAAAGTTTCCATTAGATTATTTTTCATTTTATGAATTAATCACATAAGACATCAGACTATCATGAAAAGTTTAGCCAGATACACTGCCAGTTTCTGTTTTGGAGTACTTCAGCTCAGCCAATAGGGAGGCTTGTTACAAACTGTGGACCAATCACTGACGAGGACGTTAGAAACATGATGGAAAACAAATTACATAAATAAAGTCTAATTATAAGCCAGGCTGATTGGTGAAATAATTGGAAAAAAATAATGATTATTTTAATGCTTAAAAATTTAAGTCTGGCACAAAATTAAACTAATCAATGCAATTGGAAGATTAACTTGTAATATGGTCTGAACAAGATAATAAGTGAGCTATGCATTTTCAGAATCAAATTTTAAATTGCCAGTAGTAAAAAATGTGTAACAAATACGAAAATTTATTTTTGAAATTCATTTAGAATAAAATTCTGAATTAAAGAAACATCAAACATTTAGATATTATTTTTTCCTTCACATGCTATTAATTTTGCTGGGTGGTAATTATTTACCTCTATACTGTTTTGAGTGTTTTGATAGAGATTATGTTTGTAATTTGATTGTGTGATGACAATTCTTTATTGATAAAAATAGGGGTAAATAATTAGCACAAGCAGAAATTTATACAAAGTCTTATTTTCAGGTGAAAGTGAAAAATTATATATTAATTTTTTTGTTAAAAGTTTTTTGCTTTTTTAAGGATTATTGAGAGACACTATCTCCAATACTCCACTAACATGAATGCAATGGAGTACCGACCTCAAAATTTTTTATAACAGAAATGGATAGAGGATAAAAAGTTATGTTACTCTGATTTTTTTCAGATTTTTTAGGGACCGGGAAGTATTGCTAAAAAGTTTTGGCGAGGTCGGGTTCGAATCCACGTCCCTTTTGGGTCCTATCTTTTATTAAGAGAGGCGGCAAGAGGCGGCACTTTTTCTGTACTTTCAATCATTTTTAAAAAATAGTTGCCGGGCTCTAAAAAATCTGAAAAAAATCAGAGTAGCATAACTTTGCACCCTCTATCCATTTCTGCAATAAAAAAAATTGAGGTCGGTACTCCATTTGTCATTTTTGGAAACCCTAAATTGTGTAGATTTTCTACACTAAATATGCTGGACATCAGTGAATGAAAAGCCTCTTTTTACACTTTTAAACAAGGCCCCTTATCTGATTTATTTTTTTATTAAAACGAACTTTACTGTAAAGTAGTAAAAAATTAATTGTGAAACTAGTAGACACATAATAGAATATCGAACTCAAAATTTTTTTATTGCAAAAATAGATAGAGGGTGCCAAGTTTTGTTACTCTGATTTTTTTTCAGATCTTTTAGAGTCCACGAACTATTTTTAAAAAAATTATTGAATGTACAGAGAGAGTGATGTCTCTAGACACCTCTCCTAATAAAAGGATAGGATCTAAAAGGGGTGTGGGTTCAAACCTAACCTCTGAAAAACTTTTTAGCAATACATCCCGGGCTCTAACAATTCTGAAAAAATCAGAGTAGCATAATTTTGCACCCTCTATCCATTTTTACAATAAAAAATTTTGAGATCAATGCTCTATTATTTAAGTCAATTGAGTGCAGAAAATGAACACTAGGCAGAGTTTATAAACAAACTTGAAAAAAATGTAATTTTGAATCTGATGTTACACGAGTTTTATTTAAGGTTTAAATGAGAGAAGTCCAAGAGTCCTAGTTCAAACTCCAAATGTTCAGCCATATGTTCTTCCTTCCACCACTTCTCCTTACATCTCTTATTACAAAAATAGTTGACGTCAGGGTAATTCTGTTCTACACATTGTTCACAAATTATAAAAGAACCTCTCCGTCGTTCTTTTTTAGAACAATTACGACAATGTTTATGTAACATTGAAGGTCTTTCTGTGTCCTTTTTTACGGACTTGTCTGGATCTGATTCAGTCTGCGAATTTGAGTCAGAGGTACTGGAAGAACTTTCCTCTGTCTTTACTTGTGTCCCGTCATGTCCTCTTTTTCTCGAGGGTTGTTTAACCTCAGGTTTTTGTGTTGACGAGTCTATCGCAATTTTGCTATCATCTTCTTTGTTACAAAGTATTGGTACCATTTTATCTAAAGATTTAAAATCATTATTTAAATAATATTTACATGCAAGTTTCAATTCAGGGGTATTTCTTGAAATATTTTCTAATATAAATTTTGGTTTGATTACAGTAGGTACAGATTGTCTGAATTTTTTAAGAGCATTATATAATTCAATCATTTGATCTGTGTTTTCTTTTACAAATTCCAGTAAGTTAATTTTTTTTGTACTACCAATACTAACAGCATAACGATAGAAATCATATCTAATTTTTCTATTCCAGTACCACGTAATCATTTTTTCATTTGCATCATTGATATATTTAGGTTCACTAGCATAACAATTATGAGGATGATATCTTAAATAAATTTGAAATAATACACATAAAATATTTAATATACAATAAGCTTGATGTAATTCAGAAAATGGTTCACAAATTTCACTATACATTGGAGAACCTGGCATGATTGGTTTCCAAGCATTGATGCTAATTTCATGTATGTTCATTTGTATTTGGAATGATTTTTCTAACCATGCCGTCATTAAATGATATACCGCTAAGTATGAGTATGTTGGTTCAATCACGTCTAACGGCCATTCTAGTAAACCATCATTCAATTCTTCAAAACCTTTGAATGGATTTGATACATCTGGGTACTGATTTTCAGGTGAATCAATATCAAATTTTGATTGGGTGTAATAAGATTGTAACATATGATTTTGATCTCGGTACTCTTGACATAACATTATCATTTCGTGTATGTACGCACAATCACCCATTGTTGGTACTATTGCTTTTGTAACATTTTTTCTTGGTATAATTTTTTTTCTCCATTTTTCAAAACTATTTTCATAAAATTCTAATGCAGAATGTAAGAATTTTAACATTGCTTCTGATTGATTTGAAGTATTTTTTGAAGTACGCATAAAATCTACAAAAGATGCGACAAAGCATGGTAATATGTATTGTATTGTTTGCCAGTGAGGGTATAATTCGCCTCCTTTTTCATATATACTGTATGAATTTCGAGCTATGTTGAATACTAATCGTCCTATTCTCCCCTCACAAGCTTTCACTATGGAAGGAACACCAAAACTCATAAGTAGGGGTGGTTCTTGGACGTTGACGGGTTTTCTCCATTCCGCCGCAAACTGGCTCCATAACCAATCTCTGTTCTGTCTTTCTCTCTTATTACGAACTTCTTCTAAGACTTGAGACATTGCCTCTACACTCATTGGAGGAATTTTGTCTAATTTTGTAGCTAATGGATAATCTTGATTTGTTGATACTAAACAAATTAAATTTGCTATTCTCATGATTTGTTCACGTTGTAAGATTTCAAGTTGTAGTACAATGACTCTAGACCATACAGTATTTGCTTGATCACTTAATTGTATCATTGCATTGAATTGCCAGTACATCATTGTATGTAATACCATCATTTTTACTTCAGTTTTATTATCTCTATAGAATAATTTATCAATTAATTTTCTATCTATTTCAGAGAGTAATTTTGAAATATTTTGATATTCTGATGGTTTAATTCTACCAGCGTCTATTAACAAATCTTTGATTGTTGATAAAGTCAAGCTAATTCTTTCATCAATGTTCAGACCATCTGGTATTTTGACAGAGGAAAAATTGAATGCACATTCTTCTCCTACTGATAAATCTTTCCTAGAGTCATCATTTGATTTTTTAGGTTTCGCGATGTTATATTTCAATTCTTGTATGACTTTCCACACACCAATGATATTGATTTTTGGTAGAGGAAATGGAGCTTGAAATGTTAAATTTAAACAAGGGAAACTATAAAAGAATTGTGAGGATATGTCTGTAAGATGTTCATGCATTGTATATTTACAAACTGGCATGTAAACTCTCTCTTTCTTACATCCGTGACTTGACCATGCAATTTTCTTGATGCTTTTCAGTACTCCGTAAGCTTTTCCTGATATGAGAAATTGAAGAGCAGCTAAGGAAGGTAAGATGACTTCCTCTAAGACCCAACCAGCTTGATGAGCTTCTACTTGCGGATGTACCGTAACTTGCCTAGAGAGCATCGCGAACCCGAGAATTATTTTTTCTTTCAATTGTTTTATAATGACTAATAAATCTTGTGCACATTCTTCAATTTCTTTTGGATAAGGCCAATGTCTTAATTCTATAGCATTTTTTTCAAAGATTAAAACTTCATTCAAAGCTGCAACTAACCATTGATGAAACAATACTATGTTCCAAGGTAATTGTATGATGATACAAGGTTCTAAGAGAAAGTCACCAGCTTTCTGTGTGTTATCTTTCAATGTTGGTGCTGTTGGCATTTTCTTAGCGTTTCCAATTATGATAAGTAATTCACCTACGTCTGATCTCCATTTTCTTAATGCTATAACCTGTTTCATTATACTTTCATCACTATTATTCTGTCTCTCATCTCTGTGTATTAATTTTAATGCTTCGTATCTCTTTTGAGCGGTATGAAGATATTCTGCACCAAATGCTTGACACCACATGACAAACCAAGCGGCTACTCCGTAGAACTTCCGATCTTCTCCGTTCTTCATCAACTCTGTGACATTGACGACATGGTACTTACGTGCAAGTAGAGGAGGGACGCAAACTTCCACCAAACTGTACAACTGGAAAACTTCGTCTTTAATCGTTCTAAGTCCATCGACCCACATTTTCTGGTTTGGTGGAAGGTTCATTGACTTTTTTTCTGTCTTGGGGGCAGGAAGCCACAGCAGAGACGTCCGTGGGAACTCCGGCGGTGGGCAACTCAATGATATTACCACCTGTACCGGCGGTGGGTCACATACCGCGCACAGCGGCTCAGCGGGTTTTGACATTCTGAAACAAACAAATGGAACATTCAAACACAAATAAAAACCAAGCACATGTTATGGACTGCACGAAAATTTTAATTGCATATTTGGAAAGAGGATCTTGAGTTATGTATTGCTAATTTTTTTCAGATTTTTTTTTAACCTTGAAATCGAGAGGAAAGGCACTGAATCTCACGGTCATGCAATTGACAACCTGTTTGAATTTATTACATAAGTGAATAGAGGATGCCAAATTATGCTACTCTGAATTTTTTCAGATTTTTCTGAGTCCCAGAACTATTTTTAAATAAATATTGAATGTTCTGAAGTTAAGCCTTAATAAAATAGATAGCCTCCAGGGGACGTGGCTGTACTTTCAATAATTATTTAAAAATAGTTCTAGGAATAAAAAAAAAATGTGAAAACATTCAGAGTAGCATAATTTGATGCCCTCTATTCATTTCTGCAATAATTTTTTTTTATGCAGGTTGTCCATTTCCTTTAATGTTAAATATTTGCATGACTATGATGCCACAGCATTTTTCAGAAGGATTTTAAGAGTGTGAGTATTAAAAGAATTGAAAAAAATGACACTAGATAACTCAACTCAATATTCTTTGTCCAAATATGAAATAAAAATCATTTTGGTTGAAATTTTCAAAATCACATAATTTGGCACTGGTTATACGTGTTTTTCACTGAACTATATAATATGGAAGGCTAACGCTTGCTCTTTTACACGGCTCGCGTTGAATCCAATTTTGTGGAGAAGCAAGTAAGAAAAGTTTCTCCTTTCGGTCATATAGTGGGAAAAATAGCGGGAGAATTTTTTAAAGAAGTGCCAATAGCCAATAGCAGAAGAGAAACTTTGAATGATACAGCGTTGCCAAATTGTTGAAATTGTAGTTATCGACATGGTTAACGACTTGGCAACGCGAAACCTTCCCACTAACCTGAGTTTGCTCAGCTGCCAGCCAGAGAAAATTTGCTTCGAGCGTTAGAGCGCAGTCTCACCCCTTGGTGTTTTTAGGATATAATATAATTATGTGTGCAACAAATTAATGTACAGTACAGAAAGGTTCTAAAAAAAGCAGGCAACAAAGAGCATTTTAATAGACAGTATAAAGTTCAACTATTCCTTTACAGTCTTATCACAGTGCTCTCGGGATATCTCCTTCTTTACAGAATGTTAGGTTTTTTGAGGACACAGAGAGAGGAGACAGGCCAAGCCATAAGAACTATAGGCATAGGTAGGAGTGCATTTTTGATAAATCGTCACCTCAGAATGCAAGTCGCATAAGTACAAAAAAATTTGATGCAACTTTAAACCTTATCTCAATACATATAACTTACTCGTCAAGCTGTACAAGGCTTTCATCATTTAATACATACATCTCATGAATTTCATAGAGCTGAATCTATCTGTATATGCAATTATGTAATTAGACTTGCAGTCAATATCATTTAAATATTTGCCCTGCTAGAATAAAGTCAATTAATGAATATGCTAAGGGAGATTTTACTTAATTAATTAATTTTTTACTTAATTAATTTTTTATTTATATGTGTTATTTATCTTGTAAATCTTCTAAATTTTATACTGCTGATTCAACTTGTATTTATAAACTATGTTTTCAATTTTTAGCAATTTTTAATTTGATATTTTGTTCCATAATTTTGTGTCTATGTTTCTATGTCTATATATTATGTATACAGTACTTATCTATTCATTTTTTATTTCTTTTAAATTGTAGCTGTACACAAATTGCGTTTATTAAAATCAATCAATATAACTTAAAGCTCAAAGTCGCATCAATTTTTTTTTGTACTTACGCGACTTGCATTCTGAGGCGACGAAATGTAACACTGGCCGAGCACTGTGATAATGGACAACATACATGAAAAAATTTTATTGCATAAATGAATAGAGGGTACCAAATTATGCTACTCTGAATTCTTTCAGATTTTTTTGAGACCCAGAACTATTTTTAAATAATTATTGAAAGTGCGGCCACACCCCCTGGAGGCGTCAATAGGCGTCCAGTCTCCATCCTTTTTATTAAGGCTGCAGGGGTGCCAACTGAAATCACAGGACTTTCAATAATTATTTAAAAATAGTTCCGGGTCTCAAAAAAATCTGAAAAAATTCAGAGTAGCATAATTTGGTACCTTCTATTCATTTCTGCAATAAAATTTTTTCATGTATGTTGTCCATTGAGCTTTGCACCATCTATCCATCTATAACAATGCTCTTTTGTTGCCTGTTATCTCTAGAACATCTCTGTATATTTATGATCATTTTAATTTTCAGATAAAGATAAATATTATGATCTTTGTAGCATAAAGACATTAGGACCTCACAAAAGTTGTTGATATTAATTATTTAAGGACGTATCCGTGGGTTTAACAACGTATTTTCTATTTAAACTAATCGTAAAACTGCATAATTATAGGGGAATTAAAATATTGATAGGCTTTTCGTAATCTAGAAAAAAAATTGTTAATTTGTTAACTAACATGTATGTGGCAACTCTGTTGAATGTATTAGTTAACAGAGTGCGCTCGCAACTGCTATACCCGTCCACTACAATGTGCAGTTGCCACATTTGTTTGTTAACTATTTTGATATAGTTAACAAATAAACAAAAAAAAATTCTAGGCTATGAAAAACTTATCAATATTTTAATTCCACTATAATTATTCAGTTTTACGATTATTTTAGATATAAAAACAAACAAACATAAGTTTCTTAATAGCATGGAGGAGGTGGGGGAGAGAAAACCCTTCTTATACAACCCCAGAGACCCTTAGAGACCTCCGTGACATATGGCCAGAAATTTTATGGGACCGAGCAGAGTTTCTCAGGGTCCAAGTGTGGTGGCGCTGCTGCAGTGCATGGGCACCAAGGACACTAGAGGTAAGGAGGGGACACAGAGCAGCTGCCTCCACACGGACGTAGCCAGGAACGAGTGACAACAGATGACAATCGCTCTTTTGGAGCTATAAGTGTGTTCGTAAACAATCAAGCAGGATTTATGAACACACCTTTTGGCTTCAAACAAGCAAAAGTCGTCTGCCGCCACTTGCTAATAGGACTGTAAGAGAGTGGAATTTGCTGAAGGCAGAAGTTGTTGAAGCGGAGAGTTATGAGTTGTTTAAGAGGGTTTTGAGACAGGCAAACCCTTCACGAGCCACCGTGGCGTAGCCGCGTTAATTTTATTATTATGCTCCTGGCTACGCCAAGTAGGGGCAGCAGCAGCTTTGTGTCTCCTCCTTACCTCTAGTGTCCTTGATGGGCCCACTGGCTCTCGCTGGCTTGGCACTGAGATTGCACCAATTTGAGCAAAGAGGGCTCTTCCGGTGCGGTAAGCCAAACTTTTGATTCCAGCTCAAGGTTTAGGTTTGTGTTTAGACTACTGTATTTTCTAACAGTGAAGCAATTGAATGCTAGGCCAACTAATATGCAAATATACGTAACCGCGGTATGCATATGAATACACTACTGTATGCAACTGTACAGTATGATATATATTATGAAAATTATGATGTATGCATATCATACTGTACACACAAGTCCAATGATAAACAAGTTAAATACAGTATGCATACTTTAAACATAGCTATTTATAACGACTTATGTAAAATTTAAAAAAAAAAAAAAATTAAAGTAACTTTACTTACCTAAATATAGCTGTAAAGTAGATGTAAACCAACGCAAAGAAGAATCGTCTCACCGGATGCCTGTGGGGAGTGGGTGGGGACTAGGCCTGCTTTTCAACCGGTCGATAATGACCTTCTCGGAGGAGTATCTGTACAAAATAAAACGAATAAACGTTAATAATGAAATATATTTGTATTTTTTGTAGTTTAAAACGGCGATAATTACCAAATAACATAGAAATTAAACATTTTTGAGAACGCTAAGCGTAAACACGCTGTCCGGCGCCATTTTTGTTATACCAACATTAGAAAATAAATTACGTTCCAAGAAAATAAATAATAGTTAGAAAAATACATAGTTATTTGTTTTGCATTGAAATCTAAAATAAATATTTGAAATGATTTAATGAATTAATAAGCAGCAATTAAATCAATTACGAATTAAAAAACAAAAATTGATAAAGTGGTTGGTATTATACGTATTATATAGTGTCATTTTTTGGGGGGGCGCGGAGTTTTAATTAATTTATTAATTATTATACTGTACTAGGCTATTATTATTTTTTTATATCACCTGGTCTCGGAATCAAGGTATTTTTGATTTTCGAAAAAATCTCAAAATATCTAGTGGGTGGTCCCAATAGACGAAATATGAAGTTTGAGCTCCATCAAAAATATTTTGGTGGAGATATTCCACCATTTATTCCACCCGGCGTACGAGAGTGTCATATGTTTTAGTTGCATGGGTTCCGCGGCGACGCTCCGTAAGCGTTTTCGTGCTCGATTATCTCAACCGTTGAGCTTTAAATTGCAGATTTGATATTTTTTAATCAAACTAGATACTGTAATGTACAATTGAGGTTCATTTGGAATTTGTATCACGTTTAGTTACTTTTTAAAAAAAATCGCCAATATGGTAAGTAACACGATTTTTTTCAGTTTTGACGATACAAAAAAATCCATAAAAAATATAAATGCTATATATTTATTAAATATTATGATGTATTACATAAATATAACATTTTTTCTTAATTTTTTGATAAAAATAAAAACTATAAAAAAAATTTTATTCGTATACCATGCGTTTTTCAAAAGTACGCTTCTCGCAAATACGTAATAAAGAGGCCCAAATATGAAGAATCTACTACACACTTGGCGAAAAAAAAAAAAAATGTTTTAATAAAGTTAAACATATATGTGTACTTTATGGCACTATGTTGGTTATATTGCATCAAGGCCTACTTCTGTACCTCCGACCATGCCAAACATTACTCCAAAACGGGGTGCGTAAAGCACCGGAAATCGTTATCTTTACCGCTCTACAATGAATTTACAATTTGTAAGAAATAAATTTATTAATTTATATGATCATTGGGTCATATTTGAATTCAATGCATTCAAATTTTATTTACAATTTATTTAGGCGAATATCGTTCAATAAGAGGTACAGAATGTTACGATACGCCCATTTTCGTCATAAACGATTGGTGAGCGCTTGCAGAATGTGTACGTGTTTTGAAGTAAAAAAAATAGTTTATAATAAAATATAATGAAAGTTGCATGTATATTTGTTATTTCATTGTACAATTAAGCAATATATTTTTCAGTGCATTTTGAGTAGGAGAAAATAAAATAAATATGCAAAGTTGCAAATAATATTCTTCAAATGGATTTTAAAAAGCGTTTAGTGTTTAAATTATATTATAGAATTAATTATTTGTAAATTTTCATAAAATTCAGTGACGCAGACAAGGGGTTGACTTTGGGAGTCTACATTCCCCACCCCTTGAGGAACTTGGCACAGGGAAAAATCATATACTTGTGAATTGTGAAGTAGGTGGGTGCTCAGGTTAATTTCTATATATATATACACGCATCTCATTAAATTTAAAGAGAGGGTTTTTCTTTTACAGTATTCAAAGTTTTTGTACATTATATAATTATAAAACATATAAACAATCAATATTTTACCTGTAGTTTTTGATGTATCATATGGGACATAACAGCATATTTTAAAATTCGATTTGATTAAAATCGCGTATCATGTTTGTTTTTACACCGGCTGGTATCAAAAAATAATATCGCATTTGTTTGTGATGCATGCATACACAAGTATTTAGATTCAGTATTAGAGTTCTGAGATAACGTATACATTGCATGCCCCTTTACTGAAATTATGATGTACCGGTAACATGCGTTACTTATAATATTATATGGTCAGAACAGACGTTTTCATCACTTTGTTATATTCAAGAATACCACACAATTAATGTAGTAGTCTTGGTTGTATTTTATTATATACCCATAGATTTAGATTATATAAATACTGTGTATATTATATATGTCTAATTCTGTTTGCATGTACACTATTTGTGTTTAATAAATTCAAATAAATGGATATAATTTTTTTATACCAGCGCCGGTGTAACAAACAAATACGCGCCGCGATTTCAATCAAACAAACATGTCTTCAAATTTTAAAATATGCTGTTATGTCCCATATGATACATCAAAAACTACAGGTAAAATATTGATTGTTTATATGTTTTATAATTATATAATGTACAAAAACTTTGAATATTAGTAAAAGAAAAACCCTCTCTTTAAATTTAATGAGATGCGTGCATGTATATATATAGAAATTAACTTGAGCCCATGCACCCACCTACTACAAGTATATGATTTTTCCCTGTGCCAAGTTCCTCAAGGGTTGGGGGATGTAGACTCCCAAAGTCAACCCCTTGTCTGCGTCACTGAATTTTATGAAAATTTACAAATAATTAATTCTATAATATAATTTAAACACTAAACGCTTTTTAAAATCCATTTAAAAAATATTATTTGCAACTTTGCATATTTCTGCTACTCGATCAAAATGCACTGAAAAATATATTTCCTCAGGGGAACTGTCCTCGTGTTGCCACATCACCGTTGACGATGCGACCGTTGACTGACGTGCGACCAGTGAGTCCTGCATCACGTCATCAGAATTTCACGTGTCACTAATGGAGTATCAACCTGAAAAAATTATTGCAAAAATGGTGCAAAGATATGCTATTTCAATATTTTTCAGATTTTTTAGAGTCCAGGGACTATTTAAAAAAATATATATATATGAAAGTACAGAGAAACTTGACGCCTCTCTTAATAAAATGATAGGACTTGCCGCCGTGTGACGTCACAAAAAGGACTTTCAATAATTTTTTAAAAATACTTCCAGGTATGTAAAAAATCAGGGTAGCATAACATTGCACCCTCTATATCTATTTCTGCAATAAAAATGTTTAAGGTTGATATTCCATTAAGAGATGTTAAGAAAATTTTTACTTGGCTGTGTTGGTCCACCGAACTTTGGCTGGAGGTTCTCCATGACCTTCTGCCAATCGGTGGTGACTGGAGTCAGTTTGGTGAACACCTGGCAGGCCTGAAATGTCACCACCGAATAATATGTAAACTAAAATTACACTGTTATCTCAATAATTCAAAAACATTTAGTGGCTGCATCAAACAGTAATTATTAGTCCTAATGGCAACTCAAATTTGCAATCACCACAAATACACCACAATGGTGAGTTTTAATAGAAAATCAGACTACAG
This sequence comes from Siphlonurus alternatus, assembly GCA_949825025.1. Lineage (NCBI taxonomy): Eukaryota > Metazoa > Arthropoda > Insecta > Ephemeroptera > Siphlonuridae > Siphlonurus > Siphlonurus alternatus. The sequence goes on along the minus strand of OX463786.1, from coordinate 6,078,376 downwards.
AACGTGATCTTAAAGTAACACTATATAGTTGTCTGCTATATAGCTAAAATCAAGCCGTAAAAAATGTGTCCTAATTTTCAGCTTTGGTAATATAAAATCAAAATTTTAAATTTCAGTGTTAGGCATGTTTTTAAACGCAATTTTTTCAGCTTTAAAATCTTGGATGTGGCCTTCAAAAGCTTTGTGAAATGCCCCTTATATAGTTTTATTTTAAAGTACGTATATTTGTTAAGGTATTTTATAATAAGCTTCGTATTTTCTTAATTTTCTCATCTTACCTCATTAATTTTAATTCTGTTAAAAATTATATAATTAAATTTATGAACATAAACATAGAAAAAAATAGTAAGTATAATAATAAACGATAAATAAATTAAAAAGTATATATATTGAATACAGCATCAAACTTCATGCGTGCAATGTGTAAATATATATGCACTAGCTGCTCTGTTTTTAATAATATATGACAATAATAACTGTAAGCAAGGTGAATCCAGTAACTTAATTTTTTCTCTTCAGTTTTATTATTTTTTAAATTACTGCATTATATATGTATTAAAAAGGAAAAAAATAATATTTCTTATAATTATACAACTCATAATTTATATATAATGTAAAGTCTAATACATATTACTCTAATAGAAAATAAATTTAATATTCTCAATTTTAACGGGGTTAAAATTTCCTCACTCCCACGATTTTTTTTTTAATAATTTTTATCATTTTTAAAACTGGAAAAAATTATTTTAAATAAGACAATATTCCCTAGCTCCTTCCCACTTCATTATGAGGGGGATTCAAAAAGACTTATCCGCAAGATTTAGCCGGCGGATAACTTGTCCACGTTCTAGTCTGGATAACCTAAATACTTGGCCGCGCGGACAAGTATAAGGCTGGACAAGGGTTTGGATAAGTCGGTCTGGACAAGTCATTTGGACAAGCCTGTTGGCTAAAGTCCCGCGGACATATATATATATATATATATATATATATATATATATATATATATATATATATATATATATATATATATATATATATATATGTGTGTGTGTGTGTGTGTGTCATATATATGACAATATTTGTGCAAAAACATATAATATATTTATATAATTGTATAAATTCGACGTCAAATTTTTATTTTTTAATCTTCGCGAGCTAACATTTTTTGCAAATAATAATAATAATAATAACTTTTAATTGATAAAATATTTTAATTTTGTTGAGTTACTATTGAAATGAAATAAATTAAATTTATTTTATATATTTATATAGCTTTTACTAATAAGTTGATATCAGCATTTGTAATATATTCAATTCATATACAATTACATGAAATGGTAATAATTGGTACAATTTAAGATTTTACATTATTTTTACGTATTTTAAAAAAGACCCTGTGGAAATGAATTCCATATAAAATCTGCATTCCACGCTACAAATTTGGAAGGATGAACCATGGCATTTATGTAAGTTCTATGGCTTATACAGATAAAAATATTATTTGTACAATTAATACTTTCTTTATAAGATAATTATATCATTACTAAAATTATCTGTGTAATAATTCCTTAAATGATGTTAAAGGCGAATTTAGATGCATGGTGACAACGGCGATGCGACGCGATTTTGACGTAAAAGCTGTTATATGTGAAATCCTATATGCGGCGGCGAATTCGCCGGTAATCGCGTTAATTAGGATCCTCTTTAAATTTTCTTTTGATCGCCAAATATAATAGCCGCCAATGAATGTTACAGCAAGTGTGCATTATTCGTTTCGCGTCGCATGATAAAAAAATATAGTCATGTGAATCCATCCGCCTTTAAAACCTGTTTTTCATCATGCTCATCAAAGTTTCGTATCCTTGTATTTCAGCTTTGACCTCGGAGTAAAATTCTCAAATGAGTGTATGTCTGGCTTCCATGGCGTTCGTGCGAATATAACTCTCGCGTCACAGGTATTGTTTTATACAGTTTAATTTATCAGATATACCTCGATCGTTCGTGCTGTCCATGCAGAGGTCTATATGTTATCAAGGTATTGTTGTTAAGCCTGTATTACACGATATAAATTTGCATACAATTTTTTCTTGCAAGAAAATGTCATCTCCATACAAAAAAAAATGGAGTTCAAGTTTTCTTGAAAGGAAAAATTGTATGCAATAGTTAGAAAACTTGTATCGTGTAATAATATCAGCTTTATTTGAAAAGGAGAGCTGCTAAGATTTTAATTCAACGCCTCTTCCATGATATGTAATTTAATTTTAATAGTTGGTATTTATCATTTATGGGTTCTAGATATATAAATACATTAATACATATTATTATAATACTGCCTTTATAAAACATGCAGAAAAAATAATAAAAAATAAAAATATGTAAAAAAACATAAACTTCCAAAAATAGTAAAATAATTAATATCTTAGCAGCTCTCTATAATCTCTCTATTATATTATTAACTCTCTTAATATCATTGTTTCTTGTTTTATTAAGTGAATAGACACTGTAAATCAGTGATTATAAGACTTATTAGGTTGTTATTTTCTATTTTCTCCATAGACTCACGTTTCCTGTTTCTATTATTGTATATTTTCAGCTTATGAAAGATTTAATAAAAAAAAACAAAAAAAAAACATTTGATTACAATTAATGGTTATTATTTTATATCAAACGTCATTTTATTTAATTAAGTAAAATTTGGAGATTTTAATTAATATATTTGAATTATTTGATAACATTGATATAAAAGGTTATTTAAGAATTAATTAGAATAAATTTAAATAATATTGTAATTAGAAAACCAGTTTGTTGCGAAAAAGTATAAGATGCACACACAGTACATGCAAGTACATACAACTAGTATTTTTTTTATATGATTGTTATCTCTAAGTGTCTATATATATATCGTTTTGTACAATTAATTTAGGAAGCTTACTATGTAAATTAATTTGAATACTAGCTTTTTGTGTTACTAAGTTCAAGTTCTACGTAAGTATAATTATAAATTTAGCTTAATTGAGAAATAAATTTAACTGTTTATTTTATTTATTAAAGGTGAAAATTTGCAATGACGTACTCAATTTGTTCATTACTTCTCATCGCTTCTCTCATCACTACCAGCGCCTCTGGTGAGTAAAATATGAAACTTCATATTATATTTAGAGGATAAAAATATTTAACTAATTATTATTATCATTGTGTTTGATAATATTATATGCTCATGTGACATATATCGGCAGTAATAAATCTAATTATGTAAAAAAAAAAAAATGTACGCTCGTCATCTTTGAATAGTTCCCATTTCCAATTTGAAACCTTGTTGTTAATCAAAAAGGATAGGGCAAAAACGCCTATTGACGCCTCCACTTTAAATAATTTTTTTAAAAATTGTTCCAGCACTCAAAAAAATCTGAAAAAATTCAGAGTAGCATAACTTGGTACCCTCTCTATAGATTCATTTTTGCAGTAAAAAAACAAAACAAAAAAATATGTAAGTTGTCCATTGATGAAATTTTTTACTGGTGCATATTAGGATATTATTTAGAGCACCTCAAGTTTTATATTGTAAATTTTTTTACAGATTTTTTTTTAACCCTTTAATTAACACCCTCAAAATCAAGGTAGAAAGACGATGTAGCATTTATTTCCTATACTTTCGTGTTAAATATTTGCATGACTATGACGTCACAACGTTTGGTATCACGATTTTAAATATGGAGGGTTTAAAAAAAATGGCAATGCATATAATTATAAATTAAGGTCTCATATCTAAATGTGCACTAAAAAAAATAATGAATTCGCTTCGCTGTATCGTTTATTAAGGATTGACCTCAGTTGATTTGGATCTCGGAAACGGCCCCTTAGATTCTAATGAGACTTGCAGGAGTCTTTAAGCTCGTCACAATAATGTTGCTTAATTTTTTTGAAGTGGATCTGTCCCACCAGTTTTGAGAAAACTGAGGCAGAAGTTTAACATTGGTCTTATGGACGGAAACCGGAAATGGAGCTGTTGTGAGAAAATTTCCCCCTTGAATTTGCTGAAACCAAAAGCGATTAAGTTTTAAAGCATCCTCGATTTTTTTAAATTTATTTCATTTGATTCCGTTCGACAGAAATTTCCCGTTTCCGGTTTGTAACTGAGGTCAATCATTAAACATTTTTTCATTCTTATAATACACAGATGAGGGTTGTGGTGTTCCCGACTCTTCAACCGAGTTGATATTTGGAGGTCAGAAAGTTAACCCTGCTCACTGGCCCTGGATCGCTGTTGTCTTCAACTGGGATGAAGATTCGGCCTCCCTGGGTTTCCAGTGTGGAGGAACATTGGTCAGCAACAACGTTGTGCTTACAGGTAAACTAAAGTCTAATTTATGTATTTTTAAATGGTTACATTACAGTGTCAGAGTGGAGGATTAGAATTTACTTGTGGAAGTGGTGGCTGCATGCTGCTCCCCCCTCCCCCCCTGTCCCGAAACACATTATAGATGTTACCACCCCCACCCTAGCTTCACCACTCCAAATTTATCATTGCATGTCCTCTCCCCCTTCCCCCCTTCCACAAACCCCGCTCTCGATGCGCCACTGATTACAGTAACCTAGCTTATATAATAAGGGGGTGGGTGAAAATACCCCCTTTTTTAATAGAGTATAAAATGACAAAGATGTGTATGTTTCAGCTGGACATTGTGTGATAGAGACCAAAGATGCCTCCAAAATAGCTGTTTCTATGGGTAAACGACTTATCTTTCATTGGAGCAGTGAGTCAGAAGAACTGCAAACTAGACATGTAAGAATAATGCTCAATTATATCGGGTTAAGCTGAATTCACATAAGTGATAGCCGCGATATGATTTTTGTTGCACTCTTGTATGCTTTATTTATTCCGCAAGCAAATAAATTTCATGTGTATAATATCAAATTTTTTCAATGGCATAGTATCATGGTACTATAACATGTAGATAAAACTTTTATGTATATAATATCTAAGAGAGGAAATAACAAACAAACAAATTAAGAAACAAACAAACAAGTAAAATAAATAAATTAATGATACGACTTAATACTTATATACTATTGTACCGTTCGGCAGTATGTATATAGGGAAACTGTGACCTTAAAGTCATGCAACCTTTGTCCAACCATTTACTTACAAGAAAAGATTGGGCGCACGTAAGATCCTATACGGAAAAATTTTTCGATCGTGAATTGTTAATTCTTTACACAAGTTCTTTTTCCAAATTTAAAATCACGTATGAGGTATTAGAATGTGAAAATTTTAGTGGCTTAATCGAAAGAAGGGGTAAAAATATGGTACTGTGAATTTTTTCAGATTTTTATAATATGAGACCGGGAACTATTTTTAAAAATATATTGAAAGTCTATGTTATGACGTCACGGGTGGCACTGCCCTATCCTTTTTCTTAAGGAGTGCCGCCCGTGACGTCATCAAAATATTCTTTCAATAATTTTTTAAAAAGAGTTCCCGGTCTCAGAAAAATCTGAAAAAATTCACAGTACCATATTTTTACCCCTTCTTTTGATTAAGCCACTAAAATTTTCACATTCTAATATCTTATTGTCACTAACCTTTTACATTTGCCACTATTAAAAATATTATTTACAACCCCAGCTCAGTTTAAGTAAAAAGACTAATAAAAATCGCGGTACGTACTTGTTTTCTGATTTTGGAGCGGGAAATCTGCGCAAAAACGTTGCGCAATGGTGACAAATCGGCAGGTCAAAGCTTCCCATTGTTTGATCTTATCCACTTCCATTTTTCCTTTATTATACATTTCAATGCTTTTTTTACATTAATATGTTTACAGTATATTATGTATATTGTGTAACCAGTGTAACTAACACAACCTTCCACCAGGTCAAAAGGATCGTTATCCACCCCTCGTACCTGACCGCCAGGAAGAAGGGTGCCGACCTGGCTGTCCTAATTCTCTCTTCTCCGGTCAAGTACACCGACTTTGTGCGGCCAGTCTGTCTTTGGAGGAGTGACTTTGACCAGAGTCTATCCGGGATAGAAGGAGCCGTAAGTATATATCAATGGATAGTATGAATTTTTGTAGCCATGCCATTCAGGCATTGATGCAGAACCAAAAAATTTCTAATTTCTGGGAAGAAGGGGGGAGGGGCTCTCCTATAAAGCCAGTGTAAAAAGAAAAATTGCCTGGTGTTGGGGGAAATACCTGTCCATGTTAAATCAATGTAAAATTTGCCCTCAGGAGGGGTCCTGGTTCCGCGCCTGATGCCACTCACAGTCTCATGCTGCTTGGTTGTTTAGATTTATACAGAAGGGTAGGGTGCCGTAAAGTCCCAAGAATCAGAAAGAGTTTATAACACAAAAAGGAATAGTCCAACCATATTGCTTTTGGTATCATTAGGTTAATTTTGGAGCACTGGTAGGAGGAGTAGGGGACGATGAACGCATAAAGGGTGTTATCACCTCCCATATAGTGGAGTATCGACCTCATTTTTTTTTTTATTACAGAAATGGATAGGGGGTGCGATGTTATGCTACCCTGATTTTTTTTCTCAGATTTTTTACAGCCCTGGAAGTATTTTTAAAAAATTAATGAAAGTCCTTTTTGTGACGTCACGCGCTCACGCGGCGGCAAGTCCTATCCTTTTGTTAAGAAAGGCCCCTCGTGACGTCACAAAAAGGACTTTCAATACTGTTTAAAAATACTTTCAGGGCTTTACGTGTTATAAATCTGAAAAAAATCAGGGTAGCATAACTTGGCACGCTCTTTCCATTTCTACAATAAAAAAAACTGAGGTCGATACTCAATTGAGGATCTTCAAGGGGAGTGAAACTAATACACATCATCTTACCACCAGGTGGTTGGCTGGGGACGTGATGAGGAAGGAGATATCGCCACTGACGAGCCCCGACTGACACGACAACCTCTCGTTTCAAACGAGGAATGTGTCAGAAGCAACAAGAAACTCGCAAGGATAACGTCACAATACACCTACTGTGCGGGCAAGAGAGATGGTGAGTATAGAGTACATAAAGGACCAAGGCAGGCGCGGATCCGGGGAGGGGGGGAGGGGGAGGCAAGGGGGCCTGCAGCCCCTGCCCCCCCAAAATTTTGGATTTAACATGGGCAAAATAGGCACTTCCCCCACTCCATTTTTTTTTTAACATTGGCCTCATGGAGGCAGTCCCCTCCGAAATTTTTTCCTGGATCCGCGCCTGGGACCAAGAGATGGCGCTGACGTCTGAAAATGTTGCTCTATATGCATCGAGGATACGGCAATACCTATATCATGGCATGGGGAAGAATCACAAAAATTATAAAATTTTTAGGAAGGAAATCACTTGCGAATTACGAAGTTCAAATATTTTTTTATATTTGTCCAAAAGTATTTGACAGCTCATTATGGTGTTGTAATTTCTGTAAAATTATGCTGCGGCTGCTAGCTGACAGAGCATTTATATGATTTTACAATGTTAATCATATACAACAATCCTCGCCAGACGCACGTAGTTCAAGCAGTTACCACTGGGTTCGCACTAACTTTATGACGCCAATTATTGACTGTGCATTTTTGCTCACCTCAGCGCTGCCTCCTTGCCACGCGCATTACGTCAGCGCAATGGAGTACCGACACTCTACCGACCTCAAAATTTTTTATAGCAGAAATGGATAAAGGATGAAAAGTTATGTTACTCTGATTTTTTTCAGCTTTTTTAGGGACCGGGAAGTATTGCTAAAATTTTTTGGCGAGGTCGGGTTCGAATCCACGTCCCTTTTGGGTCCTATCTTTTAAGGCGGCAAGAGGTGGCACTTTTTCTGCCCTTTCAATAATTTTTAAAAAATACTTCCCGGTCCCTAAAAAATCTGAAAAAAATCAAAGTAGCATAACTTTGCACCCTCTATCCATTTCTGCAATAAAAAAATTGAGGTCGGTACTCCATCTCCTCTGTAGAAAATCTTGTAGGGGAGGTGCTGTACAACAGCCAGGGGTAGATCCAGTGCGCGACTCAGAGGTGGGGGGTGCATTATCCTGCAATGTTAAATTTGGCATAATTTCAAGTGGGAAAAGGGGTGGTGGGCGTGGGGTAAAAACATATTCAATGTATTTTGGGACCGTTTGAAAAAAAGCTATCGACTCCATCGCCCTCATTCTCCATCCCCAACCTCCGGTTCCGCCATTGGGTACTATATATAACACAATATCGTGGGTGAATCAATTAATGTGTTGTGAGTACATAAAGGACTAATATAGATGGCGTTGCACGCATAAATTTTGTCTCTTTGCATCGAAGATACGGTAATAACTATAGCATGGGGAGGATCAGAAAAATTACAAAAATTATATGAAATAAATATATATACTTACAAATTTGAAACCATTTTTAATATTGTCTATGTGTAGGTATAGTACAATTAATTATGGTGTTGTCAATTCTGTAAAATTATGCTATGGCTGCTGACAGAGCATTTTCATGATTTTATATTGTAAAATCACTTAAATCATGTAACGGATCCTCGATGCACGCACGTAGTTCAGCTCTCACCACCAGGTTTTCTGCCAACTTTATGATGTCAATACATTTTGAAATTTGATTCCAGGGACGGGTCCATGTAGCGGTGACAGCGGGAGTGGAATGTATGTTTTGAAGAGATTCCCAAGTGGTGAAAAACGCTACGTGATCCGTGGATTGGTCAGCAAGTCTTTAATCGATATCGAGACACAGCAGTGTGACCTTGAAAATTACGTCGTCTTCGCTGACCTGGCCGTTCTGAAACCTTGGCTTGATGAAGTCATGCCGTCCACTGATGAAAACTGTCTGCAGAGATACAGAAATAAAAGTAAGCAATCAAGCACCTGCATGTCATATTTTGTTTATATATAGTGATTGTGGTGCAGTGTAGGCGCAGATCCATGGAAGTGGCTGGGGGGAAGGGGGGGGGGTCTGCATCCCCCCTTAAGTTTTAAATTTAACATGGGCAATATGGGCATTTTCCCCAGTCCCAATTTTTATTTCAACATTGGCCTTATGGAGGAAGCCCCTTCTGAAATTTGGTTTCTGGATCCGCACCTGGCGTATTGCTTTGACCGGTTCTCGTTAGATCACCGAAGTCAAGCTACGTCGAGTGTGGTTATTACTTGGATGGGTGACCGTTTCAAGTAAAACTTAAGTTGCTCCCTTCCTAGGGTAAATTCCTCTTGCTGTTCACCAGTGCAGTGATGCACTTGTGTGTGTGGTTCCCCCAGGCTTTTTGGACATCACTTTGGTCCATTTATAAAATACTAGAGGTGTTCTTTCTACTAAGGTTTTCCACGGTTCCCTCAGTCTCATCTAGGACCTACAACTCTTTTGGGAAAAAAAGTATGAAAGACTGCTCTAAAAATTTGACAAATATATTTATAATCCTGAGCCAAACAGTAATAATTTATTTCCGTAAAAAAAAGCATTAAGTATTTTTTTTAAAAGAAATTGTTACATAGTGATTTTAATAGCGGGTCGTTTGAACTCGCTGTCTCCTTGGGGATAAAGTCTTTGGAAATGCTACGTTTAAAATAAAATATCTTGATGAACAGAACAAAATTATCATTATGATATTGTTAATTTTAATGTAAAGTACATAATGTAAAATAAAATGTTATGTTCCTAAAATTAGAATAATAGAGCATCGACTTCAACTTTTTTTATTGCAGAAATGGATATAGCGTGCACAATTATGCTACTCTGATTTTTTTTTCTGATTTTTTTTAGAGCCTGGGAAGTATTTTTAAAAAATTATTGAAAGTTCTTTCTGTGACGTCACGAGACGCCGCTCCTTAAGAAAAAGATAGGACTTACCACCGCGTGACGTCACAAAAAGGACTTTCAATAATTTTTTAAAAATAGTTTCCGGTCTAAAAAAAATCTGAAAAAAATCAGGGTAGCATAACTTTGCACCCTCTATCCATTTCTGCAATAAAAAAATTTGAGGTCGATACTCCATTGTAATGCATCTATTATATAATTAGATTAATATTTCAGTTCAGAGTCTCGGGATGGTGAATCTTGTCGGCAACTATTATTACTTCAGCAGTAAGGTTGGTAATTAAAAGCTGTATGATTTGACATAACTATTATAATTATATTATAGTAAAGCCTGTATTACACCATACAATTTTGCATATAATTTTTCCTTGCAAGAAAATTTCATCTCTTTATACAAACAAATTTAATGGAGTTGAAGTTTTCTTGTATGAGTTGTAAGGAAAAATTGTATGCAATAGTTAGAAAAATTGTATCGTGTAATACCGGCTTAAGGGTATTATAAGAAGGGGCATTCACAAAGTCTTAAGGCCACATTTAAGGCTTGATAATTTAAAGCTTGATTTTAGGCATGTTTTTTAGACCTGAAATTTCTGGTCTTAAATTATTGAGCCTTAAATGTGGCCTTAAGGCTTTGTGAATGCCCCTTAATATAACACGAAACATCGATTGTTGTAGTCCCGTTTGATTAGCATGCAAACCTTAGCAACCTCATAATAATTCTGAATTTTTTTTTGAGAGACAGTCCTTGGCAACAAAAAATGTAGAAAAATTTTCAAAACAATCGAAAGATCCAATTTTTTTAATTTAATTTTTTAAATTTTCAGTATAGGGCTTTCCCATGGAGACCTAAACTAAGAAATTAATTTAAAAAAATCAGATCGTTCGATTGTTTTGACATATTTTCCATATTTTTTTGGTGCTATAAGACAGTCTCTAAAAGAAATCAGAATTATTATGAGGTTGCTAAGGTTTACATGTTAATCAAATGGGACTACTACAATCTATGTTTCGTGTTATCTTACCCTAAACAGACCTTTATTATTTATAATATCTAGCTTCTTTATTTGTCTACAATTTTTTCAGTTACGTATTTTATAAATTAATACGTAAATTTTATAAATTTTATAATTTTATAAATTAATACGTAACTTATTAATTAATTATTTGTTGGTTGGTTGATTAATTGATTGACTGATTCATTTAATTTTATATATTGTTCACAGGAACTGACAAGGACTAAGTCTGAGGAATTCTGTCGTAAAAATGGACTCGAACTCGTCAGTATCGAGTCCCAGGAAGAACAAGACGCCATTGGAGAACACGCGAGGAATGGTGAGAAAAATATAAAATATAAAATAAAGTTGAATTCAAAATTATTTATTTAATCCATGTCTACTACAATCAATATATTAAAAATTGATAGCTGTTGTGCTGTTGAGGTTAATACTTATGTCTTTCTGAATTCACCCGAGTTGAAATAAATTTCATCTTTTATTCACTATTATTAAGTTAATAGCGAATAAAAGGTGAAATTTAATAAATAAAACTATTAGGCTCTTCTATCGTCTAATTCTCACGTATTTTGCACCATTTTAGAGGAAAAAATACGAAATTACATATTTTTTTCTCTTCTTGAACATAATAAGTTAGAAATATTGTCTCCATTTCATCCTCATTTTGAGCGATGTGGAAATAAGATGTATTTTAGAGGTAAAAAGATTATGTTTAGACGTGCAAAGAATGAGTTGAAGACGAAAATTTTCAACTAGAGTGGCCTCATCTGTATAATATGTGTGCAATGTAATTATACCTTAGTTTTTATAATGTGTCTTCCTGCAGATATTTACTGGCTTGGAGGCTACAAACACGGTGATAAGTGGGCGTGGTCCGGTTACTATTACGACTATTACGTCGGTTTTACGTCCTGGAGGCCCGGACAGCCCAACAACCGAGGCGGCAACGAGAACCACATGGTGCTTTTGGTCAACAGTGACGGTTCACACGGATGGCTTGACGACAACTTGAACTCCGTCCACAAATTCATTTGTGAGCTCGAGAAGAGCATTAGAGAAGAGTGTAGTGTTCTTCAGTTGGCATTTTCTGAACCATAGCATTACCAAAGGGAAGGGGGGGGGGGGCGAGACGACCCGTAGAGGTGGATTCACATGGCGATTTTTGTCATATGCGACGCGAATAATACGCACTTGCTGTAACATCCATTGGCGGCCATATTTGGCGATTAAAAAAAAGAGCATCGTAATTAACGCGATTCCCGGCGAATTCGCCGCCGCATAGGATTTCACAGCTTTTAAGTCAACATCGCGTCGCATTGCCGTTTACGCCATCTGAATCCGCCTTAACTCTCTTACTGCGGCAAAAATGTGTGAAATAACTCTATAAAAAAATCTGAACAAAATTGTTATCCTTCGTTATTTAACGTATTTGAAACAAACAAACAAACAAACAGTGAGAAAAATACGTTATTTTTAACATTTTATTTAAATGGAAGGATGGTTCGGACTCCCCTACCCCCCTCCCCATTGGTAAAGCGACGGATTAAAAGATCTTGGTAATTCTATAGCGTTCATCTGTTAGGCAAAAGTTGAAAAGTATTGTTTTCCCCGTCATACTGTAATGGTCACTTTTTTAATTGCATTTAACATATAATTATACTCTCCCTGCTTTATATAACATCAATATAAATAATAAAGTAAAATACAATATCATAAGTTTAGAAATAAAGTCTTATATTTTAACATTTTCCAAGGATTTAAAGGGATTTATGATCATCACGTGTGGTCGTTCATTTAGTTCCATGAAACGCCGGGTGTGGTGCCATGAGGTGTAGGGGCTAGTTGTAGATTGCAATCTGATTTTACTGTCAATAATTAATTATTTGAACTAAAAAAAAAAATGTAAGAATTTGAGAGTAAACTTTTTAATATGATGATTTTTTTTTTACTTATTTTCTCCCAATGACGATATTCTAAATGAGTTGAGTAATAAATTAAAAGTTATAACACATAGATACCATGTGTATTGTATTAATGAATGTTCCTTTAACAGCAAAACAATGTTTTTAAAGCAAACATGTAATCTAATAAATACAGGCGCAGAAAAAATTTCCAGAGGCCCATGTTAAATCCAACATTTCGGGGGAGTTGTAATCCCCCCCTTTTCACAGGGATCCGCGCCCGATTTGGATCCACGATCGAAGCTTTAGAGTTAAGAGAAATTTATAGAGTCAAGGGTGGCGCAGTGCATTGACCGGTTCTCGTTAGATCACTGAAGTCAAGCTACGTCGAGCGTGGTTAGTACTTGGATGGGTGACCGTTACAAGTAAAAATTACGTTGCTTCCTCCCTGGGTTAAATTTGTCTCGCTTTCCACCCAGTGCAGTGATGCACTTGTGTGTGGTTCCCCAGGCTTTGGACATCGCTTTGGTCCATTGAGAAAAAGTAGAGGTGTCCGTCCTGACTGAGGTTTTCCACGGTTCCCTCAGTCTCACCTCAGCGAATGCTGGGACGCGTAACAGGCCGTATATAGCCATAATCCGTTCCCTACCTTATCCCTACCCATTAACCCGCCGCGAGCTGTAAGCTCTTAGGGGTGTACAGTTAAACAAGCCTTAGATTACGCCTGAGATCACAGACTAGACGTCGCCAAGGCGTAGTAATCTTAATTTTTTAAAAATGTCCCGCAACAAGGTTATTTTAAACTATGGAATTTTTTAAAAATATTACATGCTTCTATAATATGTATAACTATTGGAAAAAAGTATAAAAAAGTAAGTTTAATTTGATTTCAAAATCGCGTCGCCACCACTTCGACCAGTTTGCACCTCTTCCAGACGAAAGCCTGGGGCCAGTGGGGCCGCATGGAGCCGCTGTTGTGACAACACGTCGACACCAAAAATGCTAAAAACTTGAAAAAAAGTGGTGAAATTAAAAAAAATAGGCACCCTTACGCATTTAAAAGTAACATTCTGGATTTATTATAGCTTCTGGAGGCGTATATAGACGTATATTCCGATCTGTCTTTTATTTTAAAACGAACGCCTTTTTTCAGCTCAGCTGATCGGTTAAGTTCGATTCGGTTCGATTTAATTAATCGATTTCGAGCTCCTGTGACGTCACAATAACAAAAATCATGGCAGCGTGCCTTTTCTGTTCTGGTTTTAAAGTTTGCTAAAGTAATGAACATTAAACCATGATGTCAGTACTAATAATAGGTTAAAAGTATATTAGATACTTGGGATGGCCGCTAGGCAAGCGGATTGCCGCGCCCACGGCCGTGGCGTTCTCATAAACCGGCAAACTAAACTAGGGATGTGATGTTTTTTTCTAATCGAGCGCCTATCGTTAAAAAATGAAGGTCGTAACGCAAAACGGTACTATTTTCTATTCAAAATGTCTTCCATACGTAAACTAAGGTTTGTGATACTGTATCCTTTTGTAAAAAAAATAAATAAATAAATAAATAAATAAATAAATAAATAAATAAATAAATAAATAAATAAATAAATAAATAAATAAATAAATAAATAAATAAATAAATAAAAATAAAATAAAAATTTCAAACGTGAGATGCAACCCGCGTAACAAACATGCACAAAGAGTTGCCTATCCATCAGGCGCTTTGAGTTCATCGTGTTTGTAACATTTTCCGTCAGTTTGTAACGACCCTCATCATTGGTGGACAACAATCCGAGGATTTCCGATCATACACGACGAAAAAATATATATAATATAACTGCCACTGGATGACACCTAAGCCAAATATGACACTCTGACTTCGTTATTAAAATTATGTTGTTCAATTATAGGCTGTATGTAGGGAGCTTTAACTTTACTGATTTGATATAACTGATATTGTTGTACTTTTTTTATTTTTCATATAAAAATATTAAAAAATATATTATTTAAATAATATAAAATTTTATCAATTTAAATTTTAATTCTTATATTCATATAAAAAAATTAAATGTAACATAATATTATGAATAAAAAAAAAATGTATTTTATGCATTGGAAATTTCTTAACTTGCATATAAAATAACTTCAGTAAAAATATATTAAACACGTGTTTTAAATTCTGAAAATATGTTTAATTAAGACATATATCATGGTGCTTATACAAGAAACTGCAGACAAATGATGCTCAGAAGTACTCGAGTTTATCAGCTTCAGTTTTCTTCTCTTGAACTGCACGCAAAGACACCGCACCCTGGAGGTCTTGAAAGACGCGAATGTGCACGAAAGATCCGCATCCGATGCTAATCTGAAAAATTAAGTTTTTACAATCACGTATTATATTCGCTGGCCGCTATCAGCCAGGCCATAGTGAGTTGGCGAATACAGTTTTTTTTTTTTTTTTTAATAATGTGTTTATTCCGAAAAGAACATAATATGTAATATAATATATTATTGGTAAATTACTTTTTCGTGCAAAGGATATTCATATTAATTTTAATTTCACTTTTCGGACTTTAACCTTTGCCGGTGTTCGATGTAATCCTTCTGACCATGGCAACATACTACACACAGAAGGATTACATCAAACACCGGCAAAGGTAAAAGTCCAAATTGTGAAATTAAATTTCAATATATTATATCTATGACACTTTACATAGACTATTACAATACACTCCAAGAGTTTGGAAAACTTGTAAACGGGGAGCGTCAGTTTTTAAATAATTTTAGGCAAGATGGCAAAGATGACAAAAATTTGTTTTTACAAGATTAGCTTTTAGAATATTAGCAACTTGTGACAATAGACACAGACATTAGGTTTTCACATAATAATATCATAGAGTGATATATTTATATCACTCTATGATAATATATGAAAAAAAAATGAAATTAACAATTTGTTTGCTTATAGTATTAAATAATATTATACAATAGTAATCAGATGCAGGTTGTAAAATTACAATAGAACTATTTTTTTAGTTACACATTAACATATGGAGATTATATTTCGCTTGGAAGAGTTGGAAAGATGTCATCAGGAGATAGCCAAAATTAATTTAAAATTGTCTTCTCCTTTAACCATATAAAGTATGGTTTAAACAGCGGGTCATTTTGAACCCCCTTGGTATAGTATGTGACAAAAAAATCTCTTGGCAATGCTAGGGGAATATAAAAGTGTATCAATAAAAGGTAAGAACTAAAATTCATCTTATTTTCCTTTAAAATTTTAAAGAATGCTAAAGTGTATTTTTTAAAAATATATATATATAAATATTATTTAATATTAACAGATTTATGCAGAAATTTATATATAACAATGGACAACGTACTTGAAATTTTTTTATTGCTGAAATGAATAGAGGGCACCAAATTATGCTATAACTCTGATTTTTTTTATTTTTTTTTTTTTTACACCAGAAACTATTTTTAAATAATTATTGAAATTTCTGTAATTTCAGTTGGCACCCCTGAATTCTTAATAAAAAGGATAGAGGCTGGACGCCTATTGACGCCTCCAGGGGGCGTGGCTGCACTTTCAACAATAATTATTTAAAAATAGTTCTGACAGTGAGTATCAAAAAAATCTGAAAATAGCATAATTTGGTACCCTCTATTCATTCCTGCAATAAAATTTTTCCATATAATGTAGGTTGTCCATTAAAAAAACTTTATAATTTATATTAATTTTAAAACAAATTAATATTAATTATTATATCATAAATTTAATATCTAACGCTACTTATCTATTTTTTTTTTATTTTTTTTTTTTTTAGAATAAAGAAATAGGAAAAATACTCCATTATTTTGTACAGTCGTTGCCTAGGAAAATTTCCCTTTTGCAGCTTTGTTAACAAGACCGCAAAGGGAAATTTTCCGAAACGAAGACAGTACTTTTATCAGAACTAGTATATTTTATGTATTATTCATATAAAGTATGCTATAATAATATTATCTTCAGGAAATCGCACAGGAAAACAATCGGAAGGGATGTGGTTATTTAAAGTGAATGATATGAAAAATAAAACGTAAAAAATGTAAACGTAAAAAAATATAAATTTTACCTTAACGAAGTAATTCGTGCCAGCAACAACTTGCGAAATGAATGTTTTTGCAACGAACTCTTTCAAATGCTTGCCAATTTTCTGCTCAACTCCAGGCCGCACTTTGTCACAAATTTTCTGCACTTCTGGCGTCGCCACCTTCACCTCGCTTGTTCCTCCAGGTTTACTCATCTTCTTACAGCTGCAACATGAACAGAGAGTATTAACAAAGCCGTAAGACCACCCTAATTAAAAAATTACGTCTTCAACTCATCATTTATACGTCTAAACCAAATCTTTTTATCTCTAAAACACATCTTATTTCCTCTTCGCTCAAAGTGAGGATGAAACGAGGACAATATTTCTAACATTTTATGCTCAAAAACAGGAAAAAATACGAGATTACTTATTTTTCCCTCTAAAATGGTCTAATCCCTCTAATAAGAGAAAATTACACGAGAGGAGAGCGTAATAATGAATTAAAGATGTAATTTATTTTAACTCGCGTGGGTACATTTAAAACACTATTTTGAGTCTTAAAATTTTGTCTAAAGATGAGCCTAAAATTAGAACTTAAAAAAATGTGGCCTTCCAATGTTGTGGCAGATGCAAAGGCTCGATTTGATGCCACATTTTTTAAGGCCCGATTTAAGGTAAGATATATTAGTGTTATATACAGCTATAGTTTTAATAGACACAATAGACAATAATGGTTGCATTTTTTATTTCATAATTAGAAAATATACCTAAAATTATGCTTTTCTGAATTTTTTCGGATTTTTTGGAGTGCGGGATCTAATTTTAAAAAAATATTTAAAATACCTGAATTTGGGTGGTACACCTGATGGGACAACCGTGACGTCATTTGTCGTGCTGTGATTGGCTGTTGATGATGTCACGGCTGCTGTGATTGGCTGTCGATGACGTCACGGTTGTCCCATCAGGTGTACCACCCAAATTCAGACATTTTAAATATTTTTTTAAAATTAGTTCCCGCGCGCACTCCAAAAAATCTGAAAAAATTCAGAAAAGCTTAATTTAATGTATATTTTCTAATTATGAAATAAAAAAATGCAACCATTAAGCCTATATTACACGATACAATTTTTCTTGTTATTGTATACAATTTTTCCTTACAAGAAAACTTAATCTCCATTTGTTTGTATGGAGAGGAAATTTTCTTGCAAGGAAAAATTGTATACAATAATCAGAAAAATTGTATCGTGTAATATAGGCTTTATTGTCTATTTTAAGACTTAGAGAGGGTGCTCTAAATGTGGTCTTACGGCTTTATGAATGATCCCTGAAATAATTCTAATTTTAAGACCTACATGGAGTGTAAACTTATATAATAATTATGATTCACTTACAGTCTTTTAAACCTTAGTTTGTACGATGTTTACGTCTGCTGAGTTGCGCCGCGTGGAATTTACTGGCTAATTTATTAAATGTAAAACCGAAGCTCAACCGGAAACTTATAATATTTAATGGACCACAAATTCCGGCCGCGCCTGCTACAACGCGTCATTTAGTATAAACGTGACTTCCTTTCAAGAAACGATCGAATTATTTCCGAAAGTAAAATAATGAAGATTTCAAAGATTTAAGCGCGTATTACCCCCATAGACCTGCATCATCAATTTACTTTATTAATTAATATAATTTTATAATATTAACTACTTTTAATTACAGATGTATCATCTCCCGGATGCGTATACAAGGGGGTATTTTTAAATAACCGGCATGCTGAAAATTTCGGTGTTGCCTGGAATCGAATTCGGGACCATCACATTACGAATCTAATGCGCATACAAGTGCACGCTGAATAAAAGTTACATCATTCCACGTTTTCGTTGCAATTTATTTCTGTGTATTCTGTTTTAAGGCAGGCTAGTCCTCTAGTCCGCTACAAAAATTTCACTGATATTGGAGATTCTTTTTCCTTTCGTCCTTCGTTGGTAGAGGTCCTTCGTCTTTTTCTCCTTCGTTGTGTAGACAAAACTTAAGATTATGTTGTACTATTTATTTAATTTTAAATTAAATAATATGTAAAATCCTCATAGCATTATTTTTAATTTTGTTGGTATGCATTAAATGTTAAGTAAATATAAAATAAAAATTAAAAACAATTAAAAATTAATGTTTTAAATTAAAATATTTAAAAAAATATATCTTTAAAATATTATTAAATTATTATTGTTGTTTGGTATAAAATTAAATACGTTTAAAGATGTAATTTTTTAGGAATCAATACTAAAAGGCTCATGCACTCATGAAAATTATCATACTTTTGTAACTGCAAATATTACATACATTGAAATTGTTTAAGTATGTTTTTATTATATTAATTCTTTCTGAAAGCATTTCATTATGATCTCAGTTGAGGTACGGTTTACTTGGCTGCTTGTCCGCCCCCCCCCCCCCCTGATTACAGTAATCACTGAGTAATCACCAACACATCAGATCTCATACCTGCGAGACAATTGAAACAAAAGACAGCAATTTCGACCGTCATTTCCAACTTAAGTGTGAAGTTGGTCGTAATGACGTATCATTTGGTGGTAATAAAAAGGATTAGGCAACATAAAATATAATAGCGTCTTGTTATAATGTTATAAACGGGGATATAAAAATTGTTTTAAATTACCTTTTCCTGGTAGTCTGAATTGATTATATAAATTTACGATGGAAAGAATTTATGAATTAATGTGTAGAAAATATTCTCTTGTTAAATTTAGAACAATGAAATTTCATACTGTTAAGTGTATCTAACGTGCAAATAAATTACTGTTTCGATCTAGACTCAAACAAAAAGTGCAGTAGTGATTAAAGTGGATAAGTGGGAGCAAATATGTTTAAATTCTTTTTAATCTTTTTATATATGATGATATAAAAAAGAGGAAGTAAAACAATCTTTTCTTTATAATTTTAAATTAAAAATAATTGAATATTCTCATGAAAATAGAATATTTATTTCTAATTTACTAACTAAATGTGTAAATTGTTATTAATATTTTATATCGTTAAAATGTTATAAAAAAAGAGGGAGTTAAATTGATATTTTTTTTTATTTTTTTTTTAAATCTTAAATAAAATAAATTTAAATTTAGAATAATTGAACATTTTTCAGAAAATAGAATATTATTTGTTTCTTATCAAAGGCCTTCTGAACCTTTTCACAGTATTACGTGCACGGTTAGCTTTGCTTCAGGGTGATTCGGCTGCATAATTTTTTTGGTTTCAGTAGCACATATATCAGAGATAATAGCCGATGAAGAAGCACCTGTGACGTCACTCACGCTCATTCAGCGGCGACGATATAGGGAAATCCCTGCAAAAGATAGGTTCACTCCCGCTGCAACCATGGCCACAATTTGACTTCTGGAATTTTGAAACTTTACCAGGGCAGTCTTGATAATATTTGTCAAATAGAAGGAAAGAATTTTGTTGGTGGCGTGTTTACAGACTGAGCTATTGCGATAGCAAGATAAGCCAAAAATTTAACATTGTTTTCCTATACAACATTTTTGCTCCTCTTTCTACCGCAATAACTCGGTTTGTATGAATGTCATCAAAAAAATTCTTTCAGGCTATTTGAAAAATACTATCATGACTGTCCTGGAAAAGTTTCAAAATTACAGAAGTAAAATTGTGGCCGTGGTTGCAGAGGGAGTGAACCTATCTTTTGCAGGGATTTCCCTATATTGTCGCCGCTGAATGAGCGTGAGTGACGTCACAGGTTCCTTTTCATCGGCTATTATCTCTGATATTTGTGCTGCTGAAACAAAAAATTTTATGCAGCCGAATCATACTAAAGCAAAGCTTACTGTGTGCTTAATATTGTGCAAAGGTTCATAACCGATATTTCATGTAATCACTCCACAACTATTATAACATCCCCCATACGCTCAGCAACCTTCCCACGATCTGACTGATTGACGACCATCCCTCCATATTTCACCCTCGCCAGCCTCTCACCACCCGTCAGACAATTTACCGCTAATAAGTCTATCATCAGTACCTGCAGGGTGAACATCGGCGTTTTGTAAAACACAGTATCGTATACATTTTGTGTCTGTAATGGTAATTTCACCAAAATATATATGATAAATTATGATAATTTATATAATATTTATTATTTATAACTATTTTCCAAATTACTTTTAAAAATTAAAATCATCAGATAAGATAAATAATTATTAATTATGTATTATCTGTACATATAATATTATGATACATATAAGACTTTATTTGGTTTCAGTATAGGTAGATTTATTTAATACTACTCATTGTAAAATTGAAGTTATTCAAAAGCAATTTTTTATTTGGGTGTTTTTGTGACACGGCTACCACATTGAAGTTAGATCGCTGATTATAATTCTCTCAATAATATACCTTCCCCACAATATTATTCTGATTTTAGTAATGTGAAACACCTGTACACAATACTTATAGGCATAAAGATATATGTTTACACCAGAAATCCAAAAAAAAAAAATGTGAAAATGGACTTATATACACGTAAATACGTAAATATAAAATAATATATCATTTACTGCATATAGTGCTTAAGTGATAATATACTGATAATATAACATGACATGTCTTATAATATGTTCAAGAGTTAGAAAAGTAAAGTGAAGTTGTTTTTATAAGAATAAATAATTTACAAGCTTTAAATATTTTATTGAAAGTACAAATGAATGAATTTGCATAAAATCAATGTATTTTGTGAATATTTGAATATGCTGAATAAATAATATAACTAATTGAATTTTGGATTTGAATTTAATGTGCTTATAAATATTGTACAATCAAGAAGCAACAATCTATTATGAATTAAAATTAATTATTATGTGTATAAAAAGAATAATACAATTACAAGAATAATACATATAAAGATTAATATAAATCTATGGTATGTTTATTATCGAAACAAGTTCCTGCAAAGTATTTAATTTTTGCTTGAAATACATTTTGTTCAGGAAATGCGGGAAATGTTACTTAAAGTAAAGTGCGCGCTAGAAAAAAAAGTTGAGTTAGTATTTTCTAAAAATAGTTCAAGTAGTCCTCCATATCAAACCAAAATTCAAAAAATTCTATCTCAAATAGGTTTGCCAGAAAAAAATTCCAAAGTCAGAGTGAACGCGTCGCTTAACATGGGGCCTTACCTGACAAAAACCCTCAAATATCTCGAAAAAATACACCGTTAGGTGGTATGAAAAAAATATAATGATGCTCTATGACCCAAGCTTTAACCAAAAACCGATTTAAAAAAAATTCTCTCGAATCCATTTTTCCGTAAAAAAATCAAGAAAATCTACCATGTTAATTCCCATAAGATTTTTTATTATTTTTTTACGGAAAAATGGATTCGAGAGAAATTTTTTTAAATCGGTTTTTGGTTAAAGCTTGGGTCATAGAACATCACTATATTTTTTTCATACCACCTAACGGTGTATTTTTTCGAGATATTCGAGGGTTTTTGTCAGGTAAGGCCCCATGTTAAGCGACGCGTTCACTCTGATTTTGGAATTTTTTTCTGGCAAACCTATTTGAGAAAGAATTTTTTGAATTTTGGTTTGATATGGAGGACTACTTGAACTATTTTTAGAAAATACTAACTCAACTTTTTTTTCTAGCGCGCACTTTACTTTAAAAAAATGTTGAATGTTTAAAAAATATTATAGAATTATAAATATTTTTTAATATTAAATATTTAAAAAATTATTAATATTAATTTAAATTTTTTATAAATTTTTAAATATATGTTTATACATTTAATTATTTTACTATTCATTTTAGTAAAAAATAATATTTTTTAAAAATAATATATAAACTTAAAAGTAAATGTAATATAAATTTGAAAAGATTGAAAATTTTAGAACCAAGGTTTATGAGTCATTTGTGTTTAGAATGAAACGTTTTCCATCAATGTAAATTAATAATTAGTTATAAAAATTGTAGTTAATTATTCAAAGGTTAAAATCGAACTTAAAATTAAAATATTGTTCATGATGTCTTAATATTAAGGTACTGACCGGTATTTGAGTTAGCAATACTAGTAAAAAGTACTGTGAATTCTATGAAGAACGAGCCCTATTAGAGCATTCTACGACAATTTGCTGATTTTATATGAATTTTTAAAACTTTTTTTGATGACGTCATAGCATTGAATCTTAAATGGGAAAATGCATCAGTTAACATTGCTAAAATGAAAAGTTATTGAGGTAGGAATTTGAAACCTTCATTATCGTGATTCTAGTACCTGAAAACCTTGCAAATGAAGTTTTGGTTACATTTCAATATTAAGTATGGGATTTGGTAATGTTAACTGATCTATTTTCCCATTTAAGATTCAATGCTATGACGTCATTTTTGAGAGGTTTTAAAAATTCATATAAAATCAGGAAATTGTCGTAGAATGCTGTAATAGGGCTTGTTCTTCATGAAATTCTTGTGCCTTTTGAAATGTTGACAAAAACTTGAAACTTTTTTTTTGGTCAGTACCCCATTGTTTGCATTTGTGCACGTTGCTAATTTATATTTAGTATATTGTACTTTTTTTCTAGTTACTTATTTTTTTTTTCTGCTGAGCTCGTGTAAAATGTAAGATGATTGTAAAAAAAAAAAACAGCACCTACTGTAAGGCTTCCGGTCTTATTAGGACTGTATTGTTGTTTTTATCGATAAATATACTTAAAAAAAAAAAAAAAATATATCGAAGCCACGAAAAAAAAAAAAAACCTTTCTAGTATTTTTCCCCCCATAATGAAGTTAACGTGGTTAGTAATAAAAATGGATGATTTTCCTTGTATTGGTCATTCGTATACCATGACTAACAATGAGAGAGTTTGGCTCTTTTAGAAAATTTATAACTTTAATTGTTATGCAACGTGTGATAAAATTTTTGCATACTTTGACATAATGAAAATCAGTAAAAAATAATAAAAGAAAACCATTTCTATTTCACAACAACAAGTTTCATCATCATCAGGCGAGCTGGTGTCCTCGATATTATCCTCTCTAACGTCTTCTTGGAATTTTACAATTTTTTTGTACAAATTATCGCAAAATAGGTTCTAAAAGGTAGCTATAATTAATATTTAATATTATAATTATATCCATGTAATAGCATCATAAATTAAAAGCTGTTATACAAAAGTACGAGGTATTAACGACGATTATTTTGATTGCACTTCTCTGATGTCTAATAACACAGTGATGTCTTGATCGGTGTGCTCCCTACCTGAGAGGAACTACATGGGGTCAATTTTCTCGCAGTCTGGAGGTCAGATAACGAGACTCCAGAGTCCTCAGTACCGAGGCTCGGATACTTTAACAAAAAGTGGGGAAATGGCCACCGGTTATTACCGACAAACGTTCATCATGGTCCGCCCACGGAAACTTGACCGCATCATAAACAATAATTTGGACATTATTATAGACTGACTGACCTGTGTTTAATTTGAGCAGGCATTTTAGTTATGAAAGATAAAAACTTGTAAGAGATTTACTTTTTTAACTATATACATTATATATTTTTTTTTACTAACGGACCACCTTAGCATACCCTATAGTTGAAAAATTACGTCTTCAACTCATCCTTTACACGTCTAAACCTAATCATTTTACCTCTAAAACACATCTTATTTCCTCTTCGCTCAAAGTGAGGATGAAATGAAGACAATATTTTTAACATTTTATGTTCAAGAAGAGGAAAAAATACGTAATATCGTCTTTTTACTCTCCTTTTTTCTCTAAAATAGTGCAAAATCGGAGGGAATTACAAGACTAAGAGAGTTCAATAGCGAATATAAGATGAAATTTATTTCAACTCGGGTATATTATCATTATTATCTATATTTTAACTGATTCTAATTTTTATTTGTTTATACATGAGTCATAGGATTTACTGTTTATATTTCATGTTTGTGTCTCTTGTTTTAATGTGTTATTTATTAAATATGGACGTACATTGCAACATGTGATTGATGAACATTATTGACGTGCTTATATTGTTGTACATGCAATCGAAAAGCAATAAAAAATTATGAATTACATTATGTATTATTTAATGTTCTTATCATATTGTATATTCAGATAAAGACGGGGAGTTTTGAATTGTAAATGTTTTAAATAATTTTGCTACAAAAAATATATGAAATAAAGGTGATAAGGGAGTTCAAGGTCCTCTAGCTATCCACATGTGCAAAATTTTGTTGCCAATTT
This sequence comes from Siphlonurus alternatus, assembly GCA_949825025.1. Lineage (NCBI taxonomy): Eukaryota > Metazoa > Arthropoda > Insecta > Ephemeroptera > Siphlonuridae > Siphlonurus > Siphlonurus alternatus. The sequence continues at coordinate 6,053,340 of OX463786.1, read as the reverse complement.
TGTTAAAATCTAGGGCAGTGAATGGACCCCACGTCCTAAGATTTTACTTGATAACAATATTTTATATGATATATATTTATACTAATGATAATTATGTAGTGATAATCCTATACTGATTGATTAAAATTACGATACTAAAGTGTTTGAGCTCTTTGATAACGTTTAATGTAATAAATTATATATATATTTTACATACAATATAATCAATAATGGTTATAAAAAAACAAATACAACAAATTTAATATACATCTTTAGGTCGTATGTGAAATCATTAGGAATGCTAGCATATATAGGCAAGCGGTCTAAAGATTTTTTTTATAAGAATACATCGCTATGAGCTTTGGAGCTCGAGGTGGGGTAAGGTAGGGAAAGGTTGGTGGCCACGGCCTGTTACGCGTCCCAGCATTCGCTGAGATGAGACTGAGGGAACCGTGGAAAACCTCAGTCAGGACGGACACCTCTACTTTTTCTCAATGGACCAAAGCGATGTCCAAAGCCTGGGGAACCACACAAAAGTGTATCACTGCACTGGGTGGAAAGCGAGACGAATTTATTCCAGGGAGGGAGCAGCGTATTTTTTACTTGAAACGGTCACCCATCCAAGTACTAACCACGCTCGTCGTTAGTTGACTTCGGTGATCTAACGAGAATCAGTCAATGAACTGTACCACGCTCAGTATACCAAAACCAAAGAGATAACAGGACCTCCGGCTCTTATCATGGTGAGTTTCTATTATAGTGGAAAAAAACATGGTTCATCAATTTAAGATGGCAAGCGTATGCCCAAAGAATCAAATAAAATCAGTTTCTCCTTTTTTTTTATTTGAAGTGTTCTAACTTAAGATTTTCGAAATAATTTTTCTTGTAATTTCATGGAAATTTTTTATTGCATATTGTAGAAGACCTCTAGTTACGCAGTGTCAATTTTTTTCAAACTTTTTTAACCCAACACCCTCAAAATTGAGTTCAAAGACCTTGTGACGTCATAGTCATGCAACGTCTTTCCCTTTACTTACGTGTTAAATTTTTGCATGACTAAGACGTCACAGCATTTTTTTGTGCTACGATTTTGAATAAAAAAAATAATGTCAAAGTCTTATGCCAGTGTAAAAAAATCTTAAAAAAAATTCAATACAAAACTCGAGGTCCTCTGTTTAAATATGCAATAATTTTTTTTATGACGGTTGCATGTCCAGTCCATTACTGGATCAAAGACCGTCATTTTTTTTTTTTTTTTTTTTTTTACAAGGATACACCCCTAAGAGCTTAAGAGCTTGGGTAGGGATAAGGTAGGGAACGGATAGTGGCCACGGCCTGCATGCTTACGCGCGTCCCAGCATTCGCTGAGGTGAGACTGAGGAAACCGTGGAAAACCTCAGTCAGGACGGACACCTCTACTTTTTCTCAATGAACCAAAGCGATGTCCAAAGCCTGGGGAACCACACACAAGTGCATCACTGCACTGGGTGGAAAGCGAGATGAATTTACCCCAGGGAGGGAGCTGCGTATTTTTTACTTGAAATGGTCACCCATCCAAGTACTAACCACGCTCGACGTAGCCTGTTCGGTGATCTAACGAGAACCGGTCAATGCACTGCGCCACGCTCAACCTTCTCTGACTGGATATAAACTCCTAGTGAAAGACCTTTTTTTTTCATTCTAGTAAAATATTAAAATTTAATTTTTAAAATTCTTATTAATTAAATCCGAATCTAATTAAATAATGTAGAAATTTAGTCTTAGCGTTTTCCAGAGATTATCACGAGCGGATGTCTTGTCCCTTTGTTCCTAAATGATCAAAAAGTTTCAAAATTATGCCGCAAATTCACATTGAAAAAATTGAAAATTGAAAAGCGCATTGTATAAAAACGTAAACATCTTCAAAAGTGAAAAATGTTTTATTAGCAGTGTAAAGTGGACTTTAAGTGCATATAATTAAGAACTTTGAGTTAAAAATATAATAATAAATCATGGGTTTACCTAAACGGTAAGATGTAGTAATAATTATTATTTTAATTTATCACATTCGCACATTTTAACATGTTTTTAAAACCGGTGTTGTTGTCATGGCTTAAGATTTATGTTTATTTTTACTATTTTCCCCCTTTTTTAAGTTATTAACTATTCATGGAGTATTATATAAATGCACAAAGAATAATTCCAGGCAGAAACATAGTGAGATTTGCAACCATATAATTAAATATAGGTTTAAAATGTCTAGAAAGTTCGCTGCTTCCCATTTGACAACTTTTATACATGCTTCTCTTCTCATATTTAGTGATCTAAACGTTTATTAAATGATTTTAAATCGTACCTTAAACTATGTTAATTATTATGACCATAGTTTAATAGTATTTTATTAATTATTTTGCTTGTATTGGATTATTTTATTCAAGATTTATTTTGTTACTTTTGGATCAGCTGCTTAAAGTTTGAGATAGTACTAAAATTGACCGATAGATGGCTGAAGCTGTATGCATGAAATTATTTTTAATTTTCTTCTCAGCATTAAAATTTCAAAAACTATTTGTAAAATCAACAAAGACCATGCAAGGCATAATACATAATTATGTTCTTAATTATCTCTGACTACAGTAGTTACAATTTTTTCCATTGATGGCGCAAGGCGTTCAGATAATTATTTAAAAGGACCTATCACAGTTATCCAAGGGATGGAAACTCTATGAATAGCCCTTTTTTTTTTGAAAATATAAGACGGCATGCTTATAATGAGACCTGGACATTTAATAATATAATATATGGTCTTTGTAAAAAGACAATTAAATTTTTGCTACTGCAATTTTGTCCCTTGTTTAACACAATCATGTGTGACAATGACCTAGGTCTGTTATATCAGGCGAGTGCAATGGAGTATCGACCTCAATTTTTTTTCTATTTCAGAAATGAATAGAGGGTGCAAAGTTATGCTACCCTGATTTTTTTCAGATTTTTTAGAGCCCTGGAAGTATTTTTAAAAAGTTATTGAAAGTCCTTTTCGTGACGTCACGAGACGCCGCTCCTTAAGAAAAAGATAGGACTTGCCGCCTCATGACGTCACAAAAAGGACTTTCAAATTTTTTTAAAAAATAGTTCCCGGGCTCTAAAAATTCTGAAAAAAAAATCAGGGTAGCATAACTTTGCACCCTCTATTCATTTCTGCAATAAAAAAAAATGGAGGTCGATACTCCATTATGAATTATTGTAAATCAACAAAGCATAAAGCTCATTATTGCACTAACTTCTAGTAGCAAAAGAGCTCATTATTAAATTGGGAGACATCATATTCCGGGCGAGAGTTGATATGTTCATTAACTACTGTACTTTTATTTCATGGTCTTATATCCCAGTTAGATTTTAATTCAAAGAACAGCTGGTACAAAGTAAAAAGTACACTTTATAGAGTTACATTGCTTTAAAATACAACAGTACAGTCATGAAGGGAGGAATGGTGACACTAAAACCTGGATGTAGTAATGGACAATTATGGTTTAAACGTGTAGTACAGTAATTATTTTTTTTTTACCAAAAATATGTACTATTAGAAATATGGAGTAATATATTTATAATTTTTAGGCCTGTTCGTAAACCCTGCTCGGTGTACACTTTCTACACCCAATCGACCTTATGTACATGGGATATAAGGTCGATTGGGTGTAGAAAGTGTACACCGAGCAGGGTTTACGAACAGACCTATTATTTAACACATACTAATTTATGGTGGTAAACAAATAAATTAATTGTGATCAAAATAAACTCAGAAAGCAGGTACTCCAGCCCTCACCGTTTCTCCCCGCATTGGTGTATTGACCTCATAAAGTACCAAGAGATGGCATTGAAAACAGCCTCGATAGAATCGGTATGACTCAACTACACGTGTACTTTAGCCAGTAGCAGAGCTCAGATTTCAAAACAATGACACTTTTAGAATCACTCAGGTAAAATCCACCAGATGTCCATACCTGTCTTTATGACGTCAATATCTCCAGAATATTGAGGTATTTGACTACCATGATATCATGATCAATAATAAGTTATCTGCTATTTAAGGTGAGCATAACAATGAGTTTTATTTTATAACAATTTACAGCTCTTAATTGCGCTCACTTGAAATAGCAGACAAATCATTTTTACAATGTAATCAAGGTAGGCAGATAGCTCATTATTTCGGACGAGGGACGATATAATGTACTCTTAATTCTCATTATTTTTCCAAGATAAATATTTGTCTTTTAAAGGTAATTATAAGGTAACACGCCAAATGTTGAATTAATTCCCACACATGAAAATTATGAAACATATCTTAAAATGTTCTTCTCTACATCCCCTATCAGTAGCTAAAACATCAGGTATACAAATTTGAGCTTGTTTTTGAGTTACTGTATTATTTTTTTAAGTTGGCTAATTTAACACATGGGAGTTCCATTTCTCCTTAAATTAGTCAATTTTTAAAATTAATAACTCAAAAACTAGCTTGAATTTGTACCCCTGATATTTTAGCTACTGATAGAGGATGTAGAGAAAAACATTTTAAGACATACCATATTATTTATTTTACAGTATAATATTTTATTGTTGAATTCATATCTTGATAAAATAGTTTCTTTTTTTGCAGTATATAAATTTTGCCATACAACTTAATAAATTCAATAAACAGTGAAAAAAAGAAACTTATTTTTGATAAAATTTATTACCATGTTAAAAAGATTAATAATTGACATTTAGAGTCACAGTTTGTCATAAATTTTACCTTTTATGAAAATATTACAATGCTGTACATTTTTACTGTGTCTTTCCTTATAAGTGCAAGATATTATAAACAATAAACCTACCAGGTTTTATTATAAATGTCCACATCATATTAGACCTATATTTCCTGTAATGTGGGAGTAAACCAAGGGTAATAAAAAAAAAGGGTACAGTAATTCAAAATAAATACACCCACAATATTTAAATTAGGTAATAAAAAAATTTAAGATGATTTTTTTACTGTAGAAATTGAGATAAGAGGAGAGAGGGGGGGGGGAGATTCCCCTCCCCTTAATAAAGAAAATAATTTACTAACATAGGTAAAACATACTGCGATTGGGGGTAATATCTCCCCATTTTTAATGCTCTTAACCCCCTTTTTAATGCCCCCTTCTTTTTTAAATGACAAAGAATCTCCTCTGTACTTTTTTCTGGTACTGTACATTACAAAAAATTAGGTATTTTTGTTGGACACTTGACGCAGTGGTATACGCCTCTGATTCGTAATCGGATGGTCATGTGTTTGATCCCAGGCACCGCCAAACTTTTCACAAGTGGCGGTTGCTAAAGAACACCCACTCGTGCATCCGGGAGGTGATTGATGGCATCCTCCATCAATTGCCGACCATTCTGACTGAGGTTTCTATGGTTTCCTCAGTCACAACCTGGTGAATGCTGGGATGGATTGCTTAGGTCATGGCCGCCCCGGTTTAGAAGGGACCCACAAAAAGTAGGGTCTACGAAGAGCCGGGAGGTTAAATTCAGTCACTTAATTGTGGCCAGTACCCTGTACTAGGGTTCAGTTGAAAGTTGAAAGCAAAAAAAAAAAAAAAGAAATACACAATCAGAAAATAATAATGTATTTTATGTTCCTTATGTTCTCTATACAGACGGTTCATCTGATTATTAATACTACCATTTACATACCATCTCTTTTTAAATTAATTTTGAAACAACATTTTACAGTCTATGCTGTCATATTTTATTGCCTTAGCTTAAAATATGTCAGATAACATTTTTTATATGAATATGAACCTTAAATATTGTGATCATAAGAGTCATTTTATAAAATATATATTTTTTTTGTAGTTTTTTGATTAATTTGAATTTTGAGGTGATGATTTACATAAATTAATAGACAATAGGTCTGTTCGTAAATACACATTCAGAAAGAATCAATTATTTGTGATGAACCTTATGTTCCATGTACATAAGGTTCATCACAAATAATCAATTCTTTCTGATTGTGTATTTACGAACAGACCTATTGGCTTTACTGACACTAGCATTAAAGTTCATGTAATGTCTATCCATTTATGCAATTAATCCCAGCATTACCAAGCCACTTTTTTGTCACACATTCTACCAAGGGGGGGGGGGGGGGGTTGAAGCAAACTGCTATTTAAATCATGTTAAAAAAAAATCAAATTATTTTTCTTACTAATTTTTTTGCAGAAATACATTGCTAGGTAGCTAACTAAAAATTACAAATTTTTACAGAATTTTTGTAGGGCAATATTTTACACTTTTTTCACACTGAAAGAGTTACGGGTACTTCCCCTCCCTTCCCCCTTGGGTTAGAAATCACGTGAGTTTTGAAAATATTTGGTGTCTATAGTTCCATGACAGTCCACCAGATGTCTCAGTACTGACTAACCTCTCCCACCATTCCCCTTGCAGGTATGACAATTTATTAGCGGTCATTTAAATGACGAACTTTGTTGTCATATTGTGTTATTGTGTGCCATGAATCAGAGGTACTGTTGAAAGCTTCATGACCATATTGGTACTTACTGTTGTATGTAACTCAAGATACAGTAGTAAAGAAAGATGTAAATGTCTTAGAAGATAAACGGTCTAGTTGGGTGGTGTATTTTATCTGACATAAATGTAAAATTATCATACCTTCCCTAGCACAAGATAAAATAGGGAAATAGGAATTTAAAAAAAAAATCTGATTTCGTCTCATCAAAATGCAAGTTGGATAACTACATAATTTTTATATAGGAAAATGAATCTTAAATACTATGAGCATAAGAATGAAAATTATGTAGTTTTCTGACTTAAATTCTGATTTTTAATTTAAAAACAAATCATAATAGAAAATCTTATATTTTTAATTTTTTTCCATGCAAGTTACATGCTGGATTATAAAGATACCTGTCCACCAAACTTTCTGTTTGGACTTAGTGAAGTAAAACTGCTCATAGAATTGCAAAGATACTGGCCTTCCTATTTATTTTAATACAAAAACCTCACATCTATAATTTAATATGGATTTTATTTTACACAAACTTTTAATCAGTCCGCTTGATTTTAGATTAATATTCTTTGTAAACTCTAGAATTCTTCCAATTCTTTTAGTCTGGTATCTTCTGTTGCTGTATTTAACTTGGTGTTCTATTTTCTTCCAGCTGGCTGCCATATTCCAATTTTGGACAACCCATCCCGGGCACAAGATTCGTGGCGCTCAAGTGCCCCTTGCGACCGGTGAGTACCTCAAACTTTTTGTCTCTTTGTAAAATGTCCTTCGTCTCAAATAATGAGCTATCACAAATGAGCTGTCTGTTACACCTGCAGACAGCTCATTCTTGTACACCTTCAATAAGCTAAGATATCTTATTATTATGAGAGATTATATTAACGTTATAGCTCTATGGCATAGTGGTTACAGCACTTGACTTTGGTCCGAGAGGTCCCTGGTTCAATTCTCGAACACGGCAGATTTTTCGAGACTTGGGATAGGTGTGGACTAAATGATGGAGTTGGTAGGAGGAAGGCAGCTTACGGCTCTCTATACTCCGCTGCCTTGCAGTATTGCACTGTCACTGCAGGCTGCACAGATCTAGTAGTAGGAGCCCAGAAGAGTGCAGGAAAGGGTTCTGGAAACCTGGTAAGCACCAGCATGGTCGCAAGATAACTCTTACTGGAAAGGTTTAAATACCTGGCCACATTTAACAGGGAACAAATGGCATCAAGGATATTTAAAATAAAGTCCCTTGTCTGGAATAATGAGCTATCACAAATGAGCTGTCTGCTACACCTTGCAGACAGCTCATTATTGTACACTTTTATTAAGCTCAGTTATCTCATTATTGTAAGAGATTATAATATTAGGGTTGTAAGAACCCAATTTTAAACCTGTAAAAAAGTCTGTCTCTTTTTCTTTTACTACATTACATATATAACACATAAATATAACAATTACATATGTATAAGTCATATAAGGGGTCTCAGATTTATAATACAGTACAGTGTTTATAATAATATATATATTTTTTTCTATTCTAGATAAATAGTTTAGTACAATATGCTGTTATGTAGGCTTATGTTGTTTACGAAGGAACTTGAAAAGGGATATTCAGAATGAACTTATTAGCATATTATATTGTTGACAAAATTTTGATATAATTTTAAATACAGTACATAAATATTTCTAGTCTAAAATCTATGTAAAGCACTCACTTTGCAAGTAACTAAATTCTGTGATGTCTGGAAAAAAAAAAAAAACAAAAAAAAACAATGAATAATTTCTTTGCTTCATAAACATTAAAAAATAAATATTTTATTATTTTTTTTATTCGAACTTTTTCGATTGTACAAGACAATATTATATGTTTATGTTCATGTCAATTAAGCTAATATCAACAAAAATATATAACAATAACATCCAAACATAATACATAAATTACTTTATTTAAAACAAAGAACTAAAAATATAAAAAGGAGTAGAATTTTTAGGACAAACCATTGGGTTAAATTTAATTACATTATTAGTGTTTTAAAACTTCATACCAAATAACACTCATACAGTATTATTGTGTATGAATTTATCTGCTTTAAGGTAGAGATAACGCCGAACAGCTGATCGACGTAATGCCCTTTGATTAACATGTAAACCTTAGCAAATTGACAAAAATTCTGAAATTTTTTTGAGAGGCAGATATTAGTGCCTAAAAGCCATAGAAAAAATTTCAAAACGATTTAACGAGCCGATTTTTTTTAATTAATTTTTTTAATTTTCAGCATAGGGCTTTCCCATGGAGAGCCAAACTAAAAAATTAATTTAAAAAAATCGGCTCGTTAAATGTTTTTGAAACTTTTGCTATGGCTTTTAGGCACTAATATCTACCTCTCAAAAAAATTTCAGAATTTTTGTCAATTTGCTAAGGTTTACATGTTAATCAAAGGGGATTATGTCGAACAGCTGTTCGACGTTATCTCTACCTTAAATTTAAGCACGATAGTAATTTTTCATCACTATTTTAAAACGCTTGGAATATTAAAAATATCATATATTTATAATAATACAGTACTGTACTTATTAGTTATTAGATAGTTTATTATTTTTCTAATTTATTAAGTCTGCAACCTATATAATATAAATATAACAAATTTCAAATGTATAAAATAAATGTAAAGTCATAAAAATTAAGTTAAAATTCAGGTAGGAAGAATAAATTATAAAAATATTTTGTATGAAAGAGAAAAGGTGTGATGTTGCCGGCTTATTTCATTTTATGTTTGAGTTAGGTTTCTCACCGCGTTTTCATGTCTTATAGTTATGGAGGTAACATAGACAGAGGCATCTAGTGGAGGATACATGAACCACGGTGCTCTAATAAATATAGGCTTATTCAAGTCGGTTGATTTTGCGCTGTTTCCACCATCCTATCCAAACCTATGTAGAAAAAAAAATCAAAATTGCTTTTTTAACTATTAAAAATTTTTAGAGGAAAATAAGTTCTTGATTCATTATCAAAAAACCCCTAAATGCTGGAGATGGTATCAAATTAATAGCTTTAATAGTAACTGAGAAAAAAAAATTAATTTTTTCAACATAATGGCTTATGGATAAAATTTCACAGCCGGAGAAGATTTAAATGAGCCTCTAGTTTCAGTTTAGTTTTAAAAATAATTTTACTGTATTATAATAAAAACACAGTATACTGGTAATAGATACACACAGTCGAGTCAGATAAAAAAATATTTATACACTCAAATCGACTTTTATTATTTTAAAATGTTTAAATTAGAAGAAAATATGCAAATAAAAAAACACATTATAAAAAGAAAGAGAATTGTTATATAGTCATTTATCTATTACATAAATAGGCAAAGCTGCATGAAAATTTTCTACTGCACATTTGGATAGAAGGCCTTGGCTTATGTATTGTCAAATTTTTTGGCACCCTTTAAATTTCGCTGAAAGACACTATAACTTCAGTCATGCAAATATTTTAACATGGCAAGCATTGGTGAAAGATTTTACATGACTATGACGTCACAGCGTCTTTCACCTCGACTTTGAGGATGTTATATGGTTCAGTTTCATGCAGGTTGTCCTTTTAAGGTAGAGATAACGTCAAACAGCTGTTCGACGTAATCCCCTTTGATTAAAAAAGCTATATAGAAAAAATTTCAAAACAATTTAACGAGCCGATTTTTTTAAATTGATTTTTTAGTTTGGCTCTTCATGGGAAAGCCCTATGCTGAAAATTAAAAAAATTAATTTAAAAAAATCGTCTCGTTAAATTGTTTTGAAATTTTTTCAATGGCTTTTAGGCACTAATATCTGCCTCTCAAAAAAAATTCAGAATTTTTGTCAATTTGCCAAGTTTTACATGTTAATCAAAGAGAATTACGTCGAACAGCTGTTCGGCGTTATCTCTACCTTAAATAATTTAAATGATTTCCAAGGTTTTATGTTACCTCTCATATTTAAATACCTTCCCAGCTGGCAACCGTTTACTTGTGCTTGAAGATAATCAACTTTGGTGTTTTAATTAGTGGCTAGCCATGCTGCAGACTTGACATGTTTTATATTATATGTACTAACGTTGCATGATCATATATTAAAGAGGTAGGACAGTAGTTAATATGATAACACTTCGAGACAGCTTGAGAACTTTACTCTTAATTGCCTCACTTGCTAGAGTTGCAGCTTCAATAGACAGAGAGATGAAGATTTTCAATTTTGGAGAAAGTAAGAAGAGCACCCAGTTTATCAATATCAAAATAGTTTTGGTTCACCACGTCTCCATAGACTGCGTTGGTCATGGTCATGACCCCAGTTGGTCTCATATATGATGGGAGTGATTCACGAAGCAGTTAGCCAGGTTTCTTATTAATACGCTAAATAAGTATAGTTAAACGTGGTTAAGCTAAACGTGTTTAGAAACCTGGCTAACTACTTCGTGAATGGCGCTCAATATAAATTTATACAGTACGTGTAATTAGATCAAAAAATTTAGACATTCAGATAGAATTTCAGTCCCCCTTCCTCAGGGCGGATCTAAGGGGTCGATGGAGTGGCTGCGGCCCCCTCCCCCGAAATTTTGGTTTTAACATGGGCAATATAGGCATTTCCAACACTCGATTTTTTTAACATTAGCCTTATGGAGACAGATCCTCCCGAAATTTTGATTCTGGATCCGCGCCTGCCCCTCCCCCCTCCCTCGTCTTCTCTAAATCTTTGCGTGGAATACGACGGTAGCGTTCGTCTTTTCCCAAAGTGTCTGCCTGGACAGTATAATTTTGCGAGAGTGTTTGAACTACCTCCTGCACGTCACGTCTGGGCACTTCATCATCGTGGCTCAACCCTTTTCTCACGCCAAAATTAACAAGCTTTTCAGTTTTCATCTTGTACGAATGTTGATGATGAGAACATTTAGTCTGAGAATTAACCAGATCTTATTTGTTAGCGCTGTAGCTCCAATAGACATGCTGGAGATTTTCAATTTTACATACAGAGGGCTGTCCAGCATACAACAAAATAATTCACATAAAAGTTCACAAGAGTATTATAGCAATATTCTGCCTAAAATTTCCATATAAAGCACAATGACAAATCAATATAACATGTTTTTCTGAACTCTGAAAGTCGTCTCTCTCTCCTTCCCCCCCCCCAAATATATTTGATGATATTATCCTTCATTAATTGCCGACCATTCTAATTGAAATTGCCAAGGTTCCCTCAGTCACAAATTGTTAAAAATATTATAGGATCAATTAAGAAATGGTCTACAAAATCGTAAATAAACCCATAGCAATGAATTGTGTACAAGAAAAATACAAATTTAAAATTTTAATATTATTTATTTGAAATTAGTATAATTATATTTGATTTTTTATTTGATTTTTTATTCATCATTAATCCGACCTAGCTATAATTGCTTAGTAATTTCAGAGATCTTAATGTAAACTCTTTGGTATTTTAAAGGCCATTTCTTATAACTGGTCTTGGATATCTATTTAAAAATTTTGACAAAGGAAACCATGAAAACCTAAATTAAAATGGTCGGTAATTAATGAAGGAAAATAGTTCCATTAAATTACTTTCTGGATCTACCAGTTTGTTATTTAGTTACTGCTATTTATATATTAAACTATATCATCCATTTACATGCCAAAAAAAGTGACCCTCGAAAATCGCAATTTTATACCTGTCGTGACGTCACATAAAAAACACGTAGAAGCGAGTATGTCTGGATCTATTAGGGCGGCGATAATTAGAGAGATTGCAATCTGCGGACATTATTAATAAGAAAACGCTTGTTTGCCTCGGTGTTTTTTATATCATAATCGTAGACGTGTGGGCAACCGTTTTAATGCTTCGTTTAGCAATACTTTTTTATACAATTTTATCAACAGTTAAAATTATAGCTATGAAGAAATATTTTTAGAAGTAAATGACCGGATATTTTACGTAAAATTATCAAATTCCTTTGTTTATTTTTAATTAATTAGTTAATAATGATTGTAATTTAAGTGGAAAAATTCATGTGATTGACGTGATTTTATTAATTAAAGAACTTTTGTATAATGATGGGGCATTTTATTAATTTTTATAAAACTTTGTTATTGAATATATTATAGCAAACTAAAAAAAAAGTACATTTTTAAGCAATCGATGCAATTATTAAAATTATTTCAATTATAATATGAAAACACTTGCATTTTATACTTTTTATATTGAATTTTGAATTGAATTTGGTCCAACTTTATAGTGTAAATTTATAAATTTGATCAACAGTCCTTTTGCATGATAATTTTTATTTATTTAATTATAATATATGTGATGCATTTGTTTATTGTAAAAATTCTTGTGTAATTCTTTTCATATTTACGCACAGTATACAAATCATAAAATAATACATATTATATATTATACATATTAATAACGAACACATACATGATATAAACTATTTGCATTAGAATACAAGCATACATATGATTATGTAAAACTTTAATTACAAGTACATAACAGCCGCAGTCAAATTTCGCTAAACGCTCTGTACCATGCACTCTCTATAACTAATTATAAGAGGACATAAAGGACCAAGAGATGGCGCTGACGTCTGAAAATTTTGCTCTTTGCATCGACGATTCGGCAATACTTATAGCATGGGGAGAATCACAAAAATTATCAAATTTTTTGGAAAGAAATCACTTACGAAGTTGAAATATTTTTTTTACATTATTGTGTCCGAAAGTATTTGACAACTAATTATGGTGTTGTCATTTCTATAAAATTATGCTGTGGCTGCTGACAGAGCACTTACATGATTTTACAATGTTAATCATATACAGCAATCCTCGCCAGACGCACGTACTTCTAGTAGTCAAGGTGTATAGAGGTTGATAAGGTGGTGGTAAGTGAGCTTTTTACCTGCGCGGGTTGCATCGGCAAAGAAAGGGAGGGAGGGGGCGGTGTGACGTCAGCGCGAGACCTGCAGCTAGCAGGTAAACCATTCTCCCCGCTCTAAGCAATGCTGTTTTCTTATAAAATTGCAACACTTTTTGCTGCAAATATTTTTATTTCTCCATCTTTATACATCTTAAAATGTGTTAAATAGTTATGTATTAGCTTCATAATATAGTTAATTAGTTATAAAAAACATTAAATAATAACTGTAGTTACTGCATGAAATTTAATGCACTAAAAACCTAAAATAAACTAATACATCCATGTACTTCAAATATTTTTGAAAATAGTTATTTTAAATAAATTATTAAATTAAACAAGACTAACAAAGAGTAAATATTTATAAATATTAATAAAATTATCAACGATATACCATATGTAAAAGTTACATTCAGGTATAGTACAGCATGTGAATCAAACGTAAATTAACAATTATATTATATACATTCACAATCTGACAATTATTTTTTCTTCTAACCGTATTATTAAAAAAAAAAAAAAAATGATGTCCTAAAACATATATCTTATATAGTTCACTTCTTAACTAATCTATTTCACTTTGCATTAATTGCACCATAATTTTATCACCGAATTCACACGCGTTTTTTCATATCTGAATCGGACTCGACAGGCGTTGCGGGGGACTCGGACGTCAAGTGGGGCATCATGGACCAAGTGGTGGCCTGACTCGTTATAGTTAAGTTCATCTGCTTGGGTTCAATGGATGGATTTTATCGGGGAGAGGTGGGTCGCTTAAAAGAAAGCTGGCGAGTTCCACTTAATTAATTACTGGTGTCAACTCATGCCGACCTAAAAGAAGGGATGGCAAAGCTATTTTTAATTTTCTGCAAATATATTATTAATAGTTAAAATTAGATTTAATTTTTATCAAGAAATAGGCGATGTATTTAAAATTTCTACTTTTTTAAATTAAAACATATAATTTAATAATATTTACGTTCAATGCGCGCGGTTATAAACATCATTATTATTAAATATATATATCCCATAGTAATACAAATCATAAATAATTAATTCACCAATAATTAGATTTATATATAATCTGATGGGTGTGTGGCGCAGTGCGCTTGACCGGGTCTCGTCAGATCACCGAAGTCAAACAACGCCGAGCGTTGTTAGTAGTTAATTGGATGGGTGACCATTTTCAACAATGAAAATGTTTCCCACCCAGGGGTAAATCGTTATGCTTTTTCACTGTATGTGGTTTCCCTGGCTTTGAACCATTGCACTTCCGGTTCATTGACAAAAGCTGAATAGCGTCCGTCCTGGCTGAGGTTTCCACATTTCCCTCAGTCCCTGCAGACACATGCCGGGATGGATTGCAATGCCGTGTTCGCCCCCGTTCCGGAAAAGCCCGCGAAACGCTAAGTTAGGATTTCGGAAGGTTCGGAGTTTCAAACTTAGTGAGTAATTGATATGTAGAAGTACCCAGTTAGGGTTTGATTAAAAAATAAAAAAAAAATACAAATACATCAATTTAATGAATTAACTAAAAAAAAAAACTTAAAAAATACTATACATATTACATTAAGAAATAAGTATATTATTTATTATTGAACTTTATTACAGGTATATAAATTCATATCCATGGCACTGTATAACATAATAAAATTAATTTTGTTAATTATTGTAAATTATTTGCAGTAAATAAATTTCCCTTTTCATCAGCACCATGACTATATTTTAGTATCGTGTTTTGCAAAGAAAATTACATCATTATTATTATTATTTTAATATTATAACATAATTAATAATTATACTAGGAGTGGGGTGTAAACTCGCCTACGCTCGTTTGATTTCAAGTCTTTTAATTAATTTTGTCAATCATATGTTGCCATCTATATAAGTATTCAGTACGTGATATCATAACGGTATTTTAATGCAAAATGGACAACCTACATGAAATTTTTTTATTACAGAAATGAATTGAAGGTACCAAATTATGCTACTCTGATTTTTTCAAGATTTTTTTGAAACCCAGAACTATTTTCAAATAATTATTAAATGTGCTGCCACGCCCCCAATGACTACATTTTAGTATCGTGTTATGCAAAGAAGATTACATCATTGTTATTTTAATATTATAACATAATTAATAATTATATAAGCTCACTTCTTATTTCCAACGTCCCAAGTATAATAGTTCTTCCTGAAAATCTCGCCCTTAATCCGTCTCAGTAAATTATAACACTGAACACACACGCAATTTATTTAATCCCACTTTCCATCTCGATAACATCTTTTTGTACCCAAACTGCTCTAATTACTGGATCTTTCGGTATCTAATGATATCCATAATATGTTTGCATGGTCCTCTCTTCTGATTTATTTTATTTATTTATTTTTTTTTTTCAGAGCATAGTCAACCGGCAACATTACATTGGATGCCAACAATTTAAAATTTTCAATTAAGACATTATTACAATATTTACAATTATTCACTTATTAAGAACATTGAAACATTTTTATATTGCAACCAAATTTTTGTATTATTTAGTACAGCACTCAAGAGATACAATGTTACTAGTCAAGATTGAAATATCTTTGTTTTATAAAATATATGCCTTTAAATGAATATTTTATCAGTCAACAAAATCTGAAAAATATTGATGACTTCCTTTTCACACTGTCGATGTGACATTTGTACGCGATGTATTATGCTATACAGAATATATAAATATATTGAAGTTATATAATTTCTAAAAACTAAAAAGAACAAAAATGTTACCGTAACTTTTTTAATATTATTCCTAATTTTAACCGGGTTAAAAACATTATAATATATTGCAACCAAATGATAGTTGTATTAGTCATATTACCAACTCATGTGTATCGTTTATAAGAATATCTTATTATTTATGCTCTAAAAATAATCGTAAATTGCTTCGAATATTAAGAAAACAGCATTGCTTAGAGCGGGGAGAATGCAGGTTTACCTGCTGGCTGAGGTCTCGCGCTGACGTCACAACAGCCTCAGCCGCTCCTTGCCCCTGCCGAGTAACCGCGCGGTCAAAAAGCTCACTTACCACCACCTTACAAACCTCTATACACCTTGCTAGTAGTTACCACTGTAGGTTCGCACTAACTTTATGGCGCCAATACATTGAAAGATATAAACATTTAAGTAAAAATTTCCATTTTGAAATCTATAAAATTCTTTATGAATCTATAATATATACATCTGTAAATGTATAATACGAGATCACAAAACCCGCCTACTAGACGATATAATGGTGATGTCGGCTTATTTCGCTATCAGATTATTCCCCCGTCTATTATGAAGCGTGGCGAAAGCTGAGCCCACTTAGTCACGTCATCCCTTAATGGGAACGTCCATCAACCCTACTCAACCATCAACCGAATTAATATAAGGGTTATTGTCAGAGAAACAACCCCTATAATATAAATTCATTGTAATAGAAAATGCTATCAACAAGTTTAAATTGTTTTCATCCCTTTTCATTGTAATTGAATTTAGAAGTTGTAATAATAAAAAAAAGAGGCGTTTTTGTATATTTTTTTTTTAATTTAATTCGAAAATAATTTTAAAATAATCAGAAATTTGATTTAATTATTTCTATAATAGAGGTTGGAATTTTCTTCCTTTATGAGGTTTACTGTTTTTAGACTGCGGTATTAAAATTTAATATATATAGTATATACAAATTTTCCCTGGTGATGGCGTGTAAAAGCTTGCGTGAATTAATTTATATACATTCGTATTATTTTTTATTTTTTGCTTACGCTGACCGAATGTATGGCGTTTAGAAAGAAAAATTAAGTCACACTATTATAATTATGTATAAATATTTTATAAAAAAAAAGCACCATTCTTTGAATTATTTTAATATTTAGTGCCCTGTGGTTCGTGTAATTGTTGCTAAATAAATAATACAATTTAAATTTTGTTCTCAGTTTGATTTCAGCTATGGGATTGCTATTATTTTCATAAAATACTTAATTAAATAATATAAAATATAAGAAAGAATAGTAAATTATTATGATCTAGAATTAATGATCATGACGATGAATTTAAAAAAGTCAACGATGTCATGCTTCATTTCCAAGATTATAAGACCGTAACAGGGACATTCATTTCAAATTGTGCACATATAATTTATAATTTATCTGTACAATGAGATATTAGAATGTGAAAATTTTAGTGGCTTAATCGAAAGAAGGGGTTAAAAATATGGTACTGTGAATTTTTTCAGATTTTTCTGAGACCAGGAACTATTTTTAAAAAAAATTATTGAAAGTCTATTTTATGACGTCACGGGCAGCACTGCCCTATTCTTTTCTTAAGGAGTGCCGCCCGTGACGTCATCAAAATAGACTTTTAATAATTTTTTAAAAATAGTTCCCGGTCTCAGAAAAATCTGAAAAAATTCACATTACCATATTTTTACCCCTTCTTTCGTTTAAGCCACTAAAATTTTCACATTCTAATATTTCATTAATTTATATAATAAAATTTATTTAAATTGAACGAAGTGTCGTTGAGTATTATACTGTACTGTTATATTTCTATATATAATATACTTAAGGAAAATAATGATATAATTATTATTTTAATCAATATGATATTTTATATAACACACAACCTTTCTGGATATATGAAATAAACTAAACGTTTAATATTTTTCCTTGTAAAGATATGAAATTCAAATATATAGATAACATTGTAATAAAAATAGTACAGATTATATCTTTCATAATGATAAACAAAAACATACAGAATCGTGGGAATTCAAATATTATCACAAGAAAACTTTCTTGAACTTTAAGGTAGAGATAATACGAACCAGCTGTTCGACGTAGTCTCATTTGATTAACATGTATTAGCAAATTTACAAAAATTCTGAAAATTTGTTTTGAGAGGCAGAGTACAGTGCTTAAAAGCTATAAAAAAAATTCAAAACAATTTAACGAGCCGATTTTTTTTAAATTAAGTGTTTAGTTTGTCTCTCCATGGAAAAGATCTACAGTATATATGCTGAAAATTAAAAAAAATCAATTAAAAAAAAATCGGCTCGTTAAATTGTTTTGAATTTTTTTCTATGGCTTTTAGGCTCTAAAATCTGCCTCTAAAAAAAAAATTCAGGATTTTTGTGAATTTGCTAAGATTTAAATGTTCAGGGGACTACGTCGAACAGCTGATTCGTATCATCTCTACCTTAACCCTTACTATACCAATATGTTGATATTTTATTAAAAAAATTCTTTAATATTTGGAAATTTATTATAGTACTATTTCGGTAGACCTTATCGTATAAGAGATTCTTTCTCTAGACCACCAAACTACTGTAACTAATAATTTTATGACAGATTATTAGATCTGACAATATGATAATACTTTTTATGTATTATTAAAATCAAAAATTATTTGACTTAAAGTAGTGTAACAAATTAGGTAAAATTTTGACGTTTTTAGCAAGTTGTGTGGTCTTTCATCTTAGAATTCCACAAATAACCAACCCTCATATGCAACCTGTTTTTTTACCTGTTTTTTTTTTTCTTCTCTTTTCACCGTTTTTGTTGAAATAACACAGTGGTGGGGACGTCTTATTTAGAGAAAATACCTTTCACTTACCGTCTAAATTTTGACGTAATAATTTTGTTTGCTCTATACTTATTATTATTATGGGAGATACCGTTTTAGATTTTACAGACCACCCTTGATTATTATATATAATTTTATATTGCTAAGTTATACTTGAGGGATGAATTTTGATTTAAAATTTAAAACAAATAGTTATTAAATTAAATTTATTGCTAAAATATTACTTTCTTAATTGGTTGTATATATATATTTTTTTAAAAAAAATAGGCATGACTGATGCAGTTGATTTTAATAAATAGGAATTTATCCCCATTGTAAGATATAATTTACTTGCATTATTAATTGCTTTGTTGTTGATCAATGCTAAAATGTATTGCAAAATTAAACCGCCAGATTGTTGATATGGATTATTTAGTTGTTAGTTAAATTGAAATAGATGGTATAATTTTTCAATTGAGATGACAAAATAGTATATTATTTATAGTCCTTATCAGAATTAGAATTGATTATCTTTAATTATTTACATTTTAAAATTACAAATACTGATTGAACATTTATGTTGTTTATCTAATTTGTTAAAAAAAATAATATTAACAACAAATTTTAATTGATTTAATATAAAATAACAATGATAATCATGTATACAACTCTGGATATCACGAACGTTTACTCTAATTTGTGGAGTTGTCACGCAGTCTTATGGAGGCGTGGTGAAGTACAACGTTGTTTGGATAACTAGACTATGTATACTCCATTTACCTTCCCCCAATAGAGTATCGACCTCAAAATTTTTTATTGCAGAAATGAATAGTGCAAAGTGATTTTTTTTCAGACTTTTTAGAGGCTACGAAGTATCATTGCTAAAAAGTTTTACCGTGGTCGGATTTGAACCCACGCCCCTTTTAGATCCTATAATATCCTTTTATTAAGAAAGGCGTCCAGAGGTATCACTTTCTCTGTACTTTGAATAATTTTTTAAAAATAGTTCCCGGACTGTAGAAAATATAAAAAAAAATAAAGGTAATTTGCACCCTTTGTCCATTTCCGCAATATTTTGAGGTCAATACCCCATTATAAATTTGTAACAACTTGCCTATATAAGCTCCAGCAAATGAGACAAGGGTAACGTTCTTACTGTCCCGAGGTGTACAAATTACCTGTATTACAAGATCCTCTTTACACTGTAAATAAGTAAACTTTGATATTTTAAAAACTTTCACCTTTTCTTTATATATATGAAACATTGATAATAAATTATAAAAAATAAAAAAAATTGCATGGAGTGATGTCATTTTTAATATTAATAAAAATCACTTTACAATAAATTATTATTATAATATAAAATCCATTTAATTCATTTTATATTATAATAAATCATGATTTAATATCAATTTAATGATATGGTAATGATGTTCTAATGTTATAACAATCAATATTTTATTATTTGGAAAGGTTTGATTATTAAAATGACTTTGTGTGAATTTTACCGACATGTTTTATTAGCTGTTAAATTCATTGTTTAAATCATCAATTTTTATAATAACTAACTATTAATGGTTATTATTTTTTATTGTTTTAGAATATTTTTTATATATGGAGTTATTTTTTTGTTCTTACTTGATCTGTCAAAACATAGTTAATTCATTGATTTATATATCTAATTAAATAATAAAATTGCTACGGTTTTAATATAACGAGTTTAAATACAGGTCAGAAGTGTCAGATTTTTTGTTTCAACAATTTGTTTCTCTAAATATTTATTAATTTTTTATATATATATATATCATTATAGGATGAACTCATGCAAGTAAAACATGTTATAAAATTCACAAGGAACAATAAAAATGATAAATTTGATTATTTAATAATAAATTACTGCATTCAGTGCATGGAAAGACTTTTGTTTAAATTGTTACATAAATTGAATTGTTTTCTGAAT
This sequence comes from Siphlonurus alternatus, assembly GCA_949825025.1. NCBI lineage: Eukaryota > Metazoa > Arthropoda > Insecta > Ephemeroptera > Siphlonuridae > Siphlonurus > Siphlonurus alternatus. The sequence goes on along the minus strand of OX463786.1, from coordinate 6,032,364 downwards.
ATTCAAACACATCTATAAAAGTAAAAAAAAAAAAAAAAAAAAAAAAAAATCGATTCAAATCCACTACAGAAATGATGTACGATTTGCATGCATGTTTTTTTTTTTACAAGTAATGGTACAGAAGCAGCAGAAATGTTTATGTTTTCCCCCACTATCAGTTTCAAAAAGAAGTACCCTTCTGAATAACATAAAAGTCCCATAAGTAAAGGGGCACACTTTTTTGGTTCTGATATTAATATTCTGATTTTGCATCAAAGTCTTCTACTCGCACAATGGTTGTAACAAACCATTGTTTATAATGTCTGTCGCATGAAGCCTTTTTCATTAATAATAATAATAATAATAATAGTTGTTTATTGAGAATTGGTACAGGAAAAAAAAACAGTACACATTGTTAAACATGGGACGAACGACGTAGTGCCTAATTTTGCCACCAGAGCAGAGAACGTAATGGCATTGTTGGCGCTAGGCAACGGTGTCAACTTTATAATTAACGGTCATTTTCCATAAGTTAACATGTAAATCAACAACCGTCCCATGTTTTTCCTTTCACGCGACAGACGTAAATTACACAACAATACTTTGTTTACTAACAACGAGCAGAAGACTTTGTTTTGCATGCTTGCTTTTGAAACTTCGTGCGTTGTAGTTGAATCCCGAGTTGAATTTTTTTTCATCTTTTCTTCGCTATTAAACTCTCCCCTCGTCTTTTCTCCTCTTATTTTGCACCATTTTAGAGGAAAAAAGAGGTGAAACACACGAGATTACGTATTTTTTCCTATTCTTGAACATAAAATGTTAGAAATATTGCCTTCATTTCATCCTCACTTTGAACAAAGAGGAAATAAGATGTGTTTTAGAGGTAAAAAGACGTGTTTAGATGTGTAAAGGATGAGTTGAAGACGAAATTTTTCAACTAGGGACTCGATTATAGTAACTAGTATTCGGAAGAAAAATCATGTCAGCTCTGTTGAAATTTTAAACCTTGCTCAGTGTGCACGCACTAAATTGTTAATAATATAATACTGTATCATTATTATTGTATCCAAGTATATCAACTTGCAGAAATTATACATAACGCTCAACTATTAAGGTAGAGATAACGCCGAACAGTTGTTTGACGTACTTCCCTTTGATTAACATGTAAACCTTAGCCAATTCACAAAAATTCTGAATTTTTTTTAAATGACAGATATTAGTGCCTAAAAGCCATAGAAAAAAAATTCAAAACAATGGACAACCTGCATGACTTTTTTAAATGCAAGAATTGGAAAGATCATGATGAAAAATGATTTTAGAAATTTTTTTCAGATTTTTTGGAGCCCTCATTAATTTTTTATGGGCTAATTAAAATCGTTGCATGCCTCTCAATTACATGCCTCTCAAGTCATCAAATCATCGGACAACGTACCTTACTTCGCTGTACCTTGTTTACTTTAATTTGAAATTTAATTGTTGGAGGCTTTGGAGCTATCTTCATTACTATTACTGAACACTTGTTTGTTATTGGCTGACATGCCGCCATGACAACCAACCACATTTTACTATACAGTCTCTCCGTATTTCTTAATTATCTAATAAATAACTTGATCAAATTTAAAACTGAGTTGTTCAGTTTGTCTCTTTTCTTATCCATTGCGACTCTAAAGCACTCAATTTTTAGTTTTAATTGTTTTTTGTTCCATTATTTGACTTTTGTTCAGCCCCCTGGGTAATGGCTTAGAAAGCATGACACACATATGAGGTTTAAATAAACTAAAATCTCTGAAGAAAGCAAGGCGCTGGACGTAGTGTAGGGGCAGCGTACCCGCCTGGCGTGACGAAGGTCGTGGGTTCGAATCCTCATGGAACTGTTTTAGGTTTTTATGAAATATTAAACAGAAAATATTTCATTTTAGTTATTTTACCAAACTTAATTGACATTTACAATCCCTGGAGATTGTAATATTTTTATTTCTCTTGCAGAAAAACAAAAAAAAACATGTATGCATACAGGGGATCTAATATTTTTATTAGAGCGCGCAAACACAAAAATTACAATAAAAAAATCTTGCTATATCCACATGTATAAATATATATATTATATAGCTGTCTCGATCGAATCATCCCTAATAGCTCTCTGTCCCTGCAATGTACGTGTATTATGATCAATCCTATGACGTATATATATTAATCATATATATACAGCTAGCATATAATATATAATATGTTGTATATATGTTAGCACCCAAAGCCGAATTCGGGCAAAAGCCGAAAAAAATGCTCACATCTAGTTCTGCGCATCACGAAATGAGCCAAAGCCGAAGTGAGTTTTTTTTTTCGGCTTTGGCGCATTTCATATTGAACAAAACTAGATCTGCTCAAATCGAAATGGGCCAAAGCCGATATGAGATTTTACTTCGGCTTTGGCGCATTTCATTTTGAGCAAAACTAGTTCTGCGCATCGCGGTTTGAGCAAAAGTCGAAATGATATTTTATTTCGGGTTTGGAGCAAAATTTTGAGCACATCTAGTTTTGAGCAAAATAAAGATGATTTTAATGACGAGATGATGATTTTAATTTTAATGATATTAATTTTTTAAAAAGAAAAATAAAAAACTAAGACACTATAAACTTATAATAAATATTAATATTGTGACCTAATATCTTTCAAGCGCGGTTTAAAAATAAATTAATTAGGGAAAAAAATAAAGTCTTTAAAATGTAATCATATAGCGCAGTATACGTACGTACATACCTTATAAAAAATATTGTAGAATCTGTTGTTTTTATAAAACACTCCACTATTTTTGTCACTTAATTACTACTTGATTATGTTTTTGTTAAATTAATAAATTTTTTGTTTTAAGAACTGCAGCTCAAATAAAATAGACATGTACGCCACACGTTTTAAAGTATTCTTTAGATTCACTCGCTCTCACCATTAGAAATATTGTCATGCACGTACTTGTAAATTTCATAGTTCTATTTCTTTGAACATTGTTATAGCAGCCACAATACATATAAACATATTAAACATATACGGCAATCAAATGGGGTTAAACTTCATTGCAGAGGTAAAGGCTTCTTTCTTATCTCGTTGTACCGATAACAACCTGTATTGCATGATAGCCTAATTCTAAGACATATAATAGAACTATGAAATTTACAAGTGCGTGCATGACAATATTTCTAATGGTGAGAGCGAGTGAATCTAAAGAATACTTTAAAACGTGTGGCGTATATGTCTATTTTATTTGAGCTGCAGTTCTTAAAACAAAAAATTTATTAATTTAACAAAAACATAATCAAGTAGTAATTAAGTGACAAAAATAGTGGAGTGTTTTATAAAAACAACAGATTCTACAATATTTTTTATAAGGTATGTACGTACGTATACTGCGCTATATGATTACATTTTAAAGACTTTATTTTTTTCCCTAATTAATTTATTTTTAAACCGCGCTTGAAAGATATTAGGTCACAATATTAATATTTATTATAAGTTTATAGTGTCTTAGTTTTTTATTTTTCTTTTTAAAAAATTAATATCATTAAAATTAAAATCATCATCTCGTCATTAAAATCATCTTTATGTTGCTCAAAACTAGATGTGCTCAAAATTTTGCTCCAAACCCGAAATAAAATATCATTTCGACTTTTGCTCAAACCGCGATGCGCAGAACTAGTTTTGCTCAAAATGAAATGCGCCAAAGCCGAAGTAAAATCTCATATCGGCTTTGGCGCATTTCGATTTGAGCAGATCTAGTTTTGTTCAAAATGAAATGCGCCAAAGCCGAAAAAAAAACTCACTTCGGCTTTGGCTCATTTCGTGATGCGCAGAACTAGATGTGAGCATTTTTTTCGGCTTTTGCCCGAATTCGGCTTTGGGTGCTAACATATATATATATATGATGTAATTTGCAATCGCGCGTATCCAACAACTGGAACTTTTCTGTTTTGGATCAAAAAAACAAATCAAATCAAATAACATATAGCATATATAATATGTATATATGTATATAACATATATTACAGTATTTCTATGAATGGTAAAAAGAACAATCCAAATTTAAGTGTCTTTCAAAGTTCTGATAATGATTTTGATAAAGATATATGATATATGTATAGTTAATAAGTATGCATAATATATAAACTGCAGGTCGTTAGATCTCATTTTTTTTTTTTTTACAAGGATACACACCCCTAAGAGCTTACCGGGGTACTGGGTAGGGATAAGGTAGAGGGAACGGATAGCGGCCACGGCCTGCATGCTTACGCGTCCCAGCATTCGCTGAGGTGAGACTGAGGGAACCGTGGAAAACCTCAGTCAGGACGGACACCTCTACTTTTTCTCAATGGACCAAAGCGATGTCCAAAGCCTGGGGAACCACACACAAGTGCATCACTACACTGCATGGGTGGAAAGCGAGACGAATTTACCCCAGGGAGGGAGCAGCGTATTTTTTACTTGAAACTGTCACCCATGTGACAGTTTCAAGTACTCACCCATGAGTACTATACACGCTCGACGTAGCCTGACTTCGGTGATCTAACGAGAACCGGTCAATATATGCCCTGCGATTTTTTTCTAAATTATTAGATGATATTACTTTTGGCATTAAATAAATAATTTTACAATCTCCAGGGTTTGTAAATGTCAATTAGTAAAATAACTAAAATGAAATATTTTCTGTTTAATATTTCATAGAAACCTAAAACAGTTCCATGAGGATTCGAACCCACGACCTTCGTCACGCCAGGCGGGTACGCTGCCCCTACACTACGTCCAGCGCTTTGCTTTCTTCAGAGATTTTAGTTTATTTAAACCTCATATGTGTGTCATGCTTTCTAAGCCATTACCCAGGGCCCAGGGGGCTGAACAAAAGTCAAATAATGGAACAAAAAACAATTAAAACTAAAAATTGAGTGCTTTAGAGTCGCAATGGATAAGAAAAGAGACAAACTGAACAACTCAGTTTTAAATTTGATCAAGTTATTTATTAGATAATTAAGAAATACGGAGAGACTGTATAGTAAAATGTGGTTGGTTGTCATGGCGGCATGTCAGCCAATAACAAACAAGTGTTCAGTAATAGTAATGAAGATAGCTCCAAAGCCTCCAACAATTAAATTTCAAATTAAAGTAAACAAGGTACAGCGAAGTAAGGTACGTTGTCCGATGATTTGATGACTTGAGAGGCATGTAATTGAGAGGCATGCAACGATTTTAATTAGCCCATAAAAAATTAATGAGGGCTCCAAAAAATCTGAAAAAAATTTCTAAAATCTCTTTTCATCATGATCTTTCCAATTCTTGCATTTAAAAAAGTCATGCAGGTTGTCCATTTACGAGCCGATTTTTTTAAATTATTATTTTTTTTAATATTTAGCATTGGGCTTTCCCGTGGAGAGACAAACTAAGAATTTAATTTAAAAAAATCGGCTCTTTAAATTGTTTTGAAACTTTTTCTATGGCTTTTAAACACTAATATCTGTCTCTCAAAAAAAGTTCAGATTTTTTGTGAATTTGCTTAGGTTTACATGTTAATCAAAGGGGAGTACGTCGAACAGCTGTTCGCCGTTACCTCTACCTTAAAAATAGCTCTTTCATGATCAGCATCGATGTAAGAGCGCATGCACTGCAGTCTCCAACTGGAATATTCTTTGATGAACACTTTCTACCACCAACATACAGTGACATTAGTTTATATATAAGGGCTGTATCATCCCCCAAGAGTGAGGTACATTCCTTACTCAGTCGGGGGCGGAGGCGTGTGACTTCTTACTTGAAATTTGTTGAGTCCCGCCACACAACGGGGGGTAAACAAACTTCACCGTCCTCCTCAACTCTTCCTCCTCCCCTGAGAGACAAGGTTATAGACTGGAGAGGATGGTTTACTTCCATGTTGTCTCCCAGTGACGTCATCAAGTCACACAGCGGGGGGTAAACAAACTTCACCGTCCTCCTCAACTCTTCCTCCTCCCCTGAAAGACAAGGTTATAGACTGGAGAGGATGGTTTACTTTCATGTTGTGTCTGGTGACGTCATCAAGGCGTGTTTTAGGAATGATTTCAATAGTGAGTATGCTTCGCGATGTTCATTTGTGTCGCCAAAGTCTATTTTGCACTTGAAAATGAAGCAGTGTTTTTTTTTAACTTTTCTCGCTTATAAATGACGTAAAAAATCTAAATGTTGCATTATCCACTGATTTTTTTAGTTTAGACTTGTACGTTCCGTAAAGGAATTTTACCTAATAATCTGTTTCCCACCAAACGAATTTACTTTTTTTTTTTTTTACATAGTTTTAGTTAGGACTGTGGGAACACCGAAAAATCAGCTGACTTGAAGCCTCCATATCCAGCTTCTCTAAGCCGGTTGTCGGTATTGGCTGCTGGCGAACTTTTCCGAAGGTTGACGAAAATAGTCAAGGATTTACTTCTTCAATTTGTCGTTAAAAGCCATCCTCCTCATTTCTATTATCCTTGTATAAGAGACCGCCGTTGAAATAACGTTGTCTTAACCACTGTTTTATCTACCTTTTAAGTGGTTTTAAAAATAGATCAAAACCAAAACCGAACTCTGTTTTATAATATAAAATGCTTCTTAATATTTTATAATTAAAATTATCTTTTTTATGAAAGAATGTTCTATATTTTATTGTACAAGAAGAAGGATAATTTTATATTTCATTTTATTAAAATAAGTCATTGTGATTTATTTTAAAAAAAGAATCTGATCAGGATTTAATACTAACTATATTATAAATAAATTGAAATCTTATTTATATTTTTGTTCTGGTTATAATTTTTGCATGCCACCTGAAAAACATGTAACAATATTTTAATATTTTATTTAATATTACGTTTAAGGAGGATTTTTATCAGGAAAAAATAAAACAAAACAAATATATTTATCATAATGGACAACATACATATGAAAAAAATTTATTGCAGAAATGAATAGAGGGTACAAAATTATGCTACTCTGAATTTTTTCAGATTTTTTTGAAACTTAGAACTATTTTTAAATAATTATTGAAAGTTCTGTAATTTAAGTTGGCATCTCTGAATCTTTAATAAAAAGGATAAGACCGAGACGCCTATTGACGCCTCTAGGGAGTGTGGCCGCACTTTTAATAATTATTTATAGTTCTGGATTTCAAAAAAATATTGAAAAAATCAAAGTATCATAATTTGGTACCCTCTATCATTTCTGCGATATTTTTTTTTCATGTATGTTGTCCATTCTTTATTTATTGTTTATTGAATTAATAAATTATATAATTAAATAAATAATTAAATTAATAATTGGTAAATTGTATTACTAAAATTCATTTGTGAAATTATAAAAATTCATCGTTATATATCCAATGATCCATTGATTTTTAAAATGGTATTAAAAATTACTTATAATATTTTGCTATTTTGTTTTCCTTTAATTTATATTTGTGGGTTATGTATAAGCTTAAGAAATCTGAAAAATTTAATAAAAGTTTCAAAATTTTGACATAAAACTATCTCATTTTACAGGTGTTTAGAGAAAACGCCTGTTACCAATTTAACTAATTGTTAGTATGAATTTAATTGTCTATAGGAGAAAAGGTCAGGTAAAATAAATTTACCTGTAAACTAAAAATTATAATAATTTTAACGTATTTAAAAATAATGACTTAAAAAAATAAAGAAATTAACATAAATATCTTGTCTAATTATTATAATTTACATGGCTATTTTTTACCATACAAATTATAATTTTCACGGTTAATAACCATAATAATTATAATAGGATTTTCTAACGTAAGCAGGTAAGCGTGAAAATTGTTGAAGCCGACTGTACAAGTTTAGAAAAAAGCATATTCACGCTTCCACCCCCTCACCTGAACACCGGGGGGTGGTGAAGGGTGTTTTTACCACCCCCTTGCTACCCCTATATCTCACTAGACGCCCCGCATCATGGCAATATTTCATTCTCTCTTCCCGCACTCTAAATTTATCCCTAACTGTTAAGAAAATTTCGTTTAAATCATCACACTTGGCAGAAATATTATTATTGCTCAAATGACTAACTATCAAAATCACTACGGGATATAATTTCTAAAAGATGTTGTGGTCTAATGATATGAAACTAATTTGATAACAAATATTTCAATGTATTGTTGTCAGATAATTTATTGTGTTATTAGATTAGATACGCCTTACTAATGATTCTTGCACATGTTATTTTTACATAGTTTCTACATATAATATAAAGAATGGTTTCTATTATATTACTATTGTTGCTTTTGTGTTTTATAGTTATAGTTAGTTAGTAGCAATGATCATTAGATTTTAGCGCATCATTCAAATATATTATTATACCACTCCTTATATTATACTGTATTAATTAGAGTCACGCACCGGCTAATCGCCGCAAGATCCCTTTACTAAGTAAAGGGATCTTGAATTGCCGCAGCAATTGTCTCATTCTACTCATGCCAAATCGGACGGTCGTGAGTTCGATCCCAGGCACCTCCAGACTTTTTCACATGACGGTTGCTAAAGAACACCCACTCTTGCCGACCATCCTGACTGGAGTTTCCGTGGCTCCCTCAGTCACAACTAAGTTAATGCTGGGATGGATTGCTGTAGGCTATGACCACTTCAGTTTGGAACGGACTCACAAAATTCAATGAATTGGAAAGTTAACTTCAGTCATGCACTTTTGGCCAGTACCACTATATAGATTTCAGTTCTAATAGAAGAAAAAAAAAAAGATTAAAAATGCAGTATGTGCAATAGAGAGGCTTTAAGTGTTTCACGGTGGGAAATCACCCCCACATAAGCAACCATGCTAGAAAATTCCATTTTTTACCTCATGCAGTATTAACTATAAAAGTTATTGATTTGAAAAGATCTCCTACCCCATTTAGGGATTTTCCATTAATGAACTTGTCTTATTTTCTTCTAAAAATTTCTTGTATGCCAAACGAGCAATTTTTTTTACTTTTTTTTTTTTTTTTTTTTTTACATGCTGATATAGGTTTGAATATTATATTACGGTGAGACTTAAGGAACAAAATCAGCTGACTTAAAGCCTTCTTAGTGCAAAATATTTTTAAAATACATAAAATAATTTGAGGTGAGAAAGCTAATTCGAAAATTGAGTTAATATGTGAAAGGAATGCTTAAGTATATTTGTTACTGCGCGCTAAATCAACTTCTGCAATGAAATTTAAAACTATTATACAAATTATTTACTTTATCTTACTTTTATAATCCGTAAAAAAACTTCTCTCTTTTCTTTTATATTGCACAGTATAACAAATGTTACAAGTTTATGCTGCGGATGAAATTGGATAACTTTAACGCTACTGAAAACTAATAAAATAAAAAATTACGTCATTTCTTTTTTATCATTCAAATATAATAATATTTCATTCTAAAACTTTTCAATATAACATTTTTGCAAGAATTTTTATTACCTTTTACTAACAATATAAAATATTACCTTTAATATTAGTGGCGCCAGTGATGTGTTAACTCATTCTGGTTATATCACCAAAGTTAAGCTACGCAGAACGTAGTTAGTAGCTGGATGGGTGACCGTATTTGATAGTATATAAATCACGCTTCTCCCACACAGGGATATATTGTACAACGTGGTTTTCCTGGCTTTAGACCGTTACATTTTTAGTTCATTGATATAATATAGTCCATCCTGACTGAGGTTTCTACGGTTCCCTCAGTTGTAGAAAAGAGTTGGGATATATAATCGTCCTCGATAATGAGCTATCTGTTTACCATGATTTTGTAACAATAATAATGAGTTATCTGCTATTTCAGTTTAGCACAATTATGAGCTGTAAATTCGTATAAAATAAAGCTCATAATTACGCTCACCTGAAATAGCAGATAGCGTATTATTGCGGACGAGGGATGATATATTATGATTGATTCAATTTTTGATTGGCTTTAGGAATCTTTCATGCAGCCATGCAACAAATATAATATAGTTAAATGTTTAGTTGTGATACCATATGGTTCTGAATATATAATATTATACTAACGCACACAAATTCGGGTTATTCAGCATGCATGCTTCCCACACAAAGAAATTATTAGTTTACGGTGGTGCCCTCATTTGTCATTTGAATTACATGGTGGTCACAATTTGAACTATTTATTTAGTTTAACACCTGTTACTTACAAGTAACAAATTCTTCAATGGTAAAATGATAAGTGAAAATTGCATGCCTATACAACCTCTTGTATATTTAATATTATATCTTTATCTATTTTTGCAAAAGTATTTTTATTCGTTTTACTACATCGTATATATTATAAGTTAAAATATTACTGGCGCCTATATGACGGACTTTTATATAAAAATAACAAATAAACATATTCACATGGTCGTCTGATGCTTTAAAGCTTAGCTCATAATTTTTCTCTTGTCTACCTTTAAACTTTGCTAAATATGGTCATAACGATTTTATAGCGTGGGTTTTAAAAAACCATATGCTGCTGTTGTGTCCTTTATAATATATTATGTTATGTGTTATATAATATAGTTGATCTAGAAATTGGTGTGTCGTTAAACCAACATTTTTGTCACTTTGACGCTAATGGTGTAATTTATTTTTTTAATATTTGACATATTTTTATGTTTTTATTGCTATAGCATTATATATAATAAAGATGCTGCTACTTTTAAATTTGCATGCCTTTTAAATAAATAATAAATGTTTTAATTTTGTAAATATTATACATAAATTTCATACTTCTTGTGTGGTCATGCAATATTTAGTTTTTTAAACCCTGCGCATTGGAACTTAAATGAGTTAATATATAAATAGAGTACAACAATAATTTGATTGGCTTCTTTTATACAATAATTATATACAGTATTTATATTAAAATTAACACTAAGGACATGGAGGAAGTAGGGGGGGGGGCGGGGGGACGACCCATAAATCTTTTAAAGCAGAAAAAAGGTGTGAAAGACTGCTCCAAAAAATCTTAAAAAAATTGTACCTACCCTGCATTTTATTTCTGCAAAAAATTAGCGAGAAAAAAACTATTGAAATTTCATTATGGAGAATATTAAAGGGATTTAAATAGTCATTTAAATGGGTTGTTTCACTTCCCCTCTCTTCCCTTGGCATCGAGTGAAAAAATTCACCTTGGTAATGCAAAGGTTAAAAAAACTATGGAAACCTATAATGAGATGGTCGGTGCTATAAAAACCTACCAACTACATGGCAATAATATTTGGGACAGCATGAACGTTACTCTTGCCTAATGATCTGACATGTTATGTTTCAATAGTTTTTAATGTTATAGTCTTTCATGCACGCCCGAAAATATAATTTTAGGCAATTCAGGCATTTCCGCTTCCGTGGTTACAAAGAACCAATAATTAAGATTTTTCAACCTCGATGCGAGAGAAATGAAAGTACTTAATCAAAATTGCCTTTTTTCCAGAAGTTTATGGTTATGCTTAATTATAATAAATATATTATAAATATTTGTTTTTTAATTAACAAATAACAGAAACTACAGTTTCTATGTATATAAATGTAAATACATATTTACATATAAATAATAACACTATTTTAACTACATTTTCTAAATAGCTTACAGGCTAAACACTTTTATTAAACATTATTTTTTGTCCTATTAAAAACTAAATACTAATATGAATAATTAATTACAAAAAAAAATAAAAACATTAACAACATAATTAATATTTTTTATATAAGTAATATAAAATAAACAAGTATTTTAATTACCCTAACAAGTCATAACACGAGAGAAAACAACATGTTTTTTTTTTCTATACATAATTTAATCAACTGTAAAATCTGAATTATAAGCAAGTCTTGTTACTAAGCATTCTCGTTAAAATTAATGTGGCTTAAGATTGTACGATATTAAAACGACAGTGGGTGTTTGGTCCCCGCCTAGCCGGTGCCACGCGAGCTGCTGACATCACGCGCCATACATGCTGAGAAGGGGGAAATATTAACATGGGGATTCACACGCTGATTTTTATCATTCAACGCGAAGCGAATAGTGCGCACTTGCTGTAACATCCATTGGCGGTCATATTTGGCGATTAAATAGTATCGTAATTAACACGATAATGTGCATTTTCATTGAGCAGGAAAAGCTAGAAAATCGCGTACCGCAGCTAATCATAGGCTTGGTATTTCCTCGCCTTATACTGGGAGCGATGCTAAGTGGGTTAAGCCCCTAATATGTATGCAACTTTTTATACTCAAAGGGAATTTATTTGAAGAAAGTAAAATCGTTTTTGCAAACATTTTATTTGTGCTGCTAAATATTCTCGTTATGTACTCCTTGTAAATTGTTTTAAGTATTAGGAACTGATCGAATGAGATGCAAATTTAAGAAAAGTGAGAATATATGATCAACTATCAAATATAATAAATAAATATGCAATTACGAATTGAGAAAAAGTCTAAAGTATATGATTTTCTCAAAATAATTATATAGCTTGATTTCTGATTTCTGTGTTCGTAACACCAATGACAGATAATTTTTTAAAAAATTATATGCCATACATACACATTATTGGTAGATTTAAAGGATATCGTTTACAAATTAGTCAATGTTCGCATTATTTTTATTATCGGTTTGTGCAATCGAGAATTCGCACATGCAGTATAGCATCGCAAGCGAATAAAAGTATATTATCAAACTAGAGGGTGATCACAAAGTTCTTGAAATTTGTACCCGCAAATAAAATCAATAAAACCAGTCTCAATGTACACTTTCCATACATAAAATTGAAGCCTTGGATTTAATATTTTTAAAAATTAAGGTAAAAAAATTATTGACAAAGTGGTTTTCTCACAAGTTGAAACAAAATAAAAATTGCGTTTACTCTAGACGTCGCCAAACGTACAGTCGAATTTACATGATATTTCCTGCGGAAGTAGCCGGAAGTGTAAAGTTTCTGGTCTTCCTATTCGTATTTCAGAAGTAGGTCATTACTTCTGAATTACTTTTACTTCAACTCAATGTATAAATTTTCAAAACTAAATTACAAACAGAGGAACTGCAAACTTCACATGCACTTCGGCTACTTCCGGAAGTAATATTAATTTAATTTGACTGTATGTACGCCGCGCGGTGATGCTCGCAGTATCGCTCGCTTGTATATTGCAGCGACTGTTGCTGGCCGGTGGTGTACGTTGGGTTGTCTACGTGTCAGGGGTTATATATTTTGTGTTGTATAATGGACAGCATGCTCTTGCTTGTTTATATTTAATTAATTAAAAATAATAATAAAAAGTACACACGTTAATCTTTTGTTTCGAATTCGTTTATTAATTTGTTATGTTTAATTTAACTTGCTAAAATAAATCCATGGATTATCATTCTAAATCATAAAATAGTATAATATTTAACAAAATTTAAACCATGAAATAATAGAAATGCATGAATCTATTAGAAAATTTTGATTTAGGTATTTAAACAAAAATTATATTGATTTTTTTTCTCACTTTTGGTGCACTCAAAACATAATTATATATATTTAAATTTTAGAATATATATTTTTTGTGAACTGTGAATTTTATATTATAATTTACGATTTATACATACCAAAATTTGGCATAACAAGTCATATTTATATTCATATTATGTGGGTAAAAAATTTCAACAAGCAAGAGTTTTCATGCATTTTCAGGTGCTAGATGCTTCAGGCGTGAAACTTCAAGAAAATGAGACACAAAAACGCAATTATTACCTTGTAAGAAAGCCACTTTGTCAATAATTTTTTTAACTTAAGTTTTGAAAATGTTGAATCCAGGGCTTCAATTTGTTGTATGGAAAGTGGACATTGAGGATGCTTTTATTGGGTCATATTTGTGGATGCAATTTTGTGATCACCCTGTATATGTTCAAAATTAAATTTTCATGTAAAATTTGTAATTTGAGGCTCTTTTAAAGGTCCCTTGAAGTCTTACAGACATTAAAGGTCTTTCGTATATCCCAGCAGATTTTGAGTGATTCATCCTTGATTAATATTACTTTAAAATTAAAAGCTTCTGTGAATAAAATTAAAAACAAAATTTGTGAATAACCTTCAGTTTTCCTACAGCTTTCGTTTTAATATGTATTTTAAATTGGAGTCTTATTAAGAGTAATATTCGTTTAAATTTCGAGATAAATACGCCTGATTTTCCTTGTGGTGATGTCTGGAGAGAAGGTGTTGAGACGTTGTAATCGCATCATCGTGCCGCCTCGTTACCGCCAGCTCTCTGAGTAAATTAAGGCGTGGGCAGCGGAGACCTGGCGCCATGCACGGCACCACCGCCGAGTCTGACGCCCTCTGTCTCGATCTCTTCTGTCTGAACCTCTCTGTCTGTGTCTCTAGCACTCGCCGTTTACTTTTCTCTGTTCTGTCTCGCTCCCCGAGTTGAAATGAATTTCATCTTTTATTCGTTATTAAGGGTAAGATAACGCCACCAATGTTAAAAAAAATCCCTCTCACAAAAATTATGAAAAAAATTAAAATGTTCTCCTCTACACCCCCTATCAGTAACTAAAATATCAGGTATACAAATACGATCTAGTTTTTGAGTTATGAATTTTTAAAGTTGACCAATTTAACATGGGAGTTTCATTTCTCCATGTTAAATTGGTCAACTTTAAAAATTCATAACTCAAAAACTAGATCGTATTTGTATACCTGATATTTTAGTTACTGATAGGGGGTGTACAGGAGAACATTTTAAATTTTTTTTTTTTCAGAATTTTCGTGTGAGGGATTTTTTTTTAACATTGGTAGCGTTATCTTTCCTCGTCTAATTTTCTCTGATTCTGCAGCATTTTAAAGAAAAAAAGACGAGATTACGTCTTCTTTCCTCTTATTAAGCATAAAATGCTAGAAATATTGTCTTCATTTCATCCCCACTTTAAGCGAAGAGGAAATAAGATGTGTTTTAGAGGTAAAAGATTATGTTTAGACGTGTGAAGGATGAGTTGAAGACGAAATTTCTCAATTAGAGTCTCTTCCTTACCTTTGTCTGTCCCTTTCTCTGTTTATGCCTGTCTGTGTGTCTCTCTCATTGTCAGTTCTCTCCTCCATGTCTCTGTCCCTTTTTTTCACGCGTTTGCTCTTTCCAACTTACTCTCTCTCGCTCTCTCGTTCTCCATTCTCTGTCTCTCTCCCTCTTTCTTTGTCTTTGTTTTTTCTCTCTTTCTCCTGTCTCTGTCTTTTTTTGTTCTCTGTCTCTGTCTCTCTTCTGTATGACAGCATGACTCTCCCCCCCCCCCCCCCTCTTCCCTGCTCTCTTTTTCTCTTACTATACAAGGAAAAGATTTGAAAATTCTTTTATGATCATTAACATTAAGGTGATTTCATCGTCTATAACCTTTAAAAATTGTCGCGACAGTTTGTGGTTTTTCCAATATATATATTTCAAAATATTTACATAAAATAATTTTATATGCATGAATACTCAGAATCTTAACAATCACATACTTTAATATTAAGTTATTTTTATATTTCTTAGAAGATATGCGAATTGAGTTATTATGGATTGTCATTTTTGGAGGTAGCTTATAGATTGGCGATGTTAAAAATGACTAAGCATGTTTCTTCATAATACGGTGTATTATTTAACATGCTTCTAACATATGTAAAGTATATACATATATACGTAAGATGTCAATTCATCTCATTGAGTTTCTAAGAAATATCAAGTTACTTTCTCGTATACGACATTGTCAATACTTTGTAATGGAGATGCTGCAAGGATATTAGAAAATAGGAAGATAGCTTAGAAAGAAAAATTGCAGAACTATAGCTTGTATAGATATAGTCATAATGCAACATTTGCATATTTTGCAAGTTTTTGGAGCTTCATTCCGAGCTAAATTTTCAGGTATAATGTTCTTCTACGTTAACTATACACCGATTTTTTTTTTTTTTTAAATGTCCCTTATTAAAATTCTGAATATGCACCACTCTTTTCTTTTTCAGGTACAATTTCTTACGTGGTTATGACGTGGAATTCTCCTTAACCATGCAGCAGTGACATTTTTCTTATCTGTATTACAAACATAAAGGGGGGACAATCAATAACGCTGCTGCTCGGGTTCAAAGTCTATATACTAGCTACAAATCTATACAGTAGGTTTAATTATATCGATTATCAAAGTATTTACCGAAGTGCTAATAACGTCATTGTCCAAGGATAGTACAGTGTAGAGGATGGTTCACTTTGATGTCAGATCGTCTCGCAGTGACGTCATCACTTCGTGTTTTAAGGTGATTTTCCATCAAAGTCTTCTGCTCGTTGTTAGTAAACAAAGTTTTGTTATGTAATGTCTGTCGCGTGAAGGAAAAACATGGGACGCTTGTTGATTTACATGTTAACTTATGGAAAATGACCGTTAATTATGAAGTTGAAACGGCTACCTAGCGCCAACAATGCCATTACGTTCTCTGCTCTGGTGGCAAAATTAGGCACTACGTCGTCCCATGTTTAACAATGAAAACGGCTTCATGCTGCGACAAACATTATAAACAATGGTTTGTTACAACCATTGCGAGTAGAAGACAATGGGGGACATTCACAAAGCACTTTAACCCCCACTTTAGCCCCGATTTTTAACCCTGGTGCTAAACATGGTGCCAAACTATGAGCTTAACATGGTTAGCCCCTGATTTAGTACCATGTTTA
This sequence comes from Siphlonurus alternatus, assembly GCA_949825025.1. Classification (NCBI taxonomy): domain Eukaryota; kingdom Metazoa; phylum Arthropoda; class Insecta; order Ephemeroptera; family Siphlonuridae; genus Siphlonurus; species Siphlonurus alternatus. The sequence continues at coordinate 6,015,682 of OX463786.1, read as the reverse complement.
GCATCAGGGTTAAAAATCGGGGCTAAAGTTGGGGTTAAAGTGCTTTGTGAATGTCCCCCTTTGTTTTCCATGGAGCGATGTTATAGAGCGGGGCTTGGCGAGAAAAGCGCACTTGCTTCAACCTCGTATGGCAGCCATCTTGGCAATAAAATTGTTCCCGGCAATTGGAAGAAATCTAGAGCCTCTAATTGGCTGCAGCACGCGATTTCCTCGCTTTCCACGCTTCATGAAAATGCACCTTTAATCCCGCCGCGATATTTTCACGCCAACATGGCCGCCATATGATATTGAAGTAAGTGCGCTTTTCTCGCCGCGTCAAGCCCCGTTTAACATCGCTCCATCGAAACCTCTACTTTCTACTTCTTATACTTCTTCAATTTGCCGTTCTAAGACATCCTTATTTCTATTCTCCTTGTTGATAGCTATATATACTGCATATATATAGCGCCTTGTAAGGTAATGCTAGAACATGTGTTTCTGTTGGTGAATTTATTGCGAATGAATAAGCGTGATAGAATTGTTTTTACACTTGAATAAATTGTCAGATATGAGGCAGCTGTGTACGACAGATGTTGTCTTATCTACTTAGGAACAAAGGACTTCTTCCCTTATTGTCTATTAACAATATATCGTGTTTGATAAATGTGATGGTAATTTATAAAGGTTTTAGGTATTTTACTTTTTCTAAGAAACTTTTGACAAAATTGGCACTTAGCTTGCAAGTTAGGTTAAAAATTAAAAATGTTGACACTTTTTTTAAGATGTCAAGATTATTACAAAAAATGGCACCTTTACAATCTTTTTGCTATCTGTATATCCTACGATATATGCTTATATTGCTATATTCCATTGTTGTGAATCATATATGCAAATTTAATACGTGTATAGTGTGGATAAAAAAATTTATTTCCATTTATTGTAAATTATTTGAGTTCTTGTTTTATTTATAATTATATTATATATGGATTATCTTAATTATTGGCTTCAATGGGTATATACCGCGCGTGAAGCTATTAAAATATACCAATATAATAGAACAGAGAAAAATTAGATATAGGTATACAATTTGATGCACAGTACATGGTAAAATTGTAGTATTATATATTATACAAACTTATAAAAGTAAAGGAACATAATTATCTCGAATTTCTTTTTTTCTTTAGAAAACCGTAATAATTCATCTTAAATACAAATTTTATAAAGTAAATTTCACTTGACTACTGCGATTAAGTACAAAAATTCTTATTTATAAAACTATTTTAATTTTTTATAAATATATATGTCCCATCTGATCGTATAATGGTAAAATATAAATGAAAAAAAAGACTATTATATTTTTTATCTCTCCATTTTCATATTTTCCCTTCCATATTTTTTTACTATCTCTGTTCAAATGTTCTTTTCATGTCTATTAAACATGAACAGACCACCATATAGCCGTAACAAACGATGTGCGGTGTGGAATAGACGTATATATCTGATGTATAGATTATAATACGACAATATAGCTCTGTTTTTGACACCTTGAATCATACCATGCGGGCGTCTATAACGATAATAGACTAGAAAGGATGGTTTATTTTGAAATCAGACGCCATTTCGTCTCGCAGTGACGTCATCACGTCATGTTTTAGGAGCGAATTTCATTGGCCAGCTGCTTTAAATTGGATTTCGGTAGAGATTGCTAGCTTTATTGGCGAACTTTTCCGAAGTTTGACGAAAATAATACTTCGTAAATTTGCCATCCTCACTAGTACTAATATCTTGGTATATATATATTATACTCAGTGGGATGTCTATTATGGTTCATATTCGTCTAATATTTTATATGTTTGAATATTTACGCACAGTCAGGTAGCATAGATCGTAGAGAAAATAAAGATATCGCAACTTTACTTGGTGTCATATTGCTATATACGTAAGAAGTGTATATTTACGTGCAAGGTACTTAGAAATGAGAGGTAGAACGGTGAGGTATAGATACAACTAAAGATTTAAATAAAAGGACTGGTTGGTCAAACTACTTAGACTCTAATCTAAACAATATCATACACTTCATACATCAAGAGGGAGTGATGATTGACTCCCAAAAGGTCCCAAAATACATTCAAAGCGTTTCTATCCCCCTTCCCATGCACTCCAAAATTTAACATTGCGGGATAGGGCATCGCCCGCCCCAGAACCGCGAGCTGGATCCGCCCCTGCATAATTACCAGTGAGCCAAAATACCTAGCAGATAGAATGAAGCTTTGTTGTCACTAAATTCGATTCCCTATATATATATACTTCACGCTTAATATCATAACAATCTAGCTTGTGTCGATGCCAGCCAGTGAGAGTCCGAGGTAGTGGCTGGCATTGATGAGACAGCATACAAGGCAGAGTGTTGTGATAAGCAGAGAATCGAACCGTGACAACAAAGATCCATTGTTGTTTCACTTTATCTGTAAGGCACTGTACCTGGTGGGCTTAAACTCCCCCGGATGGAACGTGAGCGTCACTCTCTGCCAAGTCATAGCGAGGTGGCGAACACGGTCATGTTTTTTTTGTTTGTTTTTAATCTATTTTTAGACCGTAGACAAAATGTTATCTCCATGGACCATGGATGACGTTTTTATCAATTAATTCCAATGTGCTTTTCCGTCATCGGATTTGTACGATACGTACCGATGACGATATATATGTTTTGACTCGTTGCTTGGAAGAATGTTATCAACTGATAATACCTAAAATTGAGTTGAATTGGTCTTCCCCTTTAAAGTAGAGTGAGCGATTTAATTTTTTTTGAATATTTTATTTCCCAAAAATGGTTTAACTTGCATCTATTGAGAAATGAAAACTAAAAAATTCCATCTCAAATAGCTTCATCACAAAAAAATCCGAAGTTGGTGTATCGGAGGTGAGCCTTATGCCATGGTACAGAAAACAGTTTTTTACTCCAACTTCGTCTGAACTATGGTATACCAATTAAAAAATATCTACGTAATATATTATGAATTTTTTAATGGATTTTTAAATAAATAAAAAATTACAGAGCTATTTTTCCTTAAAAAAATCTTGAAATTATTATGGGTTATTTCCCATAAGGAATTAATTTGAATTATAGTCTTCCCCTGAGTTCTGTACGGGAAAGTTTCGCCTCATACCTCCCGTTCTACGCCCCTTGCCGGTCCACTATGACACGTACGCGTGACAAACGAGTGACGGCTGGCCACGAGCGAGCGCCCAACTTATCTGCAGAAGGAGATCTTGGCTCGCGTCGTCATAACACAGCGCGAGATGTTGGGAGGTGGTGTGGACCACGGTACACGGAGAAAAAATATTATCAGAATAGAGTATCGACTTCACAATTTTTTATTGTAAAAATGGATGGAGGCTGCAAAGTTAAGCCACTGTGATTTTTTGTTCTAAATATTTTAGGACCCGGGAACTATTTTTAAAAAAATGGACAATCTGTATAAAAAATTTTATTGCAGAAATCAATAGAGAGTACCAATTACCAATTTATACTACTCCAAATTTTCAGATTTTTTATTTATTTACTTATTTTTTTTTTTTTTTTTTTTTTTTTTTAGCTCCAGAACTATTTTTAAATAATTATTGAAATTGCGACTACGCCTCTTAGAGGCGTCAATAGGCGTCTAGCTAGGTCCAATCCTTTTTATTAAGGATTCAGGGGTGCCAATTTAACTTACAGAACTTTCAATAATATAATTTAATTTAAATTGTTTTTTAATAATTATTTAAAAATAGTTCCAGGACTAAAAAAACTCTGGAAAAATTCAGAGCAGCATAATTTGGTACCTCCTATTTATTTCAACAGTATAAATTTTAGTAGCTTGATTTTTGTTGAGAATGGTCACCCATCCCAAGTATTAACTATACTCTTGGCGTTGTTTGACTTCGGTGATCGGTTGAGAAGCGGTCAAACGACTATGTCACACCTCCCACTAACATATCGACGCTCGTGGTAAAAAAAAATATCCTAAACCTATTGGAAAGTAAAATGAAATAAGGATATATTTTCTAGCTTAGCGATGAAGTAATACCACTAATATATTTTGTTCAGTGTAGACAATCTTGAAATCTGGCGTCATAACACAGTAGAGGTGTCCCCCACACACCCGCGTGGTGTCCACTGTTCGTAAATCTTACTGGCCATGTACTCGCCACATGTAATATTGTAGTTTTATGTACTCAAACATCGTATAAACCATGTACTTGCGTCATAATTTAATAATACTTTTATACATAAAAATATTATTACCATGTTACTGGCATATAACTTATTGTGTTGGTCCTAACCCTGAAATGGGCATGAAAAACGCTGTATAGTGTTTTATTATTAATATTAGAAACTTGTAAACTTTTTAATCTGAGCATTGCAGTATTTTTTATTTATTATTTATTTATTTATTTATTTATTTCAGTTTTATACTATAAAGATATTAAGTAGAAACTTGTTGAATTATTATTTTTTTTATAACATTTTGATATCAATCGATTTGAATAATCGAGCTGGAGTTAATTATTCGGAATATTTAAAATTCTTGAATCTAATAATGTGTTAATTTTCGCTATCCGCTGGCATATATTATATTCTTCAGTCCATATAATATTAATTTATTGCCGTGGTAATTAAGGATACCCGGTTGGAGGGTGGGTTTTATTTTTTTTAGCATATTTAATTATATCATCTGTTATCAAAGTTAATTTTTTATATTTTTTTCAATGCGTTAGAGTTTTAAAGCGTACGGTTGGAGGGTAAGGTTGCAAGGATCAGCTGATCGACGTAGTCCCATTTGATAAACATGTAAATCTTAGCAAATTCACAATAATTCTGATTTTTTTTTAGAGACAAATGTTAGTACCTAAAAGTCACAATCAATTTCAAAACAATTATTCGAACCGATTTTTTAAAATATAATTTTTAAAAATTTTCAGCATAGGATTTTCCCATGGAGAGCCAAAATAAAAAAAATAATAATTAAAAAAATATAATATATTATTATACTCTAATAATTGTTTTGAAATTTATTCTGTGGCTTTTAGGTATAATACGCTTAAATTTTATCTCAGTTCTCTCAAAAAATTTTCAGAAGTTTTGTGAATTTGCTAAGGTTTACATGTTAATCATAATTCATAATCTTTATTGCTTTTCGATTGATTATACAATATAAGCAAGTCAATATATAATATTAAACTCAAGACATAACGTCGATCGTCCATATTTATACATAAATAGCAACTTGTATCACTATGCACAACAAAGTATAAAATACATATCACAGATCACAAAATGGGACTACGTCGAACAGCTGATCTGTGTTAAAGCAGGGAGGGGAGAAAAACATCAGCAGGACGTTATCCTGTAAGTATTCAACCCAACAATCTCGTGGAGCTGTTCTATAGCAGCAAGCCCGACACACCCTATATTATAAGATTAAAGTTGTATAGTTTTTTTTTTAATCAATCCCTATTGGGTACTTCTACTTACTAATTACATACTACTTTGAAACCCTGAACCTTCCGAAACCCTAACTTGAGCGTTTCGCGGGCTCTTCCGGAACGGGGGAGGCCACGGCCTTGCAATCCATAACGGCATTTGCCTGCGACTGAGGGAAACGTGGAAACCTCAGCCAGGATGGACGCTACAGCTTTTGTCAATGAACAGGAAGTGCAAAGCCAGGGAAACCACATAGTGGGAAAGCGCAACGATTTAGACCCCTGGGTGGAAAACGTGTTTTTTGTTGAAAATGGTCACCCCTCCAATTACTATAGCTATTATACGCTCGACGTTGCTTGATTTCGGTGATCTGATGAGACCCGGTCAAGCGCACTGCGCCACGCCTCACACGGAGCATTTTGTTCAGCCTTAAAAAAAAAAATGAAGAGTATATTATATTATATTATATGGTATAACATATATTGTATGGTATAACATATATTGTATGGTATAACATATATTGTATGTATATATAATATGTTATATAAATCTCACCTTATATAGACCCGGATGCGAACGTGCATGTGACCTTTTCCTCATACTATTCAATTATTTTATTGGTAATTTTAAAAACATACTGACATAAGGCAGTATGGCCAATATTGCAATATTCACTCCCCCCCCCTTTTTTTTTAATTGTTATATAAACTAATATTCGTACCAAAATTGCCGGCATATGGAGTTGAAGCGCACGATAAACTGTAAGACAGCGTACAGTATTGTGTGTAATAATTAAAAAAATAATATATTTTGACTCTTATTTTATTACTTTTCTATTATTTTACAAATACAAGTATTGTAAAATTATACGAATATTTATAATTTTATTGTTTATGGAAATTACAAACACTCCTCTAGATAATTGTTTCTAATTTTCTATTCCTTGTCGGTAAAAAAAAAAATAAATAAAAATAAAAATAACTTACTTTAATTTACAGACTGGTTTTAAAACACATAAAAATAAATTCAATTTAAGTATGTACATAATGCAAAGGCATCATCATACTTGAACGGTAATGTTTAAACCCACACATTGTACGAAAGAGATGTACTTACAGTAATCTAATTAAATATACGAGTGGGATGGATTTAGAATCGAATTAACAAAACAAATTATGACAACATTTTGTATTAAATGTCCTCTCCTAATTTGCATTGCAATCATCTTGACTTTCTGATGATGCAGTAATCTTAATTCATGGACCACATACTGATGTAGCTACACTGGATAAATAGATTACCTGTATAATATTTTAATTACGAATTTAAATATTCGGAGCACCTGGAGATCATTAAAATAAAAAATAAAGTATTTTTTTCCCACACCTTTTGTACTCTATACCCGTTAAAACTGAAAAGAGATACACTGTGGCGTCATGCAAATATTTAAGACACGACACATACATACATAAGGAAAGTTTCACAGAGTTTTGTAAATTGATTTTAAGGTTTTTGAGGGAAAGCTAACACGGATCTGCTGATTGACGTAGTCCCATTTGATTAAAATGTTAACTTTAGCAGATATACACAAAAATTCTGATTTTTTTTTTTTTTTTTTTTTTTTTTTTTTTTTTTTTTTTTTTTTTAGAAATAGATTTTAGTTACACCTAAGAGTCACAGAAAAAATTTCAAAATAATTATTCCAAACTTTTTTTTTTAATTAATTTTCTAGTTTGGCTCTCCATGGGAAAGCCCTATGTTAAAAATTTAACATATTATTATAATGTCTGTTCGTAAACCCTGCTCGGTGTACACTTTCTGCACCCGATCGACCTTATGCACACGAACAAAAGGTCGATTGGGTGCAGAAAGTGTACGCCGAGCAGGGTTTACGAACAGAGCTATAATATTAAAAAAAAAAATAGTTAATTGTTAATTGTTTTAACTGTTTAACTGTTTTAATTGTTTTGAAATTTTTTTCTGTGGCTTTTAGGTACTAAAATCTATTTCAAAAAAAAAATTCAGAATGTTTGTGAATTTGCTATATGGTTTACATATTAATCAAATGGGACTACATCGATCAGCTGATCCGTGTTACCTTACCCTTAAATAGTTTTAAAAAAATGTTAATAATTGACAATATACTGTCAAAACTCGAGGTCATGTACATTAAAAAAAATCATGGCAGATGGTTTTCAGTTAATATTTATAAAATTGAGGTATATATTGTGAAGTTTTTTTTTATTCATGCCACTGTTTTGATGATTCTTTTAATTTTATTGTTATTACTATTATTTAAACACATTTTTTTTTCTTTTTTTTTGTTGATATGTGATTATATATGTAATTTGACGTGCTTATATTGTTATGTACAATCGAAAAGCAATAAATATTATGAATTATTACTGTTTAAGCTTTCTTTCAGTGTAAGAATTTAGCTTGAAGCAATAGACCATCAATTTACTCTTTTAATTAAATTTTCAATTATATATTATAGTATACTTGTGTACATGTTGTATGCAGGAATATTAAATCAATGTTGCACAGTTAATATAATATACATGTGCATATACCGTAGCAGTATATTATTATCATACAATTTGCGTTCTAAAATAATATGTAATTTGTAAGAGTTACGTTTATTTTTAGTATAATTCTCTTACTTGTCATTTACATTGTGATATATTTAACGATACATATTATACAAATTGACATAAAATAATAAGATAAAAGTAAGTTGAATCAATTATTTATAAATTTATATGATTATTCATTAAAAAAGTACTATGAGTTATTAGAGTCATAATATTTTCTTGCTTATTTGTATATGGATATACTGGATGGATATTATCTTTTTTAATATCAAATCAAATCAAATATTAATTAAAGAAAATGTAATAAACCACCTTGTTAAATAGTTCATATATTAAACTCATGCAAGAAAGTTAGACTATATTTCTTAATTCAGAAGGTGTTTTGTATTTAATTTTCTATCTTATATGTATGAAAATCCACCTTAACAAACTTAAAGTATACTTTAAGTTTGTTAAGGTGGATTTTCATGCATGAACGATTTCCAGCCTGCGATGCGACGCGAATAATGCGCACTTGCTGTAATATCCATTGGTGGTCATATAGCAATTAAAAAAAAAAAGAGATCAACGTAATTAATGCGATATTCGTGCCGCAACCATAGGATTTCACAGCTTTAACATCAAAATCGCGTCGCATCGCCGTTGTCGCTCATGAAAATCCACATTAAAGGTAGATTCAGATGGCGACAGCGGCGATGCGACTCGATTATGTCACACAAGCTGTGAAATATTATATCATATGCGGCGAGCGAATTCCCCAGGTTGCGGCAGCGAAATCGTGTTAATTGCGATGCTCTCTTTTCAAATCGCCAAATATGGCCGCCAATGCCATATTTGGCATTACAATGGCACTTACAGCAAGTGCGCAATATTCGCGTCGCGTCGCATGATAAAAATCGCCATGTGAATCCATCTTTACTCGCGGCGTGTTACGTGCTGTTGTAAATTTTTCGAGTCAAACTTTAATTTTAAAATTTAAAATCATATAACATATTATATAGGCTTTTGTCTCGCAACTCCAATCGATGTACACTCGTCGTCTTGAAAAATTCCCCACTTGCAGCCTTGTTAATCACCATACCCTGTGGTATTCTTACGGAGCATGGTGATTAACAAGGCCACAAAGGATAATTTTCAAAGGTGACGAGTGTACCGTATCAATCACTTTTAATTCTTACTTCCCCTAGTACATTTAACGACCACTAGATGTCATTAATGTCGCGACTGAGAAGTCACCGCACGATTGACCTTTGGTGTCAAATATCACCTACGACCTTGCTAGCTCTAGAATGCATGGCATACCTCACAGTAACCCTGGTTTGTAGAACCTCCCGGAGGTTGATTTACTATAATAAAACGTTAAGATGAATTGTGACTCTGTAGTCCTCACGACTTAGATACAAGTATAGGTGTAACCCTAATGACAATGTCACAGAATATTGACGGTGAGGTGTCACTATTTATCACTATTACGTAATGTGATGGATATTTGTTTATTTAGAAGATGTGTTGACGATTTTTCATTATTTGCAATAAAAATAGCTAAATGCGTAGTTCTTATAGCAATTCCTATATAAGTGACAATGACAAATTTTATTAGCACATACTTGGTATTTTTTAATTTTGTTTGCAATAAATTAGAATACAAATACATGACAGTATGAATTATAACATTTATTTAATTCTATTTCTTTTAATTTAAGACTTTTTATTTATTAAATGGTGAACTACTTTGAAAATTGTAATAAACCTTCATATTAATAAACATTAATATTCGTTAAAAAAAAATAAAAAAAAATGTATATTTTTTACGTATCATGCAGCATGCCAGAATTGTAATATTTTAATAGCATTACATGCATGGCTATTAGTCAAATCTTCCGTCTTTTTTAATCGAAAAGTAATTAATAGAAGTAATTCTATAAGAAATAGACGAATTTTATGTTTTTGTTTTAATTTCAGCAAATTAATAGTTTTTTTATCCATTACTTTATTCGCTAAAAGTAAAAACGTTTTCACTTTATACTATCTGAAAATAATGAGCGATAGTGGCCATAAGATGACATTACTTTAAACAATGCATCGAGACAAAGTTATATTTTTAATAAAATTGTCGTGAAGTTATTTCCATTAACTGCTGGAAAATTGCTTCAAGATTGATAATTTAACTTCTCGTGACTCAAACTATAATATAATTCTTTGAATTTTTTGGGTGATTTAAAAATTGAGGTGGCCATTGTCTATTATAACAATCAATTCCATGCAGCATTTACGTGGTTGTGACTGAGGGAACCATGGAAACCTCAGTCAGGATGGTCGGTACTTAATGCTGGAGAAAGCCTCCCAAACGCATGTATGCAATGTTCTGTTACAGCAACCGCCACATGTAAAAAGTTTGGCGGTGCCTGGAATCGAACTCAAGGCTTTCCTATTACAAGTCATTCACTAACATACGTTCACATGATGGTGTTTAATACGGATCTTTTGACAACGCCTCATATTGAATAACATCCGTAATCAATGAATCCGTATTAAAAATATCGTTTTGTAAATATATTATAGTGATGATGCCGTGATACTTAATGTGGTGTATTATATTCAATAAAATTATATGTTTATTACAAAAATATGCAAGTTAATATTTCCATGTTTTTGTCAGTTGCTGCAAAAATCTTCAGTCTTAATTTTTTTGTGTATACCTGTACAATATGCCTTAAGAATTCCATCATATATATTTTAATTTAGTTTTTCAATTGTGGCATGTTTTCTATCAGAAGGTCTAAACTGGGCCCATGTCAGGTCAAAGGTGACGTGATCTTGTTACCTGAGCGTGCGACCACAAAGTCCTTGTCTGCAGACCTCGCCTCAATTTGCATACTGTCTGCAGCCGCCAGTTCCGGGACACTTAGCGGGGCCTCCCAACTAATAAATAAATAACTTCTTCTTGCACGCTTTCAAACCGCGCGGTAATTACAGTAATGCTTGCCACGTCTCTCTCTCTCTCTCTCTCTCTCTCTCTCTCTCTCTCTCTCTCTCTCTCTCTCTGTCTTAATTCTCAGTTTCTCTTCTCTGTCTTCTAGCCACGTCTCTCTCTCTCTCCCTCTCTCTTCTCTGTCTGAATTTCTAGTCTCTCTCTCTCACTTTCTCCTTTATTTCTTTCTATTAGTAGACTCTTCTCTAGTTATTTACAATACGTCTTCAACTCTCATCCTTTACCTGACTAAAGGCGGATTCAGATTGCGACAACGGCGATGCGACGCGATTTTGACGTAAATGCTGTGAAATCTTATATACGGCGACGAATTCGCTGGGAATCGCGTTAATTACGATGCTCTTTTTTTTTAATCGCCAAATATGGCCGCCAATGGATATTACAGCAAGTGCGCATTATTCGCGTCGCGTCGCAGCCTGCAAATCGCCATGCATGTGAATCCGCCTTAAATCTAATCTTATAACTTATAACGTCTTTTTACCTCAAAAACACATCGTATTTTCTCGTCGCACAAAATGAGGATAAAATGGAGACGATATTTGTAACATTTTATAAACAATAAGAGGAAAGAGGGGACGTAATATCGTCTTTTTACCTCTTTTTTCCCTCCAAAATGGTGTAAAATAGGAAGGAAATAGACAAGGAGACAGTTTAATAGCGAATGAAATGTGAAATTTATTTTAACTCTGTCCTGTCTCTGTCTTTCTTAGGCCCTCTCTCGCTCAGTAAACTGTTTGTGTCTTTCTATAATATATCACACTTAAATATTAGAAGCTGAATTTGACTTCAGTTTAACCTTTCTGTCCTGAGTTGAAATCAATTTCATATTTTCTTCGTTATTAAACTCTCCTCTCGTCTTTTCTCCTCTTATTTTACACCATTTTAGAGGAAAAATGTGGTGAAAAACATTAGGTTTAGACGTGTGAAAGGTGAGTTGAAGACGTAATTTTTCAACTATAGAGATTAATTAAATTTATTGTATTTATCAAACTTTCCAGTACTTTTCGTACATAAATACTTCATCTGAATTAAAAATTCTGTACATGAAAAAAAGAGTCAATAAAAGTAAAAAAATTGTCCTTACATCAGTATCTAAAAATTAAATGCACCCGTGTTGAAGTAAACTTAATCTTTTATTCGCTAAAAAGCTCTTTCCTCGTCTAATTTCCTCTTATTTTGCACCATTTTAAACGAAATTACATATTTTTTCCTCTTCTTGAACATAAAATGTTAGAAATATTGTCTTCATTTCATCCTCACTTTGAGCGAAGAGGAAATAAGATGTGTTTTAGATGTAAAAAGATTAGGTTTAGACGTGTTAAGGATGAATGAAAGACGGTAATTTTAGGGCGTGATATTCTCTGTCTCTTTTACTCTCTCTGTCTTTTCTTTAACCTCCAATTCTCTCTCTCACAAAGTTGCCATAAGATTTTTATTATTACCCATATAATTTAATATAAAAATGTACAGAGCCATTATTTTATGATGTCATACCTACTCATACACGTGTTACAACATATGATCATAACCAACCTTTTGTCATTTTTTTTTAGAAAGATGTTAAAAAAATATATGGTCGTTAACTTCTTTTTTTTAGCCTACAATAAAGACTGTTATTTGAAATGATCTTGACACATTATTTTTATAAGAGTTCTTGAAGTAAATAATGTTATTACAACCTCTATTTGTATTATTATTTAAATACGTAATAATATAATGATAATCCTTGTTATTCGAGTTTTAAGTCCAGTTTATTTTGAGTCATTATTATATGAACAGTAATGGCAAATATAAAGAAATTATAAAGTTAAAAATATGCGTAATAAAAATTTGTGTAAATATCTTGAATATTCTATTTAAAAAAATGCCCGATTGATATATGTAAGTGACACGTATTTATTTCATATATTTATACTATTGAGTTCTTTAGGGCAGACTCACACAGAATTATGTGACTTCGCAGCGTATGAAAAAAAAAATTTGAGAACTTATGCGATCAGGTGTTTTATATACGCGCGCACACAGCTATACGTTTCGTATCGCATCGATCGTACGTTTCTCATTTAGAATCTGTTCTAAATTTTTATCATACGATGCGATACGATGCGATAGAAAGACAGTGTGCGACTCCCTTTATAGATGCTTCAAGTGTTCCCCGGTGGGAAAATTTTCTCCATAAGCCACCATGTAAAAAATTTGAATTTTTACTCAGTAACTATTAAAGCTATTAATTTGAAACAGTCTCCTACCCCTCCATTTAGAGGTAGTCTTCTGATAATGAATCAATAACTTATTTTCCTCTAAAAAATTTCTTTAATGCCAAAAAAGCGATTTCTTTTTTCTTTTTTTTTTGTACATAGGTTTAGATAGGACGGTGAGAACACCGCAAAATCAGCTGACTTGAAGTCTTTATTATAGATGAGATAATTTGTTACAAGAGTAAGAGTCAAATGCAAACATGTGGAAAAAATGCAAACGGACAGTAAATATGTAAATTGCATCAATGAATAGAGTGAAAATTTGACAATTTTATTTAGCGCTTTGACGTCATCAGAATCTGTTTTGCCAATAAAATCGGTATTTTACGATACAATTTTACATTCAGATTTTCCTTACAAGAAAATTTCATCTCCATACAAACAAATTTAGTTGAAGTTTTCTTGTAAGGAAAAATTGTATGTAATAATTTGAAAAATTGTATATATCATGTAACATGACTTAAAAAATTCCATGAAAAAAATTTAATATTATATATTTATTTATGCAAATTTTTTTAAGGTCGATTTTATATAAGATGTAACAAGAACAGGTCTCTTCATATCTGATGTTTTTGTTCCCGTTTGTTACAGTCGCTGTGCCAGAGGATTCCAGAGGACCAACAGTAAGTGTATAATACACAGATGTACTGAAATTATATCGTCCCTCGTCCGGAATAATGAGCTATCTGCTATTTCAGGTCATTGTAATTATGAGCTGTAAATCAGTATAAAATAAAGCTCATCTTTGCTCTCACCTAAAATAGCAGACAGCTCATTATTGCAATGAAATCATGGTAGGCATATATTATAGCTCATTATAAAGCCGGTATTACGCACGATACAATTTGTCTAACTATTATGCATACAATTTTTCCTTACAAGAAAACTTCAACTCTGTTTGTATGGAGATGAAATTTTCTTGTAAGGAAACATTGTACGTATCTTGTAATAAAGAGGCTTTACGGACGAGGGACGATATGTAGATTATAATGGAGTATTGACCTCAAAATTTTGCAGAAATGGATAGAGCGTGCAAAGTTATGCTCCCCTGATTTTTTTCAGATTTTTTAGAGCCCGGGAACTATTTTTAAAAAATTATTGAAAGTCCTTTTTGTGACGTCACGCGGTGGCAAGTCCTATCTTCTTCTTAAGGAGCGGCGTCTCGTGACGTCACAAAAAGAACTTTCAATAATTTTTTAAAAATTGTTCCCGGGCTCTAAAAAATCTGAAAAAAATCAGGGTAGCATAACTTTGCACGCTTTATCCATTTTTGTAATAAAAAAAAATTGAGGACAATACAATATTTATACCATGACAAATTTAATAATAAATATATGAGTCGTAGTTATGATGCAACAATGTATTATATATATAATTATGAATTATAAATTAAAGCGTGCCTAAAATGGATGATATCATCTTATTTTAGTGTCATATTATTTCTGGTATAATATATATACAGTATAACATTGTTAATAATCTAATCTATAAAGTTAATAATTATTACCGGAAAGTGCAGGATTTAGATCAGCAATGTATGCAAATTTTACCAAGTTTAGATCAGGGAATTAGACGCTACCACAACATAATAACTTATGTCCCTTGGTACGTTTTAGTCTTTATAATAAATATGTTGGCCAAGTGATAAAACAGCGCTGTTTTATCTTAAGTATTTTTGATACCTGATGGTAACTTTCCAACCGTTTTTTAAAGAAAAGGAGTTTTCCGACAATTTGATAACATTATTTACTTCCTGCTGGATTTTCCTGGACCCAATCTAGTAATGGTTATAGGATTTTGTGGCTCCTTTTCAAACCCCCAGTCATGACCATCCTTATGATTGAGAGAACCATGGAAACCTCAGTCAGGATGGTCGGCAATTGATGGAAGATGTCATCAATCACCTCCCGGATGCACGAGTGGGTGTTATTTGGCAACCGCCACTTGTGAAAAGTTTGGCGGTGCATGGCTGGGATCGAACTCACGACCATCTGATTACGAATCAGAGGCGCATACCACTGCTTGCATGCGTTGATTCAAATTTTCTGGATATAAAATTAATTATCTATAATATATTGTTGTTTTTTGTAATAAAATATTAGTTATTATTTAGCATACAAATAGCCAGACATTTCTGCAAATAACTTTCTATTGCAAAAATATATAAAAAAAAAAGGTTCATTGTTATTTAGGATGCATATATTTGTATGTCGTCAATTTGTTAATAACTTTTTCGTTTATTATCTGTTAAAAGTCATTGTTATTTATTTTCATTTCGGCAAACTTGTTAAAGTTTAATTTAAAATAAAAAAAAAAAATTAAATAGAAAAACAAATAATCGTAAAAAATAAATGCCATGAAATTAGTATTTTTTTTAAATGCCTCGTTGTTTAAATAGCTTGATTTTAGATTGGATGTGAATTCTATACAATTTAAAAACATGTCTTTTGATATTGCCTCAAAAGTTAAATTATGTAAATAATTTATATCTTAATAGATTTTTGCTAAAAAGTTTAATATTCTCAATTTAAATTCATGAGATTTTTTCTTTAACTAATTAAAGTTTTGTATTTATTTTAAACCAATTAACCAATTTTAAAATGTAGCTAGATTTTAATATATTTTCTCAGATATATTTTTGTGAGGTTAAAAAGCGACCGTCTAACAAGGATAATAGACTAAAGAGGATGGTTCACTTTCAAGTCAATCTCCCAGTGACGTCATCATTAATTTCAGGAACGAATTTGATTGACTAGTTTCATAAACTAATTACTTGTATATATAGTGGCTGTTTCGACGAACTGTTCCGAAGTTTTACGAAAATAGTCGAGGACTGCCCTAGTTAAAAAATTACGTCTTCAACTCATCTTTTAGAAGTCTAAACCTAATTTTTTACCTCTAAAACACATCTAATTTCTTCCTGGCTCAAAGTGAGTATGAAATAAAGACAATATTTCTAACATTTTATGCTCAAAAAGTGGAAAAAATACGTAATCTCGTCTTTTTTCCCCTAAAATGGTGTAAAATAGGAGGACAAAAGACGAGAGGATAGCTTAATAGCGAATAAAAGACGAAATTTATTTTGACGCACTTGTTGAATTTGTCGTTCTAAACCCTCCTTCACTTCCATTATCCTTGATATGGCCTAACTTGCTTATAATACGTGGGTGGGAGTTCACAGATCCTGTTTTGATATTTTCTCATATATAAAAGTTTAAAGGCTTAAAAAGACCTTTAGCATGTCATAAGGTCACTTTAAATAAAAGAATTCTCACCGTTTAGAAATAAAAACCTTTTTTTATTCTTTCTATAAAATATCACATGATAATAAATTGCATTTAAAAATGGATACAATTTTTTTTTTTTTTTTTTAAATTTTATGTATTTTAAAATGCATTCAATTGCATTGAAATTTATTTAATTAAGGATTATTGTCACTGATCTTAGGAGATGGTGAATCATTCTGGAAATTAAACCTTCCTTACATTATAATATAAATATTCAGTCACAAAAATGGAGCAATAGTCGGTCTAGTTTTTTAGATATACAGGATATAAATAGTGAGAATATCATTGGAAATTTGGTGATCAAATAGTTAAATCAGCATCTTTTTCAACTAATAAATTATTGTAAAAAACTGGACCGAATAATTACTTTTTTTACTTCAGAAAATGGACAGTTCTCTATGTTTTCATCTATTTTATATTTTTTCACAATAAAAAAATAATTATCAGTGACAATAATCTGATTTACAAAAGAAACATTGTTTTTTTTAACCCAAATTGGGATATATATACATATTATTACATATACTGTATAACTATCAATCTTATTAATATAACATGTGCGTTTCGATAAGTGCCACGGCCTTGCAATCCATCCTGGCATTGCATTTACATGTGGCTGAGGGAAGTGAGGAAACCTAGCTCAGTCAGTTATGTTTTTTGTAAATTAACTAGAAATGCAATGGTCCAAAGTCAAGGAAAACCGCACAGAGTGGAAAATTGCAATAATTTACCCCTTTTCTGTTGAAATAAATGCTCACCCATCCAAGTTTAGTGTGTTGCTTGACATCGGAGATCTGATTATATCTAGGCCACGCCCCCAGATCATTTTAAAATGCATTGAACTTGCATTTAAATTGATATGTGACCTTGTTTGTTTGACTTTTATTGATTTACAAGAAACGACTTTTTGTATCATGGCGATTTTTATTACTTCCAAATACGGCTTGTATTGGTATTTCTTTTTTTTTTTTTTTTTTAAGTATGGATTTAAACTTTTAATTGAACAGATTTTCTCGCTCGATTACAACGACACTTAATATCAAGATTCAACTTGTTTATTCCCGTCGTTAAATCCAAGGAATTTATTCTAATTACTTTTAGAAAACGTTTTCACAGACCATTTAACTTCGTTTTGTTCAAGTCTTTTTTTTTTTATATACAACATCAGTGAAATGTGTTTATTTTATTTGTACTGCATGTACTACAATTTTATGTACAGTAGTTTTACAAATGTATTATATTGAAATGCAGAATTTATTTTATACATTTCTTCGTCGTGTGTTTAACAACTTGTGTCTTATCACCTTGGATTATTTCCTGTAATCGAGTCTCAATCACTATATTTACATGACGGTGTTTAATACGCATCCGTTGACGAAGCTTCATAAGAATAACATTATCCGTCGTCAACGAATACGTGTTAAACATTGTCATGTAAACGTAGTGATTGTCAGTGTTTAAAAAAAAAAGGCTGATATAGTTAGAAGGTTAGGGGGGGGGGATTCAGCGCACAGCTCTGGGAGAGGGTGGTGCCCTATCCCGCAATGTTAAATTTGGGGAGGTAAGGTGGGGGGGAGGGAGAAAGTGGGTGGTAAACCTATGGATTGGATTGCCTTATAAAAAAAAAATATATGGCTTCGATTCGCGTCTGTAGATGGTGCAACACTCTGAAAATTTTAGCAAACCTTCCTGACGTTAAATTAATGGTCATACAAAAATATAACAAAATCGGTAAATTTTTCGAGACATTCAGCAGATTAGTATTGTCTAAAATGGGGACTGTTGTGACTTTTAGTCAAATCAGTTTATTTTTCACAACGCAAAAGAATTATTTACTCAAAATTACACATTTTTTTTTTTTTTTTTATATAACAGCAATCTAATTTTCATTTTATCCTTTATTTTATGAATATAATATAATATATTATTTTAAAATATTTTGAGTATTTTATTTTATGATTTTCAATTTACCAGTGGAAAATATTGAGCAATGGCAATGGCTTAATTATGATATTAATTGTTTGCCTCACAAACCAAATCTACATCTCTATTTGCATGCAGCTATAGTAAGTGATGCAGGAGAGCAGGAATGACATTCGTGGTGTCACGAAGTGTACATCTATGAGCATTGATTATAACTTGGAGAACACTGGCAAGCAGGTCACGTGACCGCTGATGTCACAAGGTCACGGTGGGCGGAGGGTCAAGCAGGCGCTACCTTGATTTATGTCGGTCTGACGGGCGCCAGCCTGACTAACGCTCCTCCTCTTAGCTCCGGCAACTACACCTCGGGTCATTGCGAATGTTACGAGCTTTATTTGAGACAAATTAGTAACTATATCGTCGTCTCTCGTCCGCAATAATGAGCTCATCATTCTAGCTCCGGCAACTACACCTCGGGTCGCCGCGAATGCGTGAATATAGTCAAATTTTCGTTATTTTGGGGCAGATAAAGCAGGGTACAAAATGGATCGGAATATCTTTAGCAACTGTATCAGAAAATTCGTTTGATTTTTTCCGTTTCTGATTTACTATGAAATTCTTAGTCAGAATCAATCAGAAAATTTGACATTTTCGTTGCAGCCAGCTTCCGAAAATTGTGAACCGAGATTCGAAGTCAAAATTAATACTCTCGAACAATTAGAAAAAAATTATAAAATGTTTTTCCTGTTCCAAACTTTGCGCACTTATTTAAGTATTTCTATCACAAAATTTAGAATTTTCTGATTGATCGAAAACTGTTCCGTTGTTGATTCCGAACAGTTCTGAACATTGCTTTACTCCTGTTCTGTGCATGTAGACGTGGTAAACTTATTTTTTATTATGATTAGAATCGGATCTATTTTATATCATTATTACTTCATATAATAGAGTTATAAAAAATAGACATAAATTTACTATTATGCATCTCTTAAGTTTCTTGAGGTAGAGATAACACAGATCAGCTGGCCCAATGCTAAAAATATCCCATTCATAAAAATTATGACAAAAATTTAAAATTTTCTCCTCTATATCCCCTATCAGTAGGTAAAATATCAGGTATACAAAAACGAGCTAGTTTTCGAGTTATTAATTTTTAAAGTTGACTAATTTAACATGAAAGTTCCATTTCTTCATGTTAAATTAGAGAACTTTAAAAATTAATTACTCGAAAACTAGCTCGTTTTTGTAAACCTGATATTTTACCTACTGATAGGGGATGTAGAGGAGAACATTTTAACTTTTTTTCATAATTTTTATGAATGGGATTTTTTTAGCATTGGGCCAGCTGATCAGTATTATCTCTACCTTAAAGCTGATTAGCAAAGTAGAAAGGGTTTAAATTCAAACTATTACGTGAAATGCATGCAGTCTTAATAGAAATAAATAGTCCAGCGTCATGTACGCACTTCAGTAGTAACTATATATTATATTTACGATTTACATTACAAAATTCAAATTGTTAATACCACTGCCTATAATTTGCATGCTCATGCTATACTGCTATACAATTAAGAGAACAAGAAAATAATTTTTTTTTAATGTTGTCCTTACAATTAAACATTTTCATAAAGATTCCACCACACCTGTATAAAAAAACATCCACATAACAAAATGATTATTAAATACAGTAAGTAATCTTTAACGATCATCTTGATCGATATATTTTGTTCCTCAGCTATTAATCTCAGGTATGCAGCGTGAAATCAATCTAATATGTGTTGAAAGGTGTCGTGCATATTGTTATATTACTGTATAGCTTGTTATAGATGAACAACACGAGTTCACACTCTCAAAAGGCTGACTGGATATGATCTTCGTTACGCCCCCATATCACGGAGTACAAACTAAGTAGCATTGTCGTGACTAAACAAGGATAGTACACTAAAGAGGATAGCTTATTTTGAAGACAGACTCCCAGTGACGTCATCACGTCTTGTTTTAGCAGCGCATTTTATTGAACAGCTGTTGTTCTAAATCGGTTATTGATATACGCGCGGGTGCCCTTAAAATTCAGTTCAGTTCGGTATCGGAAAAATTTGCTAATACTATGAACAAGATCTGCGATGGCGGCTCCAGGCAGGCTCACGCCCAGACCCTTCAGCGCTCAGCACCATCGCGACCCTCAATATGACGTCATGATTTTGTAAGCAGATACGTGCTAAAGTTGATATCGAATTTAATTTTTCCTAGCTATTTGCATCACTTTTCTTACAATTTTCTTTCATAAATAGTGAAGTTTTCTTCTATTGAAGAAAAATATCTGGTGGCCAAAACTATTATTAAAAAAGAGATGTTATGAGTTACGTTTACCCGCACAGCATAGGATTTTCTGCGTACATCCCGAAGATCTTCGGGCGGCTTCGGGTATCTCCGTGCTACCCAAAACATGAAACTTCCGTTTAGGCTAATGGTCTAATTGTAGAGGACTGTTCCGAAATAGTTGAGGACCATACTTGTTGAATTTGTCTTTCTGAGCTATCCTCCACATACTATTATCCTTGGATTGATGCGAGTAGAAGCGATTGTTATCGAGGATAAATCATTGTTAAAATGTTCACTGATTATATATATTGTTGTTGTTAGGAAAGTAGGTGGAGTTTTATAAAATAGAATGAATAAAAAATGTTGAAATGATATTAACAAATTATAAATTTCTAAGAATAGTAGATTAGAGATAGTAAAATGATGGAAAAAAGCATAAAAAAAGGTAGATTTCAAAAATGTTTCATTTTTATTTATTTCTATTATATAAATTAATGTATACACATTAATTTTTAGTAATTTTAACTTTAGAATGTAATCAGGGATGTGCAACACATGCGCCTAGTTTTCTGATTCAGAGAAAATTTTCCATCATGATAAATATGTTGTATGCTGCATGTGCGCAGCTAAAGCAGAGTATATTATTATAAAACAAAGAAATAAAATTTTAATTTAATTTATTTATGTAATATAATTTAAATTCTTTGATAAAAAGATGAATTCTTATTTCTCACCGAGAATTTGAAATTGCAATTTAAAAAGTGCGAAATTATGATTCTGAATTTTTTTTTAGAGACAGATTTTAACATACCTAAAAGCCACAGAAAAAAATTCAAAACAATTATTCGAGTCGATATATATTTTTTTTAAATTAAGTTTTTAGTTTGGCTCTCCATGGGAGAGCCCTATGCTGAAAATTAAAAAGAAATTATTTAAAACAAATCGGCTCGAATAATTGTTTTGATTTTTTTTCTGTGGCTCTTAGTTACTAAAATCTATCTCTCAAAAAAATTTCAGAATTTTTATGTGTATGCTAAGGTTTACATGTTAATCAAATAGAACTAAAAAAAACAGCTGATCGGTGTTCTCTTTCCCTTAACAATGCAGAACTACAAAAGAAAAAATATCACCTGAGAAATGCTTTGTTTTTTTAATTACCGTCCTGTCTTCATCTAAAAAACAAGAGTTCCATGTACTAGCGCGGTAAATGTTCATACATCTCCGTACTATTGTGCATTACAATTAGACCTTGTCTCGCTATAATAGCCGCCGCCACTTTGTTTAGAGAAAGTGGCGCCACACCGGCGGCGGGATCTTGTGTCAATAACGGTGTGCCGTTATATCATCCTTGTGTGACCTTCACTGAAGCGTCGTTTGATATGCAACCTTTGTCTACTTTACTATTATAATTATGTCAACGATAGAAAGAAATTATGGATTAATATCAGTGGTATGAAAATTAGACTTATAAATGGTTATACAGCTCTCTGAAAATTTTAGCAAACCTTCCTGAAAAAATAAAATTTCCATATTCCAAAAAATAAAAAAAATAAAAAAGAAATAAATAAGAAAGAAAAAATCAATAAAAAATGGACCAAAATCGCGCGGTGAAATTTTCGAGATATTCAGCATTGTTTTAAATGGTGACTACTTTGGCTTTTAGCACAGAGCTTACATTTGTAAGCTAAATCAAATCATCATAATTTTTCACTCGAAAAAATTAATTACTAAAAATCTAGACCAATTTGTTGTTTATTTTATGCCAGCAAAGTCAGCAAACTATAATTATATAATTAGTTTGTCCTTTATTTTATGGACTAAAAATAGTTTCAGTTTATTATCGGTTAATATTAAGCACGGTGACATTATTCCTTAACAATAAAATGCATAATTTTTTTATTGCAGAAATAAATAGAAATTCAGACAGTTCAGAGAACCAAAGTATGCATGATACTATTTTTTTAAGAGGCCAGGAAATATTGCTAAAATTAAATGTTATGCAAAGTTTAGGTTTGCACCGACACCCCTTTTAGTCCTATTCTCTTTTATTACATAAGAAGTGACGGCAATTGACGCCTAGCTCTGTACTTTCATGTCAACAAGTTTCAAATATAGTTCCCGGTCTTTAAAAAGAAAAAAAAAAAAACTTAGCAATCCATTCCAGCATTCACCTGGTTGAGACGAGGAAACCGTGGAAACCTCAGTCAGGATGGTCGGCAATTGATGGAGGATGACATCAATTACCTCCCGTTACACCGAGTAGTTCTTATTTCGCAACCGCCACTTGTGAAAAGTTTAGCGGTGTCTGGGATCGAATTGACGACCTTTTGATTATATATCTGATACCACTGTGTCAAGTGTTATGTTAGTTGTGACTCCATTTAACCCTTCCACCCACGTGTTTCAGGTTCACGCCGAGTCTGGTGCTGGAACGTCTGCCGACCATCAAAATGATCATAGACCTCACCTTCAGCTTCAAGTACTACACGCCTGAGGTGAGTGTAATCACAAATTGAGAATTGACCTTAAAATTTTTATTACAAAAATTGGTAGAGGGTACACATTTATGCCACTCTAATTTTTTAAGCCCGGGAAGTATTGCTAAAGTTTTGCCAAGGTCGGATTTGAACCCACACCCCTTTTAGGTCCTATTAAGAGAGGCGTTCATGAGGCGTCACTTTCTATGTACTTTCAATATTTTTTAAAAAATAGTTCCCTGAACTATAATATATTAAAAAAAAAAATCAGAGTAACATAAATTTTGCACCCTCTCTCCATTTTTGCAATAAAAAAATTTTAGAGGTCGACACTCCATTATTATAGTCTTGTCATTATTTTTTGTGTCTGCGCATGCAGTAATATTACATCGAAAAATTGAGATTTCCAATTTTTTTATGCATTTTTTTATTTCATTTTCATAGCAGTTCTTTTCATTAAAGTAGAGTGAGCGATTTCATTTTTTGGAATATTTTATTTTCTAAAAATAGATTCACCTGCCTTCTATTGAGAAATGAAAACCAAAAAATTCCATCTCAAATAGCTTCACCACAAAAAATTTCCAAAGTTGGTGTTTCGGAGGCCTTTAACATGCATCCTTATGGAACAGAAAACAGCTTTTTACTCCAACTTCGTCTGAACTATGGTACCAATTAAAAAATATTTACGTAATCTATGATGAATTCTTTAATGGATTTTTAAATAAAAAATTTTTTTTTACGGAGCCGTTTTTCCGAAAAAATACATTGATTTTTTTGCGGGTTAATTCCCATAAGGATTTTCAAGATTTTTTTCCAAGAAAACGACCCCGTAAAAAAAATTTTTATTTAAAAATCCATTAAAGAATTCATCCTAGATTATATACGTACGTATTTTTTAAATGGTACCATAATTCAGACGAAGTTGGAGTAAAAAGCTGTTTTCTGTTCCATAAGAATGCATGTTAAAGGCCTCCGAAACACCAACTTTGGGAATCCTTTGTGGTGAAGCTATTTGAGATGGAATTTTTTGGTTTTCATTTCTCAATAGAGGGCGAGTTAAACTATTTTTAAAAAATAAAATATTTAAAAAAAAATGAAATCGCTCACTCTACTTTAAATAGACAACCTCCGAAATTGCAAATTCTGCATTGTGTCTTTGCACGAGTCGGTATACATTAGGTAGAATTTTAGACCGCGGTCCCGACATAGACAATAATATTCACATTGGTTTGAAATATAAGTGAAAACGTCAACATTATAAAAAAAAAGACATCGTTGTCTGACATCTGTATATAAGGATGTCTGGGCCACACTGTCATTCTTTTAGTCTGGCGCGTGGAGACACAAATCTCTGTTGGAATGACGTCTCTATCGCATTAACATAAGGTCTAAATTACCATCACATCACATGTAATAATGAACCTTGTTGTTGATGTTCAAGCGTGCCGGGCGGTCAACATAAAAACAAAAAAAACTTCTCTGACCGGCTTTTGTAGAGCATTATAAAAAAATTGAATCTCACGCTCAAAAAAAAAAAATAGTCGACTTTTATATGACCTACAGCTTAATTGTTTTCTATATGACTTATCTTTTAAATTTTATATGTATTACACGGAACAAAAATATAAATAATATCATTAGTGATACATTTCTTAACCAAAAAAATGTTTTACTATAAAGATATAGAACAACCTGAACAATATACACTTTATAGGAGAACACAAATGTTAATGTTTGATATACTGTATCTGCAAGAGACAAACGTAACGCTGTTTTGTAATTTTGACAGAAATCGTTAAGGCCGTCTCAAAAAGGCATAACCTCTGTGGCTAATGGCCAGAAACTTGACCAAACTAAAATGTTTCCATATAGACAGAATGTAGTTCAAGTATTTGTCACTAAAAACTTGATGGAATTTTGGTACAGTTTCTTACCATATAAGATACCTTGTCTCATGGGGAGAGGAGAGATAAATTAAATTACATGAACTCTCCTTCATAAATCTCAGAAAGTTAGGCTAGTCGCAGACAGAATCGCATGATTTCGCAGCGTATGATAAAAAAAATTAAGAAACTATGCGATCAGGTATGCGCGCTTACAGCTTCGCATGGTATCGTATGGTATGACATCGTAAGTGTCTCATTTAGAACTGGTTCTAAATTTTTATCATACGAAGTCAAATGATACGAAATCATACGATGCGATGCTGTCTGTGAGCAGCCTAAAGCGCCTCATGTAACTGCGTATAGCAATACCCACATATATATACTAACGTTTGTGCTGACATACAATGCATTACTATAAGGGGGGGGGGGGGGGTCGCAGACAGACTTCACATCGCATGGTATGGTATCGTATGACTTATGATAAAAATTTAGAACAATAATAAATGAGAAACTTACAATGTCACACCATACGATATCATGCGAAGCTGTGTGCGCGCCTGATCGCATTGTTTTTTTAATTTTTTATCAAACGCCGTGAAATCATGTGATTCCTGTCTGCGACTAGCCTATAATAAAACTTTTGCCACATTAAATTTTACCTGTAATTGAAAATATATTACATGCCTATATTATCATATATATAATTATACAGTGCTCAAAATCTTTCGGACAAAAAAAAAAAAAAATGACCAAACTTAAATTTCTTTCAGAAAAGTATGCTTATTATGAAACATACAAGATGCGTGTTAGTGCTATATACCATCCTGGGAAAAATGGAACCTTCTAAAATTCTGATGAAAATTTTTACCTTAAGATTCGGAGGTCTCTCGTCTGTATCGAATATCTCTATACTTTTTTCTCGGTGTATTTTTATATAAAAAACTAGATAATGTATTATTATTATGATCGATTACTAAAATATTAAATTTAATAGGTTGATAATATCATTTTGTAATAGAGTAATATTATATTAATGTTTTTTTATATGCAGTTATCTAGCATTTCATTTGATAATAAATCGTATAAGGGAGAGAATTAAATTTAATTGAAATGCCACGTGAGGTTATGTTTCAAGATTCATTCACGCAACAAAACAATAACACTTTGTTAACGTCACCGTTTTTTGTAACTGGATGATGTAAAATATTTTATTTCTTTAAAGATATCTTATATAGTTTCCCTCTTTAATTTAGATCGTATTATGTTTGTTTTTTTTATACAATTTTCGGATTGCTTTAAAATATAGATACGTATACGTTTTAGTATTGAAAATTAATTAGGTTATTATAAATTTGAAATATATCTCTAATAAGTAAATGATACTGCAATAGAGTATTGTCCTCAATTTTTTTTATTGCAGAAATGGATAGAGGGTGCAAAGTTATGATACCCTGATTTTTTTCAGATTTTTTAGAGCCCGAGAACTATTTTTAAAAAATTATTGAAAGTCCTTTTCGTGACGTCACGAGACGCCGCTCCTTAAGAAAAAGATGGGACTTGCCGCCGCGTGACGTCACAAAAAGGACTTTCAATAATTTTTTAAAAATAGTTCTAGGTCTCAAAAAAATCTGAAAAAAATCAGGGTAGCATAACTTTGCACCCTCTATCCATTTCTGCAATAAAAAAAATTGAGGACAATACTCCATTAAAAACATAAATAGATCATTACACAGTATTATAATTCGCCCGGAATAATGAGCTATCTGCTTACCCAAATTTCTTTACAATAATCAGCTATCTGTTATTTCAGGTAAGCGCAATTATGAGCTTTATTTTATACCGATTTACAGTTCGTAATTGCGC
Source organism: Siphlonurus alternatus (assembly GCA_949825025.1). Taxonomy (NCBI): domain Eukaryota; kingdom Metazoa; phylum Arthropoda; class Insecta; order Ephemeroptera; family Siphlonuridae; genus Siphlonurus; species Siphlonurus alternatus. The sequence continues at coordinate 5,988,634 of OX463786.1, read as the reverse complement.
TTAACCTTGAATAGCAGTTAGCTCATTATTGCAACGAAATCGTTGTGAGCAGATACCTCATTATTCCGGGCGAGGGACGATAATTATATTGGATGCGATTCACTAAGCAGTTAACCAGGTTTCTAACCATGTTTAGCTTAACCACGTTTAACTAATATACGTGTTTCACGTGTTAAACCACCTAGTTTAACGTGGTTAAGCTAAACGTGGTTAGAAACCTGGCTAGCTACTTCGTGAATCGTGCCTATTAATGCAACCTGCAGGTAATATCGCATGGCATTGGTTTGTGTTTGTACGTCGTAATCAGGTAATTGTGAATTCGATTCCAAATTTTTCCACTTGGCTGTGCACCTTGTCGTCACTCATGCATTCGGGAGATGAATCCTCTCAACAAACTTCCGACCATCCTGACTGAGGTTTCCATGGTCCCCCATTCACAACTAGACAAATGCTGGGATGGACTATAAATTTACTTTTGTAGGATGACAATATTGACTATGCTATTGTTTTGTGTCGCATTTGTTTGTTTATTATTTTTTTTACGAAATTTTTTACGTAATTTCAAATTATCTGTGATATAATAATGTATCTGACGTGCTTATATTGTTTTTGTGTAATATAATCGAAGGATAATAAAATAATTATATGAATTATGATTTATAATTGATATAGGCCATGGCCATTCACCCCTGTATCATGGGATGGGAAAATTTAAAATCATACACACTTGCTATTATCAGGGAATAGCGATGATCTTTTCTCTGCTATTATTATCCCAGAGACTATCAGAGACCCTTACTTCTATAATATAATCCTTGGATCGTCTAACATTCGTACGTTTATATGTTGCAGGTGTTCCAGCAGGCCGGACTACGCCACGTGAAGGTGATGTGTCCGGGCCACCACATCCCGGACGGCAAAGTCGTGCAGACGTGAGTACCCTCAGTCATCATAGGATAATTATTCGAAATAGAAGTTAAAAAATGTTTGTCTGCGTAGTCTTTTCTACGAGCAGAGAAAAATACAGCCCTCTGCTTAGGGGTACAGCGAGTTCAGGGGATATATTCCACATACTATGTTATTTCTCAGTTTCATTGCCGGAGGGGTCATGCGTGTTTAAATCATTTCAGGATTTTAATGGGGGGGGGGAGGGATACCCACCTCTCGGTGGATCCACGACTGTCTTATAAAATTGACTAGAACGAAAGTACTTGTCTGGTGCTCATGCATTGCATGTGTTAAACATTTTGCTTGCATGTCTTATTATATGAATCGTTTTGTTTTCTATGTAAGATTACTGAATATCACTTTTAACATAATGGACAACTTACATGAATTTTTTTATTGCAAAAATGAAAAGAGGGTATTATATCAAATTATGCCACTCTGAATTTTTTCAGTTTTTATTGAGTCTCGAAACTATTTTTAAATAATCATTGAAAGTTCTGTAATTTAAGTTGGCACCCCTGGATCCTTAATAAAAAGGATAGGGCAAAAACGCCTATTGACGCCTCCAGGGGGCGTGGCTGCACTTTGAATACTTTTTTAAAAATAGTTCCAGGACTCAAAAAAATCTGAAAAAAATCAGAGTAGCATAATTTGGTACCCTCTATTCATTTTAGCAGTAAAAAAATTTCATGTAAGTTGTCCATTATCATTGTTGTGAAACAAACTGCAACAATTTATTATTTGCCCCGTGTAATTTGCATATTTTTGTAGCTTTTATTTCGTTTATCATACATATTTTTTTACATTTATTTCAAATAATATTTAATTTAATTGTAATTCTTACAAAGTATCATCAGGACTTAAAAGATTTAAATGTTGCCTCTTAATACTGTACTGTATTAAGACTGTATACTGTACTTTATACTGTATAATTATATATCGGATTGTATTTTATTAGATGAATCTACAAATTGAACAAATTGTTGAATAATTATATAAAATAAAACAGTATTTTTCGTTAACAGTACCGGCGTACAGTACAAGTGATGTGATATTATTACTGAACATATGGTGACAATATACCAAGAAGTATAAACTCTAGAGGTATATTTACATGAGCTACTGCCTTAATGCAATGTGATTTTTACGTCTTTCCTATCAAATCCAATTTTCAAGATTATCCGACAAGCAATGGCGAAATAATGATTTTAACAGAACAATACGGGTCTTTCACAATACGTCACAAAACAATATGACGTCATAATTGTGTAGGCAAAACATTGTCAGTGGCATAGCAGATACGTGTTAAAGTTGGTATCGAAATTAATTTCTCCTGACGATTCGTATCATTTTTCGTAGAATTTTCTTTCATAAATGGTGACAAGGAGAACCAATGCTAGTGAAAAAAAATATTTGGTGACCAAAACTGTTATGAGAAAAGAGGTGTTGTGAGTTACGTTAACACGCACAGCATAGGATTTTAGGGTTTTCTGCCTACATTCCGAAGCTTTTCGGGCATCTCCGTGCTACCCAAAATGTAAACATGAAATTCCTGTATATGTTAACAAATAAGGCTGCCATACAATTTAACAACAAGTGCGCCTCGTCACAACAACCCATGTAACTCCTCCTTGATATAACGTCACATACGATCCTCCCTCACACATACAACATCAAGTTTGTTAGGTATTTTTATTCGCACCTTTGTAGATTGAGACAGTGGTAGTATTTTTATTACTCTACGACATCCGCGTATATATACAAGGATATTAGAGTAGTGAGGATGGCTTTCTTTAAATTCAGATGACATTTCGTCTTCCAGTGACGTCATCAAGTAGTTTTTTAGGAGTGAGTTTTATCGTCCAGATGTTATATCGGTATCGGCTGCTGATTTAGTTGACGAATTGTTCCGAAATTTGACGAAAATAGTCGAAGACCTGACTGTCGTTCTAAGCCATCCTAACGTGTGTTATCCTTGAAAGTACATGCAATACAGGAGGGCCAACAGGTAGTAGCTAACGTGATAAAGTAGCGACTCCTGGTTATAAGGCGCGGGGGATGGGCGTACTCTTTCGCTTGCTTAGGATGAAAATTGCATGGATAATGTGTAGGAAAGGTAACCTAAGGTGTGAATTTTAATATAGGTAGGTAGGTTTTCACCACAAAGGGTTGATTTTAAACCTTGTTTTCTTCGCTTATGTTTGGTTGTACTTCGGCTTGTGTCGGCCAATGAGATTTAATTTTTTGTACCTGATTTGCTGCAGCTTCATATCTTTCTTTTAATTTTTGTGCGAATTTTGGAAGAGATTAGAAAAGAATGCAGTCTAGCCACTCCAACAATCACCAATTAAGCCTCCAATATGATACTCCACGCCTCCTAAAAACACTGACAAACTAACATAACGTTCATGTTTTCTCGAGGTGTACAAACTGTGTTATGTATTTTAGCATATTATATCCATTATATAAATCAACGTTTCAAATTATTATTTATTTACTTCACAATGATGTATTGACCAATAAGGGAAATATTTTGGAGATGATAATATGTCTGATTATTTTTATACTTTTTTCCGTCATGTATGTGTGTTAAATGGCATCCGGACACGAATTCGCTTCGGACGCGAATTTTTTTATCCCAATGCGTTGCACACCCCATCAAAATTCACAACGCGTTGGTATCAAAATTATTTGATCACAACCCGTTCGGAACAAACCAATTTAATGATCCCAATGCATTGTGAGCAATGTGAAAAACGTCCAACGCAAAATTGCAATGCTCCGAACGTGAATTTCGCTTCTTGGAATTTTCAAATGATCCCAACGCATTGTGAACAAAAATTTCGCGTCCGAAGTAAATTCGCGTCCGGATGCCAACATATGTAAGACTTGGAAAATTTCTCTCATGATAAAGCGACTATCCTTAATTTTTCCTAGAGTAAAAACCATCGCTTTTGCTGTAATTTATTGTTGAAGAGAATTTTCTGGGACACGTACAGATATAATAAATATTTCATCAAAAATATATTTCTTCATTTTCTGCCATGAAAATTATAATTACTTTAGGTTGGATGGTTGGTATTTTGGGGCAACATTTTGGTCATGTATGCCCCCAGCGTGATCATTTTTACTGGCCGCAAAATTATTTTAAATTCAGCACAAGTGTTTATATATACTCATTATAATTCATAATTCATTATCATTTTTTTTTTTTTCAATTACACAACAATACATAAACAAATCATATAATATAATGAATAATCACAAAAAAAGTTAAAAATACGTCAAGAAAACAAATAACAAACAATCCTGCAAACAAACAACAAAAATAGTATACAAAATTGAATATATAATATTATTCCCTGCAATTGAAACCAAACAATTATACAATTATATTAGGCTATTTCTCTTTAATGAACAAGTAAAATCAACCATGAACAAGTAATATATATTTACAATGCAGACTTCCCATAGAGCACTGTAAATGCCTACCCTCTTTGTCACCACATTAAGGTAAAACCCCGATCTTTAATTAAAATAACCTGGTTAATCCACTAAATCCCAAGCAGATTACCCCCTCTACAGCCTCCTTGCTACTGGAGAAGGACGGCTTATCTCGCCATAACTCTGGCTTGCCGTCAAACAACAGGAAACTCTCCCGCTAAGCCGTGAAAGAATGTCGTGGGAGGAACCAGTTTGCACCTAGAACCATCTCTAAGACACCTCGATTGTTACTGCTGCATCATTTGGTAGAGCTGCATCTTAAGGCATAACCTGAGAAATTTGGACGAAAAATTCGTTACAACAGATGATATTCTTCAAAGTAATTTGGTAGACTTACAACAATCGTCAAATTATCTGTGAATTTTTTCCGGAATTTTTTAACCATTGGTTTAATTATAATTAATTTATTTAAATGAGAATTTTGTATCCTTCCAATGTTAAATTTGTTAATTGGCATTGCAAAAAAACTATACAACAGATTCTTTTTTTACTTTTTTTATATTATCGTTATATAAGTTAACTTTAAAAATTAGTAACTCGAAAACTAGCTCATTTTTGTATACCTAATATTTTAGCTTCTGATAGGGGTTGTAGAAAAGAACATTTTAATTTTTTTTTTCATAATTTCCATGGGATTATTTTAGCACTGGGTCAGCTGATCCGTATTATATCTACCTTAAATTTATAAATAATTTTATATTAGTTAAAATTTTGTATTTTTTTTGTATTTATTTTTTTTTTTTTTTTTACATTTCAAATATAAAAATATTTAATTAAAGCACATCCCTCGTCAACAGTGTATGAAATCGAAGGTTGCGTTTTTTCTCTTTGAACGGCTTGAACCTTATTGCAATAAATTTTAAAATAAGCAATAATAAAATTGTTCTGTATACGTATATATAATATATATATATGTACCACATTTAAAAAGTCCAAAATATAACCAATTAAAAGTATTAAAATTCGATAATGATAATGCCTTCAATACCAAATTTTCTTATTAACATCTCAAGGTGTTAACGAGTTAATTAGCGAAAATCGACACCTGAGTGAGATCAGATAGTGACCTGGGACTTCCGTGTCGGCAGATTGATGACAGGATGATTAATTGACGTGTTTGGACTTGTTAACGCCTTGTTCTCATTCGACATGTTGTCAAAGTGGCGGCTGAACAGACCATGTAATACAAGCTTGAAATTAATTATGACGTATTTTGAAACTACAACCATGCAGGTTGCATCATGCAGCACAAACTATAAAGTCTGTATTACACGATGCAATTTTTGCATACAATTTTTCCTTCCAAGAAAACTTAACCTCCATTTGTTTATATGGAGATGAAATTTGTTTGTAATGAAAAATTGCATATAAAATTATATATCGTGTAATACAGACTTGAAATGTGCTCGCTTATTTCATTACAGTTTTAATTCTAAAATATAGGGAGTTGTGAATTCAATTTAATCTCATTATAAACAGTGAGAGGTGTGGCGCAGTGCGCTTGACCGGGTATCGTTAGATCACCGAAGTCAAGCAACGCCGAGCGTGATTAGTAGTTGGATGGGTGACCATTTGCAACAGAAAACACGTTTCCCACCCAGGGGTAAATCGTTGCGCTTTTACACTATATGGTTTCCCTGTCTTTGGACCATTTCACTTCCGATTCATAGAAAAAAGCTATAGCGTCCATACTGACTGAGGTTTCCACGTTTCCCTCAGTCGCAGGCAAATGCCGGGATGGATTGCAAGGCCGTGGCCACCCCCGTTCCGGAAGAACCCGCGAAATGCTAAGTTAGGGTTTCTGAAGGTGCGGGGTTTCAAAATAGTTTGTAATTAGTTAGTATATAAGGGTATACTCAATAGCCCAATACGGTTTGATTAAAAAAATAAAAAATAAATAAATAGCGTAGACCTTTATACTGTATATGTAGTTTGTATATGATCTATTGATCTATGCTATGTATGCTATTTTTAAGGATTTTTTTCTCTCTATATATTATATCATGATATACATGATATATTTATTATGTATGTACAATATATCAACCACAAGAAATACATATAAATTTGTTCAAGTTCTCGGTGTGTTTTAGCTCCTTAATTCCAAATTATCATTATGTGGTGCATTTAATAACTCTTGATATATTAGGTATACTACTGCATGCATAAATGACACTGTATATGACACTGTATATAATAAGAATTATATAGGGCAATAAAAATTTATAATTTTTATAAAGGTCGTAACATCAGGCCATATAGTAAATATTTAAATACCGGCCTTTATTAAATAGTTTCCACGATGATCCTTAATCATTTTGGCAAACACACAATACAATTCTGCAACTCCCACAAGCTAAACTGTCGTATTTACAAACGCTAACAATGCGCTCGTCATCGTTCAGTTTCCCCTGGTTTTGGAACGTAAGTTTCGACAGATCGCAGCATCTCAGTAAGTGTGTGGACCACACGCGCGCGAGGTTGAGCGACGGTAACTCACCTCTCAGCCGATCCAAGGTTGCTAGACAGAGAGGTACACCTAGTTGAAAAATTACGTCTTCAACTCGTCCTTAACACGTTTAAACCTAATCTTTTTAACTCAAAAACACATTTTATTTCCTCTTCGCTCAAAGTTGAGAATGAAATGAAGACAATATTTCTCAAATTTTATGCTCAAGAAGAGAAAAAAATACGTAATCTCGTCTTTTTCCCCTCATTTTTTCTCTAAAATGTTGCAAAATAAGAGGAATTTAGACGAGGAGAGAGCTTAAAGTAAAGTGCGCGCTAGAAAAAAAAGTTGAGTTAGTATTTTCTAAAAATACTTCAAGTAGTCCTCCATATCAAACCAAAATTCAAAAAATTCTATCTCAAATAGGTTTGCCAGAAAAAAATTCCAAAGTCAGAGTGAACGCGTCGCTTAACATGGGGCCTTACCTGACAAAAACCCTCGAATATCTCGAAAAAATACACCGTTAGGTGGTATGAAAAAAATATAGTGATGTTCTATGACCCAAGCTTTAACCAAAAACCGATTAAAAAAAAATTCTCTCGAATCCATTTTTCCGTAAAAAAAATCAAGAAAATCTACCACGTTAATTCCCATAAGATTTTTTATTATTTTTTTTACGGAAAATGGATTCGAGAGAATTTTTTTTTAATCGGTTTTTGGTTAAAGCTTGGGTCATAGAACATCACTATGTTTTTTTCATACCACCTAACGGTGTATTTTTTCGAGATATTCGAGGGTTTTTGTCAGGTAAGGCCCCATGTTAAGCGACGCGTTCACTCTGACTTTGGAATTTTTTTCTGGCAAACCTATTTGAGATAGAATTTTTTGAATTTTGGTTTGATATGGAGGAGTACTTGAACTATTTTTAGAAAATACTAACTCAACTTTTTTTTTCTAGCGCGCACTTTACTTTAATAGCGAGTAAAATATGAAATTTATTTTCACTTCTAGGAATATCATGTTATCCGTAGCATGGTCTACGAAGGTGCAGAGAATAAATATTTCTTTAAACTGGATGCTCATTTTTGTATCCTTAAAATTGCATTTAGAGGCATTTTCTTGGAAAAGTTAAAGCGCAATTACCAGTAGTTACCTGCAGTAGAGCAGGTTGTGACTACCTGCATTATTTTTTTATTACATATTTGGATATTTTGGATAGAGGACCTCATAATTCATATTTTATAATTATTTTATTGCTTTTCCACTATACATAAGTACGTACCAGATGCATTATTAAATCTCAGTTGTTTTGAAATTACGTCTTTGAAATAAAAGGAAACAAACAAATAAGACAAAAAAAATAATAGCATAGAACATTGTCATCGTAAACAAGCACATTATAATTAATAAACATTGTATTTCATAATTTGTAAATATCATCTGATATTGCACTGAAATGACAATTGATTTTGGTTTGTAATAGTTGAATGATTGACACATTGAGCAATATATAAATGTACATAAATCAAAGGAGTTGTTTAATTATAATAATTCACAATAAATTTCCCTAACGTTCTAATTCCAAAAAGCATAACAAGAAAAAAATCAAAATCATTTAAATATATTTTAAATTATTCACTGTCTCGAGTTATATGTTCAATTTTTGCAGTTTACATCTTTATAATTTTATATCTATATTAGTGTAATAAAAAAATAGTCATGGAAATATATACCCCTATAGATATAGCGACCCTTATACTATCAGAGAAAACTCTTTTCTCTGCTACTCCATAGATAACATACCACTGATGCCGACTCAAACTATACACATACTTATTTTTGAAATGTCAATTTTCTTATATGTATATTTTCTTAAAGCTTTTCACGTTATAAATTTAAAAGAGACTTATAATTAATTCAATTTGTGATGATTATCTCCAATATATTAATATTCCAATTTAAATAAGAATCAATTCAACATAACAACGATAACAATGAGAACGAAATTGAAATTTTCATAAATTTGAAATTTAATTTGTTCACAGTAAAATGAATTCGTATAAGAAAAACGATACCATTCAGACATTTCTATAATTCCATATTGGTTTCGAGTTCACAAAGAGATTGGTTAATGCAATTTTAAAGATATCGTCTACAATAGATTTCCATTATTGGAAATACAGTAGCGTATCTGGTGGTGAAATATTGAACTAGGTCACCGTGGAAAGATAATTTTGGTAAATAATTAAATTCGTTGTCATTTATTAAAGTAATTTGAAAACATTTTTATTAGGTAGGGAGTGTTAGGGAGTGTACAAAAATAAATTGATGCGATGGACACATGAAGATTTTAAAATGAAGAAAAATAGATTTTATCCCAATAATTTTTATTATCAAAAAGTGGTATCAAATTGTGTACTAATGTACTAAAAATGGTAACAAAAATATCTGGGATAAAGTCTATGTTAAGTCCTTTTTGAGTACCCCCTATATTGTATTCTCTGCACATAATTATGCATTCATGCAACATTTTTTCAGGTATTTTTAAGGTATACTTTGCCTGTATATCATTTGTACGTGAAACGACCATCTTATCTGAGGTTTCCGTGGTTCCCCCATGGTTTCCTCGAATCACACAACCTTGGATGGGCTAGAAGCTTTTGGAAGCAGATGAATTAATAGTATCAGATAAAAATTAAAGAAAATCACGTATATTATTAACTTTGAATGTGCATGGACCACAGCCCCCTGGATTCTAGACGGGCCGTGGCATGGACACAATAATTTCCTAACTGTAATGAAATCGATCCAGTAAACTGTCCTTGGCATCGATTAGTTGATTGGTTCTTTTAAGATCACTACAGTCAAGCAAAGCCTAAATAAAAATATTGTGATTAGTGGAGTGATGGGTGTCCATTTTCACCATGTAATGCCTTTTAAATTCTTTTAATCATCCATTCTGCTTCATGAACAAAAAACATTAGTGATCCATCCTGACTAAGGTTTCCACGGTTTCCTCAGTCACAGATATTTGTAAAGATGGATTAAATTGGCTAGATCGTAAAAATGAGTCAAAGCTATGGATTTGGGAAGTTTCAGGTTTGTTTAAAATTATATAATAATAAAGGAGGACATGTAATCAATTAAACTAACGTTAGGTTACCGCTATATTTATTTTACTTTGTCTATAAGACGAGCTCACTTTTTTGTGTCCTTAACCTTTTCATTCTTTTTGAAAAGCTTTTGAAAAAAAAAACTCTATTCTCTATGTTGTCATTTCTCTTAAACGCCCTTTTTTTTTCTTTTATATACAAAAAAATATAAATATTATATATACAACTGTTAGGTTTTCTATATCTCTGAAAACGGAAATTCATTATAATATGATCTTTTGTGATGTTTTTTAAATTGATTTTATCAAAATATTTACAATTAATTATGACAATCAATATATAGTTCTGTTCTTTTATTAAAGATAAAATAAATTTAGTTTTAGTGGAAATCTATCTTTGGAAAGAAAATATATAAATTCTATTACTCAGCTAGATATACTATCCTTTTATCTATAAATATAATCTAAATTTGTTTATTTTAACTTGGAAGTGTAGCAAAATAAATAAAATTGCAATACATTATATATCTTTTTAATATTCTTCCATTTGTTTCTATAATAATTATGATGTATATCAGTCAATATTATAATCATTCTCATTGTAATAATATTTATAGTTTATATAGACATATTCAAGAACTGTTTACGGGGTATGTATAACTGTTTTCATTAATTTTTAGTACGTATATAATTATAATAATGCATATAAAAAATGTTTAGTATGCCAAATAGCAATCAATTATCAATTTATCGCACCGTAAAATATCAATAACAATAAAACAATTCTTATTTTATTTATTTTCCTAAAGGAAGCAATATATACTTTATAATATATATACTGTATATATATGATGCTCGTAAAAGTATTACCGAAAATTAATATATTTTAAATCTCTTTATTCAGCTTGCATTATATTATTTTAATTGACTGTAACAATTTATGCAATTAATTCTCATTTCCCATTTAATACAGATTACAATATGAACTTAGATTTCTTGCATGAAAATTTGTTTAATGTATTAATTTTAAATGACAAGTTAAGTATACAAAATAACTTTTTTTTTGTAATTATATATTATCGCGCGTATGTATAATTATCAAATATAGTAATAATTATTTTAAGCATCAATAATCGCTCCGTTAACGCCATGCATGTTTAATGTGTTCGATGCTGAGCTGATGTATACAGTCAAATTTATATAACATTCCTGCCGGAAGTAGCCGGAAGTGAGAGGTTTCTGGTCGTCTTGTTCAAGTCTGAGTCTTGAAAATTTGCAAACATATATTAGTACTTTTTTTTACGAACCTGTAGCCAACATTTCAAAATGCAAATACAAACAGAAAGTACAGAAACCCTTACTTCCGGGAGGAATATAAAATTAATTTGACTCTAGTTCAGTGTACTGTATGGGTACTTGGTTGCATGTACCAATATGTACCTTATAACGTACGTTATTATAGAATAATAAAAATGTATAAATAATGCACAGAAATATAGAGCATATATTTTATAAAAGTTCTGTAGAGACATTTTATAAATTTGTGTATATAATATAATATACTGTATTCAATTATTATTCATTGATTTTATATGTTTTTCACTGTTTCAAAATTTAACATATAAAATGCTGTAGTACGTAAATACAAACAGGTTGCCATTTATAGCTCGATTCAACTCGATTGAAAATGTGTTATAAATTAAATAACTTGTGTTCAATTTTAATAATGAAAAGTTTACAAAGGATAGAAAGATGTTTCATTCTATACATATAATTTTCAAGTCGCAAATATTTTTGCTGAATAATTCACAAATTGATGTGTACAATAAGGTGATCGATGTTATATGTATGCATGCAGTACATGCATTGGGCGTATTGGGCATACCAGGCTTACACATGGTCATCTATAGAGAAGGAAGACCCTCCAATGTGTGTAACATGCACCTTAGACTTGACAGTGCAACATCAGGGCCGTCTCATGCGCACGGTGCATACGTTTAATTTTTTCTGCTCTATTATAGTTTTCCGTAAATTAATAGCCATGGCTTAGAAAAGCTGCGCAGAAACGAGTTTTAAATGTTAGTAGTCTACTGCGCATGGCTCCGCAAAGTGTGCATGATAAAAAAGCTTGAATCTAAATGAAGCTGCGCAAACGCTAGGTGACTAATCTGCGCACAGTCAATAGCAACTTTGTATGCTTTATGAACAAAGATACGAACTTCTACCCCAGATTGCTTACGAATTGCAGTGTTTAAAAATTCTTTTAATACGTTACTGCAACCGGTTTGGCTTGTAGTATTGCAAATAAATATCAAATTTGAGATGAGATAAAAAGCAACGTTCTCGCTAATGTTGAACAAAAACTCTGCTCCGGTAGGGGCCCCTCGTGCAGTGAAACAGCTGTTTTGAGCTCACTACGTGACGTCACCTTGGGTGTTTTTGGCAGCAGATCAGTCCAAATTCGTAGGGCTGATGGACCTATCTATTATAGTTGTATCATGGTGCAACATATCCTTACGGACTGTCACCACTACGAGGAAGAGAGAAGGGCCTGCAAAGTGACAGGCACAGTGGAGCAACTCCTCGCCAATGAAGAGGAGGCAGTGCAGCGAGTCTTGGAATTCACCATTCAGGCGAACCTCCGACTGCTGCTGTAAATAGAAACAAACAAAATCAAGATACAAAGAAATTAAAGAAATAATTAAAAAAACACAGTTACAAAAAACATAGTAAGAAAATTTACGACCAATAAATGGCCGCGCTGGGAGCATACATGACCAAAATGTGTCAATTGCCCCAAAATACCAACCAACCAAACATGCGATAAAATATACACGCGTTCTCAATGCATACAGTAAACATCGACACTTTTTAAGTATCTATATACTATAGAATTAAGACAAGGGATATACAGGTTAAAAATCTTCTTAAATCGTACGTCATGACGTTAATACTGCATGCAGTAATGGGCAAAATAAGTTAGCAGTTCCTTCTCTACAACTATCTTTTATAGCAACTAAAATTTCCCCCTCTTGTCCCGACTTAGTTGTCGTACTACCTGTCTGTTGATTGACTTTTCGATGTGGTGTGATCTGATGTACTGTACAACTGCGATAATTAATGTTTTATAGTGTCTACATGGAAATTGTAGGCGGAGGAAACAGGGTGGTCGATTGTACTTGTGACTTTATTTGGAAATTTTATGACTCAACAAGTTCATTAATAAAAATAGTGTCACTTCAGACATCAAGTATTCTTCAAAACACGTGTATATACTTGCAACGAGAAATTGCAGCAAATTTATTTCTTTGTATGTTACAATTAAAGTCTTTTCCTCGCAATGGTTGTAACAAACCATTGTTTATAATGTCTGTCGCATGAAGTTTTTTTAATTGTTAAACATGGGACAACGTATAGTGCCTGATTTTGCCACCAGAGCAGAGAACGTAATGGCATTGTTGGCGCTAGGTAACCGTTTCAACTTCGTAATTAATGGTCATTTTCCATAAGTTAACATGTAAATCAACAACTGTCCCATGTTTTTCCTTTCACGCGACAGACATTATACAACAATACTTTGTTTACTAACAACGAGCAGAAGACTTTGGTATAGTATATATACTTAGCTTAGTATTATTATTTTTTTTAAATGCAGTAGAATAGATATTATATATACACCTTAAGAAAACACAAATTTTAGTAGTTAGTTGCACGTATCCTATATACATTTATATAATATGGAGTTGCATGCCCTAGTTGAAAAATTACATCTTCAACTCATCCTTTACACGTCTAAACCTAATCTTTCTACCTCTAAAACACATCTTATTTCCTCCTCGCTCAAAGTGAGGATGAAATAAAGACAATATTTCTAACATTTTATGTTCAAGAAGAGGAAAAAATACGTAATCTCGTCTTTTTCACCTCTTTTTTCCTCTAAAATGGTGCAAAATAAGAGTAGAAAAGACGAGAGGAGAGTTTAATATATAGCGAAGAAAAGATGAAATTTATTTCAACTCGGGCTATGTACTTTTTTCGGCTCTCTACCTCTTTCAAAATTACAAATCTGTATCTCTGTATTGAGGACCATCCTGAATGAGGTTTTCCTGGTTTCCTCAGTCACAACCAGTCAAATGATGGGATGGATTACTATAGGCCATGATCGCCTCGGTTTGAAAGGAATCTTTAAAAGTCGGGTCTACGAAAAGCCGGGAAGTTAAATTCAGTCACTTAATTGTGGCCAGTACCTTACAACGGGCTTTAGTTGATGCAAAAAAAAAAATAAATAAATAAGTAAATAAATAAATAAATAAATAAATAAATAAATAAATAAATAAATAAATAAGGTAAAATAAAAATTATTAAAAAAATAATTGGAATTATTGTAATATGAATGACTAATAAAATCATTAAATCAATTTATATTTACATAATCCGTTCATGTCAATCCTCATTGTATAAGGGTCGCGGTTATATCCCGCCGCGATCTTCACTTATTATTATACCTGTTACTGGAACGTGATGAATGCTCCAGTCATTGCTAGAAATAAGAGGTCACAAAGATCGCGGGCAAATCGAAACCGACTGCAGGTATATATTAACTCAAGGATAAAACAATTGAGGATGGCAAATTGAAGAAGTAATATCGTCAACCTTCGGAACATTTCGCAAATCAAGCAAGCAGCCTACAATAATCCGATAATCGATTTAAAGGGTAACACGGATCAGCTGATCGACGTACTCCCATTTTATTAACATGTAGAACTTAGCAAATTCACAGACATTCTGATTTTTTTTTGTTTGACAGAGTTTAGTAGTATATACCTAAAAAAGCAACAGAAAATATTTCAAAACAACTATTCGAGCCGATTTTTTTAATTTAATTTTTTTTAATTTTCAGCATAAGGCTTTCCCATGGAGAGCCAAAAAATACTTAAAAAAAATCGCCTTGAATAATTGTTTTGATTTTTTTTTCTGTGGCTTTTAGATATACTAAAATCTGTCTCTAAAAAAAATCAGAAAACTACTTATGAATTTGCTATAAGATTTACGTGCTAATCAAATTGGACTACGTCGATCAGTTAATCCGTGTTACCTAACCCTTAAAGCAGCTGGCCAATAAAAAACACGTCTTGATGACGTCACTAGGAGACGATCTGACTTCAAAGTGAACCATCCTTGCTACTAATATCCTTGACTATAACTCGGTGTAGTGGCACTCCATCAAAGGTGACAGCCGAGGAAATATGGAGCATTGTCTTGTCTGGGTTAACACTGTGAGCTGTCGAAACCCAGTTGTCGTTCTAACTTTTATATTATTATTACTGAAGTCATTTATATTTAGCTTATATTTTAATTTAATAATGTCTGAATAATATTAACATCTTGTAATTGTTTTAATGATATTATTATGTATGCTTTTTTTTCTCCTTTTTTTTAATATGCGCATATTGAATTTATTTACAGGCTTTATTTTCTCTATAACATACGCATAAAATTCATGTGAAACACGCCCTTAAAACATTGTAAACACAAAAAGTTAATCCATGGACGTCGGTGGTTTAAGTTTAACTCCAAAATCAACAGCTTTGAACCTGGTTCAACAAATTTTTGCGGTGGAGCTTACGGAAAACTGAGTTGAACCGAGTTTGAACCAGGTTTAAACCAACAATGCGTTGAACCTGGTTTAAACTTCGGTGGAGCTTACGAAAATTTTATTTTATCCCAGTTTAACTTTAAACCTTGTTGAAACAACTTTGAACCAGGTTTAAGTAGGGTATAGAGCTAACGGCCCTAAGAGTCATGTACACTTTGTATGGTAGCATGAAATTTACCATTGCTATACGTTTGTGGGTGCTGTCCTATTTTCTGTATATATATATATGTATATCCTCCCTCGTCCGCGCGGAATGGAGCGCTAGGAGCGGTGGGTCTTTTTCCATGTGGAGTATATTCTGCGTCCCCGAATGGTATATCGACGTATCGACCTCAACTTTTTTTATTGCAGAAATGGATAGAGGGTGCAAAGTTGTGCTACCCTGATTTTTTTCAGATTTTTTAGAGCCCGGGAGCTATTTTTAAAAAATGATTAAAAGCTCTTTTTGTGACGTCAAGAGACTCCGCTCTTTAAGAAAAATATAGGACTTGCCGCCTCGTGACGTCACAAAAAGGACTTTCAATAATATTTTTAAAAATAGTTCCCAGCCTCTATATAAGCAATCTGAAAAAAATCAGGGTAGCATAACTTTGCACGCTCTATCCATTTCTGCAATAAAAAAAAATCAGATCGATACTCCATTATGAGCTATCTGCTTACCACGATATCGTTGCAATAATGAGCTACAGTATTTACTGCTCTTTCAGATGATTATCAGATAATTTCAGTGCAATTATGAGCTTTAAATCGGTATAATATAAATTTCATTGTTGCGCTTACATGATACAACAGATATCTCATTATTGCCAGGTGCGGATCCAGGTGGGGCTGCAACCCCACCCCCCGAAATTTTGGATTTAACATAGGCAATATCCCCTAATCCATTTTTTTTAACATTGGCCTTATGGAGGCAGCTCCGTCCGATTTTTTTTTTTTTTTTTTCGGGATCCGCGCCTGATTATTGCAACAAGATCACGGTAGGCAGATAGCTCATTATTTCGGATTGAGTATTAGGTATATATATAGTTTGCAATATACAACCAATTTTCGTTAAACATTTTTTTAAATTTCCCTTTTAATTAAATTATGTTACTTATTTTAACACTTTTGCCAGGATTTATAATAAATAATAATGGGGGACATTCACAAATTAAGCACTTTAAATCCAACTTTAGCCCCAAGTTTTATCCCTGGTACTAAACATGGTGCTAAACTAGGAGCTAAACATGGTTAGCCCCTGGTTTAGCACCATGTTTATAGTACCAGGGATAAAACTTGGGGCTAAAGTTGTGGTTAAAGTGCTTTGTGAATGCCCCCCAATATCCACTAGCATTACCCTGTAAAGTAGGCTTATTGCGTTACTCCTTCATATACAAAATACAATAGTAAATTGTCCTGGATGTATCTCCGATTGTTGTCCCTTACCGATGCCTCGAGGGTGCTTCCCCATTACATTTACATGGCCACCCCCCGGCGAGCCTCCACGCGGTGATTTCAATTTACCTGCTTGTCCGTCATCGTCCCAGGCGTCCGTCATAACAACCGCGATCAGTCATTGTGACACGTCTTACATGATTGTGATCTTTACTTGATTATAATATGAGACGATGATATGGAAGGAGATATGTGATTTTGGTGCAGTTTATGTGTGATTATCGCCTCTACTTTGCACCCGCGGCTAAGCTGAATTCGCTGTAAAGGTCATGAGCGACAACGGCGATGCGGCGCGATTTGACGTAAAAGCTGCGAAATCCTATGAATTCGCCGGCAATCGCGTTAATTACGATGCTCTTTTTCTTTTAATCGCCCAATATGGCCGCCAATGGATGTTATAGCAAGTGCGCTTTATTCGCGTCGCAGGCTAGAAATCGCCCATGAAAATCTACCTTATGTAACCGGGCACTTGCCGCATCCGATTCATAATTGGGAAAGATTGGAAAGTAATGAGTTTGATCCAAACTTTTCTACATGGCGTTTGCTTAAAGAACACCCACTCGTGCATCCGGAAGTCAATTGATGGCATCCTCCATCAACTGCCGACCATCTTAATGGAGGTTTTCATGATTTCCTCAGTCACGCCAAGGTAAATGCTGTGGTGGATTGCTGTATAGGCCATAGTCGCCTCACCCATATAAATTAATATGGGCCACAAAGAGCCGAGAAGTTAAAAGTAAAATTTTTAATCAATAATGGTCATTCAGTACATATATAACAAACATAACAAAACATCAGTGTTTACTTTAAAAATAAAAATTCTATACCTTAAACTGGTATGAACTTGAGAGCCTTTCTACGAGATTTCCACGTTCTTCAGTTACACATTAAGTAAAATAAATACTGCTATGTATTACTTGTACAATGAGATATTAAAATGGGAAAATTTTAGTGGCTTAATCGAAAGAAGGGGTAAAAATATGGTACTGGGAATTTTTTTAGATTTTTCTGAGACCGGGAACTATTTTTATAAAATGATTGAAAGTTTATTTTGATGACGTCACGGGCGGCACTCCTTAAGAAAAAGGATAGGGTAGTGCCGCCCGTGACGTCATAAAATAGACTTTCAATAATTTTTTAAAAATAGTTCCCGGTCTCAGAAAAATCTAAAAAAATTCACAGTACCATATTTTTACCCCTTCTTTCGATTAAGCCACTAAAATTTTCACATTCTAATATCTCATTATAAAGTAATAATTAACCAACCCTTTTATATTACTGACGGCAAGTATGTTAATTATTGATAATATTTACATTTATAAAGTTATATAGGAACACATGGGAACACATTTTAAGTATAGTATTATTCGCATCACAATATTATGTTTAAGCAATGGTCAGGAAAATATCGGAATAAAATTCATGGCAGAATCTCCATTGTACCAAGAAAATCAATTAATTTTAAAAAATGCTACGAATTTCCTTTTAATAATAATAAATTTGTAAATTACTTCTAATTTTATTTATAATTTATTAAGGTTTAAAATGTGTGGATGGCTGGCCGCTGTATACAATAGGTCACATTAGAGTGATACATGGCAACGTCAGTGTTTTTTATACCTATTTTTGTTCTCTAAACGTTTAGTTGCACCATGGAGCTTATTATAAGTGGAGGTGCAACTTCTAGTAAAAAAAAATTAGACATTAGAGGAGGGTGGGAAGCCATATTTTTGTACTCTAGGAGTAAGAAAGAGGTTTTATTTATTTATTTATTTATTTATTTATTTATTTATTTATTTATTTATTTATTTATTTATTTATTTATTTATTTATTTATTTATTAACTTATTAATTTATTATATACTTATTTATTTTGTCAAGGCTTCAAGAATTTTAGACACTGTACTATCCAGATAAAATTACCTCAAAATTATTGACTAATTGAAATGGGAAAACGTGGAAACCTCAGTCAGGATGGTCGGTGATATTGGAATTCTGAACAGCTGAACACACCTAATGTGAGCCACTTCTCAGCGCGTTCGCTACTAGCCAAAGGCACTCAACTGTCAATTAGATTAATGAGGAAACGTGGAAACCTCATTTAAAATGGTCGGTAATGTCATTAATACCTCCCTCATGTACACTCGTTACCTTGGACAATTTTCCACTTATAGCCTTGTTAACCACCATGCCCTGCGTAATTCATAGTGAGCATAGTGACTTTTATATAGCAAGGCCGCAAAGGAAAATTTTCCGAGGCGACGAGTGTAAGATGAGTGCGCTCAAATGCATTTATTGGCTGAAAAATTACAGTGATTACACAGTACACAAGGATTTGAAGTTAAAACAACAGATTTTAAGTCGGACATACTGCCATTTGATTATCATGGCTAAAGATATGTTGGATGTCTCTGCTCAGGTATATTTCTTATTATAATACCTCCAATGCTACACTAAAGCGGCTGGTTTGTTTTAAAATTCACCGCCTGTTGTATTTATATTTTTTCTGCTTATAACTCGACAGCATCGTCGGCGGCTTCTGATATAACACTTAAAACATTAACTTTTTGTGGCCTTTACCTATTAACTTTTGTCTACCCTCTTTGAATTCCTTTTATGTTATAACAAAAAAAAATATATATAAGTTCCCTTAAAAAAAAAAAAAAGACAAAGAAGAAAAATATAAAGGATATAAATCAAATAAAGAAATGCCTGAAAAAAAAAATGTCATTCATCATTTTAAAAAATACCTTTTTTTAACTATAGATTTAAATCTGTGATTTGGTATAAATTAAGTTTTTTTATAAATTATTGAATAACTTTATATCTTACATTATTTTTGTTAAATAGATGGCACAATGATAAAAGTACTTCTTATATACAGTGTATTATAATGTTAATAATGTATATACTTACTAAATACCCCGAACCTTCCGAAACCCTATAACTTCTGTGATGCATGTGTTTATCCGGAACGAAATTAGAAACGGCCTTGCAATTCATCCTACATGGCTTTTACCTGTTACTGAGGGAAACGTGGAAACTTCAGTTATGGATGGACGTTACAGCTTTTTTAAATGAAACGAAAATCAGTGCAGCAGTGGTCCAAAGAGCAGAACCAAATGATAGAAAAGCACAACTCGTTTTTCTGTTGTTGGAAATGGTCACCCATCCAAGTACTAACCTCACTTGGAATTGATCACTTTGATGATCATTTGAATCTATGAATTATGTCACACTACCATGATAATTTTAGATATTATGTTCGTGGTACCCTAAACTTAGTACTCTGCATTTGATTACCTTATGTACTTTTACATAAGGTCGATTTTGACTGCAGAAAGTGAGATAGCTAGGGCATACGAACAAATCTTATTATTTGTGAATGGCAGACAGAATTGTGTGTGAATGAATTTGTGGAAATAATTCCTAGAAATCATAACACGTGTATACTAACAAGTAAGATGAAACTGCAAACCATTAATTTTTATATCTGGTGCAAATTTTTTTATAGCCATCTGTATATGTAGCAAAATTGTGTTTTATAGTTTTTAATATGCAAAATACACACTTGATTTATTGTTTTTAAAACACTCAAGTATATGAATGAACTATTTTTAATTAAATTTTGTTATTTTTTTTTTGTAATTTTTCCATGTGTTTGTACTTATAATAATAGCAAGCGGTTAAAAAAAAATTATTATTGTGGTTTAAGAAAATATATTATATACACGCAGGATTTTATGACTCGCAGACTAATAAATTATAAATTATCCACAACTTTTGTAAATAAAATTAATTAAAACGAGTAAATTTTATTATATATCATTGTTTCTCTTTTTTTATATGTATAATGTCGCCACCCATTGAGTATAGTTTTCTTTCTGCGTATTATATGACTGTGTGAATTTATGCTTTGTATATGCTGTGTTTTGCTCAGTAAACATTTTTATTTATTGTCCAAATCCTATTAGCTCGCAGAAGTTTAATAAGTATTATAGTATTTTTAAGTTAGAGTTTCATGTTTCATTTTTATTATTAGGACAATGTGACTTAAATATTGCAATCCTATATGTTGTCAATGTTTTTTTTTTTTTTTTACGTAGCCGTCTTTAATTTGCTTGATAACGAGGACTTCATAGCAATTGTGCGTATTATATTAATATTAAAATTACCTGGTTTAGAAGGGACTCACAATACCACGTGCTATATAATAGCACAGGAAGTTAAAATATAAAGACTATATACTATATATTTATGAAGCCAATTTGTAATTCCGAATTCTATATACCAGCAGGTTTCAATTTTGATTTTTTAAATATCAATCATATCCCGAGTTGAAATAAATTTCATCTTTCATTTGCTATTAAACTCTCCTCTCGTCTTTTGTCGATCCTTTTATTTTGCACCATTTTAGAGGGAAACAGACGAAATTACTTATTTTTTCCTCTTCTTGAGCATAAAATGTTAAAAGTATTGTCTTCATTTCATCCTCACTTTGAGCGAAGAGGAGATAAGATGTATTTTAGAGGTAAAAAGATTAGGTTTAGACGTGTAAAGGCGGATTCAGATGGCGACAACGGCGATGCGACGCGATTTTGACGTAAAAGCTGTGAAATCCAATGCAGCGGCGAATTCGCCGTTAATTACGATGCTCTTTTTCTTTTAATCGCCAAATATGGCCGCCAATGGATATTACAGCAAGTGCGCATTATTCGCGTCGCATGTTATAAATCGACATGAGAATCCACCTTAAAGGATGAATTGAAGACGTAATTGTTCAACTTTGGAAAATATATGCTACTACTATTATGAACATGCATTATTGTTATCTTAATATTTAATAGAGGTATGCAATCTGTTACACAAATACCTGGTAGCAATGAAAAGTCAAGAATAGAATTTTGACGAGGATTATCTCAATAATAACACTGCGATAACAGGTCGCCGCCACGACACAAAGACATAGTTTAGGATCAAAGGATTGTAAGATCAGGCGATAATCCTCCCACCTCTTTGTGGACATTGAGCTGTGATAACAACACATGCATTCATCGAGTGACCGTACGTGACTTAGGTTTCCACGGTTTCCCAAATCTCAAAACCACGTGAGCGTAGATACATTTTATTTTTTTTTACTAGGATAGTTAACTTGACGTAATTAAGGTGGATTTACATGAGAGATTTCCAGCCTGCGACGTGAATAATGCGCACTTGTTGTAACTGCCATATTTGGCGATTAAAAAAGAAGCAGCATGGCCGCGACAATACAGTACAGAAAAATTTAAAATGAAATTAATACATTATATGTTAATACATACAAACATATTAAGCAGCTTATCAGGATGCAACAAGAAGTGCTATCTGAGCTCTTATTAAATTAGCAGGTGACAAAATTTAAACATCCTACATATCTGTGAAGCTTATTATTTCACATTGCAGATCAAATTTGCAATATGATGCATACTTATTACTAAATAAAAATAAACGAAAATTATTTTAACTCCTGTCGAGGTACTTTTAAATCTTAAATATCCCGAGTTGAAATCAATTTCAAAATTTATCCGCCTGCATAAAATATTATAAGTTCGTCTCTCGTCTTTTGTTCTCTTATTTTGCAACATTTTAAAGGGACAAAGATAAGATTACGTCTTTTTTCCTCTTCATGAGCATAACATATTAGAAATATTGTTTTCATTTCATCCTCAATTTAAGCGAAGAGGAGATAAGATGTGTTTTAGAGGTAAAAAGATTAGGTTTAGACTTGTAAAGGATATTTATTTTATTTTAATTTCATAATTACAAAAAAGTAATTATGAATCCTTGTATACATCTTCAAAAATAACAATTTAGTTCATTTAATATTTCCATTACGGTAACAAATATTAACAATTTAAGAACTCATCAAAAAGCGATAATCTCTCAGCACGGGTTGAGACTAAACAAACTCATAATGTATTTGACTGGGGGGGTAGAAAAACATTTATTGACTGCTCCACCGTAATAAAACCAAACACATATAAACAACCTGCGGTCAAATATCACAGTTTACGACCACCTACACCTCCGGACACCACGAACGTTACCTCTGGTCTGTGAGTGACGTCACGCACACTATGGAGGCGTGGGGAACTAGATAGAACCTTTTTGGGACACACCCGAGTTAAAATAAATTTCATCTTTTATTCGCTATTAAACTTTTCTCTCATCTTTTCTCCTCTTATTTTGTACCAGTTTAGAGGGAAAAAGAGGTGAAAAAGGCAAGATTACGTATTTTTTTTTTCCTCTTCTTGAGCATAAAATGTTAGAAATATTGTCTTCATTTCATCCTCACTTTGAGCGAGGAAGAGATAAAATGTGTTTTTAGACGTAAAAATATTTAGTTTAGGTTTAGACGTGTAAAAGATGAGTTGAAGACGTAATTTTTCAACTATTACATGCTTAATGATTTATCTATATTATGTATTTTTGCACTTAAGTATACCACGTGATCATGTTTAGCCAATCAGAATGTTGGAAGAAGGTCACGTGGTGTGCTGTAATGTGCTAAAATGTCTAAATATTACAAATTTTCACCCCTTTGTTTTAATTAGAACTTAAGATTTAGCAATTAAGACAAAAGTAACTTTTGAGCGCTCTTCAGGTGTATATACAGAATGATCATGGACCAGCCAGAAGTGGAAGGATTTTGGCTGAATTATGGGCATGAAACTTTAAGACTTTTCAGATAGGTTGAAATATCTATAATATAATTAAATCTCTCTGCAAAGTTTCAGGTTCAAAACTTAAGAAAAGACAAGAAACCTCCCTATATGAAAAATTACGTCTTCAACTCATCCTTTTTACGTCTAAACCTAATATTTTTACCTTTAAACATAATTATCTTATTTCTTCTTCACTCAAATTGAAGATGATATGATCGAAGACAATATATTATTTCTAATATTTTATGCTCACGACGTAATATTGTCTTTTTTCCCACTTTTTTCCTAAAAATAAGACGAAATTAGACGAAAGGAGAGTGTAATAGCGAATAAAAAATGAAATTTATTTCAACTAGGGCTTGCACTTCTATAGCTTCTTCCATGCAGTGATAAATTTATTATATGTTAAAATATACATTATTTAAATTCAATATGAACATTTGAATTTTTTGGAAGAAAATACACACAAAAAAAGAGGAGCATGCCAAATAAGGTATTCTTACAACATCTTTATTTAAAACACGTATAATATTTCTGTATAATATTTCCACGATAAATATAGAAAGTCTGACATGAGATTAATATTTTAACAAGATGAATTAATGCAGGATCACGTATCATAATGTTTCTCATATATTTAGTATCATAATCATATTTTTAGGTATGAATTATTATAGTGAGACTTGCATCGTCACTTAAATAATGACTGGGGTAATAGGTCGTATAAAGAGATTAGTATTAGACCCTTGTAAATCAAATCATACAGTCTGATTTACATAATATTCACTCCGGAAGTGTAAAGTTTCTAATATTCTTATTTATATTTCAAAGTTACAATTTCACACATAGGTCAGTACAAAATCCTATGCAAAGTTTCAAATCTAAATTAGAAACAAAAATTTACACTTCCGGTTACTTCCGGAGGGATTTTCAAATTAATTTATCTATATTTATTGTGAGTGATAATCTAACAAAAAATAACGTTAACAAAATCTCTCTACAGTTAAAAAAAATGAACAATTAGAACCAGAAGTGTGAGGTTTTTAGATTTCCTAGTTCAGTTTTGAACTTAAAACTTTGCAGAAAGATTTATTTGATGAATTTGAAACTCTCCTATAGAGAGTTTTTATTATAGTTCAGCCAAAATCATTCCACTTCCGGTAGAAATTTTATATTTGTTGATCCATAACTCTTTCGTTTTGGCAGATCATATATAGAAGCTTAATTTTATTATATTATCTAAATTCATACGGATCAGTCACGTATAAAATTTATTATAACTAAATAACGTTTATAACTTGTTTGTCACCGTGCATTGAAATGTCGTCAAGGTTTAAAAAGCTTAAAACCATATGTAAATATTAAGTAAAAAATGTTATTGGCTTAAATTTACACAATGTCATCACACTTGAAAACTTGTTACATGTTCCATATTTATTTTATGAAATATTTACAAAACTATAAGCTTGTAAAGTATTTCAAAACAGCGTAAATGTTACATCATTAAGCGTATTTATATAAATATAACATTTTATGTACATGACTCCCTAGTTGAAAAATTACGTCTTCAACTCATCCTTTACACGTCTAAACCTAATCTTTTTACCTTTAAAACACATCTTATTTTCTCCTCTCTCAAAGTGAGGATGAAATGAAGACAATATGTATATATATGCCCAATAAGAGGAAAGAATATGTAATCTCGTCTTTTTTCCTCTAAAATGATGTAAAATAAGAGGTAATTGGACGAGGAGAGAGCTTAAAGGAGGGGAACTGCTTCAGCTTTTATATTTTTAACGTTTTATAAATAATGTCAAACTTACTTGTGTACCAAAAAAACAGTCACCACCCTCCTCCTTCTACCAGTACAGCAGTTGACATTTAAAAAGCGCGCCGAAGAAAATTGGGGCTTATGACGTTTTGATCAACGATTGGTTGCGCTTGACCAATCATGGCGCTTGACGTCATAAGCCCCAATTTTCTTTGGCGCACTTTTTAAAAATCAACTGCTGAACTGGCAGAAGGCTGAGGGTGGTGACTATTTTTTTGGTGCACAAGTAAGTTTGACATTATTTAAAAAAAATAATAATAATAAAAATGTAAAAGCTGAAGCGGTTTCCCTCCTTTAATAGCAAATAAAAGATGAAATTTAATACATAATATATATAACTCGTGGTCTTCAACCAAAAGTATGAATGGACAACCTGCATGCCTTTTTTTTTTATATTGCAGAAATGATTTTTTTTTTTAATCCCGGATTTATTTTTAAATTATTTTAGAAGGAAAAAAAAAGGAGCCTAAACGCCTATTGACGCCTCCAGGGGACGTGACCGCACTTTCAATAATTATTTAAAAATAGTTCTGAGACTAAAAAAAAAAACTGAAAAAAATTCACATGATAGCATAATTTGGTGCCCTCTATCTACAATAAAAAAGTTTCATGCATGTGGTCCATTACAAAAAAAAATTATGCAGTTTTTACATTTACGTATAACACATTACGTCTGTAAAAACAATAATTATTGTTGCCAACTCATCACAACATCGTAATCATACAAAAGCAGGTGCCAAAGTTAATGATCGCCAATCGCTCCCTGTCACTGTTTTTATTGACTCGGGAAAACACTGGATCGATCATTTGACGACGACCCTTGTACCTTTCATCGACTGATTTATGGAAGTGATTCCAGCAACCTTTGTCTCTTCTGAATTCATCATCCGAGTATTACACAGTCACATTTTAATCGATTTAATCTGTCAATTAGTTGTTTTGCTACTGCAAATTTTATATTAAAGACCTTTATAAATTCAAATTCAAATTCAAATTCAATTTTTTAATCTTTCTTAAAGACAAGTCAACAATACATCATTAATTACAAAGCACTTTACAATTTTAATAAATATTCAGTCTTTCTTTCTTTCTTTATATCTGTCCATTATCAAATATCTCCAGAGTTGAAATAAATTTCATCTTTTCTTCGCTATTAAACTCTCCTCTCGTCTCATTTCCTCTTATTTTGCACCATTTTAGAGAAAAAAGGGTGAGATTACGTCTTTTTTTCTCTTCTTGAGCATAAAATGTAAGAAATATTGTCTTCATTTCATCCTCATTTTGAACGAAGAGGAAATAAGATGTGTTTTAGAGGTAAAAAGATTAGGTTTAGACGTGTAAAGGATGAGTTGAAGACGTAATTTTTCAACTAGGGCTATAGCTTTAAAAAAAGTTGTAAAATTATTGTTTTATCCAGGGCATATATTATTAATTATTATACGTAGCCTCTTAGGAAATGCGTGCATTATTATATGTCAGATTTTTCAGTAATCTTTCACTTTATTTTTATCGGATAAGTCTTAAATTATGAAATATGGTGTTTATATAGTTATAATTAATGCATCATGCATCACAATATATATAGTTTGTAATAGAAATGCTCGTAAGGTATTGAAAAGCTTGCTTGTAAACTTTCCTTTTTATAGTGTAAAGGAATATCTTCAGTCTGATGTGAATGTTTTTCTAAATTATTATGAAGAGAAAAATCAGAAATTTTTGTGATAATATAATTTATTTGCAATATTTGTTAAAATTATAAATGATGACTATGTTTTTTATAGTATGTGTATGATTTGTTATGTATGTATGTTTTGATGTATCAAATTCTGCATGACTTGATCAATATTACTATATGTAATCTAATGATTAAAATTCTATTCTATTCTATTCTATTCTATTCTATTCTATTCTATTCTATTCTATTCTATTCTATTCTATTCTATTCTATTCTATTCTATTGTAAACATATTTATATTATACTTTAACATTTTGTTTTGTTTATATTAATTGTTATATCATATTAAATTTAAAAATACCAAATACTTGAATTAATTTTTACGTTACATATAATATAATATAACAGCCTACTTTTTATATACTAAAGAAATAATTTTTTGTAAAATATTCATCATAATTAAAATACCTATAATTACTAAGGATACATTTACACGTAAATTTGAATGGTAGGTTTGCTGCATGTAAGCACATCCTTTACCCTTTGACATTTAGCACGTGTATAATCAAGGAAATATACATAACTAATACATAGTTGTAT
The DNA here is from genome assembly GCA_949825025.1 of Siphlonurus alternatus. NCBI lineage: Eukaryota > Metazoa > Arthropoda > Insecta > Ephemeroptera > Siphlonuridae > Siphlonurus > Siphlonurus alternatus. The sequence continues at coordinate 5,960,721 of OX463786.1, read as the reverse complement.
GATTTCTTATATTAATATGCATTGTAAATTGAATGCATACAACATAAAATATGATAATGTTTCAACTTTAGCTATGATAGGTCTACACGATAAATTATTTTCACCATCAATATCGACCCGTTATTATCACCAGGTAAAGGTCCGGGACATTATGTAAAATAGCACCTCGTGTCGTTGTCAAGGATGTTAGAGTGAAGAGGATGGTTTATTTTGAAGTCGTCTCGCAGTGACGTCATCACGTCGTGTTTTAGGAGCGTATTTTATTGGTCACCTGCTCTAAAATAGTGTACAGGTTTCAGAACAATTTAAACTTCATGGGCGCGATTCACGAAGCAGTTAGCCAGGATTCTAACCAAGTTTAGCTTAACCACGTTTAACTATAGGTGGTTTAACACGTAAAACATATACAATTAAACGTGGTTAAGCTAAACGTAGTTAGAAACCTGGCTAACTGCTTCGTGAATCGCGCCCATGAATTTTTTTATCCCATATTTGGATAGAAGACATCGAGTTATTATATGTACTGATGTCAATTTTTTTTTCGTATTTTTTTTTCCTTCTAACACCTTTAAAATCGTTCTGCAAAGCTCTGTGACGTCATAGTCATGCAAATATTTAACACGCAATTAAGCATAAGGAAAGACGTTGTATGACTATGACGTCACAGCGTCTTTCCCTTCGATTTTGAGGGTTAAAAAAAATGTAGTACATAACTCGAGATCCTCTATCCATAAATGAAATAAAGAATTCATGAACGTTGTCCATTGATGTACTAGCTGACGATTTACAAAAAAAAAGCACTTCTTCAATTTTCCGATTTTCTTCAATTTTCAGATTCACATGGCGATTTTTGTAACGCGTTGCAAATCGAATAATGCGCATATTTGCATCCATTGGCAGGCCATATTTAGCGATATAAAAGAGCATCGTATAATTTGGCATCGATATTCGACGCCGCAACCTGGTGAATTCGCTCGCCGCATATACATGATAGAAATTTAGCGCCGCATAGGATTTCTTACAGCTTTGACGTCAAAATCGCGTCACATCGCTGTTGTTGCTTATATGAACACCCATGCACCTTAAGCCATCCTCACCACTTCCAACATCTTTGAAATGGCGTCACGGTGTTTAAGAGAGGACGGGATGCAAGTCAAGAGAAAAGATCCGGTTTTTTATTGTCACCTGTGTGAGGTTAAGTATTTTAGACGGAACTCCAGTGAATGAAATAAGTCTGTATGACATTACTTATATATAGCTATCAGCTGTTTTTCAAATCAGCTGTTCGAGTTTTGCACGGACGTTGCAATATCTGATTGTTAATGCGATTATAAAAGATATTATATAATCACTTTATATCTTGCAATGATTAATTTAAATATATATATATATATATATATATATATATATATATATATATATATATATATATATATAATTTGCTGTATATATCGTAAGTTTACTGTGCTAATACAGTAATACAGTAATAATACAGTTTATTATTTAAATATCAGAACGAAGCAAAGGAAAGAGAGATAGAGAGAGAGAGAAAGAATTGAATTTTTATATATTTTTGATATACCTGCAAAATGAAACTTAATAATTAAGGTAGAAATTCAATCGATTCAGATTGTAGGTTATTATTAGACATACATAAAAAGGGTTATGTGCCTAGAACAGTATCTCAGTGGAATCAATTGCTGCATCATGTCAAGTTGAATCCAGATAGTACTTTTGCAAAAGCTGTACGTAACTACTCACTGTATTGCAAAAAATTGTACCTAGTTAACTATGCATTTTGACTCTGGCAGTGTTAAAAAACTGCTAGTTTATTTTTTTTTTTGTGTGTATGATTAATATAAATCTGATCAATTTATAAAAGGATAGTTGCCACTTTTTGTATTTTAGCACCTTTTGGTATTTTGCGTGCTATCCTCACCCTGTCTAATTCCTGTTCTCTTATACATTTTACTATGTATTTATGAGTGAAATAATAGATAAACAAATAAATTATCTTATTATAGCTCTATATATATAGAACAATAGGCAAACAAATGGATAGAGAGAGAGGGGGAGATTAGAAAAAGCTTGTATATTAATATTCGATTTACTAGGGAAAGATTATGTTCAACATTAAATATTAACTTACTCTTGTAAGAGACCTAAGAGCTATAGAGCTACAACGACTATACTAAGAACTATATAGTTCTTGATAGAGCTATACAAAGCTGTATATGCAGTTAGTGGAATGTATAGAAGAGAGAACTTGAAAAAAAGAGACGATATCTTAAATTTACTTATGACGGAGTAAGTTTAACGTTAAAAAAGTTACTCTACAATCATGCAGGTAGACAAAGCTCAAATACAACGTTATATTATCTGTTATTGACTGAGGTCCATGACAGTACGGTATACAGACGACGTCGCCACTACATCTCCTTACATTTGAATATCTCCTACCTGTCTGTCAAGATAGTCCCATAGACTTGAGGGCTTGGCCTACCACAAACATAATGTGTTGGGGGTAAAAAAAAATATTTTATAGCTCTGATGGTACCTCTTCTGAAATTTGTTAGCCTACGAACTAACCATAAGATGCAGACATATATGATGATTTTTATGATTCAAATTCAATTTTATTTTAATCATAGACTGTACCAGTAAGGATCACGTCAATGGACAACCTACATGAAATTTTTGTATTGCAGAAATGAATAGAGGGGGACATTCACAAAGCACTTTAACCCCCACTTTAGCCCCGATTTTTAACCCTGGTGCTAAACATGGTACTAAGCCAGGGGCTAACCATGTTAAGCTCATAGCTTAGCACCATGTTTAGCACCAGGGTTAAAAATCGGGGCTAAATTGGGGGTTAAAGTGCTTTGTGAATGTCCCCCAGAGGGCACCAAATTATGCTACTCTGAATTTTTTCAATTTTTTTTGAGACCCGAAACTAGTTTTAAATAATTACTGAAAGTTCTGTAAGTTAAGTTGGCACCCCTGAATCCTTAATAAAAAGGATAGGACCTAGACGCCTATTGACGCCTCTAGGGGGCGTGGCCGCACTTTCATTAATTATTTAAAAATAGTTCTGGGTCTCAAAAAAAAAAAAAATGAAAAAATTCGGAGTAGCATAATTTGGTACCCTCTATTCATTTCTGTAATAAATTTTTTTCATGTATGTTGACCATTGTTACATGAAATACATAACAGCCTTAATTCTATATAATATTATAAACATTAGCTGTTCTAAAATAATTAATTTTAAAGTGCACATGCCCAAACACTATGTAAAACTATTTTACATAAAATTAATATAATATTTAAAATTGTACTTTTATAATAACAAAATAGTACAATAAAACTACTAATATAGAAATTTATAAATTCCTATAACTTAAAATTTTTAAAAAAATCACACTCACATAATTTTCAGAAGGAAAGGAAGTATTATAGTAATGCAAAATAAATATATTACAGAATCCACAGAAACACTGCATGGGTTGGTAAAAATATTTTTAAAAAAAAAGTCGCAATATCGGCCTTTTTTTTTTTTTTTTTTGCCACCATGACCTGTCCTATTAACCTCAACAGTTATCTATATACTTGATATATTGATTGTAAGAGAAATGGATTAATAAAGAATTTTGAATTTGAATCGGTAAAAAGTTATAGATCATGCATAGTTATACTAAGTGATTAGCTAATATGATTTTAACTGTGATAATTAACATGAGAACTACTGTTTAAGTATATAGCATATTATTGGTTTCCACAAATAATATTACATATTATTATACGCGTATATATTCAACATAGTATATGGTCCAAATTAATTTAAATAATGTGTCTTCTCTTTTAAAATACAACACTTGAAGCTCCTGCATGCTTGACGAAACAAAAATGTAGATGTAAAAATATATTTACAATAATATTATAAATCTTGTATATGAAAATATTTAAATTTTCAATGTCCCCATGATGTATATACTCGTATATTATATGCTGCATAATAACTCCCTCTAAGAGAGCATGTACTGCATGATATCTGCTTACTGTGTACTTGTAGTAATAAGACACGTGTGGTTGAAGTGTGGCATTCATTGATAAAAATTCATTGAGAAATCTCCATTGATAGTAACACGCTTGGCTGCACACGTACGACTGTCGCTTCCGTGCAGCGCTTTTGTCCGATTGCAATCAGCTGACGTCTGGAGAGGCATTTTATATCAGAGGGGAATTAAAGAGTAAATATGTTTATAGGAATTTAAATGTTCGTGCTTCATGTGTCACGATTTTTATTATTCATGTTAGTAAAAAAAATTATCTTTTGTCGTGTATAGATCCGCCAAGATTATAAACTTATTATATGATTATAATCATATAAAAATGAATAACCTTATTGGCAGATGCAAAATTCAAGACCAAATTGAACAGAAATTTCATTACTATAATACCGTATTTATTTTGAAAATATTATTTACGATATTAAAAAAATAAATAAATACTCGATCATCAAGTTAATTTAAAAAAAAAAATATTGAACTTTCTGCTTAAATTGTATATAAGTATTGAAGTTAATCAAAACCATAAATCGTTTTTCAATTCTTATAAAAGTATGTTATATACAGTTATAGATGTTTTTGGCCATAAACATCAAAATTTTAAAAATCCTAAAATTTAAATTTCCATGCATGATATTTGTTAAAATAATAAAATTTATTACATAAGCATAAATATTTTAAAATAGAGTTAATTTTTATTTTTTTCAACATTCATTGTGTGTCATCGAGATTATTTTGAGTTATTGTTTCACTGCATGTCATGTGTTAATTAAGTACTGGTCACCAATGTTGCCACAGTTTCAATGTTCGCTATTTATCTAACTAAACTCTGCTCTAACCTCACCTCTCCGTTTGTTTTGCAGGTTCATCGAAGAAGTGGACTCGTTCATCGCGACTGAGCCAGGTAAGATGCCACGCCCACCTTGACCTTTCATGTAAACATGACTGTACTTTCATAAAGTGTCTTTGACTTCAAATGTTCGGGAAATGATTAATATAGGATTACTGACCATTCTGATTGACGTTTTTACGTTTTCTCAGCTTGATTAAACAAATGCTGGAACTTGAGTAACTTTGTAATTATACGATCACAAAATCCTTTCATATCGTATAGTTTTGTACATTGGATCGTGAAAAGATAATATTTATTTTTAGTATTATCAAATTACGTTTAATACAATGATCTGGAAATTTATCAGAAAATCACTAAAAAAAAGTACATGTGCTTTTAACAAACATATATATATATATATATATATATATAATATATATATATATATATATATATATATATATATATATATATATATATATATATATATATATATATATATATATTGTGCTTTTCGTATACTGCATTAATTAACAAGCGATATGAATGATTTTTATTGCATATATTTGCATAATATAAGGAACCTTCAGTTGGGCAAAAATATATCCTTTTTTTTAAACCCTTTTGAACCATAATACTCACAAAATTGAGGTATCAAGCTGCATTATGACTTACTATATATATATATATATATATAGTCATTCAACGTTTAAATTTAATACTTGCATGACTATGACGTCACATGGTGTCATAGTTAAAAAAATATATACATAAATTGAGATCCTGTATCCAAATGTGCAATAAAAATATTCATTAAGATTGTCTTTTTACAAAATTAAGGCTGCTCGCAGACAGCATCGCATCGTATGATTTTGTATCGTATGACTTCGTATGATAAAAAATTCAGAACCGTTTCTAAATGAGAAACTTACGATGTCATATCATACGATACCATACGAAGCTGTGTGCGCGCGCATACCTGATCGCATAGTTTCTTAATTTTTTATCATACGATGCGAAATCATGCGATTCTGTCTGCGACAAGCCTTACTCACAAAAAAGTAATAAAATTCTCAACGTGATTCAAATCTTTGACCTCCGCAAGTCTTAGATATCTATAAAGATGACGAATGTCTTAATTTGGAGACAACAAAATCCTTACAAATTGTAATCACGTCAGAAACGCTAACATTTATAGAGATTATCCACAAATTTATGTACCAAAACAGAAAGCGACGTTGTTTAACATGCATTTGTAAAATTTTAAAATATTATATAATATATAGATGCAATCGGTTGCAGTGTTAAAACTGTAATGTTATATAATCCGGATTAAATTTCATGCTAAGAAATTTGTGTCAAAATTATCGTTGAATCAAAAATCCAATCCATCTCTTTAAAAGAAAAAAAAAAGTCGCAAAACTTTGTTTTCTGTATTACAATGTTGCAAATATTACTCATATTGTTGTTTACGTGAAAAAAATACTGTTATATATGATATACCGTATATAGTTTATACGCTATATACAGCATAATATATTATATACTATAATATATTATCTTCAATAATATCTGCAGTAAATAATATGCAGTAATTTAAAAATGTTTCAAGCATCTAACTCTACACATTTTTTTTTTAAACTTTGGAATATTTTGAAGTTTGCAGAAAATATTTTATTAAGTAAATTTTTTTATACCCCCAATAATGTATAAAATATTCAAATTTAATTTTCGATTGCAATAAAAATTTATTTTCAGATAAAATAAATCAAAAGATTGTTTTCAATACTCCCCTCTTTTGTGTGTAAATCAGAGCGAATTTGCATCTTTTATTACTACATCTGAGAAAAATTGAAATTTTTGAACAAGCAAAATAAGGAAAGCCATTCTTTCTATTACACCGGGTATATAACAATAGTATGTTATCATGTGATTTTACTTTGACTCGCATACAAATCATGCCGCAGGCAAACATCAAAGACATTGAATTTTATGAAATAATCAGTGCATATACATACAGAATATTATACACACAAGTTGTTAAATTTATTCGGTTTTCTTCGTATATGTTCGGGATTATTTCGGCTCGTGTTCGGCCAATGAGGTCTTTCGTTAAAAACTCAACCAATGAGAACAAATAAAAACGAACATGTGTAGTAGTTCTATGATAAAGGGATAAATTTTTATTTTTGCATGCATGATGGCAACATCTTCAAGGCAGAAAACTTCACCTTGATTTCAAAATCCCCCCCCCCTCTCTTCCAAATTGCAAAAGTCGCAATAAGACCTTACTTGTTAGATGATCACTCTTTTCAAAAAAAAAACTAATCTGGCAGTATGATATATTACCGAATGCCAATACAAATAATATTCAATTATGTATCTAGAACATGTTACGTATAATAATTATAATTTTACATTACAATTAAAAGAATTTTAAAATACTAAAAAGGTACATTAATCAACAGTAAGACATATCATTATATAATATTTATTTTAATATCGAATAAAATAATAATTTTAATAATAATTAATTTAATAAAAAATACATAAATAAAAATTAATAAATTGTGGTTAACGTTTATTCAGACCAAAGTCTTCTACTCGTTGTTGGTAAACAAAGTATTGTTGTGTAATGTCTGTCGCGTGAAAGGAAAAACATGGGACGGTTGTTGATTTACATGTTAACTTATGGAAAATGACCGTTAATTATGAAGTTGACACCGTTGCCTAGCGCCAACAATGCCATTACGTTCTCTGCTCTGGTGGCAAAATTAGGCACTACGTCGTCCCATGTTTAATAATTAAAAAGGCTTCATGCGACAGACATTATAAACAATGGTTTGTTACAACCATTGTGAGAGTAGAAGACTTTGGTTCAGACATATATCTAACAAAAACTAGATGAAATGCTTCTTGTACAGTACACTTTAAAATAGTGATTTTGATTGATATAAAATATTATATGAAATTACATGACATTCAATAATTTATAAATGTATTTTCTTTTTGACAAGTCATATACAATACTGTAGTACATACATTCTATAGTTTATTATTAACCATGTAATTAAAGTCATCCGAAACATTATATAATTAAAAACTAAATTTTTTTTATCAATTAAAATATTAAACCACTTGGTATCACAACAATGGTTATGTGACTGATGATGTAACAATAGGCTTTATTACACTTAAGAAGGCCAAATCAAGATATAGCTGAACGTTGTATCGCCTCAGGCTAGCCGTGTATCACTCTAATGCGATATATCTTTAACAATGGAACATTCATGTGGTACACCGCCACTTATTTACCGTCAAAACGTGTTGACATGTGATTCAAACTGATTTATCGTCGTATTGAACGTTCCTTGTATACTGTGCCATGGTTATACTATAGAGGTTAGTGAGGATTTAAATTGAATTTTGGTGCTTAAAGCATGTATTACACGATACAATTTTGCATTATACAATTTTTTCTTGCAAGAAAATTTCATCTCCACATAACAAACAAATAGAGTTCAAGTTTTCTTGTAAGGAAAAATTGTATACGCAAAATTGTATCGTGTTAAATTATAACATGCATGTTCTGTTTCATTAAAAAAAATACTGATGGAGCTGGATGCTATTATTTTTGGATTCATATATATATACAGTATATTTGAGCCTTGATTGGTATAATGTATAAGCAAAATTATAATTTCTCAACTTGTTTAATTTATTTTTAATAAGTTTAAATTAAATTGCTGCAGTTTGAATGATTTGATTTTGTTTATTAGTTCCAAAATACAGAGAAGTTACTGTATTGTTTATTAAATGTGTAATTATTTACAATATTTATCATTTTCCTTTTCTTCTAAAATATTATCTTTATAAATTCTCTATAACGGGTAGTAAATTTAACCGCAAGTTTCATGGTGTCGTTAGCGCTAAACGTGGTTAGTGAGAAACATGGATGTGCAGAAATATTTCGTGAATCGTCCGCTATTATATATGTATATACAGTATATCTAAAGTTCTATTTCGTGATAAATACAATGTAGGACAATCATTAAAAAATATTGACGACACTTAAGGATCAATGTCATACAGTGAGCTATAGTAGATGGTGAACCACTCTGAAAATTTCAGCAAACCTTCCTGACACAATGAAACAAATATCAAATAGGACATTTATTTTTAAAAGGAATGTACAAATTATGCAATTTAAAAATTAAATAAAGTGAAAATAAATTTATGTAGCTCTCACATAAATAATAGCAACTAGCTGTAACATCATTTTAACACTCCGACAAATTTCTTCTAAAGAATCTCAAATATTTCTTACGATTGCGCGCGTGGTTTTCTCTGACATTTTGATTGATGATGACAGGTAATTGATACACGGTGAGCCGGCGGTACTTACACACGTTTAATACAAGGATAAAGTTAAAGAGAGGATGGTTTACGTTGATTGTCTACCAGTGACGTCATCATGGCGTGTTTTAAGTCGGATTCACATGACGATTTTTATCATAACGCGCACTTGTTGTGGCATGCATTGGCGGCCATATTTGTGACAATTAAAAAAGGAGCATCGGTATTCGCAGCCGCAACCTGGCGAATTCGCTCGCCACATATATAAAATTTTGAGCTCTTGCGTCAAAATCGCATCGCCGTTTTTGTTGTATGTGTGTTTATGTGTGGATCCGACATTAGGAGCGTATTTCGTTGGTCAGTTACTCTTTAATCCAGTTATCGGTTAAAGGTTGCTGTCTTAAAAATTTTCTTCATTATATAAGCCACCATGTTAAAAATTTGAATTTTTCTCAGTAACTTTTAAAGCTATTAATTTGAAACTATCTGCTACCTCCCTATTTAGGGGTCTTCTGATAATGAATCAAGAACTTTCCTCTAAAAAAATTTCTTTAATGTCAAAAAAGCAATTTTTTTTTTTTTTTTTTTACATAGTAGGTTTTTTTAGGACTGTGGGAACACAGAAAATTCAGCTGACTTGAAGCCTAAAATTTCAGTTCTAAGCTTGTAAGTCTTCCTAGATACTTTCAATATCCTTGGGAAGTACTTATATACTATATAATATATACACATATTTAAATCAGGGATCATATAATTGAGGAGGGTCGCTTACATTTGTAAATCGATATTCGGCTATTTTCGTCAACATTCGGAAAAGTTCGCCAATTAAACCAGCAACCGATTTACAGCAGTTGACCAATAAAAATGAGCTTCAAAACACGACATGATGACGTCACATGACTTAAAAATAAACCATCCTTTATTTTGATGATCCTTGTAAGGAGATCGTATGACCTTTATCTCAAGCAAGTATTTTAATAGCCATCTCCACATAGGGGGGTCTTACCAATTGATTGTTATTATGTGATGTATGAACCTTTATATATTTATTGTATTTGTAGTATATCAATTTTTTTAATCTTACAATAGAATTTTATTATTATGTACTGGTTATATGTATAGATAATAGAAAGATTATCTTGTATAGGATGCGCGTTGTTTTAACAGATATTATGTATATAATATATTATTATTTCAATAATAAACTATACTTTCAATTACTGACTATTTGATAATTTATAAAACAATAATACTGCAGTGTAATATATATTTTTATATTTTGATGCTAAAATGATGTGGATATAGAAATAATAGATTTTTTTTTAATTTTGCAAACCTGCATGTAAAAATCAATTATACAAAACAATTTGAAATTCTCTTCATTGCTTCACGTAAATTATTATTGCATATGATGATCCTACGCAATATATTATTGCCATGTAAAATCTATAGAGTTGATTGCGCTGACGTCATGCCCCTGTAAGTTAGGCTGCCCTATGGAGGACCAGAATGCACATGCAGACTAGTATAATATAAACAAATTACATATTGATTTTTTTTTCACTTTATTAAACAAAATAAATCAGGTTTAAAAAATTGTAAAAATACACCAATAAACGATAGATAGCATAAAAATATCACATCATTATAAAACAATCAAAACTATTTTATTTAAATTTTTGTTTGTCATTTCTCCTATATAATGCCATAGTAGTTGGACCTCCACTTTCTCTTTTCTACCCTCCTGACCGTCCGTATACCTGCTATGCTATTTTCCCTCGTAAACAAACAAAGCAAACAACTCTATATACTTATATGTATAAGTAGACCTGAATTATTCGTTGCATCATTTCTTATTTTGATCATAATTGATCGTGTAAAAAGTACCTTAAATTAATGTAAGTTGGTATAAGTTGTCTTGGACTAGTATTGAATGTTCTAAATGCTTTATATTTTTAGTTTTATTAACATTGCATGCTTATCATAAATTCTTAATTTATATAAATCATATAGTTTGTAAGTTGCTCAAACAAAATATGTATCAATAATGTAATGCAATTGGTCAGAGGTAAGAAAAGGCATCATTGCCTTAACCTCGCCATAAAGTCAAACAAATAAATAAATAAATAAACAAACAAACAAACAAACAAACAAACAAACAAACAAACAAACAAACAAACAAACAAAAAAAAAACAAACAAACAAACAAACAAACAAACAAACAAACAAACAAATAAATAAATAAATAAATAAATAAATAAATAAATAAATAAATAAATAAATAAAATGTAATGCATCAGGCTAATATATTTCAGTAATAAATAGAGGTCCTGTATTTAGTAAATTAAAGTACTTCTTCAAATATAATGCTTTCTTACTTGTGCCCTCAATGAAATATGCTCTTAATTCAATACATTAGATTCCTTTCCTCAAATAGATTATATTGGCTAAATAATTTTACACTTTTTATAGAGATCCAATCTACGAAAAATATACAAAAGTCATATATTGTTACAGTTTCAATAGGGGTATCGTTTCTTTTGTTACAGAGGGTCTGATTGGTGTTCACTGCACCCACGGAGTCAACCGCACCGGCTTCCTGATTTGCAAGTGAGTACATGATGTGGATTACATATTGCAGTCCTTTTATTGGAGATTTTAACGCATGTTTAACATAATTTAAAAGTATTCTCAATTAAATTTAACATGAAATCGTGAAACTATTTGAGATTTTAAGTAGAAAAATAATAAATCTTCGATTTCTTGATATACCAAATTAAAAGTACTGCATGCAGATAGGTATATATTTTTGTCTGAGGATTATTTAAATTATACCAAAGAGCTTACAGTACACCTTACAGTACTACACCTGCATGCATGTTGGCAGAAATTTTCATAACTCGTAATCTACTCGTAATCTATTTATATTTTATTTAAATGCATTATTTTTAATATTTATTTTTTTGCTATAAATTGTAATATCACAGCATCGATCGTTGATATAGTATATAAAATAATGGATCTGGTCTGTTTTTGTTAATCGTTTTCTATAAAGTAAATAATAAAAATGTGGGTAATTATTTTATTTTTGAAATCGACAGAAGGTCACCAAAACTTAAATTTAAATAAAATATCGTCAGAGTTCTAATTAAAATTATGATGCATTTGTAATTTATTTTAGAAAAAAAAATACATCCGTGTGATTACGGTCGTTGTCTCTGAAAATGTCCCTTTGTGGCCTTGTTATAATCACCATGCATGCCCTGTGCTATGCTTACGATGGTGATAACGTCGATCAGCTGTTCGACGTAGGTACATTTGATTAGCACGTAAACCTTAAGAAATTCACAAAATTTCTGATTTTTTTAGAGGCAGATATTAGTGCCTAAAAGCCATTATAGAAAAAGTTTCAAAACAATTTAACGAGACGATTTTTTTTAATTAAGTTTTTAATTTTTCTTCTCCATGGGAAAGCTCTATGCTGAAAATTTAAAAAAATAATTTAAAAAAATCGGCTCGTTAAATTGTTTCAAATTTTTTTTTCTATGGCTTTTAGGCACTAATATCTGCCTTTCAAAAAAAATTTAGAATTTTTGTGATTTTTTAAAGTTTACATGTTAATCAAAGGAAACTACGTTGAACAGCTGATTGGATTGGCGTTATCTCTACCTTAACAAGCCTACAAAGGGAAATTTTCCAAGGTGACGACTGTACTTCCAGATGTAACGTTCCGTCTGCCCCGTGCTGTACTCTAGATCACGTGACCCGCGGTCTGCGGTAACGACTTTGTATCACATTGTTGGTAATCCTTGTTTGTTATTGCAGGTACATGATCGCACAGCTGGGGTTCAAGCCGCAAGACGCCATCACCGGTAAGTACGTGAACTTCTAAGATGTCATTTCATTGGTCAAGCTCTTGGCGTTATGTAGTGGATAACTTAAGGCGGATTCACATGGCAATAACGGCAATACGATCGATTTTGACCAAAGAGGGAAGTCTGTGATTTTGTCGTAAAAGCTGTGAAAACTTATACAGCAAGGAATTAATTCGCCAGGTTGTGGCGGTGAATTTTGCGTTAATTAAAGATGCTCTTTTGTTATTCACCAAATATGGCCGTCAATGGATGTTACAGCAAGTGCGCATTATTCGCTTCGCGTCGCATTATAAAAATCGCCATGTGAATCCACCTTAAGGCGGATTCACATGGCGATTTTTACCATGCGACGCGACGTGAATAATGCGCACTTGCTGTAGCATCCGATATTTGGCGATTAAAAGAAAAAGAGCATCGTAATTAACGCGATTCCGGGCGAATTCAACACCGCATAGGATTTCACAGCTTTTACGTCAAAATCGCGTCGCATCGCCGTTGTCGCCATCTGAATCCGCCTTAACGCGATACCCGCCGGCGAATTCGCTCGCCGCAGCTTCTCTATCTCTTACATTGCTCAATAAAAGCATGCAGGGTATCCATTATTTGAGAGGGAAATAAAAGCATATCAATAGTTTATAATAAAAATTAAATATACGACTTAATTTAATTGTTAAAATAACTTAATACATTTTATGCGCACTCAACTTGTTTTAAAAATTGTAACCTTCCCCCTAGCCTCTTAAAGATCACCCTCATAGATAAAGAAGTACATAAAACTACTTTATTTCACAAACGGCCCTTTGTTAAAAACAAAATACAATTAAAATTATTTATTGCACACATTTATTTACTTTAGAAATCAATTTAAAAACTTTAAAAAAGATAAACATCTTACTGCAGTTTTTAAGAGCATACAATCAGCTGCACTTATCTACCACGTGACTTCCGGTACCGCAGTTGGCCGACAGATGAGAGAGTGATAATCCAGTAGCAGCTGCAAGCGATAATCAATATCGACTGTCACCTGTAAATCTTATTAATTAACGAAGAGTGTACACTGTAACACGTATAAGATATCTTTAGTTAGAAAATTTCATCTTTACACGTCTAAACCTAATCTTTTTACATCTAAAATACATCTCACTTCCTCTTCACTTAAAGTGAGGATTAAATAAAGACATTTTGTATGTTCGTAAATACACAATCAGAAAGAATCAATTATTTGTGATGAACCTTATGTTCCATTACAGAAGGTTCATCACATATAATCGATTCTTTCTGATTGTGTATTTACGAACAGACCTAATATCTTAAACATTTTATGTTCGCACTAAGAGGGAAAAAGACTTAATCTCGCGCGTCTTTTATCCTTTAAAATGGTGCAAAATGAGAGAATATTAGACGAGAAGAGATCTTAGGTCAGTAAAATTCTTCTATTATACTTCGGTTGAGCGTACGCGGTTAGGTGTAAGAGTGGGCTTGCCTAAACCTCGCCGCAATAAAGCAATTTTCTATTCTATTCTATTCTATTCTATTCTACGTGGCGCAGTATGCATTGACCGGTTCTCGTTAGATCACCGAAGTCGAGCGTGGTTAGTACTTAGATGGGTGACCGTTTCAAATAAAAATTATACGCTGCTCCCTCCCTGGGGTAAATTCGTCTCATTTTCCACCCAGTGCAGTGATTCACTTGTGTGTGGTTCCCCAGGCTTTTTGGACATCACTTTGGTCCATTGCATGGATAAAAAAAAAAGAGTTGTCCGTCCTGACTAAGGTTTTCCACGGTTCCCTCAGTCTTACCCCAGCAAACTGGGACGCGAATATTTTTGCAATTTTCAAAATGGTGTATTAAGAATAGTCTAGCCACCTCCTACACTTTATTACAATAAAACTCATTAAGATGCAGACATTTTATCATAAGAGACTGCAATGCCCGTTCTGTAAATATCTTGGTTAAGCTAGGCGTCTTTTTTATTAATTTACCACACTGTTAATATTGAGTGTTTACCGTGTTCTTATTGGCTGTCTCGTCATATCTCGAGCTGTGATTGGTCCTTGTTAAGACGGGGTGTCACTTTTTCGTCACGTGCGTCACGACTTTGATGGAATTTTAGACCTAATTGCGTGCACAGGGATTTGCTACTGTGTATTCAAGATGGCGAACCGCGCAATTTATCTCCGCACGTGCATCTTTTTTATTTTCAAATTGGCGCCTGAAATATTTATAATTTGTTATTAATTACGGTAGCAACTTACACCACGAACTTTACTGCTGCATTGTCTGCTGGCGTTATCACGCAGTCTATGGAGGCCTGGTAAAAATCAAAATCTGCATCTCTATCTTCTATTGGAGCTGCAGCTCTAGCAAGAGTGAGACAGATGTTCATTATAATATATATTCTAAGCATAAGGAGGATTTAAAATATACAGATATTGAGTTCAAATCTCGCTTGCATTGAGAAATTCTATTATACACTTGCAGTTTGTTGATGTGCCAAGTGTATTACAACTTAGCTTGACACCGACCAATTTATCTTAGGTTTCCATGGTTCCTTTAATTTTTTGAATTTGGAGATAGATTTACCTTTGCCACATACAGGACTTTATATACTGACGACCTTTGTAACTTAAGTTTCCACGTTTCCTTTACTTTCGTTATCTGCAAATTGATTAATAGGTAATTGCCACATTCAGTCACTGTAATTTAACACCGACCATTTCAACTTCAGTTTCCACGATTCCTTCAACGTTTTGTATCTTGAGGTCGCTGAACCATTGTCAAATTCAATGGGGAAGACTTATTTTACAATGACCATTTAACTAAAGTTTCCACGGTTCTCTTAACCTTCGCTACCTATCTGTGCTAATGTATAATTAGGGGACCTTCATAACCTCGTATGTTTTACTGACCATTCTATATAACGTTTCCATGGTTCTCTCAATTTGACAAAAAGAGAAGCGGGACACCATGATTACATTTTATTTATTTATTATTATTATTTTTTTGTAAATATAAACAAAATTGCTAAATATTTATTTTATTTTATTCAATTTCTTAAACATTTTGTCTTGCATCCTATATTTAATAATCTTGGCTAACAAGTTTTACAATGTAATATTATATAAATTAATTAACTTTTTATGTCCATCATATAATTAATAATTGAACAAATAATAATTTCTCTCATTATAATATCAATAATATAAATCTATAATAATAAATAATAAAGAAATACTATTATAATTGTCATCAATATAATTAAAAAAACAAGATACTATCACACTGACTTTCTAAACAAAAAGGTTGAACTAATTTAATACTCTGATAAATCATATATGATGATTGTAATTTACATTTTTTTAATTATAAAAACATGTTAAAACGACGTGTGCGGCCCTTTTTTTAAATCGATCGAACCATTTTTTATTTTCATGCAGGTAAAATAAGTAATTAAATTTATATTAAAAAATGCTTGTACTACAAGAGTATTAAAATTTAAGAGACTACTTTATCAAATATTTTTTTAAAATCGGCTTTACATCATATACAATAAAATACATTAAATAACTTGTAAGCAATAAATTTGATTATATTCAATTGATTTGAAACACATGTTTCTAAAACCTTATTACAGATTATAACCACGAGTTGAAATAAATTTCATCTTTTATTTGATATTTAGCTCTCTCCTAGTCTATGGGCTGTATTACACGATACAATTTTTCTAATTATTGTATACAATTTTTCCTTACAAGAAAACTTCAACTCCATTTGTTTGTATGGAGATGAAATTTTCTTGCAAGAAAAAATCGTGTAATACCGGCTTAATTCTCTCCTATTTTGCACCATTTTAGAGGAAAATGACAATATTACGTCTTTTTTCCTCTTCTTGAGCATAGAAATATTGTCTCCATTTCATCCTCACTTTGAGCGAGGACGAAATAAGATGTGTGTTTATAGGTAAAAAGATTAGGTTTAGACGTGTAAAGGATGAGTTGAAGATGTAATTTTTCAACTATTAGGGTCACTTTTGCTTAAACAATTGTTCTTTATCATAGTATTATTTTGGTCTTATTAATAGATAGCATACAAATTTTGAAGCGAATCTGTCTTATCAGTTTTTTGAGAAAACTGAGGTAGAAGTTTAACATTGGCCTTATGGACGGAAACCGGAAATGGAGTTATTATGAGAAAACCACCCCCTTAAATTTGCTTAAAACTATAAGCATTTAAGTTTTAGAACATTCTCAAATTTTTAATATTACACTATGAAGCTGGTATTACATAATGCAATTTTGCATACAATTTTTCCTTGCAAGAAAATTTCATCTCCATACAAAGTATACAAACAAATGGAGTTGGAAGTTTTATTGTAAGGAAATATTGTGTACAATTATTAGAAAAATTGTATGCAATTGTTAGAAAAATTGTATCGTGTAATACCGGCTTAATACCGGCTTATTATGATTTCATGTGACAGAAATATTCTCTGACTCTTTAGTATCAATTATATCATGTAATAATCCTGGCTTTGAATAAATTAGCAAAATTTAACCGTGTATTATATAGCTACGCTGTGTTGAGAAACTTTTGGTATAATAAGAGTTATGACTATTTCGTATTGTTGAATTATGTTTCAAGATCAATAAATTAAATATTATATAAATTAATATTTGCCATACCGATATTATGTGTGGGTTGTTATTTAAATGTGTGAAAAGGGCGTGGAAAATTTATGGATCATGCTAATTTTTTGTATTCAATTATTTAAATGGAAATGAAAATTTTCATTTTTTTAATTATCTCAGGCAACATTAAATTTGTAAAAGATGGCTTCTATTTCAACATAACATAAAATAATAAAATAATTCATGTTATTATAATATAAAATATTGGTTTACGCGAATTCGCAGGGAAAATATAATAAAGTAAAACAAAAAATATTTAAGATATTCCTTAATAAATGCAGACAGTAATTTGCAATTTAGTGCACATAAAAAAACTAAAATTTCACTCAGGACAGAGACTTTTCTAATTTTCTCCGCCTGATTACATAATATTATTTACACTAATTAAATTTTTTCATTTTTCTTTCTTGCTTTCTTGTTATATTTTTTCTTTTACACAAAGCGAGCCTTCTGACAGTATCGACAACACATTGTCATCATAAAAAATGCTTCTTTAGATTCCATAGTATAGTTGTACATATTTTCAGAAACAATGAGACATGAATTTAAAAAATATATTCATTTCTGATGAACAGTTTTTTAATTTTGAGTTGAGAGGACTCTGTAACATCTCAGTAAAGGAAGATTCACAAGGCGATTTTTATCATGCGACGCAACGCGAATAATGCGCACTTGCTGTAACATCCATTGGCGGCCATATTTGGTGATTAAAAGAAAAAGAGCATCGTAATTAACGCGATTCCCGGCGAATTCGCCGCCGCATCACAGCCTTTATGTCAAAATCGCGTCGCATCGCCGTTGTCGCCATCTAAAATCCGACTTAAGTCTTACTATTTCCACGTGTGTTTGCAGCGTTCGGGGAGGCTCGGGGCCACCGTATCGAGCGCGAGAACTACCTGCTGGGACTGGGGCTGGCCAAGGACAAGGTGACTGAACTGCTGGGGGAGCAACCGGACGACGTGGCAGATCCTGCAGCTGCCGAGGACCGAGGTAAGACCCTGATACCCTTTCTCACGTGTTTACTGTATACATGGTAGTTAGCTAGTTAGTGGGGTGTTTTTTAGTGAATTAAATTTCCATGTAGCGATGTTGAGCGAGGTTTGTTGGAGCAAGAAAGGCGCACGCACTTGCTTCAATCTTGTTTGGTGACCATGTTGGCGTGGAAATACCGCCTTAGGATTTAATATTCATTACGGGAAAGTGATTTTTTTAACGCCAAAATGGCCGCCATGTGATATTGAAGCAAGTGCGCTTTTCTCGCCCCACCAGGTCCCGCTCGACATCGCTCCATAGAAATGCAGAAAAAGTACTTTAATAACTCTAATTTTCATGGAAGAAGTAATTATATCAGTAGCCAGTTCATTAGACTCTTAAAGAGACATTCACAAAGGCTGAAAAACCGATTTAAAGCCCAATTTTAGGCTCAATTTTCTATTTTCCCATATCAAAATTTAGTGAATGCCCTTTCTAATGACAAGTTGATTCTATTAAACTGCTTACTGAACCTTCTATGACAATATTTTTTATTTTCAATATTTTTATAAATAACAAAAAAAAAAAAAAAAAAAGTCATTCAGTAGCTAGTTCAACAGACTCCTAACGATGAGCTGATTGCAATGAACTTTTAACGATGACACCTTCCTGAAAATTAAAAAGTGAAAATGTCTAAAAAGACTAAAATATTTATGGAATATTTAGTTCTGCAGATTCTTGTTGTTGCATGATATTTCGCATGCCCTGGTTGTGTATGTTGGAATTTGCTTGCAGAGGTCGATGAACTGAACACCATGATGTCGAGGACCTCTGTCAAGGAGAGGGCTCAGCATCGTCACTAACTTGACTCAAATTGTTTTAATATTCGTAGTTATTGGCTTGTTTTTGGTTTGCATGACTGTACTTTGAATTTTTCCAGTATCAAAATATAAAGTTGTTTTTTTAAATTTACATAAATGCTATGTCCAATTTAAGTGTTTTTCAACCGGAAGTAGCCGGAAGTGATTGTTTTCAAACTTTCCTTTTCAAATGGACAACTTGCCATGAAAAAAAAATTATTGCAGAAATGAATAGAGGGTAACAAATTATGCCTACTCTGAATTTCTTCAGATTTTTTTGAGACCGGGAACCATTTTTAAATAATTATTGAAAGTTATGTAAGTTAAGTTGGCACCCCTGAATTCTTAATAAAATGAATAGAGTCTGGACGCCTATTGACGCCTCCAGGGGGCGTGGCTGCACTTTCAATAATTATTTAAAAATAGTTCCGGGACTCAAAAATAATCTGAAAATATTCATAGTGCCATAATTTGGTACCGTCTATTCATTTCTGCAATGAATTAATTTCATCGCCTTAGAATGAAGTCAGATAATCATACAATTTTTTTTTATAGAAAAATGAGCCTTAAGTACTATGAACATAAGAGTGGTTATATTATGAAATTTTTATGTAGTTATCTGACTTGCATTCTGAGGAGACTTACAAAATTTGAAACTTCAAACAGGAAGGAAAGTAATTCTCTCAATTCCGGTAAGAATATCACATTAATTTTACTATGGACAACATACCTGAAAACATTTTACTGCAGAAATGAATAGAGGGTACCAAATTATGCTACTTTGAATTTTTTCAGATTTTTTTGAGACCCAGATCTTTTTTTAAATAATATTATTGAAAGTGCGGCCACGCCCCCTGGAGGCGTCAATAGACGTCCAGTCTCTATCCTTTTTATTAAGGCTGCAGGGGTACCAACTGAAATCACAGGACTTTCAATAATTATTTAAAAATAGTTCCGGGTCCCAAAAAAATCTAAAAAAATTCAAAGTAGCATAATTCGGTGCCCTCTATTCGTTTCTGCAAAAAAAAAATTTTCATGCTTGTTGTCCATGGGTTAAGGAAATTTTCAAAGTCTGAAAGTATACCGTTGTTATACATTTATAATATAAAGTTTAAATGGGTGTTAATTATTTTCTTATTCTTGGATGGTTGACTTTATTTTCTATTATACATTTATTTTTATTTCTGTACGGTAATGGTTTATATTATTCTTGATATCTTTTTATCTGTAGTGAGTTATCTTAATATTGTTAATTATTTTTATTGATAAAATATTTTAATGGTCTTTTTATTCGTTTTTCATTTGTTTTGTTTTGTGTATATTTTGTTGTTATTATTATAACTTGTTAAATTATCATGTCTATAGAAAAGTTATCACGAGATTAGATTAAATAATATTTTATGTATAGAGATCACGCGTGGTTTATTAATGCATGTGTTATTAATCAATTAAAGTATTTGTAGATTTTTTTGGCTTTGAATTTGCTAGTTTTGTATTTAGTTACTTTATATCTAAATTATCTTGGCTTTTTGCTTCAAGTATATTATATAATTATAGAAATAGCACTTCACATTTAATTTTGATACCTAAGATACTAAAATTAAATTGACTGTATTTTCATGTATAATATAATGGGTAGAAAATATAATAATTATGGCAATATTCTTTAGTTTTTTAAATACATTTTGCTTTGTCTTATACTGCTACTCCTTATTAACAAGTATGTAATTTTAAAAATAGCCATTACACTAATAATTTATAACAAATAGGAGAAAGAAAATTTAAAAAAAAATGCATGATTTTTATTAATGTTTAGTATAAAGACTTGTTTATTTAATCGCAACAGTATAGTTGTAATTAAGTTATTCTCAATTTTAATACAAATTTGACTTGAAAAATTGACGATTTTCTCACATAGTAAAGCTAAATTTTTAATGTACAACTGCCACCCCAGAAAATTTCCCAAAAGCATCGATTTTTTGCTGGTGCCATCTGATGTCCTGGAAAGCATATTTCAATGCGTCGACTGTACAATTGGTAGGAGGTTCTTCAATCCCAAAATATCCTCAAATTTCTCATTACTGACTCCAAGTAAGTTATAAATCATGGAAATTCTAAATATTGCGATTCCGTGACTACAAGGTTACTAATTTTCTTTTCCACCATTTTCACACTTAATCAACATTCGCATTATTTTTATCCTTGCGCAGTTCGACCACGCAAAATTGTGCTGCAAAGAAAGTCCTTGCTGACGTCACAACTCACAGCCAGCCTCAATTAGCATTGAGTTGTGACGTAGGCAAGGACTTTGTGACATCAGCAAGGACTAAATTTCTTACTTTGCACCGCAACTTTGCATGCCTGAATCGCGCCCGAATAAAAATAATGCGATTGTTTATTATAACTTCTAGCAATACTTGGTGACTGTCTAATTTGTAATTTGAGACCTGTATTCCTTTAAAAGGCTTGTCGACCCCCGCTCTCCTGCTAAGGTTAATCCTTTGTAACACTACTTACCCTGATTACAGGTCCTCGTGACCGCGAGTTCCGCGGCTCACGACATCCTCGCAGCTACAACGAGCCCCCTCGCCATGACTACCGGGGTGGTGGGGACCGCTGGGGTGGAGGCTGGCAGGGTCAGTACCGGGGCCCTCCGACAGGAGACTACTACCATCAGAACTGGAGGGACCGTCCACCGAGCAGATACGGTGAGTTTCTTTGTAAAGGTTATGTCACCTCATAAAATTCGTAAGTCTTTTTATGCATTTTTTACGTTTTTTACCCAATGGACACCATACATGAAATTTTTTATTGCAGAAATGAATAGAGGGCACCAAATTATGGTACTCTGAATTTTTTCGGATTTTTTTGAGATCTGGAACTATTTTTAAATAATTATTGAAAGTTCTGTAAGTTAAGTTGGCACCCCTGAATCCTTAATAAAAAGGGTAGGACCGAGACGCCTATTGACGCCTCCAGGGGACGTGGCCGCACTTTCAATGATTATTTAAAAATAGGTCTGGGTCTCAAAAAAATCTGAAAAAAATCAGAGTAGCATAGTTTGGTACCCTCTATTCATTTCTGCAATCAAAAAATTTCGACCATTGCAACACATTCATTATTACAATGGAGCATCGACCTCAATTTTTTTTTATTACAGAAATAGATAGTGTGCAAAGTCATGCTACTCAAAAAAAATTTTTTTTCAGGTTTTTTAGAGTCCGGGAACTATTTTTAAACAATTTTTGAAAGTACAGAGAAAGTGACGCCTCTTGACGCCTCTCCTAATAAAAGGGTAGGACCTGAAAGGGGCGTGAGTTCAAACCCAACCTCTGCAAAAAAATTTAGCAATACTTTCCGGACTCTAAAAAATCTGAAAAAAAAAAATCAGAAAGGCATAACTTTACATTTATATCTATCAATTTTTGCAATAAGAAATTTTGAGGTCAATACTCTTCGTGGTGCAAACTAATAGTATTCTTTACAACAGAAGACTGCTTTACAATCAAACTTCCTACGAAGCAAATATAAAAATGTAATTTAATATTCACTTCTCTGTTCACAGACTACCGTCCAAACCAACGTGGTGGTTGGGACGATGGCTCTTACGGCTACGGTCAATTCGGCCACCCGCCTCCCCCTCGTTGGAACAACAGAGCTCAAGGCTACGGCAGAGAGCAAGGCTATGGCAGAGAGCAAGGCTATGGCAGAGAGCAAGGCTATGGCAGAGACCGGAACAGTAGGGACCAGAGCTCGAACGGCAGGGAACAAGGATGGAAATCCCGGCGTTCCGGCGAGTCCAAGCCACGTTCCTCGAAAGATCGGGCGTCCTCGTCGTCAAATCGGCCGTCATCGGTAGGTGGTCGGAAATCCTCGGCTCCTCGAGAGAAATCGACGGAGATACCCGAAAAGAAACCGACAGGTGAAAACTGTGATTGAAAATAAAACATTTGGAGTGAAAGTTAAAAAAATAAAATGAACTTGGGAATATTTTTATAAGTCTTTTAAAAGATGAAATTATGATTTTTTTTTAATGCAATTCCCTTTAATTTTGAACAAAGAAACCCAAATAATATTAATAATCAAGTATTTTTGCGCTACATTTAAATTCATTGATGTTTCGCATTTATTATTTTCTTTTTTTTTTTTAAACTTACAGCTGATAAAAAAAAAATACTCTATTGCAGTATTTATAAAATTTAATGTTCAAATTATATAGATAGATCTATCTAGTTGTTAACAATGTTAATTTAATTAATATTTTATCATCTAGCATTTTTATTCAAAGATATAAGCTATTTTAGAACGACAATTTTGCAACGATGTACTGCAATATTTAAAATCATGGATATTATGGGCTATGCACAAAATAAATGCATAGATATTAATTTACCTAAAAAAAATAAGTACTATATTAATCGAGTGCAAAATCTGCAATGTATAATAAAATTAGCGAAAAATCGATGCAAAATTGTTTGTGCAAGTTCCCTTATATTTTTTACTCGTGAACATATTTGATAGTGCTGTGTTTCTTCATTGTGATGAAATTGTTTTCTTAATAAATGATTTTTTTCTTCAAGTTTTACATTTTATTTGTTGATCCTACACCTCGAGACAGCACAAACGTTACATTTCGGGGGGGGGGGGGGGGGAGGGGGGATGTTCTCCATAAGCCATCATGTCAGAAAATTTGAATTTTTAATCTGTAATTATTAAGCTATTAATTTGAATCCATCTCCTACCCCCCCCATTGTTTAGGGAGCTTATTTTCCCCTAAAAAATTTCTTTAATTCCAAAAATACAATTTCGAGTTTTTTTTACATAAGATTACATAAGACTTTGGGAACACTGTAAAATCAGCTGACTTGGAGTCTCTATTGCGATGATGTATACTCCCTAAAAAAAAAGTAATAAAATTTGATACTTTCCTGACATCATATTAAAATGATAATTTACTTACCTGTCTTTCTAATAAATTATAAAAATAATAGTTATCGTGATTCAGTAGCCACCTAGGCTGGTGTATAATTTTATTGTTTCACGGAAGGCTAGGGGGGAAGAAAGTCATGCAAATTATATACACACCGCAGTAAGCAGTATAACATTTACTGCCGTCGTTTGTTACTTGTGTAAACTGAGACTGCAAGGTATAGTGTGAGTCAGGTGAAAAGAATAACTGCAAGCGAATATTTTACATTGGAAATCCTAGTTGAAAAATTGCGTCTTCAACTCATCACGTCTAAACCTAAAACGTATGTATTTTTACCTCTAAAACACATCTTATTTCCTCTTCGCTCAAAGTGAGGATGAAATGAACAATATATTTCTAACATTTTGTACTTATAAAAAGAGAATAAAAGACGTAATCTCGTCTCTCCCCCTCTAAAATGGTGCAAATTAAGAGAGAAGTAGAGAGCTCAAGGTACATAGAGATAATACGGATCAGCTGGCCCAATGGTAAAAAAATCCCATTCATAAAAATTATGAAAAAAATTTAAAATGTTCTCCTCTACATCCCTTATCAGTAGGTAAAATATCAGGTATACAAAAACGTGCTAGTTTTCGAGTTATTAATTTTTAAAGTTGACTAATTTAACATGGAAGTTCCAAGTCTCCATGTCTTAAAAATTAATTACTCGAAAACTAGCTCGTTTTTGTATGCCTAATATTTTACCTACTGATAAGGGATGTAGAGGAGAATGGGATTTTTTTAGCATTGGGCCAGCTGATCCGTATTATCTCTACCTTTTATCATTATTTTAACCCGAAATCTTCTACTCGTAATGGCATTGTTTATAAAGCCTAATGATAGTTTATTTATTATTTATGTTATTATTTATTTATTTATTTTTCAGCATAAAGGTTTCCCATGGAGAGCCAAATTAAAAATTTAATTAAAAAAATAGGCTCAAATAATTGTTTTTCAATTCTTTGTTTTTTTGTATATTTGTCTCAAAAATATTTCAGAATGTTTGTGAATTTGCTATGGTTTACATGTTAATTAAATGGGACTACGTCGATCAGCTGATCCGTGTTACCTAACCCAAGGGAAAAATAAAAAAAAAATAAGTAACCCGAGTTGAAATATATTTCATCTTTTATTCGCTATTAAGCTCTATTCTCATTTAATTTTTATTTTATTTTGCACCATTTTGGAGAAAAAAGATAATGAAAAAGACGAAAATACGTTGATGTTTTTTTCCTTTTCTTGAGCATCCTCAGGAAGAAATAAGATGTATTTTAGAGGCAAAAAGATTAGCTTTAGACGTGTGAAAGATGAGTTGAAGACGAAATTTTTCAACTAGGGAATCGCCTCACTGGTGACTCAGAATATATTCTGCAGATTTTCCCCTACGTAATAAAGACGGCTGACAATGAGATGTATGTTGACAATGTACTGCAACAATATAAAATTATGTAGTCTCTGAACAAACGTCAATTGTTCTCCATTTCATTGTTGTGTCTGTAACAACAATAATAACATACCAACAATCATATGGTATGTTAGTAAGTAAAATGGGGCTTGTCAAATTGCAAAAAGATTGATATATACAGTTTGATACATAACATTTTTTTATTTTTCTATTTATTGCATGCAATTTTTAATTTTAATTTCACTTTTACAAAATATATCAGTAAAGAATACTCATACACTGCATAAGAGAAAAAAGCATCCCTCTATAATATTTTTTCTATATGTATTGTCGGTATTACATATTAAGGGTTATAAGGTAACGCGCCCAATGTTAAAAAAAAAGGAAAAAAAAAAAAAAAAAAAAAAAAAGAGAAAGAGAGAAAGAGAAAGAGAAAAAAAAAATCCTACACATGAAAATTATGAAGCATAAAATGTTCTCCTCTACATCCCCTAACAGCTGGTATAAGCTAAATTCGATCTAGTTTTCGAGTTACGAATTTTTAAAGTTATTATAACTAAATTAACATGGGGAAATTGGACTTCAATATTAAATTAATTGACTTTAATTTAGCAGGAATATTACACAAAAGGATCGGATTCAGGGGGGTGGCTGGGGGGATTGCAGCTCCCTCCGAAATTTTGGGGCAATATGGGCAGGCATTTCACCCACTATTTATTTTAATATTTCTTTTTACATCTCAATGCCTTATGGAGGCAGACCCTCCCGAAATTTAGTTCTGCTTCCAATGCACTGCGACCCTCATGAATTAGAACTGTGACGTCACAGTATTACACCCCTCACATCAGTGTAGTGACGATGTGTCATTTTGACCACATGGTGACCACGACATTCCTCCAGCTAACCTCGGACCGTGGCTGGACCTCCTCGCATGTTGCTCTGCACATACCACGTGACAAATCTAAAAATACCTAGTAACAGCTATATAGAGCAATAGTATGAAATAAAATATATAAATCCAAAACACAGGCTACTGGTTAGGTAGTCCATTATTCCGCAATATTATTTTCTTGACTTTACACGTGGATCCTGTTTAAGCCTATATTACACGACAAAATTTTTCTGATTATTGTATACAATTTTTCTTGCAAGAAAATTTCCCCTCCATAAAAACAAATGGAGATTAAGTTTTCTTGTAAGGAAAAATTGTATACAATAATCAGAAAAATTTTATCGTGTAATACCGGCTTTACATAGCTAAGCAATGGAAAATAAATTCCATATAATAATCAAAGCTGATGGACAAGAGATGGGCGGGAGCTTTACTGTACATCTTATTTTTTTCTTTGAATGGTATCTTCTGCTTTAATTTTATCGCCAGCACAATTTAATAACACTGCCAAAATCTTATTATAAACTCATCACAAGAGCTCTACATTTTTTTTTTTTTTTCTCAGTCCTCCTTGCAGTTTTCAGACTGCCAAGTTCCTAAAAACTCAACTCTGTATCCATGCTCTAATTAAAAAAAAATTGTCTTCAACTCATCCTTTACACGTCTAAACCTAATCTTTTTACCTCTAAAACACATCTTATTTCCTCTTCACTCAAAGTGAGGATGAAATGAAGACAATATTTTAACATTTTATGTTCAAGAAGAGGAAAGAATGCGTAATCTCGTCTTTTTTTTCCTCTAAAATGGTGCAAAATAGGAGTAAATTAGACGAGGAGAGAACTTAATAGTGAATAAAAGATGACATTTATTTCAAATCGGGGTTTTATACTTCATTTTAATAAAAATGTCCAATCCGGCTATACTTTAACATGAACATTTTTATTCGAAAGAGTGTACGTGTTATTTGCACCTCAGTATCTCCTTGTGTCACAATAAAGAAGTCACCCCCTGCTTATTTGCATGATGACAACAGCTCCCCGTCACCAAGACAACCGACAGCGTGGCGCCTCTCCAAGTGGCGCCTTCTCGAGCTGATTTCCCTGCCGATCGCTTCCTTGTAAGAGAAACTTTAACACTTAATCTTTACCGTGTTCACCAAGGAATGAATGGAATTAGAATGTGGTTACTGAAGCCTATTATATATTACGCGATAATAACTTTACTGCTAATATTGTATTATACCGCCAGGCCCGCCAGTAGTCAATACAATTTTGATTGCAATTTTACCTTTCAAGAAAATTACATCTACATACATATCAATTGATTTTAAAATTTCTTGTAAGGAAAAATTTTAGGCAGCAGTTATACAAATTGTATCATGTAATACTGGTTTGATGTTATTAATTTCATATTAAACTATTTGATACTGAATTGTAATTCAGTAATATTATTTTCACCTTATAATGTTAAAGACTTTTTAGGTTTCAGTTCATTAAATGGGCTAATTAAACCTTAATTTCAGACCTTTCTGCACTTTTAATTAAGTACAGATTTATTTGCACAAGTGACTATTTTAATACTAGATAGTTCCTTTGTTTACGAATAGCAACAAGATTTAGAATATTCATATTTCTTTTTGTGGATTATGCTACAAATTATAACCCTAACTTAGTTTTAATGTTTTTTTTTTTAATAAATTTATAAAATATATTTTTTATATACATTTTATTTTAAATATTATTAATTTTAAAAATTATTTATTAATATTTGTGTAAAAAATTAAACAATTAATATAAATTATACATCAACGTATTATAACTATTTTGAGGCATAATTAAAGATTATATAATTTTTTTTAATTTAAACAATAAATATAATTGAATATACTACCAATTACATCTTACAAGATAATACAGTCAAATTATTTTCATATTCCCGCCGGAAGTGAGAGGTTTCTTTCCTTCCTGTTAACATTTGAAGTTTGCAATTTTACAAAGAGCTTTGCAATAAGGGTACTGATTTGTTTGCAAAAGACCAAAATCGGATATGAACAAAAAGATCAGAAACTACTCATTTCCGGTTACTTCCGGTGAGAATTTCAAATAAATTTTACTATATCTGTCACACACTCTTGCTGTGACAAAATAAGTGCTGATACTATTTAATATAATCGTACAATTTATATAAATTTTTAATGTTGTATCATTGTAGCGCATTTAATATATATGTTTAACATCATTATCAGATTGCCGAAGTCAAGCTGCACACTAATAAAACTTAATTCGTATTATATGATTAAAAAGCTTATAATGTATCCAGGGATAAATTGTAGCGCTTTTTTACTAAATTGTAACACTTGACAAGTTCATTGATAAAATCCGCAGTGTCCATTTAGACTGAGGTTTCCACGGTTCCTTTAGTGACAGGTCAGGAATGTATACAATATAATATATTAGCATTTATATTATGTATATTATAACTGGATGATCGAAATATCACAAAAAATCCTTAATTTTATAATTGTTCTTAACAATTTATAACGTTGATGTTTTTTTTTCATTATAGTTTTTACATAAATTCATAGCAGCTAAGGTTTTTAATTACCCTGTGAACCATACATAAATAATATGTATGGTTATGTATAAATAAATAAATGAACCATACCATATATAAAGTATATTTTATATGTTCTTCAGGATCATAATAAACAGTTGAAAATTAATTCCTCATTTAATACGCCATCCTTTTTAATTAATTATGCTAAGCACAATAGCAGAAATAGAAAGTAAACAAAAAGTTTTTTCGTGTATTGGGTAGATGCAATAAATTTAACATAGGCTTCAAGTGTTCCCGGCGGGAAAATTTTCTCCATAAGCATAAGCCTCCATGTTACAAAATTTGAATTTTTTCTCAATAACCATTAAAGCTATTAATTTGCAACCATCTCCTACCCGTCCATTTAGCGATCTTCTTGATACTCATTCTGAACTTATTTTCCGTTATTTTCCTTTAAAAAATTATTTAATGCCAAAAAAGCGATTTTGAGTTTGTTTGTTTTTTTACATAGGTTTGGATGGGACGGTGGGAACACCGCAAAATCAGCTGACTTGAAGCCTCTATTCATTCATTGCGTTAATTTTAAATTTTACTAAAGTATGGTATACTATATCCATACCTATACCTTCTAGAATCAAATAACATAATCGTCAGAACGACAAAAAGAAAAATACGATTAATTATGAACTATCAACAATATTAAATTTTATGTTTAAAAATAAATTAAATGTTTGTTTTGTTTGATAATTTTATTTTATTTCCAAAAATTGTGTTTAATTTTTTTTATTGAATTGCAATATTTTAATAAAAATAAATTGTTTTAATTGTTTTATATTTAGTATTATGCTTAAAACAAAATATGAAGTAATATTATATGAATAGATATAAACATCTTTATGCATATTAATATACCGCTTATTTATTTTTTAAACTCCCATATCGTCACTCCAATGATATTCTGGTAAAAAATTTCTTTTCAGATATTTTATTTGAACTAAGGGCGAGCTTCTTTTAATCAAGGATAATAAAGTAGTGTGAGGATGGCTTAGAACGGAAAATATGTTTCGACTATTTTCGTCAACCTTCGAAACAGTTCGGCAATTAAACCAGAAGCCATTACAGGTAGAGTTGGCCAATAAAATACGCACTTTTTTGGCGTCATTGGGAGACCACGTAGTAAAAGTTCTAAGGTTGAAAATGGCACAGTGCATTGACTGGCTCTCTTTAGATCACCGAAGTCAAGCTACGTCGAGCGTGGTTAGTACTTGGATGGGTGACCATTTCAAATAAAAATCTCGTTGTTCCCTTCCTGGGGGGAATTCGTCTCACTTTCCACTTTGCACTTGTGTATGGAGGCTTTGGACATCACTTTGGTCCATTGATAAAAAGTAAAGGTGTCCGTTCTAACTGAGGTTTTCTACGGTTCCCTCAGTTTGACCTCAGTGAATGCTAGGAAGTATATACTCTGGTTCCATTAAATTGATTTTTGTTCTTTTCGTAACGTCTTCTGTCATTGGTGCATTGTTTGTAATGAAGGACTTCACTGACCGAGCCAA
Source organism: Siphlonurus alternatus (assembly GCA_949825025.1). Lineage (NCBI taxonomy): Eukaryota > Metazoa > Arthropoda > Insecta > Ephemeroptera > Siphlonuridae > Siphlonurus > Siphlonurus alternatus. Next base: position 5,929,695 of record OX463786.1, on the reverse strand, counting down.
GCCGATGAACACCCGAGCTTTTCCGACAAAACCCGAGTTAAATGTGAACCTTAGTGTTACAGGTCGTGGCCATCATCCTTTCCCTACCACGAGCTGTAAGATTTTAGTGGTATATCCTTGTTAAAAAAAAAAATGAAAGTAAGCTATCCTCTCTACTCTATCATCCTTGGTTTTATATGCCCATGAATTTAAAGTTGACAAATCATACTTTAATGGCCTTGCAAAACACACGAACACGTTAAAATATAACAAAGACGCCACTGTGACACAAAAATGTGGAAGCTTCTTTTTATAAAATGTTTTCAGTCTTGTTTGTTTAACGATATATGTCTACGGTTATATGTAGGAATTTATGTTTATTTAATAATTATTTTATTTATTCAGTAAAATACTATCGCCGTATTGAATACGAATTCAATGTTGTTTTAGGTAATCGTTTATAATTTTAGTGGTAAAATTAATAATATATTTCACAGTTAAACGTTGAATAAAATAATTTTATCTGCACTATAATATATAAAGTAGTTATTAATTATTAAATAGATATATGTTACAAAATGAAATTTACAATGGACGTCTATATTTTTTAGGTATTTAATAAAATATTTTATGAATTATTTATACAAGTCAATAATAATAAAGAAGTTTGGGATTTTTTGGCATAATTATTGATGGTACTATAAGCCTTTACAATTATTTAAGTTACAGCGAGCAGTATAATATTTGTGTCATTTATAAAAATCATATTTTATACTCTCTTCGTTCAATAGTCAGTCAAGAGAAAATCCTAGATCTAGAATACGAATTGCAATTTTATAGTATCTAGATACTAATATCTAACATTAATTATAATTTGTTTTTACAGATTTTATTATTAAATTAAAATATTATAATTTACAATAGTAGTAATAGTATTATTATGATGTATTGTTCATTAGCAATTTTTTTACTTGCGATTTTAAATTTTTTTTTCTTTTTAATTATATAAAAATATATTTTTTTAAATATATTTTTTATATATTTATATATATATATATTTTTTTTATTCATAAATTTTAGTAGAAGTAATAAAAAAAAATGCAGTGTATTGGAAACTATGACAAAAACTAAACTTTTTTCTTCTATTTACTCGTACTCCTGCATAATAACTAATAATTTAACAATAATTAATTCATTCAGAAAACATAAAATACAACAATACTTTTTGGGCCAAACCGATTTGTAATTTACAGTACGTACGTATTGAAGAAAAAAAGTATATAGTAACTATAGTCTCAATTCTCATTACAAAATATGTGTACGTATTACACGTTTCTGAACATGCAAAAATTAAAATAAATGTAATTATATAAATAATTATAATTTACATTTATTGAAATAATTATCATAATTTCACTTTTATTTCCATTTAATAGGGATTTTATTTTTTTTTTTTTTTTCTTGATTCACACCCACAAGTTTTTGATATTGTCTATTAATGAAAATACCCTATAAATTCCTCATTACATTTCAGTGTCTGTTTTACAATTAATCTTGGAACACCTGGATCAATTTATATATTTTATTTATTTAAGAATATAAAATGAAATCTCAATTTATTTAACAATTATCAATATTCATTGAATATTAAACCGATTTGTAAATACACCATAAGGTCATCTAAATATGATTATATTAAAATAATTATTTTGTATTATAATGCCATACAAAATAAATTACATTTTACTAATTCTTAAATGACCCTTACGTACTGATGCAATAAAGGTGATTTTCTCGTCATGAATATTAATACAAACATGCAGTAAACAATAAAAACAAAGCGTGCAGTAATTAAAAACACTACAAGGTAACAAAACTTCTTGCATACCTGCACTATAGTCGCATTTGTTTTACGATGTCACTGGAAATAGCAGGAATTGCAAGTTTTTTTATCCTTCCTTTTCTAATTTTAATTAATTTATAAATTTATTAATTAATTTAATTTTAATTTTATGAAGCCTATATTACACGATACAATTTTACTTACAATTTTTCCTTGCAAGAAAATTTCATCTACATACAAAACAAATGGAGATTAAGTTTTCTTGCAATGCAAGGAAAAATTCTATACAATAATTAAAAAAATTGTATCGTGTAATACTGACTTTTTACAAAGTTTGTAAAAGTATTTAAAAAAGAAAATTTTTTATCTTGTAAAATTTTTAACTTTTTGCCATTTGTGTCTATAAATTCATATTTTATTTCCATTAATAGCGGGAAGTTGGATTTTCTGCCACTTCAAATTTGTGTTTCATAGTTTTCGCACACTCCTATTACAAACCTATTTAAAACATTTCAAATCTAAAATTAACACCCACTCGTGCATCCGGGAGGTGGTTGATGACATACTTCATTAATTACCGACCATCCTGACTGAGGTTTCCATGGTTTCCTCAGTCACAACCAGGCGAATGTTTGGAATGGATAACTAAGCCATGAAAGAGACCCACAAAATCCAAAGCAATGTTAAGTCAGGTCTATGAAGAGCTAGAAATTCAATGACTTTACATTGACAATACATTACTATAGAGTTCAATTAAAGAAAAACAAACTTAAAATCCTGAACAATAAAGACATGAACTTCATACTTCCTGTAAGTAATATAAAATAAATTTAACTATACCTTGTAATATTGTATACAGTCTGAAAGTTTTTAACAATCTTTTTTTCTACTCATTTTCTATTGGTTTAAAATGATCACGTGGTACTTTAGAAATACGTTTGAAGCACGCTTGAAGATTTCTTGCAGTTGAACATTTGCTGCAGTAAGCTACGTTTGTTTAAAAAAAGTGCAGGTGATGTGTGAATTATGTGCGTGTTGTGACGTGACTGGGATTAATTATTAATCCCTTTAAATTATTCTAAATGACTCCGACATAGTGTCACATGTACCTTCAAAGGTAAGTTTTTTAATTAATTTCTACAAAATTAATTGATTAAAATTTTAATTGACTTTAAGCGTCCGCTATGTAACCAATAAAAGTATATATTAATTACAATTATACAATTGTTTAAAAACAGTTAAAAGTGTAACTTTCTATGATTTTATATTTTTTTGCGTCAAAACAGCGTAGGGAAAATTTATTATTAGCAGATATTATATTTCTATATAATACTTAATGGGGGACATTCACAAAGCACTTTAACCCCCACTTTAGCCCCGATTTTTAACCCTGGTGCTAAACATGGTACTAAATCAGGGGCTAACCATGTTAAGCTCATAGTTTAGCACCATGTTTAGCACCAGGGTTAAAAATCGGGGCTAAAGTGGGGGTTAAAGTGCTTTGTGAATGTCCCCCTTTATTTTTAATATCTTATGTTTATTCCTTATTTAATTTGCGTATTTTTATTATATTATATTGGGAAATAGTCTTAAACACAATCTCTATCGTAGAATTTCTCATCTTCGAATAACTATACACAAAATAGTACATAAATTTACGAAAAGTGTAATAAAAAAATCATTAGGAAAATATGATTTATTAAGTAATATCAGGTTTGTTAGCAAAAAAGTAAAAGATTTTTTTTTTATTTATTTGTTAATTTATTTATTATTTTTTTTTTTTGTATTTTTATTCTAAATCATAATCATCAGGACAGGACGCATAAGGAAAAATTTATTCTTGTAGCAATTTGGTTATATATAATTTACAATCAAAATTCGTATTAATCGATTTCATATAATATATTAGAATAAAAATTTATACATTTTTAAAAGCCTATTCTATTAAATCTTAAAAAATTAACCTTTTACTGTACATATTTTCACTTTCAGATATTGTATGAGGTTATAATGTATTCTTATTTCTAGTGTTATACAATGAATAAATAAATGAAAAGGTGTCTATGTAGCTTAGATAAATTAGGTCCTATAATAATATCAATCAAAGTTAATATATATTATAAGCATAGAAAATTGACACTGTTATATAATATTTATGAAAGTAAATTTATATACACATCAAGATTTCATAAACGTTACACTCTATTTATAATAATTAAAATTGCTTGAAGCTCAAACGACAATAAGATAGAACTTGACAATGGGAGGGCTGTCTAACCGTTATTATAGCAGCATTGAAAAAGTCCTCCACTCCTCCATAGATTGTATGACCACGCCCTTCAAACAGAAGTAACTTTCGTAATGTCCCAAAGTGTACTCCAAAGGTTGTAATAAATTATATATATTTTGAAGTTTTTCTTCGAGCATTTAAGAAAATTCTCACCCTCTAATTCCACACGCAAAAAAAGATGAGACACCGTCTATTTTTTTTTTTTAATTTCTTTATTGAACACGATGCATATTTTATTTACGTGTGCAAATTTGAGGATGTAAAAGTAAAAATTACATCTCTGTTATAACTGTTACATCCCCACCTTTAGCGACGATTTTTTTTTCTTTTTCTTATGATAAAAAAATACGACAAAATATTAAATTTAGATATAAGTAGGATGAATGGAGTATCGACCTCAATTTTTTATTGCAAAAGTGGATAGAGGGTGCAAAGCTATGGCACTTTGATTGATATCGCGGGTTTGAACCGACGCCCCTTTTAGGTCCAATTCTTTTATTAATAATAAGGCGTCACTCTCTCTGTACTTTCAAAATTTTTTGAGTAACAGTTCCTGGACTTTAAAAAAATCTGACAAAAAAAATCATTAAAGCATAACTTTGCACCCTCTATCCACATTCGGGGGCATACCCAAAATGTGTCAATTGCCCCAAAATACCAACCAATCAATCAATCTCTATCCATTCCTGCAATAAAATTTTTTAAAGTTAATTCTCCATTAAGGAAGCAAAATATAATCTATAAAACCTTGACAAAGCTAAAACAACACCATCCTATAATATTACACAATGATGGCGCCAGTACCCATATTCCTTGCTCTATATTGAGCGTACCAATGTAACCTATTAACACCGATTTGCGACGGTACATGAGGTTCGCTCTCTGATAACAATCTTATCACGCTGATAACTTTAGTATCGACATTGAGGAGAGCTATAAAACACGTGAAATAGTCGCTATGTAGTTGTGGTATATAGAGACTTCAAGTCAGCTGATTTTGCAGTGTTCCCACCTTCCTATCCAAATCTATGTAAAAAAAAAAAAATCAAGATTGCTTTTTCGAGGCAAAATTAGTTCTTGATTCTTTATCAGAAACGAGTGGGTACGAGATATATTGCTTTATTATAAACTGAGAAAAAAATCAAATTTTATAATTTGGTAACTAAAGGAGACACTTTTCCCGCTGGGAAACACTTGAAACCTCTATTGCATCAAAGACTTATGTCTTATGTGTCATAACACTGCAGTTTATCAATATGCCATAAGACATAAACTTAGGTGGAACATAATATATACAAAAAGCGTTAGCTAAGGCTCGAAATTACAAAACTGGGACCTTACATAACTACTAAATTCGAACTTAAAAAAATTATACCTGAAAGAAGTAACTTTACTGAAGATTTTATTTTTGACTCAAACACGCCAATTTTATTCATGGCATTTAATTATTTTATATGTTTAATTTTTACGAAGCTAAATTTCTTTGATTTAAATTAATTTTAATTTCTAGGATGTCTGGTAATATGAAACACAATAATATTTTTTTCAGTTTTATTATTATTGGTTTTAATATATCATTGCATGGTACAAAAAATTTCATTTTATTTATTGATAAAATATCATATTTAATATTCTTAACTCTTAAATAAAATTAAATTCAACTTAATAAATAGTACCAATTAAAAAAACATGAAAATAATGTAATAATATTATTTAAAATTAAATAAAAATTCTTAATTTTAAAATTTTATAAAAAATTGTACTGAAAAATTAATCTGTCATAAATATTATTTACTTTTTGCATTAAAAGTATTTTACAATTATTTTTTGTTAATTGATTCGACGCTTTTAATGTGCAATATATAATGTGTTAACAACGTTTTTCAATATTTGTTAACTAATTAAAAATCTTGGTATTATTAACCACTGTATTGATAATATTGTGATTTTAGTGCATAAACTACAGGCACATTTTGCAAATGTAAGATAGCAGTCCATCTTTTAACATTTTCATTCACCCGTATTTAATTTTGATCTATTTAAATGTTTTCACAGCATAGATTGAGATCTTAAAGTTAGTATAATATAATAATTATAAAACGTGATTTTATATTTTTGACCAACATGTGATTTTTGAAAGCTATAATAGGATAGAAATTTAATGGAATGGACAATGTCAAACATATTAGTATCATAATCATCCAAAATTAAGTGCATTGTTTGAAGAAATATAAAATATTAATAGTTATAGTGCCATTACAAATAATTTGTCCATATTTAGGGGTTCAAATACTATAAAATGCTGAACTGCTCAAAATATTATTATACATCAAGTATTATTGTATGCCATCGTATTGCATTTTGACGTTACATATTTCTCCCATTTCATTATCTTTTACTAAAATATTCCTTTACATGGATTTATTTTCTTATTACACACACACATGGTTTTAAGTACCCATCAGACAAAACAAAGTCGTATGTTCTTTTCAGAGAGTTCTTATTTGCATTATCTGTAACTAATAAATTATAATTATTAAATTTTAAAACATAATATTTTCATTTTTAAATATATTTTTTTAAAATTAAATTACATTATAATTTTTAAAACAAACATTAATAAATTAATTATAAATTATTTTTAAAAAATTGTATTTATTTAATTTATTTTATTATATAACATGAAATAAAATATAATTTTATTTAAATGAATAAAAAATAGTATTATAATTTGTACTCTGTATATTTCGCCAATGTAATTCAAATTTCATGTGCCTAATAATGATATATTCTTATAGTATATAACTCTTCATACAATATTAGTTTAATGCAAGGTAGGTTTTTCGACGGCGCTTTAACGGAATTTAAATTCTGGGTAATGCATACTTGTGGGGACATCTGGGATTGTGATGGGACATGAGCCAATGTCCCCACAAAGTTATTGGACATTGTTCGGACGGACTTATGGGGACACAGTTGTCGATTGGAGATTTCTGAGAAGACAGGTAAGTGTCCCTTTAAATTCCACTGACAACTGATGAAATAAGCTAATGTTCATCAACAACTTGTGAAATTAGCTTTTTGGAGTGCAAACTAAGAGGGTTCATATATTGATTTCCTTTAAGGGTAAAGTAACGACACCAATGTTAAAAAAAAAAAATCCCTCACACGAAAATTATGAAAAAAAAATTTAAAATGTTCTCCTCTACACTCCCTATCAGTAGCTAAAATATCAGGTATACAAATTCGATTTAGTTTTGAGTTATTAATTTTTGAAATTGACTAATTTAACATGGAAGTTTCATTTAAAAATTCATAACTCAAAAACTAGATCGTATTTGTATACCTGATATTTTACCTACTGATAGGGGGTGTAGAGGAGAACATTTAATTTTTTTTTTCATAATTCTTGTGAAGGATTTTTTTTAACATTGGTGGCGTTATCTTACCCTTAATAAAAAAAAGAAAATACCTTGTATTGAAGATACACACATTACTATATGCTAAGTCATGGTAATCTAGATTCAAATTTTAATTTATTACATTTTCAAAGCAGATATCATGTTTAATAATTATTTTCATTAATAATAGTCCTAGTTAAAACAATTTACCCTAAAGTAATCATACCACAGTATTGCTTTCAATGTCAGCGTATATATCAAAAAGTTAATGTAAATTATTTATTGTTGTATAATTTAATTTATATTTTAAAATCTCAAATAAAAAATTATAAGCTTTTAAGTAATAAAATAAAAATTAACCATTAAATAATTAAATTTAATTACTATTAAAAAATTTATTTTTTTTTATAATTTTATTTACTAAAAATATTATAAACTATTTGAATTAAATTAGAAAAATATTATAAATTTGTATGATAAACATCATCAATTTGGGAAATTAGATGGTTTTCTTATTTTATATGTACTTTAGTATATGCAATTTGTAATAATTTAATGTTCAAATTTCTGTTTTACTTATGTTTTTATTGGCGTATAATGAGAATTAATATAATTCTATCGTGTTTATATTTTACAATCGAAAAGTAATGATGAATTATGAATCACAATGTAACTAAAATTCTATAACCAACTGTAATATTCTTACAGTATATAACTCTTTACACTGTTAGTTATGCAAGCAAGTTCTTTAATAAAAAAATAAATACCTTGTAGTAAAGATTATGCAAAACACACGTTGCTAGCTAAGTGCTGGTAGCGGTAAGGAACTTAGCAACGCTCTTCAAAAAAAAAAAAAAAATCTTGTTTTATTTTGTTAACATTACTGAGAGACAGGCCCACTTAGCTTTCTAAAATGTAGTTACATGTGTGGTCTTGTGTGTGACTTTTATGTCTCAAATTTTATATATTTATTATCTTTAATCTTTTGTAGTAAATTTGTTATAGGTGTGAATTATTTGTTTCTTTTTTTTTTTTATTTATATAGATTTATTAGAAGTTTGGTTAAAGAAAGAGAAAGATGGAGAGAGAGAGAGAGAGAGAGAGAGAGAGAGAGAGAGAGAGAGAGAGAGAGAGAGAGAGAGAGAGAGAGAGAGCTGTCCATTTTCTTTGACGTGATCATTTTGGTTATTGTTTAAGTAAAATATTTTTTTTGGATTCATTGTCCTTACTTATATATTTGATTTTGGTTGACTTAATAGACATATTAACGATTGACCTTATAAAAATATTATGAATTATGAATCAGTTACTAAAACACGAGTCAAAAAGGAAATTGCTGATATCAGACGGAATCGAATGAAATAAGTTTTAAATTTGAAAACGATATAAAATTTAATCGCTTTTGGTTTGAACAGATTCAAGGGGGCGGTTTTCTTACAACAGCTCCATTTCCGGTTTCCGTCCATAAGGCCAATGTTAAACTTCTACCTCAGTTTTCACAAAACTGATCAGGCAAATCCATTTCAAAATTTGCATGCCGCTTATTGATGGTGAGTCCCGCCAAATCTTGTAGCATTTAAAGGGGCAGATTCCGAGATATCAATCAACTGAGGTCAATCCTAAAAGACATATTATACAATTATTATAGTTTTTTATTCCTTTTATATTTACGTACGTAAATTTTATATCTTGAAATCAATAACATTTTGTATTATGTTTTTGATAAATTATAGTCATCTTACGCCATAATTTGCTTATTGAGTCCAATACAGTATACAGCATTTCCATGGCATAAATTTGTATACATGATACAGTAAAACTACACTATATAACATAAAACAATTTGCGTGAAATCAATCGCCAAATCAATCAAATAATTAAATAAATTTCAATAACTTACATTTGGATATCCTGTCATTCTAAAAAATATAAAGTGTGATATAATAATAAAAAATTATTCTATTCTGTTCTGTTCTGTTCTGTTCTGTTCTGTTCTGTTCTGTTCTGTTCTGTTCTGTTCTGTTCTGTTCTGTTCTGTTCTGTTCTGTTCTGTTCTGTTCTATTCTATTCTATTCTATTCTATTCTATTCTATTCTATTCTATTCTATTCTATTCTATTCTATTCTATTCTATTCTATTCTATTCTATTCTATTCTATTCTATTCTATTCTATTCTATTCTATTCTATTCTATTCTATTCTATTCTATTCTATTCTATTCTATTCTATTCTATTCTATTCTATTCTATTCTATTCTATTCTATTCTATTCTATTCTATTCTATTCTATTCTATTCTATTCTATTCTATTCTATTCTATTCTATTCTATATAATGTTGCAGTATTACATTACTTTAAGTAGAACGAAAATAACATTGATTAACTATATAGCTTCACATATAACATTACAGTTTGTTCATTTGAAATTTACTACAACATATTAAAAGTAAACATTCAAACATCTTTAATTATCACCTCTATACATTCATCACTTTCTCTTACGAAGTCCGCGCTCTGATTCGTCTGCTTGCTAATTTTAGGATTTTCAATACATAACTTTGGCCATCGATGTAACATTTTTTAAATAAACAAATTGCACACAACTCTGAACAGCATGAATGTTACTCCTGCCTCATTTTTGGCTCTGCAGCTTTAATAGACAGATGCAGATTTGTAATTTTGGGTGAGGAAAGAAGAGACCCCTGCAGTCTCGTCATCCCAAAATGTTTCGAGTTCACCACACCTCCGTAGACTACGTTACAACGCTTATAAACAGAGTATGAACCTGCTGTGTTTGAGCGTGGTGCAGTGCATTGACCGGTTCTCGTTAGATCACCGAAGTCAGGCTACGTCGAGCGTGGTTAGTACTTGGATGGGTGACCGTTTCAAGTAAAAAATACGCTGCTCCCTCCCTGGGGTAAATTCATCTCGCTTTCCACCCAGTGCAGTGATGCACTTGTGTGTGGTTCCCCAGGCTTTGGACATCGCTTTGGTCCATTCAGAAAAAGTAGTGGTGTCCGTCCTGACTGAAGTTTTCCACGGTTCCCTCAATCTCACCTCAGCGAATGCTGGAACGCGTAACAGGCCGTAGCCACCATTCTTTCCCTGTACCCCACCCCCGCCACGAGCTGTAAACTCTAAGGAGTGTATCCTTGAAAAAAAAAAAAAAAATGTCTAGATTGGATAAAATTCTTACATCCCCAAAATTGCAAATCTACATATCTTTGTCATTATTTTCATCAACTAAAGCAGGGCTATCCAAACCAAAGGTGTACAGTCATCGCCTCGGAAAATTTTCCTGTGCGGCATTGTTAATCAAATAATCAGTATGCTCTGTAAGAATAAGACAGGGCATGATGATTAACAAGGCTGCAAATGGGAAGGCGATAAGTGTACATAAGATGTCCATGGCATTGAACTGAATCAAAATAAAGAATTTCTTCATTCTAACCGACCAAGTGCATTGAACTAAGGAATGCATTTGATGTGTTAACTTTTCTACTTTGTCATCAAAAATGTTTATTTATTTACTTGTTTGACTAAAGGAACATGACATAAAGAGGAAACTTCACACCCACTACATGTAGGTGTGGTAACATGTTAGAAATATTTTATTTACTTTGGTCTCGATTAAAATGAATGAGATATTTTGTTTGTGTGCAATTGCTCTAATAATGCTTTGTATTTTAAAATGTGCAAAATTATGTTATTTAAGTGTCATTTTATTTTAATATTAAAAAGTTTTATTTCATTTTATTTAATTTTATAAATAATTTTGTTTAAAAATAATTTTTTTAAAATTAAATATTTGCATTTTTATTAATAATTTTGAAGTTATATATTATATATATGTTGAGAACTTAATTTACCGTTAGTGATATTTCTAATTCTTGTCGGAAAATAATAAAAAATTATAAATACAAACATTAAAGGTTGTACGAAATAATTGTGATATATGTTAATACAAATTGTTTAATTAATTTTAGTGTTAATACAAAGTAGATAGAACATTACAAATTCTTTCGTTAACTACACCTGAAATTTTTACCACTTATCCCCCTTGGGCCAATAAGAATTATCAAATAAAATTCATGGGGGGTAACGGAATAATATTTTGAGATAATCAAGTTTTTGCTCCCTATTTGATTACATGTAAAACTGATATTTTTCGTGGAATTCTTGCAGAAAAGTACTCATAGCTCGAAATCCTGTTCGAGATTGATATATTTTTCTTTCGGAATGTATTGCATAGCTTTGTATTGCAAACTACCGCTATAGGGCCAACGGAATATTATTTTTTGCTAATCAACTTTGAAGATGACAATCTGAGAGCAGCCCGTGATAAACTTTGACTTCACGGCATCCATCTTGAAAATTACAAATTTTTTAAAAAAATTACTTCGCAATGGAAAAAAATTAAATGAGAAAACTGAGGTGACAGTTCTCTTCTAAATTTAATTTTCTTATTTGTCAAATAAAAATCAACATTTTTCAAATAAGTTGAAAGGTGAAGTTAAAAAATTTGTCTGCTATGCAGGTTGCATAATTTACAAATTACCCGAACAGCTGATTTATTTGGAAGTCCATTTTCCCTTAAGATGTCTTGGTTATGTGTTTCCACTTTTTACAAAAAGATAAATAAATGGAGCAAACCCTTTGAGTGGTAATCTTACAACCTTGGTATAAACTTAATGGTCCTATTATAAGCAATAATAAGTTTGAAATGAATCAACGCAAATTTGTGGTCACTATATGCAGAGCTAGCGTAAAGGAAGGAGGAATCGAGTGTTATTGTTATTAATAACGCGATGTATATGGTATTTTTTTATTGCACATTTGAATTTAAACTTACCCTAATAACGCGCAAAATAATGTCGCAAAACACTAGCTATATATTGTCATGAAATTAAATAATGTTTTCCCCTCTGTCTTATAAAAATTTCCATTTATTTTTTGAGGGTGTTATCGGATTAAAAAAATAAAAGTATAATACCCATTGTACTCTTTTCAAATGTGCAATAAAAAGAACCATTCAGTTTTTGTTTATTTCATATTACTCACGAATACAAAAGATCTGTGAAAAGATCGTTTCCAAATCGAGACTTCCGAATTTATATATTTCTGTTTTAACTATCTTTGTGTACCTGTTTGCAGAAGAAAAATCAATAATAATTATACAATGATTTCAAAACTTCTAATTATTTTCTTATGCAAAATGCATAACATACATAACATGACTCCATATCCCTTTACGGGGTAAGCCAGCAGCATTATTACCTCGGCCGTCTACAAATTGCCCTCCAAAGCACTCGATTCTTGCATACTCCACTTGTTTCAGAAATACTCATAACACTCTTTTGCCTTCTGCACTCTCTATTACACTGTGTACTTTTAACACTTCTGTTCTTCAAACATTCTGCAATCACATCCAACCAAACCTTTTTAGGTCTACCTAATCCTTTCATGCCTTGTACACTACCTTTAAACACCTGTTTTGCAATTCGTTCATCACCCATTCTCTCAACATGTCCAAACCAACGTAGTGTACTTCGTTCATGCTTGTCAATTACGCTTTCTTTCACTCCACACTCATTCATCATGTGTTTCTCACTCTATCCATCCTAGTTTTACCACACATATTCCTTAAAAAAACTCATACCAACTGCATTCAACTTACTCCTGTATCCTGTATTGCAAAATGCAATTCACTAAATAACAACAGACAAGTAATTAAACATTTCTCTGCTGCAAATTAACAAAAATAAAAATCTAAAATATTCTTTAAATTTTTTTTCATAAAATAATATACAAACAATTTTATTTTAAATTTTAATTATTTGCAAATTATTTCAATAATATCAGAACCAAAATTTCTGAAATAATGTTATTGTTTTAAATGCCATATGTCGCAAATAAATTATAAACAATATACTCAATACATCACTAAATTCAATTCAATGGTGTACTGACCGGTATTTGAGTTAGCAATACTAGTAAAAAGTATTGTGAATTCTATGAAGAACGAGCCCTATTAGAGCATTCTACGACAATTTGCTGATTTTATATGAATTTTTAAAACTCTTTTTGATGACGTCATACCATTGAATCTTAAATGGGGAAATGCATCAGTTAACATTGCTAAAATGAAAAGTTATTGAGGGTCGAATTTCAAACCTTCATTATCGTGATTCTAGTACCTGAAAAGTCTGAAAACCTTGCAAATGAAGTTTTGGTTACATTTCAATATCAAGAATGGGATTTGGCAATGTTAACTGATCTATTTTCCCATTTAAGATTCAATAGTATGACGTCATTTTTGAGAGGTTTTAAAAATTCAATATAAAATCAGGAAATTGTCGTAGAATGCTGTAATAGGGCTTGTTCTTCATGAAATTCTCGTGCCTTTTAAAATGTTGACAAAAACTTGAAACTTTTTTTTGGTCAATATAACCAAAAATAATAATAATAATATATATATAATATATAATAATATATATAATATATATATAATATATATTATTATTATATATAATAATATATTATATTATATTATAATATAATATATATATTTTTTTTTGTTTACCCCATTAAACAATATACTATACATTATTTTTTTTGTCAACCCTATACCTCCAACAAAATGCAATTAAATTTATCAATCGTAAAACTGTGGTTGAATTAAAGCTGTACGTACATTTAGATATATTCAAATTTAGCTGAATCGACGAAAATACGTATTATAGATTGATTTCATTATTTTTAAAAGATTTCTCAATACTAGTTCATTGACATATCATTTAAGTCTATAAATTTATTTCATATGTCCTACAAAACACCATCATAAACACACAACCAAGTCATTCTAAAAAGTTATATGACAAGAGGCGCCTAACTGTCGGTAAAAAACATATGTCGTTTCCATCTGTTCAGAAAATAATAAAAGAAAAATAATTATATGTATAAATGATTTTTCTTGTTAAATATTTTTAAGAGTCGACGTCTTACCTTTCTTCTTTTTTTATTTTTATGTCTTTTTACCTCGGTAATAAATTTGTCAACTCGATGCTTTCTACTAACAATAAGTAAAGAAAAGAATTGCCAAGGAGCTTGTACTAACTAGATACGCAAGTCCAGTCACCAAATAGGCAGGTGAGAACGCGTATGTAGATGCTAGTTAAGGAATGCTAAGCTGTAGTAGACATAAAGGACCAAGAGATGGTGCTGACGCCTGAAATTTTTGCATTTTGCATCGAGAATATACGGCAATACCTATAATATGGGGAGAATCACAAAAATTATCAAATTTTTAGAAAATAAATCACTTACAAAGTTGAAATATTTTTTTATATTTGTCCGAAAGTATTTGACAACTAATTATGGTGTTGTCATTTCTGTAAAATTATGCTGTGGCTGCTGACGGAGCATTTACATGATTTTAAAATGTTAATCATATTCAGCAATCCTCGCCAGATGCACGTAGTTTCAGCAGTTACCACCAGGTTCGCACTAACTTTATGACGCCAATTACCTGCAAATTTGTTCACCATTGTTCTAACTCAAGGATGTTCGTTTACTGAAAATAAACCACTGCGCAAGGTATCTGCGCATGTTTTTGCACAAATTTGGCTGCTTTTATTTTTTACAAGGATTCACCCCTAAGAGCTTACAGCTCGCGGCGGGGTACTGGGTGGACAAGGTAGGGAAATGATGGCGGCCATGGCCTGTTACGCGTCCCAGCATTCGCTGACTTGATGCATTGACTGAGGGAACCGTGGAAGAACTCAGTCAGGATGGACACCTCTACTTTTTATCAACAGTAATTGGGTACTTCGATTACTAATTACTTTCTAAGTTTGAAACCCTGAACCTTCCGAAACACTAACTTGTGTAACTACGTAACTTAATTCAACTTGTCTATCAAAAATTTTTAGCATGATATAGCAACTTGCTTACTTTACAGTTTGTATTGGTAATTCTTCAAATTTCTACTTTAATTGATTAAGTAGGCTTTGAATTTTTCATTTGAAATTTCAAACAAAATTACCAAAACTTTTACTAAATAAATTATTAATTATTATATTTATTAAATTGAAAATATTCTTGAAATTTAATAAGATTCTAAAACTAAAATGCAAATTATTACAATGCCACTACTTAAATTAAGTCTAATCTTTTTTATTTAAAATAATTCAAAAGTCAAATTCAAATTATTAGAATTTCATTTAAAGTCAATGCTTAAACTCCTAGGACAGTATACGTAAAATATAACAAATTAGTGTTAATATTTTTAATTATTATATTCTTGATTAATAAAACAAAAGACATATAAGTTGATACCTGGATATATGAGTGTATGTTGCTGTAGTTATTAGTTTTGTATTGCATGAAATTCATAGAATTAAATACATTTTTTATTGAATTACACTTATAATTTTAAAATATTAAAAAATAAAATATTTTAATTCTAATGTTTATTTTTATTTTAATGTATTTTCTTTTCAAAATAAAAATTTGTGTAAACGGTTATTATAAATACTGCCTAATATTTAAATTTGTTTTTATATTTTTATAAAAAATGAAAATGCCATGTGAAGGATTACGATAAACAAATCACTATTATTTAAATGTCATAATTTTACCAGACTGGAAAAATTTGTACTTGATAATACAACTGATATAACATTTAATTATTATTGCTTTAAAATATAAAATTTGTACGAATCTAAAATTAGGGTATTAGGGTACGGACTAGGGAGTTTTATGACAAAAAGGAAACTATTAATTTTAAAGATTTTTTTTTAAAAGTTGTGTCCTATAATTTCAAATTGACAAAACAAATATGTTTAATCAACTAGCTATCTTCAATTAATTTCATATTTGAAAAGGGAATCTCACGTTATTGTCGCATTTTATCAAATATTTTGAAACAACAAAGCCCCATTAAATTGGTACTGCAAAATGATATGACGTCATAGTCTTCCTATGCTTCAATGTTAAATATTTGCATGCCTGTTACGTCACGGAGTTCTTGCAGCACAATGGAGTATCGACCTCAGTTTCTTTTATTGCAGAATGGATAGAGGGTGAAAAGTTATGCTACCCTGATTTTTTTCAAAATTTTAAGAGCCCGGGAAGTATTTTTAAAAAATTATTGAAAGTCCTTTTTGTGACGTCACGAGGCGGCAAGTCCTATCTTTTCTTAAGGAGCGGCGTCTCGTGACATCACAAAAAGAACCTTTCAATAATTTTTTAAAAATAATTCGCGGACTCCAAAAAATCTGAAAAAAAAATCAGGGTAGCATAACTTTGCACCCTCTATCCATTTCTGCAATAAAAAAAAATGAGGTCGATACTCCATTTTTAAGGTTCGAAATAATCTGAAAAAATAACTCCTAATTCATGGTCTTCCATATATAATAAAAAATGCCATACCAGGTCTTACAAAGCCTTCAAAACATTAAATTTCGAGTGTCCCGAGTTGAAATAAACTTCATTTTCTAATCACTATGAAGCTCTCCTCTCGTCTTTTGTCCTCTTATTTTGCACCATTTTGGATGGAAAAAGACGAGATTAAGTATTTTTTCCTCTTCTTGAGCATAAAATATTGTCTTTATTTCATCCTCAATTTAAGTGAAGAGGAAATAAGATGTGTTTTAGAGGTAAAAAGATTAGATTTAGACGTGTAAAGGATGAGTTGAAGACGTAATTTTTCAACTGGGAGTTCACCTCAAGAACTATATACTGAAAGGACTGCTTAAATTTTTTGCCGCCAACGCGCCGCCATTTCCTCAACCAGTGACGTCATGACCTTGACTTTTCTAGCGCATTTGATTGGCTAGTTGCTGAGCCGAGTCGACCGAGCGCTCGTTATAGTTAGAGTTTCCGAAATCTACCGAAGGTCGACGAATATTATCAAATATCGAGGTTTCTCAATTCGACGTTCTAGTAGGCCGTCCTTCAGTATATAGTCGTTGGGTTCACCTCTATGTTTGTAATGTCTTTGGTTGAAGAGTGACCTTTGAAGTCACACCTGTATTGTATAAACTTTGTGAGGTGTTGTCACAAGAAAAAAAAAAAGGTAGCGGCTGCTACTAAACAGTATACACTATAACATAAAACTTCTCTCAGAAATATACAACATATGGTCAAGAATATTACAAGTTAGGATAGCTTATCAGCAAATTAAACAAGTTCGATCCTCGATTATTTTCGGCAATCTTCGGGACAGTTCGCTAATTAAACCAACAGCCTAAACTAATGGGGGACATTCACAAAGCACTTTATTTAACTCCAATTTTAGCCCCAAGTTTTATCCCTGGTGCTAAACTATGAGCTAGACATGGTTAGTTCCTGGTTTAGCACCATGTTTAGTATCAAGGATAAAACTTTGGGCTAAAGATGGGGTTAAAGTGCTTTGTGAAAGCCCCCCATAATAATTTTTTTCTGAACTACAACATATGGTCAAGAATATTAGAAGTTAGGATAGCTTATCAGCAAATTTAACAAGTACGACACTATTTTTTTCGTCAATATTCAGAATAATTCACCAAAAACCAGCAGCCTATACCGATAATCACTTAAGGTTAAGGTAACACGGATCAGCTGATCGACGTAGTCACATTTGATTAACATGTAAACCATAGCAAGTTTTCTGAAAAATTTTTGAGGCATATTTTAGTACCTAAAAGACACAGAAAAAATTTCAAAACAATTAAACGAGCTGATTTTTTTAATTAAGTTTTTAATATGGCTTTCCATGGGAAAACCCTATGCTGAAAATTAGAAAGAAAAATTAATTTAAAAAAATCGTCTCCTTTAATTGTTTTGAAATTTTTTATGTGGTTGTTAGGTACTAAAATTTGTCACTCAAAAAATTGCAGAAAACTTGTGAATTTGCTACGGTTTACATGTTAATCAAATGGGACTATATCGGTCAGCTGATTCGTGTTACCTTACCCTTAATAATGGCCATAAAGTACGCCCGAGTTGAAATAAATTTCATCTTTTCTTCGCTATTAAGCCCTCTTCTCGTCTTTTCTTCCCTTATTTTGCACCATTTTAGAGGAAAAAATAGGTGAAACAGACAAGATTACGTATTTTTTTCCTCTTCTTGAACGTAAGATGTTAGAAATATTGTCTTCATTTCAACCTCACTTTGAGCGAAGAGGAAATAAGATGTGTTTTAGAGGTAAAAAGATTATGTTTAGACGTGTAAAAGATGAGTTGAAGACGTAATTTTTCAACTAAGACGACCTAAAACACGACGTGATGACGTCACTGAAAGACAACGTGACTTAAAAATAGACCTTCCTCATTAGTCCATTATCCTCGACATACGGTCACTTAGAGTACTTATAATTAAGGTTAGATAACATTGATTAGTTTAATGGATTTTAGTATTTACGTCAATTTTCTTGATATATTAATCACTTTTTAAGTAATAAAAATGGCATATGGTGGATATTAACTTTTTAACAAAAAATAATTGTTTTATTATCTTTATTATACATTGATGGGTATATTATTTAACGGAAAAAAGATAACTGAATTTGTAAAAAAAAATGATAAGAATTTTGTTGAATAAATTACTGCATGCAGTAAAGAAAACGTGATAATATATTATATACAATGTAGGAATACCTTAATATTTTATCTTTTAGCAAGATATATTATGTTATGCATTCTATGTACTGTATTGCATAACTCGGAAAAGTATTAGAAATATATATTTGATGTAATATACAGTGATTGATTAAACACAATACAAACATAACATATATCTTGTCACATTTGATATAATATAATTATGATAAGCATTAATAAATCACACAAAAAAAATAAATTTAAATTAAATTGAATTTTCAAAATATTTACAATTAATTAAATAAAAAAAATTAAATTTTTTTCATTTTTGCCACAGACTCCACAGAGGCACAGGAATATTACTATGTTTAATAAAATTACACATTTATAGCATCTTATATACGTTTGTTTATTTATGTTCTATATATTATATGTTAAATTATGTCTAATTTAATGTGTACACTTTTTGTGTATTATTAAATAAATATTATAATGGACAACTTACATGAAATTTTTTTATTGCAAAAATGAAAAGAGAGTATTAAAGTATGCACCACTCTGAATTTTTTTCAGATTTTTTGGAGTCCCTGAACTATTTTTAAATAATTATTGAAGTTCTCTAATAAAAAAAAAAAAACTGAAAAAAATTCAGAGTAGCATAATTTGATACCCTCTATTGCAGTAAAATTTTGTCATGTAAGTTGTCCATTACACTTTTATTCAACAGGTCTTAATTTTTTTTTTCTGGAAATAATTTTATATTTCTCTCTACAAGT
This sequence comes from Siphlonurus alternatus, assembly GCA_949825025.1. Lineage (NCBI taxonomy): Eukaryota > Metazoa > Arthropoda > Insecta > Ephemeroptera > Siphlonuridae > Siphlonurus > Siphlonurus alternatus. The sequence goes on along the minus strand of OX463786.1, from coordinate 5,909,825 downwards.
AATTTTACAATCATTATGAAAGTATTCATCATAATATATTACCATTCTTTAGAAATTAGGATTTTTTTTTTATTAGTTTAAATAATGAACCTCTGCTTTGTTTGTGGACGTTAATTGTCACGCAGTCTTTGAAAGTGTGATAAGTGATCAACTTGAACAAATTTTTATCCCTGGTGTTAATCTTGGTGCTAAACTAGGAGCTTATCATGGTTTAGCCCCTGGTAAAGCACCATATTTAGCACCAGGGTTAAAAATTAAGGCTAAAGTGGGGATTAAAGTGCTTTGTGAATGTCCTCCTATTTCTAATATCATACACACTCTAAAGTTTTAGATACTTACTCTAAGTATAATATTTGTACTTTTTATTGACATATTTCAGTCCTAAATTCAAAATTCAAATTCAAAATTCTTTTATTAATTCCATTAGTTCCTACAATCATATTTTCATATACATGATATATGTTGAGGTTTATAGGACAAGTCAATTTGTATTTGAAAGTGCAAAAAGTACTGAAAATAAGGTTTAATTGGGCCATTTAATGCATGTACTGAAACTTGAAAAATCCTTAATGTAAGGTGAAAATGATTGTACTGAAATAGAATTCAGCATCTAATAACTTAGTGTGCAGCTTCAAGAATATGATAAACAAAAATTAAGAAATTTCCTAGCAAAACCCTACCCTTCTATATATTAAGCAAATATATATAGTATATATTGTAATTGTTACATTTCATTCGTAGTATTCGTATACAATCTTATTTTCTATTGCATTTTCAGTGAAATCATATAATAGTAATTACATAGAACTTGTAATATATATTATTACATTATCCTTCGTTATTTCTAGTAAGTTCTTTATATAACTCCATCCTATACAAACAAAAGCTATATATACTAATAAATACACACAGTTTAGAGTGCACTAATAAGTATCATATAAACATTAGAAATAATATTTATTGCTTTCAAAGTACATTTTTAAAAATTAGTAATTCTGTTTATGATAATTGTATATCATAATTGAGACTGAGGAAACCATGGAAACCTCAGTCAGGATGGTCGGTAATTGATTGAGGATGGTATAAACCACCTCTCGGCTCTCGGATGCTCTACTGTGTATTTAGTGGGGGACTTTCAAGAGCCACTTTAACCTTTTTAGCCTCAATTTTTCCCCGGTGCTAACCAGGGGTTAAACATGATTAGTCACTATGGTTAGCCCCTGGTTTAGCACCAGGGATAAAAATTGAGGCTAAAAAGTGGGGGTGAAAGTGCTTTGTGAATAGCCCCCAATATGTTTTATAATAAATGTGTTATCTGATCTATATTTTAATTTAATTATATTTATGTCTAATTGTATTTGTACATTATTTGTGTTTAATAAAATAAAATGTATTATTAAATTAAAAAAGGCAGTAAAATATATTTTCTATTATAATTCCTAGAAAATTTCTACATCCATCTTAATTAAAAAAGATACAAGCTGATATTAAATATACAATAAAATACAGAACAAAAGGTATACCGTTTACGCAAAACTGAACTTTATTATATGTGCTTTTAATACAATTCTAGTGAAATTATATAATATTATCGTAATATAATAGATGTTATATTATCCTATATTATTCTTAGGAATCTCTTAATAAAACACCATCTTAAATAAATATGAAACTATATAATAATAAATACACATACACCAGTAAATATTATTATATAATAACTTAAAATAATATTGAATTATTAATATAATAATTAAGTATAATTTATTTACGACCATTTTATTAATGTTTTTTACCACAAACAATTATAAAGATATAAAATTTACAACTAGAGTCGTAAAGAAAGGTACCATAATAGTAAAATGATAGTGTGCTTAGCCCTATAGTCTACTATATATACTACTGATTACAGTTTTTTGCATGGAATGCTAGCTACTTATGATAATATTAAGATAACCTTATCTGTATGTACAAAATAAAAAAAAGGCGGTGGTGAGGTTATATATATAACAATATAATTTACACTTAATATGTTTAACTAGCACTGGCTCTTTAAATTTTATGAAGTATCAACCTCAAAATTTGTTATTGCAAAAATGTATATAGGGTGCAAAGTTATGCCACTTTTTTTTTTTTTTTTTTTAGATTTTTTATGAGCCCATAAGAAGTATTGCTAAAAAGTTTTGCCGAGGTCGGGTTTGAACCCACGCCCTTTTTGAATTCTATGAATTCTATAGTGCCTGTATTAAAAGAGGTGTCACTTTCTCTGTTATACTTTCCTTAATTTGTTTTTAAAAATAGTTCCCGGACTCTAAAAAATCGTAAAAAAAAAATCAGAATAGCATAACTTTGCATCCTCTATCCATTTCTGCAATAAAAAAAATGAAATCGACACTCCATTTGTACTTTGGAAGATGTATAGAGATTATTATGGATTGAAACAACTCAAAATGTTTTGCTATTATAGCTTTCAAACTTATGGCAAAAAAGGACATTAGTGCTCGTGTATTAAGGTTAAAGAATGTTAAGATAAAATGCCCAATGTTAAAAAGAATCTCACAAATGAAAATTATGAAACATATCTTAAAATGTTCTTCTCTACATCTCCTATCAGGTGTACAAATTTGATCTACTTTTCGAGTTATTAATATTTAAAGCTGTGTAATTTAACATGGAAGTTCCGTTTCTCCAAGTTAAATTAGTCAAGTTTAAAAATTCAAACTCAAAAACTAGCTCAAATTTATACATTAATATTTTAATTACTGATGAGAACATTTTAAGATTTATTTTATAACTAACATAATTTTCATGAGTTTCTTTTTAACATTGGGCATATTGTCTTACTCTTAAAGGTTCAAAAATATATTTTTTTAATATGCCACAAAATTGCTCCTTCAATAAATATTGTTTATATATTATACACGACCGCTATACATATTTTGACAATGTATATTTGTATACATTGTTACCTGGTATCTAACAATATAGGGAGTTGTAGCAAATTTTGTATCTATAATATGTAATGTATTAAATGTATGCATTTCTCCCATTCATAATTATATGACTCGAAGGAGACGACAAGTTTTTTTAATCCAATTTTAAGAAATGTGAATACTGAAATTATTAAATAATTTTTACTTAATAAATAAACAAGCACACAACAAAAATTATTTTCAACAAAAATCAAAATTTAAACAAAATTGTTTCATATTTTTAAAATTTCAAAATTTTTAAATAATATTTGTAATATTTTATTAAAAAAAATGCAATTTTTTTTAATAAATATCATTAATTAATAATACACATTTTTTTATTTTGTATTAATAATTTTTTAAAACGTGTGCTATAAACTAGTATAATATATTAAATGTAAAAATATTAAAATATTACAAAAGACATTCATACTTTAACAAAATATTTCACTGTATTTAAAAATGTTAGGAAAATTTTGAATTATAATTATTATTGTATTTTGAATTACTTTTGAAATGTTAACTTTTCAATGGTTGTTACGAACCATTGATTATAATATCAGTTCCTGTAATGTCATTGCTAAATACAGTACAACAGATCTTAGTTTACGTGTGGATTCGATTACGCGCGGCGGCCATCTTGGAAGTCATAACATGGCTAAGATAGGGGGCGCCAGTCGGTCTAGACGTATAGTCTAGCCATGTCAGGCGTAAACTTAGATTTGTTTTACTGTAATCGTGGGACTACGTAATACCTGGATGCTTTCACGCACCTTAATTGCTGCTTAACTAATTATTGTTTTTATATGACACTATGTCAATCATGACCAAAAAATTTTGACAATGGACAACATATTGCATAAATGAATAGAGGGTACCAAATTATGCTACTCTGAATTCTTTCAGATTTTTTTGAGACCCAGAACTATTTTTAAATAATTATTGAAAGTGCGGCCACGCCCCCTGGAGGCGTCAATAGGCGTCCAGTCTCCATCCTTTTTATTAAGGCTGCAGGGGTGCCAACTGAAATCACAGGACTTTCAATAATTATTTAAAAATAGTTCCGGGTTTCAAAGAAATCTGAAGAAATTCAGAGTAGCATAATTTGGTACCATCTATTCATTTCTGCCGTAAATTTTTTTCATGTATGTTGTCCATTCTAAGTATTTATTTGTACTTTGCATGCTTTGTTTTCTATTACTTAACAATATGCCATTGAATTTCGTATCAAAATCATTTCCAACTTATAACATACTAGATTACTTATATTCTTATTCTAGTGACTATACCTCTTCTTTTAAATTTATGATTTTAATTCAGGCCTTCAAATTCGACTACTAATTGAAATTAATAAATATTTTTTAAAAACTTGAAATAAATATATTATTTGAAACAAATTTAGTGTTTTAAACAAAAATTATTAATTTTTATTTAAAATTAAAATTTAAAAAATAATATATTTTTATTTATACATATTTTTTATTTCGTATAGGATCTTATAGATTTGTTTTAAACGTGCAATGTGTATTATATAATTATGTATTTATAATTGTAAAAATATTAAAATCTTACAAAATATATATTATTTAATTTTTATCAACAATTTCATACACGGTTCATACAAAAATTTCAGAAAAACATTTCATTATATTACTGTATTGCATTTCTGTGCTGTATTGCAGAATAGGAGTAAATTAGACGAGTAGAAAGCTCAAATAGCGAATAAAGAATTATTTCAAATCGAGCTTTCTTAATTTTCTGTTCTAAACCATCCTCCTTATATTCTATTATCTTTGATGTGTTGACGAGCTCAATCATTTCCTAATGAAAACATGGTTAGAAAAACTTTCTAATTTGGAATGCATCAGCTCCTTATTAATATGATATCTTAATTAAGATGTTAAGATACCAGTTTATATAGCTTATCTTTAATCTATAACATAACTACCTTATATGTTTTGTTTATATATAAGCATCGAATTAATGTACGTTAAATTTTGATTAAGTCGTAATAAAATGCATCGGCTTATGTTAACGGGACTTCGATAGGTTTTCATTAACTGTCAAAATTTTAGTTATTTCGTCATTATAAAATAAACAATATTTTATTTATTTCTTTTAAAATATTATGTATATATAGAGGACATAAGGAAACAAGAGATGGCGCTGACGTCTTAAAATTTTGCTCTTTGCATCGAGGATACGGCAATACCTATAGCATGGGAAGAATCACAGAAATGATCAAATTTCTAGGAAAGAAATCACTTACGAAGTTGAAATATTTTTTTATATTTTTCCGAAAGTATTTTACATCTAATTATGGTGTTGTCATTTCTGTAAAATTATGATGTGGCTGCTGATAGAGCATTTACATGATTTTACAATGTTAATCATATACAGCAATCCTCGCCAGACGCACGTAGTTCCAGCAGTTACCAGTAGGTTCGCACTAACTTTATAACGCCAATATGAAACAATGGGGTACTGACCAAAAAAAAAGTTTCAAGTTTTTGTCAATATTTCAAAAGGCACAAGAATTTCATGAAGAACAAGCCCTATTACAGCATTCTACGACAATTTCCTGATTTTATATGACTTTTTAAAACCTCTCAAAAATGACGTCATAGCATTGAATCTTAAATGGGAAAATAGATAAGTTAACATTGCCAATTCCCATACTTAATATTGAAATGTAACCAAAACTTCATTTGCAAGGTTTTCAGGTACTAGAATCACGATAATGGTTTGAAATTCGTACCTCAATAACTTTTCATTTTAGCAATGTTAACTGATGCATTTCCCCATTTAAGATTCAATGGTATGACGTCACCAAAAAAAGTTTTAAAAATTCATACAAAATCAGCAAATTGTCGTAGAATGCTCTAATAGGGCTCGTTCTTCATAGAATTCACAGTACTTTTTACTAGTATTGCTAACTCAAATACCGGTCAGTACCCCATTCTGAGAAACAGAAAATAAAAAAAAATGATTTTATTTACTTTATTTACTAAATTAAATACGCGTAATTAAGGTGCTTTAATAAATTTGCTCAATTACATATATATATAAAATATATATATTACAATTAAGAAGCCAGAATCCAATAAAAAAAAATGATTTGTTATAATTTTTTAAATATATCACAATTGTATATTATATTTTATGTTTATTATATATTTTGCAATTAACACAAGCTTTAGTTAAATTGCCTGCCTTTCTAAAATGAAGCAACAATTATTACATACAAGTCGTGGCGGTTATAAATTAATTTATCACGTACCCAATTAACGAGTATTAATGAGCCATGAAGGAAACAGAATTCGATCGATGTGGTGATAAAATACACAGACCAAGCTAGTGCTTTTTAGTGCACATAAAGTAATAATTAAATCATTAAGGACAATCAAACACAAATTCAAACTTTTGTTTTGAAATAATTAAATATAATATAAATAGATAATAACTATGCTAAGTACTATATAACAATGGACAATCTACATGAAAATCATGTAATATTTGGGTTAAGTATAATATTATTGTCAATATTTTTTTTTAAATATCTCTTAATTCTAACACCATTCGTACTGTAAAACGCTGTGACGTCATAGTCATGCAAATATTTAACACGCAATCATAGGGAAAGACGTTATATGACTCTGACGTCACAAAATCTTTCCCCGGAAAGGAATTTTGAAAGGGGTTAAAAAATTTCATAAAACAGATAACTCAAACCCAAGGTCCTCTATCAAATTATGCAATAAGGCAATGCCCACTGTATCAAGGCCTGCGCACTGCGAAGCGCGCGAAACAAAATAGTAGTCCACCCCATTTGCTATAGCATTGTAAAATTCAAATTAAATCCAAGAGAAATAATTTTTCTTGATATTTTCACACCCCAGGCATAATTTCTAAACCCCTAATCTTGCTGTGTGTAAAGTTTCAAAATTTTAGAATCACTCCTTCCATGGAAATTTCGGGGTGAAAGTTACATGTAACTCAATGGGAAATTGGAAATCTAGGGCTACTATTTCAAAAAACAATCGAGATCGATATTTTAGTGCGCAGGCCTTGATGGAGTGGGCATTGAATTAAGTAATTTCATGCAAGTTGCCCATTGTCAGACAACCAGGATTTTTATTAAAGTTATTATTTTACACCGAGCATCACAGCTCATCATTAATTGTTTTTAATGGTAATGTAATTATTTCTAAAATATTTTTCATTTTATACATTAGATAATTGTTACTATAATTTTATCAATATTATTTTACAATTTTACGTAAAACAAATGTACGTAATTTTTATACCTCTTTATTAAACAAAAATTATTTACAAAACATTATTATTATTATTTTGATTAAAAATTAATTTACTTTTTCCGTACCATGCTGAACAATTGCGAAATAAGCTATGGCTCATGCATTTTGTTGATATTTGCTTATTTACTATTTACGCAAGATGCAATATTTTATTTGTTAGTAATTAGTAACAATAAAAATATATTGTCTCTTTTCAAAATAAATAATCATTGGTTTTTAGTTAGTATATAAATAATTAATTTTATTAAAATTTAATTGTTAATTATGAATTAATTAAAAATCAATATAAATTTTAACGCAAATAATGCAAACCTATTAAAAGTATTGTTATATACAGTAAAATTATTAATAAAAAAAAAAGAGAATTATGAAAATAATTTTATATAAAACCATATGCACTAAAAGTTAATTGAAATGAAGTAAAAACTCCCTGACCACCCAAACGGAGTAATAACAAATAGTAATGTATAAATTTATAAGTATGATAAAAGGAAATAAAAAATGCGAAAAACCTGTTTTTTAGACCCAAAATTTCTTGTCTTAAATTTTCGAGCCTAAATGTGGCCTTAAGGCTTTGTGAATGCCCCCTATCATGAATTATTTGCCTGGCATTCCAGCAGAACAGCACTGCTTTAATTTTACGATGGAATCATACGTAGGTGTATCAAAAGTGATGATGCAAATTATTTTAGTAAAATATTATAAAATTATTATCATAAACATTGCACTGTAAATTATAAAAATAGTTTGTATTTTTTATAATTGTATAATTTAAAATTTTATTAAACCCTGTTTTCCATTGAAATATTTAAATTGCAAAAAAAAAAAAAAGACAGGAAAATAAATTTTCTACATTTGACAATTAATTTCAAACTGTTACTCGTATTTATTAATAATGAATTTATTAATTCTGTGAATAGAGTCAAGAGTGTTATAAAACCAATTATTTGTAACAAATGTAGCAAACTATAGTAAATCATTAAATATTGAAAAAATATTAAATAATTAAATTGAATATATTCATTAATTCAATACTTATAGAGGGGGATTCAAAAAGACTTATCCGCGAGACTTGGCCGGCGGATAACTTGTCCACGTTCTAGTCTGGATAGCCTAAATACTTAGCCGCGCGGACAAGTATAAGGCTGGACAAGGGTTTGGATATGTCGGTCTGGACAAAAGTCATTTGGCCAAGCCTGTTGGCTGAAGTCCCGCGGACAACTAACCGCGCGGCTAAGTCTCGTGGACAAATCTCCCACCTGGATAAGGTTTTTAATCACGCCGCCATCTTGGATTACGTGTTAAATATGGAGGTAATTGGATCTACATATATGATGATTCATTGCTAATTTATTAAACAACTGTGTTCAAATTTGATCAAATGTCAATTTGTGTAGTTTGCATATGACATAGGAAAATTAGTTTTAAACATTTAGCGCTTATATTCAATGTTTACCTCCCCCCGCTCCCCCTTTTCTTCATCATGACATCATCATAATCATCAGCAAGCCTCGCCCTCTTTGTTGGCACACATTTTGTTATGCTCATTTTTCAATAATTAGACGATTAATACCTGATATTTTTGTCTATAATTGCTCAAGGCCAGCCCAAGAATACACTACTCTATGACATTTCATAAAGGTAAGTGAAATATCTAACGTTAAATTGCTTAATTTGACGAGTTATGATAGCTCTATGATATGATACCATTCATCTGTAATTTTCTGATACTTCATCATACTTTTACATATTTAAACACGAACAGTTATTAAAAATAAAGCTTTTTTAAGTTAATAATTAGTCTGGTAGCATTTAATTAAGGAGTATCACAATAATTGTCTGTGGGAGTATGAACTCCTGTATGTTAAAAATAAGTAAATGAGGCAAACAGAAAATGAACTAAAATCAAGGAGGTTGAAATCAAGCCCTCAAATGTCGTCAAAATAAGCAATTTTCTAATGGATATTTCACGTACCATCATTAATTGTAATAGAGTATTATCATATGATAATAAAAACCCATTATTTAATCCAAATATTGGGTATAAGGTATAAATTTATTGAAAAAAAAACGTGGGTTATTCAGCGAGGCTCGATGAATTTATTATTATGCCACCAGCGCCTCGCACAGAACGGGAAATTAGAGAAATATAACAAAAAATGTTAAAAGCGCCAAAAATTTTAAACCATGTCACCCCAATAATAATAAGATTGAAATGACATTAATTTTAAACACAATGTTTACGTAATATAATATAAAATCACGATATATGGCAGTCTAATTATCACCGTATTTAACACGTAATCCAAGATGGCGGCGTAATTAAAAACCTTATCCAGGTGGGAGATTTGTCCACGAGACTTAGCCGCGCGGTTAGTTGTCCGCGGGACTTTAGCCAACAGGCTTGGCCAAATGACTTTTGTCCAGACCGACGTATCCAAACCCTTGTCCAGCCTTATACTTGTCCGCGCGGCTAAGTATTTAGGCTATCCAGACTAGAACGTGGACAAGTTATCCGCCGGCCAAGTCTCGCGGATAAGTCTTTTTGAATCCCCCTCATAATAATTATTTTATCATTTTGTGTGAATTTATTTCACTGAATATAAACTTGCACGGCAGTAATAGACAACTCTATTTAAAGCAAAAGAGAAATAAACTCGTCTCAATGCTCATTGAGTAACAAATGATTGTATAAGTGGTTCTCGAACAGATCGAATTACCTGTCAGGTTATATATGCAAAGGACGCCCTCCTTATTCTTGTTAGTAAGTGACTTCTTATCGCAAAAACCTTCGTAATTTTAACGAGCTTCGAGGTACTTGGAAAAAAAAATCTTTTTGGCACGATTTCTTTCTCTTTCTCTCTCTCTCTCTCTCTCTCTCTCTCTCTCTCTCTCTCTCTCTCTCTCTCTCTCTCACTCTCTCTCTCTCTCTCTCTCTCTCTCTCTCTCTCTCTCTCTCTCTCTCTCTCTCTCTCTCACACACGTCAAATTTAATTCAAAAAAATAAAAATATATTTGTTTTTATATTATTAAAAAAATAGTTAAAAATAAATTGGCAATACGTCATAAAATAATATGACAACACGATTTTCTAGACCAATATGGTGAAGAACCAATGTTATTGAAGAAAAATAGTTAGTGACTAAAACTATTATTAAAAAAGAGATGTTGTGAGTTACGTTATCACGCACAGCATAGGATTTAAGGGTTTTCTGCCTACATTCCGAAGATCTTCAGGCCGCTTCAAGCATCTCTGTGACGTAGACATGAAACTCCCATATATATAACCTTGTTTCAAATAGACACCAAATAGTTTCTAATAGTTTTGCAAGGTCGCAAAGCAGCGTATTAAAAAATATTGTACATTTTTTATTTAAAAAAATAAACACTTTTTAATTTATTTTATTAAAAAATTTGCAAACATCGCTCTTTCCCTCGATCTCACCCCATTTCTCTCTCTCTCTCTCTCTCTCTCTCTCTCTCTCTCTCTCTCTCTCTCTCTCTCTCTCTCTCTCTCTCCCTCCTTCACTTTCTCAGTGGCAAGAAGTGAAATACGCCTACATTTCTATAAAATTAATAAAATTAAGTCAAATTTTAATAGTCAATTACAGCTCGTGTGTATACTTTGTCCAATTTACACTGACATGAGTTCACCTACGCTTGTCTGCTGTATAAGGAGGTCTGATTTTCATCAATTTTACCTCAACACGATTTACTGTACTAAAATTTTGAACATAAAGAATTTGCATGTGCTGCTCTGATTTTTATAGTTAAAAATATCTTTAAGATATATTTTTAACGAGTGGCATCGTTTGATTTATTTACTGATTTATTACTTAAGATAACCTTAATAGTTTCTGGTTGAAAATTGTACATTATATTTTTTAAATCGTGAGTTTCAAATAACTATATATAATGAAAGTACAAGAGAAATGACCCAATTTGGATAACAAGACTGATCTGTTTTGCAATATTTTGTCTAATTAGTGAATTATTTTATGCTCTCTATAGTTGGCGCATGAAAATTTTTAGTGAATTACAAACAATTTGGTAATTAATAATTTATTATTATTTAATCGTCAAATTTAATTTTTATTAATATTTATTTAAATTCTCAATTATTATTACATTAATTTAATCAAACTTTAACGCAATATTTGATGTAAATGCTTGCGATATTGTGCAGGAAACATATCTTTTTTTATCTTATAAAATGCTTGTAAGTTAGGGAGATTTAAGTCAAATTTAATGAAATTGCAATGATGCAATGATTCTAACTAACTAAAAAAAAAAAAAAGTTATTATTACTATATTTGAAGACTTTAAATTATCACGTTATATACAAACTAAAAATATATAAACATATTTGGGCTTTTACATGCATTAATTAGTATCTATATATTATATATTAAAATTATATATCGTATTAACAAGACCTATGTTTGTATTTTGATTTTTATTTACTGTATACTGCCTAACGATCAAATAATTATTTCTAATTTCTAAAAATTATATTACATAATGCAGGTAATAGGATGCAGTTAAATTGTTTATAATAAAAATGAGCAGTCTCTTATAGATCTGATGTATGATCACATAATGTTGGAGGAAAATATATTTTTGGTTTTTGTTTGCACAATACAGACATTTATTTATAAATTATTAAATAAAAAGAAAAACTACAAACATCCTAAAATGTGCGTAATTAACAACAATTTTCATAAGAATTAATCTTACTTTACTAGAAAAATCTTCTATTGAAATACAGAAAAATTAGTTATTTTTAATATTAATATCTAAGTTCGTCTATGTACAACCAAAATGATTGAATAAAAAATTTGAATTTGAATATCAAATTATATCAAATGTGTGTGTATGTGTGAGTATAATTAATTATTATATGTTTATTTAAATCATGTGCATCTATGTTTTAGCTGTATTTATATGTCTAAATGTTGTATCTGTTCACAATTTTGTGTTTGATAAAATCAAATCAAATATCTGGGAAAATTGTTTAATATTATAGGCTGGAGATATACTACATTTTTATACGAATACAAACTTGCATATATGTATATATCTATATATATACAGTGGCGTAGCCATGGGGGGGGGGGGTCGGGGTATAACCCCCCCCATGAAGATCCAGTAATGACTGGATATAAGAAGCAAAAAGGAAAAGTTATAGAAATTTGAAAATAAAAAGTTAAATAAAAAATTGAAATTTAAGGGATATCAAATAGTCTTTTCTTTAAAATGAACAAATTATAAGTTAGTTTCTAATTTTAACAGGAAAAAGTGTGTCTTATAAATAAATGTTTTATTTCCCTTACAAACTGCATGCATATAACTACTATTGTACAAATTAAAACGCTCTCACGTGTGCTGCACTTTCATTTAATTAATTTGTTGCTCCACGCGGTGCAGACAAAATTTAACAAAAAGAAGAGAAGCAATTCACTTTTTTTTTACAGTATCTTAATGATGTGAACTTGGAATATTAAATAAATTTTAAAAATCAAATTCAATTAATTAAATGACACGTCGTGTACATTCTATAAAAATAATATATAAGTGGTTACATGAATTAATTGATTTAATTAAAATGATTAAAAGCTTTATTTATTACGCACGTTTTGAAAAGAAATTGAAAAATGGGGTGAAAAAAATATAAAATGTTTAAAAAATTGCATCAGGCCATATATTTTATCCTCTAATTTAATAGTATTTCTTTATGATTTTTCCCTAAAAAAGGGGCGTGTCCTTAAAAAAAAATCGCGCCTTCGGCGGGCTATTGGGGTGCTAAGCCCCCCAAACCCCCCAGTGGGGTGTTCTCAATCTTTCTCCTGAAGAACCCCCCCCCCCTTGGACAAATCCTGGCTACGCCACTGTATATATACTGCATTGGATTCAATGAAAAAATAAAAAATAAGTATTTAAATATAAGAATTTTACTATCAAATAAGATATCTTTGACCATTTTTTTTTTCTATCATTCCCATTTCATATGCCACCATTATATATGTTATGCTGCAATATATTGTAAAGATATTATTCCTATATAATAATATATAAAAATTTTATTACTATATTCCACGAATCATATATAATAGATAATACAATATAAATTTAATCATGTATGTGAAAATTATTCTGTTATAGACTGGAGATAAACTCCATTATGTATAAAAAATTATGGAAATACTGTACTAAATATTCAATAAACCAAAAAAAAAAAAAAAACAAGAATTTTAGTGTCCAAGATACAATTTTTCATGCTTTTCGAAAGTCATTCCTATTTCATTTAAAACTTAACTAGTATGTTATGCTGCAATAAATAAAAGCAAAGTTATTATTCCTATATAATATATAACAAATTTAATATTATTTTCCACGAATCACAATATAATTTTAATTAAACATTCTCTTGCATGTATAAACAATATTTAAAACAAGGGAGTGGACTTCTCATGACTATAGAATTAATCCCCATGTAGCGAGGGCTATTATTTACATGTCCAGCCTGCGATCTTATCAGCAGCTTACAAATTTCGAGACTTAGTGTGAGAATGCAGCATGAGAAACAAAAGATGCATTCAGAGAGTTGTAATAAAAAAACAATCTTTATGGATCGTGTCAACCTGTTTAACATACCACCCTTCCTGTATATATGAACAATTTTTTAATATTTTATTACATGTATAAGAGGAGTTTGTAATTTGCAGCGTTTGTATTAATTTATAATTTTTATTTGTTAATAGTAAATAACTTTTTCGTGCAGAGGATATTCATATTGAATATAATTGAATGCTATTTCACTTTTCAGACTTTTACTTTGCTGCTTTTCGATGTTATCTTTCTGTACACGAACACTGATTATCGCAACCTACTACACACAGAAGGATTACATCGAACACCGGCAAAGGTAAAAGTTCGAAAAGTGAAATTGCATTCAATTTGTATTTATATTACTTCTGTTCGTAAATATTCAATCAGAAAATATTACATTTTTTGATGATCCTTATGTTTCATGTACAGAAAGTTAATCTGATTATTGATTTATAAATCCAGTATTTACAAACAAGATTTATATTAAAAACAGTACCATTGTGGCACAATTTTAATGCTTCTTTATGCATGAATTTTTATATTTCAAATTAAATCAACACTATAGTGATTAATTTTATTATTTCTTCAAAAGTGTAGAGTTTACGACTTTCTTTTATTTATTTTCTTTAAGGATATGAGCTTGAAGCTCGAGGTGGGGGTAAATGTGAGAATGTTATGGCGGACACGGTCTGTTACGCGTTCCAGCATTTGCTGAGGTGAGACTGAAGGAACCGTGGAAAACCTCAGTCAGGACGGACACCTCTATTATACTTTTTATCAATGGACCAAAGTGTCCAAAGCCTGGGGAACCACACACAATATCTACTGCACTTATAGGTGGAAAGCGAGATGAATTTATCCCAGGGAGGGAGCAAAGTTATTTTTACTTGAAACGGTCACCCATTCAAGTACTAACAACGCTCAACGTAGCTTGACTTCGGTGAACTAATGACAACCGGCCAATGCACTGTTCCAAACTCCACTTAAAGTTTTGAAAACATACATAAGGTTTTGCAAGATGATATAATAGCTTTTAAAATTATAATATATTGCAGTATGTATAAGGTATAATCATTCAATAAAGTGCAGTGTTTAAAAGCACAGAACATTATGGGATAACTAAACGATTTAACTATCTGCAAGTACATGATTTTTTGTATAGAGTTGGTGTACATTTTCAAGAAAAATGTTTAAATTAATGATGGGGAATTTTCCTATACATTTATTTTAATTTTTTTTCAGATGCTCTATGCCTTGAAATTAAATGTCCCAAAACAAAAAAAGTTTCAATATTCAAAATTGGAGACAAGGGAATTTTTTAAAAATCTTTCTTCTTTTGAATTTAGCGCCAAAACGTGACGTAGAAACTGCCTAGCAGGCGAAATTTTCCTGTAATAAATTTATATTTTTGATTATCACTCTTAAAATAAACTGATATTGGAGACAAAACTATTGATACTAGGGTATAAGAAAAACCCGCTGATTTTGATTGTGTTACTAAGATTTATAGCCAATCACTCCTTGACGCTCAAATTATGATATCAGGCAGTTGTTGTGTGTTAACTAGGGAGTTTCTACGTCACAATTTTCAGGTTTGCGCGCGGGTTGCATACTTTGCCCCTATTCTAACAATCCCTTCAGAGTCCCAAAATTTGAGTTTAAAAAAGTTGAAACTTAAGTCAAACTTATTGTTAATATGTACCCTATCATAATATAGTATGCCTATATAAATTAAAATTTGAGTTGTAAGAGAATTCCCCATTTACATTTTTCGTATAACATTTTTTTTGAGTTGCTGGGCATTTTCTTTTGCCGCATTTATCCTGCAGTGAGAATATATCATTATATAAACACTAACATATGATAATTACTCAAAATAAAAGCCGACTATTCATCTCATTGTTGTCTGCAGTCATTGTTATGAATCATAACGCGGAGGTGGCGCCGCGCGTGGCGGAGAGCGGAGGCGACACACGCGGGTTTGTTTTGCGTGGTAGATATTGTGTTGAGTAAATTAGGACGAATTATTAGCTGCAGTAAAATTAATTTGATATATATTCCTTCCAGAAGTAGCCGAAAGTTTGCAGTTCTTCTGTTTATAATTCAGTTTTGAAACTTAACAGAGTAGTTTGAAACAGAAGTACAGTCAAATTTGCTTGAAATTCCCTCCGGAAGTAGCCGGAAGTGTAAGGTTTCTGGTATTCTTATTCGTATTTCAGCATTACAGTTTCACACATAGGTCAGTACTTTTATTTCAAACCAATTTTTTAAGTTTCAAAACTGAATTACTAACAGAAGAGCTGCAAACCTATCACTTCCGGCTGGAATATTTAATTAATTTGACTGTATTGACTTATATATTATGTAAAATTGTAACGCTGAAATGTGAATACACTGTAAAAATAAAATAAAATAAGACAAAAAAGCGTCCCCTTAATTAAGGTCTTATTTTAAGATATTTTTATCTTGAAACAAGTAAATACATTCATAAGAACCCATGTTCTTAATTTCAGATATGTACTTAAAACATAGGTTCTTATTTTAAGAATGTATTTACTTGTTTCATGATAAAAATCTCTTAAAATAAGACCTTCTTAATGAAGGGGACACTTTTTTGTCTTATTTTAAGAAGGTGTAGATTTACAGTGTAGAAATACCAGAAACCTTACACTAAAATATTTTTCAGGGAAAATGCCGTTGGTCCAAATCGAAAAATACAGTGGATAATGAAATATTCAAGGATAAGATGGACTTAGCGACACAAAAGAGCATCACGAAGCGCACTTACTTGAAGTATTAACAATAATTTTATTCTCTTCTATCAATTTCAATTCTACTTATCATAAATTTCAAATATGTTAAGTTTTTATATTATATATGTTATATCTGAAATATCCTCTTTTAATTTCTGTTAATTTTACTAATAAAACGAATTTCAATTCTATATGACAGCAAACAGGTGTTTCTATGCTGACGTATTTCATTTTTGAGGCTTGCGGCGGAATCGAAGAAACAAAATATTTAAAAATAATTAAAACAAAATTTAAATACATTTTGTATTTTTTTAAATAAAAAATATTTTTATTTTAAACACTTTTTTAAATTAATGCAACTAAAAGAATATTATAAAATAAAATTAAATTAAAACAAATTAAAAATTAAATATTTTTATACTATTTAAAATTAAATTTTGTTACATTTCATTTAAAAAATTAATTAAGTATTAAAATTGCATTAAAAGTTAAAAGAGACGAATTCAGTCACACAAAATGCCAAGGAATAAATGTCAATATATATATTTAAAGTCACATTATATATAGAAGATGCACCAGTGGTAAGCTGTTAATAGCCGAATTGGTCACAATGTTACCAATGATGTTCATATTATTATGCTGAAAAAAAGTTAATTTGACAGCGCAACGTTTTTGCCCACGTTTTCTCGCCCTGAAGTTAAAATATTAATTCTGCGAAAAATTTTAGACTCGTTATCACATAATAATATAGACTGTATTGAGCACAACAAACAAAATACGTGCATTGTCACAGTAAAATAGGAAATACTGCCCAAGAGGTTGCAAATAAAGGCAATGCCCAAACGAGATTTGCATCCTGAAAAAAGAAAGTAAAAACTTTACATAAAAAGTTAATAAAATCATAAACTGATTTTTATTTTTTTTTATTTATTTTAGCAATATATACATACCGGCCAAGGTTAAACATCAATTAACCCTGTCGGCCGCTACAGAGATTCATAAAAAATTTTCAAGATATTAGATCAGTATTAAAGAAAAATGCATTGAGAAATAAATGGATAAGAGAACAATTTTACACAAAATCATACAGGCTGCTAATAATTTTTTATCCTATAGCATACATAAAAGGTTAGTGCCAATACGTCATCTTAATCTCGTGACTCATATTTTGAGTTAACAATACAATTTTGAATCTAAAATATGCTATACGTATAGGATTTTATGTGCGCCCAATCTTTTTTTGTAAGTATTTAGTGGGACAAAAGTTGGTGGCGTCCAGGTCACAGCTTAGCTTACTATTCTATTTATCATACAATTTTATTTCAAACATTAATATCTAATTTGTATACTTCTATTATAGCCACTTCTTTGAATGCACTTGAATGACTTTTAATTTATTTACATATTATATATCATTTAGAACTGCCCTATTTGAAAACAAAAATTTTTAAATTTTGATTTTAAATATTATCTACCAAACAATTTTGTTAAGATCAAATTGAATTTTTATTTTATTCTGTGTACTCAAGGAAACAAAATATTTAGATTTAAAACAAAATTAAAACAAATTGTGTATATTGTTTATTTTTATTTTTTATTTTTTTTTCTTTTTAATCAAACCCTATTGGGTACTTCTATTTACTAATAACATTATACTACTTTGAAACCCCGAACCTTCCGAAACCCTAACTTGAGCGTTTCGCGGGCTCTTCTGGAACGGGGGCGGCCACGGCCTTGCAAATCCATCCCGGCATTTGCCTGCGGCTGAGGGAAACGTGGAAACCTCAGCCAGGATGGACGCTACAGCTTTTTGTCAATGAACCGGAAGTACAATGGTCCAAAGCCAGGGGAACCACATAGTGGAAAAGCGCAACGTTTTACCCCTGGGTGGGAAACGTGTTTTTTGTTGAAAATGGTCACCCATCCAACTACTAACCACGCGCGGCGTTGCTTGACTTCGGTGATCTGACGAGACCCGGTCAAGCGCACTGCGCCACACCTCCCTTGTTTATAGAGTATGTTATTATTATAAACGTTCTGTAAAAAAAAAAATAACATAAATAGCTTTTTTTAAAAAAATAATATTATAAAAAAATAATAATAAAATATAAAATTCAAAATTAATTACAATTTTAAATTGAAGTACATTTTGTTTATTAAAATTGATAAAACATTTGGAACTACATTTATTACAGAATCATTAAGGGAGTGAAGACGCAATTTGCTCATAAATAAGATATGTTAATTAACGATGAATTTCAGTAGGTTGATATCTCGCAATCGTACCGCCTAAATGCAACAAGACTTGCAGGGGACATAGAACTCACCATCAATAGGTGGCATACAAATTTTGAAGCGAATCTGTCTTATCAGTTTTGTGAAAACTGAGGTAGAAGTTTAACATTGGCCTTATGGACGAAAACCGGAAATGGAGCTGTTGTAAGAAAACTGCAAGACTGAATTTGCTCAAACCATAAGCGATTAAGTTTTAGAACATTATCGATTTTTTAAAATTTATTTCATTCGATTCGATTGCAGGGAAATATTCTTTGACTCCAGCAGTAACTGAGATTATCGTTAATAATTAAAATTATATTACATGGGGGATGTAAAAAATGTCAAAGAAGAAGCTCAAAATAATTTCCTAAAAACTCATTCATTTTTAGTCCATATGCATGCAGTCAATATCATCTAAATATTTGTCCTGCTATAATAAAGTCAATTAATGAATATGCCAATAGATATTTTACTTAATTCTTTATTTATATGTATTGTTTATTTTGTAAAACTTCTAAATTTCATACTGTTGACTCAAATATATATTATTATTAAAAATTAACTATTTAATATTTTGTTCAATTTCTTTTCTGTGTCTATGTTCTATATTAATATCATGTCTCATTTATTATTCATGCTTAATTGTATCTGTACACTATTTGCGTTAAAAAATTTAATACATAACGGACAAAATAACTATTAGTTTGCTTATATAAAAATAACTACAAATTCGGTGTCGATATTTTAATTAATTTTTCCGTGGTAAAAAGACACTGATTTGACTCGAAATCACAGCAGTACTAATTTAAAACAATGCTATTTTTCAATGCTGATAATCAAAAAATTTTCACCGATTTTGTTCCAATTTTTTTCATGACAAATTATTTCATGGTCTTATGGCTTATATTTCAGAAAGCTGTACTATATATTTACTAGAGCCTGTACAATTTTTCTAACTATTGCATACAATTTTTCCTTACAAGAAAACTTGAACTCCATGCATTTGTTTGTATGGAGATGAAATATTCTTGTAAGGAAAAATTGTTAGCAAAATTGTATCGTGTAATACAGGCTTAAGGGCATTTGGTGTAGCACCGGTAGTTGGCAACACCGACGTATCTTCACCATGTTAATTTTTGAACATTGCTCCTCGGAGTAATTTTTATGCTAGAGCTAAGCTGATTGCTGTAGTATCAAGATAATTAGTAGCCCAAGTGCACAATTTGGCTAAATAAAGCCTGATTTAAAGAAAAGTATTTTTTTATATTTTAGAAAAATGCATGTAAATTTAAAAAAATACTAAAAAATACTTTTCTGCAAATCAGGCTTTATTTAGCCAAATTGTGCACTTGGGCTACTAATTATCTTGATACTACAGCAATCAGCTTAGCTCTAGCATAAAAATTACTCCCAGGAGCAATGATAAAAAATTAACATAGTGAAGATACGTCAGTGTTGCCAACTACCGGTGCTACACCCAATGCCCTTAAGCCTATTTTTCATACGACTGACATTAGCCGTTAATTGAACACACAAATTACACCACAGCTTGTGTTGGCTCACCCTCGTTACCGTTCAGTATAACGAGATAAAATTGAAGTCGTTGGTAAACACAATCACGTCCGACAGATGGGACAATTTCACGCCGATTGGAGCAAAGAGGTCATGAGGTAATTGTTCAATTAGAGACCAGAGACCTTTTTATGTAACATAGATCGAAATAAAAATAAAAAATCCCAAACTCTGTTGTTGGATGACCGAGTTGAAATATAAATTTAATCTTTTATTCGCTATTAAGCTTTCCTCTCGTCTTTTGTCTTCCTATTTTGCACCATTTTAGAAGAAATAAACGAGATTACGTGTTTTTTCCACCTCATTAGTGTAAAATAATAAACAAAATTGTCTTTATTTCATCCTCACTTTGAGCGAGAAAGAAATAAGATGTGTTTTAGAGGTAAAAAGATTAGGTTTAGATGTGTGAAGGATGAGTTGAAGACGTAGTTTTTCAACTAGGGTACCTTAACATCTCTCTCTCTCTCTCTCTCTCTCTCCCTCTCTCCCTCTCTCTCTCTCTCTCTCTCTCTCTGTCTCTCTCTCTCTCTGTCTCTCTCTCTCTCTGTCTGTCTCTCTCTCTCTCTCTCTCTCTCTCTCTCTCTCTTAACGAACCTTCCCAACTGACCTACTATTTGACTTGTGATCACCACCCTAGTTGAAAAATTACGTCTTCAACTCATCCTTCACACATCTAAACCTAATCTTTTTACCTCTAAAACACATCTTATTTCTTTCTCGCTCAAAGTGAGGATGAAATGAAGACAATATTATTTTTGATATTTTCATACTCATGATGAGAAAAAATACGTAATTTCGTATTGCTTACGATTTTGTGGATCCCTTATATACAAACCACAGCGACCAAGACCTATACTAACTGTAAGATTCATTTTTAACCTGGGTTTCGTCGGAAACGCTCGGGTGTCCTTCGGCTCGGCTCGGCTAGTGAAATTCTTCGTTACAAACAACACACCAATGACTGAAGACGTTACAAACACGATGAAAACCAAGTTAAATGTGAACCTGAGTATATAGCAATTCGCAACATTCGCCTATAGTTGTGACTGAGGGAACTGTGGAAACCTCAGTCAGGATGGTCGGCAACTGAAGAATGATGCCATAAAAATCACTTTGCAAATGTCTTTTGTTCTTTAAAATATGGCTAGACAACCGCCATGTGGAAAATATCCATCGATGCCTGGGATCGAACTAACGACTTTCCGATTGCTAATCGGATAAGCACTTATATTCAACACTATCTGCGTAAATATGAAATGTTGTGATATAGAAAATGGGACAATATTATGTATTTTTAATTTCAGTCACTAGAGTAAAAAAATATAATTAAAAATTAAATCCAAAAAAAAAGCTTGCAAACACAACACATTTATTCATTACGTTATCGATTTTTAAAATTTAGCGTCAGTCGAGTCTTCAGTAATGCCATGGTTCTTGTAACCAGGCGGGGTGTGTAAAATTAAGCGTGTTAACTATCTTTTTTTTTTTATTATTATTTAGTTCAGCAATGGTATTTAATGATAATGAAATAATTTTTTAATTCACTCATACATAATATTTATTTTTGATATGATATATATACTTACAGGTGTTTATTTAATTATTAAAAATAATATTTAAAACATATATTGTAAAATAATATATCTTACCTATTTTTACATAAAATAGTTTAAAACATTATTCAAATATGTTACAAATAAAACAAAAATATATATAAAATATTTTTTAAAAAATAATAAAATAATATTTAAGTAATGATATTTTAAATATAAAATTTCAATTATCTTATTAAAAAAAAATAATAATAATGAAGTAATATATAAAAATACAACGTCTCAAGTTATTTCGGTCTTGTTTATTTGGTTAAGTATTTAGTAACTCCATGTTAAATATTCTCCGGTGAGAAAAGTTTCTGAGGAAGTCAAGGAAAGGTGTGGTTTCTTATCAAAATATTGATCAACCAAGGGCTTCTGATCGCGTCATAATAAATTATTTGTTGTTTTATTAAATCACAATCATCACTATATACTTTAATTATATTTTCAAGATTTACAACCCCCCCAAACCCTAAATTTTTAGATTTACCCAGAACAGAGTGAGCTAAAATCTATACCTCTACATTTACCTCATTGACTCAGGAAACGCATGGAAACTTCAGTCAGGATGTCAATTAAACAAATGTCCAATATGGTCCAAAGCCAGGGGAACTACATAGTGGAAAATCTTATCCCTAATTTTAAGTAGAAGTTTATAATCATAATGAAAATGGCCGCCGATCCAGCTAAATAACGGTTTTCGGCATTGCTCGACTTCAGCAATCGCTAGATTGTACCTCTAGCATATACAGTATTTGTTTGAGAATTAATTAAGGGTTGTGGTGAGAGACAGAGGGTGGGAAAGTCCACAATCATTACGTTTACATGACGGTGTTTAATGCGTATTCGTTGACGACGCCTCATAAGAATAACATTATCCGTCGTCAACGAATACGCATTAAACACCGTCATGTAAACGTAGTGATTATATACCTTTCGGTGATAAAACACACACACACACACAAAGAACAACATGTGCGACAGGAGTTAAAAACTAAGACTCTGTAAATATTCATGGAGGGGTATGGAGATACAGAAAAATAAGAATATAATCATGTAAATATCAAGGATAAATAATCAAATATAAAATATATCAATAAAGGATCAAATATAATATAGAAAGCTTTGAAATAGTTGACAAAAATTGTATGTACGCTATAATAGAGAAAGTAATAAGAACTTAGATGCTAGAGAGAGAGAGAGAGAGAGAGAGAGAGAGAGAGAGAGAGAGAGAGAGAGAGAGAGAGAGAGAGAGAGAGAGAGAGAGGGGGGGGAGAGAGAGACGGTGGGCAGCTCGTTAGCGATGAAGGCATCTCAAGCTATAATTACTGGAGATTGCTTGTTTGTCTGGCTGTGATCTCAGCCGACACTTTAATTCGTTTCTAATCCGTTCTCAGCCTCTTTAATAGTATTCACATTTCTCACATAACCTGACTGTTATATTAGATATGAAAATCTGGTAATATCTTACTCAAACAAGTTAAATTGTCTTCAACTTTCGTTATACTGTTCATAACAATCTTACAAAGCGTCTTTAAAATGTATTAGTAAAAAAAATGATCGGGTAATTATCAAAAATATTTTTTTAAATTGCAAAACAATTTAAGATGTAAAAAAAGGAATGTTATCTTCGGAAGTAGCCGGAAGTGCAAGGTTTCAGGCCTTTTTGGTTTAATTTTGAACCTGAAAGTTTGCATGAAGATTTATTTTAATATATTAGGCAAAGTTCTATAAGAGGACATTAAGGACCAAGAGATGGCGCTGACGTCTGAAAATTTTGCTCTTTAATTGTATCGAGGATACGGCAATACCTATAGCATGGGGAGAATCACACAAATTATCAAATTTTTAGGAAAAAAATCACTTGCGAAGTTGAAATATTTTTGTTATATTTGTCCGAAAGTATTTGACAACTGATTATGGTGTTGTCATTTTTGTCAAATTATGCTGTGGCTGCTGACAGAGCATTTACATGATTTTCCAATGTTAATCATATACAGCAATCCTCGCCAGACGCACGTAGTACCAGCAGTTACCACTAGGTTCGCACTAACTTTATGACGCCAATTATCTTGTGTTCATAATTCAGTCAAAATACTTTCACTTCCGGTTCTTCTGGTGGTAATCTTACGTTTGTTGGACTATATTAGTTGTAAACGTGTCAATGCGTGACGTTTGGTGCGAGTCACACGTGTAGGTCTGCACGCCTTGAAGTGCCGCGGTGTTGTGGCTAGCTCACAAAGAGCATACATAGCTGTGGTGGTCCGGTGCGCGTGTCAAATTGAGTCGCCGACTGTCTGGCTCTCTCGTGCAATTTTGTTTATTTCACAGACTCTGCAGGATTATATTACAATTTTTGAGATACAAATAGAACAACGCTAATATTTGAATGAAATGTAACATTTTAAAAGGATTATTTACAGATTTTCTTTTCTTGAAGTTAGCATGAAAATTTTTCAGTTTTTTCGTTATTATTTTTGAAAAAAGGGGTGAAAAATGTGTAGCTGCTTTGCGGATTGAGTAAAATGCATTTAAATAAAGGAAAATATGAAAAACAAAATTGTAATGGTCAAAATATACGATCAAAATAATAAAGTAAATTATACAAACATGTTTGAAATAAAATAATCATGTTCTAGCTTTATATATTTTTTTATACTACAATGATTTTGTAATAGAAAAATGACATTATATAATACTCGACTGTGCCCATGCGGATTATTGAAATTTTAAATAAATTATTGTCGCATCAAAAGCCATAGATCGGATCTCTGTTTAGGTTTCATTTTATTGTTGCATCTCTATAGTGTAATTTTTGAAGTCGTTTGAAATAAAATTAACTCCCACAAAATCTAAAACATAAACGAAAACATGTACTACATATAATTGCATACATATGTTTTTAAAATTTAAAATGCTTATTAATACATTTAAACACAGCAGTCTTTGATTAATCATATTTCATCCTAATTCATCATTAATTAATTTGATTATTTCTTAATAATAATAATTCACCGACAAAAACTTTTGATGAATATAGGGCTCCCTCTAAGGTGAATGTCCTGGAAACAGAGACCCTGAGGGCCTCACTTAGGGGATTCACCTGGGGTTGCTGACCTTACCACAAATCCTGAGGAAATTGACCAGGTCTATATGCTCTACAGCCAAACAGGACAGCTAATAAAAAAAAGTGTCAAAAAAGTGTCTCTTTTATATAATTTAAATTTTCGTTGTGACTATTTAAGCAAGAAATGTTTTGAGGTTCCAAGTGTACCATGATAACAAGCGAAGGTCTACGAGCGCCCTTTTTGTTCTCTCATCAAGTGTCATTTTGTATGCGTCATTTAATCCGATCGAGTTACTGCAAGGATCATATTCTTGCTTTATCTCCAGACATGCAACTCAACATGTATTTCAATTGTAGTCATGGCTAAAACATTGCAACAAACGTATTCAGTATACCTCTGGACAACACGACCTTTACTGCTGCCTCACTTATATACTAGAGCTGCAATAGACAAAAAGATACAGATTTGTAATTTTGTGAGATGTAAGGAGCCTTAGTTGAAAAATTACATCTTCAACTAATCTTTTACACGTCTAAACCTAATATTTTTACTACTAAAATACATCTTATTTCCTCTTCGCTCAAAGTGAGGATGAAATGAAGACAATATTTCTAAAATTTTATGCTCAAAAAGACGTAATCTCGTATTTTTCTCTCTAAAATGGTGCAAAATATGAAGAAATTAGACGAGGAGAGAGCTTATAATAGCGAAGAAAAGATAAAATTTATTTCAACTCAGGAGTTCACTTCTTTTGATATTGATAGACTGAGTTTTCTTCTTACATCTCCCAAAATTACAAATCTGCATCTGTTGCAGCTATAGCAGAACCATCATATATATGGTCAGCGCTGTCCACTTTGACATGTGCATTCCTTTCTTATGTGCCATGTCAAAGTGACAGCGCTGACCATATGATGGTTTTACTATATCAAGTAAGACAGGAGTAAAGTTGTTCGTGATGTTCTGAGATTTACAGTATATTTATCTTCGAATGCAAAAATCAAAGTCATTATAAGAATATATCTAAATCAAGATGGAAGAATAATTAAGGTAAAAACAAAATAATAATTATTTTCATGTTTTTAAGGATATAATTTTGTTCAATTTACAACCATGCACGTATATTTTGTAATGGCTACAAATTTAAACGTTGGATTATAACCGAAAAAATTACAGAAAAATAGAGAGAGAGAGAGAGAGAGAGAGAGAGAGAGAGAGAGAGAGAGAGAGAGAGAGAGAGAGAGAGAGAGAGAGAGAGAGAGAGAGAGAGAGAGAGAGAGAGAGAGAGAGAGAGAGAGAGAGAGAGAGAGAGAGAATGTTGGAACAAGCACGTTATCAAGTTCATATTAAATGGTTCATTTTACTTTAGCTATGAAATTCACATGGCAAAACCTTTTACATATTCTTTGATGTCTTACTATAAAAAAATCTATGTATAAACCAAATTATATCCCCAAATATCCTTGACTGCAATATTATGAAAACATAATCTAAATTTCTCACATATAATAATATTAAATTTGTATGCTATTTTAAGCATGAAATAAGATATCACGTTTTTTAGTTCGGCTTTTTCTTTAGTCGTATAGAATATCGTATATAGTATAACATAGAACCACGCCCATTCTTGAAACGTTGCTCCAATGTATAATTATTACCACAGCTCTGCAGGTAAGACCCGCCCTTGAATGACCTTTGACCCGTGACTATATGACCTCCGATATATGTTCTCAATGTTATTATGATTGCTTCTGAGAAATATTTTTAATTATACGAAGTGTTAAATTTATAAATATCGAACTGTGAAAAATAGGTAATAATTGAGAATCAAAAATACTTATAAAAAAAAATTGGAAAATCACAGTTTATAAAAAAAACACTGCTCCATGGCCTTCCTGTATAAATGAGAAGATGAATAAATTAAACATTAAATTTGTTAACTATTATATGCAATGCATTTATCTCTTCCTCATTGCAGTTTAAAATCTGTTTGAAAACTTGAACGATTTAACGATTAAACTCATAGTTATAATAGCCGATGAAAAGGAACCTGTGACGTCACTCACGCTCATTCAGCGGCAACAGTATAGAGAAATCCCTGCAAAAGATAGGTTCACTCCCGCTGCAACCACGGCCACAATTTTACTTCTGGAATTTTGAAACTTTACCAGGGCAGTCTTGATAGTATTTTTCAAATAGCCTGAAAGAATTTTTGTGATGAAATTCATACAAACCGAGTTATTGCGGTAGAAAGAGGAGCGAAAATGTTGTATAGGAAAACAATGTTAAATTTTTAGCTTATCTTGCTACCGCAATAACTCAGTCTGTACACACGCCACCAAAAAAATTCTTTCAGTCTATTTGGAAAATACTATCAAGACTGCCCTGGTAAAGTTTCAAAATTCCAGAAGTAAAATTGTGGCCGTGGTTGCAGCGGAAGTGAACCTATCTTTTGCAGGGATTTCCCTATATTGTCGCCGCTGAATGAGCGTGAGTGACATCACAGGTGTTTCTTTATCGGCTATTATCTCTGATATTTGTGCTACTGAAACAAAAAAATTTATGCAGCCGAATCACCCTGAAGCAAAACTAACCGTGTACTTAATGCTGTGAAAAGGTTCAGAAGGCCTTTAATATACGCGAGTCAAAGGAAATTTCTATCAGACGGAATCGATAAAAATAATTTTTAAAATTTAGAGAATGCTCTAAAAGTAAATCTTAATCGCGCTAATGGTTTGAGCAAATTTATGGGGGCAATTTCCTCACAATATCTTTATTTCCTGTATCCATTCATTAAGGCCAATGTTAAAATTCTACCTGAATTTTTTTTCAAAACTGATAAGACAGATCCACTTCAAAATTTGCATGCCACCTATTAATGGCGAGTGAAATAACACTTCCTATATACAATTTTATAATTTATAATTAGTGTAAAAAACATATCTCAATATAAAAACACAATTAATAAACTTTTATTATAGACCATAATTTAAATATCTTCTGGCAATTTATTACTGAAGTCGTAACTTAATTGTCATTTACTGTTTATAGACTCTAAAACGCTCGGAAGCTATAAGGGGTCAGTCAGGGCCATATAGGCATTACAGGTAGCAGAGGGGCCACTTTTCAGGGGGTCTGAGGCCACTTCTCTTATGCTTCTGTGTTAAAAATATGAGGGGTCAATCAGGGATCCCTAACCCAGTCTTATGGCCAGTCCGAGCCTCAGGACGCTAAGACAAGGTGGTAAAAAGGTAATTCAATTTTGGCTGTCTGGTCCTAACATTCAAATTATGTGCTTCTAAAATAATCTGATCACTATTTCCTGTATTTCAAGTGTAATTCATAATGAAAATATAACTCCAAATAATTCGTAATTAAGTTCCATTAAATAAAAATTTAAATAAAATAATAAATGACATTTGTTTTTAACGTTCACAAATACATACTATAGAATCACTATTTACTGTGAAGAAGTGGAATTGTATATTTTGTGGACAATAATCAATGCATTTATCATTATTATACATATTAGTTAACAAAGAATAGTATATGTTATTTTCTACTGGTAATTAAAATTAATATTTGCAATATTTAGTTATTTTATTATTAATTTAAAAAAAATGAACATTGTTTAAAATAATTATTTATTTTTTACAATTTTTATAATTTTATATAAATTTATGCTCCTATAAATTAAAAATTAAGTCCATAATTACTCCAATTTGAAAATAATTTATATTTGTTAAAATTAATATAATACGATTCGTACATGATATAAATTACCTATATAGCACAATGTGTTAATTATTAACAACTTTGTTATTATTAAGTGATAAATTTAATGTGTGACCTATAATGTTGTTTAATGCGGGGAGTTGGTAAATTATAAACTGGAATAATTTCATACATATTTCATTATTTAAGTATATACTGATGCACGTTTGATTTTATAAATGTGGTGTATTTGGGATATAATTATTATACATAAATATATACCTCGAAAAACATCCCCAAATTTATTTTTTATTATAAATTTTGGTCCTCCATTGTATTTCACCTTTAAAATTCACTGTTTTGTTTAATTTCGTATGAAACCAGTAACCGGAAAATTTATTAAAACATTTGAACCAACAAATGTGCTAGATATTATTAGTATATTATTAACGCAATAAATTCAATTAAATAAATTTAAAAAAATACATCAATACAATATAATAAATGTTATATGGTTTTCATAAGATGTGATGTAAACACAAATGAACATATTCACCAATTAGGTTCAATATCAACGCTAGGACATTGTAAAACAGACCTTACGATATAACACAGGTAAGGGTTAGACATAGTTCACACGGGTGTTGTTATCTGAAGTCTTCCCCTCTTTGTGTACACGAGGTACACTGAGAACCACGGAACTTTACCTGAGGGTTATCAAATGTTGTATATGAATGAACACAAATTTACAGCTACCTGAATTCTTTCGTACAGAAAGCTAAAAAAGCGATTCGATGCTTGAGATATTGTTTTTAGATTCATGTATCAGGTATATTTATTTAGTTTTAGTAATATTTATGAATATATTGAAAGAAAAACAAAAGCAATACGTATGAACGTTATTGAAGTGCATGTTGTGTGCAGAGCTCTAAGAAAATATCCTTTTATAGTGATTTACCATTTAATTTATATGAGAAATTATTTTGATATTGTTTTTATTTATTTATTTTTAATCAAACCCTAATATTGGGTACTACTAATTACTAATTACATACTACTTTGAAACCCTGAACCTTTCGAAACTCTAACTTCAGCGTTTTGCGGGCTCTTCCGGAACGGGGGCGGCCACGGTCTTACAATCAATTCCAGCAGTTGCCTGCGACTGAGGGAAACGTGAAAACCTCAGACAGGATGGACGCTACAGCTTTTGTCAATGAACCGGAAGTGGAGACTTTTACTTCGTCTTTGGAGCATTTTCATTTGACCAAAACTAGATTGCAGCATCGTGGTTTGACCCAAAGCCGAAAAATGAATTCATTTCAGGTTTGGAGCATCCCGCGATGCTACAATCTAGTTCTGCGCATTTTCTTCGGCCCTGGACCGAAATCGGCTTTGGGTGCCAACATATATAACGATTAAATGAAAAAATTGTTTTGTAATTACCAAATTTATTTGGATAATATTTTTTACTAACATAATATGTTAAATAGTGCTGTATAAAAAGTTAAATTCACGTAAATAAATTGTTAACAAATTATAAGTAAATGGTAAAGCGATGTTGTAATTAAGGAACTATACCAATCCGAGGCATTTACTTGTGTTGAATTGCAAATAGAAATTGTAATAAAAAATACTAATAATTATACTGTAATATGTAAGAAGTGCCAATAAAAAAAAGTGAGGCCAGTAAGGTGTATATCAAACCGTCATCAATATTATATTTTATCCTAAAGAAGCTTGATTCTCGTCTCGTTTAAGTACTCGTATAACAGATAATCATGTATTATAATTTCACGATGGATTTCGCTTGGAGGTTTTGTTGCAATTAAAAAATGCACCCTTTTAAGGAGCGTAGGCTCAAGGTTCCGTATTACGTAATTTTAAAGAATTCTGTCTGGCAACGAATGAATTTTTTTGCACCAAATTGATGAAATATTGCAATTTAATTTTCATGCTTCTTTTAATTCCTTGTAACTTATAGTTTTCAGCTTTTTGTTTGAACACGGTTCAAATTTATGTTTAATGTATTTAATGCTGTATATATTCATTGAATTATTGGGTAATTAAAAGCTTGCTGGTATATTAGTTTGTAGGAATTCACATAATTATTTAATGTAATTATTACAGTAATATATTTATTTCTAAATTTTATTTTATTTTTTTTTTTTTGTAAAATTTTATAAAAAATGTATTAAAATTCACATTTATTTATTTTGTATTAAAATAATTACATAACTACATTATACTTTAATGGCTTTTAAAATGATTTAGAATGTAATGTTTAATCTTATAAATTAAATTTAATGAAGTCGCTTTTTAGGATGTCATTTCCAATTCATATCCAGTATTTGCATTTATAAATTTGGGATAAAATTAAAATATTTTTGCCACGGAAATTAAGGGTAAGGTAACGCCACCAATGTTAAAAAAAATCCCTCACAAAAATTCTGAAAAAAATTTAAAATGTTCTCCTCTATACCCCCTATCAGTACCTAAAATATCAGGTATACAAATACGATCTAGTTTTTGAGTTATAAATTTTTAAAGTTGACTACTTTAACATGGAGAAATGAAACTCCCATGTTAAATTGGTCAACTTTAAAAATTCATAACTCAAAAACTAGATCGTATTTGTATACCTGATATTTTAGCTACTGATAGGGGGTGTAGAGGAGAACATTTTAAATTTTTTTCAGAATTTTTGCGACAGGGATTTTTTTTAACATTGGTGGCGTTACCTTACCCTTAAATAAAGAAACGCATATTAATGTAAATTAAGAATGGAGTATTGACCTCAATTTTTTTTTATTACAGAAATGGATAGAGGGTGCAAAGTTATGCTACTCTGATTTTTTTCAGATTTTTTAGAGCCCTGGAACTATTTTTAAAAAATTATTGAAAGTTCTTTTTGTGACGTCACGAGACGCCGCTCCTTAAGAAAAAGATAGGACTTGCCGCCGCGTGACGTCACAAAAAGGACTTTCAATAATTTTTTAAAAATAGTTCCCGGACTCTAAAAAATCTGAAAAAAATCAGGATAGCATAACTTTGCACGCTCTATCCATTTCTGTAATAAAAAAATTTGATGTCAACACTCCATTAAAAATTAAGCCTTAAAATGGAGAAAAATAGTATTTCATGCAAGTGATCATGAATTATTGTACAGTCTTCGTCTTGGAAAAATTCTCTTTTCAGCCTTGTCAATGCCCTGTAAGAATATCACAAGGAATGGTGATTAACAAGGCTGCAAGTGGGAAATTTTCCAAGGTGACGTGTGTACTATATAGGTGCCACTTGCAAGTATTATTTCAATGGAGTACCGACCTCAAAATATTTTATTTCAGAAATGAATACAGGGCGCAAAAATATGCTACTCTGAATTTTTTCATGCAGATTCTTCTGAGACCGGGAAGTATTTTTTAAAAAATTATTGAAAGTCCATTTTGATGACGTCACGAGGCGCCTCTCCTTAAGAAAAGGATAGGACATTAACGCCCGTGGCGTCATAAAACGGACTTTCAATAGTTTTTAAAAATACTTCCCGGGCTCAGAAAAAGCTGATAAAATTCAGAGTAGCATAACTTTGCACCCTCTATCCATTTCTGCATTGCAATAAAAAAAAAATTGAGGTCGATACTCCATTTAAGAAAAATCAGAACAATAAAGCTAGATCTCCACTCCGTGACAAATAATGCAAATAGACAATATTTTCCAGGCTTAAGGGTAAGGTAACACGAAACAGCTAATCCACAATCCCATTTGATTAACATGTAAACCTTAGCAACCTTATAATAATTCTGAAAATTTTTAGAGACAGTTCATATAGTATCAAAAAGTTGCAGAAAAAAATTCAAAACAATCGAACGAGCAGATTTCTTTAAATTAATTTTATAGTTTAGCTCTCCTTGGGAAAGCCCCTATACTGAAAACTTTAAAATTTAATTTCAAAAAATCGTATCGTCCAATTGTTTTGAAAGTTTTTATGTAACTTTCTGGGGCTAAGGACTGTCTAAAAAAAATCTGAATTTGTATGAGGTTGCTAAGGTTTACATGTTAATAAAATGGGACTACCTCGTTCAACTGTTCCGTGTTATCTTACCATTAAGTGCGAAGTACACTTCGAGAAAGCACGAACGTCACCCTGTTCTGTTGACCGGGGAACTCAAATAGTTACACTTGGATCCTTTTTAAGATAGAGATAACCCCGAACAGCTGTTCGACGTACTCCCATTTGATTGACATGTAAACCTTAGCAAATTCACAAAAATTCTGAAATTTTTTTGAGAGACAAATATTAGTACTTAGAAAAAATTTCAAAACAATTTAACGATCCAAATTTTTTTAATTAATTTCTTCTTAATTATCTCTCCATGGGAAAGCCCAATGCTGAAAATTAAATTAAAAAAATTAACTAAAAAAAAAAAAAAATCGGCTCATTAAATTGTTTTGAAATTTTTTCTATGACTTTTAGGCATTAGCCTAAAAGTCATAGAAAAAAATATGCACCAAAATCTATCAAAAAAATTTCAAATTTTTGTGAATTTGCTAAGGTTAATCAAAGGAGAGTATGTCGAACAGCTGTTCGGCGTTATCTCTACCTTAAACTCAATCAAATTTGAAAATCATCCCGGTATGGACTTACAAAATCTTACGCATTACTAGGTCGGGTCCATGCAGAGAGATCCGAAAAGTTAAAAGTATAACTTGAGAACCAACAACAGGTTTGAAAATCTTCATAACATAATGTACAACAACAAATCAGACAACTGTTGATAACCTTCGAGATGTCCCGAGGTGTATGAGGAAAAATGAGTTAAAATAAATACTACTTTGAACTTAGAATACTACTTAGAACATCATAAAAAAATACACTGGAGATTACATCTCTTTATAATACCCGGTAATTCTCAAGTGATATTAATAGAATTATCATCGGCTCTTTAAAATAAACAATATATCTTATATGAGCTGAAGTATTCGCAAGAAATACGAGAATAAAGAAATTATACATTAAGTTATTGGGAGCCGGATGTTTGGTCGCAGGATATTTGGTCGCAGGATGTTTGGTCGCGGTATTTTGGTCGCAAGGATGTTTGGTCGCAAGGATGTTTGGTCGCAAGGATGTTTGGTCGCAAGGATGTTTGGTCGCAAGGATGTTTGGTCGCAAGGACGTTTGGTCGCAAGGATGTTTGGTCGCAAGGACGTTTGGTCGCAAGGACGTTTGGTCGCAGGGATGTTTGGTCGCAAGGATGTTTGGTCGCAAGGATGTTTGGTCGTAAAAGGCCGGATGTTTGGTCGCAAGGATGTTTGGTCGCATAATAAAGTAATTTAAATTAATTTTTTTTTGCCTTTTTTTTCTTTGTGCAAGCTTATAAGGGTGCATTCTAGATTGTTTAAACTATTTAACAATAAATTCTTTTGAATTTTTGAATTTCTTTATTGTTAAATGAATATTTTATCAAATTATTTTATTTACTTCCGATTTACATAATTTATCTTATCGTATTATATAGTATATTATAACATAATTTTTTTTACATTTTTATTGATTAAATTCATTAAATTACGTTATAAGTTTCAAAGTAGATGGTACAAAGTACATAATTTTTTTCATGTTGTAAGATATATTTGTGATGGATTTTCTATGTCATGTAAAAAAAATGAATAAATCTATACTAAATGATTATTTACTTAAATTATTGTGTGCCTCTTTGTAGCCTATATATGATTTTGTCCGATACTAGTTTAAAATTTTAAGTGCTATTATACAGCATAACCATTCGTGGCTTTATGATTGGTGACCATACTTATCACGAAAAAAAAGTAGCCTACACTGCCTTTCAATAATTCATATAATTCTTATAATTAATAGTTAAAAATCCTTGCGACCAAACGTCCTTGCGACCAAACATCCTTGCGACCAAAATTCCGCGACCAAACATCCTGCGACCAAAGATCCTGCGACCAAACATCCTAGACCCTAAGTTATTATTGTCATATAATTGATGCGTAAATATGATAAAGTTTTATACACTCCAGGAGAGAAAAAGTGTTAACCTTGTATTGTAATCATGTTTTTTGTTTGTTTTCAGTTACTGCATATATGTCCTTAATCCTTAAAAAAAAATACTGTGACGTCATAGTCATGTAAAACATTTCCTGATGCTTGTGTGTTAAATATTTGCATGACTATGACGTCACAGCGTTTGCAGCACAAGTTTAAGATAGGACGTTTAAATTTGTCTGTGACTGAGGGAACCACGAAAACCACAGTCAAGATGGTCTGTTTTAGCAACAACTTTAGTTAAAGCCTTGGATTGAACTTAATTACTACCAGCCTTCAAGGCTGGATCCAGCGGATTTAGTGCATGGGGACGGTGCAATATCGGATCAATTTAGAATGGGAGGGGGGTGACGGGTGGGGGGTGGTAACACCTCCAATATATTTTTAGACCTTCCCCCCCCCCTTGGATCCGCGCCTGTCAACCTTCTAATTACAAATCGAATGTGTAAAAATAATATGAAGTTATTTGTCATACCTGGTTATTGAGTTACGTGTATATTGTTAGCTTCTTTGCTGCTATATGTTCTATAATAACTGTGAGAGAAAACTAGAAGAGGAAGATTTGTGTGCTCATACCTTACCTTGTTAGCTTCTATAGTACAGTTGACGTCATAAATATTGCCACGGGACAATCCATTCATAGACTTCCTCCAGGTAATGTCGTAAACACCTGAGGAGTTATGTCGCATAAAATTGTTCACCTATGAATGAAGTTAACTATTTAATGTTAACATTTTTACCATAGTGTGAATTCTTCTACCATTTATATCTAGGTTTCATATTTGTTAAAATTTAATGAATGGTAATTACTGGTAGTAATTTTGTATTATAAGAAGCAAATTAATCTTAGTTTTTCAAAGAGTAACATATTATTATAGAAGAGAAAAACAATTCTTAAGGGTAAGGTAACGCCACCAATGTTAAAAAAAATCCCTCTCACAAAAATTCTTAAAAAAAATTTAAAGTGTTCTCCTCTACACCCCCTATCAGTAGCTAAAATATCAGGTATACAAATACAAGCTAGTTTTTAAGTTATGAATTTTTAAAGTTGACCAATTTAACATGGGAGTTTCATTTCTCCATGTTAAAGTAGTCAACTTTAAAAATTTATAACTCAAAAACTAGATCGTATTTGTATACCTGATATTTTAGCTACTGATAGGGGGTATAGAGGAGAACATTTTAAATTTTTTTCAGAATTTTTGTGAGAGGGATTTTTTTTAACATTGGTGGCGTTACCTTACCCTTAAAGTATTGAGCTAATGAATTTATTTATATTTAATTTTATCTTTTAGATATTTTAATTTAAAATTAACTTTAAAAATGAGATTGTAAACATTAAAAAAACATCTGTCACATAGAGGCCAACATTATATTTATTAAATTTCTTCAGATTCAATGTGAATTAGTATACTTTTTCTTGCCTTCAGTTCTTTAAGTTATAACAAAACGTTACTTTATGATTATTACTATTAAATGAAGATTATTTACGGAATTTTATGATAATTTTCAATATTTCATTCTTCGCTACAATTTAATACTAAAAATAGTGTGATTTATTATTTTAGTGCTAACACTCCTATCAAATTCACGGTAAATAGAAAAATAGTACCCAAGTAAAAATGGGAGTTTAAATCCACGCAATATATTGAGGGTTTAAAATTTATTTAAAGCATTTAAATGTGGAAAAATGACGCAAAAACATTATTTTAGTAATGCAAGTAGAATTTTAAGTGTTATAATAAAAACTTTTTATACTAAATAAAAATATACAAATATAAAAACATTACAAAATAAAAATTTTAATTTTATATTTTTTTGAAACTTTGAGTGAGGTTTTATAAGAAAATAAAAAGATTTAATAAAATTCTGATTAGTTACATTTATCAATGAGCAGTAACCAATTTGAATGTTAATGAAATTTAGTACAAAATGCATTATTTTATTCAATAAACCTTGAATATGACCAAGAATTTTAACATGCCCATTAGGGCATCAATTTTCTGTAAATTTGTACCAATTGTACCCTATAAAAATATATTATTTTAATGTAATGCCTTATTTTCATGACATTCCCCTTTACGAATCGAATTATGTAAGCGCTATGCACAGTATACACCATAATATGTATGACATTTTCGAGATAATTTCCATTCACCCCTTACGTACATACTTAATACGTACATTACGGGTACGTATTGAGTCATTATTCCAAATTTACAAGTACCATATTTGACATTTATTCATTCCACAACCATTGTCGACAATTAATAAATTTGTGTGCTAATTTTTATATTTATGAAAAAATAAATATATAATAAATAAATAAAACAAATAAAAGTAAAAGTAAAATAAACATTAATAAATAGAAAATAAAAACGTTTTAAAAATTATATTTTAAAATAAATTTTAAAATTTATATTTTTAAAAACTTAATTAAAATAAATTATACTTTTAACAGTATTTTTAAAAACAAACAAAAAGTTAAAACAATTAATCAGGTAAAAATGAAAGGTTAGCAGTAAGATAAAATTTTATGCAGTTTATAATGAATTCTGTTAACTATGCAATGAATATGTATTAGCTTTATACCCAAAGGTATCTTGAAAATAATTTACAAAAGGTCTATTAATCAATTTCTTGGTTCAGAGAGAAATAGAAATATTGCCTGCTAACGCTAGTTTGAAAATAAATTTTTCTATAAAGCTGTTTCTAAAATATAATTGATTGTTTTGTTTATTTTACAAGAGAAATAATTGATTTGAGAGGGTTGGAATTCAATATTGAATACATCACACTATAGGGGTTTAAATTGATAGGTTACATAATATATAATGTTAGAAACATACGTCAAATGCCATTATAGGGGTTGTTATATTGACTTCTCATTATATTCAATGATATAATGTTTCTATGTTTCTATAGATTAAATGTTGAGGTGTGGCGCAGTGCGCTTGACCGGGTCTCGTTAGATCACCGAAGTCAAGCAACGCCGAGCGTGGTTAGTAGTTGATGGGTGAACATTTCCAACAAAAATCACGTTTCCCACCCAGGGGTAAATCGTTGTGCTTTGCCATCATGTGTTTCCCCTGGCTTTGGACCATTGCACTTCCGGTTCATTGACAAAAGCTGTAGCGTCCATCCTGGCTGAGGTTTCCACGTTTCCCTCAGTCGCAGGCAAATGCCGGGATGGATTGCAAGGCCGTGGCCGCCCTTTTTCCGGAAGGGCCAGCGAAATGCTCTAGTTAGGGTTTCGGAAGGTTCGGGGTTTCAAACTTAGTGAGTCATTAGTAAGAAGAAGTACCCAATTGTGGTTTGATTAATATATATTTAAAAAAAAAAAATAAAAAATGTTTTAATGGGAATTTTAACGCTGGATGCAAATTTATTAATAAAAAAAAATGTATTACAACAGTGAATACACGAAGACAAAGAAATGCAGATATTTTTGAAGGTGATAAGAATCTTTTTGCAAGCTCAAAATAGTTTGGTTTCACCACATACATAAGCAACGTCTGAAAAATTACCGAGTTGACATTAGTTGTACATTAAGAATCTTTATTTTAAATTATTAATAAATATTTTTTAGTAACTTACAACTACACTTACGTACAGTCGTCACCATGGAAAATTTCTTACTTGCAGACATGTTATTCACCATACCCTGTGTTATTCTTATGGGAAATTGTGATTAACAAGACCACAAAGAGAAATTTTCTAAGGAGACGAGTGTACAACTCGAAAGAACACTATTACCTATAATATTTAGACTTTGCTTTCTTGTATATAGACATTGCCATGCTATCTGTGACTATTGAAATGTGATAAACTAGAACGATTTTAAGATGGCTAAACTGGGAGTTCTTCTTACCTCCCACAAAATTATAAATCTCTTTGTGTCTTAGAGTTGTATAACGCTAGCAAAGAAGACAAGGTGGGTAAAGTTCGTGTTGTCCATAGGTGTACTTACAGAGAACCATAATTATAAATATATATATATATTACAAGGATACACCCCTTAAAAGCATACAGGCCTCAAATTACAAAATTAGACAGTCACCAAGTGGGTTTAGAGTGTATAATCAACATTCGCATCATTTTTTTCCACGCGTGATGCATCTGTGCGAAG
This sequence comes from Siphlonurus alternatus, assembly GCA_949825025.1. Lineage (NCBI taxonomy): Eukaryota > Metazoa > Arthropoda > Insecta > Ephemeroptera > Siphlonuridae > Siphlonurus > Siphlonurus alternatus. The sequence goes on along the minus strand of OX463786.1, from coordinate 5,870,753 downwards.
TCGCAGTTCAAAGTAAGAAATTTAGTCCTTGATGACGTCACGAAGTCCTTGATGACGTCACAACTCAATGCTAATCGGTGCTAGCTGTGAGTCGTGACGTCAGCAAGGACTTTCTTTACAGCGCGACTTCGCACAGACGCACCGCGCGCAGGTAAAAAATAATACGAATGTTGATTATAAACTTGAGCAACACTTAATGTCTGTTTAATTTGTAATTTGAGGCCTGTATACCTTTGAGCTTACAACTCGCAGAAGGGTAATGGGTAAGGATAAGGTAGGGAACGGATGGTGGCCACGGCCTGTTATGCATCCCAGCATTCTCTGAGGTGAGACTGAGGGAACCATGGAAAACCTCAGTCAGGACGGACACCTCTATACTTTTTCTCAATGGACCAAAGTGATGTCCAAAGCCTGGAGAGCCACAAATAAGTATATCACTGCACTGGGTAGAAAGCGATACGAATTTACCCAAGGGAGGGAGCAACGTATATAATTTTTACTTGATACCGTCACCCATCCAAGTACTAACCACGTTTGACGTAGCTTCACTTCGGTGATCTAATGAGAACCAGTCAATGCACTGCACCACGCTCGACCAATATTACATTCAAGTGTATAAAATGTAATTAATATTTATCGCCACTCGTCTACCACCACGATTTCTTTGCAATAATAAGTTATCTGCTATTTCAGGTAAGCGCAATTATGAACTGTAAATTTATATAACATAAAGCTCATAATTGCACTCACCTGAAATAGCAGATAGCTCATTTTTGCAATGGTGGTAGGCAGATAGCTCTTTATTCCGGAATCAATCAACATTAAAAAATCAATCTCAATAATTCAACAAATATATTTTCAAAGGCATGTGGTGGTAGTTTTATATATTTACTTATGCAGTCCATAATAATGTTAAGGGCTACTCGAGCGGGGGACTCACAAAGATGAACTCTCAGGTAAAAAGCGGCAAGCAATGACATCCCCAATACCACCAAAGTTATTTCCTCAAATCCCATTATAAAGAAAAGCGAAAAGATGAAAAAAAAAAAAAAAGGTAAGAAGTTTGTTCAGGGTTTCTCTAAATTCTTTCATATTATAAGTTGTAAAGAATGAGAAGGTAAGGCCAGTAGGAAAAGGTGAGTTTTCAATAAAGAAAAGACCGCTTTTTGCACCTTTTTATATATATACAAGTTTACTGCTTTTCTGTGGCACATGCTTAGTTGTTCGAATACCAGGAAAGAAAATAATACAGATTTAAAAATCATGTCAGATAGATTATATAGATTTTATGTGAATTGAGGGCTGAAATAAACATATGCGTGTGGTATCTGATAATAGTTCAAAATTAACAAAGTAAATAAATATATTATAGCTTTCATTAGTTTTATAATATTTAGTTTTATTTTTAGTTTAACAAATATTAAAAATTATTTTTTTATTTCATTATATTTTAAATTATCCTGATTTGAGGAATTATAATGCAATAATTTATATTCAACAAAGTTAATAAATTATTAATAATTTTTCTAAATAATTGATGTATAAATGAGAAAAAGTATTCGCATATGATTATGAATGGTTACACAACTATTTATAAACATCTTAATAAATAGTCACATTGTCATTAATATCGATCTATAAATGAAATTTTAAATTTATTATTTTTCTGAATTTTCCTAACTATAACGCAATAATTTTTGTTGTGTGGCGCAGTGCGCTTGACCTGGTCACTTCAGATCACCGAAGTCAAGCAACGCCGAGTGTTAGATGGGTGACCATTTTTCAAAAACCACGTTTCCCAACCACGGGTAAATCGTTGCGCTTTTCCACTATGTGGTTCCCCTGACTTTGGACCATTGCATTTCCGGTTCATTGACAAAATTTGTAGCGTCCATTCTGGCTGAGGTTTCCACGTTTCCCTCAGTCGCAGGCAAATGTCGGGATGGATTGCAAGGCCATGGCCGCCCCCGTTCCGGAACAGCCAGCGAAACCCTCAAGTTAGGGTTTCGGAGGTGAGTAATTAGTAAGTTACAAGTACCCAGTTTGGGGTTGAAAAAAAAAAAAAAAAACGCAAAAAGAGTTATAGAATATGAAACATAAGATTCAGTGTTTGATAAATGTTTGATATGTTTGATATGATATATGTTTATGTTTGATAAATGCAAATATTGGGTAGTCACATGTCTTAGATTAGAATATAAAAATACTTGACAAGCTGAAAATAAGGAATGTCTTGAATAGGATGGGACTCTAGGTATGATGACATTGACTATTTACTAGTGATCATCATTATATTTTACATTATATTATTTTATCATAAACCGTTCAAACGTGATACCGATTTCTGACAAAAGTTATAATATTATATTGAAAATACTGTGGTTGTTTGCATTTGGCAGTAATCTGAACAATACATTTTTATTATAGCGCTGTTGTTATAAGTATGTAGTAATTTTTATATATACAGTATAATATAGATTATATTAGCTACAGAATTAAATATGATTTCTTTTATTCAAATACAAAATCTCCAATTAAATTGAAAAATGTGTATTTTACTATCTGTAATTTTTATCATTAAATTTGCATAATTTTATTGTAAATTATTTAAAATATTATTTATGATAAATGTGGCTCACTGACACAAATTTAAATTAAACAATCTTTGCTATGATTAATAATAAAAAAACTGCAAATACTAAAATAAAATAGATTTGTTAAATTTTATATATTTATTTAAATTTTTTGTATATTTAATATTCAAAGTTGTATTTAATTTTGTTATGTATTATTTATTTAATATTATTATTTTTTAATTTTTAAATTTTTTTATTTTAATCAATTGTGATTTAATATTTTTCATTCATCAGAAACAAATTTATAAAAATTATTTTTATTGATAAATTAATATCAAACGACATAGTTTTATTATATATATGATGCAACATCAAATTTTCCTGCTCTTCTCTAACTCGTTCTGTGGAGTAAAAAATGTAAATTTATTATTTTTTAATCAAACCCTATTGGGTGCTTCTATTTACTAATTACATTATACTACTTTGAAACCCCGAACCTTCCGAAACCCTAACTTGAGCGTTTCGCGGGCTCTTCTGGAACGGGGGCGGCCACGGCCTTGCAAATCCATCCCGGCATTTGCCTGCGGCTGAGGAAAACGTGGAAACCTCAGCCAGGATGGACGCTACAGCTTTTTGTCAATGAACCGGAAGTGCAATGGTCCAAAGCCAGGGGAACCACATAGTGGAAAAGCGCAACGTTTTACCCCTGGGTGGGAAACGTGGTTTTTGTTGAAAATGGTCACCCATGTAAATAGGGATTACATAATTTTTAGAATGTATAATATTTAACATCACTTATATGCAATTTATGGAATGAAAGTATTGAAAAGCAAAAAGTATTCCAAAATAGAACGATTTTTTGTTTATAATTGTTTAAAGGTGTTTGTGAAATGATTATGTAATAACCTAATAACCAACGTTTAGTAAACGCAGAGTGAAAAAAAAGTATATAATGTAATTTATAATAAATATTAAATAATACTATATTATCTGCCATATGAGGCGACTGCAATTATAAGGTTGGTTAAGCAGTTAGCTCAGTATTAATTATGTACGACTTTAAGAGAAAAAACATGTGGGGCGCAATTAATGAATAAGTTTTCTGCAAAATGATGTAAACCCTAGTTGAAAAATTACGTCTTCAGCTCATCTTTTACACGTCTAAACCTAATCATTTTACCTCTAAAACACATCTTATTTTCTCTTCGCTCAAAGTGAGAATGAAATGAAGACAATATTTCTAACATTTTATGCTCAAGAAAAGGAAAAAATACGTAATATCGTCTTTTCCCCCTCTAAAATGGTGCAAAGTAGGAGCTAATTAGAGGAGGAGAGAGAAAAGATGAAAGATGAAAAGATGAAATTTATTTCAACTTGGGATACTGTACGAAACAAACAATAGGGCGCGATTCACGAAGCAGTTAGCCAGCTTTCTAACCACGTTTAACTATAATACACCTGTTATACGTGTTAAACCACCTATAGTTAAACGTGGTTAAGTTAAACGTGGTAAGAAACCTGGCTAACTGCTTCGTGAATCACGCCCACTATGTGTGGTGCAATTCACGAAGCAGTTATTCTGCAAAATGATGTATATTTTTCTCACTAACTGCGATTAATACATTGATCATTCTAAGATTCATTGAATTCATTAATTTAGGCTAACTGTATAAACTTGAATACTAAGAAACCTGGATATTTTCGTGAATCGTAACCTTACTTTTTCCTCTAAAGTGAATTCAGTCCATTCTACGTAATTCTGTTGACATTGAAGTGCAAATTCCAGCAATAATTGACTTAACACCCTAATTTTCGTTACTCGATAATAAAGTGGCCTTCTCTCTTATCAAAACTAACTGATAACAACTTGGATTAGATCGTGACGTCACAAATTGATAATGAAAGTGAGAAACCACGTGATCTAGCACAAAACGTGGAATTCGTGCAGTAATGCAGGTTATCATTACATTAAGTCTAATTAATTCAAATTTCATACAGAGAGTACCCGAAAGTCCCTTCTAATTCGTAAATAAAATTTGAAAATTTGACGACAGGTTCGTAAAAAAAGTACTAACATGTTTGCAAATTTTCAAGACTCAAACATAAACAAGACGACTGGAAAACTGTAATTTCCGGCTACTTCCGGCCGGAATATTATATAAATTTAACTGTATTAATGATTATTATAGCTGCAAATATGCAATTACTTCCTGTCTTACATAAGACAATTGACGTCGTAAGATTTTTAGAATGAAAAGGAATGTCAAGATAATTTTTTGTGATGCAATTTCTGAATGCCATACAAAGAATGCTCTAATTTGTAAGGAATTTGAGCAACGCGTCAGGTCATGTGTATGTTGACATATTTTGTTTGAATTATAAAAATGTCAAATTACAAAATGCATAAGTAGTGTACGTATATGACGAGTAATGGAGGTTCAAATGTTCTCTGTCGGGAAAATTTTCTCCATAAGCCTCACACATTTTTGATAATTTTAATTTTTTCTCAGTAACTATTAAAGCTATCAATTTGAAACGATCTCCTACGCTCCCCCCCCCATTTACCCTCCATTTAGGGGTCTTCTAATAACAAATCAAGAACTCATTTTTCTATATAAATATTATTTAGTGTCAAAAAGGCAATTTCGAGTTTGTTTTTGACATGAGTTTGGATAGGTTTAGATATGATGGTGGGAACACTGCAAAATCATTTATTTAATTAGTAAGGTATAAGCAATGAAACGAGATGTGTTAGGGAGTTTTTTGGATTTGTATTAATGAGTACAGCATCCTATTATAATTCATTTGCCACTGTCCTAGCAGGTATAACCAAATAATATTTTAGAATGTTAATGCTTAAATTGCTGGTTTCACATTTCAATAAATTTTTAAAGGAAATGAATTTATGATTCAAAATCAAATGAATTGGAATGAGGGGAGATGATGTTTTCAGATTAACTTTTTAAGCTAAAAATGTAAACAATTATTTATAAAAATTCAATTTTTTTTTTAGCATAAATAGTAGTAAAATTTTGTTACATTAAATTTGACGATTATAACCAAAATGTAAAGTTTTTATCCAAGTCGGCACTACACTGTATTGAGACAATAATAAAGGTTGGTGGAGAAGCACGAATTTCGAACTTCGCCATCGAAAGAGGATTATTGTATATATATGATTAAAAATGTATAATCATATAAATACTACACCAGCAGCCACAAACTTAATTGTACAAAATTGACAACATCATAATTGGACATCACATGGCTGCAGTCAATAGAGACTTCAAGTCAGCTGATTTTGCGGTGTTCCCACCGTCCTATCCAAACCTATATGTAAAACAAAAATTGAAATTGCTTTTTTTGGCATAAAATAATTTTTTTAGAGAATAATGAGTTCCTGATTCATTATCAGAAAACCCCTAAATGGAGGGTTAGGTGGTGTTTTCAAATTGATTACTTTAAGAATGAATCTCAGTAGGTTGATATCTCGCAATCGTACCGCCTGAATGTAACAAGACTTGCAGGGGACTTAGAACTCCCAATCAATAGGTGGCATACAAATTTTGAAGCGAATCTGTCTTATCAGTTTTGTGAAAACTGAGCTAGAAGTTTAACATTGACCTTATGGACGAAAACCGGAAATGGAGCTGTTGTAAGAAAACTGCAAGACTGAATTTGCTCAAACTATAAGCGATTAAGTTTTAGAACATTCTCGATTTTTTAAAATTTATTTCATTCGATTCGATTGCAGGGAAATATTCTTTGACTCCAGCAGTAACTGAGATTAATCGTTAATAGTTACTGAGAAAAAATTCAAATTTTCTAACATGGTGACTTATGGAGAAAATTTTACCACCGGGGAACACTTGAAACCTCTATTAAATTGTTTAAAAAAAATTACACAACGCCCTTTTTCATTTTTTTTTTATTTCAATATTTCCCGCATTGCTTTATGCATTGCAGTATCCTCTATGAAAACAGCAAACATTTCTACACACATTATGAGTATTATGGCTATTTCTTTATGTCGTCAATTAATAACTTACACCGAATAATTCATATTCACTATGTGATTATTGCACTTCCGGTTCATTGACAAAAAGCTGTAGCGTCCATCCTGGCTGAGGTTTCCACGTTTCCCTCAGCCGCAGGCAAATGCCAGGATGGATTTGCAAGGCTGTGGCTGCCCTCGTTCCAGAAGAGCCCGCGAAACGCTCAAGTTAGGGTTTCGGAAGGTTCGGGGTTTCAAAGTAGTATGTATTTAGTAAATAGAAGTACCCAATTGAGTTTGATTAAAAAAAAAAAAATATTAAAAATAATAATTCATATACTCATTCCATACAACTTTTCCTTGCATTTTATATCGAACACCAAGGGTGGTACACTAACAACTCAATGTTTCTTTGGTTTTCTTAATTTATTAATTTAAATAAATTTTAATTTATATAACAATTTTACCTGTAATAAAAATATTTTAAATAATGCTTAAAAAATAAAAATAATTTAATTAAAATGTTATTTATATTTATAAAATAAATAAATATTTATATATTATAATTTAAAGTAATATTATTTACATAAGATATAATTATGTAAGTGTTAGCAATATTTTTACAACAGGTTGTAAAATTGTAAAATGAAGACGTAAAATATTTTCGAAGAGGTTGAATTAAGAAATTACCGTCTGCTTGCGTGTCTGTCGACCAATCCTGTGCAGAAGTCCAACTCGAACTGTAGTCAAGTTTAAATAAATTTCATCTTTTCTTTGCCATTAAACTCTCCTCTGGTATAATCCCCTCATATTTTGCACCATTTTAGAGGAAAAAAGACTATATTACATATTTTTCCCTCTTCTTGAGCATAAAATGTCAGTTCATTTTATCCTCACTTTAAGCGAAGAGGAATTAAGATGTGTTTTAGAGGTAATAAGATTAGGCTTAGACGTGTAGAGGATGAGTTGAAGACGTAATTTTTTAATTGTAGTATCAATTCAATTCATTTTTTAAACCACTGGTAGCTCAAGTACAACACAGATTACGTCATTTTTACATAACATTATTTGCACTTCTTTCAATTATCAATGTGAAATATTATTTCATATAAAGATATAGTTGAAACTTAAAATAAAAAAATTTAGATAATTATTATTACTTTTTACTCAAATATATTTTTACAGTATAAATTTCTTTATTTATAGGAATATTCTTTAATTTTGTCAATTTCAATTTCTCTTTGTAATGGTAAAAAGTCATAAATTTTGGATCTGAAAGGCAGAATTTGTTTTCCAATAAACTCGAATTTATCGAAAATACAATATAATCGTCTTGTTTTACTATAGTCAAACATCTGCAATTATAGTTATTTGTTGGATTGGTGACCATTCTGATCAACATTAGGCATCTCTCCATCAACCTACTATGTTTAAGATTAATTCATGCCCAGTCGTCGCCTCGGAAAATTTTCACACTGGACATAGTGATTAACAAGACTGCAAATGGGAATTTTTCAGATGCGAGGAGTGCACACCATTGAGATAAAAGCGATCTACAATTTTTGTGGTTTCCACAGTTTCTTAAGTCAAGTAAAGCTGGCAAATCATCACAATTTTGTAGGCACGTCTATAGCTAGGGTGACCATGGTTTGATTTATTCAAGCTTTGCTTTTTTTACTGAGGGAAACACGAAAACTTTATATAAAAATGAACAGCTTTATGATCACCCATCCGTCAACTAGCTTCTTTCTGCTTGACTTTGATGATTGAACGAGAATTTTTTAACTTAAAATAACGATGTAAATATTATAATTTAAACAAAAATACTGAAATAATATTTTAGAACAAAAATAGAATACAATAGTTATATTGTTTAACAAATATTACGTAGAAATTTTTAATTTAAAACGAAAATACGCATACAAAATGCTAAAGAACACCCACTCTTTATACAATCGGGAGATAATTGGTGCTATTTCCATCAATTGCTGACGTCTTAACTGAGGTTTCCTGAATTTCCTCAGTCACAACTAAGTAAATACTAGTTCATAGCCGCCCCAATTTGGAAGAGATCAACAAATTGCTACAGGTCTACGAATTAAGAGCCGGGAAATTTAATAAATATTTTGTTAAATAAAACATAATTGGACAAGTTGCGATGTTAAATTGCTGACATGCACTTATTTTTGTCTTCAGATTAACGAATTATTTACTTAAAGGATTTGTGTAAGAGGCAGCAGCTGTGAACTTATGCAAAACTAAGCCCAGCCTTCTGACGAGCAATGTTGTCTTATTCGTTTAACCTTGAGTGTAATTATTGGCAGGACTCCGCTAATTATTACTGGAATCTAAACTATTTTTAGAACCTATTTTTTAAGCTGATATCTTTAAAGACACTTATTTGCGTTCTTACGGTCTATTTCTTTTATATGTTTTATTTCAATTGCTTTTTACTTAAAACTAGAGTATCGAACTCAAAATTTTTTATTGTATTATAATAAAGGGTGCAAAGCTAATAAATATATACTACACAACTCTGATTTTTTAAAGCCTGGGAAGTATATATAAATTTTTTATCGAAATTAGGTTTGAACCTACGCCCCTTTTAGGTCCTATACTTTAATTAAGGCATCACTTTCTCTGAACTTTCAATATTTTTTTTTAAAAAATAGTTCCCAGACTCTAAAAGATATGAAAAAATCAGAAGAACATTTCTGCAATAAAAAATTTTGATGTCAATAATAAAACAAAATTTTGTGTAATTTTTCACAACAAATATTTGTTGCAATTGAAAAATTTAGAGAAATGTAATTTATTAATCAAAGCAATTCTCATGTTATTTCATATTTTATCAAATCTAAAAAAGTATATGAGGGCCTGATAACGTAGTGAATTCTCTCTAAAGGTAATTTTCAATTAAACGAGATAAGAAAATAACCTCCATATGCAATGGTTTAAAACACCCATTTGATCGCCAAGTTTTAAAATAATTAAAAAATTTCCTTAAATAATATTGCCTCATGCGAAATGCAATATAAGAAAGCATAATATATTTGCGAAATAAAGTTAAATTTTAACATTAAGGTGTGAAAAAGGAAAAAGACTCTCTCTCTCTCTCTCTCTCTCTCTCTCTCTCTCTCTCTCTCTCTCTCTCTCTCTCTCTCTCTCTTATGCTCAATGCGAAGTTGCAAAATCAGTAATCGAAAAAAGGAAACAAAACAAAACTTAAAGAACAACAACATGGAAATAGAATTGGATATCTTAAAATATTATAAAAATAATAATATTTTGCGTGTTGTTAAAAATCGTGTTTAAAAGTAATTTAATATTATATGGACACCCACTATGCATTAACAGAGTTATTTAAAACAATAATAAAAGTAATATAAAAAAAAATACGCTGATGTAAGACTTCATTCTCGATCTAGTTATTAACTTACAAGGATAATAGATAGTAGAGGATGGTTCGTTTTGACGTCATCACGTCGTGTTTTAGGAGCGAATTTTATTGGTTAAACCGGTTATCTACAGCGCTAGTTGAAAAATTACGTCTTTAACTCATCACACGTTCAAACTTAATCTTTTTACCTCTAAAACACATCTTATTTCCTCTTCGCTCAAAGTGAGGATGAAATGAAGACAATATTTCTAACATTTTATGCTTAATAAGAGGAAAAAATACGTAATCTTGTCTATTTCCTTATTTTTTCCTCTAAAATAGTGCAAAATTGGAGGAAATTAGACTAGTGGAGAGCTTAATAGATATTAATAAAAGATGACAGTTTTTCAACTCGGAAGGCTTACTGCTTAAGCCGGTATTACACGATACAATTTTTCTAATTATTGCATACAATTTTCCTTACAAGAAAACTTCCAACTCCATTTGTTTCTGTGGAGATGAAATTTTCTTGAAAGGAAAAATTGTATGCAAAATTGTATCGTGTAATTAGGGCTTTAGTTGGCTTCCGAAAATTAACAAAAATAGCCGAGGAGCGTACTTGTTCAAATTTGCGTATCTAACCATCCTCCTAACTTGTAATATCCTTGTTTAACTCTAGATCGCATGTGTTGTAATGGTCAGAGATTTGCTCAAAGATAAACTAGTAATAAAGTTACTCTCCGGGAGAGCATAAAATGGTTGGTAAGCTCCATTAGTACAATATGTAAACATATTCAGTGATAAAATTTAAATTTTTAATATTTTCTTGAGTAATATGCAAATGTCAAGGATATTCTAATAATAATTCTATTTAATATTAAAAAAAAAAGACAATATCGTAACATTTGCAATTAAATAGCCTAGGCAATTATGAATTAAAGCAGCATTAATAGGATAATATTTTTACGAGCCGAGACAGAATTCTCAAATTAAATAATTTTCATGTTTTATTCCTTATTAAGCTCTCTTCTCGTCTAATTTCTTCCTATTTTGTACCATTTTAGAGGAAAAAATATGAGATAACTTACTTCTTTTTTTATTTCACTTAGAGCGAAGAAGAAAAAAAAAAGTTTTAGAGGTAAAAAGATTAGGTTTACGCATGTTAAGGATGAGTTGAAGACGTAATTTTTCAACTAGGGAAAATTGTATAATATATAAGTGCATGCATGGCTTAAAAAAAAATAAAGAACTTCGCTACGTATTAAATAAATTTATGTTTAGTTATTTGAAATGTCTGGATATATTATTGCATAAAAAATCTAGGTTATATTTTTTCACGTTATTTTGAATGTATAACACATCTCTGCAGCTGACATTGATTTTATATTTGATTTTGAAGGTTCAATCTATTTTTATGCGAGGTTGATTTTTAATATCTCTATTGCATTTTTACCTGTAATTATGAGAGATATTTTTTCTATAGCCCAAATTGTTTATTAAATTTTGAGTATAGAGTAATAATAATGTAAAAATTTTATTTACCGAAACAAATATGCATAAAACAACATAAATTTAATAAACTTATTTCGATATACGATTTATTTTTTTATTTAAATTTGGAAAAAAAAAAGAGCAGCACAATTTTTATCATTTTGTAAAATATAATAAATTAGTTGTAAAAGGTCTGCATTAAAATAGAAAATACATTTTTTTGCAGGTATATTATACTCCTATATGTGAGCTTGACTTGAAGCTCGAGGTGGAGTAATGTGCATTATTAATGTGTAATAAATAATAGTGGAGGGAAAGCATGATAGCCACGGCCTGTTAAGCGTGAATTCACTGACTTCAGACTGAAGGAATCGTGGAAACCTCTGTCAGGACGGACACCTCTACTTTTTATCAATGAACCAAAGCGATGTCCAAAGCCTGGGAAATCACATACAAGTGCATCACTGCACTGGGTGGAAAGCGAGATGAATTTACCACAGGGAAGGAGCAACGTAATTTTTACTTGAAACGGTCACCCATCCAAGTAGTAACCTCATTCAATAAGCTTGACTTCAACGACCTATAGCTAAAACCGGACAATGCACTGAGCCACGCTCAAGCTCCATCGCTGTGACGTCATAGTCATGCAACAACGTCTCTCCTTACGCTTACGTGTTAAATAATTTAATGACTATGACGTCACAGTACCTAACAACAATTTTTAGGGAGCTAGAGGATAAATATAAAATGTTCCAATTTTCGGGATATAATCTGTAGGAATTCCCCTTATAAAATTTGATAGGATTCCTAGGATGTTATCAAGTATGGTTCGATCAAATGGAGGTCTAAAAGTCAAGAGCCTTTTCGTCTGGCGTTGTAGCCAATTTGCGTACAAAACAAAATCTTATCAATTTATTAATGTTATCATTTTCGCAAATCTAAGAGGGAAATATTTTAATTTATAATCAAAACGTTTTTTTGATAAATTAGATTCGCGCTTGATTGTGGCTTTAAAAAAGCTGATTCTACAGTGTACTCATACACCTTTTTCACCGTCCTATCCAAATCTTAATAAAACAACAAACTTGGCTGTTTTCTTGATTACAGTAAAGATATTTTTAGAGAAAAATAATATTTTGATTAATGGACAACATACATGTATGAAAAAATTTTATTGCAGAAATGAATAGAGGGCACAAAATGCTGCTATTCTGAATTTTTTCAGATTTTTTTGAGACCCGAACTATTTTTAAATACTTATTTAAAATTCTGTTATTTAAGTTGGCACCCCTGAACCCTTAATAAAAAGGATAGAGACTGGATGCCTATTGACGCCTCCAGGGGGCGTGGCCGCACTTTCAATAATTGTTTAAAAATAGTTCTGTGTCTCAAAAAATTCAGAGTAGTATAATTTGGTACCCTCTATATTCATTTCTGTAATAAAATTTTCATGTATGTTGTCCATTATAAGAAGACGCCTAAAAAGGAGATATTTTTTTAAATCAATAGTTACGAAAAAAAGTTCATAGCCTGATGGCTTATGGAGAAAATTTTACCGCCAACACGAAGCCTCTTTTGTAGCATTAAACTTGTCGGTGTAAGTATTAGTTCAATTTTTTAATATGAAGGAGCAAATATTGAGTAAGAAAGACTTGAACAGTTCATTTGTAATACAATGCCACCAGTAACATATATTTATAATTAATAATTGTCTCTCTGTATGTTTCTCATTTTATTTTGGTATGCATGGAATGAATTTGTATGTTGCATGCTATGTTTAGTAATTTCAGTTTTTGACGTGATCCATGTTGCCTGTACAACCAATTATTATAAATAAATAAATAAATGAATGAATAAATGAATAAATAAATAAATAAATAAATAAATAAATAAATAAATAAATAAATAAATAAATAAATAAATAAATAAATAAATAAATAAATAAATAAATAAATAAATAAATAAATAAATAAATAAATAAATAAATAAATAAATATCAAAACATTATAATTATGAATTAACACTGAAAATATAAATGCAGTGCTTTATTTAAAACAAAACATTAAAACAATACATATTTTTTCTACACAACAATGGATTTCACTATATAACACTTCGATCCCCAGTAAATTTTAGTGACTTTTTAGGCTTTAGCATCAAAGCTGTTATGTAAATTATAATTATACTGTATATTACAAATTTAATTAGGAAATATTTATATATTTAAATGTATTTTATATTTCTAATAAAATTTTAAAATAAATAAATAAATTTAATATTAGAATATTTACAGTTTTGTTTTGAAAATTTTGAAATATAAATTATTTAAGGAATAAAATTATAATTTTTATATCAACTATTAAAAAAACATTTCTAAAAGTTTGGGGGATGTGTAAAAACAAGATAATAAAATTACCCTATGTAATGATTCATATAATGCAATATATTGATGCAATATAAATATGCAAATAAATAATAATTAGAAACTTCATCAATTCAATTGAGAAATTCAATGATATGAAAAATTTAGAGCCTAGAGTACATGATCATAATACTAGGACTCTTTTAAATGAACCTGCTACAACTCCAAGAAGTAATAATAGATTTGGAGAAAGAACATGGAATTTTGTGCTACCAAAAATTTGGAACGAAATACCGATAAATATTAGATCAATTGACCAAAAAATGTTATTGAAAAAAGTACTGAGAAAGCATATATTAAATAATTTGCGTTAATGTGAGCTGTAATACCATTCTATTAATTGTATTTGTGCTTCTGTTTAAGTTGAAGGGTTTAAATTTGTTCGTGCTTATTTTTGTTTTTTTTTTTGTTTTTATCTTTTGTTAATGCTATTTATGTATTGTTTTGTATTGTTATTTTTAATAAATATAGGTAATTTTGTCTAAGCTTACTATACGTGTTGAATAATTGTATGTAACTCAGTTCCAACCGATAGGGCTTCATTTAGGGCCTTGGTTGGACTGTATTTGTACACAATTTAATAATAAAAAACTTAAACTTAAATTCTTGAATCATGGTAAAATAAAAATTGTTGATAATATTCCACAAAAAATATAATGAATACTGTATTAAGTTTAAATTGAATTTGTTCGTCCCCCTCATCTTATTTTTGTTATATTAAAGCTAATAAATAATTACTCATTATGTATGTTATGATATTGTTTGTGTTGTTTTGTATTTATATTAAAAATTTACGTGAATATATGTTTGTCTTCCACAACCTGTAAAAGTTCAAAATTTTATTAAATAAAATAAAAATTTAGGTCCATCTCAATTAAACACTAGCCGACAAGATTGGTTTAAATTTGTCGCATTAATTTATAAAGACAGGATTTTATCAAATTGTGTCCAGTCATCTTTGGACGTCATAATGTTGGTTTAATTGCAAATTTAAAGGGACGTGCAAACAATGATAGTTGTAAAGGAAGGGCGTAACGTCTTTAAATATTAAACACATAATAATATTTTTACAATTTTTTTATTTGCGCGTAAAAGAAAATCAAAATAAAACATAAGGAAATGATGAACATTCTAACAGTATGCTTACAATACAATATATACGTAACTAAAATCAGCCTTCTGCCCTCCCTAGTTGAAAAATTACGTCTTCAACTCATCATTTACACGTCTAAACCTAATCCTCTAAAACACACATTTCCTCTTCGCTCAAAGCAAAACAATATTTCTAATATTTTATACTCAAGAAGAGGTAAAGAGACGTAATCTCGTCTTTTTTTCCCCTAAAATGGTGCAAATAAGAGGAAATTAGACGAGAGGAAAGCTTAATAGCGAAGAAAAGATAAAATTTATTTCAACTCGGGTGTTATTTATAGCCAAAATATTGTTGGCCAATGTTTGTTCGATGAAAGGTTGTACGAAATTGTTGATATACATTTATATGTAAGTGTACACTCGTCGCCTCGGAAAATTTCTCTTTATTCTTGTTAATCACCGTGAATGGACATGATGATTAACAAGGCTGCAAGTGGAAAATTCTTTAAGACCACGAGTGTATATGTAAATATACATGCATGATGTTACCTTATGGAAAATGAGTTCATATCATAATAAAATTGATAAGGGTAACCCATTGCCGACAATGCCATTAATGTATCATGTGCTCTAATGGGAAAAATCATCTACAAATCGTCAAATGATTAACAATGAATGGGAGTTATTATTGCATTAGAATAATATTGTACATTTTCTCTTTAGATTCAAACATGAAAATCAACTATGCTTAATAGATTTTTAAATTTAGTAGTAATACAGTCACATTATCTGAAAGGTAAAATGAATAGATTTACTTGAGCAAAGCTATATGATTAATATTGTAGTAGTGTTATAGCTGATAGTAATTATATTCTATATAGCAATCACCGATGCAAATTACAGTGAAAAAAGGTGTTATAAAAAAAAATCGGTAACCAATATTCAATCAAAAAGAATAAAATATCCAGCAAATTCATAATATTATTCCCATCATTTGACAAATAAAAAAAACATGTAAATCCACCTTTTTATTGATGAACTTGTGTCTTTTTTTTTTAAAGACCTTTTACCTTGCAACAATATTTTATACCTTGAGGGTATTTTATGATATATTATCATAATTACAATGATAGACAATCCTCTTTAATGCTTAGTTATTATAATCATTACAAACTTGAGACTAACTACCTAAGGTCAATCATTTTCCCTCAGTCTGGAGTACAGAAAACGAGACTTAAGAGTTCCTCAATACCGAGGCTAAGATATTTTAATAAAAAGTGAGCCGGGGGAAAATCGCCACCGGTTATTACCAACATTGAAGACTAAACTATTTTAACGTTGGCTATCCATCATGTTCATGTCCGCCCTAAGAAACTTGACCACCGATAATTTGTTTGACCACCGGAGTATTTTTAAGTAGAATGCTTTTTTTTTTTATTTAGTGATATAATTTCATATTTTTTTTCTATGAAATTGATGATTAAATTTTTGGTTATTGGAAACATTAATTTTAATTGCGGAAGTATTAATCGGGACGTAAAAAATTCTATTAATATATCATGTTATTTAAGGATAAAACTCCCTTTCTGTTGATTAAGATCTCGGAAATTATATGCTCCCTTTTGATTTTAAGAATTTAAAACGCCATTATGCACCCTTAGTTGAAAAATTACGTCTTCAACTTTTCCTTTACATGTCTAAACCTAAATTTTAAGCTCTAAAATAAATTTTATTTCTTCTTCGATCAAAGTGAGGATGAAGAAAATATTTCTAACATTTTATGCTCAAGAAGAGGAAAAGAGATGTAATCTCGTCTTTTTCTCTCTAAAATGGTGCAAAATAGGAGAGAATTAGACTAGGAGAGAGTTTAATAGCGAATAAAAGATGAAATTAATTTCAACTCTGAGATTGTACAAAGTTTGAGCCTTATGGGTTGAGAATGAAAATGCAACTCCCGTATATGAGAAAACAACCCACCCATGGATCCAACTTAAGGGTAAGATAACGCCACCAATGTTAAAAAAAAAAATCCCTCAGACAAAAATTGTGAAAAAAATATAAAATGTTCCCCTCTACACCCCCTATCTGTATAGCTAAAATATCAGGTATACAAATTCGATCTAGTTTTTAAATTATGAATTTTTAAAGTTGACTACTTTAACATGGAGAAATGGAAATCCCATGTTAAATTAGTCAACTTTAAAAATTCATAACTCAAAAACTAGATCGAATTTGTATACCTGATATTTTAGCTACTGATAGGGGGTGTAGAGGAGAACATTTTAATTTTATTCATAATTTTTGTGAGGGTTTTTTTTTAACATTGGTGGCGTTACCTTACCCTTAAAGCAATTTTATTTTCAATTTTATTTTAATTTTCTTTTTATTTTAAAATATTATGAAATTCTTCAATTTTTTTATTTATATAATACTTCTGCAATTATTAACTGTTATTAACAAAAGTACATTAAAAGTTAAAAGAATATAAGAATTCTAATTTTCATGTTTGCAAAAAAAAAAAATGCAGTATTCAATACTGCAATTATTCTAAGCTCATTTCAATAATAAATAAATTAATGATTCAAATGAATTATATTATAATATCGATGCATTAATGATGTTGAATGAAATACAAAGTATTTAAAAAATTTAATTGTACTAAATTAATATTTTAAAACAAAAATACTGTAAAATAAAATTTTAAAATAATTTATTATGTTTTGGTTTTAAAAATATTTTGCATGTTTTTCTGTTATTTATACGTAATATACAAGTCCCAAGTTGGAATAAATTTCATCTTTTATTCGCCATGAAGCTTTCTCCTCTTCTAATTCTCTTCCATTTTGCACCATTTTAGAGGAAAAACAGGGAAAAAGACGAGATAACGTCTTCCTTTCTTTTATTAAGCATAAAATGTTCAAAATATTTTCTTCATACCCACTTTGAGTGAAGATGAAATATTATAAATGTGTTTTTGAAGTAAAAAGACGAAATAAGATTAGATTTAAAGGTGTAAAGGACTCCCTAGTTTAAAAATTACGTCTTCTACTACATGTCTAAATATAATCTTTTTACCTCTAAAACACATCTTATTTCCTCTTCGCTCAAAGTGAGGATGAAATGAAGATAATTTTTCTTACATTTTATGTTCAAGAAGAGGAAAAAAGACATAATCTGGTTTTTCCCCTCCTTTTTTCTCTAAATTGGTGCAAAATAAGATGAGAAATGACGAAAGAAAAGTTTAATAGTGAAGAAAATATGAACTCGGGTGAGTTGAAGTCATAGATTTTCAAGTATGGGGGTAAGTTTTGCAACAATTTTGCAGCCTATGTTATTTCAGCCCTACATTATATTTACCCTTCCACTCGATGATATTGATTTTACCTGACAGGTCGTATTCTTGGACATCTCCATTCACTTGTAACACCTTCGATAAATTAAAGCGTACATCTGTCACCAAGAACGTGAAAACAACATACCCTCGTGCATGTCAACATTACACTTTTGACGATTTCATAATAGAGTCTGCCGTAGGAATTTTTAGTAACTATTTATTGAGCTGTAAGTGCAATTTTTTTCATATTTTTTCTATTGAATCGTCTATGAAATCTTAAAATTCGCGCTGTGACGTCATAGTCATATTAATATTTAACACACAAACATAAGAACAGAAGTTGCATGACTATGACGTCATATAGCGTCTATCCTATAGATTTAAAGGGTGTTAAAAAAATAACAAATATATATACGATAAAAAAAATTAATTTGAAATTCATTGTAAAACCAATGTGGAAATAAATAAAAATAAAGAGTAAATTTTTTAATTAATATGACTTCAAATTAGGTTCCGTACCGTCTCATATATTCCTATATAGCTGGAAGTGGTATATAGGATATTCTTGCCATTCTGTTCATTTCTGAGTTTTTTCACTAGTTGAAATATTACGTCTTCAACTCATCCTTTATAAGTCTAAACCTAATCTTTTTACCTCTAATTTCTTTATCTTATTTCTTTATCATTATCTGAAAGTGAAGATGAAATGAAGACAATGCATGTGGGGGCGCAGTTAGCCAGGTTTCTAACCACGTTTAACTTAACCATGACTTAACTAGGTGGTTTAACACGTAAAACAAGTACATTTCAGTTAAACGTGGTTAAGCTAAACGTGGTTAGAAACCTGGCTAACTATGTTTAGCTTAACCACGTTTAACAATACCTGTTTTACGTGTTAAACCACCTAGATAAACGCGGTTAAGCTAAACGTGGTTAAAAAACTGGCTAACTGTTTCGTAAAACGCGTCATAATATTTCTAACATTTTATGCTCAATTAAGAAGAAAAAAAAATACGTAATTTTGTCTTTTTTCCTCGAAAATGGTGCAAAATAGGAGGGAAATTAGACGAGAAAAGAGCATAAGAGCGAATAAAAGATGAAATTTATTTCAACTCGAGCCTTCTTTTAAATTTCAAAACTGAATTACAAGTCAAACTTCTAGAGGTGAATTAAATCAAGTCTGGTATGTTAAAGGAGTGAAAAAGGATGTAGTTATGACGGATATGAAGAGCAAGGGTGACATTGCAGGTGATGACATCCACTCCATCACCTCCCTTCTGAGGACACGTGTCAACTCGACACGTGGGACAAAGTGAAGAACAGCGAGGGGAGCATATTTAGTGTTTTGTTTGACAATTTAAATAATATTTTATTCACTTTATTCCTCATCTAATTTTCTCCTATTTTTTTTTACTATTTCCGAAGAGAAAACAAGAGGAAAAGTTTAGAATACGTCTACTTTCCTCTTATGTAAAAAAAAATACCCTATAGTTGGAATTATACATCTTCAACTCATCCTTTACACGTCTAAACCTAATCTTTTTACCTCTAAAACAAATCTTATTTCCTTTTCGCTCAAAATGAGGATGAAATAAAAATAATATTTTAATCATTATGGGATTATGGGGGACATTCACGAAGCACTTTAACCCCCACTTTAGCCACGATTTTTATCCCTGGTGCTAAACCAGGGGCTAAACTTGGTTAGCCTCAATGAGATAGCCCCTGATTTAGCACCAGGGATAAAAATCGAGGCTAAAGTGGGGGTTAAAGTGCTTCGTGAATGTCCCCATATATTATTATACTCAAGAAGAGGAAAGAAGACGTAATCTTACTTGGATGGGTGACCGTTTCAAGTAAAAATTACGCTGCTCCCTCCCTGGGGTAAATTCATCTCGCTTTCCACCCAGTGCAGTGATGCACTTGTGTGTGGTTCCCCAGGCTTTGGACATCGCTTTGGTCCATTGAGAAAAAGTAGAGGTGTCCGTCCTGACTGAGGTTTTCCACGGTTTCCTCAGTCTCACCTCAGCGAATGCTGGGACGCGTAAGCATGCAGGCCGTGGCCACTATCCGTTCCCTACCTTATCCCTACCCAGTACCCCGCCGCGATATCTAAGCTCTTAGGGGTGTATCCTTGTAAAAAAAAAAAAAAAAAAAAAAATCTCATCTTTTTCCTTTAAAATAGTGCAAAATAGGAGAGAATTTGACTAGAGGAGCGAGCTTAATAGCGGATAAATGATTAAATTTATGGGGACTCTATACAGTGTTTCTTAGATACTACTGTAATTATGGAATATCTATTAAGGTGTGACACTCACGTACGAATTTTCACAAGAAGACAGCAGAAATTAGCAACCTAAACAAACTGGAAGCGTTATCACAACAATGGTTTAACAATTGTTATCGCTACAACAACAATGCCACGTGGGTATTAAAAATTGCAAAAACAATGATAACGTACAAAGAATGCCAAGTGTACTTGCACTTATCAGACATTGTTCAAGTACGTTTGAAGATAAATTGTGTAAGATTTACAACTTTGGGGAACTGTAAATATCTTAGCTATAACCTTCTGTATTAATGCTCAATAATCTTGTTAAAAATTAAGTCTTCAACTCATCCTTTACACGTCTAAACCTAATCTTTTTGCCTCTAAAACACATCTTATTTCCTCTTTGCTCAAAGTGAGGATAAAATGAAGATTGTATTTGTAACATTTTATGTTCAAAAAGAGGAAAAGAGACGTAATCTCGTCTTTTTCTCTCTTTTTTCCTCTAAAATGGTGCAAAATAAGAAGAGAAAAGACGAAAGGAGAGTTTAATAGCGAAGAAAATATGAAATCGGGTTTTCTCCTCTTATTTTGCATCATTTTAAAGAAAAAACGAGTGAAAGACGATATTCTTTCCTCTTATTTATCATAAAATGTTTGAAAATTTCTTCATTTCATCCTCGTTATGAGCGAGGAAGAAATAAGGTATTTCATGTTTTTGAAGCCGTGTATATATATAAGGGATGTGTTGAAAACGTAATATTTCAATTAGGGTATACTGTATATATGTATGTAGGGAGTATTAATAATAATTCCAATTTTACATCAGTGATAAGTTCAAGAAAATAAAAAAGAAATTAAAAGTATTAAAATCATTTAGACAATATCTTGCAATTTATTACATAATTTGATAATGAATGCCCAAAGCTCATATTCTCTGTAAAATACATTGTAAATAAGATTGAAGTACAGAAATGAACGCCAAAAACCAGTTCTAACTACGCTCTTCAATAATTAATTTATAAATATATTATTAAAGAAATATTTACTTTATAATCAAAGCAATCTAAATAGCAAAGTAATTATAATCAATTTTCCTGATCATTTTATAAGATAACAAAAGTAGTAGCTGAAAGTCTGCACGATTAAAAATTAATTACCGTCGTGTTGATGAGGTTTTTAAGACAATTAAGTGGCGCCAATCGGCTAGGGGGCAGGGCTGTGTTGTTGGTAATAAGTCGCGTAATAACAGCAATTTAACATGGCACCAGCAACGTAAATACACGATACATTCTGGTATATAAAAGTCGTTTTTTTTTAACAAGTCTATTTTTTTAAAAAAATATCTCTCCAGTCTTAAAAATCATACCTAGTTGAAAAATTACGTCTTCAACTCATCCTTTACACGTCTAAACCTAATCTTTTTACCTCTAAAACACATCTTATTTCTTCTTCGCTCAAAGTGAGGATGAAATGAAGACAATATTTCTAACATTTTATGCTCAGGAAGAGGAAAAAATATGTAATTTCGTCTTTTTCCCTCTAAAATGGTGCAAAATAAGAGGAGAAATGACGAAAGTACGGTAAATAAACGCAACCACTTTAATATCGAAGAATAGATGAAATTTATTTCAAGTCGGGACAAATCTTTTATAATTTAGATGAAATAAATTAAACAGTGGAGACAAATTCACTTCGTTACGACACTGTAATTGTGTTTTAAAATGAGCCTTGCTCGGTGCCTCCAGGTAGAGGTGACACGTGTTGTGACAAGCTCACAGACAGTCGTCACACATCGTCGTGTTGACACTTCTCTTGTTGACATTAGAGCGACAAATTAGGACGTGTTAATGTACAGAATCAAACCACTGATACATGTGAAGTCGCTCTCAGAGGACATTGCTTCTTTTTTTCATCAAACTTCAATTGATACGAATCAGCTGTTAGATGTAGTACCATTTGATTAACATGTAAAATTAGCAAATTTATAAAAATTCTGAAAAGATTTTTAGAGAGGCAGATGTTAGCACCTAAAAGCCATACATAAGATTTCAAAACGATTTAACAAGCCGATTTTTTTTTTTTTTTTTTTAATTTTTAGCATAGGGCTTAAATTTTCCATGGAGAGACAAACTAAAAACTTAATAAAAAAATCGGCTCGTTAAAATTGTTTTGAAATTTTTTGTATGACTTTTAGGCACTAAAATAAAAAAAGAAAAAAAAAAAAAAAATAAAAACAGAATTTTTGTAAATTCGCTAATATATTTTAATCAAAGGGGACTACGTCGAACAACTGATTCGTATTATTTCTAACTGAAGCACTTCTACCTGTTAATTACTCACAACCTGAAGCTTCCAAAATTCAAATTTATGCATTTCACGAGTGGAATACCCGAGTTGAAATAAATTTTATGTCTTATTCTCTATTATAAGATCTCCGCTTGTCTAATTTCCTTTTACTTTGCAGCATTGTAGAGGAAAAAATACGAGATTACGTCTTTTTCCCTTTCTTGAGCATTAAATGTGAAAAATATTGTCTTCATTTCACCCTCACTTTGAGCGAAGAGGAAATAAGATGTGTTTTAAGGTGGAGTCACATGGCGATTTTTACCATGCGACGCGACGCGAATAATGCGCACTTGCTGTAACATCCATTGGCGGCCATATTGGGCGATTAAAAGAAAAAGAGCATCGTAATTAACGCGATTACCTGCGAATTCGCCGCCGCATAGGATTTCGCAGCTTTTAAGTTAAAATCGCGCCGCGTCGCCGTTGCCGCCCATGAAAATCCACCTTTAGAGGTAAAAAGATTAGGTTTAGACGTGTAAAGGATGAGTTGAAGAAGAAATTTTCAACTAGATGCATTCATATATATATATATATATATATATATATATATATATATATATATATATATATATATATATATATATATATATATATATATATATATATATATAATATATTAAAGTACAATTAAGTACTTCAAACTACTACTTACAAACCGAACCTTCCGAAATCCAAATTTATATTCATTTCGTGCATGGGCTGATCCAGAATGGGACTGGCAAAGGCCTTAATTGCAATCCATATCGGAATTTTTCCTTCGACTGAGGGAAATGTGGAAACCTCAGTTTGCATGGACGCTACAGTTTTTTTGTCAATGGACTGAAAGTGTAATGATTTAAAGCCAGAGGAACCACATTGTAGAAAAGTGCAATAATTTTCTTCTGTGCAAGAGGGGCGCGTTTTTTGTTGTAAATTGTCACCCATCCGCGTTGCTTGACTCTGTATTGTGTCAATCTAGCACAGAATGATTTAAGGTGAAATTATAATTATTATTTGAGGGGGAGATAATTCTTCACTAAAAAGATGGTCAAATATGTCTTCAACTTGAAAGAATAAAAATAATTTGAGATTTGCTCACAAAATTAAAAAAACCACAAGAGTGATAGTTATATAGATATTGCACTATAGTAAGTAGGCTATGGCTTGTAATAACCCTAGTTGACCCACTGCCATTCAAGTTTTTTTCTGATTCCATTAAACACGTGCGTGTATTAGAATAATATATTCTACACATAACAATATAATATTTGACAAAATGTAACAGTACATTTTTTTTTTAAAAAAACATTTAATAACAAAGAAATTATTTAAAGTTGATCTTCTTATTGTTACTCCAAGTTATATTGTTGCTAAAAAAGATATAGGAGATTTCACTCAATTAGGCGAAGACTGAGGAAAATGTTGCAACTTCTTTGAAAAGGTCCGACGTTGGCAAGAAGGGGTTGACATCTAAATCCGATTGTGAGCAGATTTGTGTCAAATTTTGTGTGCCTTACTGCACCTGATGAAACCTGGGGCCTCCCACCTTGATACATTGTATACTAGGATCAACGTAAGTGAGCCCGAGTTAAAATAAATTTTATCTTTTAGCTCTTTTCTTGTCTTCTTATTTTGAAGCATTTTAGAGGGAAAAAGACGAGATTATGTAATTTTTCCTCTTCTTGAACGTAAGATGTTAGAAATATTGTCTTCATTTCAACCTCACTTTGAGTGAAGAGGAAATAAGATGTGTTTTAGAGGTAAAAATATTTAGTTTAGATGTGTAAAGGATGAGTTGAAGACGTAATTTTTCAACTAGGGAGGAGTTTGTATCAGTCTCTCATGATTTGTGAATTTCAAAATTTAGATTTAAATAACTTTCAGTTTTTACTTAATTTCAACGATATAATAAAATATATAATATCATGACCAAAATGTGTCAATTGCCCCAAAGTACCAATCAATCTATAAAATAAATTGAATAATTCAAATTAATTTACTTTTTAATTGTAAGAAATCATCAACCCCTAAACCTGAATTCATCATCATATTATCACATAGTATAAAGTTACATAATAATAATAATTACCGTTTAAATACGCGATTAAAATATAATATTTACTTTTAAATTTCAATATTATTTAATATATTTTTATTTTTGTTATATTATTTTGTCGTTTTTTAATAAACACTAATACATAATATACTTTATTAAATTAATATATCGATAAATTTATAGTTATATAATTTATTACAATATTAAAATTTGTCATTTTTATGTAATATATTATTATGTATTCAAATTTACAAACAATATAATACAACACATTCATCAACGAAACACTATGTTGTGTAGCATCTTAAATTATTGTCAAAATTGAGGAAGAATGGCTATTTCAAATACGTAAAAATAAAAATTTGATATTTAATATCATGAAAATTATTAGTGATTCAATAAGATAAAATTTGTACAGATATGTTGTTCTGACTATATGTCAAAGGTGTGGAAAACACATTCAGTGTACCTGAGTCTTCTCCAAAGTGTACCTGACTACCCTGGAGGTTAACCGTTACCTAGCAACCAGGTAAACGTCAATAATAACACCTTGGCTTTCAGTAAGATATTTACAATGTTAGGAATGCTTCAGACTTTAATTGCACATTTGTTGTCATAAAATATACATTTTTATTGTTTTTTTGAAAAAGATTTATTATTATTTTTTATTTAATCCTTTTTTATTTTTAATATATTATTATTTATAATGTTTTTTTACTTTAATATTTTAATGTTATTAAATTTAAATTAAAGAATATATAAATAATTTTTATAGATATAAAATAAATAAAAAATTATTTCACCTACCGATGATTAGGTAGTAATAACTGAACTAATTTTTAAATCTGGTTGAATATTGGATCAGTTTATTCGTGATTAATTGACATGGAGATTACATTTAAAAATTATTTTGTAACTTAGTAATTATATTTAATATAAAGCAATGTAAGGTACTTATTTTCAATCAAGAATATTCATAGTATTTAAACTTCCTAAACTGTCCTATTTTTTTTAACTTCGTTTTCATGTAGCTATTTAATTTAAAATTTTCAAGTTTTGTTTTTTAACGAAATTTGTAGTAATATTAAAACTGATAAAAGAAAATGTAAAGAAGTCAATGTTCATAATACATAGAATGTAAAAAATAAATAAATAATTTCATATTATGGAGTTAGGTGTTAAAATATATAAATTAAGAAAATTGTAAATTGTATCGTAAAATAATAATTACAAAGTTCATAATTACGTACTATAAGAATTAAAGAAAATTGCAAACAAAGATTAGAATTTCCCAATTAATCTGATTATTAAATTATATAAACTATGACGTCAATTAAAAAAATATATATATATCAATACAACAAGAAAAAAAATGTGTGAAAAGTTTTTATTATTTCCTTGTGGTAAATAAGGGGAAGCTAGAGAAAAAAGAGAGGGGGGATGTGTAAGATTTGAGGGGAGGTATCGGAGAGAGAAGAGAGGAGTCCGCGCTGCTCACACTTCGCTAGTGTCTGTCCGTCTGTGCTAGTATGTGAATCTACCAGCTAATTATCATGAAAAAGTGTTAGTGTTTGTGAATATTTCTTAATTAATATTATGATTGGTGACGTTTTTGCATGTAAAGACATGCTCAGATGTGATATAAGCCTGCTAATGTAAGGCGACGTCATAGTGCGCCGCCTAATAGAGGCTGCTGGATGCTTTTCACTGTGAACAGGTAAGAAAATTTTTAATTATTTACCGTCTTAATTAGGAATACGTGTTTTTTTTTTTGCTTAATAAACGAGTTTTTAGCGATTTTTTTCAAATTTTTCTTCTTTTTTGTAACTTTGCATCATTTTTTTTTAAATATGCATAATTAGGAATTTAATTTACTTTTAAATTTTAGCTTCTTAATTAGGAATAGGTGTTTTCTTTGTAAAAAAAAAAAGCGATTTTTTAGCGATTTTTCTGTTTTCTACTTTTTTCGGTAATTATGCCGTGTTAATTGCATCATTTTAATTAAATATGCATTAAAGGAATTTAATTTACTTTTAAATTAATGAATATGAGTTAGATTAAAAAAAAAGTGATTTTTAATTTTAATTTACGTTTTAATAAGGTTTTTGAAACCCCGTTTTTAACGGTAATTTTCATTTTTTGTAATTTCTACGTTACATTTATCAGTATCATGAATATATTCTCAATTTTAATACATTTTCAATTTTTTTACTTAATTTATAATTAATTAATTACATGAAATAAGAAGTAACACTTACCTGTGAATTACCAAATACTCGCGTATACTTTCTGAGCGTTAAAATGAATTAAATATTTTTTACCGTTAGTTTAAAACTGAAATTATTTCTGTAGGAAAAAATTATTTCAAGAATTATAAAAACGACTGAAATATTTTTTTCGATTTTGAAGGAATTTTCAAATTTAGTTACATTCAATTCAATTGCATTTTTTTTTTTCAATAATTTCAAAAAGTGTAAAAGTTATCACAATTTGACATAATATACTGAAATGTAATAATATATTAACTTACTTTAAACCCCAGTAAATATAATACTAACTGTTAAATAAGCATTATTATGCATTTATTTTACCACGGTTTAATTGTAAAGTTACAATAATTATAATATTTAGAGATTAAAAACTCATAAATTTAGAGCTAGTGCCTCATGCGACGCGCTATCGGGAGATTATTTAGAACTAAAAATTCTTCTCTTTCAATTCTTTGAAAATATTTCAACATATATTTTTTTTTAGTTAATAAAACAATAGATTATTAATATCATAATTTATTATCTTATTATGTCTATATCATTCTACTCACAAACTCCAAACAAAAGATAAGAAATTGATCTTTTTATATCATTTATAAGTACAGTACTGTACAAAAATATTCTATTTCAAAGTATAGAATAACTACCGCTACTTTTTTACCCGGTTACATTAAGTACATAAGATAGTATAAGTCGTATTTTTTGTTGTATTTTTTTTTTTATGCTGGATTATTCTGTCGTTTTATCTCGACTCCCCTCTCGCCCGTTAGTCGGGGAATTGCCGCAGCCTGCCTCACGTAGCGGCTGAAGAAGTTGCCGGGCTGCTAGGCTTTAGAAACGCCTTAAAATTTGGGCAACAATTCTACCGATACGGGAATTCCATGTTTACGTAGCACAAAGATACCCGAAGATCAAAATAGTATGTAATTAAGATTTACTAAGTAGAAGCACCCAAAAGGGTTTGATTAAAAAATAATAGGGGGCATTCACAAAGCCTTAAGGCCACATTTAAGGCAAGATATTTTAAGACCAGAAATTTTGGGTCTAAAAATCACGCCTAATTTCAGGTCTTAAATGATCGAGCCTTAAATGTGGCCTTAAGGCTTTGTGAATGCCCCTTAATATATCTTACTTATAATTCATAAATAAATATGATATATACACTGCGAAGGAAATTTAATATAAGTTTATTAATATTAACAATCACACACAATATATCTGTTTGTTATTATTATTGCATTGCTTATCATCTGAGAGTATTAATTAACATTTATGACATTTACATAATGGCAGGTTAACGATTTGTCTGTACATTTACGGCTATTTTCAGAGCATTTTTAAAATATTTTAACAATAATATTTTACGACAGTATATATAGTACTTGCGAGATCAAGCGTTAACTCGTCTTAAATTTTATTATTGTTTCAACGTATGTTAAATATATCACGGATTAATTAACAAACACTAATATTAGTACTACACACATAATAGGGAGTTTTTCTTTCTAACATTTTATTATCTATGTATCCTAAATATGAGAAAACTGCATTGGACTCAAGATATATGAAATGAATCCTAAGTTACCCAAGTTATAAAACTTATTTTTTTTTTAAATTATAAAAATGTATCACATATTTTAAAATAAATTGATTAAAAAAAAAAATTTAGTGTTTTAATTTTTATAATTTATTTTAAACTAAAATATTTAAATTATTTATTTTTATTAAATATAATGTCTTTAAATTTTTAATTATTTATATTCTAAATTTAATAAATTTTAACGAAACGTACATTATTTAAATGTGATATTCACCAATTACAACCTGCGTCTTGTATTGCATGCTCAATCAATTTCACCGTTATATTGCATTCCAAAAAATTAATAAGTTAATTTCATGAATTCAAGTCGCGAGAAGCTGACCAATATCAAGATGTATTTAAAAGGGATCTAGACTATTACTGCAAAGACATGTGACTTTCACGTCACATTCCTTCCGTGGGCTTGCGATTTGTGGCTGTCTTCATAATTTAGCGATATGTCCGAGTCCACCAACAAACAAGATAACTGATATCTACCATTCACGCCCAAAGTACCAACTCCCATAATGCAGTCTATAAAATATTTATCTAAGTGTTCGCTTTGTTTCCCTTTTATTTATGATATGTCATAATATATTATGCATGTTTTTAGTGTTTTGAATTATCTTAAAACAGAAATTTGCAACATTTTATCTTATTAGTTTTAATAATTCTTAGAACATATTTTTACATTCCATGGCTGTTATAGGGAGTTTGAAATCATGTATTGTAATTTAATGCGTTGTTGGGATCATGTGAAAGATTAAATTGCATTTTTTTTTAAATATGTAGTTATGTATTTTTCATGTTTGCAAGACAAAAAGGGCGTTTTTTTTGTTTTGTTTTAAGATAATAATAAATTGTGAACAAATTAATTTTGTTTGGAGAATAACAACACCACCCAATTTTTTTGGAAATTATGCAGGCTGATAACTATTGAAGATATATATTAATTTATTAAAGAACCAAATAAAAGATGTACAAATGAACTAATTGTGTTAGCGGTATATTTTTAACGAGAAATGAAATAATAAAGCTTCCTTAATTTTAAGAATTTTTAGTTACTATCAAAGTTAAACCTTGACTTTACACAATGTAAACAAATTCGCTATTATTGCAAATTCACTGCTATTTTTAAACTCCAAATATGGGTGTCAGTAGAAATTACCAGTAAATAAGCATTACTCGCGTCGTGCGCTAATAATCACCCTTGTGAATCCACCTATAACGCTGTTATATATAGCCAGTATAACCGAGTTGAAATAAATTTTATCTTTTCTTCACTATTAAGCTCTCCCCTCATCTTTTTCCCTTTTATTTTGCACCATTTTAGAAGGGAAAAGAGGTGAAAAAGACGATATTACATATTTTTTCCTCTTCTTGGGCATAAAATGTTAAAAGTATTGTCTTCATTTCATCCTCACTTTGAGCGAAGATGAAATAAGATATGTTTTAGAGGTAAAAAGATTAGGTTTAGACGTGTAAAGGATGATTTGAAGACGTAATTTTTCAACTAGATTTTATATTCAAATTCAATATACCACCATTCGTAAATTTTAATTTCAAAACTGGACATGTGTGATATATATAGTCTTTAGTAATACATCTCTGTACATCACGAACTTAACTCCTGCCTCACTTGCTACAGCTACAACAGACAGAGAGAGATGCAGATTTGTAATTTTGGGTGATGTAAAGGCGGTTTCAGATGGCGACAACGGCGATGCGACGCGATTTTGACGTAAAAGCTGTGAAATCTTATGCGGCGGTGAATTCGCCGGGAATCTCGTTAATTACTATGCTCTTTTTCTTTTAAGGGCATTGGGTGTAGCACCAGTAGTTGGCAGCACTGACGTATCTTCACCATGTTAATTTTTGATCATTGCTCCTCGGTGTAATTTTTACGCTAGAGCTAAGCTGATTGCTGTAGTATCAAGATAATTAGTAGCCCAAGTGCACAATTTGTCTAAATAAAGCTTGATTTAAAGAAAAGTATTTTTTAGTAATTTTTTAAATTTATATGCATTTTTCTAAAATATAAAAAAAATACTTTTCTTTAAATCAGGCTTTATTTAACCAAATTGTGCACTTGGGCTACTAATTATCTTGATACTACAGCAATCAGCTTAGCTCTAGCATAAAAATTACTCCGAGGAGCAATGATAAAAAATTAACATGGTGAAGATACGTCAGTGTTGCCAACTACCGGTGCTACACCCAATGCCCTTAATCGCCAAATATGGCCGCCAATGGATGTTACAGCAAGTGCGAATTATTCACGTCACGTCGCATGATAAAAATCGCAATGTGAATTTGCCTTAAGAAGATCACTACCAATAACAAAAAATATTTTGGTTCACCACGCCTCCATAGACTGCGTGGTAACGTCTACAAACAAAGCAAGAGTAAAGTTTGTGGTGTCCAAAAATGTACATAATTATGAATGGATAAAATTGTTTGAAGTCCTTAAGTATGTCACATTTTTTTGTTATATAAACATAAGATAAAAAGTATTTTTCTGTCTTCTTCGATATCAAATTTATAAACTTTAAGATAAAACGAAATAGTTTAATGACGTTTAATAAAGATTAAAGTATTAAATAATAAGCAGAACAATAAATTTTGAAATTACCTCTAAATGATGTAATATAAGGAAATTTAATAAAGTAATATCCTGTAATAAATACCATTGAAAAATTAAATAATAAACATATAAATATTGCCGTAGGCATTTACTTCTGAGTTAATTCAAATATATAAATTGCTTATAATATAGATGTAAAGAAAAAAAATTACACAAGTAATAACATTGAAATATTATTGAAATATAACTGTTATTTTATAAATAAAGAAATTATTTAAAAAAAATTTAATACTCAAGTATTAAAAATAATTAAAAGTAAATAAAATAAAAAGTACTCTTGTATATTTTTATTAAGTTTTATACTATAATTAATATAAAAAATTGTGAGTAGCAATAAAAGGATTGTAGAAATACTCATAATAAGGAATTATGTATTCATTTCTTCCTAAGAATTGACAGCATAATATTGCTCTAATCATAAATTAATACAAATTCAAATATTAATAAAATGCATTCGAATGCAATCGCAACTAATTTAAATGTTTACGACATTTTAAAATACAATTTGCTCATCAAAATATTTTGACAACATAATTTCAAAATTACAAGCAAAATCAAAATTCTGAAACTGAAAAAAAACTATTTTAAGGGAGTTAGTGAAATTTTGGATGGAGCCGTATTGACTTGATAATCATTATAAAAAAAAAAAAAAAAATGTCAAATTTTGTCCCAGGGAATTACATTTCCTTTTACATGTGATTTGAATCAAATTTACAAGTTTATTGTGAAAAAGTTGTATGGATATATTACATGCAAACGGTATTGTATGTAATTTATAAATCAAAATTGTACATCATTGACTGCATACCCTAGTTGAAAAATTACGTCTTCAACTCATCCTTTAGACATCTAAACCTAATCTTTATACATCTTTATAAACACATTTTTTCCTCTTCGCTCAAAGTGAGGATGAAATAGAGACAATATTTCTAACATTTTATGCTCAAGAATAGGAAAAAAGCAGACGTAATCTCGTCTTTTTTTGCTCTATATACAATGGTGCAAAATGAAGAAATTAGACGAGAGGAGAGCTTAATAGCAAATAAAATATGAAATTTATTTTAACTCGGGAGGTTTATTGTATTATAAAGAAAATTGTATGGATATATATTATTACATGCAAGTGGTATCCAGTATGCAATATGTAGATGAAATAGTTCACTGCATGTATAGACTTGAAATAATATAAATTTCCTAGGATTTTGACAGATTATGCCACGCCCCCTACAAGAGTAACGTTCTTGATGTCCAGTTGTGTAGTCACACGCGTGTCTGCTGTTATCAGCTCGCACCCTCCCGTTATCAGTAGTTGTTGATAAGGCGCCGTCTGGCAAGCCTGCAAGGGAACCTCCGAGTTTAACATCGGGGTGGGGTCGTTATCAAGTCAATATTATTGACGTGTAATTATTATATCCTCAACTCTGTTATAGGGTACTGGAAACTTTATAATAGACAATAATGGTTGCATTTTTTTATTTTATAATTAGAAAATATACATTAAATTAAGCTTTTCTGAATTTTTTCAGATTTTTTGGAGTGCGGGAACTAATTTTAAAAAAATATTTAAAATGTCTGAATTTGGGTGGTACACCTGATAGAACAACCGTGACGTCATCGACAGCCAATCACAGCAGCCGTGACATCATCAACAGCCAATCACAGCACGACAAATGACGTCACGGTTGTCCCATCAGGTGTACCACCCAAATTCAGGTATTTTAAATATTTTTTTAAAATTAGTTCCCGCACTCCAAAAAATCCGAAAAAATTCAGAAAAGCATAATTTTAGGTATATTTTCTAATTATGAAATAAAAAAATGCAACCATTATTGTCTATTTAACCTCCTGGCTCTTCATGAACCCAATCTAGTTTAAAGAAATGTCATTTTATTCGCTATTAAACTCTCCTATCGTCTTTTGTACTCTTAAGGAGCATTCACAAAACCCTAAGGCCACATTTAGGGCTCGATAATTTAAAGCCTGATTTTAGGTATATTTTTTAGACCCAAAATTTCTAGTCTTAAATTATCGAGCCCTAAATGTGGCCTTAAGGCTTTGTGAATGCCTCTTACTTATTTCTTATTTTGCACCATTTTAAAGGAAAAAAGACTAGATTACGTATTTTTCCTCTTATTGAGCATAAAATGTTGCAAATTTTGTTTTCATTTCATCCTCACTTTGAGTGAAGGGGAAATAAGATGTGTTTTTGAGGTAAAAAGATTAGGGGTAAACGTGTAAAGGATGAGTTGAAGACGAAATTTTTCAATAAGTGTTGCGTTGCTTAGAACTTTGTGATCCTTTCCAAACCGGGGCGTCCACCAGCATTCACCAGGTTGTAACTGAGGGAACAATGGAAACTCCATTTAGAATGATCAGTTATTATTGAAGGACGCAATCAATTGCCCTCCACTTATTTGAAGAAAATTCCTAAATAACCGTCAAGTATTAAATTTAAATATATTAAAAATTTTTATGCTGGTTTAATATTAAAAATATTTAACAATTAAATTTTCTTGTTGAATATTATTATTTTATTAGCTTAATTCCTGCATGTTCAAAATATTTTAAAGTAAAAAATATGTTTCCCATTGCAGTATATCGCAGTGATAAATGTGGTCCTTTCGTATTTTTGTTGGAATGAATATAGTTATGTAACATAAATTGCATATGCCAGTTTAATGCTTGTGAAATGAAAAATGAAAAAGAAAAATGTAGCAATTAATTAAGTGGGCATTTTTGTAAATTCCTACCATTTGATAGTCAATTAAAAGATTTACAGATTATTTGTTTATAAAGTTAAAAGTTATGCTTATTTTAATATTTTAAATTATGTTTTTTATTTTTAATTATAAATTCATTTAAATTTTTTTTTAATTATTTAATTCTTAATTCACTTAATTTTTGAGTAAAATTCCATTTCACTATTGAACATTTTTCTTTTATTCATTTACTATATTTATATAAAAAATATGCTCTCCTTCTATTAAATCAGCATGATAATTAAATTTGAGTGCTCTTGCCGAATGCGAGAATTAAAAAACAACATTAAATAATTATCCAAATGTAAATAATTAAATGCAAAATAAAAGTTAAGTATTTATTGTATTCGTAATAATACATTTAGAATGTAATGGAAATAATCAGATTTCCCTACCGTTACCTTTATGGGAGATTCATCTATTTATTAATTCATAAATTGTGCATTTACGAAATGAATAAAATACCTGTTTACAGTAATCCTTGGAATATTTTGCATTCTATGTAAGAGAGTTATTGTCAAATATTAATTAGAAAAGTACCGTAAAATCACACCACCTAACTCGGAGCGATGGCAAATTATTGTAGTAATTTAATAATTAGAATAAAGAACAACTAAGTATGCTAAAAATAAAATAGTATACAATAAAGATAATATTTATAAATGACTTTAATAAATAATTTCTTTACAATTTTTCATTATTTTAAAAAAAAAATTAATTTATGATTCTTAAAATAAATTTTATTAACATTATATTATTATATGTATTTGGAATTTAGTATTATATTACTTTTTCTTATATGAGAAATTTAATTAATATAATTAAAATTTTCATATGGATCATGTAAAAAACAAAATGCAGCAGCGGTTATTCCTAAGTCGTCAATTTGGATGAAGAATCTGAAATTATTTTATTTTAAAAATTGATATGAAATCAATAAAAGCACGATTACTTCATCTAATACTCAAATTTTGCATCCTGTAAATGCCCCGTAAAATCAACAGGGTATATGCAGAAAAAAACAGCAAATGTAGGTTGTTTTTTCTTTAAAAAAAGACTTTATAGTGAAAGCCAAATAAACGCTACTTAGTTTAACAAATATGAAAACATATATTATCAAAATTTAATATTATACAACTTTGAATCTTACCTTAATTAATATTTCCCCCTGTCAATCAAATACTAGCCTTAAGGTATAAGGAAATAGATTGTTTGCGTGCTATAAATTATATACATTTTATATTAAATGTGTTTAAAATGTTAAATTTTAACACGTTAGTCGTTAGCGCTAAAACTGCATGGCTATTATAATGTTACCTTGAGTAAATTAGTTCCAGTATGTCATGGCAAGCAACAAAAAAAAACATACCACCAACTTTTTACATTCCGAAGTAATGCTAAAAATACTTTCTTTTTACGATAAGGTGCTATGAAATTTTTCTCTAAAGGTACACTATCGGTCAAAATAAATTTTCTTTTCTATTATAATAAGTATTTTGTAATATATAACAATAATTGCATGGCGAAATAGCACCAAACAAAATCCTTATATGTTTTGTTGTTATATAAGCTTCCATAGTTAAAAAATTATGTCTTCAATTCATCCTTTACACATCTAAACCTGATCTATTTATGTCTAAAACACATCTTATTTCCTCTTCGTTCAAAGTGAGGATGAAATGAAGACAATATTTTTAACATTTTATGCTCAAGAAAAGAAAAAAAGACGTAATCTCGTCTTTTTTTCTCTAAAATGGGGCACAAAATAAGAGGGAATTAGACGAGGAAAGAATTTAATGAAAGATGAAATTTATTTCAATTCGATTATGCGATCAACATTGCAGTGATAGGAAAAGTCATAACTTGGTTGATGAACAATGATATTATTTGACGAATATCGATGCTGAAAGGAGTTCAGAAAGTTGACCTTGTGCCACGTGGTAGTGCTTCATACTGATAACGTTTATGTGAATGTACGTACTATTCATTTTGCAGCTGCTGCTATCGCTGTACACTAGTTAGTCTGTTCTGAAAAGAATCAATTCATTTTTATCAATCATTATATATGACCCTTATGAACCCAATATTTATGATCTATATTTTAATTAATGAAAATTTATGAACATTTGCGCTTCGTTGAAATAAATTTAATCTTTTATTCACTATTAAGCTCTCTCCTCTTACTATTTTGTACCATTTTAGAGTAAAAAAAGACGTAATCTTGAATAAAATGTTAAAAATATTGTCTCCATTTCATCCTCACTTTAAGTGAAGAGGAAATATGATGTGTTTTAAAGGTAAAAAGATTAGGTTTAGGCGTGTAGTTGAAGATGAATTTTTTCGACTAGGGTTTTGCTATACCATTTTTATAATGTTATTGCAATATGTGAGTTTTCTATTTGATTCAAATGTATTCGATATTTACTTAAAAGAAAATTATTTCATCTCACAAAAATGCATGCAAATGGAATTCTATAGTTTTTTTTTTAATGTATTGCAAAGAAAAATTGTATATGTATGCAATATTTTGAGTATATATCAAGAATACAGAATTTAAGTATTGTTTATCCTATATGGACTTGAAAATGATTTTGATTTCTTACAATTGGTCGATACGAAGTGCATTGCAAATATGCAACAATCGATTACACAATTCATTTGCAAGAATAGGTGAAAATTTATCTAAGAATAAATCGTAAAGAAAATTATATCCCGTGGCTTTATTTTCCTTTTGTCCCCTACCTTTTTTTAAACATCGCTAATATTTTATTAAAAATTGAACTTAATTAATACACATCATATTCACGTATAATTAAAATTAAAGTACAAATTTCTTGGAAGTAGCCGATAATCAGTTAAAAAATAAGTTAAAGAGTTCAGCCTTAATTTCGAATGTAGAACGCGTGAGGTTTCTTCGATAAATAAACTTTTGTGCCGTCAGCGATAATCTGTGTGTGGCGCCTACCGCTCCTGCAGTCGAGCTACAGACCAAGGTACACACACACACACAGGTAACACGGTGGCAGGAGTCTACAGGGGATCTGGGCAATTCCCAAGTTGAAATTAATTTCATCTTTCATTCGCTATTAAACTCTCCTCTCGTCTAATTTCCTCCTATTTTGCAGTAATTTAGAGGGGAAAGGACAAGATTAGGAATTTTTTTCCTTTTATTTAGCATAAAGTGTTCGAAATATTGTCTCCATTTCAAGATGGATATGAAATGAGGATATCCTCATTTTGAGCAAAGAGGAAATAACATGTGTTTTTTTAGGTAAACAGATTAGGTTTAAACATATAAAGGATGAGTTGAAGACGAATTTTTGTGCGTTATTGAACTACTAGACTTGTATATTCTAAGTATTCTTGTTTTATAATTATAATATTTATTATTGTTATTAAATATTATAATATTTAAATTCCTGGCTTTGGACCATTGCACTTCCGGTTCATTGACAAAAGCTGTAGCGTTCATCCTGGTTGAGGTTTCCACGTTTCCCTCAGCCGCAGGCAAATGCCGGGATGGATTTGCAAGGCCGTGGCCGCCCCCGTTCCAGAAGAGCCCGCGAAAAGTTAGGATTTCGGAAGGTTCGGGGTTTCAAGTAATATGTAATTATAGTAAATAGAAGTACCCAATAGGGTTTAATTAAAAAAAAAATAATAATAATAATAATATTTAAATTCATTGTTTGTTATTTTACTTTTCGAAAAATGTTATTATTGTATTCAAATCCTGATGTATTTAACCTCCCAGACTCAACCCAGCAGAACATGCAATGATTTTGAAGTCGCCTCTTGTGGCTGAGGAAATCATTGAAACCTCAGTCAGGGTGGTCGGCAATTGATGGAAGACGTCAGCTTCTGGATGAATGACTATTTTTTGCAGTGGAATACTTTGGTGCTAAATTGTGCTATTACACGTTATTAAATTATCAGAAATTTTTTGTTAAATATTTGTTCAAAAAATTGAACTATTAATAAAATAAATTTTTAGTTATTAATTTATTTCTTAAATGAACAATTATTTTATATTTATGAGTTTAATTTTAATAATATTTATAAATACATTTAAAATATAAGTACTTTTATTATTAAAAAAATATACATAAATTACTTCACGTAAAAAGGTGGAGCAAAATCTTGCAATTAATACAAAATGTTTCTGGTATGCTTATCACATCATACATGGTAAATTAATGGGCAAAACAGAGTTAGAAGATATTATTTTAATGAAATAAATCGTTGCTAAATCTTACAATTAAAACATTTTGGCTAACTTTTTGTTTTCAATACTTTTTATTATTTGTTAATCATAAATGCAATTCAAAATTAATAACAATGTTAATTATATAATTTCAATTAATGTATACTTGTAATTCTTAAAATTTTAAATTTGCAAAGAATGCCTTACATGAACGATTTTTACCTTCTACTGGTACTTGTCACTTAATAGCATTGTATCACAATGAAGGACATGGTAAATTAATACAAATTACCAAAAACTGCAAAAAACATCAGATTTCTTAAACATTTTTTTTAATTATTTACAATTAAAAGTGTATAAAACAAAATTAATTTAAATATGTATATTTCTTAAAAAATCGATGTGTACTTAATTTTGCAGTGAAGTGTACTTTATTTTAATGACTATAGCTCAGGGCGAAGCTGTTTATAATATTATAATTCGATATGCACCATTAAATTTTCAATAACAGATGTTGAAGCGTGAAAATTAAATGACCACCACAGCTCTTTAAATCTGATTAACTTTTAGAAAGCAAGATCATATAATACATTTTTATATATAATAAATTATCATAACTTTTAAAACCTACCTCCTATCTTTACTTATATAGGGGGCGTGACTAAATTATATTTTAATGTATATTTAAATAATAAATAGATCATTTTATATATTCTTAAAATATGTATATCTATACAAAACCATTAAATAATAGTGGGGATATTAAGATTTTTATGATTAACTAGAAAAGTTGTTAATTTTTTTTTATTGATGCATTTTAAAAAGAAATGCAGATATCGATATTTGATCAATCGATTATCAATCAATTATTTATCGATTTTTAATAACTCCGGATAACACAAACGTTACTTCTCTATTTGTGGGCGTTATAATTTATGGAGGTGTAGTGGCTAAAATTGTTACAGAAAGGCTACACTGGATGTTCTTATTGTTCTTCTTACCATCCCATAAGTCGAGATTGAGCGAGACGTAGTGCATTGACCGGATCTCATTAGTTCACCGAAGT
Source organism: Siphlonurus alternatus (assembly GCA_949825025.1). Taxonomy (NCBI): domain Eukaryota; kingdom Metazoa; phylum Arthropoda; class Insecta; order Ephemeroptera; family Siphlonuridae; genus Siphlonurus; species Siphlonurus alternatus. The sequence goes on along the minus strand of OX463786.1, from coordinate 5,831,293 downwards.
CAAGCTACGTCGAGCTTGGTTAGTACTTAAATGAGTGACAATTTCAAGTAAATATTACGTTGCTCCCTCCCTGGGGTAAATTTATTTCTGTGCAGTGATGCACTTGCGTGTGGTTCCCCAGGCTTTGGACATCATTTTGGTCCTTGATAAAAAGTAGAGGTGTCCGTCCTTACTGAAGTTTTCCACAATTCCCTCAGTCTCACCTCAGCAAATGCTGGGACGCGTAACAGGCCATACCTTCCCTACCTTATCCCTACCCTGCCGCGAGCTGTAAGCTCTTTAGGGGGTGTATCCTTGTAAAAAAAAAAAAAAGTGTCATAGTGTCCCTTTGTTTTTATGAGTTCAAAGATCTACAAATTTATCAGCAGTACATATTTTTAACTCATCATTTTTTTATTTTTAAACATAAAAATACCGTAGTTATTATTTTGATATTTTTTATACAATCTGTTTTTCCCTCTGGCTAAATCATCAACAAAATAAAAGCTCAAATTAAATCGATTTTTCACAAAAGCTTTGCAATTATTATACTTCTTCTTCTCAAAAAAAAAAAAAAAAAGGCGAGCATTGTTGAGATATTTTATCAATAATTATGCTCATTGTTCCACGTCATTAATGACAATAGACTGTAGGAAGTCATTAAATCTTTTCTGTAAATAATGAGAATGGAAAATTTAGGACATTGATTTTTAAAAACGTCTGCGTATTTTCATTATAATTCTTTACAAAATGCACGAATCACAAAAATACATAAGTGTGACGCACCGATCACCGAAGTCAAGCAACGCCAGGTGTAGTTATCAGTTGGATGGGTGACCATTTAGCAAAAATCATGCTTCTCAAACTCGTACATGATTAAATCACTGCACTTTTTTTATTACTATGTGTGTGGTTCCCCTAAATTTTGACCAAGCTGTATCCATCCTGACTTAGATTTCCTCGTTTCCCTCAGTTACAGGTAAATGCCACAGGATTGATTGCAAGGCCGTGGTCGTACATCCTACTTAATTATATGGTTTCAACAGTTTTGGGGAAGTATATTTACATTGTTAGTGAGTAATTAAAATGAAGTATACAATTTTAGTTTGATAAAAAATATAAATACAGATATCGTCTAGCTTTTACTATTATTATTATTTGGGGGGGGGGGGGGTTATATCTTTGAGATAAGAATTTTGAAACAACATCTTTGTCTTATATGTCCTTGGTCATATTTAATTACTTTTTTACTATATATAGTTGAATTAACTTACCATTCCACAGTAAAATTAAATATTATTTCATTCCAATGCCAGAAACAAATTTTAGAGAATTCTTTATTTTACATGTTATACCTTATGGTTAAATATAAAATTATTTTAAGTAACTATAGCTCCAACAATGCCATTACGTTCTCTACTCCAGTGGGCGAAATCCAGTGCTATAACATCTTCAGAAAAAGAAACCATTAAAAGCAAAAAAATGAAAAAAACGATTACAAGTTTCTTATATAAGTGAATTTAAAATTAATGCAACTGTATTAATATTAGATCAATTAAAAATGATACCAGATGTTATGTAAGCCTTGTAGATAAAATTTTATTGAACTAATGATGTATAGACGCAATATAATATTGCATGGAACAATAATATTATCAGTCGTAACTCATAAAAACACAAGTCCATGCATTGATATAGATCATAGTTACAATGATACAGAACTCAATATACTGTGCCTACTGGGCTTATGAATTATTGTGAGTTGCATTCAAGAAGTAAAAAATCATAAGTACAATGTTATGCTTGATCGAGAAGGCATATTGGCATTGACATGTATATAACAACAAGTGTCAGAAAAATATTTTAACGCCATTGGTAAATAAAAATGGAGTTAAGATATTTTTTCCCAGATTACCAATGGAATTAGGACATTTTTTCGTTGATAATTATAATAGCAATGATTATAAATAATATATATGGTTGCAATATAATTATCAAGTATATAAAAATGCACCAGTATACAATATTTTGTTTGAAGTTAAAGGTATATTGACGACATATATTAGTCAATGAAATAGACGCAATATATTATAATTATGTCACGTGCTCTCATAGTTTAGTAATTAAAATTTAAGGCACGTGTACACTGATATGCATGGAAGAAAATGTGTATAATAGTGACGTAAATATGTGTCACTCGTGAAGTCATGATTTTGATTTTTGTTGTCAAGGCTTACAGTTAAATTAATTAATTAATTAATTTAAGCTCTTCTGGTTGTAATTCAGTTTTTAAAACTTTACAGAGTGGTTTGAAGTAGAAGTACTGACCTAAGTGTGAAATCGTAACACTGAAATACGAATTTAGAAAGATCAGAAACCTTACACTTCCGGCTACTTCCGGAGGGAATATCTTGTAAATTTAACTGTATCAATTGATTGTATACTTGAAAATGGACAGATTTTGTTGTGTTTTTTTAACTTTTAGCTCTATATATTAACAGATAATACATAAAATCTAAATATTGTATATTCGACTTATAGATTTTTTTCAATTTTCTCTTAAAAATGTTTCAAGCTTTGTAAAGAGAGTAAAGGTACTCACTTGCTTTTGATTTTTTTTCAGTTTTAGAGTATAGGATTGTGTGAATTGAACACTGTGCCATCAGCTTATTTAAAGCTTCTGTTTCTATAGCATAAGTTTATTAATGAGTATTAAAAAGTATCAAATAAAAATCAAAATACAGACTGATTTACATGACAGTTCTAAATATGTACACCTCGTCACACTACGAACGTTACGTCTGCTCTGTGGATGTTATAATGAAGTGTGTTGAACGTTTGAGATATATTGTATATATTATACACATCTAACCCTGTATTACGTCTTATACTCTTATAGAATGGACTGATGTGTAGTATTGCTTTGTCCTGAGTTGAAATAAATTTCATCTTTTCTTTTCTTCTCTCCTCTCGTCTTTTGTCCTCCTATTTTGCTGCACCATTTTAGAGGAAAAAGATGAGATTTTGTATTTTTTCCTCTTTTTAGCATAAAATGTTAGAAATATTGTCATAATTTCATTTCACATTGAGCGAAGGTGTTTTAGAGGTAATAATATTAGATTTAGACGTGTTGAGTTGAAGATGTAATTTTTTAACTAGGGATTCTTACTAAGAAAATAGCAAATTTTATATTTTCAGATTTGCAATATGTCAAGGTTAACTTTCCAATTGTCCCTAGTTATAAATTTTATTATTAATGGTTATTTCATGATTAAAAATTGACAGCAAATTAATAGTTCTCACACTTTGGAAAGATGACCATGGATAAACTTACGGAATTTTATCTCCGTTATCGCACTTAAAAGTAAATATTTGTCAATGAGACAAAACTTGACCACATTTTTATAGAAATGTCAATGAAATTTGAAGATAGTCCACCTGCATGGTCAAAATTTCAAGGTCATCGCTATTAATAGAGACATAAAAGTCAGCTGATTTTGCTTTGGTCCTATGTATGTAAAAACTTGAAATTACTGCTTTGCCATTAAAACAAATTATAAATTAAATTAAATTCCAAAATCTGAAGACTCCAATAAATGAAGAGGATTATAAGTCACATTGATTCAGCGAAAAGTCATATATTGACAGTGTAAGTATAATAGCCGTGATAATAATTTATTTATTTTTTTTTTTAAATTAAACCACAATAGGATACTTTTAACTCACTAAGTTTTTGAAACCCTGAACCTTCCGAAACCTAAACTTAATCGTTTCATGGGTTCATTAGGGACGGCCAAGGCCTTGTTAATTGCAATCCATCCCGACATTTGCCTACGACTGAGGGAAACGTGGAAACCTGAGCCAGGATGGACGTTACAGGTTTTGTTAATGAACCGGAAGTGCAATGGTCTAAAGCCAGGGGAACCACATGGTGGGAAACGTGGCTTTTGTTTCCAACTACAAACCATGGTCAGTTTTGCTTGACTTCGGTGATCTGACGATACCCGGTCAAGCGCACTGCGCCACACCTTTTTATACACCTCTTCAACAATAATTATTAACTTAATATAATTATTAGTCCCATTCAAGCACATGCATAAAAAGGCTTATGTCCAATGGTTGATCAAAACGGGTATATTGATTACGTATGATATAATATATTCAATATATTAATAATTATATTTCACAATTTCAGCACATGCTCTCATGGTTACATATTGAAATTTAAGACACGTGTGTGTCTGATATGTTATCATTGACACCTCATAAGTTTAACATTTCATCAAATGAAATCGTGTGAATAGGCGGATTCACATGGCGATTTTTATCATGCGACGCGAAGGAAATAATGTGCACTTGCTCTAAAATCCATTGGCGGGCCATATTTGGTGATTAAAAAAAGAGCATCGTAATTAAACGCGATATTCGCCGCCGCAACCGCAAATTCGCTCACGGCATAGGATTTCACAGCTTTTACGTCAAAATCGCGTCGCATCGCCGTTATCGCCATGTGAATCCGCCTTTATACAGAATCATGTAAAATTCGTATTACCTACATATTGATACATGTTGTTCTTGATGTTGCGTGTCCACAGCCTTCACACGTCTTACACTTTTACAACACTAATTCACATACTTTTTGTGTAGTCCAGTCAACCAATCACAGACTTCATTCAATAACTTCATTAAATAAACTAAAAAGTTTGCTCCAAGCTATACTTTTAAACTTATCATAAAAGTATATTATAAATAAAACTAGTGAGCCAATAAGATTGTAAGGATTTTAGTTTCACTTTAATTCAATTTTTTAGTATTATTTATTTTAAAATAATATGTTAAATTTATTTATTATAAAAAATATTTTGTCTGTCGAAAATCGTAAATAAGAATCGAGAGTGGGATTTTTCTTATATAATATTTAATACAAAGATGATAGTGCATTTGATTCTTGATTTATTCGCGATTGTGCATGCATTTATATATAATATAAACTTAATATATCCGAGCTGAAATAAATTTCATATTTTCTTCGCTATTAAGCTTTCCTCTCGTTTTTTGTCCTCCTATTTTGCACCATTTTAGAGGAAAAAAGAGGGGAAAAAGATGAGATTACATCGTGTTTTTTCTTCTTCATGAGCATAAAATGTTTGAAATATTGTCTTCATTTCATCCTCACTTTGAGCGAAGAGGAAATAAGATGTGTTTTAGATGTAAAAAGATTAGGTTTAGACGTGTAAAGGATGAGTTGAAGACGTAATTTTTCAACTATAGGTAACGTTTGTAGAATCCCAAACCGTACAATATACTATTTGAGTTACATTTCATATTTAACTGTATACCATATTGAAATGTATGCACTGTAAAATTTGTTCAAGTATGCAAGTTAATTAGTAACTTATATTACCTAATATGAGTGCCATGCATGACCTCTTGTTCAAAGATAATATCACAATACAGACAATGTTTATATTTATTTCATCAATATATTATTAATACACGTCAACATATATGAATTATAAATAAATATTACTTGATTAGTTTCCTTGGAATTTAAATATCATACAGGTGTTAAGTTAAATAATTTGTTGAATAAATTATAGATAAAAATCAAAAGTTCATTTGTAATTCTAAAATATTCATTACAAATTAGTATTAATAATGCTCGTTTCTTGGGTGTGTCTGTATAATAATAATAATTGTATATAACAAAAAATACTGAGTATAAACTGTTAATTAAAACGCACGTTTCTTATCTTATATATCCATGTCGGGGAATGCAGTTAAAGTCGAAGTCATGTGTCAAAACTATGACGTGAAGTTTAATATTAGCAGAATATAAGATTACTCGAGTTGAAATAAATTTAATATTTTATTTGTCTTTAACCTCTCCTCTTGCCTAATTTCTTTTATTCTTATTTTTTTCTTATTTTAGAGGGGAAAAGACGAGTTCAAATATTTTTTCTTCTTCTTGAGCATAAAAAATTGGCAAAATTGTAAAAATTTATCATAAAAATATTGTCTTCATTTCATCCTCACTTTGAGCGAAGAGGAAATAATGGCTAGGTGGCAGCAGCACCTGCAGCGATAAGTTTGAAGTACATCGAGTTGTATTTAATTTTGTCATTACATAGTTTTTTTTTCTATAATAGGTGTAAAATAGAGGCCTGAAGTTTTATGAATATTAAGTGCACAGATTGGAGTGAAAAAATACAAGAAAAGTGTTAAATTAATATTGAAAAAGTGTTTTTTTGTGAAGCTACCAAATGGCGGCAAACAATCTCTTATCTTCTGGAAGTTTTGTGATGCCGTCTACAATTCATTATAATCATCATTTTCCACCTCCAACATGGGCACCTCCAACAACAGGCCATCCTGATCTACTGAGTAACTACAAAAATGGCATAAGTATTGCTCAAAAAAATCTTACAGAAAAAGATGACAGTAAAAACGTAATTGACAACAATATTATTTTATCTATGCAAAATGATATAAAAATATTACATTCAACTATACAAGAAATTAAAAGTATCATTAGCAATAACGCAAATAATAAAATGCATGACAATATAAATGAACGAAATAATATTGTGCATTTATATAGAGAGCAGCCATCTTTTGAGAGTATTCATAAACCTGTCGTTTCGCAGCAAGAAAGCTCGCAGCCTCGGACTAACGGGCAGTATCGTGCTCGTCAGTGCCCAGAAGAATTCCGTCAACCAGCGCCAAGGTCGGCCCGGCCACCTGCACGTGGGCCGCCGCGTCACACACCACGTCATTATGAGCCTGCGGGTATTTCTCCTCTGCCACTGAGAAATTTTTACTCACCATTGTCATCGAATGTAAACAACATTCCACACCGAAACCTACCTCAACGTCAACAAGCACCACGGCCTAATTCACGTGAGTTACAAACAAAAAGTAGGTCACACAAAAATTTTAAGTTTACAGAGGAGAGAGGTGATTTATTTGACTGTCCCCCGGGAATAGCTTTTGCCCACTCTACTGCAGAGGATCTGTGGATGGGACGTGGAGTCGCCTCTGTTGTAAAACGCAAATACGGCAAAGTCCCCTTCCTCAAAAGTCAGTTAAAAAAAACGGGAGAGGTAGCCGTATTAGAAACTGAAGAAAGAATAATTTTCTATCTAATATCAAAAACTACATCTAATTCTTTACCATTTATGGAAGATTTAAGATCATGCTTAAAAAATTTGAAACTGGCCTGTCAAATCCTTCAAATAAAGCAGCTAGCTTTACCTCGCATTGGCAGTAAACGTGATCGTTTATCATGGAATCAAGTTAGAGAGGAAATAATATATATTTTCCAAGATATGGACATTAGCATCACCGTGTATTATGACTGGAGACATAAAAAAGTAGAGAGAGAAAGTGAGGAAGAAACAATTCCCAAAATTTTGATTGGAGATGTTAATACACTAGATAACCCAGAAACTAGCACCTCTCATATCTCTCTGACATCTCAAAAAATCTCAAAAAACAAAAAATGTTCCTCTCCTCCATTATCCCGTCCCACTACCATCACACCTGATGTGGAGGAGGCGGAAAAGGAGGTGGTGATACTACAGACTGAACAGCCGCAGGTGATATCCGCTAACCCAGACACGCCTGAAAATGACAATTCAGCAGCGTCCCCCAAGAGAGAGGATAAAGCACCGGCAACATCGAGGAGAGATGCGACAACCACCACACACAACTCGCCTTCGCATGCTACAACTGTGTGGCCGAAAACACCACCACTCCATGGTTTGTCCACGGCCCCCAGTGCTCCCCCACTCACCCCATTACCGCAACTCAATGCTAATTACAACCCAACTGCACCAAGTTTTTCACAGTTATCTCAGGATAATGGTGAGTCATCTTTCTCTAACGCATCCCTTTTTCCTCCAACTGAGCAGGACGAGAAAGAAATAGAAAGGTATAATAGTGTAATAAAAAATGGTGACGAGTTAAATAAATCATCTTTAGATGAGTTCAACGATTATTGTGCAGAAATGTTGGCAGATGATAATGTATATGAACAAAATGAAAATGATACATTACAGCGTTCTCCAGAGGCGCCCAATCCCCCGCGCCTTCGACCACGAAATATAACTCAAAACCAAAATTATTTTCCTCGCACAAAAAGTCAGATCAAGAAATCTTAGAGGTAAAATGTAATAAAAACATGTTATATAACATTAAAAATGTGCGCATAATGCAATTAAACATTCCAGGTATAAGAAGTAAATTAAATTTATTTGAATTACTTTTGGAAAAAGACAATGTTGATGTTGCTTTAATATGTGAACATGGTTTAAATGAAATTGAAATTAAAACTGTGACTTTCAAAAATTATAGGTTAGTTTCATATTTTTCCAGAGTATCAATGACTCACGGCGGAACAGCAATATTTGCTAAAAATAATTTAGACATTGAAAGTATACATCACAATTCTGTCGAATCATGTTTTGAATGTTCTGTCGCAAAACTAAAAGTAGAAAACTCACAATATTTAATAATATCATCTATTTATCGTCCTCCTGAAAACACTAATAAAAATAACAAAAATAATAATAGAATCATTGAAAAGAATATGAAACCTTTTCTTGTTAACTTTGAAGAACATTGTAAAAAATTAACAAGTTACTGTAAAAACAAAAGTTATTACTTAATAGGTGGAGATGTAAATATTAATTTATTTAAATCTAATTCTGATGTAAACTCTTATAATGACATTTTACGATCATTTAATTTAAAAGTAATTAACACGGAGGCAACTAGAGTTACAAATAAAACTGAAACACTCATTGATCATATTATAATAAATAACTCATTTAATTGTTTAACATGGGCAACTCAAAACACAGAACTTTCAGATCATAATTTTACTACTGTAGACTTGAAATTTGAATTAAGTAAAAATTTAATAACTAAAGACTCCATCTGTTACTACTCCAGAATATTTAGTATTTCTAACAAGGAGAATTTTCTTAAGCTTTTAATACGGGAAAATTGGCATATTTTATTGACAAATGTTGATTCTGAAAAAAAATGGGTTTTATTTTTTGAAATACTATTGTACCATTTTGAAGAAGCTTTCCCCAAAACAAAAAAGAAATCAGATACAAGGTTAAAGAAACCTACATGGATTCTTAAAAATCCTCAATTAGTGAATGAGAGCAATAATTTAAGAGATTTTCATAAATATGTGAAGTTAAAAGATTTATCATTATCGCCATTGTATAAAAGCGAATTAAAAAAACACAAAATAAATGTTTCAAATGCAATTAAAAATGATAATGATAGCTTTATAACGGGAGCAAACAACAAAGTGAAAGCATCATGGGATGTTATAAATAAATTAAGTAATAAAAAATCAATAAAATTCTCAACAATTTCAGAATTAATAATAAATGACAATATCATTACTCACCCTCAAGAAATTTGTAACAATTTAAATAATTTTTTTGTACATAGTGTTTCTGAATTAATTAATAATAAATTTTCAAATAGTACTATAAACAACTATCATCATGAAAAAACAATTTATTTAAAAAAATTAACCATTGTTCAAACTAGCACCGAAAACGTTTTAGCAATAATTGATTCCCTTCCTAATAAAAATTCATCTGGACCAGATGAATTATCAAACTCTGTTATTAAGTTTTGTGGTAACGTTCTTGCACCTCCTTTGGCATATTTAATAAATCAATCTATTGCTGAAAAAGTCTACCCAAAAATTTTAAAATTGTCCAAAGTCACTGCAGTAGAGAAAAAAGGAAATAAAAAGAATTTGAATAATTATCGAGGGATTTCGCAAGCTTCTGTCCCATCGAAAATTTTCGAAAAAATTCTTGATGATCAATTAATGGAACACAGAATAAATAACAATCTTATTTCACCCTCCCAACATGGTTTTGTAAGGAATAAATCAACTGAGACGGCCATGTTTGATTTACTTAACACAGTTTTCAAATCATTAGATCAAAAAAGGTTATGTGTTGTAATTTTTTTCGATTTATCGAAAGCTTTCGATAGCTTAGATAAAGAAATTTTACTTCATAAATTACATGAATTAGGCTGTGATGAAAACAGTTTACAACTCTTTCAATCATATCTCTCTGATAGAAAACAATATGTTGAAATAAATAATGAATCAAATTTCTTAAAAAGTTCAGTTAAATCAGAAAAATTACCTGTGCACTTAGGTGTACCTCAAGGAGGAAAAATTTCAGCAAATTTATTTTCAATAGCAATTAATGATTTACCTGAATTTGTTAAGGATGCTTGTAAGATTATAAAATACGCAGATGATATAACTGCTGTTGTTACAGCTGATACAGTAGAAGAACTACATATAAAGACATCAAGCACTATACGTGATATTGAATCATATTGTTATAATAATAAACTTGTATTAAATTCAGAAAAAACTGTATTTATTCAATTTCATACTCTTCGTAACATGCCAAACTACACTTTGTTGTTAAAAATGGAGAATAGTTTTATTAAAAGACATGCATGTACGAAGTTTCTCGGATTAAAAGTAAATGAATGTCTAGACTGGACTGAACATGTTAATGATATTAGTAAAAAAATTAATTCAGCCAATTTTATGTTATATACAATGAGAAACAATGTATCACAAGAAACTCTTTTATCTGTTTACTATGCTTATATTTATTCACATCTATCATATGGAATAATTAACTGGGGTAATAATGCTACCCAGCTGAACAGACTTTTTGTATTACAAAAACGTGCATTAAGAACAATACTCAAATTTAAGAAAAGAGATTCATGTGTTTCATTTTTTAAAAATAATAATATGTTGACTTTACCATCATTATATATTTTGAAATGTGCATTGTTTAAAAGGAATAATTCTGATTTATATGTTCAAAATAATAATCATCATTCATATCATACAAGAAACAAAAATAAAGTTGCAATAGATGTTCACAATTCTGGATTTATGGAAAATAGTTCTATGTATCAAACAGCCAAAATTTATGATTTTTTACCAAATAGTCTTACAAATATAGCTAATACCAATTCTTTTAAAAACATGTTGAAGAAAATTTTAATTAATAAGGAGTATTATTCAGTTAAATCTTTTTTTAGTAGTAAATTACCAGAAAATATTGTATTGAGTTAGTTTATTTGGCATGAAAATTGTTAAACGATTAATAATTTATTAGATAGTTTGTGTATTTGTCATGTCCTTGTATATAGTTATGTGTTTATTTAATATTAGTTTTATATTTTATAATAAGTGTTGACTTGATCAATGTTTGTCTCTGTACAAGCCAAATGATTTAAAATAAAAAAAAAAAAAAAAAAAAAAATGTGTTTTTGAGGTAAAAATAGGTTTAGACGTGTAAAGAATGAGTTGAAGACGTAATTTTTTAAACAAAGGTCATTTAGTATTTGAAATAGGGAGTTTATTATTTTTTTAACTACATAAAAGAATTAAAAGATAAAACAAATTATTGACTTTCTTAATATATTATATTATTTTTAGCATTTAAATATATTTGTTATAATCAGGAATGATTACTATATTGATGCATTAAAGATTATGAAATATAAAATGATATATATTTTATGTTAATTTATTTATTTAGATAAATATTATGAAAATTATGAGTTAACTTAATAATTATGGGGTAAATTTTAAAAAATTATTATTTTATATTTTTAATAAAAAACCAGCTGTGTTAAGTTAATGGTCATGCTGAATATTTTCTCATTCTTTTTTTTTTAAATCAAATCCTATTGGGTACTTTTACTTTTACTAATTACATACTACTTTGAAACCCCTAACCTTCCGAAACCCTAACTTGAGCGTTTCGCGGGCTCTTCTGGAACGGGGGCGGCCACGGCCTTGCAAATCCATCCCGGCATTTGCCTGCGACTGAGGGAAACGTGGAAACCCCAGCCAGGATGGACGCTACAGCTTTCTCAATTATATCTTTGTTACATTTTGCGACGTGTTTTACTCCTGCCTCACTTGCTAGAGCTGCAGCTACAATAGACAGAGAGATGCAGTTTGTAATTTTGGGAGATGTAAGAAGAGCACCCAGTCTATCAATATGAAAAGAGTTTTGGTTCACCACGCCTCCATAGACTGCGTGGTAACACCTACAAACAAAGCAGTGAGTAAAGATCGTGTCTGTACGTCATAGTCTTTTCTGATGACTTGTTCTATCCCGTCCTTGCATTCCACGCCGCGGGAAGCAAGGCCGATCTGGAAGTGATTAGTTTGTAATTATGAGGCCGAGACAAGTTCAAGTCAATATTAGTACGAACCAATTAAACATACACTTTATATTATTGTATATATCATTTGAGGAATTACAAATATATTACAATATTTATTGATGAAAAAGTGAAGTTTTTTTTTTTTTACAAAATTATTAATTAATATTAAAATGTAAGCTTTTATACTCTTTTAATTAGTTCCCCGTAATTAATAACATGTTGTTTTTTTTGCTTAAAATACGTTTATTTTAATATAAACCACTTCCACCACTTTATTTTGTAAATTAAAAAAATCAGGTAACAAAATAATAAAATAATAGCACAGTAAATAAAAATTTAATATAAAGTAATATAATTTAAAAAAAATATTTATTAATAAAAAACATTTTTTTTTATTTATTTTTTTTATATTTTATTATAATTCAATATTTGTTTATTATATACATATATTATTATTATTGTTCTACTGTTAGTAACGAAAATAAATAAGCAAGTATTATTATAAATAAATTTTAACAATGTTGTGTACATTGTAATGCGTAACACAAATTTTGCAACGGTTATGTATTATGTTGGAAGTATGATTTTAATACGTAAAATGACTAAAATGACAAATAACAGTGAAAGCTTAACGTTGTAACGTATTGTGCAAGAATACAAGATAGAAAACATTACAGAAAAAAAAGTGCAATTTAAACAGTATACTATTCAGTATTGTTTTGATTATTTGTATGAAAATAAATTAATAGGAATATAATTATCAGTTATTGTTTGAATATCCAAGTAGGGAATTTTTCTGTTTTAATTATAATTTTAATATAATAATTTCCTAATTAAATGTTACAAAGATTATAATTTTACTATAGAACAAAACAAATAATAATAATATAGCTAAGTGTAATATAATATGTACTGCATAAATAACACATTGTAAAATTTCTATTGCTTTTTTTAAATTAAATATTCTAAAGAGACGAATCTGTTTAAAATTAATTGATTAGGGAGTTTTAATATAAAAAACATTATTTTTTTTTTAATTTAAGCAATTAATACTATCATGTATTTTTTACTACCGTTTTATACGTTTGTTTGAAAGGATATTTCCAGAATAGTAATAAAATATGCAAATGATTTTATTAATTAAATTCAGCAACTTATTTGACATTTCAATTTTGTAACACAAAAATACTATTTCACTATAATTCTCGCAGTACATTGCATGGCACATATTTTAATATGTAGTGACAAATAGAAATCCAATTTGAACGTATAATATAAGGTTAACGATTAATCTCGGATACTGCTGGAGTCAAAGAATATTTCCTTGCAAACGAATCGAATGAAATAAATTTTCAAAAATCGAGAATGTTCTTAAAATTAATCGCTTATGTTTTGAGCAAATTCAGTCTTGCAGTTTTCATACAACAGCTCCATTTCTGGTTTTTGTCATAAGTCCAATGTTAAACATCTACATCAGTTTTCACAAAACTGATAAGACAGATCCACTTCAAAATTTGTATGTTATCTATTGATGGTGAGTTCTAAGTCCCCTGCAAGTCTTGTTGCATTCAGGCGCTACGATTACGAGATATCAACCTGCTGAGATTCATCCAAATACTACAGAAAGAAAAATAGAAATAAAAGTGAAATCGAAGGATGTAAATCTATTTATAGATAAAAAAAAAATAGATATTGACGACACGCATTATGTAAAGAAGTATAATTCATCAATTATTACGCGCGATTCATTGACAGACATCAATTTCACTTCTTTTACACTCCATCAATTTTTAATGTCAAAGTCATTTTTCAACTCTTCATCACATTGGGTGGAGTCAACAAAAAATAAAAAAAGTATTTTTTAAAAGAACATGCTACTTTATTGTGATAGCAAGAACAAAAATGAATAAAACATTAACTTCTTTGCTACATAAACTTTTAAATATACTTATACATTGACATTATGTAATAAATATTATAACTCAAGATGGAAATTTCATTGTTGTTTTTTTGAAGACATGTCATTGTCAAAAATTGTAACTGCATAATTATACTGTCAAGTGAATAACAGTTACTTTTTATTCACGTATTTTTTTTAAAAAGAATTTTAAATTCTGTTATTGAATATAATAAATATAAGATGTGGAAATCTGCCTGTATACATAAACTATTAATGCTATTCTTGACAGTCTATTTTCTTTAACTTACAACAGTAAATCATTTATTTTCAACCTTGTTTTGATTATGCAGTCAACAGTAATATAATTTTCTATCAGTTATTGTTTGATTTTAATAATACCTAAATTTGCAATCTTTCTAAGCCTTTCACCATACAATTTTGCGAACACACTTTTTCCTTGCAAGAAAATTTCATCTCCTTTCTTGTCAAGAAAAATTGTATGCAATAGTTAAAAAAATATATATCATGTAATACCGGCTTAATGTATTATTTATATTTTTAAAATAATTGTTAATATTTAATTTGAAGTTACTAACATTATGATCAGATTATGATTCTATCATATGGCAAAAATATATTAATATGAAGATACTATAGGTTTTAATATTACATGTCGTTTCCTATACGTATAATTGTGTAAAATTTCTACAGTATTTCTTAAATGCAAATGTAATATTTAGGCAGCTTTGAAATAATTATTGATACCTTTTTTTTAAAAGCAAGGCAGATCATGATAAGGAAATGTACTCTCTGTAAAAATGTACTTTTGTAATAAGTTGCCAGAAGATATACTGTCTAATGTGGTTTTTTAATTGATTGTATCAATTGTATTTCATATCTTGATAGTCTTATGAATTATTGTTACTTTGATGTGTTTTTATGTTATGTAATTTTTATGTTATTATTAGGAATGACGTAATCCATGTTGTACCTGCACAGCCAGTTGATTGAATAAATGAATTGAATTGAAATATTTAAGAATATTGTAGAAATTTTAACACTTCGTAGATGCAGTCATGATTCTTTTGATGTATATAATATTGTTATTAAAATTGATATTAATTTAACGTGTTTTCATTTGTTATAAATATTATCAGTTAAATAAAAAAGGTCAACTTAATTTATATCATAAATTAAATAATAAAATACATTTTAAAAATAATCAATTTGTATTTAAGTTGCGTGTAGGAATTTAAGTTTTTTTAATTAACTTATAAATAGAATATAAAGTTAACATTAAAAATAAAATTTTAATTGCATTCAGTTATATACATTTATCTGTCAATGCTATAAATTAATTAGAAAGTTTATAAAAATATTATTTTTAGAAATATAATTGAAGAAATAATATTTAAGGAACAGTGGGGGGTAAAAATACAAAAAAAAAAAAAAAAAAAAAAAAGAAAAAAAAAAAAAAAAGGAGAAAAATAAATTTTACTTTCGTGAGTGATATTACATTTTTTTTTACGTAAGAATTTTATCACTTTTTTTTTATTTTTATTTAATATATTATCCATGAATTGTGTCAAGAATTAAAAGGGAGGTCGCACACTGCCTCGCATCGCATCGTATGACTTCGTGTGATAAAAATTTAGAACCTTTTCTAATGGAGTACCGACCTCAAAAATTTTTATTGCAGAAATGGATAATGTGTAAAAATATGCTACTCTGAATTTTTTCAGATTTTTCTGAGACCGGGAAGTATTTTTAAAAAATTATTGAAAGTCCGTTTTGATGACGTCATGAGGCGCCTCTCATTAAGAAAAGGATAGGACATTAACGCCCGTGACGTCATAAAATGGACTTTCAATAATTTTTTAAAAATACTTCCCGGTCTCAGAAAAATCTAAAAAAATTCAGAGCAGCATATATTATATTTGCACCCTCTATCCATTTCTGCAATAAAAAAAATTGAGATCAGTACTCCATTTAGAAGTTTATGATGCGATGCGATATGATACGAAGCTGTGTGCGCTTGATCACATAGTTTCTTAATTTTTTTTATCATACGATGCGAAATCATACGATCGTGTGTGAGAGAGCCCTTAATAGAAAGACTGTGGTTCATATTAAGATGTTGACTTTCGTGTCTTAAATATCAGTTTTCATCTACCTGTTTTTTTATTTGACACAGACAACTAACAAAAAATTCTGGTATATATATAAAGATTCTATGAAAACTTGTCATGGCCATTGAATATTTTGAATATTTTATATTTTATTAACTTTCATTTATATTGAATTACATGATCATAAAGTTAATTCATTCAATGCAATGTACAGTCTTGAACTAAAAAAAAAAAAAAAAAAAGTGAAACCTTGAAAATACGTATGTAAATAATAATTATATAAATATTGCTATACATTTGTAATATGGCTTACTTGACTCTATAAGTAGTATATAAATAATTAGCAGGGTTAAAGCGATACCCTAGTTGAAAAATGACATCTTAAACTCATTGTTTACAAGTTTAAACCTAATCTTTTTTTACCTCTAAAACACATCTTATTTCCTCCTTGCTCAAATTGAGGATGAAATGAAGACAATATTTCTAACATTTTATGCTCAAGAAGAGGAAAGAAGACGTAGGGGGGCATTTACAAAGCACTTTAACCCCAACTTTAGCACCAAGTTTTATCCCTGGTACTAAACATGGTGCTAAACCAGGGGCTAACCATGTCTAGCTCCTAGTTTAGCACCATGTTTAGTACCAGGGATAAAACTTGGGGCTAAAGTGCTTTGTGAATGCCCCCCGTAATCTTTTATTTTTTCCCCTAAAATGATGCAAAATAGGTGGGAAAAAAGACGAGAGGAGAGTTTAATAGCGTATAAAAGATGAAATTTATTTCAACTAGGGTATGCTTATGATTGAATTAAATATATATTCTCCCTCTCCTATTCTCCTAACTAATTAGTGTATATTTTTAATCAAATCATGTAACTGAGGAAACCCTGGAAACCTTAGTAAGATGATTGGTGTTAACGCACGACCTCTGATCTACTTGCAGTTGTCAGTTTGAACATCATTTCAACCTACAACTAAATCATTTCGAAATTAGAATTATACTACTGTTTCTATTATACAAAATTAATTTTCAATCAATTTAGAACTATTTTTTTTAAAAGGATACACCCCCAAAAGCTTTCAGCTTTCAGCGGGGAGGGAAAGGATGGTGGCCACGGCCTTGGACGCATCCCAGTATTCGCTGAGGTGAGACTGAGGGAACCATGGAAAACCTCAGTCAGGACGGACACCTCTACTTTTTTATTTTATGAATGACTTCAATCCAAGAACATTGAAAGTCATATATATCTTGTTTGAAATGTTTTATTTACTAGATATTTTGAGATCTTTCTTATTGATGCAATAAAAGCCGATTGTTGACGAAAATACACGACAAAAGACTATGACAATCCGACAGATCATTACCTAAATTTTATTTTGATGCTAATTGACGATTTATTTTTCAATTATATACGCTACCATGTTTATAATTATCACTTGTATTATAAATGGCATGCATGTTTGTATTGATACAATTTTGCCTTAAAAGAATATTTTATCTCCATAGAAACAAAAGGAGTATTTTTCTTGCAAATAAAAATTTATACAATAATTAGAGCAATTCTATAGTATAATACCAGCTTATTTAAATTATATTCTTCTTCTTGTTAATGGAAAGGGATAAATATATAGACCATACTTGCACGTACGAATTTTATTAATTGCTAGGTCTGTTCGTAAATACACAATCAGAAAGAATCGATTGTTTGGGATGCACCTTCTGTACATGAAACATAAGGTTAATCAAAAATATTTGATTCTTTCTGATTGTGTATTTACGAACAGACCTATTGTTTATATAAATAACTCCTAGGCTTTGTTGTGTTCTATATGTTATTTTGTTGATTTGCGCATACGGAGGGGCTGTTTAAAATATGAAACAATGAAGAAGAGAATAAAACATCAATACAATATATATTTTTTTTATAATATAGCTTGCATAGCAACGCCTATATATTAAGCAGAAATCAGTAATTAACGTTTAGAATGGTTTGAGTTATACATCAAAAAATAAATTAATATAAAAAATAATTTATTTTTATTATAAATTTCACACATATGGTTCAAAATAATTGCTACTTTCTGTACTCGTATTAAGAATTCATTATAATAAATTGCAATTAATATATAATACAGCTATATAATAAAAAATATATATATTCAATAATATATTACTTTAAAAAACCTGTTATAAAATTTAATCAATATATATTAATAACGAAAAAAAAAACTTTAGTTAATTATAAAACCTATATAATACACTCTGATATAAACTAGCCACCTTTGAATATTTAATTGGGACCAAAAGTTGCCCTGAAGGTTGACTCTTGTCATCACCTTCTTTTTAAATGTTAGCCACTTTAACACCTTATAGAAATTCGCGGCACGCGGCATTTTCATATTAAAAATATACATTATTTAAAATAACTTATTTGATTATAAAGTTCAAAATTATATATTTGAATGCTAAAATTTGGATATAACATTCTTTATTAATGATATTTATGTGTTTTATGTTAAAACATTGTATTTTGAACCTTATTTTCATGAAAAGCTATACAATTTAAAGGTGTATTTACAAGCTTGTGATCAAGATTTTTTGCTTTCATCAAACCTCAATTAATAGGCACTTCTACTTAATAATTAGTCACGAAGTCTGAATATGAACCCCTAAATTGAGCTTTTCGCGGGCTCTTCTAGAGCGGGGGTGACCACGGCCTGGCAATCCATCCCAGCATTTGCCTGTGAGTGAGGGAAACGTGGAAATTTCAACCAGAATGGATGCTACAGCTTTTGTTAATGAAATGCAATGATCCAAACCACATAGTGGAAAACCTTAATAATTTACCTCTGGATGAGAGATTTTGTTGAAAATGGTCACCCATCCAACTAATAACCCAACTTTGCTTGACTTCAGTGATCGTTCGAAAGCCATTCCCATGCAGTGCGCATCACATCACTTGAAAATCTCCATGTAAAAATAGCTTTAGATTCTTGATTAAAATATGTGAGTGGGTATTTCTATAACTAGATTTGTGATTAGCTGTTGCTCCCAATAAGGAGCTCACTGATTGGTTGTACTAATTACACACCATGGTAGCTTTTAACACACCTTTGGTGTAATAACAAATTCTCATCACATCAGTGTTCATGCAATTATTTAGTGCTTCTTCAAAGGGCGTTATATAATGTTATTATCATAGTCACTTTAATATTGAGAGCATAAAATAACCAACTTTGGAAGTAGATTTACAAGCTTCAAAGTTAATTCTATATAAAGTGTCAATTCATTTACATTTTTTGTTTAACATTTATCGTATTTTATTCAATTTTTATTACATTTTTACGCTTATACTATTTATATCATTTTTTTTTTTATTATATCCAGATTCTTTAACCCATTTGAACATTAATTAATAGCAGGATAATGAGGTTCGTCAAGGACGTATAATGTGTGATATACCTATAGTATAACCTGTTAATTTACTTATTTTTTAATTGTTTAATTAGTGATGCAATGGTTGTTCTTGTATACTTTGTGTTGATGAATTTAATCACATATATTATATAACCCGATATTTTTTTACTTATTTAATTCTCTGATTTCCATGTGTATTCAAAGAAATTTATATTTAATATAATATAATAATTCCAATGAATTTTGAAAATATCTCAAAATAGTTTTTAAATTTTAGAATTTTAGTAGTTACATAATAATTCAGTATTCGAATGCACTTTAAAGGCCTGTTCGTAAACCCTGCTCGGTGTACACTTTCTGCACCCAATCGACCTTATGTACATGGGATATAAGGTCGATTGGGTGTAGAAAGTGTACACCGAGCAGGGTTTACGAACAGGCCTTAAGAAAATCTTAAATATTTGACATTTTCAAACAGGCTTTATTGAAATGAAATTTGAAAATTTTGCAGCACAGAACTTTCTGACGTATAGTAATAATTATTGTTTTGAAACAGTTTATCATAACAGGATATGATGTTGCATTATATTTATATAAACAATTGATGTTGTTGTTATCAAATATCTCATTTCCTATGTAGCGATGACGCGTCTGAATTTCTTATCTCATAAGGTTCACATTTGTAGAGCAAGAGCAGTCTATGGAATTTTCATTGATAAAATTGAATTCAATTCGTAGCGTTATAATATATTATATAATTATTGAGATTTGTTCTGCACGCAGAATTTTATCACTAATTGAAAAATTACAACTTCAACTCATTCTACGTCTAAACGTAATCTTTTTACCTCTAAAACACATCTTATTTCCTCTTTGATGAAAGTGAGGATGAAATGGAGACAATATTTCTAACATTTTATATTCAAGAAGAGGAAAAAATACGTAATATCGTCTTTTTCACCTCTCTTCTCCTCTAAAATGTTGCAAAACAAGAGGAGAAAAGACGAGAGGAGAGCTTAATAGCGCGAAGAAAAGATGAAATTTATTTCAACTTGAGTCATGTATTTTTATCATTATTAATATTTTTCAGAAATGCATCTTGAGGAAATACCGTTTGTAATGTACTAAACTAGTGCATTATAAGAAATTCTAAATATTTTAACAATGAATGTATTAAATTTTCATCAAACTTTCATACTTTTACGTCATCTGGTTGCATCATTTGAATTAATATAATTTATATATTATTATATATATATAATTATTTTCCCTACCCTGCATAGTCATTTTTCTAACTTATGTACTTGATATAATGTCGATTGAGAGCAGACAGTGCAATGTACACAGGGATAGATAACAAAGGAAAAAAAAGTGTGTTTGGCGCCAGTAATCGAACCCAGGATCTTATACGATGTCATGCATGGTCTATCTCTGTGTCATGTAGCCACTCCCTTTTATATTACGTATTATATCATTCAACGCTGTATATTTTATTCAATGATGTTCAATAATCATTATGGTAAATTAATTACTATACTACTATGGCATTATTACTATAATAAAGGAAATCATATTTTCATCTAAATCAGAGAGTTATTGTCAAATATATACAGTTCTTGAGTTAATGCAGCATTGGATTCTGCAGAATAATTATAGAGAAATAAAATAATATAACCGAGTTGAAATAAATTTCATATTTTCTTCATTATTAAGCTCTCCTCTCATCTTTTGTCCTCGTATTTTGAAAAATTTTAGGGGAAAAGACGATATTACGTCTTGTGCATAAAATGTTAGAAATATTGTCTTCATTTCATCCTCACTTTGAGCGATGAGGAAATAAGACGTGTTTTAGAGGGAAAAATATTAGATTTAGACGTGTAAAAGATGAGTTGAAGACGAAATATTTGAACTAGGACATCATTAATGAGTTCAACAAATTTCTTTGTCACAGTATTTGAAAAGTCTATTTTTTTTTTTTTTTTTTTTTTTAAATACGAGAAATAGAAATTAGTGTCTATTATTATACAGCTAATGCAACTGAAACACACAAATATTTGAACTTAAAAGTATGTAACAGTAAAAATTTATCTCAATATACCATAGAATTAAAATGATATCTCCATACGGTAAAAAATAAAGTCTCTTTTTTTACGATGCACTTTGTTACTTAAGATAATGCAGTTAAGTGCATTTGATAGACAGATGGTTGCATACAAAGACTCTAGGTGTTATAGTCGCTAATTATGATGTTATCTGATGATTTGCATTCAACACCTGCAGTTGATGACTTTATCTTCATGTAAATGAGGAGGCAAATTTAAATATTTTATAAATATATCCTATTTTACATAATTTTGATATAAATTTTGATTATGTGATAAATATAGTGTTAATTTCTATAAAATTAGTATTTAAAAAAAATAAACGGTTATTATTTTAAAAGTTAATTATCATAATTTAATAATTGTTTTGTTTTTAATTTTTTAAAATAATTTTAAAAACAATTTTAATTAATGTTCATTTGAATAAGTATTGCTTTGACATATTTTAATTAAAATTGTTTTTTAGCTAAAAAACATATTATTTGTTTTTGATATATTAATAAAAAATTATATAAATATATCTTATACATTAGATGCAGAATATTCAACAAATTCCATCGGATTTAAAGTATTTGGATAATAGGATGTTATTGTGAATACATTGAATTTGAAATATGTAAACGTGATGTAATGTAACCCAAAATATATGTTAGTATTGTTATTATATTTGTGTTTATACTGACTACCATAAATATATAACGTTATACAATTACTACTCAAAGGTTTATATTTATTGTTAAATAAAATTATATGACCGCACTGCAAATTTCCACGGTTTCCTCAGTATAAAAAATATAATATAATTATACGGTCTGGTACTTTGGCAAATTAGTATTAGACTACCCGTCATATTTAATGTTTTCATCGTGCTATTAATAACGTCTTCAGTCATTTGTAAATCCCCTAGTTGAAAAATTTCGTCTTCAACTCTTCCTTTACACGTCTAAACCTAATATTTTTACCTCTAAAACACATCTTATCTCTTTTTCGCTCAAAATGAGAATGAAATGAAGACAATATTTTTAACATTTTATGCTCAAGAAATGGGAAAGATACGTAATCTCGTCGTTTTACCTCTAAAATGTTGTAAAATAAGAGGACATTTGAAGAAAGGAGAGTTTAATAGCGAATAAAAAATGATATTAATTTCAATTCGGTTTGTTTGTAAAAACTAGTGAGCGTGAACATATCTCGTCTAAATTAGCATGGAATCTCCATTCATTTCCTCAAAGTCTCATGATAAAAGTAAGCATGCACTCACAAGTCAGAACTAAGACAAAAACGATTGATGTGGTTAGCGAGCCCCCAATGCGTCACAATCTGACTGTCGCGTGAATCACCGCAAGGCGCCGCGGAGAGAATCGTAAAAAAGTGAATCGCGTCATCGTGTTGAGTGATTACAATATTCGTGTCTCGGTTGATGCTTTATGAATGAAATATAACACGGTTATCGCCATCTGCATCTATGGACACCAAGAACTTTACTTTTTTATAGTCGTTACCACACAGTCTATGGAGGCGTGGTGAACCAAAACTATTTTCATATTGATAGACTGGGTCCTCTTCTTATCCTTTCTGAAATTGCAATAATGCAACTTTTGGTCCATCGGAGTATCAAATGCCAAGGAAAAAGTGGTTTAACTTGTAAGATGTAATACGATATCTATATTCATGTATCTTTTTAGGTGCATTTGTATTCATCAAAAGTATAATTGAATTGTGTTTTATTTTCTATGTTCTATATATCTTTTTGTGTTCTGACTTGTGTCAATGTTAAGGTAGAGATAACGCCGAACAGCTGTTCGACATACTCCCCTTTGATTAACATGTAAAGCTCAGCAAATTCACAAAAATTCTGAAAATTTTTTGAGAGGTAGATATTAGTGCCTAAAAGCCATAAAAAAAGTTTCAAAACAATTTCACGAGTTGATTTTTTAAATTAAATTCTTAGTTTGTCTCTCCATGGGAAAGCCCTATGCTGAAAATTAAAAAAATTAATTAAAAAAAAAATCGGCTTGTTAAATTGTTTTGTAATTTTTTCTATGACTTTTAAGCACTAATATATTATGTCTCTCAAAAAAATTTCAAAATTTTTGTGAATTTGTTAAGGTTTACATGTTAAGTAAAGGGAAGTACGTCGAACAGCTGATCGGCGTTATCTCTACCTTAACTATATTTTAATTTTAAATAAATATTTAAAACTAATTGCATCTGTACATTATTTGTGTTCAGAAAAATTTCAAAAAAAAAATCTATTATACAAACATTGACTTTTTTCAAATATATTGTAGGTAACGAAAATTCCTCATTGCATAAATATAGAGAAGCTATTTTTCATAACATATTTCAAATACTGTGCAACTTCACATGTGGAACTTACTAGTGGTAAGAAGCCATCGCGAGTCAGTCCATCTAGGGCATACTTCATGCGTTGTTTGCACTGTTTGCATTCTTATATGATTCACCTGGCTCAAACAAACGTGTACTATGTGGAGTATGCATCTTTGTTATGCATTTTTCATATCAGCTATTTTTCAACAAGGAAAGTATTTCGTGTTATAAATATTTCATTTGATAATGTAAGAAAATCACATTCACCTGGCTCAAACAAACGTTTACTATGTGGAGTATGCATCTTTGTGATGCATTTTTCATATCAGCTATCTGGCAATAAGGAAAGTACTTAGTGTTATAAATATTTCATTTATTATTTATATAAGAAAATTACCACATAGCTCGTGTCTTGGTTGCAAAATGTCAATATTTTTAATTTGTTTTTATATATATTAAGGGTAAGGTAACACGAAACATTGATTGTTGTAGTCCCATTTGATTAACATGTAAACCTTAGCAACCTCATAATAATTCTGATTTTTTTTTTTGAGAGAGAGTTCTTAGCACCAAAAAAATGTAGATAAAATTTCAAAACAATCGGACGATCCAATTTTGTTAATTTAATTTTTTAAATTTTCAGTATTAGGGCTTTTCCATGGAGACCTAAACTAAGGACTTAATTTTAAAAAATTGGATCGTCCGACTGTTTTGAAATTTTTTCCACATTTTTTTGTGCCAAGAACTGTCTCTCAAAAATAAAATCAGAATTATTATGAGGTTGCTAAGGTTTACATGTTAATCAAATAGGACTACAACAATCGATGATTCATGTTATCTTACCCTTAAATTAAACAAATATAAAAGAAAATATTTTATAATAATAGTTTGTTTTGTTGAAATCAAGAATTTCAAATAAAACCTTAAAAGTAGTTATCTGATTGAACATTATTTACAATAAAAAATTAATTTTATTTCAGATTTATTGTTACTGAAGAAATTATATAACTGCCTTCAAAATTAAAACATCATAATATTATATATTTTCAGCTGTCAATTGGTTAAGCATTAATTTATATTCAACTACTATTATTGTATATTTAATCAAATTCGTATTTTATATAGGTTACAATAACCTAAATTTCACAATTTTTTTTATTTGTCAAAGAAATATAAAACAAAATATATATTTTATATTTAATGTTTTTTTGAAAGCAATAATTGTGGAAAATAATTCTCAATATTTAGTTCTCATATTAAAAACTCTTTTTTATAAAAACAAAAATTTATTTAAATTTTATTATGTATAAAAAAATAGATTATTATATTTTTCTAAAATTTTGCCTAATTCAATAAAACCGAAGACAATATTAAAATTTCACAACATTGTAAATGGTTATTTTATTAATTTTTATCAATATATAAATGATGTTTATTTTTTAAACTGCAGAATTTTTTAATTAAAATATAACTCCCATTACTTTGTTTAATTTTACTTTGTAATATTTTACTACTAAAGCAAAACAAATTAATTGATGCATATGTCAGAACCAAGCCTTAAAACATGATATTAAAAACAAAGCGATGCGTAATCAAAACAAAAGTGACTAACCAGAGTAGACAAAATAAAAAATGAATCAGACTGCATGGGAGGTCGTGATGACGTCATCACAACACGACAATTAAAAAGCGTGTGGCGCACACTAGGTTCTGCATTTTCTTTTTACAAGGTTACACCCCTCTATGAGTTTGGAGCTTGAGGTGGGGTAATGGGTAGGAATAAGGAAGGAAATGGATGATAGCTACGGCTTGCTAAGCGTTCCAGCATTCACTGAAGTGAGACTGAGGGAACCGTAGAAAACCTCAGTCAGGACGGTCATCTCTACTTTTTTTATGAATGGAGTGATGTCCAAAGCCTGGGGAACCACACACAATTGAGTTGAAAGTGAGACGAATTTACCACAGTAATTTTTACTTGAAATGGTCACCCATCCATGTAATAACCACGCTCGACATAGCTTGACTTCGTTGAAAGAAAGTTTGAGCATTTTATAATGATTTTCGCTGCTTTGAATACGTTAATAAAACAATAAAATGTATTCAAACCTCAAATGATACAACACGGTAATTTATAAATATCTCGTTGCTATAGGGAGTTTCTTAATTAAGGAGTGTTAAAATGTTTATAAATAAACAATACAAAAAATAACAATTGGATCATTTGCATTATGATGTCAGTATTGTAATAGAAATCATACGGTCAGCGAAATTTGAAGTGGACAGTAAGATTGATGTTAGAAAGTTTCGATCTAAAGTATTGTTAAGTAATCTATATTGTATTATTTCTCTATTGATATAATATATATGTGTGCAATAGAGAGTGTGGGAGGTGTTATAGCGCAGTGCGCTTGACCAGGTCTCGTCAGATCACCGAAGTCATGAAACGCCGAGCGTGGTTAGTAGTTGGATGGGTGACCATTTTCAACAAAAACCACGTTTTAACACCAAAGGATAAATCGTTGCGTTTTTCCACTATGTGGTTCCCCTGGCTTTGGACCATTGCACTTCCGGTTCATTGAAAAAAGCTGTAGCGTCCATCCTGGCTGAGGTTTCCACGTTTCCCTCAGTCGCAAGCAAATGTCGGGATGGATTTGCAAGGCCGTGGCCGCCCCCTTTCCAGAAGAGCCCGTGAAATGCTTAAACTCAAATATTTTATATCATTATAGAAAGTATGATACAAACCATAAAACGAAATCTATTTCATTCTTAATACATTTACCAAAAAATCAATAGAAAGATTTTTTTTAAAGCTACAAATCTTAAAAGTAACAAATTTTTATAACAAATTCCATTCATATATTATTAATCAGGACATAAAATTTTCTATACTTTAATGGATATATTTTTTATATATAAAACTAGAATGGATAGCTAGTTGATTCTTTTTTTAATAAAAAAAAGTGAAGTGCATTATTTGTAGCCTTCTTAGCACTCGT
Source organism: Siphlonurus alternatus (assembly GCA_949825025.1). Classification (NCBI taxonomy): domain Eukaryota; kingdom Metazoa; phylum Arthropoda; class Insecta; order Ephemeroptera; family Siphlonuridae; genus Siphlonurus; species Siphlonurus alternatus. Next base: position 5,804,180 of record OX463786.1, on the reverse strand, counting down.
CTTTATCTTGAATATTGTAGGAGTTACAGTCAAATTTATATGATATTCCCTCCGGAAGTAGCCGGAAGTGAACAGTTTCTTACCTTTTGGCGTTGCAATTTGACTCATTGTTCATTAGTTCTAGTACAAAACTCTCTGAAAAATTTGAACACTGAATTACAGATACAAAATTCACACTTTCGGCTACTTCCGGAGAAAATTTTAAATTAATATAAGTATATATCCACTCAAATGAACCAACAAAACTTTACTAAAAAGATTCTAATACATTCTGTCAAAAGCCGACACAAAGATGCATTTTAAAGATTATTTTATAAAAAGCGTTTTAAAAACATTTTCTAACTTGTAAAAGAAAAGAAGAGACTTTACCGCATTTTTATATGTTTTATGATAGAAGATTGAAAATATATAAAAAAATATATGTGTTTAGCTTAAAAATATTTGTGTTTTACATATAGTGGACAATGTTTTGTAGGAATTTTGAGACAGGACTTAAGTTGTACCATATGGTAGTTTATACCTTGTAATACATGCATGTCAATATAAATTATTATCTATATTTTATGAATAATATGAAAGAGTTTATATATTTTAAAAAACGAACTTCAATTGACTGGGATTTAAAGCATCAAGTATAAAGTAGCATATTTTTTTCAAAATAGATATGTTCGACTATTTTTGTAAATATGGCAAAAAGTAAGTAAATATTTTTTACTAAATAAAGAATATTATTCAGTGAAATCATTTCTTAAAAGCCTGTATTACACGATACAAATTTGTATACAATTTATCCTTACAAGAAAATGTCATCTCAATATAAACAAATGGAGTTAAAGTTTTCTTGCAAGCAAAAATTGTATGTAATAATCAGAAAAATTGTATCGTGTAATACCGGCTTTAGTAATAAATTGCCAGAAAATATTGTTTTAATATCGGATTAATTTTAATATATTTTTTGACAATTACGAATTATGTATGTGTACCTTTGTTTTATATTGTTTACTAGCTATAGAAAAAAATATCTTGACTTGATCACTGATTGTCTATATATAATATTTAAATAACCCAAATGTTCAAAATTTAAAAATTGATGTAGAAGTTTAACATTGAACCTTATGGAAGGAAACTCGAAATGGAGCTGAGAAGCCCACTCCGTGAGTTTGCTCAAACTATAAACAATTATGTTTGAAAGCTGCATTGAATTTTATTTCATTCAATTGATTCAGTAATAATTTTTTTTTAAATCGAACTTTAATTATATATAGGAAGCATTTTAATTGTACATCGTGTTAGTTTATAATTATTATAAATGGAGTAAATTATGTTCAATTGATTTTTGATAATATTTTATTGTGATGTGGGATTATAAATTATAGTTATTAAGAAAATGATCGAGGTTCCAATTATATATCTTTCCAACTCAGAAAACGAAACAAGGGATTTAATTTTTGTTACCAAATTTGATACATTTTTACCATCCTAATTTTTATATATACATTATATACTTACATATATATGTGTGAAAATATTTTCTATAAATTAAATTTAGAAATTATATAATCAAAAGACACAATATAAAATAAAATAACTTATATTTAAATAATTTTTTAATATTTAAATTTAAATATAATTAAAATAAAGTATAATAAAAGAAATATAATAATAATAATTGAAATTGCAAATTTTATTTCATAAATATTAAATATTTTTTATACTAATTTAATTGCAAACTAAAACAATATGAACGATAATTAATACGAACATGTGCAAGTACTTCAAGTAACCGTTATATCATTGATGTAGCTTGAGAGAGAGAGAGAGAGAGAGAGAGAGAGAGAGAGAGAGAGAGAGAGAGAGAGAGAGAGACACACACACACACACACACATGAGGGGGTGGGGAGTTATCTGTGGCCTCAATTAAGCGTTAATTATAATTAATTTGGATGAATTTGGAAGGGAGCAATTAAATTGCAGTTCACTGTTGTTCGTATTTATCAATAATTTCTGCAGTAAATGTCTCATGCACGTAATAATTAATTTTATGGTGAATTATTATGTGAAAATACAGTTATATTTTTTAATTTTGATATTTTAATTTTCATATTAATACTATTCAATTTAAGATAATCGCAAAGGTAGACTCGATATATTTATTTATTTATTTATTTATTTTTATTTTGGAACTTCTTTTTGGTTGTACAAGACAAACATATGTTCAAGTCAAAATTGGACAAAATACAACATAAAAACATCAAACTTAAACACATTTACATAAGTTATTTAACACTATCAAACACAATCACTGACAATAATAATAAAAACAAAATACAAGCCAAAGTCACCATTAATACTGATAAATTTTAGTTTATGTGGAACATATATATATATACATATATACATATATATATACATACATATATATATATACATACATACATACACATACACACACACATATATATACATATATATATATATATATACATACACATACACATATACACACACATACATATATGTATATATACATATACATACATATATATATATCAGTCAATACAATGTATATGTAAATTTATAATTTTGTTTATTTTATAATCCTGATAATACTTTTTCAGACATTTTATTACTCTCAAAAGCTTTAAAACATTTTCTTCTTTTTTATTTAATTACTGCAACCTTGAATTAAATGAGTAAAGTTTTTACAATATTTTCTTGTTTTTGTTCTTTTTATAAAATTAAAGTAAATAAGAAATTAATTAAAATAAAATATATAACTATATTTTGTTCTTAGTTCTAAAATATCAAATATAAATATAATTTAACATTTATTTGTTTTATTATTCTTTTGCTTCATTAAATAATACTTTGTATACTCGTCGCCTTGGAAAATTTCCCACTTGCAGCCTTCTTAATCACCCTGCCCTGTGTTATTCTTACGGGATATGGTGATAAAGGCTGCAAAGGGAAATTTTACGATAACTGCATGTATACTAATTTAATTGTAAATTATACTATGGTAATTAAATAATATAATCATATGCGAGTAACCGTTATATCATTGAGATAACTAGAGAGAGAGATGAAGCGACACCTATAGAGAGAGAGGACATATATGAAGGGGGAGGGGGGAGTTATCTGCGGCCTCTGCGGTCAGTCTGTGGTCAGATGCTGGGAGTGGACCAACATCTCGTTCTAGACATAGTACAGTGGACCACATAAAACTAACATTCTAAATTAGAACCCTCAAGCAATATATTCAATTTAGATTTTTACATAATTCAATGTTGAAAAATTAAAAATTACGTCTTCAACTCATCTTTTACATGTCTAAAACCAATCTTTTTACCTGTAAAACGCATCTAATTTCCTCTTCCCTCAAAGTGAGGATGAAATGAAGACAATGGGTGGTATTCACGAAGAGTTAAGGAGCGATTTAGGGAGAGATATTTTAAGAAGCGTTTTTTTTTTTTTTTTTTTTTACCAGGTAACAGGTAAGAAAATGCTTCTTAAAATATCTCTCCCTAAAACGCTCCTTAACTCTTCGTGAATACCACCCAATATTTCTTATATTTTGTGCCTAAGAAGAAGAAAAAAGACGTAATCCCTCTTTTTTTTCTCTAAAATTGTTCAAAATAAGAGGAGAAAAGACGAGAGGAGAGATTAATAGCGAAGAAAATATGAAATTTTATTTCAACTAGGGAACATTCTGTATTAGATCCCTGAAGCAAAATATTCAATTAGATTTTCACATAAATCAAAGTTTTATAGTTCTCATATGTGACATACAAAAACATTGTTAATTGAATTAAAGTTCAACAGCTTGAGGCAAAGTTTAAAGGTTGCTTCATTCATATTATATCTCTTACTGAGTAATGTGTTTTCTTATTGCAATGTTATGGCCAATAAAAGCGAAAATGTAAAGTTAATAGACTAACAGAAGATGAAGAGGTTATGTTTAAAAGGCCTGAGTTTGAAACCTGAAAGATTTAGAAAAAAAAATATGAAGTTAACAGTAGCTTTATATAAGTTAATGGTATCATATTTAACACATGGTAAATTCTTCATTAAAGTATAAATCTTAATATTTGAGAAAATATATGAATAGGTTAACGCAGGCTTTAATTAATAATAAAATAATAATAATAAAAGGACTTTACTGTATAAAAGGCGTAGTCAGGTTTAAAGAGTCCTATTAAATCCTATTAATTAAGCTGATTTTGCTGTGTTCCTATAATGTTCCTATATATACCGTCCTATGTTCAAATCTATATAAAAACAAAATTTGAAATTACATTTTTGGCATGAAAGAAGTTTTTAGAGAAAAATAATACATTATTCTAAAATCTCTAAATGGGAGTAGGGAGGCGATATATTAACAGATGGTTTAAAATCAATAGCTTTAATAGTAAAAAAAAAGTAAAAAAAAAAGTATAAAAAAAATCTAAAAAAAAAAAAACAAAAAAAAAATTCAAATTCCTTCTTATACTTTCGGCTACTTTCTGTGAAAATGTTGAATTTTTTGAAATCTAAATTTCATGCTGCTCTGATATATAACGACGAGGAACTTCTAAATTTTAAAATATATTTTACGAAATGTCAGAAGAATATAACATCGACGGCAGTGCGACCTCTTATATGTCCGGGAGATAAGAGCCGGTCAGATCAGCGAACGACTTACGATGACTCATATAGACACGTTGCATCTTTTTATGTTATATAACAAGGTTTAAAGAACTATGCAGTGTAGAAGCAGAGATCTTATAGTGCACAATGTAAGCTCTTTGGTAGAAGTTCTTTATAAGCCCCCGTCGGTTCGAGAAATTTTAATAACGACCATCCTGATTTACGTTTCTACAGTTTTCTCAATTACTCTAGGTAAATATTTTGATGTGTATTAGTACGATTTTGACATGCACCTCGGGATAGTACGAAATTTACTCCTTTATATAGGCATTATCACGCAGTCTATGGAGAAATGGAGACGGGGGGAACCAAAACTATTTTTATATTAATAGACTGGGTGCTCTTCTTACATCTCCCAAAATTACAAATCTGCATCTATCTGTCTATTGAAGCTACAGCTGTAGCAAGTGAGGCAGGAGTAACGTTGCCAGAGGTGTATATACACACTTCGGAATAACATATACCTTATTCCTGCATGCATGATTTCTGCAACTGCAAGAAATAAAAGAGATACAGATTTACAATTTTTGGTGGTTAAGGAAGATATTCCCAAAATTTTCAAGTTAACCACGTCTTTAACAGCTAGCAATCAGAGCAGTAATAAAGTTCATTCTGTCTTGATGTAGACAGTAAAAGTAATATGTGCACCTGTATTTACCGATAAGACAATGTTAGCACAACAAGACAGCTTATAAAGACACAATATCTTACTACCAGTTAGAATATTATCGAAGAACATGTGCAGGGATATACCAAGGATAATAGAAGAAGGATGTCTTAGAATGAGAAATTCAAGAAGTACCGAGTTGAAATAAATTTCATCTTTTATTTGCTCTCTCCTCGTCGTTTTAACTTCCTCCCATTTTAGAGGGAAAAAGACGATATTACGTCTTGTTTCCTCTTCTTGAACATAAAATGTTAGAAATATTGTCTTCACTTCATCCTCAATTTGAGCGAAGAGGAAATAAAATGTGTTTTAGAGGTAAAAAGATTAGATTTAGACGTGTAAAGGATGAATTGAAGATGAAATTTTTCAACTAGTGGTCGACTATTTTCGTAAAACTTCGGATCAGTTCGCCAGCAATATACCAACAGAGAGTTTAGTTGGCCAATAAATGTGCTTATAAAACACGACGTAATGACGTCACTGGAAGACATTTGATTTGAAAGTAAGCCATCCTCTTTAGTGTATTCTCCTTGAACAAGCAGCTGATTGTAACATTTCTAACACGGTAGATTACATCAAGTAATTTCTACATGTTATTTAGTTGGGTGGGTCTCCAAATAATGTCAACCAGATTTATGTTATACTAGTCTGGTAATTTTTCCTCTATATCATTGACATACAGAAATATGATACTGGACACATTACAATTGAAGACAAATAGTGAGCTATATATTTTTATTAAATCCAATGAGGTATGATAACTGTACTAGTTAACGTCACGTTAAGGAATTTTTACATGTTATTCTTATGAGAAAATCATTTTTTAGGGGTGGTCGCGGTTATCGGCCACCATGTTAAAAAAAAAATTAAAATAGTCAGATCGTTCTGAAATATTTTGTTATACCTTGAGACAGCAAGAATGTCACCACTGTTCTTTTTATTGGTGTTATCAAGCAGTCTATGGTCCCGGAGTGTTCTTATTCCACTTTTACAACAATTTCGATAATGTAACATTTGCTGGTTTAATTTACTTGTAAATTTTATTGGTCTCTACTGCGTTTATCCTGATTTTCAAAAAATGAAATGAGTGCAAGTGGTGTGTTGTAGCTACTTTTTTATAATTGCATTATACAGTGTAGGTAGAGGCTAACGTTTAATTAAGTTTTTAAAAAAATAAATTAACATTTATTCATTTAAAAATAATGTATTAATGTATTACTAATAATAATAATGTATATTAATATTGTAAATTAAATAATTAATGTATTTAATGTATTAATGTTTATTAATACATTAAAAAAAGTGCAAGTATTCAAATTTATTTCAAGATAATATGATAAAACTTCTTTCAATATTTTTTATTATAAATATTCTTTAATAAAATTTAACGTGTAATATAATTTATTAAATTATTTGTATAAAAATTAAATATTTCATTGAGCATACCATTCTACTAAATAGAAATTCATTTTCAGGGATCATTCTCCATGAAAAATAAGAAAATGGATTGAAAATAAACTTTAAATGTCATAAAATAATCCAGAAATGAGAATTAAAAATTTTATCTTTAATTAATTGTCTTCATTCAACATTGAAATCCTCGATGGATTAAATATCACCAGATAACGAACTTTGGGAAATTCCTAAAATTTTCGTCGCATCACATTCTCTTTTTTAATTTAAAGCCAACAATTTGTTGATAATACATCTATTTAATCTTTAATCATCAACTAAAGGTGATATTTTTTAGTCTTTCTATGCGACGTAACTTTTGTTGTTTACGTGAAACTCCCAAACTAATATTTGTCCTCCAAGATAATAAAGTTCAATGACAAGAAATTTATAAGATTTCGAGGCGAGATATCAAACTGAAGAAATAATGTTTGATACCAACTTCAATAAAGTACAAAACGCCATCTGTTGTATTGTTTAGGCTTTTAATATCGTGTGTATTTCTTGCAGACGATCATAAACTCGATTATTTGAAAGTAAATTCCATGAAAAATGTTTTTTTGATACCAAAGTTGAAAAATGTACTGTGTACTGATATATTATTTTGTATTGAATATTTTTTTATTATAATGAATTTTTTGAAGCCGGGGTATTAAGTTATAATACAATTTTTTCTTGGTTAAATTTCATATAATCTCGATTCATTAACGAGCTGTAGCGTCCATTCATCATAAGGTTTCCACGTTTCCCTTAGTCACAGGCAAATGCTGCGATGGAGTACAAAGGCTATGACCTCCCCGTTCTGGATAAGCTTGCAAAAAGCACATGTTATAGGAAGGTTCGAGGTGAATGAGTAAATAGTAAGTAGAAATACGCAAGTATGGTTTAATAAGGGAGGTGTGGCGCAGTGTGCTTGACCGGGTCTCGTCAGATCACCGAAGTCAAGCAACGCCGCGCGTGATTAGTAGTTGGATGGGTGACCATTTTCAACAAAAACCACGTTTCCCACCCAGGGGTAAAACGTTGCACTTTTCCACTATGTATTTCCCCTGGCTTTGGACCATTGCACTTCCGGTTCATTTTGATAAAAGCTGTAGCGTCCATCCTGGCTGAGATTTCCACGTTTCCCTCAGCCGCAGGCAAATGCCGGGATGGATTTGCAAGGCCGTGGCTGCCCCCGTTCCAGAAGAGACCGCGAAACGCTTAAGTTAGGGTTTCGGAAGGTTTGGGGTTTCAAACTTAGTGAGTAATTAGTAAATAAAAGTACCCAATAGGGTTTGATTAAAAAAAAATAATAAGAAAATTAAAAAAAAATTAAAAAATCTGCATGGAATAGTTCCTATTTTATATATTTCATTGTTCATATTTAGTTGTGACGCAGTGGCTGTACATATTACAGAAGGTGTCATTAAATAAACACACACTGCATTGTGACGTCACATACCCCCTGTGACGTCATGACACGTGTGTGTTATCGCCTTGTACTTCACATTGTATCCGAGCAAAAGAATTCAAACTATTTCGTTATCGTTAATTTATAGATAGCACCGAATTTGAGTAAATAATAATAGTTTTCTGGACTAAATTATATATAAAGTATATTACGAATTTGTATTATATTTTAAACATCAGACCATATAAAATTGCTTTGTTTTAATATATTTTTAAAATTGAGAAGTTCTTGGATTTATTAACAACCTCCCTAATATTTTGTAATATATAAGATTTTATGTTGTTTCTTTAAAAAAATATATATAAAAATTATAATTTTTTAATTTTTTTTTTTACATTTTAAAATTAACAATTTAACAGTATTTAAAAACGAAAATTAATTTATAAAATACACAGAACAAAAACATTATAGTTTGAAAAACAATCACATCGAATAAAAAGTTAATATAATTAAATATATTTAATATAGAATTAAAAAATATTTAATTTTGTTTATTTTAAATTTTTGTAATAAAAATAATTTTTTAATTTATATTTCTTTTTATTTTATTATAAGTAAAGTAATTAGACAGTTGACCAATTACTTCTTGGTAAAATTTTACTGCGATGCTTTGTCTCCCATGCAATTTATATTCGATTTCTTGTAATACTTAACGCGTTAAAATGAATCGCGAATGTAGCAGTCGAACAGTAATTAAATTATGCATGGCATTGAGTGAATTAAAAAATGATGCAGATATTTATACGTAAAATTGCTTGCGTATGATTATTTAGTTGGTAAGCAGAATGAAATATATAGATATTCTTTTGATATTAATTTCTTAATAAATTTTTACAAATCTTTTTAGTATAAAATAATAATTTACATTGAAATAATGAAATTGTAAAATCATCATTTGGCATAGTCTCGGCATAACTTTAATTGCACAATTTAATAGCCCTAAAAATGAATGGCGCTAGGCCACCGGTGGCATAAGGCGGGTGCATGGCTTCGTCTGTTCGCTGCTACGCCCCTAATGAGTAACATTGGGCGTTAAAGAATCTGGGCGTGATGCTGCCTGGAGCCGCCGTCGGTGTTGGTACTAGCAGATACCACGGATTCCGAATATTTGCTACTACCACTGGGTAAGATTTGCGGTAGCTCCAGGCAGGCTCACGCACAGTATAATATAAAATGTTAATAATTAAAACTACATATCGTCTCTTGTCCGCAATAATGAGCTACCAAAATTCAAATGCAATAATGAGCTGTGTCTGCTTTACCAGGTGAATTCAATTTTAATGTAAAAGGAAAAGCAGACAGCTCATTATTGCATTTGAATTTTGGTAGGCAGATAGCTCATTATTGCGGACGAGGGACGATATATTGGAGAGACTAACATCTTAGCTGCAGCATTATGAAAATATGAGGTAATAACAAGTGTGTCTTAGAGCATCAAAAAAGGTTTCATTTGTTCTGTCCGAAGTGTACACAGCACGAACTTTACTCACTTGCTAGAGCTCCAATAGACAGAGATATTCAGATTTGTAGTTTTGGGAGATGTAAGAAGAGCACCTAGTCTATCAATATCAAAATAGTTTTGGTTCACCACACCTCCATAGACTGCGTGGTAACGTCTACAAACAAAGCAAGAATAAAGTTCGTGGTGTACCACATCAACTATCACCTCCAAATTCAAGCGAGAGATCGCACATTCGGGTGGTCTAGGCGGGGTCTTCTCACTAGCTCTCAAGGTATATAAAAAGGGGCGGTTTCTCGTGAACAAGTTACTGCGATTTGTCTCTGTCTCATGTTAGTTGCTACCTTTAACCGATGTCAAAATAACATGTAATGTAAAACAAAAGGTAGTCCCACTTGACATAAATTTAATCTTTTATATTCGCTCATTTCCCTCTTATTTTACACCACTTTTGAGGGAAAAAGACGAGATTATGTTTCCTTTCCTCTTCTTAAAGGTATACAGGCCTCAAATTACAAATTAGACAGACATTAAGTGTTGCTCGAGTTTATAATCAACATTCGTATTATTTTTACCTGCGCGCGGTGCGTCTGTGCGAAGTCGCGCTGTAAAGAAAGTCCTTGCTGACGTCACAACTCACAGCTAGCACCGATTAACATTGAATTGTGACGTCATCAAGGACTAAATTTCTTACTTTGAACTGCGACTTCGCACGGACGCATCACGCGTGGAAAAAAATGATGCGAATGTTGATTATATACTCTAAACCCACTTGGTGACTATCTAATTTGTAATTTGAGGCCTGTATGCCTTTAAGCATAAAATGTCAAAAATATTGTCTCCATTTTATCCTCACTTTAAACAAAGATAAAATAAAATGTTTTAGTTCAAAATGGTTAGATTTAGACGTTTAAAGGATGAATTGAAGACATAATTTTATAACTAGGCATTATAACATATAATTTTTTACATTTTCCTTACGTAATTCATTCTACGTCAGGCGGCAAAAAGAGTAGAGATTATGAATTTTTTTAAATTTAATGATATGAGATTTAATTTTAAATTTATACAAAATAAAAACAAATATAATACTATAAAAAAATTAATTTAAATATAAAAAAAAACATTTCAATTATAATTTCTTTAATATGTATTTTTTGCTGGAATAAAATTAAAAATTAATATTAAACAATTTTTTATATTTTGCATTAATTTTTGTGTAAGTATAAATTGTAGTTAATTTAAATAAAATATTATAATTAATAAAATTTTAAAATTACTTTGCTGTATTACAATTTTATACATAATTATGTGTCGTTATAATTGAAATTAATTCTATAATACGGCGTTATAATTTTATTACATTCATAATGGAACATGACACACCAGTGGATGAAAAATAAAAGCTCAGCATATAGCAATATTTTTCAATTGCACCATGGGAATTTCTTTTAGAATTTTGATTATGATGGATATATACTATGGATATACCCAATTGTGAACTTATTAAATCAAACAAAACATTAAATTTAAATACGTTATCATGCATTAATGTAATGCATTTTAAAATTAAATTTACTGTATTGCGTATACCACATTGTGATAATTAAAATCAAGCATAAACCACCGTTTTAATTATATTAATGACGATAAAATTTCCTTTTAAACATGCACCAGACAGCCAAGTACTTACAGCAACATAAATGGAGTATCGACATCAAAATTTTTTATTGCAGAAATGGGTGCAAAGTTATGCTACCCTTATTTTTTTTTTTAGTCCGGGAACTATTTTTAAAAAAATTATGAAAGTACAGAGAAAGTGACGCCTTTTAATAAAAGGATAAGACCTAAATGGGGCGTGGGTTCAAACCTGACCTCGGCAAAACTTTTTATCAATACTTCCCATGCTCCAAACAATCAGCTCCCTCTATTTTTGAAAACAAAAATTTTTGAGGTCGATGCATAAATTATGAATTATCCTGACTTACCTTTTACACTAAGCTCCTTGGTTCACATAGAACATGTAACATTTTTTGTACCCATTTTATTTAACAAGCAGAACTTGTGTCGACACTAGCAAGTGTCTTACCTAAATCTCAGCCAATATATCTGCACACAATTTTTTATATATATAATGAAACTGTTTAATAAGGAATAAAACGTATTTAATGATATAAAAAATGTTGTTTAAGTCTATTGCCAAATAGTAATCTATTTTATAATGTTACATTTATTTTATATTGAGGTGCTTAATTATAACACCTGCGAGTACCACAAAATGTCAATTTGTTAAAGAAGAAAGTATTAAAATTTACTGTTAGTATTTCACACGCAATTAATGTTTAATTTATGTAAATTTTATATTAAATCACGAGTTGAATTAAATTTCATCTTTTATTCGTTATTAAAGCTCTTCTCTCGTCTTTTGTCCTATTTTGCACCAATTTAGAGGGAAAAAGAATGAGATTACGTCTTCTTTCCTCTTATTGATCATAATATTTTAGAAGTGTTGTTGTCTTCATTTCATCCTCAATTTGAGCGAAGAGAAAATAAGATGTGTTTTAGAGGTAAAAATATTAGGTGTAGACGTGTAACGGATGAGTTGAAGACGTAATTTTTCAACTGATAAGGGATGGCTTGCTTCTCTCTCTCTCTCTCTCTCTCTCTCTCTCTCTCTCTTTCTGTAGGTATACAGTACTGCATTTTTTCTATGCTTTATGCTTAAATTTAAAATAATGAAATTGTAGCAAATTTAATTATAATAAAAAGGACAGAAAAGGACAGTATCATAAATAACTGATTTATGCTCATAATTTACATTTGACCAAAAATATAATATACAATATAAAAACATTGAAATTTAACAATTTCTTTGTTACGAAAATTTCTAAAAACTCTTTGATTGGATGGTAAAAGATGACTAAATTATTCAAACTTTTGAAACTTAATTCTAATTTAATTAGTTAAATAATTTAAGTATATTTATACCAACAGATTATAAAATTGTAATGCATGAAAGGTATATAATTAGAAAATTTCAGCATTTGTTTTTAAATTTGAAAATATAAGAATAATTATTGCATTTTATCATTCTATATATTTATTAATTATATTATACTCGTGGTAGCCAGCTGAAATTGAGTACAAGTAAACAAAGAAACATTTAAAATATTTTCTGAAGTTACAAAAACAATTTTACTTAGTGATCAAAGAGGTGCTATTTATATAAAATTTCTTCGCAACATAGTTTCAAATGGTTGTTTCTATTGTCAGTAGATTATTTTTTTATAAAAATGTGTGAAATGGCATCAATGCTCAATGCTAAGTGAAGTGTTTACCGTTCTCTTTTTTTTTTTTTTTTGCTTTAGTTTTATTTTATGTATTATTTTATACTTAAAAATCTCCTAAAATGCATGACTTTTTATTTATCTTATTCTAATGGGGAATTCTCTTACAACTCAAATTTTAATTTAACTACTATATTATGATAGGGTACATATTAACAATAAGTTTGACTTAAGTTTCAACTTTTTTAACTCAAATTTGGGGACTCTGAAGGGATTATTAGAATAGGGGCAAAGTATGCAACCTGCGCGCAAACCTGAAAATTGTGACGTAGAAACTCCCTAGATAACACACAACAACTGCCTGATATCATAGTTTGAAAGTCAAGGAGTGATTGGCTATAAATTTTAGTAACACGATCGAAATCAGCGGGTTTTTCTACCCTAGTATCAATAGTTTTGTCTCTAATATTAGTTTACTTTAAGAGTGATAATCGAAAATATAAATTTATTGCAGGAAAATTTCGCCTGCTAGGCAGTTTCTACGTCACGTTTTGGCGCTAAATTCAAAAGAAGGGAGATTTTTAAAAAATTCCCTTGTCTCCAATTTTGAAAATTGAAACTTTTTTGTTTTGGGACATTTAATTTCAAGACATAGAGCATCCGAAAAAAATCTAAAATAAATGTAGGAGAATTCCCCATTTAATTTGAAATTTGTAGAAAGAAAAACAGAGAGAGAGAGAGAGAGAGAGAGAGAGAGAGAGAGAGAGAGAGAGAGAGAGAGAGAGAGAGAGAGAGTTATATTGTAGTTAAGTCTGTAAAATGAATGCAGAGTATGCAAGGAGAGTAAAAATAAAAATTTATCCGATAGAAATGTACACCTACGAACACCATGAACTTTACTCTTGGCTGACTTGCTAGAGCTGCAGCTACAATACATAAAAACATGCAGATTTGAAATTTTGGGAAATTTAATAAGAGCACTCGACCTACCCATAATAAAATAATTTTGGTTTAACACGCCTCCGTAGAATGCGTACAAAAATAGCAGAAGTAAAGTTCGCGATGTCTAGTGTGTACGTATAACTCCTTCAACTATAGCAGCGCAAACTCGGCAGCATTCTAGGAGCAGTAAAACGTTAGTTGTGAAGTATATTATATAGAAAAACGTAGTAGAAAAGATTCTTGTGCAATGATCTTTATTCCCCCATAATAAAGAACATTAATTAATTGTTTACTTTGCCAATAAACATAAAATATATTACCTTTATGTATATATCTTGTCACTTTTATTTCTATAATAAATTTTTATTATATTATTATTATGTAATATGGTGTGTATTCAATAATTTTATTCGTTCTATATACATAAAAAAATTCATTAAGGGTAAGGTAACGCCACCAATGTTAAAAAAAATCCCTCTCACAAAAATTCTGAAAAAAATTTAAAATGTTCTCCTCCATACCCCCTATCAGTACCTAAAATATCAGGTATACAAATACGATCTAGTTTTTGAGTTATAAAATTTTAAAGTTGACTACTTTAACATGGAGAAATGAAACTCCCATGTTAAATTGGTCAACTTTAAAAATTCATAACTCAAAAACTAGATCGTATTTGTATACCTGATATTTTAGCTACTGATCGGGGGTGTAAAGGAGAACATTTTAAATTTTTTTCCGAATTTTTGTGAGAGGGATTTTTTTTTAACATTGGTGGCGTTACCTTACCCTTAATGAATAGAACACCACTTCAATCGACAATAATACATTTTTTAGCATTGTAAATTTTGAATTAATAGCTTAAAAAATACATCGTAATTAATAAATACGTAAGTCGTATAAAATGTTAGATATGATTTTATTAATCCAGTTATTGCAAATTTAATATGACCATTAATGGTAATATGTAATTAATTTATGAAGGCTACTAATTACGTAGCATAAAAAATGATGATTCATAGAAAATTCTGTATTGCAATTAACTTTGCATTTCCCTAGCTTAAGAATTTAATCATACTGATAATGTTGCAATGTCGCTTCATAATAAAAATATTTATTTTGCATTGTAGTAAAACAATGCTCTTTATATCTTAATTTTTTTTTAAGTTGCAAATATTAATAATTTGTGATTACTTTTTTTTTACGAAATCACAACTGCTTGTATATAAAACTATTATTTATTTACTTTTTTTTTCAAACATATTTAAAAATAAAGAAAGGAATGAATTAATTGAAACATGACATATTTAAAACACCAGAATAATTGAAGTTGTAAAATAATTATTTACTATTACCAAAATTTAATGTTAAATTATGATTAAAAAAGATTTCTTGATTAAAACAATTCCCACATTGATGAATTAATTATCTTCGATTTTTGATTGAAACAAATTATTATAGTCTATGCATAGCACGCTCTGAATGCTGTAATGATATAGACAAATACTAAAGAATTAAAAATACACATGTAAAATTATAAAGACAATATATTTTGCCAATCTTTTTGTTTCGCTTTTTCTGGTCACAAGTGTCTGAATTTAATTTTCCTACTCTTCGACTTAGCACTGCTTACGATTTTGTGGGTAAATTTCCAAATTTTAGATGCAAATTTTTATAATGGAAATAAAGCCATTACATCCCAGCATTTGCCTTATGAGAAAACCATAGGCACTTCAGTTAAAATAACCAACATTGTGTTCAATGTGTTCAAAACCGCAGTGTGTACAATGTATTTTCTGTAACGACATCATGGAATAACGTGTAGAAAATTTATATTTATTTACTTTTTTTACCAACAAATTTTAAGATTAAAATAACAATGAAATTAATTTGCAACATATTTTAAAACATTAGAACATTTGAAATTGTAAAATAATTATTTATATTTTAAAAATTATATCATAATTAAAATTTATTTTTTATATTAATATAATATACCACAATGTTAAATTTATTACTTTTTAATTGTGAATGATACAACTAAGACTTGAAGTCTATGATGTAAGTGCTGTGATGATGTTACAAATAGCCAGAATTAAAAAGACGCTTGTAAATTATAAAGACAACACACTTTGCCTATTAAATGGAATGTTGAAATAAATTACTAACACATCATGGGAAGAAATTTGTTTAAAAATAACCCGAGTTGAAATAAATTTCATCTTTTATTCGCTACTTTCGTCTATTTCCCTCCTTTTTTTGCATCATTTTAGAGGGAAAAAGTCGAGATTACGTATTTTGTCCTCTTCTTGAGAATGTGTATAGAAATAATGGGGGACATTCACAAAGCACTTTAACCCCCACTTTAGCCCCGATTTTTAACCCTGGTGCTAAACATGGTGCTAAACTATGAGCTTAACATGGTTAGCCCCTGGTTTAGTACCATGTTTAGCACCAGGGTTAAAAATCGGGGCTAAAGTGGGGGTTAAAGTGCTTTGTGAATGTCCCCCATTGTCCCCATTTCATCCTCACTTTGAGCGAAGAGGAAATAAGATGTATTTTAAGAGGTAAAAAGATTAGGTTTAGACATGTAAAGGATGAGTTGAAGATGTAATTTTTCAACTATGGAAGTTCAAAAAAAGCAGGTATATTATTTGTTATAATATAATATTTTGTTCTATATGCTATGCTCTATCTCAACATATCTGCCCATATAGAAATGTCGCAACAGTATATTTTTATAGCAATTTCATACAAGTTAACAGAATATATTGGCTCGGCGTTGATTGACGTGAACGTATGATTCAATTATGAGACAGACATAAATCAGCTGGTCGTTATAATTCCATTTGCTTGTTAATCATCTCGCGTGTCCGAGACTGACACAGCGGGAGTCCTCATGCAATGATATCTGGACTAAACCAAGCTTGATGCTTTGTTAGTTATGGTGTTCATATCAAGGTAGAAAGTGCATGATAACTGGTTCTTAATTAGATCATCGAAGTTAAGAATCAATCAACTTGGTTATTACTTAGATAGGTGACCGTTTCAAGAAGAAGTTACTTTGCTACATAATATATATAAGGATAAGTGGATCTCTTTCCATCCAATGCACTTGTGCACCAGACTAATACAGACCATTTTAGTTGCACCTCAATTCTGATCAGCTTTATTTTATAACCTATTGGAGCTCATAATTGTACTTACCTGAAATAGCAGATAACTCATTATTGTACATGTAATCGTGGTAGTATTTAGCTCATTATTGCGGACAAGAGACAAAAATACGATCATAATCATGTGCAACAATGTCTTCTACTCGTAATGGTTGTAACAAATCATTGTTTATAATATCTGTCGCATGAAGCCTTTTTCATTGTTAAACCTGGGACGATGTATTGCCTGATTTTACCACCAGAGCACAAAACGTAATGGCATTATTGGCGCCAGTAGACACAACAACTTTCGTAATTAACGGTAATTTTTCATAAGTTAACATGTAAATCAACAACTGTCCCATATTTTTCTCTGATAGGACAGACATTACCAACAATACTTTGTTATAAACTTGTTTATGAATTAAGTATTGTTGTATCGAGCAGAAGACTTTGATGTGCAACAAGTAGCTGTCTGCTATATAAGGTGAGTGCAATAATGAGCCGTAAATCAACAAAGCATAAAGCTCAATATTGACAACATACATGAAAATTTTTTATTGCAGAAATAAATAGAGGGTACCAAATTATGCTACTCTGAATTATTTCAGATTTTTTTGAGACCCGGAACTATTTTTAAATAATTATTGAAAGTGCGGCCACGCCCCCTGGAGGCGTCAATATGCATCCAGTCTCTATCCTTTTTATTAAGGATTCAGGGGTGCCAACTGAAATCACATGACTTTCAATAATTATTTAAAAATAGTTCCGGGTCTCAAAAAAATCTGAAAAAATTCAGAGTAACATAATATAGTACCCTCTATTCATTTCTGTAATAAAATTTTTTCATGTATGTTTTCCACTGCACATAATTATGTGGTATATAGGTAGGTTATACGAGGAACGATATTGTATTAAACGATTTATATATGACTGTATGAAAAATAATTTATATTCCTTACATAATTTAATTAATGTTATATAAATTATTTGAATATTATTCCAAGTAATAAAGATTCATTTTCATAATATATATACCACTTACTATATCTTATTTTTTTTTTATATTAATGTATCTAGTTTTCATTTCTTCAAGTGGTCTATATATTTAATATATGTTGATCACAGTTTGAAAAACATTTTGGCTCGCTTCCACTTTAAAAAAAAAATTATTATGTTGTCTGGGAAATCTGCGATCTCTAACACGTTGTCTCGAAATGTTCTCTCAAAGATAAAATCATGAACATAACTCATAAAAAAAGGTGCCAACTTTTCTAACAAATGTTTATTAAAATGTCTGTAAAAATTCTCATTTAAATTCCTTATTATTTTATACTTTAGAGGTAATGGAGATGATATTATGTAACTTATGATAAAAGTTAGCATACCTTTTATTTTAAATGAACTCTTTATATTAGACAGGTTTAAAAATAAGCGAATTGTTTGAAAATATTTTAATGGCAATTAAAATATTGAATATAAAATGCTGTATTGTTATCTTAAATTTTAAGTGTTTTAACAAAAATTCAATTTAATTTTTTTTTAAGTTATTTGATTTAATATTTTATTTAGTTTCAAGTTGGTAATTTTTAATTTTATTTTGAAATTATCCCATTTCAATTTTTTAAAAATTAAAATTAGTTTTTTTAATAAATACTTTATAGTTTGATTCTGATTGGAAATATTTGCTATATTTGTCATAAATGGTTGCATTTAATGAATTAAATGATAACAATATTCTCGTATAATAATTTTTTTGCAATATGAAATTATTTCAAATAGGGTTGAATCATTTTAATTAAAATATATGTAAATGTTTTGGGGAGGCTTCGATGTTTGGATTATATATAAACTTATGTTATGAATAGTTGGTAAAATTATTGCTGGAAAAAAACGAGTAACTATTACGATGACAATATGAAACTGATTCATTTTTTAATGTAGCGATATTTTTATCAGAGTAAATATCAGTAAATATTAATATTTCGACATATATTAAAGAACCATGAAATTAAGTATAATAAATAGTAAGGATATAATTTCAATATGTCAGTTACCAAAGCACCACTAGTTTTCAAGTGTGAAATCTTACGTTCAAGTTAAATAACTTTTTACCGCTAACGATTTCACCTCTTGATTTATTATCAAAATTCTGTCTCTTAGAAAATCGTCTAGTCCTCATGTACATTGTTCATTAACGATAGCATGTGAATGTTTAACATATGTAATGTACCGTGTAAATAACAAGGGGGAGAGGGGGGCTACTTGTATTTACATTTTATGTACAGTCATTGTTAAAAAAAGTGACACTAGTTTTTGTTCTACACAAAGTTTCACAGCTTGTAATGAAATGAATTAAATAACCCAAGTTGAAAAATATCCTATCTTTTCTTCGCTATAAAACTCTCCTCTCGTCTAATTTCCTCTCATTGTGCACCATTTTAGAGGAAAAAAGAGGTTAAAAAGGCGAGATTACATTTTTTTTTTCCTCTTCTTGAGCATAAAATGTTAGAAATATTGTCTTCATTTCATCCTCACTTTGAGCGAAGAGGAAATAATATGTGTTTTAGAGGTAAAAAGATTATGTTTAGACGTGTAAAGGATGCGTAATATTTCAACTAGGGAACATAAAATATATTATATTATGACGTCTTTTTACAATTCTTTTATATTTTTAATCGGATGGTCGTGAGTTCGATCCCAGGCACCGCCAAACTTTTTACCTGTTACTAACGTGTGTCCACGATTGATGGCATCCTCCATAAACTGGCGATAATTTTAACTTAGGTTTCCATGGTTTTCTCAGTCACAACGACGCAAATTAATGCTGTGATGGATTTCCATGGGCCATGGCTGCCCCTCTTTGGAAGTGACTTATAAAACCCTAAGCAAATAATAGGCCCGTTAGATCGGGGCCAGTATGGCAGTGTGATTAGTTAAAAATAATGTTTTCACGACTTATTTGACATTTTTTTTATCATAATATATATAAGACACTTTCCATTCCTGTTCAACCCATTGCATTTTACTTCTTTTTTTTTTTTTTGCTATTTTGTTAAATGTTGCCATCGATTTGTACGCAGAGCAGAAAGATATTTTAAACTAACTATTTTCTGAAAAAAATATTTTTCGAGCTAATTAATGACGTATATAGTCTCCCATAGTTAACACAATTTATAAATTTATACAATTTGATGTAACATAATGTAATAATTTTACGAATTAACAAAGTATATTTTTAAAATTTAAGAGTAGAAATAAAAAATTAAAATATTAGAAGAAACTAAAATTAAAATAAATGTAATTATAAAATAAAATTAAAAATTTTAATAAGCATAACTTGTATTTTTTTCTCAAATTATTAATACTTTTTTTTATTGAATTTATATTTCATATCTTGCATATATAATGTATTATATTATTACCTAAATCAATTTAGTATACTGAAAATCCTACACAATATTGGACAAATCTGATAGCTCTCTGAAATAAATAACACTTATTGAATTATCAAAGACTTAACAGAACGATCGTATAAAATTTACGACAACTAGTTTTTTTTTATATCATGACGTCACAGGCGGCTTCTGTCCACTTTTTTCTAGTCCTACTGAGTTATGACAACAGCTCAGAGTGTTGGCACCAAAGTCCAGGGTAACATGAGGAGGTAGGACCGAGAAATGAGCACCAGATCGAGTTGAAATAAATTTCATCTTTTATTCCATATTAAGCTCTCGTCTAATTTCTTCTTATTTTGTACCATTTTAGAGGGAAAATGACGAGATTACGTCTTCTTACCTCTTTTTGAGCATAAAATATTAAAAATATTGTCTTCATTTCATCCTCAATTTGAGCGAAGAGGATATGATTTAGAAGCAAAAAGATTAGGTTTAAACGTGTAAAGGATGAGTTGAAGACGTAATTTTTCAATTAGGGAACTCTTCTTGGTCCCATTTTGATATTTATATATGAATTTAATGTTCAATCTTAAATTTAAGAATGAATTTATTATGTATTACCTTTATTTTAAATTTATCATGGTTATTTTTTTTTTTAAGATTCATTTTAAAGAAAAAATAAATCTTACACTTAAAAGTAAAATTTCGCTGAGTCAATGAATAGACTTGAAATGTTTTAAAAAAGTGCGACCTTAGAACTTATCATTGATATAGAAGCTTTTTGTATCATGAAAGAAAATTTAGTTGTTTTTATTATAATAAAAGGTATAGGAAATTATGATGCTAATTTTAGTTCATTCAGCTTTTTTTTTTTCACTATAAAAGGTAGCTTTATAAACCGTTAAGAAATGCATTCATTTAGAGATATTATTGTTACATGCATTACGTGTATAAAAGATGGCATGGAATATGAATGAAAAAAAAAAAAAAAAAAAAAAATGACTGAAAAATATGCAAGATTTTTTTTATTAATATATTACTTATAATATCATAGTATTTTGTTCTGTTATTTATCCCTTTAAATAATTCTGCATAATACTGTGCCGTCATAGTCATGCAACTTCTTTCCCTATGCTTTCGTGTTAAATATTTGCATAACCATGACGTCACAGTGTTTTGCAGGTTGCTTAAAAATCTGAAAATAATTGACACTACATAAACCGGGGTCCTGTGTTCAATAAAAAATATGCAGTTTTTTCATTGGCTTAAAGTAATTAATTAAAATAAAATTCTAAGAAAGAAGATTTGAGTCTCTTGAACTTAAAATGACTCATATGCTTTTACTACATTTGATATTTAAAAATAATATCTTGCATATATATTTTTGAGACTATATTAGATTAATATTTTTTTACATTCGGCGTCAGTTGAAAAGTGGATTCCTAGCCATAGACTTACACATTGAAGTCTGCGATAATGCTGGCGACAATTCCACTTAGAAATGTTAGTTCTGACGTATTGCTGATCAGTTAGTCGTGGAAAGCTCATGTAAGATGTCGTGTTTGTCGTTGGACGATCTGTGGTGAGTAGAATGCAATATACCCTACTTGAAAAATAACATATTCGACTCATCTTTTATAGGTTGAAACCTAATAATTTACATCAAAAACACGTCTCATTTCTTCCTTGCTCAAAGTGAGGATGAAATGGAGATAATATTTTTAACATTTTATGCTCAAGAAGAGGAAAGAAGATGTAATATCGTCTTTTTCACTATTTTTTCCTCTTGGTGCAAAATAGGAGGGAATTAGACGAGAAGAGAGAATGAAATTTATTTCAAATTGGTTACTGTTTTTTTTATTGTTAACGTGAGATAGGAAGGGAGGTACAAGGGAGGGTTTCCATCGTAAGAGAGGAAGGTGGGGGTTTAAATAAATATTGTTGGCTAGATTACTAGATATAGGAGAAATGACAAGAAAGAAATATTTTAGAATTTGTGTTTTGTGGGAGTGACCATTTTCAACAAAAACCACGTTTCCCACCCAAGGGTAAATCGTTGCACTTTTCCACTATGTCATGTTTCCCGTGGCCTGGACCTTTGCACTTCCAGTTCATTGAGAAAAAGTTTTAGTGTTCATTCTGGCTGAGGTTTCCACGTTTCCCTCAGTCACATGTAATTGCCGGGATGGATTTCAAGCCCCTGTTCCGGAAGCCCACGAAACACTAAAGTTTTGAGTTTTGGAAGGTTCGAGGTTTCAATCTTAGTGAGTAATTATTAATTAAAAGTACTCAGTTAAAAAAATATATTAGTGGTGAATTTTTTCTATCATATAATAATTATCTATCGTATATTGATGTATTATTACAATTTTTATAATCGCAATTTATTCTGTATATTAAAGAAAAAAAAAAGCATATGTAATTTACTGGGTTATAATTATTTATAATATACTAGTCTGTGCATTTCAATTAATCTAGCTTTGCCTACTTACAGGGGCATGATGTCAGTGTAACGTACCTTATAAAATACGATGATAAATTTATCATAATTTTACTATACTGCATATAGTTTACCGTAAATTTACATTGATATTCTTACAGCGAAGTTATGAATGAATACGCAAGTACGAGTAATTCGAGTTGAAGTAATGTGATATCGCCTCTCAGCTTCCATGTCAGAAAAAAAACACGTGTCGTAATATTTCAATCATAGTCGACCGCTTGGAAAATTATGATAGAATGCGTAATCCATTTTACCATCAGGCACATTATAACTTATTGTTGACACTCTCCCAAATATTTGCAATATATATAATATTATGTAAATTATTTGTACAGATACAGAATCTTTTAATTAATGTCAGATGGCAGTGTCTCGAGTGAATTTTGTTTTCAATATACTTCTTAACAAAACCCGAACAATTAAATTTAAATAAAAATAAATAAAACAGTAATAAAGTTGTAAAAAATATATAATATATATATTTACTTTTTGAAACGTATTGTTTATTAAAATTTAAATTCATATATTTAAAAAAATATATAATTAAAATAAATGTTTTTAAACAATTTAAAATTAAAAATACTTTTAAAAATAATTGTAAGTAAATAATGTTGTTTTCAAAACAAAATAGCTGTACAATTATTTGCAAGAGGTATTTCTAGATTATCAATTATCGAGCTGCTAAATAATTAGCGGTGTTGCCAAATCACTCATCAGCTGATCGCGAGGTGCCACTTTTGACGTTCGCCAACTGAAAAATAAACATATTATTTACTATTACAGCACTGCAATTATTATACAATACAGTTAGAGATTCATTGGAAAATTTTCTTGACATTTTCTTTGCAAAACATTGGATTTTGTTATTTTTATATATAATTGGAAGATCTTAATAAATAGCGAATAAATAATGAAATTTATTTCAACTCGTGTACAAGTTCTGACCTGTCTGTCAAACCTTCCTTGCCGAGTTCGTGTTGACAGAAGAGTCACGTGACTCCCGCCATTCATACCTTCACACATGCTACATTAAGAGGAGGCTGCGAGGGGCGAGCTCTAGGAGGTTCTCATATATCGAGGCTCCAGTATAATAGGTGTTTCATTTTAACGCTAGACTTAAAGATCATAAGAGGCGAGCTCTATGTAGTTCTCATATATCGAGGCTCCAGTATAGTGGTGTCTCAATTTAACGCTAGACTTATAGATCATAAAGGGCTTGCTCCAGGAGGTTCTCATATATCTAGGCTCCAGTATAGTGGTGTTTCAATTTAACGCTAGACTTATAGATCATAAGAGGCGAGCTGTATGTAGTTCTCATATACCTAGGCTCCAGTATAATAGGTGTCTCAATTTAACGCTAGACTAGATCATAAGAGGCGAGCTCTATGTAGTTCTCATATACCTAGGCTCCAGTATAGAGGTATTTCAATTCAAACTTTATGCTAGACTTAACTAGACATAATTAATGAACTAGATCAAAAGGGGTAAACTCTAGGTAGCTGTCAAGTATCAAGGTTCCATGCAGTATATAGAGATTAGAAAACCACAAGAACCTAGGTGGTTCTCATTCACAAAGGCTCCAGTATATGTATAGTCTTCAAATATATTTTATTCATATGTAATACGTATTTATTCAAAGCGTATATAACATGTATGTGTGTGTTTGACTAAATAATAATTAAAATCTATTCATTGTATTTTCATTGGGTTGAATGGAAGAGTGGGTCTGATGGCCTAAATCACGCCCTCAATAAATATGATTGTAATTATTTTACTTACATAAACTATTGGAGATCTCAGCCCTTGGTTGTTCTCATTCACAGAGGCTTCAATATAGAGGTGTAAATTTCCATTCATATATTTACTTGTACAACACTGTAAGAAAATATTAGAGATGGGAGCTCTCAAGAAATTATGCTTAGCGATTAATCTCAGTTACTGCTGGAGTCAAAGAATATTTCCCTGCAAACGAATCGAATGAAATTTTTTTTAAAAAGTTGAGAATGTTCTAAAACGTAATCGCTTATGGTTTGAGCAAATACAGTCTTGCAGTTTTCTTACAACAGCTCCATTTCCGGTTTTCGTCCATAAGGCCAATGTTAAACTTCTGCCTCATTTTTCACAATACTGATAAGACAGATTCGCTTCAAAATTTGTATGCCACTTATTGATAGGGAGTTCTAAGTCCCCTGCAAGTCTTGTTGCATTCAGGCACTATGATTGCGAGATATCAACCTACTGATATTCATCCTTAAATAATTATTTGTTGTGTAATGTTTCATTAATGCTCACAGACGCGTGTAAAAGTGTTAAGATTTCTCGAGGTGCTAGCTGTTCTAGTTAACATGTCGAGATGGTCAAATGTACTGAGGTGCAAGTATATTGGAACCCCAGGAGGTTTGTCCAAACTATCTTGTTTGCAAGGCAAGAGATGCAGCTGAATCGAGGTAATGATAATTAATCTTCATTCATAATAAATGTAAATCTTTATAGGTCATGTAAAGGATAGGGAGTTTTTCAAACTCTTGGGGTCTATTGAATTTTCTTATGTATTATATACTGTACTATGTCTATATTATGAATAAACACATTTAAAAAAAAATGAATCAAGTTGCAACACGGCCTTTATTTTTGTTGTAAGATTTGCTTTAAACTTGCATAAAAAATATTTTTGTAGATTTAGTGATTTATTTAATATTATATTTTATTTTCATCAGCTTTATTAGGGAGCTGATACTATATAGGCTATTTATTAACATATTTCGTTTATATGCCTATGGTTGTTCACTATAATTTTAAACCGTAACGGTAATCGAAAACCAGAACGTCCTTCATATTGTGTGCATTTTTACACTATTTATGTAGTGTAACATTAAAATTCATAACAATTAAAAAATTAGCTAAACATAGTAAAGTAAGCAATAAAATTATTTTTACTTCAATTATTGTAAATATTATTTAATTTAAAATTTTTATATAAAATAACTTTTTTAATTTAAACAAAGTAATAATCATAAAATTGTATAACACTGATATACTATTTATTTTTCTCATTCATTTACTAACAAAAATCTGTGATTACGATTTCATTACATTAAAGACAGCCGCGGACGTTAATTGGTATATTTATATTTCGACTATGAACGGAGTTGATCTCAAGGTCATGACCTCAGATTGACATTGGAGGACCACACATTGAGATGAAACATTGGTGCACGTTCTTGACATAAATTGTGAGTTGATTTGGAATTTCATTTAGATTTTATAACTTGCACTATTTGCAGTCATTGCAAATTTGATTAACATTTAACTATATTTCACATTAAAAATGCCAAACATATTTATTTAATTATAATATATTTATGGATTTAGTGTTATCATTTTAAAATAATTTTTTATTAATTTCATTTACCTAGAAAGCTTTTTGCCTTGTACCTGATTTTCTGGCCTTGCACATTGATTTGTAAACATTAATCGTAACCTGTGTAACATGTTAATGTAAATATTTATAAAATTTTAGTTTTATATTATAATTATAACTATGCATAATTTAGATATTTAAAATTGACATTTAAAAAAAATGTGGAAAAATATATATTTAAATTTTTTTTTTAAAATTTAAAAACTTTTTAAATATATTGCAATAAGTATTAAAATTATTAAATCTATAAAAAACGCACATACAAAAAAAAAACAAATAAAAGAATAGAGATATCTATTGCACTTTCAGATATGAGACGATTGAGTGATTTTAATTTTAGCATATTTGCAATTATTTCAAAATTGAACTCCCAACAAATTATATTGCTCATTGTAATATATTTATTGTGCTGTTGTAATTATGAATGATAACTTTTTATTAATTTTATTCACTTTCAAGTCATATTGGGACTATCAGTTAACGTCACATCCGCCTTTTAATTTGAATTTTATACACATCGTTTTCCAGTGTTTAAAGTAGAAGTACTGACTTATGTGTGAAATTGTAACACTGAAATACGAATCAGAAAGACCAGAAATCTTACACTTCCGGCTACTTCCGGAAGGAATAATATGATAAATTACAGAATGCAGGAACGTTTAACATACTTCAATTGTGAGAGCACGCTAGCAACACCTCCACACGTCAATCAGTTTAATTAAGACGTACAGCTCTGTACTGAAAAGATTACGTCATCACTAGTCGGCAGTTCCCACCATAGCGGCGGCAGATTTATACCCGGGGCAAGGTCGTGGGGACACTTGACCTTTGTCAGGTCAAAGGTCAAGTGTCCAGGTCACCACGTATTGCGTAGTCTGATGTTTTCTAATGACAGGTATTGCGTGAATCTCGGTCAATCTTAAACTAACCAAGAGAATCGAGTTGAATTAAATTTTCTTTTATTCGCTATTAAGTTCTACTCTCGTCTAATTTCTTCTTATTTTGCACCATTTTAAAGGGAAAAGATGAGATTACGTATTTTTTACTCTTCTTGAACATAAAATGTTAGAAATACTTTTTTCATTTCATCCTCACTTTAAGCGAGAGGAAATAAGATGTGTTTTAGAGGTAAAAAGATTAGGTTTAGATGTGTAAAGGATGAGTTGAAGACGTAATTTTTTAACTAGGAAAGGTAGAAAAATGTATGAATATCAAGAGAAATTATTGATAATACTTATTAATTATCTCTATACTTATACCATTAACGACTAATTCTGTATATTGGAATGTTAAAGATAGTTGTAACAATGAACTGATAGTGTTTTGTTTTTGCTTGCAGGATCCCACAGCTTGCCTTCTCAGCCAAGTTACTGTGTCTCCTGATGGTAAGTTACAAGTTACACTTCGGGACATCAACAACGTTATAAATATATTGTCTGCTGCACTTTATTGACAATGCGGTGTAATTGCATCTAATTTAACTGTGTGACGTCACGTATTTCTCTCTCTATATTGAGTATATTGATCACGTGATTAAATTCACGTGGCGCTTGCATTGACCGGTTCTCGTTAGATCACCGATGTCAAGCAACATCGAATTCTGTTAGTATTTGGATGGGTGAGCGTTTCAAGTAAAAATTACATTGCTCCCTCCCTGAAGTAAATTCATCTCGCTTTCCACCCAGTGCAACGATGCACTTGTGTGTGGTTCCCCAGACTTTGGACATCGCTTTGGTCCATTGAGAAAATGTAGAGGTGTCCATCTTGACTGAGGTTTTCCACGGTTCCCTCAGTCTCATCTCAGCGAATGCTGGGACGCGTAACAGACCGTGGCCAACATCCATTACCTATAATACCTTATCTCTATAACCATTACCCCACCGAGAGCTCCAAGTTTATAAATTTAAAAGTTTAAAAAAAAAATCATATAAATAAAAATAAATAATTCATAATGAACTGTATGACGTCACAGATTTCTCACTCTACTTTGATTATATTGACCACATGGTAAAATTATATCTAAATTAAGTACAGAAGACAAGTGATAATTAAAGATGATTATCATTAAATTATTAATTAATTTGCTATGTAATGTCAATGTTGTTTGAAATATATAAAAAGATAATACAACAAGATCAATTATTTGAAGATTATCAGTAGAACCAGAGCGTACTTGAGTAGGCTACTCAAGTTCGCTCTGGTAGAACACTTCAAAAAAGACCGCGAAATTTTAATCTCTGATTATGTAATAACTTGAAAACAACAAACATTGTTATTTTTTTTATCAAAAAGATAACATTTTGTTTTTTTGTGTGTTAATCAAACATAAGTTTCTTATCATCTTGTTTTATTGAACTATGCGAAATTTTAGTGATAAATTATGTTTTATGATATATTCAATCAAGGAAATTTTTAATTTAATTTATTATAGCACTTCGGTGAATGAAGATTTAATGTTATAATAAATTGTGTACTCAAATTTATCATAATAATATATCACATGTCTCTCTTAATAAAAAATTACAAATAAGACAAGTAGTGCGGCTATAAGGTTGTTATTTTGCTTGAATAATATAGAAATATCACCTTTAGTGGAAAGTGGATTTAATTGTTTTTTTTTTTTTTTTTTTTTTATTCATTTATATATTTACAATTATTGTCCAGCAGAGATTAATTTAATAATCTCATTTGCTGGTGCAAATTTTTACAATAAGGTGTTCTTCAAAATTTTAGCAAAATATTATTCCATTTACTACAAATAACTATATCTTATTTAGATTAACTACGTACAATATTAGTTTATTATACATTTAAATAAAATATTATCAAATCCTTTGATTATATTCAAAATAGGAATAAAACAATAATTCATAAATAATATAGAGGAAGCTACATCTCATACAACCATCATACCAATATAACAATTATATGAAAGATTATTCAATACTATTTATGAATTTTAAAACAATTTCTTATAAGGGAGAAAAATACATTTTTTTATTACTATTGTTTGTTTGTTTGTTTGTTTGTTTTTTTTTTCAGTCTTCAATAAGACAAAAAGACAAACAAAAAAGTTCATAAATAATACTGACGAAGCTACATCTCATACAATCATCACAATAATATGACCATTATATGAAAGATTATTCAATACTATTTATGACTTTTAAATAATTTCTTATTGGAATATTAAACAAAAACATTATATAATTATTTTTTTCAATTTTATACAGTAACAATATAGAGCATAATTCACTATACCATATAATCCATTATTGAAAACATTAAAAGAAAATTTTATTCAAAATATATGAATTTTCAAAATATTCAACAAAAAATAATTTTTAAATTCTTTACTTTAAATTGCAGAAATAATAAATAATAAAAGTTACTATAATTATACATAGTTCTAAATATAGAACAAAAATCAGTAAACCACAGTTACCCAAAAGTGATTAAATTAAAATAAATATAAATTAATTAGTAACTTAAGCAAATTATCAACATCATGATTATCTAAACAAAGTAAAGATTTGAAACAAAAGAAAGATTTTTTTCATGTATTTCATTTTAATTATTGAATATATTATATATTAAATTTTATTTTGATAAAGAAAGTAACCAATTTTTTATGTGTTTTTTAACTAAATTTTTGGACTCTAGAGATTTTAAATTTAATGGCATTTCATTCCATAATCTTGGTACAATATAATCCCATGTTTTTTCACAAAATCTATTTAATCTTTTTGGTGCAATTAAAGGGTCATATAGTATTAATCTTGTATCATAATTATGCACACGCAATTCACCGTGATTTGAATCAAAATACCTTTTATAAATTAATGAAAATTTGGCTTGGAGATTTACTGGTAGTACGTTCCAATACTTATAAACATTATCATCAGATTCAAACTTATCTCCAATTTTCATTGATTTTAACACCCTTTTTTGCATTTTTATTAACTTTGTCATAGCACCTGACTCAGTAAATCCCCAACCCAGGATTCCATAAATTATAAACGGATGTACTAATGCAAAATATACCTTTCTTAATGTTTTTTCATTAATTATTGATTTTAATTTATATATTTGTGCCATCACTGATCTCAATTTATTAATAATTTTATTTATTTGAGGATGCCATTCGAAATTTTCATCAATGATTATACCCAAATATTTATGAATTTTTACTTGCTCAATTATCTCACATGTGCAATTTTCAAAGAACTTATGGAGGCAATCATTATTATGGATTGTTATTTTTATACATTCATTTTTTCTCAAATATTTATTACATATATGCATCACTTTAGTTTTATTTGTATTAATATTTAAACCATAATCATGTGCCCAGTACGCTAATTGTTATTAAGTTATTACATAATCAGAGATTAAAATTTCGCGGTCTTTTTTGAAGTGTTCTACCAGAGCGATAATCAAAATCTTAATGCACAACCTACATTATGTAATGTTTGAAATTTATATTTTAATATTGATTTTAATCCTGATTTAAGTTTGAAGGAAAATAAATTATTGTAAAATTTTGCACCAGCTAATGAGATTATAAATATTTAATTTAATTAATCTCTGATGGACAATATTTGTAAAATTATGAATCAATAATAAAAATTTAAAAAAAAAATCAATTTTTGTTTGGTTGGTTGCTATTTTGGGGCAATTGACACATTTTGGTCATTTATGCCCCCACAATTTTTGTTTCTTCATATTTTGATAGGGGACCTCGAATTAAGCCGGTATTACACGATACAATTCTCATAATTATTGTATACAATTTTTCCTTAGAAGAAAACTTCAACTCCATTTGTTTGTATGGAGATGAAATTTTCTTGCAAGGAAAAATTGTATACAATAACTAGAAAAATTGTATCATGTAATTTAGGCTTACGCTTTTTCTTCATATTTTTATTTGAACACTTTAAACACCTTTAAAATGGTGCTGCAAAACGCTGTGACGTCAAATTCATGTAAACATACAGGACGGTATTGCATGAAAATGATGTCACAGCATTTTACAGCACAATTTTAAATGTTTTAACTAAGTTTAAGGTAACAGGCCAAATGTTAAAAAAAATCCCACATATGAAAATTTTATGAAGCACAATATTTTAAAATGTTCTCCTCTACATCCCCTGTCAGTAGCTAATATATTAAGTATACAAATTCGAGCTATAGTTTTGAGTTATTAATTTTTAAAGCTAATTTAACATGAAATTTCCATTTCTCCATGTTAAATTAATGACCTTTAAAAATTAGTAACTCAAAAACTAGCTCGAATTTGTATACTTAATATATTAGCTACTGACAGGGGATGTAGAGAACATTTTAAGATAAGTTTCATAATTTTCATGTTTGGAAATATTTTTAACATTGGGCGTGTTTCCTTACCCTGAAAGGATGAAGTGCCAATAACCACCATTTTCATGACTCGAAATTCCCTATTAAAATAAGATAGAAAAAATACAAATTGTTAATTAAAAAAAATCAATATGATATCAAGATAAATAAAACAAACGATTGTCATTATTAATAAAATTAATATCTATATAAAATATATTTCATTGATATAATAAAATCTATTCATAGAATTTAATTAAAAGCTATAACAATATATCAAATATTCAAGTCAACACATTAATATATGAATATTAATAAATTTCTCTCCTCAATATCTTGATCCGCTTCACTTAATTCAGTACACATTATAATTGAAATAGGCGCGATAATCGATTGATATAATTTAAAGAGCTAGCCTTTTTACCTTTTACCGCCGACATATTAATACTCGTTTGTAATAATAATAAATAATATTTTTTATATATAACACTTTCAAAAAAGTGGATGTATGTTATTAAAGATTCAAAACCTTGAGGCAAATTTCTTCATAATCATTTTGTCTGTCTGATGATCGATTTATATATTTTTTATATTGTACAATCTAGAGCAAAATTGTTTAAGGAAAATAGTTAATAAAAATTAAGATAATTTCATATAACGTTAATATGTGCTAAACAGACTCAATTACAATTTTTTTCATGTTTTATATTCAATTATATGCTCATTATAATTCGATTTAATTTAATTTTGGAAAATATAATGTTTTACCTTACTAGGAAAATAATATTATAGTGATATTAAATTTGATAGATTATCATATTATAAATATTGATGCATGTAAAATCTGTCTAATTTGCCTATTAGTGTTTTTATTTTTAAAATTAATTCAAATTGAACGCTGAATTACAAGATCATATTTTAAAATAATATTTCATTAAATTTTTCATCAGTGTGAAATACAAAATTAATACATACTTCAACAATATAATGTTATTTAAAAATAATACATTATTCATTTTATTTGATCTTCCTGGTTGAAATTTAAATAATACTTAATAATTTGTGTTAAGAGTCATTTTCATATAGATATATCTGATTTGATTAATAAAATTGTAACATTTTATTATATTTCCCATGCCCATATACACGCCGCCAAATATGTAGAAATAGAAATTTGTTTTATTGCGGCGAGGGTTAGGCAAGCCCATTCTTACACCTAACCGCAAAAAAAAAAAAAAATAAATAAGAAAAAAATTACAAAATACAAAATGGGATTTAGCTGAAAAATAAACATACATATACCATTATTATACATAACTAAAAACAGGTATTATTTATTAAACATTGATCTACCGTTGAAAATTTCTTTCTTTGTAATCATTGCGTAATAAACAAATATTAACAAAAAGTTATCAAAATAAATATTTTTCAATTGCCAATAATATTAAAAAAATTTCACTTTTATAAAAAAATACAATTTATTATGAAATATATAAATAAAATATTAATGATAAATTATAAAAAAATGTAATAATAATAAAATTTGCTTTATTGATAATAAAATAATGAAATTATAATATCGAGATTTGATAGCTATACATATAATAACAAAGAACACTTTACCTTTCACGTATAACAATTAATACCACTACAAAATAACATCCATCTCTTTACGAATGATTAATAATAATAATAACTGTTTCTTGAGCAAAATGACATACAATACAATATTATAAGCAAACCACATTGACCAGTTAAAATAATTCGCTCAAAGGGTGACATAAATAAGGCAGAACCTATGCACAAAACTCCCTAAAGTGATCAGTCACTCAACATATTATAAAATCAGAAAATAAAACTACTTCGTCAAATTAGAAAACAAAACAAAAATAAAACAAGTGAATACATACATAATAATATATACAATGAAAAGCAACGTTATTCCATGTTCATAACAAATTCATCCTTATCACCATCAGTTAATGCATTGTACGCTTTCACGACGATTATTAGGTGAGCGAGAGGGGGGGGGAAGATTGAATAGGGATGCCCTGTAACCTTAAAAATAAATTTTAATATTCTCAAATCCAATTATTACATTAATAAAATGAATCTTCATTGATAATTTTCGTAAATATCCCTGCTGCTGCTTCAATTGGTGTTTCAAATATTTTAAAAGAATGTCAAACAATATTTTTAAATTTATTCAATTTACAAATAATTCGTATTTTTTATTATTAATTAATATAAAACAAAGAAATTTATAATTGCGAGAAATGTAATGGGTAACAAATTTTTCATGAAAACTACGCATGTAGAGAGGGGCTTCAAATTAATTTTATTTAAAATTTTATTTATTATTATATTAATTAATCATTATTAATTTATGGTAATAAAAAAACATTAAAAATTTTCATTAATTAAAAAAGCATTAAAAATGTTCATTCATAAAATTAAAATTTGGGAAAAAATTAAATGTTAATTTATTTGTTTAATTATTTAAATTTTAATTTTTTTTTAAAATTGTAATTTTAATTTGTATTTTTTGTAAACTTTATTTAAATAACCTATTTTTTTTTAGGTACTATTGTATTCACTCAATTACAAATATATAACAATCAATTAACAACTAAAGTGAAAAGGATTAATACATGGCACAAGTAGCACCATTATATACAATTAAATGCATTATTTTGCCCAGTCCATGTATGATAAGTTTCCTATTGATGTAAAGAGAGATAAAGTGTAAGTGAAACAATTTCTATTTATTAAGAAAGTGTATCACATAGACGATTTCTTTA
This sequence comes from Siphlonurus alternatus, assembly GCA_949825025.1. Classification (NCBI taxonomy): domain Eukaryota; kingdom Metazoa; phylum Arthropoda; class Insecta; order Ephemeroptera; family Siphlonuridae; genus Siphlonurus; species Siphlonurus alternatus. Next base: position 5,769,604 of record OX463786.1, on the reverse strand, counting down.
AAGACTGAATACCTGAAAGATCTTCATTAACTATGTATGATGAAGGGAATAAGGGCGCGATTCACGAAACAGTTAGCCATGATTCTAACCACATGTTTAGCTTAACAACGTTTAACTAGGAATTGGTTTAACACGTAAAACAGGTATAAGTTAAACGTGGTTAAGCTAAACGTGGTTAGAAATCTGTTTAACTGCTTCATGAATCGCGCTCATTATATGTACATGTCTTATGTAAGATTAATAAAATTTTGAATTTAAATATTTAATGTAAGTTGTGGTAACATACAATAGCGCTTGTTATAACCTCAACTCCCTATAACAAAGCGAAGTGATACATCTTTAAAGTGCACAACATGCTGAAGGCCCTTGCCATGGCCCACGAACACTAACATGATATTATCCGTAATTGGACGCGTGGCTTCAGGTAGATCTGCTACTTAAAGAGCAGGTAATCACATGTTGTTAGTCGTTTCAAATAAGCCGCCTGATAGTTAGAAGGAAATGCGGGTTCAAATATAATATCAAGTATTAATATCAAATCAATTACTGTCTCAAAATTATAGTACAAAGAAAGTTTAACGGAAATGCAGTTGAGATAAATATAATATATTTGTAGGAATGCAACAACACTTATATAAATTATTAAAATAAAGGTTGCATGTGTTAGAAGAGAGAAAATAAAGTTAACTTTTACTCTGGTATTATTTTTAACCGTAATTTTGGTACTTTTACTCATTAGAACGTTAAAAGTTTCTTTCCCTGAATCTTTCAAGACCCAAATTTAATAAGTTTTGTGTTTCGCAGACAGCAATCTATCACAGCATTTATACCTTTGCGACTGAGGAAAACGTGGAAACCTCGAATGCAAAATATTTTGGTAGAAAGGCAGGAGAAACATATAGTTTAAAAGTGTACATATTAATTTCCCCTCTGTAAAGACTCCGATAGTTGAAAAATTGCATCTTCAACTCATATTTTAAACGTCTAAACCTATAATAACCTCTAAACACATCTTATTTCCTCTTCGCTCAAAGTGAGGATGAAATGAAGACGATATTTTTAACATTTTATGTTCAAGAGGAAAGAAGACGTCATCTCGTCTTTTTTTCCTTTTTTGGTGCAAAATAGGAGGAAATTAGAGGAGAAAAGAGCTTAATAGCGAAGAAAAGATAAAATTTATTTCAACTTAGGTCATGACCGATCACCGAAGTCAAGTAACGCTGAACCCTTATTAGCAGTAGGATTGGTGACCAGTTTCAAAAAAAATTGCATTTCTCCCATCAAAGATTAATTTTCCTTGTGGTTAAGTTGTGATGACCAATATCTGCGGTTTCCACGATTCCCTCAGTCAACGTAATTTAACTTGCAGGTGGTGATCTGCGGGGCAGTGCCGAGCATGGTTCGCTCAGTCCGCCTTCACAATGACTGCAGCTCCAGTGAACTGCGAGTCAACATGCAGGGAAAAGTCTACGCAGCCGATGAGCCAGAAAACGATTTCAGTAAGTACAAAGTTAGGATCCTTAATAATTAATGTTACCGAAGGCCACTGTTCAGTATTTTCAGACGGTAGTCAATAAAGTGAAGGACAAAATGAAAGTTAGTTTACTTGAATAAAAAAAAAAAAAAAAAAATCGGTTTGAATTATGAGTAATTTTTCGTATGAAAAAGATGCTGATTTGACTAAAAGCCGCAGCAGTCCTCATTTAAAGCAATGCTAATCGTCATTTCTGAATATCTTAATGACATTTTTCCTCATTTTTTATGACAATTTTCTGATGTGAAGGTTTGCTAAAATAGTAAGTATAGCATCATCTGATACTAAGAATAATTTTCTTACATTCGACATATATCCAAATTAGGATGCATTGGGCTTACGGGGTGTAATTTTTTTACTGGCTCAATCAAAAGAGGAGGTCGAAAAATAACCCTTAGATTTTTTTGCGATTTTTTTTAGCACTGCATCATACCTAGAATGGAGATTAAAAATGTCTCTTGACCTGGAGGCTCCATCCGCAACGCCTATTACGTCATTGCATTCTTTGGGTAAACCATATAACACTTGTAAAAAATTATTACATTGTTGTTTGTTCATTAAAAATAATCATTTGTTTCCATAGCAACGTGTTTGTTTAGAAACATTATATAGTTAACCCAAAGAATGTAATGACGTCATAGGCGTTGCGGATGGAGCCTCCAGATCAAGAGACATTTTTAATCTCCATTCTAGGTATGATGCAGTGCTAAAAAAAATCTCAAAAAAATCTAAGGGACATTTTTTGGCCTCCTCTTTTGATTGAGCCAGTAAAAAAATGACACCCCGTAAGCCCATTCTAACCTGTAGTTTGTTTTTTGAATAAATATAATAAATAAATTTATTTGGCACACATAATAAGTGCAATAAATGTTAAAGAACAAAATAGAAATTTAATATAATTGTAACCATATTGGTTTTGCTGGAAGTCTTTCGAAAATTTAAATCAAGTAACTTTACAAATGCAGCAAAATACATTTACAACAAAATTGTTTTGACTTTATTTCCATTCAGATAAAATATCTTGAATAAATTTATAAGAAATCTAAAACACAACCCCCCAGTAAGTCAAACAAGCGCACACAAAGCCAGTCTGAAGAGAGGACCAAATATTTGAGATGCTCTCGAGTCAGCGGGGTCCATTAAGAGAGGCAGGTGTGGGTTGTGTGCTGCACCCCTCGTTTCAAAGTAATTACCTCTCAATGTTTTCTAGAGATGTTTTGGGGGTTTGTATGCTTACCAATGTTTATGTAATGACTGAGTTTTTAGACTCCCCAAGCATAATTTACGGCAAATTTAATATTATAATTACATAGTAATATAATATGCATTAAATGTAATAAAATTTTAGAATATTTGTCATTGTGCAATTTAATTTGAATTAAATTTACCGTACACCTGAATTTGTCAAATTCAATACTACCAATTAAAGAGCTTTCTTTAGTGTGTTCTAATTGGATTATTATTTAACATTTCTTCCTTAAATTAAATTATATTTATATAAAAGACAATAACAATAGTTAAAAAATATGAATAAAAATAATTAATTACATAAAATTTAAAAATATTTTTTTAATAAAGATTTATGAAAAACTTTATATAAATTTAATAAAAAATTATAATTTTAAAAATAAAAATTATTTAAAATAAAAATTTAAATCATTATATTTTTATTTAGTTACTTGTTATTGTACTCAAAAAATCAAATTATTAATTTACAATTAATACTTTTTTTTTTTAAGCTGGTATTACACGATACAATTTTTCTAGTTATTGTACATACAATTTTTCCTTACAAGAAAACCAACTCCATTTGTTTGTATGGAGATGAAATTTTCTTGCAAGGAAAAATTGTATGCAAAATTACATCGTGTAATACCGGCTTTATACTTTCGTGCAATTTTTTAATTTTCTAGCAATCACTACCCCGATCTCGACATGAAATTCACTAATAATTTTCCCTTTTGACCGAAATTTTTTTGTTTCAGATAACCTCACTCTACAGTCGATATCGTTCGATAAGTTGACCATCTTTGCAGAGAGGCCGCGGCGGTTCCTCTGCTTTACCAGGGGCTGGAAGCTAGTTGGATCAGTAAGTACATCATCCAGTATTTTACTTAATGTCCTTGGTGCTTTACCAGGGGCTGGAAGCTAGTTGGATCAGTAAGTACATCATCCAGTACTTTACACGATATCCTTGGATCCGTATTCATTGGATGCATTTTCAACAAAACCTTTTCATCGATCAACTGCGTTTGCATAAGAATATTCGATCCGTATTGAACGTTGAATACACTTGAAAGAAGCGTCGTTATAAATAATTAAAGTGCATTGGATCAATGCATACGGACCTGTTTACATGAGTTTTTAATATGGATAAACGTATCAGACAACTCATTAAATTAAGCATGGAGGGCATTGCAGTACTTGCAGTGGTATCTGGCAGTCTTTGGGGGTCTTTTTGCAAGAGAAGGGCGAAGGGGCACTATACATTTCATTATTGTATTTTTATACAGACCTAATTCTATCTTTACTAATACCCTCCCCTTCCCCAAATTCATGATCTACATACATTTTAACAAGCAATATTTTCTACCTGAAAATTTCTTATAGATAAGGACGTTAAGGGTGGGGGGTAGGCTCAAACAAGACGTTTTGATAGTGTTCGTACATTTCAATTTTTTTCTTGGAAAGTTTTCATCTGATCGTTTTGAAACCAACTGCATACCTGCACTATATTATTAGCTATCTACTGTAAAAATCCAATTGAATTATAAACTCAAGTTTCTGAGATTAACTGTCCAGAACAACTCTGGAATTGAGTTACAAAAATTGCTCAAAAGATGGCGCTTCAGAAATTTGTTGAAAGTTTTTCTGGGTTATAATTGAATAAAACTCCCTAATTCTTTTTACATTGGTTAGCGGCTCTTTTACTCTAGGACCTCAGATAGTTTCATAATAATTACTGCAAAACAAACGGAAATAATTATTTACTTCCTAGACAATTCCAATAGATGGCAGTTACGGCCTCCCGCCCACCGTTAATAACGTATAGTTCCTCTTTCCTTTAGCCAGGAAGTTTCAGTAGAAAATCCAAAATTTTCAGGCGTCAATTTTAGGCTTTTTGGACTATAGAATACAACTCCCGACTTGAAATAAATTTAATCTTTTATTCGCTAGTAAGCTCTTTGCTAGTCTATATAATTTCCTCTTTGCACCATTTTAGAGAAAAAAAGAGGGAAAAATACGAGATTACGTCTTCTTTTCTTTTTTTTTTTTTTGAAAATAAAATATCAGAAATATTTGTCTTGATTTCATCCTCACTTTAAGTGAAGAGGAAATAAGATATAAGAGGTAAAAAGATTAGGTTATTTGGGTATAGGAAGAGTTGCAATTTTTCATCTAGTAAGCATGAATTTTAACCTAACTTTTCTATGTGAAAAAAAGACTTGTGTTTTAAAATGGTAAATTTTCCACATGATAATTTTTTCCCTGAATTTTCACGATGATATTTAAATTAACGACACGCACGCCCTCCTCGGTAGAAATGTGAACTACAGCTGTGAGATATATTTCTATCTATGTAAGCGAAGAGACTGAAAATTTTAGTAACAAAAAAAAACTGTTGAAAGCAGCAAAAAATACTAAGGATTCTACGACATCTTTTATGGACATTTAAAAGTGATATTGTGAATGGAGGAAAAAAAAAGTTGCTGGTAGCGCGGGGATAAAAAGAAACTTTAGTATCTCTATCAAATTTAATGTACTGTTGGAAACTTCTTTATAATTTTATCACTTTCAGGCGAATTATATTTATCTCAATAAAGGCAAAGAGTTGGAAAGATCACCTTTCAATTTTATTTTAGTAAATAATAATTATATGATATTGTTCTAGCAGAGGGTTATAAAGTACTCTTTCGGCCGCTATACGATGTTACATCGTAACAAGATCTTAATGAATAAATTTACCTGTTTAAAAACAAAATGATATAAAAATTTAAAAAGGTAGCAATATTGACTAATTTCCAATTGTTTCTGCCACAACCATGGTTTCCACGAGATCCTTTAGTTAAAATTGGACAAAAAGTTTGCCGATAGGACGCTATATTATATATAATATATAACTTATTTCTAAGAATTATGTTTTAAATAAAAAAAAAAAAAAAAACATAAAAGTTGGCCAAATTCCAATTATTTCTGCCATATTAAATCGGTAATATAATCAGGCCACGTCTGGTCCCGCCTTCTTGTGAAATTAATTTCAAGCCAGACTAATTAATTACAAATATATACGTCCCACTTCAAGATTATTGTTAACCAGAATAGCAATAAATTAAACAGAGAATGTGCATATGAGGTTCTAGTCCTATTAGTATGTGTCTTAATGTATATAAATTAAGATGTAATTTACAATTATCATTGTAGGTAGTGGGCGTGTGTACTTTTGTATCTTTCGTGTTAAACTGACGCTATAGGAATGTGATGTGTGGGGTATAGTCCTGCTAATAGTTTGATAAAGTAATTAATTTATAAAATAAGATCAATTTTTAAATTTTAGTCTAAGAAGAAAAAAAAAGCGTGGTATCATATGCAATATGTACATGATTTTAATTAAATTAACATTTTAAGCGTGATGCATGCCTTGGCATAACAATTTCTTCAAAAATATTAAATTCAAAAGTAGTTACCTTTCTTTACTCAGCCTTGTAAAAATTTATTCAAAATAATGCAATTTCAGAAATTGAAACTATGGAGCATTTAGATTATAATCAGTATTGGCGTCATAAAGTTAGTGCGAACCTACTGGTAACTGCTGGAACTACGTGCATCTGGCGAGGATTGCTGTATATGATTAACATTGTGAAATGATGTAAATGCTCTGTCAGCAGCCACAGCATAATTTTACAGAAATGACAACACCATAATTATAGTTGTCAAATACTTTCGGACAAATATAAAAAAATATTACAAATTCGTAAGTGATTTCTTTCCTAAAAATTTCATAATTTTTGTGATTCACCCCATATTATAGGTATTGCCTTATCCTCGATGCAAAAGAGCAAAATTTTCAGACGTCAGCGCCATCTCTTGGTTCTTTATGTCCTCTTATAGCTAATAATTTATGCTGATGTGTTATATTATATTTATTTTTTAGCTCTTGAAACCGTTAAGTTTTCAAAACACCTTACTGGTGTCAAGAAACATTTGTATTTGGGTGTACATTATATACAAACTAATAAAACTTTTTGTTGTCTAAAAACATTTCTAATTGGGTGTACATTATAAAAAAATATCGAAGCTACTAATAAACTCCCTGGTGTTTAGAAACATTTGTATTTGGGTATACACCATATATGCAAGTTACTTACATTGTTATTTATTGTTACAGAAGAAATTCAGGGGGAAACGTTGCGAATTCGAAGAAGCAATGGAGAACAACGGATTCAACCGCTACCGTTCCGTGGCAAACAGAAACTATTCCCTGGGGTTCAACCCCAAGGGTCTACCCTTACGAGGACCCAGGACAGTTGGTGTAGTGGGAGGTCGAAAGGGTAAAGGACTTGAAAAGTGTACTTACTTCCTCAAGTGTGGAGTGAATTTAAGTCAAACAATTATTGAACATAATCGTGGTGATCATCCAGGTCCTATGAGATTAGGACAATTAGGTTCTTTTGGTAAATCTATTCTGGGACCATCTAGTGTTGATAATAAATTAAAGAAGAAAAATCCGAAGAAAAGTGTTCAAGAATTATCACCATCGTTACAAACAGTTAAACATCCTCAAAGACATAAAAATAAAAATCATCTTCGTTATAGCTGAAATTAAAAGTTAATTTCAATTATGAAGTGAAATTGGTGAACAGAAAAATACATTGACAATTTTTTTTTTTATTTGACCAAAAATTATAAATTTTGGTCATTAAATATTAATTAAAAAAAAATATTTAATCAATATATAATTGTTTATAATTATTAATATATTTGTAACTAACTTAATAGTATGTCCTCTTAATTTTTTGTAATTAATTATTTCGTAACATTTGATATCAAAGAGTCTTCGAGATGTATAACTATATGGACAACCTACATGAAAATTTTTTATTGCAGAAATTAATATAGAGGGTACCAAATTATGCTTCTCTGAATTTTTCAGATTTTTTTGAGACCTAGAACTATTTTTAAATAATCATTGAAAGTTCTGTAAGTTAAGTTGGCACCCCTGAATCCTTAACAAAAAGGATGAGACCGAGACGCTTATTTATGTCTCCAGGGGGCGTGGCTGCACTTTCAATAATTATTTAAAAATAGTTCTGGGTTTCAAAAAAATCTGAAAAAATTCAGAGTAGCATAATTTGGTACCCTCTATTCATTTCTTCAATAAAAAATTTTCATGTAAGTTGTCCATTGTTATGAATTTCAAGACAATAAAATTGAAGTTAGTTCTTTGTCTTATTTGAATGAACTAGCGACACAAGTGGGGGTAATATGAACTACGATTATCTTGTCCAGTAATTGACAATAGCAGTTATACATCTCTAATGATCTTTGGTTCTAAAATAAATGTAATATTTTTATTGCCATTTTGATGTAATAATAAAATAGACTTCAATTAACTTTTTTTTTATATTACAGATGTTAAAATACATTCGATGCTATATGTAATAATTATAGTTATTATTTGATTCCAAGTGTAAAACGTTTTTTATATCATAAAGTATTAATTAAATGAGTGCATTTATAAAAAGTATAATTCCAAAGTGATTATAATTTATGATTGATCAAAAATTTAATTACAGTAATTTTATTTAAGCGATTGATTTAATAATCATCAATTAAGATTTTTATTGTATTTTTTTTTTTTTACTCTTATTTGTACCTGTGGATTATAATTGGAGGTAATTTATGGCAGAAAATGACACAACAGATGGATAATTAGTACCTCAATTATCAATTAAATTTATTGTTATTTGAAATAATCAATTAATAAATTGATATTATAAGCATATAAAAAATTGTTAGTACTATAATTATGGGCAATTGAAAAATTCATATGCAGTAAAAAAACTACATTAATATATGACCATATGGTAAAAGTTGATATAATTTTATTCTTGCTAATGTGGAATAGGAATTACTCAAATTTTGATGTTACCGCTTCGTAAAAATTAACATGGAGTAAAATTTCATAACTATAAATTTATTTTGTGCTAATTTGTCAATTTTATGATGTATTTGAATATTCAGTTTTTAAAATAAATTATTGAAAATAAAGATATTAAAATCAATTTGCTGCATAGATAGATCATAAATGAGCATCAAAATGCGCAGCGATTTGAAACCTATAAAAAAACTTAATAATTGAAATACAGTGGCGCCGCCAATGACATTCATTGAAACTATTTATCTGAACACAATCATTTATAAATTAAATTATTAAAAGGTAGGGAATTAATGTGGAAAACTATTTTCAACGCTTATACTTTAACGCGGTAATATTACAATATAAATTTCAATACATATTGAAAAATTCATTTTAAACACAAGTCTATTAATTGAGATATATTTTCTAAACCTTCTTCTAAATTTTTAGTTTGCAATAAAATTTTGCTACCTGAGTCTCTAAATTTGGACTAATCTTTCATATTATATTCTTCCGACTATATAATAAAAAATAGTAATAATTTACACTAAAATTTGGAAACCTACCTTTTCGGCTTGTTAGTTGGAAAGTGGTGCACACCGGTCAGTTCTTGCCAGCCATTACTCATGGCCCTTCGTTAGGAGAGGGCAGCCTCTTTTATCACAAACTGGCCGCCAAGCGTCTTTTTACCGTCGCCAGCCGTACCACAAATCAGTCTCTCTCTCTCTCTCTCTCTCTCTCTCTCTCTCTCTCTCTCTCTCTCTCTCTCTCTCTCTCTCTCTCTCTCTCTCTCTCTCTCTCTCGCGCGCTCTCTCTCTCTCTCTCTGCTCTTCTTTTCTAAACTACTAATGAACTAATGATACAAAAAACTGATCAATTATGAAGAATTTACACCTCTGGAAAGCACAAATGTCTGTTTTAAGGCGTTGTTTCGCAGATTATTACCGAGTTGAAATAAATTTCACCTTTTATTCTATATTTTAAAGTCTTCTCTCGTCTTTTGTCCTGTTATTTTGCACCATTTTAGAGAGAAAAAGACGAGATTATGTCTTTTCGAGACTAAAATGTTAGAAATATTGTTTTCATTTCATCCTCACTTTGAGCGAAGAGGAAATAAGATGTGTTTTAGAGGTAAAAAGATTAGGTTTTAGAAATGTAAAGGATGAGTTGAAGACGTAATTTTTCAACTAGGGTGGATTTGAACTTATTTCTTATATACTAGAATGAGTGCCCTGCTCAAAATTTCATCTCTCTATGATTTTTGCAGCTGCAGCAAAAGAGACAGAGGTAAAATTCATGATGTCTTTATAGGTGTAAACTCTGGTATCCCTAGTTGAGAAATTACGTCTTCAACTCATCCTTTACGCGTCTAAACCTAATCTTATTACCTCTAAAACACATCTTATTTTCTCTTCGCTCAAAGTGAGGATGAAATGGAGACAATATTTTAAAATTTTATGCTCAAAAAAAAGGAAAAAAGAAATAATAAGAAATTTATTGATATTTTTAAAAGACAAGTCAAACATTGCACACATAAATTCCAGTAAAATAACGGTGATTAGAATTCAGTCCTTGTAAAAGTCGTCAATTTTGTACACATTTTTTTCAAATAAATACACTTTCACTTTTACCTTAAATTTGTTCAAGTTAATTATCGTCTTTTTCTATTTAAAATGGTACAAAATAGGAGGGAATTAGACGTGAGCATAATAATAACGAATAAAAGATGAAATTTATTTCAACTCCCTCTCTCTTCATCTTTCTTTGCCTCACAAATAAGACGTAACTTTCGTAATGTCTCGAAGTGTATGCTCTGTTTTACCTGTTTTTTTCTTCTTCTCTGGGCCCACACGGACGCCCAAGTATTATTGCGGCGGCGGCTGCTGTGGCGCATTGTTGGCGATAGTGGCGCAGTCATTGTTGTTCACATTGTTGACGTGTGCTCTCACGTACACTAACGTGCAAAATATATACAACTTTTCCCCTAGAATTCTCCAAGGATATATAAATATTTTTAAAACAAATTTGTATTGTTTTGAAAAACTTTACTTAATTTGACATGTTAATTACAAATTGAATACTGTTACATTAAAAATGAACTGATGTTAGAAAAAAAACTAATTTTTTAAGAAATTTGAACATTCAATACTTATTTTAATTTTATAATTTTTATATTTTCTGAAGTTGCATTAAATTTGCTGTATAATACATCTCTCTCTCTCTCTCTCTCTCTCTCTCTCTCTCTCTCTCTCTCATCAAAATTCATATACCAATATCTAATTTGCTTTAGTTCTAGCAGGTATTTTTTTTTAAATTACATTGTAATAATAAAGAATTAAATTTTAATGAATGTAAGAATATAATATATTATTATATAATTTTAAAACACAATATATTAATGCCTTATACTCTCTCTCTCTCTCTCTCTCTCTCTCTCTCTCTCTCTCTCTCTCTCTCTCTCCCTCTCTCTCTCTCTCTCTCTCTCTCTCTCTCTCCCTCTCTCTCTCTCTCTCTCTCTCTCTCTCTCTCTCTCTCTCTCTCTCTCTCTCTCTCTCTCTCTCACCAAAATTCATAATACTGTCTAAGTTGCTGTATTTAATTTTTCTTTTAATTATACAATAATAAAGAGTTAAATTTTGAGATAAATATAAAAAATATCATCACAGACTGCTAAATACATACAATGTTAAACCCAGGGAACTAAAATAAAACGGCCTCTTCTGCGTACAGCTGTACTGATTTGACCTCCGTAGAAATATGTTATACATTTCCATTATAACACACAATACACACTTAGGTGCTATATATTACAGTTATGAATAGCAGCTTATTTTTCTATTCAGAATTATGTCTTTATACCGCAAAAATTCAAGCAGTCGTCACAGAAATATGAAAACTTATGCTCTTGTGGTTTTTTGATAAATAGAAAAATCCCTCTTGAAAATGACACTTTTGTATAATATCTGTATATTAGGAACAATTTATTGCCAGGCGTTTCAGCTGCAACCACTTCTAATTTCTATAATAATTTTCCAAACGATTTAACATTTTTATAATAAATTTATTACTCTTTGTATAATAATGTGTTTAATGCATTCGATTTTCCTAGAAATTTGGTATTATAAATGTTCATTATTCGGAATTAGAGCGTGGCTAAATAGTTGAATTTGAATACAATAATAGTCGTATTTTCTGAAAGCCAATATTTCGTAATACAGGAGAATTTATTTGTACGAAGCAATATAAAAAGTGTGTGTGTGTGAGAGAGAGAGAGAGAGAGAGAGAGAGAGAGAGAGAGAGAGAGAGAGAGAGAGAGAGAGAGAGAGAGAGAGAGAGAGAGAGAGAGAGAGAGAGAGAGAGAGAGAGAGAGAGAGAGGTAGGCATTAATACCTTGCGTTATTCTTATTATTCATTAAAACTTAATTCTTAATTATATAACGCTCCAGTATAATTAAAAAAAAATAATACTAGTCTTAAAGCAAATTAGAAATTGGTATAATTTAATTATAATACATTTAAGTATAATTTTATTAATTCACTGCATACATATTCTTAAACTTAATTATATATAAATGTATGCAGTACATATAATTATTTATGTAAGATGTTTTTTATAATAAGGGGATGTTACAATGTATGCATGCAGTTTACTAGGACTGAAATTATTTCAACAAATCTTTTTTTACAACGTAATTTGATCTAAAAGTGCAACTCTGTGGATAGCACATGCAGATTTAAGACATTCATTATAATTTTCTAAATACAATAGTTTTTGCTGTACTGTTTTAACTATAATATAAAGTTTTCTCTGTCTCTCTGTCTCTCTGTCTGTCTCTCTCTCTCTCTCTCTCTCTCTCTCTCTCTCTCTCTCTCTCTCTCTCTCTGATCTTCTAATTTCAATAATGTGTCGAAAAACAATAAAATTCTGATAGAACAAAATATTTGCTTCCAGAAAATAATTTATCACTATACCTCATTAATAAGACTTCACTTTCATTCTTAAAATTTCTTACAAACCTAAAAACACGTTGATTTATTCCTCGTTTGAAATTGACTTTGTTAAAGGTAAAATACTTTGCTTCTAACTTACTGAATGTTTAGAAATGTTGGCCCGACGAAAAAGAAGACATTTGGCCACACGACGGTCATTGAGCGGTCAAGGTGCATAGGTAACAATGATGCACCAGGTAACAATGGAAATAGAGGGTCATTATTGAGAGCACTAAATCTCGAGACATGTCAAACTGCTGCAGCTTTGTGACAATTTTCAGTTACGTCGTTTTATTTTATAAGAAATTGGAGGGAAATGGAGGATTTTTTTTTTACTGAGAAATTTTTTTAAAACTTTTAACATGGTTGAGCGTGGCACAGTGCATTGACCGTTTAGATCACAGACGTCAAGCTAGGTCAAGCGTGGTTAGTTCTTGGATGGGTGACCATTTCAAATAATTTTTTTTTTCTTCCTCCCTGGGGTAAATTCGTCTCGCTTTTCACACATTGCAGTGTTGCACTTGTGTGTGGTTCCTTAAGCTTTGGTCCATTGATAAAAAGTAGAGGTGTCCGTCATGACTGAAGTTTTCCACGGTTCCCTCAGTCTCACCTCTGCGAATGCTGATGGTATAGTATTCTTGGGTGTGTACAGATGGGACGCGTAACAGTCCGTGGACGCCATCCTTTCCCCAAAAAAATCAATATTTTTACATTATTACTTTATAAATTATATAATGTATAGACATTGGAAATAAATTAACAAAAAAATCCATCTGTTCCACATTGGTAATTTAAAGAAAATTCAAAAAATAAAATAAAATAAAAAAATAAATGTGTTAATTTGTTATCAAAATGAATTATACCCATACAAAGGTCAATTTTATATAATAAACTGATAATAATAGCTCTTATGTCATAGAAGATTTTTTTATTTTGAAAACAATATGTGACTTATGTTCGCATTGTATTGAATTTTAAATTTGTAATTTATTTTATGTTTCATATCTGCTGTGTCACTTATACAACATCATGCACATAGCTGCCATACATATCTCTAACAGTTGAAAAATTACGTCTTCAACTCATCCTTTACACGTCTAAACCTAATCTTTTTACCTCTAAAACACATCTTATTTCCTCCTCGCTCAAAGTGAGGATAAAATGAAGACAATATTTCTAACATTTTATGTTCAAGAAGAGGAAAAAGGAAGTAATCTGTTTTTTTTTTTTTCCCCTCTAAAATGGTGCAAAATAAGAGGACATTAGACGAGAGGAGAGCTTAATAGTGAATGAAGGATGAAATTTATTTCACCCAGGGATAACTCTAATTACTTATACTGTCTTATACATACAAATTTATTTTCAACTTTTCTATTCAAAATGTAATGATAAATGTGCATCATCAAATATACGTAAAATTCTACCTGTTTAAAAAAAGTACTTAAAAAAATGTTAGTAATTAAAAATGTATTATAAATTTTAGTACTACATTACTACCCACCGATGTATTAGAATTATAAAATTAATTACATTCCATTTGTTAATATTCCATAGTTAAAAACCTGGAGGACTTACTAGTTAATGTAAATAAAATGTGTATATAAAACTCTAAAAACATCCTAATATAATATAATGTAACATTAATCACTGCCCTTATTTATTACTTAGCTTTCTTGCAATGGACGTTAAAAGTGAAGCAAAAAGACTTAGACCCCCTTGATGTAATATGTAATTCAATGTTTTTCACTTCAGATTTAAAGTTAAATAAGTTGAGTATTAAAATAGGAATTTGAACCTTATCAACATGCCAAGTTAACAGATTGGAGGATCAGTAAATTGACTTGCAATTTTTAATTTTATTCTGACTAATATTATATTTTACTATCTTTTCATGTACAATATACAATAATATGTACACTCGTCGCCTTGGGAAAATTCCCTCTTTGCAGCCTTGTTAATCACTATGCCTTTCTTATTCTTACGGGACATGGTGATTAACAAGTTTGCAATGGGAAATTTTACAAGGCGACGATTGTATAATATCACATGGTATAATACCAGTGTACAAAAGTTCAAGTTAAAAATCCATTGTGCAATTGAAATATATTTAATACTGTGTTTATAATCCTCTCAATTAATACTGGAAAATAAAGAATCGACCTCAATTTTTAATAAATAAAATTACAAGTAATTTGTTCTTGGATTTTATATTTTTCAATTTTTTGAGTTCATTAACCACGCTCCTTTTCAGTCATTTCTTTTTAAATATTAGAGAACTTTGACGTAGAAAAAAAAGAGGTATGGTCATCAGATTTTATTTTTATTTTTTATCTCCCAAACTCAATACAATAATTTTTTGGTGTTAATTTTTGTAAAAAAAAAAAAAAAAAAAAAAATATTCACTTTCTTTATAAGTTGGATCTACAAATTATGTGAGAATGTATTTTCGACTTTATGAGAGATGACTTAAGGTTCAAAATCCCATCAAACTGCAACTTTCAACTTCAAAGAGACAAAGGTTCAATGTCATTGACTTGCCACAATTTTGGTAAGTTCAAGTTTAAAAATGGGGTGTTGTATTTTTGCTTCATAAATAACAAAATCTCTCGCTAACGTTTGTTGTATAATTTCTAATTTTTTCAAATGTAAATTTTTATTACTTATAATGAATGTGAAATAACAATGTTTGTCTAATGTATAAACAAAATATATTTGTCAATCAATTTTAAAACAATTGTCTTTTCCTTGTTACCTCCTCAGCTAATTATATTTTTAATAAGAGTATTTAGAGTTAATTCTGAATAAGCTACTTGATTATGCATTAATTTACATGGTTTTATTAAAAAAGATTATACTCCTTAGCAATTTTTTAATTAATAAAAAAAAAAGCTAAAGATAAAGAAGACCAATAAAACCACAAATAATTGAAAGATAAACTCATTAAATATTCAATATTTTTTGATCAAAAAATTTTCTTTTCTACTATTTCCTTTTCAAGTAAAATAACTAATTATAGCGTTGATTTTTTTACAATGAATGTTATTTTGTTATACTTTTAATAATGAAGTATCTTAAATTACTACTTATATAAAACTACTGTTCAATGTTAGTGAAAAATATTTTATTGTAAATAAATAGTTTATTTGTTATTTAATATTTTATTCAAATTGAAACTAGTTTAAATAAATTATTTAAATTTATTAAAATTTAAATACATTAATTTTTTAAACAATTTAAGTGTTACTAATTTGTTTGATATAAATTTAAATTTTATAAAAATGAAATTAAAGAATAAATAATTGACAAAATATATATATATAAATAAATAATGAGAATTCCTTATGTAACATGCAAGAGCAAAATACATTGAGGGTACATATATTGTACAGTACATGCAAAGAATTAATATCTACTAGATATTAATTCTTTGGTACATGCATGGTTTCATTTAAGTCATTTAACTATGAATGTTAGTGATAATGAACATTAAAAATAATTTTGTATTGAAGTACAATATGAGAAATGATTTAAGAAGTAATAATTATTTGCACCCGCACTTTAAAATTAATTGACAATTTTAATGTCACTGCGACGTTCCCCAAAGTAGTTTGTTAATTTAATTGTAAAGCACTCGACGTGTGGTGATATCTGAGGGCTCGTCGTCAAAGTGAAATATCGCTCCCTGAATGGGATAGTGTGATGAAAGAGGGGGTTGTGATACATTTTAATGTAATTAAGTTCAACAAAAGGTATGTCAGAAATGTCGAGACATGACGAACGTCACTTCGTTTGATAAACTGCAGTTCAAGACTCAAAAAGATGCAGGTGTGTTAATTTGGGAGGTATAAGAACTAGCCAGAGCTGCCATCTATAAATAAATGTTTGAACTCAATTGAATGTCTAGTGAAAATTTAAAACGTTACTACATGTTATTTGGTAGGTGTATGGTGCAGTGCGTTTGACCGGGTCTCGTCAGATCACCGAAGTCAAGCAACGCCGAGTGTGGTTAGTAGTTGGATGGGTGACCATTTTCAACAAAAAACACGTTTTCCATCCAGGGGTAAATCGTTGCGTTTTTCCACCATGTGGTTCCCCTGGCTTTGGACCATTGCACTTCCGATTCATTGACAAAAGCTGTAGCGTCCATCCTGACTGAGGTTTCCACGTTTCCCTCAGTCGCAGACAAATGCCAGGATGGATTGCAAGGCCGTGCTCGTCCTCGTTCCGGAAGAGCCCGCGAAACGCTAAGTAAAGGTTTCGGAAGGTTCGGGGTTTCAAACTTAAGGGTAAGATAACGCCACCAATGTTAAAAAAAATCCCTCTCACAAAAATTCTGAAAAAAATTTAAAATGTTCTCCTCTATACCCCCTATCAGTACCTAAAATATCAGGTATACAAATACGATCTAGTTTTTGAGTTATAAATTTTTAAAGTTGACTACTTTAACATGGAGAAATGAAACTCCCATGTTAAATTGGTCAACTTTAAAAATTCATAACTCAAAAACTAGATCGTATTTGTATACCTGATATTTTAGCTACTGATAGGGGGTGTAGAGGAGAACATTTTAAATTTTTTTCACAATTTTTGTGAGAGGGATTTTTTTTAACATTGGTGGCGTTACCTTACCCTTAAGCCGGTATTACACGATAAAATTTTTTCTTTCAAGAAAACTTGAACTCCCTTTGTTTGTATTGAGATGAAATTTTATTGCAAAGAAAAATTGTATGCAAAATTGTATCGTGTAATACAGGCTTTAGTGAGTAATTACTAATTAATAAGTAGAAAAACCCAGTTAGAATTTGATTAATATATATATATATATATATACTTTCAATTCTCGTTTATTCTATGGATATTATTATGTTTATAATTATAATTTTAAGGTATACACTTTTTGTGTTTTCAGTATAGTACCTAAATAAAAAGACACAAATAATATTATATTAAGAAATCTATATTTATAATATTAAATTATTATTTTGAATAATAAAATATTTTCAATCTCAATTCAATTCATTTATTCAATCAACTGGCTGTACAGGTACAACATGGATTACGTCATTCCTAATAATAACATAAAAATTTCATAACATAAAAACACATCAAAGTAACAATAATTCATAAAACTATCAAGATATGAAATACAAATAAAAAATAAAAATTTATTAAAATAAAATATAATTTGAATAAATTTATTTAATATTTATTTAAAGAAAATATCAAATTATATTTATTGGTATACAATTCTAATACACAGTCGATTTAATTGTTTTAAAGTTTATATATTTGAGTTTCTAATTTTTAAATAAAAATAACGCTGTTCATGCAATAATACACAATAATATAATGACAAAGGTAGATACTCTATTAGAGAATAAAATAATGAAAATCTGAACAATTACTGGAAGAATTCAGTAATTGTAATAACTGATTAATATGAAATAGAAGAGTTGAATTACAGTATTTTTATTCCCAAAACAATAACAAGTGTTTAAATTTTCATTTAAATTTGATCGAAATAATTCAAATAATGTATTCAAATTAAAAATTACAAAACAATATTGTTTGTTAGAAGATGATTTCACTTTTTTGACGAAAAAAAAAAAAGAAAACATCATTCTACCTTCCTAAACACACACATATATATATATACATATATATATATTATATATATATATATATATATATATATATATATATATATATATATATATATATATATATATATATATATATATATATATATATATATAATATATATATATATATATATATATATATATATATATATATATATATATATATATATAATATATATATATATATATATATATATATATATATATATATATATATATATATATATATATATATATATATATATATATATATACAATATATATATATGTATATATATTAATATTTTGCAGCAAAATCTAAAGAAGGATGTCACAGCTACTTAGAAAATATGTAACGACAAGATAGTGCTAATTTCAGACACAATTTGAGTGTCCTTCAGCCTGTAAGTTATGCAACTTGTGTTACTTGCATGCTCAAACAGTTGCCTACCCCACAGTGAGAGTATAACAAAATATATTTATGTAAAACCTTTACAGAAATGCTAATTCTTCTAAATAAAATTATTGGTAGGTTATTGATTTTTTAAACTCTTGCTGTTTTCTTTTGCTTACAAACGTGTAATGGGGATTCTAGGACAATTCGCTATCGGACAATTCTTCCCCAGTTAAATTCATTACCGGACAATTAGTTATATACTTAGACAATTTGCTACTCGGACATTTTGTTATCATGGACAATTCGTTATCTGGACAGATTAAGGCAGGTTCAGATGGCGACAGCGGCGATGGAACGCGATTTTGTCACATAAGATGTGAAATCCTATATGCGGTGAGTGAATTCACCAGGTTGCGGCAGCGAAATCGCGTTAATTACGATGCTCTTTTTTTAAATCGCCAAATATGGCCACTAATGGATGTCACAGCAAGTGCGCATAATTCACGTCGCATGATAAAAATCGCCATGTAAATACGCCTTTGTTGATATGGTTGTGATTGAATCTAATTGGCGTTTAAAATAAGCAAAAACAAATCCCACTTCCTTGATATGATGTCGTTTGCAGGCATGTTAATCTCTCGATCAACCAGCTGTTCGAATCTCCGTGCATTGTAAAGACAGAGACTGGCTCTGCGGGACTCATATCCAGCGGACGTGTTTTGACTTTGGACTTTGCTGTGTGCGCCAAATTACAAAATTACTCAGGACATTTCATAATTCATTAATTACTCTTCGCTCTTACTTAAGCCTATATTACACGATACAATTTTTTAAATTATTGTATACAATTTTTTCTTGCAAGAAAATTTCCTCTCAATACAAACAAATGGAGATTAAATTTTCTTGTAAGGAAAATTTGTATACAATAATCAGAAAAATTGTACCATGTAATACCGGCTTTACCCTGGCTGTAAGACTCACTAGCTCCTAACCAGCTAGTGTTTTTAACGCCAATAAATCCAATAATCATTAATCAACAATTCATCAATCGTGTGCATTCCATCAACGACAAAGACAGACATTCCTGCTCGCTGAGAGCAGGTCGAACATGATTTATCATGTTCTTCATCAAACCTTCAAGTGACGCTACATTCCGGTGACATTTCTACATATAACAAAAACTTTAAAATCCTAAAAAAAAATAACTACATTTATTTCAACTTTACTTATGATTAATTACTTAATTATCTAATATTTAAACTGGCAGCGTGAGAGTTCTCTAATGCCAATATAATTAATATTCAATTCATTGTGAAGACACATGTCGTACATCTCGGAATAACATGAACGTCATTTTCTGACACTTTAAGGTAGAGATAACACGCCCAATGTTAATTAAAATCCCATTCATGAAAATTATGAAAAAAATTTAAAATGTTCTCCTTAACATACCTTATTACTGTAATCAGGTCGGCGGGGGGGAGGGGGGGAATATAAGTAGCTACGTTAACCTCAACTTGAATCATAATCAAAACATTCTTAAGACAGTGTTATTACAACAATTTTCCTAAAAATATTTCTTTACAAAAAAAAAAAAAAAAAAAACCTTTTGTTCTTTATTGAGATTCTATAATATCCTATTATTATATAGGGGCATACATGACCAAAATGTGTCAATTGCCCCAAAATACCAACCAATCAACCTATAATATCCTTATTAACAAAGACAATCATATTAGAAATTGTTATCATTATTATAATAATAATTTAAAGTAAGGATATAATATTTATTTCTAAAAAAATGATAGTAATAATTTATTTCTATTTTACATAAGATAAAAATTATATTTTAATAATTTTATACCGATATATATATATTTTTTCAATTTTATTTTAATTTACTTGATTTAAATATTTAATTCTCTTTTATATATTATTTAACTTATTAACAAAATTAAAATTACACAGGCCTCAAACTGCAAATTAGATGAAAACCAAGTGTTGCTTGAGTTAATATTAAACATTTGCATTATATTTATCCGCAAGTGGTTCAATCGTGAGAAAATGAGCTGCAAAGAAAGTCCTTGATGACGTCACAACTCACAGCTAGCCTTGATCAGCATTGAGTTGTGACGTACGCAAGGATTTTGTGACGTCAGCAAGAACTAAATTTCTTACTTTTCACCGAAACTTCGCACGCTTCCACCAGGTGTGGAAGAAAATGTTGATTACATACTCTAACAACACTTCTTGGTGACTGTCTAATTTGTAATTTGAGGACCTTTAAAGCATTAGTAATATATGTAAAAATTAAATAAATACCATAAAATTGTTAAAAAAATTGATCGACCCAACAAAGAAGCAGAAATTCAAAATTCTTTTATTAATCCATTAAGGAAGACCGTGTTTTGTATATTCTGTAGATATATTTTTGGAGCGGGCTATGAACTAGCCTGCCTTGCAACAACGAGGTATTTTTTATTCAAATTAGTGTACAACAAATGTTGTTTTAAACAAGCTGTCACGTGACGTGTCGGTTGATCCAGTCTACGTAGGTCGACAGTTGAGTAAAGACGGAAGGAAAGTAGCCACACCAATCTTGTGATCCAAATGACGTCACGCCAACCTGCAAGCCTCGGACAAACAATGGACCACCACTGTCACCCTGTAAGAAAAAATAAATAATGGGGGGCATTCACAATGCACTTAAACCCCCACTTCAGCCTCGATTTTTATTCGTGGTACTAAACAAGGTGCTAAACCATGTTAAGCTTCTAGTTTAGCACCACTTTAAGCTTCTAGTTTAGCACCAGGGATAAAAATTGAGGCTAAAGTGGGGGTTAAAGTGCTTTGTGAATGCCCCCCAGTGTGTTTGTTTGTTAGAAGATGTAAAGTTAGGCTACCGATTTTTTTTTTTTTTTTAGCTTTTCTACAGTCCAGGAAGTAACAACAAAAAGGTTTTCTAAATGTACAATTTTCATCTAACTATTTTTTTTTTTAATATAGTCCCGGCTTTAGGTTTAAGGTAACACGCCCAATTCTAGAAAAAAATCCCACACATAAAAATTATGAAAAAAAAAAATAAAATGTTCTCCTCTACATCCCCTATCAGTGGCTAAAATATCAGGTATTCGAGCTAGTTTTTAAATTATGAACATTTTAGGTACACTAATTTAACATGGAAGTTCCATTTCTCCATGTTAAAGTAGTGAAATATAAAAATTCATAACTTAAAAACTAGCTCGTATTTGTATACCTGATATTTTATCTACTGATAGGGGATGTAGAGGAGAACATTTTAATTTTTTTCACAATTTTATGTTTTTTTTTTTTATTTATTTATTTTTTTTTTTTTTTACATTAGGCGTGTTACAATGGCGCCTTACAAATATATGAAAATAAAATCGGAGTTTGCACTCGTTATCCACCTATAAATTAAAATACAACATTTTTCTTTTTTAGATTGAGATTCCATTGACTATAATTTCCCTGCGCACTACACTTATAGCTAGCTACTTACTGCGCAGGTTCCCATGGCTTGCTGGTCCCTCGAGAATCTCCCCGCACAAATGTGCATATCAGGGTCAAAAATTGCATCCCCTCGGTACGCCTGCTCACATTCCTCATCACTTAGTACCCAGAAGTCGACTTCTAGAAGATGTGACGCAATACTGCTCATCTGTCGATATAATCAAAATTAGATGGCACGTATAACCTAGATGTTCTTTTTAAATTCAAATTTTATTGCGCAAATTCCGTGCTAGTCGCAGACAGAATTGCATGATTTCGCAGCGTATGATAAAAAAATTAAGAAACTATGCGATCAGGTACGCGCACACATACAGCTTCGCATGGTATCGTATGGTATGACATCGTAAAATTCTCATTTAGAACCGGTTCTAAATTTTTATCATACGAAGTCATACGATGCGATGCTGTCTGCGAGCAGCCTTACGGTGCATGGATTTACATATTAGCGATTTCCAATCTCTGTGAATAATGCGCACTTGCTGTAACATCTAGTGGCAGCCATGCAGCCATATTTGGAGATTTAAAAAATGACCATCGTAATTATTCTCGACCGTAACAAAGCGAATTTGCTAGAAAGAATTTCAAAGCTTCTGCTTCAAAATCGCATCGCAACGCCGTTGTCGCTCATTAAAATCAACGTGTTTCGACGCGATTTTTACGTATAGGCTGTAAAATCAGGGCGAGCGAATTCACCCTGGTATCGCGTTAATTACGATGCTCTTTTTTTTATCGCCAAATATGGCTGCCAATGGATGTTAAAGGCGTCGCAGGCTGGATATCACTCATGAAAATCCATCTTAAAGGCGACACATGGTGATTTTTATCATAAAACACAAAGCGAATAATGCGCACAACATCCATTGGCGGCCATATTTGTCAATTAAAAAAAGAGCATCGTAATTAACGTGACATTCGCCATGCACGAAGCCTTGCAAATTCGCATGGGATTTTACAGCTTTTACGTCAAAATCGTGTCGCATCGTAATTTTAGGTGATGAAAATCCCCCTTCAAGGGTAAGGTAACGCAACCAATGTTAAATTAAATCCCTCTCACAAAAATTCTGAAAAAAATTTAAAATGTTCTCCTCTATACCCCCTATCAGTACCTAAAATATCAGGTATACAAATACGATCTAGTTTTTGAGTTATAAATTTTTAAAGTTGACTACTTTAACATGGAGAAATGAAACTCCCATGTTAAATTGGTCAACTTTAAAAATTCATAACTCAAAAACTAGATCGTATTTGTATACCTGATATTTTAGCTACTGATAGGGGGTGTAGAGGAGAACATTTTAAATTTTTTTCAGAATTTTTGTGAGAGGGATTTTTTTTAACATTGGTGGCGTTACCTTACCCTTAACACCCGCCCCTCTCACCTCAGTCCTCCCCCACCCCACGGCGGTGGCTCCTTCCCCGGGAGAGAACTGTTGTCCAGGCTCGGGCAAAGTCACCGCCACGTTCTGTCCGTTTTCCAGAGAGAAGGGGGGCCACACCTAAGGTTAAATTCACGAGATTGACATGAGTACATTGTATATATGTACCGAGTTGAAATAAATGGTAATGTCTTTTCTCGTCTAATTTCCTCTTATTTTGCAACATTTTTTTTTTTTGAGGAAAAAAGAGGGAAAAATATGAGATCGCGTTTTCTTTTTAAATGAGAATAAAATTTGAGCGAGGATGTGTGTTTGAGGTAAAAATATGAGATAAAATTAGGTTTAGACGTGAAAAGAATGAGTTGAAGACATAATTTTTCAACCAAGGGTAGTTCAACCAAGGGTAGTTCAACATGAAACTATACATAGTTAAATAATTATTTAGCAACCTAATTATTATATTAATACCATTTATAAAATTTTGCATCTTGAAATAAATGTTAAAAAAGTGGTATTTAATGCAGTTCGTAAAAAAAGTCTATTAATTTTAGTTACTTACATTATTACAGTTTTATTATTCTAATTTTATAACACTAAAATTCGCTTTCCGCGCGAGATAGTGTTCTGCACATGCGCCTTGAGACGACATTAGCGACATTAGCCCCAAAATCAGCGGCGCTCTTTTTGAACGTCGGAACTGTCAAGAACAAATAATAGATGGCGGATCGTGATGATATTTTTTTTTTTATTATTTATAAAAATAAAAATGCTAAAGCCACTCCCCTCATTTAAAACCACCTCTTGTGACAAGTTTGACAAGTAATTCTTTTCACCTTAATAAGAGCAATGTCGTTGATGCTAAGCTGACTCTGGAAGTCTCTGTAGTTTTCGTGCAACAAAATGGCGGTCACTTGGTGTCGTCGACCATCAGACCTCGGGGAAGTGGAGGAGGAAAGCACCATCATGTTACCTTCACTCCGTCTACAACAATGGAAAAACTGCAAGAAAATTTGTTGTTGCAGATAAAAGGAGCACGTCATTATGCTACTATGATCTTTTTTAGAGCTCAGGGAATATTGCTAAAATTAGTTTAAATAGGGCAACGCCACGAGATTGTTGGGTTGCCTACTTACAGGATAACGTTCAGCTGTTTACCTCCCCTCCCTTCCCCTACTGTTGTCAAATCATATGCTCTAAAGTATTGAAAAATGTAGACAAATTTACTTTGTTGCCAGATTTAATTATTTAAGGACACAAAAATGTAGCTTGTGCATTCTTCATAAACTAGCAGATGATATTGAAACGATATAAATGTAATAATTGCCGTCTATAATTTATAAACTATAATTTAAAATATTTTTCTACATTTTATCCCATTATTGATGCAACACGCACGGCAGGCTCCTGTAAAGTATGCAATATGCATTGCAGTGACATCACGTGGGCCTGGCCTATTTCTGCCCTAGTTGCAATTTTTTTATTCATTGTTACCTAAAGACGCAGTGGCCAGCAGTCAATACAATTTCAGCGTTCAATATCGTTCCTCCACAGAAAAAACCATCGCTTGTATCTAGGATGTACACCTGAAAGTGGAAAATAATAAAAATTTAAACAAAAAACACAACAAAGAAACGTGTTAGTATTTTTTAAAAAAAAAATCCTTTGCTCCTCCATATGAAACCAAAATTTTAAAAATTCTACTTCAAATCTCACAATGTTATCTGGTTCTACAGAAAACAAATCCAAAATCAGAGAGAATACGACATTTAACATACAGGGCCTTACCTGACAAAGACCCCCAAATATATTGAAAAAATACACCGTTAGTTGGTATGAAAAGAAACTATAGTCACGATTTTCTCTGGCCAGAGTTTTAACCAAAAATGTTTTAAAAAATATGTTTTTGAATCCTTTTTCCCTTTATGAAAAGTCAACTTGTTTATTTTTACGGAAAAATATATTAAAATTCTTTTTTAAAATCAGTTTTTGGTTAAAGCTTGGGTCACGGTGTATTTTTTCGAGAAATTTGAGAATCTTTATTAGGTAATGCTCCATGTTAAGCGACGCGTTCACTCGATCTGACTTGAATTAGATTTAGAATTTTTTTCTGGAGTCGAACCTTTGTGGGATGGAATTTTTAGAATTTCTTTTAAATATGAAGGTTCAAAAATTCCTGTTTTCTATTTAATTTCGTTTTAATAACCCATTTAATGATTTTTGTTATATATCAGTAGCCTGTTTGAAGTTATTTAATTAAAAAGACTATATTTCAAAAATATTTTGGTGCATAATTATTTTTTTATTAATTAATTTTAAAATTTGCTTTAAAATTCATTTATAGGACTCTCGAGTACAGATAGGCGCCAGTTTATCTTGATTGATTAAACTTTTTAATTAAAATTTAATGATTACAAAAATGTGTGTAATGACAGTCATTTCTTTCAGCTTCGCGGTTTAACCGCGAAGTTTCATGAAATTTCGCACGAAATTTCGAATTTGTACAAAATTTATTAAAAAGAATAATTACCATATAACGGTATAGATGATTTCTTGCAGGTTTTCCATTTATTATTCGAGGTTCCGATAAGTTAGTTTCTGAAATTATTAGTTTTTTTAATATTTTGATCCTCTTTATTTATTTGATATTAAATACCTGGTTTGACTCCTACTGATATGAACACTAATAAAACTAATATTATAAACTTCATTTTGCAGCTATAGATGCTTGGTGTTCAATACTCACTGTACTAAGTTTTGAAACTGAAACATTCTTATATAGAAAGCTACGTAATTAAATTGCAATTACTTTGCATTAATTCAGTTTATGATTGTAGCGCCATGAAAATAATTAAGTAAAAAGCTAACTTAATTTTACTGCTTAAAAGTTATTACAAATACATTAAATGTATTTAATATCCATAAAGATAATAATATATATACAGAAGTGTTGTTCAGAATCATAAAATTAATATTCTAGGTGCAAGTTATGTTCATTTTAATTAGAAATATATGGGATAATAATTCAAATAATATTACACACATTATAATAATAGCATAATTTAATGTTTTAGATAATAAAATTATAGTCTTAATTCTATTCGGTCCTAAAATTCCTGTAAATCTAAATTAACAAAGAATGAACAAACTTTATAATTTTTTTATTGAAATATTTAGATACAGGAAATTTGGTTACACATTGTCAATTTTTTTAAAACAAATTTGAACACTCTAACAGCCTTAAAATCGAGGGAAAAGACGCTGTGACGTCATATACAACGTTTTTCCCTATGCTTGCGTGTTAAATATTTGCATGACTATGACGTCACAGTGTTTTGCAGCACAATTTTAAGAGTCTTACAGATGATTTTAAAACATTCTGAATAAAATAAAAATCAGTATATAAATGGTCATCCATCCAAGTACTAACCACGCTCGATGTTGCTTGACTTTGGTTATCTAACGAGAACTTATATCACTTATCATTATCATTTGCTAAATAAAATTACAACTTTAAAATCCAATTAATAGTTAATTTTTCTTAGCATAATATTTATTATTTTCTCGAAGGCGAAAGACAAAAGAAAAAAGCAAGAAAATCAATTATGCGCAGTTGTTGATTAATTCCAATAGGAGAGAAAAAGGTACAGTTGCATTGCACAGGAAATGTCAATAACATATTAAATTCTTTTGTAAAAAGTTTGAAAAGTCATCAAGACAAGTGATTGTAGGTCGTCAAATATTTTAGGCAGAAGTTTAACATAAGGCGGAAACCGGAAATGGAGCTGTTGTGAGAAATCAGCCCAATTAAATTTGCTCAAACCATAAGCGATTTAGTTTTAGATAATTATCGAAATTTTAAAATTTATTTCATTTCATTTCGTCTGACAGAAATTTCCTTTTACTCGCGTAGTAACTGAACTCAATCGTTAACATATCATTCACATTTATTTTTTCGTCTTGTGTGTTCAGGAATTCTCAATCATGAAGCTCGTTACAAACTGTCCACACACTCAAAGCCCCTGTTAGATAGGCAACTCTTCGTGCACGTTTGTAATGCAGGTTGCATCTGTGTTTTGATTTTTTGAAGGGAAATTTTTCTCCATGCTAGAAAATGTTTGAATTATTTCTTTGTAACTATTAATGCTATTAATTTGAAACCTTCTTCTACTTTTTTTTTTAGTGGTCTTCTTATAAAGAATCACGAGCCAATTTTTCTCTAAAAGTTTTCTTTTATGCCAAAAATGCATTTTTTTTTTTTTTTTTTACATCTATAGGTTTGGATAAGTTGGTGAAAACACCGCAAAATCAGCTGACTTTGAGCTTCTAATTTGAAGAATAAGAATTTAATATCTGTTCTAATTCAGTAGCATCAAATTGTACAGTATATTTAGTGAATGTGTCATATCCTAATATTTACTATCTAATTTACAGTTTTTTTAAAATTTTTAATGGTTAATATTGTATTAATTCTTATGGGCAGAGAACAATTTCAGTATAGATTGTAATTTTATTTATTTATTTATTTATTTATTTATTTATTTATTTATTTATTTATTTATTTATTTATTTATTTATTTATTTATTTATTTATTTATTTATTTATTTATTTATTTATTTATAATTTGGGTGTCTTATTTGCATATTTTCTTCTAATTTTAGTATTTTAAAAATAATCAAGGTTGGTGTGAGTGTGTGGATATATTTTTTTAAAAAATCTTCATCCTCCATAATTTTTTTTTATAAAGAAGTATATATTATATTATTTATATATGTGTTTCATATATTATATATATTGTAATTGTAATATGCTGTATTTGTTTTTATTTAGCTAATTAAACATTAATTAATATTTTTATTGATAAATAAAAATCACACTTTTTAACTTCAGTTAATTTAGAATATTGTTGATAAGAAATAAATATAAAGTAACTAATATTTTAAAAATATAATCTCAAATTCATAATACATTTTTTTAGTACTTAGAATTATTATTGACATTAATAACAGATAATTGCAATCTACAAACTACCCCTACACATGATGGTGCCACCCCCGGCGTTTCATGGAACTAAATGAACGACTACAAATCATGACGTCATCACTGAAGATTGATGACGAACGGTGACGTCACGGATCTTCAGGATGTTTTCTGTGGACCAAAATTTGATGTTAGTAAGGTTATTACAACAATGAGTATAATAATAACAATGGTTATTATATGGATTAATGAGGAGTACAGGGAACATGCACTTATGAAGAGTGGAGATGATGTGTAGATCAGCTTGTGAATAAAAAGCTTAAGCGTAAGGTAACACGCCCAATGTTAAAAAAAATCCCACACATGAAAAATATGAAACATATCTTAAAATGTTCTCTACATCTCCTATCAGTAGCTAAAGTATCAGGTATAAAAATTCGAGCTAATTTTTTAGATACGAATTTTTAATTTTAATGACTATTTTAATATGGAAAAATGCTAGAATTTCCATGTTAAATTAGTCAACTTTAAAAGGTGTACCAAAGTGGATACTATTTTTTACATATTCGGGTACCTAAGAATTATTTTGGTATCCCTGTTGCTCAATATCTTCGTACCATGTCTAATTAATTTAACAATTAATTATTTAGTTTAAAAAGTGAGTTGAAAATTTGTTGTTTGATTGAAGCCGGCACGTGGCCGCAGATACCGCTGATACGACGAGAAGGGGGCGGGAGGAGGTTCTCTCGATTCGCGAGAGATTCTCGTCGTATCAGCGGCTGCTGCGGCCGCGCGCTGGCTTGAATTAACCAACGGTTTTTCAACTCACTTTTCAAACTAGATAATTAATTTTAAATTAATTAGACATCATCATATGAACATATTGAGCCATACCATACTAATTCTCAGACCCGAATATTTAAAAAAGTATTCACTTTGGTACACCTCCCGAATTGAAATAAATTTTATGTTTTCTTCACTTTTAAACTCTCCTCTCGTCATTTCTCCTCTTATTTTACACCATTTTAGAGAAAAAAGAGGTGAAAAGACGAGATTACGTATTTTTTCTCTTCTTGGACATGAAATGCTAGAAATATTTTTGGAATTCACGAAGAGTTAAGGAGCGTTTTAGGGAGAGATGTTTTAAGAAGCGTTTTTCTTACCTGTTACCCTGGTAAGAAAAACGCTTCTTAAAATATCTCTCCCTAAAACGCTCCTTAACTCTTCGTGAATACCACCCTTTAGTCTCTATTTCATCTTCACTTTGAACGAAGAGGAAATATTATGTGTTTTAGAGGTAAAAAGATTAGGTTTAGACGTGTAAAGGATATAAGTTGAAAATTAAATTTTTCAATCAGTTCTTTAATAATTTCCTGTCGATTTTTGTCTTAACAGCTTACCTCATTCACAGATAACGTAGTTGGTGTCTTTTGAACAGCCAACGTCATTCCAGGCAGTTCCAAAGTAGATACAAACGTCCCCACTGTCATTAGGATTGCCCTCCCACCAATCCGTGTAGGAGATGGACTCGTTCGTAGCAGTCCAAGTCCAAACGTCATCGACTTTGCGACCAGAAGTCCAGAAATAGAGCTCTAAAAAAAATTTCATGTGAAACATGTCAAAATTTAAAAACTGTAATGTTCTAGATAAAGCATGGAACAAAAGAGAATTATTATAAACATTTTTTAGATTTTTTTATAGTCCGTATATAGACTAGATGTTATCTCTATGAGATGACGTTTGTTTATTTAATTCCAATGTGTTTCTCCGTAATCGATACGTATCATATAAATCCAAGTAAAAGTGTCCAAAAGAAAATACAGTAAAATTTGTATAATATTCCTTCCGGAAATAGCCGGAAGTGTATGGGTTTTGGTCTTCTTATTCGTATTTCAGTGTTACAATTTCACACATAGGTCAGTACTTCTACTTCAAACTACTCTGATTATAAAGTTTCAAAATTGATCGAATTAAAAAAAGAAGAGCTGCAAACTTCACACTTCCGGCTACTTCCGGAAGGAATATCAAATTAATTTTACTGTAGTGGTTTCTGCCAGGACTGAATCGCAGCGGCACGGCCCGGTTCTCTCTGGCTGTACACGCAATTCAGTAATCAAGAACCGGGCCGTGCCCAACATTGCTGTGCGTTTAACAGCGCCGCCACTCTCAGAAACAACGAAACTCTGATTAAATTCCTACCCATAAGACACGGAGGTCTCTGAAGGGTCTCTGTGTCATGTTCAGAGACCCTACAGAGACCTTTGTGTCTTATGGGTAGGAATTTGAAGAACCTTAAATTTAGTTCCATCGGAATGGAGTGTAGACCTAAATTTTTTTATTGTAAAAATGGATAGAGGGTGAAAAGTTATGCTACTCTGATATTTTTCAGATTTTTTAGAGCCCGGGAAGTATTTTTAAATAATTATTGAAAAGTCCTTTTTGTGACGTCACGTGGCGGCAAGTCCTATCTTTTTCTTAAGGAGCGGCGTCTCGTGACGTCACAAAAAGGACTTTCAATAATTTCTTAAAAATAGTTACCGGGCTCTAAAAAATCTGAAAAAAATCAGGGTATCATAACTTTGCACCCTCTATCCATTTCTGCAATAAAAAAATGAGGTCAATACTTCATTCCGAGTGGCCACACTACTGTCGACTAATCATCGTTGGTTTCATCATCAGTGACGTCATCCGAGATAGCCAATTGACGATTTTGTGATCAGCGATTGGCCAGCTTAGATGATGTCATTAATAATGAAACCATGTTGATTGGTCGACGGTAGTGTGGTCACTCGGAATTCCGGTGGAACTAAATTAATTCAAGGTTTTTCAAATTCCTACTCATAAGACATGGAGGACTCTGTAGGGTCTCTGTGTAAAGTTATACTTGAAAATTAACCTATACGTGCAGTACAGTTAAATGTACGTAATATTTCTGCCGGAAGTAGCCGGAAGTGTGAGGTTTTCTGGTCGCATTTTTAATGTCTGAGTCTTAAAAATTTGCAAAGATCTTCTTAAAAAACCTGTAGTCAATATTTCAAAATGCAAATACGAATAGGAAGGCTGCAAATCTTTCATTTCCGGTAACTTCCAGTAGAAATATAAAATTAATTTTACTGTACCTTTGTTATAGAAGTATTTCTTGACGGCAAGCCACTTCTCTCTGGTCTGCAAACTAATCAACTTCATACCGAAAGATGCACAGATGTCAGATGCCCGCCCCCATACCTGTAAATATTTTTTTTTAAATAAACATCATTATATTTATATCAAAGTCTTCTACTCGCAATGGTTGTAACAAACCATTGTTTATAATGTTTGTCGCATGAAGCCTTTTTCATTGTTAAACATGGGACAACGTAGTGCCTAATTTTGCCACCAGAGCAGAGAACGTAATGGCATTTTTGGAGATAGGTAACCGTTTCAACTTCAAAATTAACGGTCATTTTCCATAAGTAAACATGTAAAACAACAACCATCCCATGTTTTTCCTTTCACGCGACAGACACAGACATTACACAACAATACTTTGTTTACTAACAACGAGCAGGAGAATTTGATATATATATACAGTATATATATATATATATATATATATATATATATATATATATATATATATATATATATATATATATATATTAATCAAACTCTATTGGGTATTTCTATTTACTAATAGAGACTTCAAGTGAGTGCGCCCGCACTGCGCAACTATTGTCGCTATAAGGTCCATCTTGCACTTGTTCTTTTTAACTTTTCTCGGTTATAATTCAAGTATTAAATCTTTATCTTGCATTATCTACTATATTTTTCAATTTGGACCAAAGTTCCGTAAAAAAAAGTCTCCCAAAAAATCTTATTCTTATGTATTGAAAACGAATTCACTTTTTTTTTTTTACAAAGATTTAGTTAGGATGGTGGAAAAAAAGAAAAATCAGCTGACTTGAAGCTTCTATACTCTGAAACCACGAACAGTCCGAAACCCTAACTTAAGCGTTTCGCAGGCTCTTCCGTAACGGGGGCGGCCACGGCCTTGCAATCCACCCAACATGTGCCTGCGACTGAGGGAACATGAAAACCTCAGCCAGGATGGACGCTACAGCTTTTATCAATGAAACGGAAGTGCAATGGTCCAAAGCCAGGAAAACCACATAGTGGAAAAGCGCAACGATTTACCCCTGGGTGGGAAATGTTGTTTTTGTTGAAAATGGTCACCCATTCAACTACTAACCACGTGTAGCGTTGCTTGACTTCAGTGATCTGACGAGACCCGGTCAAGCGCACTGCGCCACACCTCCCAAAATATTTTTTTTTTAATTAATGGAGGATGCAAAGTTATGCCATAATAAGCTTAACTTAAATAGCATAAGCTTAAAATTATTTGATCCATCATTACTATTAAAAATGTTGGAATGACAAAAAAGCTAGTATACTTACAACGGATCTCGTGACAGTGACTTTTTCTCCATTCCCGATGGTAATTACCCTTCCTGCAACATAACAATTTTTATTTGTTGTAACTTTTCATTCTTATGACTTCATTTACTAATATTAATATGACGAGCGTTTGTAACCATGCAAGCAAATGAGGTTTCACCATGTAAAGGCGAATTCAGATGGCGACAACGGCGATGCGACGCTAACGCAATTTTGTCACACAAGCTGTGAAATCCTATGCGGCGAGCGAATTCGCCAGGTTGCGGCAGCGAAATCGCATTAATTGCAATGCTCTTTTATTAAATCGCCAAATATGGCCGCCAATGGATGTCACAGCAAGTACGCATTATTTCGCGTCGCGTCGCATGATAAAAATCGCCATGTGAATCCGCTTTATATAAATAAATAAATATATAAGTAAGTAAATAAATAAATAAATAAATAAATAAATAAATAAATAAATAAATAAATAAATAAATAAATAAATAAATAAATAAATAAATAAATAAATAAATAAATAACAAACAAACACACAATCGATCTATTATATTATAATTAACATTACACAGTAAACATAATTACCTCCTGATTGTGCCACGAGCTCATTGCGCCTAGCCAGGTCGATTTTTCCATTCTCCATGTTGGTGGTTTTCGGTGTAGAACTCTCAGCCACCAATGTCTCATTGGCAAACTCGTCTAAATTTTCCCTTCCGTCGCTTCTTCCGATACAAGTCGCAAGATTTTCCTGCAGAGTTTGTATCGTTGAATTCATTGTTTCAATTTCAGTTTTGAACTGAGAAGATTCGGTTTTGCAGGCATCCAGTTGAAGATTTAGTAATGTGGTATTATTTTCTTCAATTTTTTGTAGTTGATATTTGAGTTCATTGATGGATTCAGCACTTAGAGTATTTGATGCATTTATTTGAGTTGAAAGTTCTGCCAATTTTTCTTGTAGAATCTCAGAATTATTACGACAAATTATATCGACGTTTGATTGCATCTGAAAAGAAAAAAAGGTATTTTCTATAAAAATATTACCATTTGTTGCTGCATAGTGAATTTTGTTCAAGAAACGTTTCAATTTATCTTGATGAGGGTAAGGTAACATGCTCAATGCCAAAAAAAATCCGACACATGAAAATTATGAAAAAAAAAAAAAAAAAAAAAAAAAAAAAATGAAATTGTTCTCCTCTATATCTCCTATCAGTAGGTAAAATATCAGGTATACAAGTTCGAGCTAATTTTTAAGTTATGAATTTTTAAAGTTAAGTAATTAAACATGGAAGTTCCATTTCTCCATGTTAAATTAGTTAACTTTAAAAATTCATAACATAAAAACTAGTTCGAATTTGTATAAGTGATATTTTAGCTACTGATAGCGGGTGTAGAGGAGAACATTTTAATTTTTTTTTTCAGAATTTTTGTGTGAGGGATTTTTTTATATATATATATTTTTTTACATTGGACGTGTTACCTTCTCCTTAAAGGCATACAGGCCTCAAAATACAAATTAGACAGTCACAAAGTGGGTTTAGAGTTTTAGAGTATATAATCAACATTCGCATCATTTTTTTCCACGCGTGATGCATCCGTGCGAAGTCGCAGTTCAAAGTAAGAAATTTAGTCCTTGATGACGTCACGAAGTCCTTGATGACGTCACAACTCAATGCTAATCGGTGCTAGCTGTGAGTTTTGACGTCAGCAAGGACTTTCTTTACAGCGCGACGTCGCACAGACGCACCGCGCGCAGGTAAAAATAATACGAATGTTGATTATAAACTCGAGCAACACTTAATGTCTGTCTAATTTGTAATTTGAGGCCTGTATACCTTTAAGTTGCTGTTGCAATCAATGGAGCGAGAAAAGCGAGAAAATAGCGTGCCACAGTCAATCAGAAGCTCTTGAAATTTCCTCGCCTTGCGGGGAGCGATTTTATCGCCAACATGGCCACCATATGAGATTGAAGTAAGTGCGCTTTTATTGCCCCACTGAACATGGCTCCATAGAAATGCACCTTTACAGATTAACTATTTCAGAGTTGAAATATATCTCATCTTTTCTTCGCTATTAAGCTCTCCTCTCGTATAATTTCCTCTTATTTTGCCCAATTTTAGATGAAAAGAAGAGAGAAATAGGCGAGATTACTTATTTTTTCCTCTTCTTGAGCATATAATGTTAGAAATATTGACTTCATTTTATCCTCAAATTGAGCGAAGAAGAATTAATATGTGTTTTAGAGGTAAAAAGATTGGGTTTAGACGAAAAGGATGAGTGGAAGACGTAATTTTTCAACTAGGGTTATTTCTTACTTTCTCTAATTTACTAATATAGTCATCTTTAATCCTTTCATAATTTATATCTTTAGCAAGGCAGGCTGTCATATCTTTCATATAAGACAAGCTCTCATTCTTGCAATTATCCAGTTTTGTCTCAAGTCTTAAAGTCGAAGCTGAACATCGAAGTGCACTTTCTGCTTCGATTTCTCGTCGCACCTCATCCTTGACGCGTAGTTCTGCATTCTGAAGCCTGAAACAGTTTGTGGGTATCTTCAAATTGATAAAATCAGTTCTATATCACACAACCGGCAAGGCAAATAACTGTGATTTAGTAGAAATGAATGATTTTATGCAGTGGATTGGTGAATGGAGTAACGACCTCAATTTTTTTATTGCAGAAATGGATAGAGCGTGCAAAGTTATGCTACCCTGATTTTTTTCAGATTTTTTTGAGACCGGGAACTATTTTTAAAAAATTCTTGAAAGTTCTTTTTGTGACGTCACGAGACGCCGCTCCTTAAGAAAAAGATAGGACTTGCCGCCTCGTTGACGTCACAAAGAGGACTTTCAATAATTTTTTAAAAATAGTTCCCGGTTTCTAAAAAATCTGAGAACAATCAGGGTAGCATAACTTTGCACGCTCTATCCATTTCTGCAATAAAAAAATTTGAGGTCGATACTCCAATGTCCCGGGATTTCCCTTGTGTGGGCCACTACAACCACAGCCTGGACTAGCCGGAGTAATGCACAGGGGCGGATCCAGCGCGCGGCTTTGGAGGGGGCGGTGCCCTATCCCGCAATGTTAAATTTGGGGTGGGAGGGTGGGGCGACGGGTGGGGGGTGGTAACACCTTCAATGTATTTTGGGACCTTTTGGGAGGGGCAATCGCCCCCATCGCCCCCCTCTTGGATCCGCGCCGGGTAATGCATAGACCTGTCAAGCCTATACACCGATTCTAGCCGAATCAGTAGTACAATAAAAGACATGCAATCGCCATCACTCGGAAAGCACGAGCACACACTCAAAGCGTAGAGGCATTTACATGCAATGTAAAACAGCCTCCCGAGCGACAGACAAGCGCCAACGACCGACATGTGAATAACGATATAACA
This sequence comes from Siphlonurus alternatus, assembly GCA_949825025.1. NCBI lineage: Eukaryota > Metazoa > Arthropoda > Insecta > Ephemeroptera > Siphlonuridae > Siphlonurus > Siphlonurus alternatus. The sequence continues at coordinate 5,733,217 of OX463786.1, read as the reverse complement.
TATGAACATCACCTTATTTTAGCCATGTTGGGTTTTATAAAATACTTCATTATTTCTAGAAATACACAATCTTCGTTTTTATCGTATCATAAATAAATAAAATATATCCCCAGGATTTTATCCTACTGTATAGTATATATAATTGTACCTTATAAAGGATTAGGTACCCATGTAATATTTAGGTAAAGATAGTACTAATTGACGAAACGGCATCTTTTGTTAGTACTGGAATTTTAATACAATTAGTAGCTCTAAAATAATGAATAAATTTTTTTTACCAAATTCTATTCAAAATAAAAATGAAAGATTAAATTCAACGGAATTTTGAAATTTTACATAAAATTTTTTCTTTATTTTTGTCGAAATTGACTATTCAATTTTTCTTAATTTTAATTTCATTATCTAAATATTAAGCCGAGCTTAAAATAATGAATATATATCACGTTTTTTATTTGATTCATTTAAACAATTAAAAAACTGACTGGTGAAAGCCCAAAACATTTTGAACTATTGACTACAAATTTCACTACAATGCAGTTATCTACATTACTTTTACATATTTTAATTTTACCTTAATTGCAAAATCTCCTTCTCATGTTCAATTTTTTGTTGGTAATCTGCAGTGATTACTCTTTTTCCGAGTTGCAGCTAAACACAAAGACCGCACTTGTAATCATATAACTGATATAACACTAGCCGAGGATTTTTTTTTATTTAAATATGTGTCAGCAATTCATATATTCATAAATATCATTAATATTAATTAATTCATACGTATAATATTAAAAAAATATATACAAATGAAAAGCTACATTTTTTAATAATTTTTATAAAATTCTGTACAAAATTTCTATTTTAATTTAAAATGCAAATATCTAATATTTGTCTTATAATTTGGCTTAAAAAAGTAATAGTGTAAATATTGCATATTTCTATATTAATGATGGTATTTATTATTTTATTAGGAGATTGATTCGTGCTAATATTGCACTACGCGTCAAGTATAATATCAACATTAAAAAAAAAACATACGTATAATAATCAGATAGCAAAATAGCAAGAAAAATATCTCCTAATAAAATAACACCGTCTTGATAGAATTATAACTATATATTTTGTTTAGGAGCCAGAAAAACGTGCTCTGTATTATTAAGGTAGAGATAACTCCAGTCAGCTGTTCGACGTAGGTCCCTTTGATTAGCATGTAAACCTTAGCAAATTCACAGAAATTCTGAAATTTTTTTGAGAAGCGGATATTAGTGGCATTTAGTGCCTTAAAGCCATAGAAAATTTTCAAAACAATTTAACGAGCCGATTTTTTTAAATTAATTTTTTTAGTTTGTCTCTCTATGGGAAAGACCTATGCTGAAAATTAAAAAAAATTAATCAAAAAAATCGTCTCGTTAAATTTTTTTCAAATTTTTTCTATGGCTTTTAGGTACTAATATCTACCTCTAAAAAAAAATCAAACAGAGTTTTTGTTAATTTGCTAAGGTTTACATGTTAATCAAAGGAACCTACGTTGAACAGCTGTTCGGCGTTATCTCTACCTTAAAATAATAAAAATTACGAATTATGATATAACTCTTATAACTTAAATAAAAATGTAATTAACACTTACTTTTCTTGTAGCTCTTGTATTTTGACCGTCAATTGTTCCACTGCTTTAGCAGTTTGCTTGTCATACTGAAATAAATAAAATTTGTTAGAATTAAATTATTTTTGATGATGTTACTGAATAATTGTAGTTATTGTTGATTAACGTAACAGTAATAGCAAAAATCGCATAACATCATGCGTCTTCCCATATGTTATTTATTTATGCCATGATTGGTGTAACTAAATTTAGCTGATAAGGGGAGCGATTCACGAAAGAAGTTATCCAGGTTTCTCATCACGTTTAGTGTCATTGATTTAGACTGGCGCTAACCGCGGTTAGTTAGAGAGCTGGTTAAGGTAGTTGAGTGCGGCCTGTGTAGGTGGCAACACTGACATATCTTCACAATGTTGGTTTTTGAATCTAATTTTAAACCTAGAGCTTAGCTGATTGCAGAAATGTCAAGATTATGAGTTTTTCTAGCGGACAGATTAAGTTTTTAGGTCTTTAATTAAATAAAATTATTTTTTAAAAAGAACAGGAATCTTTTAAATTTTTTAAAAAAATATTTTTATTTACTTTAAGGCATAAAAACTTAATCTGTCCGCTAGAGAAACTCATAATTTTGAAATTTCTGAAATCAGCTAAGCTCTATAGGTTCAAAATTACTCCAAATCATTACATTAAAAAATTAACATTAATTTTGTGAAGATACGTCAGTATTACCACCTACACAGGCCGCACTTAATCCCCTTAACTTTCTGAATAACTCCTTCCTGAATTGCCGCCAAGATTCAATAAAGTAAAATAAATGTCAGGTCTGATTTTAGATAATTTTTAAGTGTCATCAACCATTTTTAATAATTAATACAAATTTCTTTTAAAAGATAATTAGTCGTATTGATAAATTGGAACAAATCACTGCTATAAGAACATTTTTTTTTTTTAGTCAAACCCTATTGGGTACTTCTATTTACTAATTACATACTACTTTGAAACCCCGAACCTTCCGAAACCCTAACTTGAGCGTTTCGCGGGCTCTTTTGGAACGGGGGCGGCCACGACCTTGCAAATCCATCCCGGCATTTACCTGTGGCTGAGGGAAACGTGGAAACCTCAGCCAGGATGGACGCTACAGATTTTTGTCAATGAACCGGAAATGCAATGGTCCAAAGCCAGGGGAACCACATAGTGGAAAAGCGCAACGTTTTACCCCTGGGTGGGAAACGTGTTTTTTGTTGAAAATGGTCACCCATCCAACTACTAACCACGCGCAGCGTTGCTTGACTTCGGTGATCTGACGAGACCCGGTCAAACACACTGCGCCACACCTCATAAGAACATATTTAAGAGTATAATAAATTTAAATGTATTTATTTTTCATGATTCAGCTGTTGAGATTAATTTTCTTCCATGATATAAAATCATTTGTGATGTTACTCACTTTGCTTTCGTCTTCAAATTTTTGCATCAACTGAGCCGCAGTTGCGTTTGTTGTTTCTCCTATCGTGAAATAAATTTAATTAGCGTCATTTCTATAACTAATGTGTGTTAGTAAACTCTATTAAGTTATTAACCCTAGCATTACTAGAGGAGAGGGCGATACAACCCATAAATCTTTATATTCAGGAAAAATGTGTACCATATTGCTTCAAAAAGTCTGAAAAAAATTGAAGTCATCGAAAAAAAAAGTGAGAAAAAAATTTAACTATTTTTTAACATACATGTGATTTAAATTGCGGGTCGTTTTAAACTCCCTTCCCTCCTTATCATAATGAAAATGACTTTCTTTATTTTACCTCTCTTCAGAACACATAAAATTGATATTTAATCGCGGAGAAATTTATTATTAAATTAAGCTTTTGTGAAACAATATACGTTTAAATTTTGGTTGAAAAATTTACTAAAATATGTGACAAAATTCAAGTAAGGAGGAAAATAGGCAAAAAAAAAATCGAATAAAAAAACAGCTAACAAAGTGTCAATCATAATCTCACCTCCATGTAGAAAGGCAACAGCGACTGCAACCAACAGCAAAACAAAGCCAGAGTCTGCCATCTGTGGGAGAACACAGGTACTAGTTATAAAAAACATTCAATTATCAATAATATCAATATACTAATTTAGTGTTATTGTTTATTTTTATTGTGAGATGAAAGAACGCTTTTAATTAGTTTACACTGAAAGAAATGAATTGTAAATTTTACCATATTATCGTGAAGTATAAAGGTGGATTTTCATGGGCGATTTCTAGCGTGCGATTCGACGCGAATAAAGCGCACTTGCTGTAACATCCATTAGCGACCATATTGGGCGGTTAAAAGAAAAAGAGCATCGTAATTAACGCGATTACCGGCGAATTCGCCGCCGCATAGGATTTCGCAGCTTTTACGTCAAATCGCGCCGCATCGTCGTTGTCGCTCATGAAAATCCACCTTTACCCAATCGTTAGTTCTATACTTACTACATTATTTTCAATGAAACGTATAAAATATACTGTGCTATATTAAAATTACTTTATTAAAGAAAATTTTATTATAAATTACATTGCAAATAACGTTGCTATCAGTAAAACTAAAAATTAAGCATGCTGCACTCTAATATAATATGTCGTAAAATTTAGAATATATTTTTTTTTCAGTGTGCAAAATCGAAGTATTTGAGAGTAACTTGGATTTTATTAATTTCAATTAAAATAAAATTCATATAATAATTAAGACCCAAAAATGTACTAATAATCTCACTGATTTCAGTATAATATATTATCATATATAGACTGAATTTAAATTAATCAGGGTACTAATTTTTTGCTTATATTTTTTAAAATGTTTTCAATTTTGTATAATTACACTAGATCGAAAATTAAATTTGGTGCAATAAAGTTCTAGGCTAAAATATAATATATATTATATATAAAATGTAATGTTATTTGAAATTATATCATATAATGAAGTAAAATATTAATATTTTTTAAAGGGAAATTCAATAACCTCTCTCTCTCTCTCTCTCTCTCTCTCTCTCTCTCTCTCTCTCTCTCTCTCTCTCTCTCTCTCTCTCTCTCTCTTTCTCATCATATGATATAGCTCTATCCCCGCAAAGATGAATTTCACATTAATTAACTCCTTAACTATCACGAACACATTGAAAACAAATCTAATAATTAGATATACATATTATTATATTGTATATAAAACTTTTTTCTTCATCTTTATGCATCCTTACAGATGTATATAAGTAATTTGATATTTTCATGTCTTAAAGTTTATGTGCTCCCCAGTTGAAATAAATTTAATCTTTTATTCGTTATTAAGCTCTCCTCTCGTCTAATTCCCTCTTTTTTTGCATAACTTTTATAGAGATAACGAGATAACATTGTTTTTTCTATTCTTGAGCATAAAATGTTACAAACTTTGTCTCTATTTCATCCTTACTTTGAGCGAAGAGGAAATAAGATGTGTTTTAGAGGTAAAAAGATTAGGTTTAGACGTGTAAAAGATGAGTTGAAGACTTAGTTTATTCAACTAAAGCCTGTATTACACGATACAATTTTGCATACAATTTTTCCTTTCAAGAAAATCATCTCCATAGAAACAAATAAGGTTGGAAGTTTTCTTGTAAGGAAAATTGTATGCAATAATTAGAAAATTGTATCATGTAATATACCGGCTTAAGGCTACCAGCTACCACTTACCTCCTCACCGTGAGTTCAGCTGGCAAAGTCTGTACGTGATAGATGTTGTCTCTCAGACTGATCCAGTTATGTCTAATTACCAAAAAGTAATGTCATTACATTATTAAAATAATGTCTCCAAATCCTGGAATCTGATTGGTTGAATTAAAACCTTCGTTAATCTTATTGGCTTAGAGCTAAATTCCCCATTCTCTGATTGGTTGATTTTAATAACAAATTTATTATCTGTGTCTCTCATCATATGTTTGTCATATATTCTACTGTAATAGTTCGATGTCCTGGACACCGATTAGTTGAATTTAAATTACTGGTAATCTGATTGGCTTAGAGTTAAATCCCCCCTTTTCTGATTGGCTGATTTCAGTAACAAGTTTAATGTTTCTCATCGTAGTGTTACGAACGTCTGATGTATCACGTGACCACGATGGACCTTGACTGGACCGACGAAAATATTTTTTTTGCGAATCTTCGTACTGCTTTGATAGTAATTGCCCCTTGCTCTTACAAGTAAAAAAATATATTTTTTTTATAAACATGTTTTAGTATAGTTAATAATTATTATTAATATACTTTCATTTCTTAAAAAAAAAAACTTCCAAGGTCCTTTTTTTTTCTTCAGTATAATAAAAATAACTAAACAGACAATTTAATAGCAATAAATGTGTAAACAAATTAAAAATATTGTTTTTGAGTCACGTTATTGCAATTATCATATGAATGATTGCACTCGATATTTACTGAAAAAAAATAAACGGTAATAAAATGTCAATTTTTATTTTAATATAATAATAAATTTTCAACAATAAAATTTTTAGAAAATGTATAGTAATGGTGTATCAGCTACTACAGAATGGTGCCCATTTATTCTTAAGACTCTGCATCAACTTTTCGTATTTCCTATGCTTCTCCATGTTATTTTTGGTGTCACTTTTTTTCAGAAACTAATAATCGCACAACTTTGCTTGATACCTTAAAATAAACGCTAGTTCATTAGCTATATGCACCAATGCTTTTATTTTTTTAAACTTTAATGAAATTGAATTTTAATTGTAATTTTATTTTAATTTTTAATTTTCAAAATTAAAACTGTAATTAAAATTAAATTTGATTAGAAATTTAAAAAAAAAAAATGAAAGCATTGGTGCATATTGCTGACGAACTACTGGTAGCGTTTATTTTAAGGTATCAAGCAAAGTTGTGCGATTATTAGTTTCTGAAAAAAAGTGACATTAAAAATAACATGGGGAAGCATAGGAAATACGAAAAGGTTATGCAGAATCTTAACTCGTATATCAGGTAGTCCCCTTTGCAGGCAGGCAGACCAAATTACGCCCCCACTAAGCAAACAACCTGCAAGCAGCAGCCTTGCCATGCAGCCTATAGCGCGCGCCGCCCGAAGCAGCAGCAGCAGCAGCAGCAGCAGAGCAGCAGCAGCAGCAAGCAAGCAAGCAGCGATGCGGCGAGCTCCCTCGAACGAGCGGCTCAAGCTCCGGCAATCGTCTCCGAGCGACACCTTAAGACCCGAACATCGTGCCGTGTTGCCGGTGCCGTAAAATCATTAGGTATATATAATTTTATTAATTTAGAATTATTACAATTACAAAATCACTAATTATATAGTAAAAATTTAATTTTAATATTTCTAAAATATCAAATTTTCAATTCTAACTCAAAGTATAAGTAGTTGTTTTTCAATTTTACAGTACACTCCGAAGTCAAGCAATGCCTACTAGTAGAATATTAGTAGTTGGATGGGTGACCATTTTCAACAAAAATCAACCTTCTCTCACCCAGGTGCGCTTTTCCACTATGTGGTTCCCCTGGCTTTGGATCACCATTGCATTTCCGATTCAATGACAAAAGCTGTAGCGTCCATCTTAACTGAGGTTTCCACGTTTCCCTCAGTCATATATAAATGGATTGTAAGGCCGTGGCGGCCCCCGTTCCGGAAGAGTCGGCGAATCGATTAAGTTTAGGTTTTCGGAAGGTTCGGGGTTTCAAACTTCATGAGTAATTAGTAAATGGATGTACCCAATAATTAAATAAATTCAATAATTAAAACGTTTTAAACTGAAACACTTCTTAAAAATATAAATCCTTATTGTGAAGGTAACACGCCCAATGCCAAAAAAAAAAAAAAAAAAAAAAAATCTCACGCAAGAAAATTATGACAAAAATTTAAAATATGTTTTCCTTTACATTCCCTATCAGTAGCTAAAATATCAGGTATACAAATTCGAGATAGTTTTTGAGTAATGAATTTTTAAAACTAACTAATTTAACATGGAGAAATAGAACTTCCATGTTAAATTAGTCTAAAAATTCATAGCTCGAATTTGTATACCTGATATTTTAGCTACTGATAGGGGATGTAGAGGAGAATTTTTTAAATTTTTGTCATAATTTTAATGTGTGGGATTTTTTTTTAGCATTGGGCGTGTTACCTTATAACTGGAGGATTACATCTAACACCGGCAACCGGCAATGGTAAAAGTCCGAAAAGTGAAATAAAAAACACAATCAATATGAATACCCTTTGCACGAAAAAGTTATTTACTAATAATATTTTCATGTGTTATAGACATTAACTATATTTTTGTATAGTATGCATGTTTTGGTTACAGTTAAGTGGTGGACAGTTTTATTATAAATTATGAGAATTCTTTTTACCCCACATGTACAGTCAAATTTATGTAATATTCCTGCCGGAAGTAGCCGGAAGTGAGAGGTTTCTGGTCGTGTTGTTCATGTCTGAGTCTTGAAAATTTACAAACATGTTAATACTTTTTTTCTGAACCTACAGGCAAGATTTCAAGATGCAAATATGAATAGAAAAGAGAGAAACCTTTCATTTCCGGTTTTTCAGGCGAGAATATAAAATTAATTTCACTGTACATACATGTCGACATGTATAATACTAAAAACCATTTTCATTTATTAATTATAATTATTTTCTTGGAATGTTGAGTAACTTACCGTCCTATATTTTTTATAAGGGTCAACTTGAGTTGTAATTTAAAGTTCTTTAATATAATGACGAAATTTTGCGGTACAGTCAAATTAATTTAATATTCCCACTGGAAGTAGCCGGAAGTGAGAGGTTTCTGTCCTTCCTGTTTGTAATTGAAGTTTGAAATTTTACAGAGAATTTTGCAATAAGAGGACTGACTTGTTTGCAAAATTACAAAAATCGGACATTAACAGGAAAATCAGAAAATACTCATTTCCGGCTACTTCCGGGGGGAATTTCAAGTAAATTTGACTATAGTAAGAGGACAATTTTAATTATATAAATTATTGAAAAGTTAAGCCATAATTCCTTATCATTATCTTCTTAAACTTTCATGTTTATCTTGTGGTAAAATATTGCGTGAGTGAGTAGAACAAAAAAAATGTAATAATAAAATATCAGTAGAGCGAGAGGTGTGGAGCAGTGCGCTTGACCGGGTCTCGTCAGATCACCGAAGTCAAGGAACGCAGAGCGTGGTTAGAAGCGTGATAGGTGACCATTTTCAACAAAAACCATGTTTTCCACCCAAGGATAAATCAATGTGCTTCTTCACTTTGTGGTTCGTCTGGGTTGGGACTGTTTGGTTCTTTGATAAAAACTGTATTGTCCATCCTGGTTGAGGTTTCCACGTTTCCCTCAGTTGCAGGCAAATGCCGTGAGGGATTAAAATGCCTTGGCTACTTCCGTTCCGGAAGAGCATGCAAAGCACTCAATTTAGGGTTTTTGGAAGGTTTCAAACTTAAAGAGTAATTATTAAGCTAGTAGAAGTACCCAATTAGAATTTAATAATTATATAAAAAAAAGACGTAAAACATTTTTTCAGTGTTCATAAAAATAAAAATATTTTTGATGATAAAGTTATCCTACTTAAACTGGAAATTTGGAGAAAAATACGATGTTTTTGAAGATGTTTTTAAAAATGCATTAACTTTTTAAATTATAATATACATTGTGTGCATACAACAGGCTTTTTAAATTATTTATAATTAACAACAAAATTACCAAAAATTATACAATTAAGGGAAAATATTTAAAAAAAAATCTTTTTCTTTGTCACGTTATTTTAAAATCCATAAAAAAAGTAGCTACAAAAATGTAAAATAATTTTTTCAATGGAATATTGACCTCATTTTTTTTTATTTTTATATTTATTTTTTTTTTTTTACAAAAATGTACAGTGGCAAAGTTATTCCACTGATTTTTTCAGAATTTTTAGATCCTCAGAATTATTGCTAAAATTTTTTTGTCAATTAATGTCAGGTTTGAACTCAAGCCCATTTTCTTCTTAATACTTTATTTAAGAGAGGCGTCCAAAGGCATCACTTTCTCTGTACTTTTAATAATTTTTGAAAAATAGCTCCTGGACTGTAAAAAATCTGAAAAAATATAAAGTAGCATGAATTTGCACCCACTCTCCATTTCCGCAATATTATTTTTTAGGTCGATACTCCTTTTGTTACTTACAGCATTTTACTGCTCATTAAGAAGAATGGAGTTTAACTTCAATATTAAGGCATTGAAATTTCTTGGCTTCGTGTTACCAACTACAACAAAGGCACCGATCATCCACATTCTGTGGTCTATTTTCGTGGTGATCACCATCGCATGGTTGGCTGTTGTCGCGTACGGCAACAAGAAGGATGATGTGACGTCACTGGTGTGGACAGCCTTCTACATTGTCACACTTCTACAATGTCACGGAAGACTTTTTTTTTTGCTTTTCAACACAAACAATTGACAGAACTGCTTTCGTTGTTTGAGAGTAAGTATAAAATAAATTGAGGAGTGTTATATTGTCACATTCAGGAAGTCTAGATGTTATAATGGACAATTTGTATCATTTTTTTTTTTACTAGATCAATCGAAAGAGGAGGTTGAAAAATATACCTGTGAATTTCATAAGATTTTTATTTGTCCTGCATCATGGCTAAAATAGAGATGTAAAGAGGTCACGTGACCTGGAGGCGTCGCCCGCGTCGCCTATGACGTCATTGAACTGTTCGGTCAAACAATCGATCGACTTTATAACGCTTGTAAACAACCACGTTGCTACGGAAACAAGCAATAATTAATTTATTGTTTATAAGCGTTATATAGACGATCGTTTGCTTGGCCAGACAGTTCAATGACGTCATAGGCATCACGGGCGCCGCCTCCAGGTCACGTGACCTCTTTACATCTCTATTTTAGCCATGATTTAGTACGAATAAAAATCTCATAAAAATCATAAAATTCATAGGTATATTTTTCAACATACTCTTTTGATTGAGCTAATAAAAAAAATTGATGCAATTTGTCCATTATTGAGTAACAGGTTTCTATGTTGTATGTCTGGGAATGCATGGAGTGTATTGACGGGCTGCGAGTCAGTAGCGCCGCCACTCTTTTAAGTAGCAGCGATACTCGCCCCAGGTTGTTCAAATTCCTGGCCATATGTCACAGAGGTCTCTGTAGGGTCTCTGATCTAGGCACTTCCATAGTAAATATAGAGCTACAATGAAATTATTTGCATCCTTTTAGGTCCTCCTGCAAGTGAGTGCGAGGAATTTGACCGCATGGAGGCTGAGATGAGAGAGCGGTCCATGAAGAAGGTCAGGACGTTCAGTAAAGTGCTGATTGTCTACAATTTTTGCTCCATACAAATGGTTTTGTGGACCGCCTTTATAAGGTAAACTATCCATAACAGAATCCTTAATTTGTAGCTTTTCTGACAGACACGAATTAGTTATAAGCTATAAAGCTAGCTCAGGGATCTCTGACTGGCCTCTCCACTTTTTAAGGTAGAGATAATACGGATGAGCTGGCCCAATGCTAAAAATATCCCATTCATAAAAATTATGAAAAAAATTTAAAATGTTCTCCTCTACATCCCCTATCAGTAGGTAAAATATCAGGTTTACAAATTTTTGCTAGTTTTCGAGTAATTAATTTTTAAAGTTCTCTAATTTAACATGGAGAAATGGAACTTCCATGTTAAATTAGTCAACTTTAAAAATTAGTATCTTAAAAACTAGCTCGTTTTTGTATAGCTGATATTTTACCTACTGATAAGGGATGTAGAGAAGAACATTTTAATTTTTTTTTCATAAATTTTATTAATGTTTTTTTTTTTAGCATTGGGCCAGCTGATCCGTGTTATCTCTACCTTAACACACATGTTATGCAAAAAGTGGCTTCAGACCCCCTTCAAAGTGACCCATGTTATTATTACTCATAGGGTCTTACTGGCCCCTAGCTTCCCAGTACGAGCCTGTTTTCTGATCTCCATTTCTTATTTGTACAGTCTTAGAAAAATAAAGTGCAACATTTGTTTTGCATGTAACCTTGATTGATACGATCAAGGCGCGTGTTGGTGACCATACGAGTACTACGAGTGGTAGAGAGCACCCTGCTGGTCATTGACAAATATTACGTCTTAGACAGTCCTTATACCAAACATGACGTGTCTTGATCGTATAGCAAACTGGAAACTTAAGAAACTGCACAAGATAATACTAATGACAATAATTAAATTAACTAAATCTCTTACCACCTGCACAAAATTCAGATTGTACCGGACGCTAGTTGAAAGTTTTGAACCTGCATTTGATGGGACGACCTCACAACCACTCTTGTTTCCTCTTGGTTGGCGATTTAATGATCAAAAGTTACCCATCTACTACTTCACCATGCTGTGGCAAGGTGAGGTATTAATAATTTACTATTTAATAGATTGAAAAATTATAATTTTGATTCATACATAGTAAGAAATTTTTTGTTTACTTATGTATGCATAATGGAGTATCGACCTCAATATTTGTAATTGCAGAAATGAATAGAGAGTGCAAAGTAATGCTACCCTGATTTTTTGCTGACTTTTTAGAGTTTGGGAACTATTTTTAAAAACCTATTGAAAATACAGAGAATGTGACGCCTCTTCTAATAAAAGGATAGGACCTAAAAGTGGCGTGGATTCAAACCGAACCGCAGCAATACTTTTTAGCAATATTTCCCGGGCTCTAAAGAATCTGAAAAAAAAAATCAGAGTGGCATAACTTTGCACCCTCTATCCATTTTTGCAATATACAACTTTTTGAGGTCGATTATCAAAATAACACACCTTTCTTCGTTACAGGTTTTGTTTTTGTAACCACCACTGGCAATTCGTGTGTCTCGGGCGCCTTTACTTGCTCGCTGGTTTTGGCCGCAGGGGAGCGTAGTTCGTTCCTCTGCCGCATTGCCCCCATGGCGCTGCTGCCTGGACCTGAAGGAGAAATCACCCCACAGTTCAGAGCATGGATAAATTACCACCGGCATTATCTCAGGTGAAACAAACCATATTTTTTATTTCTATTTTGTATTTGACAGTTATTTTTTTAATTATATAAAATAGGAACCTCTAAGTCATAAAAAAACTCTAAATTCAAAAATGATAATAATAATAATGATAGAAGCTTTAAGTCAGCTGATTTTGCGATGTTCCCACCGTCCTATCTAAACCTATGTACAAAAATTCGAACTTGCTTTTTTGGCATAGAATTTTTTTTTTTTAAAGTAAAATGAATTTTGGGTTCATTATCAGAAAACCCCTAAATGCGGGGATAGAAGATGGTTTCAAATTAATAGCTTTAATAGTACAGCTACTGAGGGAAAAAAAATCAATTTTTTTAACATAAAGATTTGAGGAAAAAAAAATTCTCGCTTGCCCGAGTTGAAACTAATTTCTTTTCTTCACTATTAAGCTCTCCTATCATCTTTTGTCCTCCTATTTTGCACCATTTTAGAGGTAAAAAAGAGGAGAAAAGGCGAGATTACGTCTTTTTCCTCTTCTTGAGCATAAAATGTTAGAAATATTGTCTTAATTTCATCCTCTTTTTAAGCGAAGAGAAAATAAGATGTGATTTAGAGGTAGAAAGATTAGGTTTATACGTGTAAAGGATGAGATCAATTTGAAGTGGAACACTTGATTACAGTTTTCCAACGTGAAATAATATGTTTATTAACACAAACGTTTTAATTTCTTATGTTACAGAATTATAGAAGATATCAACAAAGTGATGGGCCCCTTCGTGATGTTTGTCCTGATCATGATCTGGTTCTACATCGTCATATTCAGTTTCTTTCTGGTGACGTTCAAATCAAAGTTTTGCATTTGTATGTTTATTTAAGGGTAAGATAACACGAACAATCGATTGTTGTAGTCGCATTTGATTAACATATAAACCTTAGCAACCTCATAATAATTCTGATTTTTTTTTGAAGTTCTTAGCACCAAAAAATTGTGGAAAAAAATTCAAAATAATCGGACGATCCAATTTTTTTTTTAAATTAATTTTTTAAATTTTCAGTACAGGGCTTTCCCATGGAGACCTAAACTAAGAAATTAATTTAAAAAAAATTGGATCGTCTGGTTGTTTTGAATTTTTTTCCACATTTTTTTGGTGCTAAGAACTGTCTAAAAAAATATCAGAATAATTATGAGGTTGCTAAGGTTTACATGTTAATCAAATGGGACTACAACAATCGATGTTTCGCGTTATCTTACCCTTAACAATTTTTTTTGTCCCACACTACACACCTAATATTTAAATTAATATTAAAAAAAATATGAAATTTTCGTGCCTTAATTTGTCAATCATTACGTTTACATGACGGTGTTTTACGTATCCGTTGACGACGCATCATAAGAATAACATTATCTGTCGTCAACGGATTCGTATTAAATATCATCATGTGTACGTAGTGTTTATTTATCATAAAAAAAATTAGAAAGGGGATTGAGGGAACAAAATAGCATAGCAAAGAGAGGGGGTAAAATTATTATACTGTATAATATATTCATATTAATGCATCATGTATAACATAGTAGTATATTGCATTTGAACAATTTTATACAATATGTTGATTAGTGAAATAAAAGAATGGAGAACTTAATTATATATACGAATTTTTTTTAATGCAAAAATGAATAGAGGGTACCAAATTATGCTACTCTGAATTTTTTCAAAAAATTTTAAGACCCAAAACTATTTTTAAATAATCATTGAAAGTTCTGTAAGCTAAAGTTGGTAACCCTGAATCATTAATAAAAAGGATAGGACCGAGACGCCTATTGACGCCTCCAGGGGGCGTGCCCGCACTTTCAATAATTATTTAAAAATAGTTCTGGGTTTCAACAAAATCTGAAAAAAATTATAGTAGCATAATTTGGTACCCTCTATTCATTTCTGCAATAAAAAATTCCTTGTAGGTTCTCCATTGTATATTGCCTGAAAATAGCATTTAAAAATAAAAAATGATTTCAGTTGAATGACAACGCTGCGAAATGGATGGCGTTATTTTCTTTAATTGCAATGATGGTTCGGATCTTCGTGTATTCAGCTGCCGGACAGAAGATATTAGATGAGGTAAAACTTTAATTAAAATTTGTATTGATTTTCAAATTTCATTGGACAAAGATATAGCATTCCAAAGAAAACTGTTCCCTTATCACTTAAATTACAGTGGCTAGCTTGCAATATTCTAATTCAATAATAAATGTATGCTCTTTTCAACAAAAATTACAAGTATTAAGGCTTTATAATCTGAGAATTTCTGATGAAATATGTCGCAATGACAGATGTTCTTCAAATTAATTATGTTGACTTACAAAGGTCTTCAATAATTAGTCCAGATTTTTTTCAGAATTTTTTAACCGTTGGTTGCTTTATAATTCATTTAATCAAATGTGAATTGTCTATCCTTCCAATGTAGATCTGTCAATTAGCAATGCAAAAAAGCTAAACAACAGAATTTTTTACTTTTGCTTTTTTTACCTACTTTTTAGCCTATTTTTCTGATTTTTTTCATATTTTTCAAACCGTTGTGTTGAATGTAATTAATGAGCTATAAGAAGTTTGGCAACGCTCTACAGGCACTGTAGTCACCTCCCACTCCTCCCAGATTTGCATTCTAGTGCGCTGTGTTGCCACGTCGCTTTTGGGTGTGACCTTGACAGACAAATCATCTTATACCTTAACAGTGCCTGTATGATCTTTTTAACAAAAATGACAAGTATTAAATCATATAGTAAAACTTTTGATCATTTATCATTGCAGAGCGAACAGCTTCGTCAGTCGGTGGTACACGTGTCCCAGGTGACACAAGGTGGTTTGAAACTCACGCCATTTTGCTCGTGTCTGCAAATTCTCGTCACAAGAATATCAGGAGGCGCACCACCAGAAGAATTCAACGCACTGGGCTTCTTCACCTTTGACCTCAACTTTTTCTGCAGGGTAATTGCTTATTGAAGTCAAGCATGACCGAGCTTGTTTAGTAGTTAGATGGGTGACCGTTTTCAACAAAAACCACGAAGTAAATCTTTGCTCTTTTTCACCATGTGGCTTTTAAACATTGCCCTTCCGATTCATTGACAAAACATTTAGCATCCATTCCGATGAGGTTTCCACGTTTAGTCACAGATAAATGTCAGGATGGATTGTAAGGTCGCAGCCGCCCCCATTCCCAATGAACTCATGAAACGCTCAAGTTAGTATTTCGGAAGGTTCAGGGTTTCATAGTAGTATGTAATTAGTAAATAGAAGTATATCCAATAGGGTTTAATTAAAATAAAATAGTTATCAACTGCTGCTTAAATTTAACGCAATTCTTTTTCTTTTTCCAGGCATTGAATGCTGCATTCAGCTACTTGATGATCCTGCTGAATTTCCAATAACATTAATTAATCTAGATTTTGCGTGTGGAGTGTAATAAAATATAATGGACAACATAAATATGAAAAAAAAACTATTGCAGAAATGAATAGAGGATACCAAATTATGCTACTCTGAATTTTTTCAGATTTTTTTGAGACCCAGAACTATTTTTAAATAATTATTGAAAGTGCGGCCACGCCCCCTGGAGGCGTCAAAAAGGCGTCCAGTCTCTATCCTTTTTATTAAGGATTCAGGGGTGCCAACTGAAATCACAGGACTTTCAATAATTATTTAAAAATAGTTCCAGGTCTCAAAAAAATCTGAAAAATTTCAGAGTAGCATAATTTGGTACCTTCTAATCATTGCTGCAATAAATTTTTTCATGTATGTTGTCCATTATGAATGTTTTATAAATATTTTAAACAAAATAGCATTAGATTATTTCACTATTTCTATTCACACTAAATTTATAAACATAATTATAACATTATTCCTGTACTTTGGTTTGTACAAGTGATCTTTTTTTTTATTCTTTGTTTCGACAATAAATGCAAAGTTTTATTTAAATTTATATAAGGTTAAAATGTGTTGTATTAACATATTATGTGTTCGAAATACTAAAAAAGTATTATTTACTCAAGAGATATCAAAATTGAAATTGAAGAATTGATAATATATATTTAAAAAAAAAAATAATAATTTTATCAGTGAAAATAAGAATACAGTCCTACCAAGGCCGGAAGCCTTATGGGTAGGTGCTGGTGTACAAATTATATTACATTACAAACAAATAACAAAAATATTTATTAAATATAAATAAACTCGAACTAGTCATAAAGCTGGGTTAGGGATCCCTGATTGGCCTCTCCACTTTTTAATGTAATTTTTATAATTATAAAAATACAATATACATACATATTTTAATATTAGCATTATAACATAGTTAAAAACATATCTCCCTACTGGTATGGATCAAAATATCCAATCTGACAATGCAGCCCCAATCGTCTCAATTTCTAACAAAAATCTATATTTCAAATTTATTATAATAAACATCTTATAGAATTTAATAATTTATAAATTAATTTTAATACTACTATTGATGTACTGTACTGTACACTGTTCTAAAATGCATCACGTGGAGGTAGTGCTCATGCAAGTAGGCAGCCCAACTTACGCCGGTACCACAGCAGCCTATAGCGTGTGTCGCCCGCAGCAGCAGCGATGCGGAGAGCTGACGCGAACGAGCGACGGCTCAAGCTCCGGCAATCATCTCCGAGCGACACCTTGAGACCCGAACATCGTGCCGTGTTGTCGGTGCCGTGACGTCAAGCCTCGGGAACGGCAGCAGAGGTGAATGGCGGAACCTCCGTCAAATTCCTCGACAGAGGAGCATATATAACCTCTACAGACGCGGATCCAGGGGGGAGCTGGGGCAGGCTCCCCCCCAAATTTTGTATTTAACATAGGTGATATAGGTATTTCTTCCACTCCAAATTTTTTTTCTTAACATTATAAGAGTACGTTCGAGGTGACTGTCCAGCCCTGTCCGGACTGGTCTGTGAAAATGGCGGCATATTTTGGTCACGTGGTCTGAAACGTCATATTTACGTCACTGTCTGGTTTTGAAGAAAAAACACGCAGTCCGACGGATCGACTGCTATCAGCTGTCGGGCACGTGAAAGGCGGCGTACAGTACTTTTTGGTACAGTAAAAATGGAGCCTGCTGCTGTAGATCGCTGCAATTAGTAGAGAAACGGTGCATGTATCCCGTCCCGCCCAAGGATTGAGCCAAAATTACCAAAACATTGCGCATTTCGAGTATTGCGACGCATTTCGATGTTCATTTTAGTTCTACAGTCCGACTATAGGGGGACTCGTCCGACTTTTTAGCCGGACCGCTCAACACCGGCCGGACTGCGGAAGTGACGTCATGAGAGGAGAGGTAAGGAGGGGAAATGGACGACAGTCTGACTGTAAAAAAACGATTTTATATAGACGGTCCGGACCGGTTCGGACAGTCACCTCGAACGCACTCATTGATCTTATGGAGGCAGCCCCCTCCGAATTTTTTTTCTGGATCCGCGTCTATAAACCTCAATATAAGTAGGGTAGATGATTCAATAGAGGCTTCAAGTGAGTGCGCTTGCGCTGCGCAACTATTGTCGCTAAGGTCCATCTTGCACTTGAAAATGAAGCAAAGTGTTTTTTTAATTTTTCTCGGTCATAAATCAAGTAAAAAATCTAAATCTTGAATTATCTAGTGTATTTTTTAGTTTGGACCAAAGTTCCGTAAAGGAATTCTCTCTGAAAAATCTTATTCTTAGTGAAAAAACGTTTTTTTTTTTTTTATTTTTTTTTTACAAAGGTTTAGATAGGACGGTGGAAACATCGAAAAATCAGCTGATTTGAAGCCTCCATTGAACATTTTATAAACAATATTTTCTGGATACATAAGTAATGATACATGATCACTAACATGAGTTAGTGATTCAAACCGTTTCGTGTTTATTAATACGTATAATAAATTCTTTCCATCGTAAATTTATATAATCAATTCAGACTACCAGGAAAAGGTAATTTAAATCAATTTTTATATCCCCGTTTATAATATTATAACAAGACGCTATTATATTTTATGTTGCCTAATCCTTTTTATTACGACCAAATGATACGTCATTACGACCAACTTCACACTTAAGTTGGAAATGACGGTCGAAATTGTTGCTTTGTATTTCAATTGTCTCGCAGGTATGAGATCTGATGTGTTGGTGATAACTGTCATCAGGGGGGGGGGGGGATATAAGCAGCTAGGTTATCCGACCGTACCTCAAGTTAGATCGTAATGAAATACTTTCAAAAAGAAGTAAAAAAAAAATCTTGAACAATTTTAATGTATGTAATATATACATGTTTGCATGATTATTATAATCATTTTCATGACTTTCATGACTGCAAAATATATATATAATTATATATTATATATATTTATATTTTATATGTATGGCTTGGTTAAAATTCGTCATATATATTCTTTAAATATTTAAAAATATTGACTGCAATTCATGAAAATTCCTCACCAATCATTAGCCAAATGCATATATAATTCACAACTCTCCTTTTTATCAATGGACCAAAGTGAAAGTGATGTCCAAAACCTGGGGAACCACACACATGTGCATCACAGCACTGAGTGGAAATAGACAAATCATAAACATAAATGTTTATGAAACAAATATTTATAAATATTTGTAAATAACGTTTAGTTTTCTGTATATAAATGTGAAAAAAAAATACATTTATATGTTTAATTATATTCTCACTCATTTACACTTTCAAATAAAATGAAGATTTGCAAACAAATTAGTCAAAAAACCTCTCTCTCTCTCTCTCTCTCTCTCTCTCTCTCTCTCTCTCTCTCTCTCTCTCTCTCTCTCTCTCTCTCTCTCTCTCTCTCTCTCTCTCTCTAAAAACTCACTTTGCTGCGATGTACGGGAAGCAATAAACAAGTCTTGTCACGCCCCAAGCGGCCAGTTTATCAACTAAAAACTGACGTGTTCACCGGACCCTTTTCACGCATCGATATTTATTATATTTGGTACGGCAGTTTTCTTTCACGTCATGATATTTTACAATTTATTTATATTAAATTTTATGACTGCAAATAATTTACAATTTTTATTAAAAGACATAGAAACTTTTGACATGAAACTTTTCCTTTTCACCTGATATTATTGATACTTTTAGACTGAAAGAAAACGTGTCTTTTTGCTTACATGATATTCATCAGCAAGCGTTAAGGAGCGTTTTAAGAAGCGTTTTTTTAAGACTCTGCATCACCTTTTTTGTATTTTCTATAATATACTTCCCCATGTTATTTTTGATGTCACTTTTTTTCAGAAACTAAAAATCGTACAACTTAATTGCTTGATACCTTAAAATAAACGCTAGTTCATTAGCTATATGCACCAATGCTTTTATTTTTTTAAATTCCAATGAAATTGAATTTTAATTGTAATTTTATTTTAATTTTTAAATCTCAAAATTAAAACTGTAATTAAAATTCAATTTGATTAGAAATTAAAAAAAAAATAAATAAAAGTATTGGTGCATATAGCAAATGAACTAGCGTTTATTAAGGTATCAAGCAAAGTTGTACGATTATTAGTTTCTGAAAAAAAACTAACATTAAAAATAACATGGGGAAGTATAGGAAATACGAAAAGGTGATGCAGAGTCTTAAGAAGCGATTTTTATCCCAGGTAATAGGTAAGAAAAATGCTTCATAAAAAATTGCTTCATATAAATTGTTACTAAACACTTGCTGAATCGCTCGCTCCCATGGCATTTAATGTGTACTCCCTAGTTGAAAAATTAGGACTTCAACTCATCCTTTACACGTCTAAACCTAATCTTTTTACATAAAAAACACGTACTTTATTTCCTCTTCACTCAAAGTGAAGGTTGAAATAGATTTTTTTTAAACATTTTTTGCTCAATAAGAGGAAGGAAGACGTAATTTCGTCTTCTTCCCTCTTTTTTCCTCTATGAAATGGTGCGAAATTAGATGAGAGGAGAGCTTAAATGCGAATAAAAGATGAAATTTATTTCTACTCGGGTGTACGTTTGAAGAGATCATTCGGTGTGATTCCAATCACTCAAACTTTGATGCCAAACTTCATTTATTACATCATCAAATCTTTGTATTAATATTTTATTATTTCACTTATATATCGGCTCGGAAACTGTACATTTGCAGCCATGAAATTTACTATGCATCATAATAATAACACAGGGCATGATGATTATAACAAAGCTGCAAGTGGGAAATTTTCCGTGTCGACGAGTGTTCATTTTAGGGCAAAAGTAAACATTTTATTATTAATCATTTGAAAAAGTAAAATTTAATAACTATATTATGTTTTGTTGAAAAAGCTCCTTGAAAGATTTCGCTTCCAGATTTTACTGAGAAAAGTTACTAATTATTAATATTTAATTATTAGTAATTAAATATTAATAATTTATTTTATTAATAATCCTCGTCTGCATTTGTTTTAATTATAACATTTTAATTGCTTGTTATTTTAATATCGATTCGTTAAAATACTTGTATTTACTGTTTTACTGCAACTTTTATGTTTTATTTTATAATAATTTAATTTAAAATTTTAACGAACGGCAAACACTAAAATTATAAAAAAATTATTTCTTACCTGAAACTTGTATCCTTAATTTCGGACTATAAAATATGGTATTAAAAATGTGAATAGTCGTATAAATACTGTCAATAAAAAACAACTGCAAAGAAAATTCAAGATAGAAACAATATACAGTAGAATAACTTAAATAATAATAGGCGCGATTCACGAAGCAGTTAAGCCAGGTTTCTAGCCACGTTTAACTTAACCACGATTAACTACTAGTAGGTGATTTAACACATAAAACAGGTATAGTTAAACTTGGTTAAGCTAAACGTGGTTATAGAAACCTGGGACTAACTTCTTCGTGAATCTCACCCATTAATATTTAGTATTACAATCATATTAAAAGTATGTACGAAATTAATTTTTATTCATGAAGGGAGTTAATTTAAATTCTTTTACATGTTTCTCTCATTTCCATCGAGGAAATTAATTTTATTTTCTGACATTTTGGTATATGTTCCAATTCTTCTATCGTTAAAAAATCCCCGGCCTCACATGTTGTCCTATATCAAAATTATTACAATTAATTACAGAATAAGTCAGCATTTTATAAAAAACATGCAACCGTAAACATAAAAAAACATCACCCTTGTCAGATTTTTAACTAGATGATCCTTCTGATGTGCCATTTTATCGTCATACAAAGTTGGCCTACTTGCCTTTGTAATTATGATGACCGGTGCACCGGTGACGTCACACCCCTTGGTGCTTCTTTGTAATGAACTTTGTAGTACCAAGGTCACTCAATGTCATGATGTTTGAAAAACTGCTTGCATTTTTTATTGCATATTTTGATAGACCTCGATTTGAGAATTGTTAATTTTTTGATCAGATTTATTTTTTACCAAATACAGACTGGTGCGTCTTTAATTTTTTTTCACAGACTTTTTTCTCTACTCGTGATTATGTTTATCAGATTAACTTCTCTATAATGTTAAATATAACCCATTTTTATAATATTTTATTTTATATTAAATTGCACTACTTTACATGTTGCTATTGTCAGATACCTCAAATTATTTATATTTTAGTTTTAAAAAAAATGCAAATAATATTATTAATAATTAAATTGTACATGAAACGATAAAATTTTATTTTTTTCAAAGATAAATAGTTAAATACGTAAAAAATTGCTAACTTGTTAATTGCATTTTTTAAATTTATTCCTTCGGTAACTATTTTTGGATCCACCACCATAATTAGTGACAATTAGAGGGGAGAAATAAATTTAATAATGCAGAAGAAAATATGCATTTGTAATTTCACACATGAATTACGAAGCTTTACATCAATATAGAAATGGTAGTCGATATATTAAACATTGCATGTTTTCTGTCTTCATTATTTATTATTTTTCATTGACTATAAATTTAAGTTAATAACTTAATTAAAAATATCCTTTTATTAACTTTAGTTTAAATTTATAACCATAAACATAAAAAATAACAGAAAAATTATGTTTTGAAAAAAAATAAAAAAAATAAATAAATAATTTTATTTTTATTTTATTTTTTCTACTGTAAAAAAAAAAACAACAAATTATATACAAGAGATATTTTTTATTAAAAATTTGTATTGTATTTTAAAACATGCAATTCTGCTTGTTTTGTCAGATCTTATCATATTAAATTATATTTTTTCTTCATAACTCCTTTACAATAAGCAGTTAAAATTGAGTGCATACCAAAATTGAAATAAATTTCAATAAAATTTCATCTTTCATTCGCTATTATGCTCTCTCCTCGTCTAATTCCCTCGTATTTTGTACCATTTTAGAAGGAAAAAGACGATATTACGTCTTTTTTTCCTCTTCTTGAGCACAAAATGTTAGAAATATTGTCTCCAATTCATCCTCGCTTTAAGCGAAGAGGAAATAAGATGTGTTTTAGAGGTAAAAAGATTAGGTTTAGACGTGTAAAAGATGAGTTGAAGACTTAAGCCGGTATTACACGATACAATTTTTCTAACTATTGAATACAATTTTTCCTTACAAGAAAATTTCACCTCCATACAAACAAATGGAGTTCAAATTTTCTTGTAAGGAAAAATTGTATTCAATTGTTATTATAGAAAAATTGTATCGTGTAATACCGGCTTCAGGTAATAATATTTTCTAAAATCTAGCCGAACACTTATAATTTATTATACAAAAAGCAGATAAAAACAATACATTCAGGTAATATATTTTGCAGAACTCCGTTTGCAAATTGTAGAAGGTATTTTTATGTCGTCGATAAAAACAAATCGAACGTCTTTGAGATAACCAACTGTGGGGAAAGTTTTACTGAGAGGGACTTTGTAGTGTGGCCGGCATTTGAACGTTCTCTCTCTCTCTCTCTCTCTCTCTCTCTCTCTCTCTCTCTCTCTCTCTCTCTCTCTCTCTCTCTCTCTCTCTCTCTCTCTCTCTCTCTCTCTCTCTCTCTCTCTCTCTCTCTCTCTCTCTCTCTCTCTCTCTATCCCCCTAGATATTTGAATGTATTACTGCCCTGGCTCCAAACGTGGGTAGAGTGAGTACTAACTTAAGACTAGCATGATCTTGGTACTGACAGTGAGTCGGCTCAACAATAGTTGTGCACAAAATATATAATTCTGTTCATTTTATATCTGTTTAGTGTAATTTAGTGTGGTGAATAGTTTTCTATGTATTATTAATATTCAATCACACATTTTTTTTTAATCTTATATTAATGATTTAATATTAATAAATTTTTATAATCATGGATACAGTTTTAAGATTTATGTATATTGAATATAACTATATTTGATTTTTAAAATATTAACATTAATTAAATTCAACCTTTTTTAATTATTAAAATTTTCTTTTTTAAATTAAATAATTATTAAGTACAATATATTAAATTGTGTAATATCATAATTGAATAATCATTTAACACATTTGGGGCTTCATTTCTGGTTGCATAATAGAATTCAAACTCCCTAATTATATCTGAAACATAAATGATATTTAAAAGAATGAGGTTAATATTCGGTAAATCCTCTTATATAGGAAAAGTGAAATGACGGGGAGTTTCAAGCATGCGAAATTTCAAATAAAAATTTAGTTTGAGGTAAATTTACACAAATTGGTCTCAGCAAGTAGGAAACAGGCTAAACAATGTTTTATTTGAAGTATTCAAGCATGCAAAATTCAGTTACTAGATAATTATTAAGGAAATAATTCAAAAATTATAAAATTTGTGAAAAATTAAAGTAATTTGTTAATTTATTTCTGCTTTCTTTTACGGTTAAATCTTGAATAGTTGCCACATGCCAATATACTCCATTGACAAAAATCCAATCCACATTCCCATAATTCAGTTCATTCATAAAAAGTGGACTATAGTTTGTCGTATAAATCTGAATGGGCGGAGGAATTGAGAATTCTGGAGACGTTCGGTTTCGTCCGTCTGCGCAGCATGAGAGATAGACAGAGAGAGGTACGTCATGACAACTACATCTAGCGGCGACTTCTGTAACTACAAACCATCACGATGACTTTTTCTTTATTATCCATTGAAAAAATTGGTTCAGTATCCAGTCCATTTGAACCAGCTCGTTGTCAGGAGTCTATTGAACTGGCTATACTGAACCTTCTATGATAACTCTTTGTTAGCCTTGGAAGAAATTGTCATAAAAAGTTCAGTAACCAGTTCATTTGAACCATGCAGCTCGTTGTCAGGAGTCTATTGAACTGGCTACTGAACCTTCTATGATAACTCTTTGTTAGCCTTGGAAGAAATTTTCATAAAAAGTTCAGTAGCCAGTCCAATGGAACCAGCTTGTCGTCAGGAGTCCATTGAACTGGCTACTGAACCTTCTATGATGACTCTATCTTTGTTATCCATGGAAGGAATTGTCATAGAAGGTTCAGTAGCCAGTCCAATGGAACCAGCTCGTCGTCAGGAGTCTATTGAACTGGCTACTGAACATTCTACATCCATTTTTTCTATATTAAACAACAACGACTAACCTACCTCACTGTCTACCCTCCTTGGTATTGAGGCGGCAATAAAAGCAGTCGAGTCCTAGCTCTGTCAGACAGTGTGAGAGTGGAATTGCTCCAGCATACAGCATCCCTGCGACATGTCAATCGATACGTAACATCGTGAGTTCATCTCGTACTACTTCTCATCTGACATAAGTAAGTGTTTATCTAATTACTTGGCTAATGGAAAATTATTATGTATTTATGAAAGTGCTGTTTAATAGGATTAGTTTAGTAACATATTCATAGGATAATAATAATTATATTAGCAAGTAACTATAGAATAATTATTTTATAATTAAACTGCATTATATTAAGAATTTATTGAAATTTTTAATAATTTTTATATTAAATTATTTTGTTAATATTACGTATGTGTTTAAAAAACATTGATTTTTATGTTTTATAAAAAAATTGCATTTAAAGTTTTAAAAATTGCATTTATTTCTTATATTAATTTTTATTTTAATAATAATTGATATTGATTCTTATATTATAATACTTATAAAGCAAATTCCTAGGGACAGTTGATATTCCTACATATACTACAATTCATTGTAAAATGTCTAAAGATGTATACATAATTACTAACTTATATTATTTTTCAAAATCAATCATCTTTAACTTTTTACTGTGAAGATCATTATTATTCCATCATAATCTGAAAACGTGCAAGTGAATAAATGAATTCAAAATATAAACTGTTCTTAATTAAACAAAATAAAAAAATGCGTGTTAAAACTGAAAATAAATGAAGAGTTCTCTTTTGAGTAAGGTAAAAAAAAAAATTGAATTGAAAATAAGTTCTTCATATAGTGACAATGTGACAATTTTACGATAAAAGGAATATTCCATAAAGAATTTTAAAAATATAAGAATATATAATAAGACATAATCTTAAACAGCGCCATAGGTTTATTTGTATAATCCATAAACTGTATTTTTATTTCCACTTACATGGAGATAAAAAATCAATAGATTGCATAGAGAGTATACGAAAGACAAGGTTTAAGAACGGTCCTTATTTTTGTACCAACATATCAATATCGGGTGCAATTCACGAAGCAGTTAGCCAGATTTCTAACCACGTTTAGCTTAACCACGTTTAACTATATCTGTTTTACATGTTAAACCACCTAGTTAAACGTGTTTAAGCTAAACGTGGTTAGAAACTTGGCTAACTGCTTCGTGAATTACACCCATTATCATAGTCTTATTTTTAAGTAATAAAAATCTGATAATATAATCAGTACAAAAAATGTCTATTTTTGTGAAGCAAACCTAATCAAGTTAGCATTACAAAAACAAAAATTTGTTTTTATATTATTGGCGTAGCAATTTGATAAACTGTAACTTGCAATTTTTAATCGTCCATAAACCGTGAATTATATAGTTAAAATATTGATTCTTGTAATGTTTTTTGACATTTCGAAACATTTTAATATAATAATAACTATAATTATGATTATATATAATTATGCATTTAAAATATTAAAGATTCAATATTACTTTTCATAGTAACCTTCATCACAGTTGGGTATTTTTGGTTAATTTAAATTTTCTTCTTTATATCATATTTATTTTTTACCATGTATTATCGTACTTTGCTATCAAACATGAACTAAATATATGAAATCACATCTTATTCCAATTATATAGTCAAAATCTGCAAATTTAACCTTGAACAAATCACGTAAGAAAACTCTCAAAATCGATTATATTTATTGTGATTTTTTTTTTGTTTCCACTACGTTGCAAGAATGAACTTGGCACAGAGAGACTCTTGCTAAAAACCGATGCCAAAATATTATTTCTCTATCGACTTTTTTCTTGTAAAAAGTTTAATCTGAATTATTGGAAAGTACGGGCCCAGTTTACCATAAATTTCTTTTTCTAACAATTTTTTGATATTTTAATTCCGTTTATTTAAATGGACGCTGAAGGAACTAGCAATGGAGTATTGACCTCAATTTTTTTTTATCGCAGACATGGATAGAGGGTACAAAGTTATGCTATACCTTGATTTTTTTCAGATTTTTTTGAGACCGGGAAGTATTTTTAAAAAAATTATTGAAAGTCCTTTTCATGACGTCACGAGACGCCGCTCCTTAAGAAAAAGGGTAAGCGGACCTAATACCCCCGGACGAAATACCCCCGGACCAAATATCCCCGCCCGGACCGGACGAAATACCCCCGGACGAAATACTCCCGGACGAAATATCCCCGGACGAAATACTCCCGGACGAAATACCCCCGGACGAAATACCCCCTTGTAAGTGGAGAGGGGCAGGTGACCGACGCGGGAGGGGAAGTTGACTTTATTTATAAAGTCTGTTTTTCTGTCGTTTGTCTGACGTCACGCGCGTCGTATTAAAGAAGAAAGTTAGCAACGTTAGGCCAATGCATTATGCATTAATTTATCATATCATTCATATCGAATTAAAATTAATGTGTAATATATTTTGATACGATACATTTTATGCGTGTTAATTATTAGTGTTTATTGCATTTTTTTTAGATTTTTTTTTAAACTAAAATTTTTCAAAATCGTCCCTATATAACTTTTTAAATTAAAAAAAAAAAATTAAGTAAATTTTTTAGTGTAATTTTTTAATTCTGATTCGATTGGTATAGGTCTAAAACTGCAATATTTTTTATTGTTTTTGGTCCCCCGGTACTATATTATAGGTGCCGTGAACACTTAACGTAGCATGTGTACCCCTCCTGAAGAAACTTAGTTTACTTGTTCTATTTATTTCCTTATTTATTCCTTCCTTTTCTATTTATATATGTTGGCACCAAAGCCCGAATTCAATGCGCACATCTAAGTGTGCCCCTAGCGATTTGAGCATAGCCCGAAATTAACAAATATTTTGGGCTTTGCTTTGCTCATATAAATTTGAACATTTCTAGAAGTGCTCAAATCGAAAAAAGCAAACCCCGACGAGAAGTTTTATTTCGGGCTTAAATCTACTCATTTAAATTTGACCATTTCTAGAAGTGCTCAAATCGGAAAAAGCAAACCCCGACGAGAAGTTTCATTTCGGGGTTTGCTCATTTAAATTTGCTCATTGCTAGAAGTGCTCAACTCGAAAAATACAAACCCTGTATGACGAGAAGTTTTATTTCGGGCTTTGCTCACTGTTTTGATCATTTCTAGAAGTTCTCAACGCAAGTGAATAATAATAATTGTATAAATTGTGCCGTATTATAGTAATAATTTGTAATAAATAATTAAAACAATAAAATATTGTGAATTTAATAATATTATAATTACATCACTTTTTTAATTAAGTACCAAAAATACAAATTTAGCATTAGCTTGTATATTATTTTTTTATTAAAATATTTCTTTCTGTTTTATTCAATTGATACTGAAAAATACGATTTTGTCACACTTTTTATATTAATATTGTATGTTAGTTAATATAAATAAATTTTTTTCAGCTGATATATTACAAAATCATTTTAACTTTATTTACAGAACTTGCAAAGAAGCAAAGAGCTCCTCAAGATAGTATCAAAAGTACTAACTTAAAATAAATAAATAAATAAATAAATAAATAAATAAATAAATAAATAAATAAATAAATAAATAAATAAATAAATAAATAAATAAATAAATAAATAAATAAATAAATAAATAAATAAATATTATAACTGATTATTACCTGAACTTGACTTATTTTTGCAGGGATTACTTTCATGGTATTTTAAATTTCATCTAAATTTTTTCTTTGCACAACATGTTTTAGATTTTGACAACCTTTCTTGCAGTTGCAAAACACAAAACCTTGCTTTGAATTTGCTAATGCTGCTGCTGATCTGAGACACTCTTTTCTTTGTCATGTGTGGTACGTCGTCTGAACTTAGAAATTGTTCATCTGCAACCTGGAATTTATTGCTAGATTATATAAATTGTAATCATACCCTTTAATTATAAAAAAATGATAATAAAAAAATTAAAAGTGTCTCTCAGTGTGAAAAAATCGTATTTTTTCAATATGACTTGAATAATACAGAAAGAAATGTTTTAATAAAAAAAATACTATATACACGCTATTAATATTAAATTTGCATTTTTATCAATAAATTAAAAAGTAATATAGTTAAAATATTATTAAATTAACAATATTTTATTATTTATTGCTATAATACGGCACAATTTCCAATTATTATTTTTCATTTTGCTTTGAGCACTTCTAGAAATGATCAAAACAGTGAGCAAAGCCCGAAATAAAAATTCTTGTCGGTGTTGCTTTTTTTGAGTTGGGCACTTTCAGAAATGAGCAAATTTAAATGAGCAAACTCCGAAATAAAACTTCTCGTCGGGGTTCGCTTTTTTCGATTTGAGCACTTCTAGAAATGTTCAAATTTAAATGAGCAAATCCCGAAATATTTGTTAATTTCGGGCTTTGCTCAAATCGCTAGGGGCACACCTAGGTTTAAAAACCTAAAATCGTTTAAAAACCTTCAAAATCTTGCTGCAAAACGCTGAGACAATTTATAATTGCCGCACAATCAAAGTAAGCATAGCATATACAAAAATCGTTTTTGCGGCACAATTTTGAGTATGTTTTGGTATAAAATTAAAGACGCAATTTGAGATCTTGATACGGCATTAACTATAAATATACTTTGAATATTATATGATATATATTTGTTGTGAAAAATGGCGTTACTAACTTCCTTCTTTAATACGACGCGCGTGACGTCAGACAAACGACAGAAAAACAGACTTTATAAATAAAGTCAACTTCCCCTCCCGTGTTGGTCGCCCGCCCCTCTACACTTACAAGGGGGTATTTCGTCCGGGGGTATTTCGTCCGGGAGTATTTCGTCCGGGGATATTTCGTCCGGGAGTATTTCGTCCGGGGGTATTTCGTCCGGTACGGGCGGGGATATTTGGTCCGGGGGTATTTCGTCCGGGGGTATTTGGTCCGTGATTCAAGAAAAAGATAGGACTTGCCACCGCGTGACGTCACAAAAAGGAATTT
Organism: Siphlonurus alternatus; assembly: GCA_949825025.1. Classification (NCBI taxonomy): domain Eukaryota; kingdom Metazoa; phylum Arthropoda; class Insecta; order Ephemeroptera; family Siphlonuridae; genus Siphlonurus; species Siphlonurus alternatus. The sequence continues at coordinate 5,703,060 of OX463786.1, read as the reverse complement.
CAATAATTTTTTAAAAATAGTTCCCGGTCTCAAAAAAATCTGAAAAAAATCAGGGTAGCATAACTTTGTACCCTCTATCCATTTCTGCAATAAAAAAAAAAATTGAGGACGATACTCCATTAAGTTCACAATTTTACCAAAATTAACAAAGATGCATTTTTAATTCGAGTATAGTCGCTACAGAGGAGATGACAAAATCTAGCTTTGTACAGAGAGAGACGTACACTCGTCGCCTTGGAAAATTTCCCTTCACAGCCTTGTTAATTACCATGCCTCGTAAAAATAATACAGGTCATAGTGATTAATAAGGCTGCAAGTGGGAAATTTTCCAAGGCGACGAGTGTATGAAGTGTTCTCGACTCAAATCAAAACTACATGAGCTCCTTATCAGCCATCTTTATTCTATTTATTGACCCAATTAGTGACAAAATATTGATTAACCAAGTTAATAATATATAAGTATGAAGCTATAAGTATTAAAATTACTTTTATGGAGGCAATGCTAGTATAAATTTGACGTTTTATAAAAAAATATTGTGAGTTTTTACAGCAAAATTGACTCTTAATATAATCATCAGAGTATTTTAATACAAAATCGTGAGGATATAAAAATAAACGGAAATTTTTTCGATGTCTGCTACAGTTGACACTTCATATTTCAGGAATTTTAAATAAAATTATTGGTTCATAAGTCATTTAAAGGGGCATTCACAAAGCGTTAAGGCCACATTTAAGGCTCAATAATTTAAGACCAGAAATTTTGGGTCTAAAAAACACGTCTAAAATCAAGCTTTAAATTATCGAGCCTTAAATGTGGCCTTAAGACTTTGTGAATGCCCCTTTTAAACACATTTTTTGTCTGATTTTTTTTTTTCTTTGTCTTAATCTATATAATTCTGTTTTTGCTTTAATTGTAAGTGAGTAAATAATAAGATAAATTATTTAACAAGAAAAACATAAGTGAAATAAAAAAATTAGATTTTATCCGATAATTACTTCTTTTTATTAAAAAATAAAGGTTGAAAAAATAATTTCTTGGACGCCATTTTAAAGAGCCTGCAAAAACTTAATTTATACAGCCAGCTTTACTTACAAGCTGGGTTGGTTGCATAAAATCTAGGCGCGTGATGAACTTTTTATAAATTCGGGGGATGGTCCAAAAACGGAAATTTACTAATTTCTCGCAACAACATATCTTATACATAAACTTTTTATGCATTATACATGATGTGAATTTATTTTCTCGTGTCTCTTTAAGAACTCAACGCAATAGAATAAACATAATAAATGGAGTTTTTTAATAAAAGGTCATGGGTTCGAACCCACACATTGCCGGACTTTTACACATGATGGTTTCTGAAGAACACCCACACTCGTGAATCCTGGATGTGATGGATGGCATCGTCCATCAATTTTCGACCATCCTGAATGAGGTTTTCATGGTTCTCTTAGTCAAAACCAGGTGAATGCTGAAATGGATTGATACAAGCCATGGCAATCCTGGTTTGGATGGGAGCCACCAAACTCTAAGCATAGCTAGGTCGGGTTTACGAAGAGTCGGTAAGTTAAATATACTGTCTCCAACGGGGCTCATTAAAAAGTAATAAATATAATCCAATGCTTAATTCATCTTTAAGATAATGCGGAAGGTATACAAAACTAACTCAACATTCTGTCTCTAATTTTATAATTACTTTAAACCTTTTATCAAGACTGTTAAAAGTTTGTAAATAAGTATTTAATGTAATGAAATGGAAAGTTTTTACATTTTTATTAAGGTTAGAGTCATTTACACTTTTAAACAAGATGAAGATTTGCAAACAAATTATACAAAACTTTCATCCCCCCCCTCCCCCTCCTCTCCCCCTCCTCTCTCTCTCTCTCTCTCTCTCTCTCTCTCTCTCTCTCTCTCTCTCTCTCTCTCTCTCTCTCTCTCTCTCTCTCTCTCTCTCTCTCTCTCTCTCTCTCTCTCTCTCTCTCTCTCTCTCTCTCTCTCTCACTCTCGTCTCTAAATTTACACAGTTGAATGGACTAAAATGAGTTAAGTTTGGTTTTATTTGAGAAGTTCTACAGAAAAAAAGAGCATATAATCTGAGCATGTTTTCTTTTCCCAAATAACTTTTCACTCCGTACACGAAAAAAGCTTTTTTTAATTATCTTTTTTTTTTTAAATTTCACTAGTTTATAGTCACGTTTTTGTTTAATTAAAGCAATTTAATTTTAAAAATATATATATTTATTTTATAACTTTTTCTTATTGAAGTAGCGTTGCTCGTTTTTACCCCTAAAATGTAAAAATGCCATAATATTTGAAAGAACTTTTTATCACATATACTGAACATTGTTATTTATTAAATCAATTTTTCATATAGAGTTTTTAACATAACTAAGATAACTAAGATATTTTTATTAACAATCAACACAGAATTTTTTATTTATTAAATTATTACAATGATTTTATACATAATGGATTACGGACCGCAAAATTTTTTATTGCAGAAATGGATATATATATAATTCAAAGTTATTCTACATTAATTTTTTTTTTCAGATTTTTCTGAGTTAAGAAAGTATGCTTAAAACGTTTTGATGAAGTTAGTTTTGTATATCATTTTTACCTATCCTTTTATTTGGGAGAGGCAGCACTTGCCACCTGAAAATCGTACTTAAATTTCAATTTTTTTTTAAATTACTTCCCGGGCTTAAAAAATTGAAAAAAAAAATCAGAGCAGCGTAACTATACCCCATCTATATCCATTTCTGCAATACAATTTTTTGAAGTCCGTACTTCTAACTAGCAAATTTCAACTTATTTTAGCAGTTTTTAACTTCTGTCAATGGTGGTTTCAAGTGTTTTCCGTCGGTAATATTTTCTCCATAAGGCCATATAAGGGGTCTTCTGCGATAATTAATCAAGAACATATTTTCCTCTAAAAATTTCTTTAATGCCAAAAAATCAATTTCGAATTTTTGTGATACATAATATATGTTTGGATAGGACGGTGGGTCACTGCAAAATCAGCTGACTTGAAGTCTTCATTTATAAGACGATGTTATCCACAATCCACTGGACATAATGAGCGATCCTGGTGTAAACAACCTGCTTTGTATTCCACTCGCGGCAACCACCGCGGCTCAACATTCCAATCACCATGTTGTCAGCAAAAAGCCCCACACCATGTTCAGTCTGCGGATGATAAAGATTGATAAAATTCATGTTTTTTCTTGCAATGGACAATTTGCATGACATTTTTTTTTATTGCAGAAATGGATAGAGGGTACCAAATTATGCTACTCAGAATTTTTCAGATTTTTTAGAGACCGGGAACTGTTTTTAAAAAATTATTGAAAGTCAGTTTTATGACGTCACGGGCGTTTAGCGCCTATCCTTTTCTTAAGAACAGACTCCTCGTGACGTCATAAAATTGACTTTCAATATAATTTTTTAAAAATAGTTCCCAGTCTCTAAAAAATCTAAAAAAATTCAGAGTAGCATAGTTTGGTACCCTCTATCCATTTCTGCAATAAAAAAATGTCATGCAAATGGTCCATTGTTTAAGGATTGATCTCAGTTGATTGAAATCTCGGAATCGGTCCCCTTGAATCTATAATTACTTGCAGGGGAGTTTAAACTCACCATCAATAGGTGGCATGCAAATTTTGAAGTGAATCTGTCTGATCAGTTTTGAAAAAAATAAGGTATAAATTTAACATGGGGCCTTATGAACGGAAACCGGAAATGGAGCTGTTGTGAGGAAACCGCTCCTTTTTCATTTTAAATTCTTAAGGCGGATTCAGATGGAGACAACGGCGACGCGATTTTGACGTAAAAGCTGTGAAATCCTATGCGGCGGTAAATTCGCCGAGAATCGCGTTGATTACGATGCTCTTTTTCTTTTAATCGCCAAATATGGCCGCCAATGGATGTTACAGCAAGTGCGCATTATTCGCGTTGCGTCGCATTATAATAATCACCATGTGAATCCGCCTTAATTCTGTGTGACATATTGCATTTTTTCTTAACTTAGGTTTATTTGATACAAAATACTTACTGAATTGCAACCAAGGTCGAGATTTATTATTGGCTCGGTACAAATATCAATTGTTTCATTAAAAGGTCGAGTTGAAGTAATATATGAATTTGTGTTGCAATTATTTATAGTGTCTAATTTCATTGGAATATCGATGAGGTAGGTTAATCTATTCTGTAACAAAGAAATTCATTTTTAGAAATAAAATATCTACTACAAAATCTTTTAATGAAAAAATGGATAGAGGGTGCAAAGTTATACCACACAGATTTTTAGACACGGAGAAGTATTGTTAAAAAATTTTGCCGACGGCTGCTTTGAACCCACTCATTAAGAGAGACATTAATTTCTCTGTACTCTCAATTATTTAAAAAAAAAATAGTTTCCCGCCTTTAAACACTAGTACAGCGCAGGGCCGTCCCATGCGCACGGTGCATACGTTTAATTTTTTCTGCTCTATTATAGAGTTTTCCGTAAATTAATAGCCATGGCTTAGAAAAGCTGCGCAGAAACGAGTTTTAAATGTTAGTAGTCTACTGCGCAAGGCTCTGCAAAGTGTGCATGATAAAAAAGCTTGAATCCAAATGAAGCTGCGCAAACGCTAGGTTACTAATCTGCGCACAGCCAATAGCAACTTTGTATGCTTTATGAACAAAGATACGAACTTCTACCCCAGATTGCTTGCGAATTGCAGTGTTTAAAAATTCTTTTAATACGTTACTGCAACCGGTTTGGCTTGTAGTATTGCAAATAAATATCAAATTTGAGATGAGATAAAAAGCAACGTTCTCGCTAATGTTGAACAAAAACTCTGCTCCGGTAGGGGCCCCTCGTGCAGCAAAACAGCTGTTTTGAGCTCACTAAGTGACGTCACCTTGGGTGTTTTTGGCCAAAATGCGCAGATCAGTCCAAATTCGTAGGGCTGATGGACCTATCTATTATAGTTGTATCATGAGTACAGCGTAACTTTCTACCCTCTATCCATTTCTGCAAAAAAAAAGTGTCAATACTCCATTATAAAAATATACGCTTAAATTTAACAAAATGTAATAACTTTTTATAACACTAGAAGAGAAGGCATTCACAAAACACTTTAACCTCATTATAGCCTTGATTTTTATTCTAGGTTAAAAAAAAATACTAAAAATGGTGCTAAGCCAGGAGATAAATTTGTGGTACTTAAAAAATGTGAGATAAATCAGTGCGAACTGTTTAACATTATTAGTACCAACGTTCCTTTATACCAGGTTAAGCCACCAACTTGAACAATGTTAAAGGGCTTAGCCAATCAGATTTAAGTATTTCAGGACCCATCGTGCCGCGAAACTTTGAATGCGCCCATCATGCAATGCTATTTTTGAAATTTCGCGGTCCTGAAAAAATGATAACAAATGACGCACGAAATTCACGCGTGTCTTAACCTGGTATAAAGGAACGTTGATTAGTACCATGCAGCCCCTGATTTTAGTAACATATACTAGATTTAACCCGGTATAAATTTGAAGGCTAAAGTTGGCTCATAAACCCCGTGTTTAATGACTATGTCATATATTATGTATATTATCCTTTTTTTTTAAAATTGATTTTTTGCCTTTTCCATGTGTTTTTATATACGAGTGTACTAAATTTGCCAAGAAGAATCCAGAGTTATTTTAATATAATATTACAGTTGTAATATTAATATACGTGAGTATGGGACGCGGCAACATGACAGTTTTCACAAAAAAAAAACTCATAACTCATAAGTTAATGTTGCCGCGTCCCATACTTTGTCATTATATGTGATCATAATCCTAGCTACATTGTGCCTCTAATATTGAATGATTTACTTGATCATATAACAATTTTTGGATCCTTTGCATGCTTTAAAAAATAATCATTTAAATAACGATTTTTTTTTTGTTAATATAAGGCCTGTTCGTACACCGAGCAGAGTTTACGAACAGGCCTATTATGTTAAAGAATTTTACAAAAAGAGTAATTTGCTACTTCGCAACTGCAGTTATTAGAGTGTAAGGTGTTTAGCAACGCAATCAGTCTACTGTACAGGAGATGAGAGAAAACATGCGTTAAAAGAACTTTCTTTACATTATTTAAAATGAAACTAAAAAATGTGAGGTGAACAAAATGTTTAAAATTAAATTTACAAACTTTTGCTCACCTCAGATTTTTTATTTTTTTCTTCATACATTTTTAAATTTTTATTTTTGTCCTATGCTTATACATTGCGTAGCTCCACCAGCACATATACTGACGCCTGGTGGACGACCGTGGAACTACCGATCTGACGTCACATGCAAGCGCCTAATATAAATTTTGTGTGTTTGTTTTTGTCTCAGAGACCCTACAGAGACCTCCGTGTCTTATGGCCAGAAATTTGATCAGTTTGGCCGAACTTCACTGTAACTAAGAGTGGCGGCGCCACTGAATCGCAGCGGCATGGCCAGCAAGAACCGGGCCGTGCTGAACATTTATCAGCGCCGCCACTCTCAGCTCTCAGTTACAGTGAAGCTCTGATCAAATACCTAGCCATAAGACACGGAGGTCTCTGTAGGGTCTCTGTTTTTGTCTTGTGTTGTTATTATAATGACTTTATATGACTTGTTCTATGCTATTTGTATAGCCAAATAAACTAAATAAATAGATTAAATATATTAGTGTACTTACATAGTACTCATACTCCACAACTACACACGGAGTCCCAGCAATGAAGTTCTGGTTAAGAGAAGGAAGCAAAGCGTAGGTGCTTATAATAAATCCAGGACATACCTAGAAAATCATATAGTAACAGGAATATTATATAAGTGATTTAAAGGGCAATGAGAATATAATGGGCTTACAGGGTGTCATTTTTTTACTGGCTCAATCAAAAGAGGAGGTCGAAAAATATCCCTTAGATTTTTTTGCAAATTTTTTAAGCACTACATCATACCTAGAATGGAGATTAAAAATGTCCCTTGACCTGGAGGCTCCATCCGCAACGCCTATGACGTCATTACATTCTTTGGGTCAACTATATAATGTTTCTAAACAAACACGTTGCTATGGAAACAAATGATTATTTTTAATGAACAAGCAACAATGCAATAATTTTTTACAAGTGTAATATAGTTGAACCAAAGAATGTAGTGACGTCATAGGCGTTGCGGATGGAGCCTCCAGGTCAAGAGACATTTTTAATCCCCATTCTAGGTATGATGCAGTGCTAAAAAAAATCGCAAAAAAATCTAAGGGTCATTTTTCGACCTCCTCTTTTGATTCAGCCAGTAAAAAAATGACACCCCATAAGCCCATTATACTGCATGAGATATCATTTCTTAAGGATTGACCTCACAATGAGTTGATTGAGATCTCGAAATCGGCCACCTTAAATGCTACAAGATTTGCAGAGAACTCTCTATAAATAGGTGGCATGTAAATTTTGAAGTGGATCGGTCTTATCAGTTTTGAGAAAACAGAGGTAGAAGTTTAACATTGGCCTTATAGATAGGGAATTGGAGCGAAAATGTGAGGAAACCGCCCCCTTGAATCTGCTCAAACTATAAGCGATTAAGTTTTAGAGTATTCTCGAAATTTTAAAATTTATTTCATTCGATTCTGTCTGACAGAAATTTCATTTGATGTGCGTAGTAACTGAGGTCAACCGTTAACAAATATTTTATTCTGACACATAATGTAGTATCAACCTCAAAAAATTTTATTGCAGAAATTGATCAAAGGTGTAAAGTTACTACTCTGATTTTTTTTCTTTCACATTTTTTAGAGATCAGAAACTATTTTTAAAAAATTATAAAAAGTACGAAAAGAGGCGTCACTTCTTCGAAAAAAAAGATAGGGCCTAAAAGATCAAACCCGATCTCAGCAAAAATTTTTAACAATATTTCCTGTTCTCTAAAATAATTTGAAAAAAATCAGAGTCAATTATAACTTTGCACCATCTATCCATTTCTGTAATAAAAATTTTTCAGATCGATACTCTATATACTATAAAGCTGGCATCAGTTAAATGTTGAAATCGTTAAACAAAATTCTACATTTTAAATTTCTGTATAATTGATTGGTTACTGATGGGATTTTTAGGCTCTAATATAAAGTGCAAAATTAATATAATTGGCACAATGAGGAATTTGCATGCCATCTTTTTACTAGTTCAGTCGAAAGACGTTATTGAAAAATACACCCCTGAATTTTATGTGATTTTTTCTAGTGATGCATCATACCAAAAATGGAAATTTATGGTCACGTGACCTGAAGGCTCCATCTGCATCGCCTATGACGTCATTACATTTTTTGCTTCAACTATATAATATAATACTTGTAAATATCACGTTGCTATAGAAACAAATTTATAAACAAGCAACAATAGAATGATTGTTTACAAGTATTATATAGTTGAAGCAAAGAATGTAATGACGTCATAGGCGATGCGAACAGAGACTCCAGGTCACGTGATCTCCTTAAATCTCCATTTTTGGTATGATGCTTTAATAGAAAAAAATCGCATAAAATTTAGGAGTGTATTTTTCAACAACCTCTCTCGACTGATCTAGTAAAAAGATAGCATGCAAATGGGAAGCTGTGACCTGCCGATTTGGTCGCCATATTCTAACTGGAGCATATTAGTATGTTGAAGATCAGCGGATTTTGACACCATTGCGCAACGTTTCTGCGCAGATTTCCCGCTCCAAAATCAGAATGTACCGCGAATTTTTTTAGAGTCTCTTTACTTAAACTGAGCTGGGGTTGCAAATAATATTTTAATAGTGGCAAAAAATGTAAAAGCTTAGTGACAATACGTGATTTTAAATTCGGAAACAGAACTTGTGTTAAGAATTAACAATTTGCGATCGAAAAATTGCTCCGTATAGAATATCTTACGTGCGCCCAGTCTTTTCTTGTAAGTAATGGTAGGACAAAGGTTGCATGACGTCATCATGGCAGCTTCCCATTCCTCATTCATAAATATATATGTTACCTTAATCAGTCCCAAGTTGTCCTCCAATTTTCCACGTGGATTAAAGTCAGGATGTGTAAAAAATTTGACAACCGTGTGATAAACTCCAGATGTTTTAATCGTCCAATCCAGAGTGTTTGATACTGCTACGACATACTGTGAACCACTACATAAAAACAAAAAACAATGAATTAATATTCTTAATATGGTGCGGCAGGATCAACATCTATATGAGATTTTTTTTAATTTATTTAAGGATGAATCTCAGTAGGTTGATATTTCGCAATCGTAGCGCCTGAATGCAACATGACTTGCAGGGGACTTAGAACTCACCATCAAATAGGTGGCATACAAATTTTGAAGCGAATCACTCTTATAAGTTTTGTGAAAACTAAGGTAGAAGTTTAACATTGGCCTTATGCATGGAAACCTGAAATGGAGCTATTGTAAAAAAAATAAATAAATAAATAAATAAATAAATAAATAAATAAATAAATAAATAAATAAATAAATAAATAAATAAATAAATAAATAAATAAAAAATGTAAGACTCAATTTGCTCAAATCATAAACAATTAAATTTTAGGACATTCTCGATTTTTTTAAAATTTATTTCATTATTCGATTCTTTTCCAGGAAGAAATTCTTTGACTCCAGCAGTAACTGAGATTAATTGTTATTGTAATAATAAAATAAATGTGTACTAATAAGCAAAGGAACATAATACAGTGATACAATTTTTATACATAATGCTCAAAGAATGACTTAAAAAAAGGGGATTCCATTTATACTAAGTTTTAAGTCATGAAAAGAGGACATTCACAAAGCCCTAAGGCTACATTCAGGGTTCGATAATTTAAAGCCTGATTTAAGGCATGCTTTTTAGACCCAAAATTTCTGGTCTTAAATTATCGAGCCCTAAATGTGGCCTTAAGGCTTTGTGAATGCCTCTTATATATAAAAATTGAAATAATTCAAAATTTAAGAAAATAAAATACCATATTATTATAAGTTTCTTATCTTATTGTTAGATAAAACTGTTATACTGTACTCACTGCATTTCTATTTGTTGTATGGTGTAACCTGAACCGAGGGCGTAGTACTTGTTAATGACCACGCAGTGAGCGATAATTGACTCATGCATTGTGTTATAAAGAGGAACCTAAAAAAATGAAAATATTACTATACATACCTGTTATTGTAATAGAGAGTATACAGAAGACCTCAAATAATTTGATTGCGTAAATTAATAGAGGGTGCAAAGTTATGCCACTCTCATTTTTTTTCAGATTTTTTAGAACTCGGGAAATATTGCTAAAAAGTTTTGCCGAGGTTGGGTTTGAACCCACGTCCCTTTCATTTATTTTATTAAGAGAGGCGTCAAGAGGCTTCAATTTCTCTGTAATTTCAATATTTTTTTTTAAAAAAGTAGTCCCTGAACTCTAAAAAATTTGAAAAAAATCAGAGCAGCATAACTTTCCTCCCTGCTCCCTGTATCCATTTTTGCAATAAAAAATTTGTTGGTAGATATTCCATTTTTTACTTGAAATGGTCCCCCATTTTAATTATATTAACCACGCTCGATGTTGCTTAAAGGGATACATGCCTCAAATTACAAATTAGACAGACATTATGTGTTGCTCGAATTTATAATAAACATTCGTATTATTTTTACATGCGCGCGGTGCGACTGTGCGAAGTCGCGCTACAAAGAAAGTCCTTGCTGACGTCACAACTTACAGCTAGCACCGATTAGCATTGAGTTGTGACGTCATCAAGGACTTCATGACGTCATCAAGGACTAAATTTCTTACTTTGAACTGCGACTTCGCACGGATGCATCACGCGTGGAAAAAAATGATGCGAATGTTGATTATATACTCTAAACCCACTTGGTGACTGTCTAATTTGTAATTTGAGGCCTGTATGCCTTTAATATCAAGGATTAAATGATAAACAGTTTAAGCAACGTCATTCAAGAACAGTTTTATTATGCTAAAATTATAAGGTTCCAATATAGAAGCAGTAAATTCATTATTATGTTACTATTTTTTTCTAATCAAACCCTATTGGGTACTTCTACTTACTAATTACTCTATAATGAACAACACACATTAAATTTTTTATTACAGAAATGAATAGAGGGTACCAAATTATGCTAATCTGAATTTTTTCAGATTTTTTTGAGAGCGGGAACTATTTTTAAATAATTATTGAAAGTTCTCTAATTTTAGTTGGCACCCCTGAATTCTTAATAAAAAGGATAGTGCCTGGACGCCTATTGACGCCTCCAGGGGGCGTGGCCGCACTTTCAATAATTATTTAAAAATAATTCTGGGTCTCAAAAAAATCTGAAAAAATTCAGAGTAGCATAATTTGGTACCCTCTATTCATTTCTGTAATAAAATTTTTTCATACAATGTATGTTGTCCATTACTTACTAACAAAAAGTTTGAAGCCCTGAACCTTCCGAAACCCTAACTTGAGCATTTCATGGGCTCTTCCTAAACGGGGGAGCGGCCACGGCCTTGCAATCCAACCCGACATTTGCCTGCGACTAAGGGAAACGTGGAAACCTCACCCAGGATGGACTCTACAACTTTTGTCAATGACTCGGAAGTGCAATGGTCCAAAGCCAGAGGGGAAACACATATAGTGAAAAAGCGCCACGATTTATCCCTGGGTGGGTGGGAACCATGGTTTTTGTTGAAAATGGTGTGCGCCACATGCCTCCCACCATTAATGCACTATAGTTTAAATAACAATTTACATTGTGCTAAGTACTTAGCTACTTACAACGTAAGGGCGGGCGTTCACATCAGTAATTAAAGCACGAGAAGATATTTCTTGTTGCAGAGACTTCCTGCTCTCAGAAATCATGTCACCAGTGTCATCTGACCCTGAAATTTAAATATCGAGTTAAGAAAATTTAGTAGCATAATTAATATTTTTTAATTTATTATATAATTATTTTGTTTTTTTTTTATTATAAATAAATATTTGTTTATTGGGTGAAGTATTACAAAAGAGTGGGGGGAAAGACATGAGGAAAAATAAAAGAAAAACAAACAACATTGACCTCAGTTGATTGAGATCACCAAAACGGCCTCCTTAAATGCCACAAATATATATTATATATATAGTAATATTTTTAAACTTGAACAAACACATGCAAAAAATGATTTAATTAAATTAAACCATGGAAATATTTTAAAGTAATTCTAATTGGGAATTTTTGTTACGGGAAAATGTATTCGAGTTAATAATTTTTTAAGCTTACGTCATATCGCTAATTTTTTGACCTAATACATTATTTATTCGATAAATTTGAGGGTTTTTGTCAAGTATAAAAGACTCATGCTTGCACGCGTTCTATAAATTGCTTTGAATTTTTTTCTTGAGAAAATAATATATGTTAGTTACATTTTTTTTTGTATTTCGGTTTGACATGAATAACCATTTGAAAGACTAATAATTTTTTTTTGAGGTCCCTCTCCAATTTAATTAAAAATTAACAGGAATAATATGTTTTAACTTTACCATCAATAATATAATATATTTTGAATTGTTGTATGTTTAATCGCAAAAACCCAGAATTATATACTTGTAATACCGATACTCATTTGTACAATACAAGAAACAAGGGTAAAGTTGTTACATAGAGACATAATAGTGTGCAGTTTGAAAAGAGTTTATTTTATCAGACTGCAAAAATTTATGATTTTTTACCAAACTGTATTAGAAGTATTGAGAGTGATAATGTTTTTAAAAACACTTTGAAAAAGATATTGGTGGATAAAGAATTCTATTCAGTGAAATCTTATTTTAATAACAAAATTAGTGAAAATTGTATATATGATGTCATGATTATACTTTAATAATGTTAATATTGGTTTGCTTTTTTTCTCATGCGACTTTTTAAATTTAAATTTGTGTTGTTTGTTTTTTTTCTTATAATTGTTTCTTTGTTTTAGTTCTGACTTGAACCATGTTGTATATGTGCAACCAGTTGTTCCAATAAATAAATAAAATAAAATAAAAATAAGCGAACATGCGAGTAGTAGCTTAAATTCCACCCCCTCACAGTTTAGATAATCTGCGCTCAACTATCTACTATTAACTACAAATACTCCTTTAACGAATAAATAAATAAATAAATAAATAAATAAATAAATAAATAAATAAATAAATAAATAAATAAATAAATAAATAAATAAATAAATAAATAAATAAATAAATAAATAAATAAATAAATAAATAAATAAATAAATAATACGTAATATACATATTGGGCGCGATTTACGAAGCAGTTAGCCATGTTTTTAGCCACGTTTAACTAGGGTGGTTTAACACGTGAAACAGGTATAGTTCAGATAAACGTGGATAGAAACCTGGCTAACTTCTTCATGAATCGCACCCATAATTTATAAAAATCAAATGTTCTATCATCTATTCTTACCTGCTGATGAAGCAACCAGCAACAATGCAGACAGTACTGTAACAATCAACATTGTTACTCTTGTGTGAAGTTTGTAAATTAGGAACGTCTATTTTATACCACAGTCAAGTTCCGGCTACTTACTCAAGCATGAAACAAACATTGCAAATAAGTGATAACACAAACATTTTTAATATTTTTTAAGAATATCTTCATACTAATTGTTGTATTTTGCGACCATAAAAATGATAAATAAAAAAATATGACGTCTTTAAACAGTATGAATTCTTTTAACAAAAATTGTTGGTACCAAAAAATGTTTTACTTATCATTATCAACTTACATTTTTTTTTTTTTTTTCATATCAGTTACAGACATTTTTTTTTTTAAAAAGGAAGAGAAAAAAAGGGTGTCAAAGAACCCACCATTTAAAACCTAGCCCCCCAGGCTTTGGACATCAATTTGATCCATTAATAAAAAAAAGTAGAGATATCCGTCCTAACTGAGGTTTTCCACGGTTCCTTCAGTCTCACTTCAGCGAATGCTGGGACGCGTAACAGGTCATGGCCACCATCCGTTCCCTACCTTACCCATTACCCCGCTGCGAGCTGTAAGCTCTTAGGGGTGTATCCTTGTAAAAAAGAAAAAAATAATAAAAAATATAACATTTTCAATTTTTTTTTCTGGATTTTTTTTCCGGGTATACATGGCTGGATAACTAAGGGTTAAACATTTTTTTCGGATATTTTGGAGTCGTCTTTTACTCAATTTTACCATATTTCTATTCAGTGAAATGTTATTTTTGTAAGAAAATTGGTGAAAGTATTATGATTAATGTACCTGTTAATAATTAATTGACTCTTTATCATTTTATTTATTTATGGTTAAACCAATTTGTGTTGCATGTTTTGTTCTATATTTTCTTAATTTCAGTTTTTTAGCATGGACCATGTTGCCTGTACAACCAGTTGTTCCAAATAAATAAACAAAGAAAATTGGAAGTACAATGAATTAAAGCCAGAGCAACTACAAACATAATGAAAAAGTGAACGAATTATCCCTGGGTTGAAAAATCTTTAAAACAAACAAAAAAAATGCCACCCGTCCACCTTCTAATCACGTTCGACGCTGCTTGACTTCGGTGATCTGATGAGACCTGGACAAAAAATGCAATAATGCTTCCCGCTATAATATTTTTGCAGTTTCTCTAAACCGTCGCCTAAAAAAGAGCTGTTTATTTTTTTCTGCTGCATATTAATTATTAAGGTAATTAAGCGATTTAATAATTTCATCTTTAAAGGTGAAAACAGCCGGTACGCTTAGCACCGCCAATTTGGTGCTAAGAAAGTCAGTTGAAACATTCGCTCAAATGTTTTCGATCGTGTTTTTTTTCAAACAGCTGATTGCCTTAGCACAAGATTTCAATGCAATTGTTGAACATTTTTGAATTTCGCGGTTAAAATAATTGACGAGCGCAATTATTTGTGTACTTAGCACCTTAGCACCGAGCTTAGCACAGAGTTTGGCCTCTCCAAACTTCCGACCAATCAGAACGCGTAGAGTGGGCGGCTGTTTTCACCTTTATTCACTATTAAGCTCTCTTCTCGTCTAATTCCCTCCTATTTTGCTCCATTTTAGAGGAAAAAAGAGGGAAAAAACAAGTTTATGTCTTCATTCCTCTTATATGAGCATAAATTGTTAGAAATATTGTCTGCATTTCATACTTACTTTGAGCGAAGAGGAAATAAGATGTGTTTTACAGGTAAAAAGACGTAATAAGATTAAGTTTAGACGTGTAAAGGATGAGTTGAAGACATTATAAGACATAGTTTTTTCAAGTAAAGATTGATGCTGTCTCAAGAATATACTATGTGAAGAAAGTTTGATCTTAAAGTATAACAATATTTCTAATTAAGTCTAATAATTTTACAACATTAAGTTATCATATATGTATTTGTTTTTCACATAAGGGTGTGTGTACAAATGAGTGATAGATGACACCTATACAACGCAATTTGTCTGACAAAATATTTGAAATTCTACGCTTTTGATGGAATTTTGTATTACAGTGATAATACTTTTTTTGTTATCAATAAATATATGTCCACCGGTGGAAATTACAGCAAGTGCAGTGCTGAAAAACCACCGATAATGCACCCTTTTAAAAGTATGCGTGCAATAGAATACTTAAAAAGCGCATGATAAAATTATCTTTGTTACATTTTCTTGTTAAAAATATAATATTTCATGTCAAAATCATGCATGACTGAATATCTTCCAGCTTGTTTGCTTGTAAAATGCTGGAATTTGCTAAAAAAAAAAATAAAAAAATAAAGTTATAATACCTAAACTGCTACGTGTAAATTATGTTTTTCTCGAGCTGTGGTCGAAATATGTGAAACTGCGAGTAAAATGTAGTATCGACCTCAATTTTTTTATTGCAGAAATGGATAGAGCGTGCAAAGTTATGCTACCCTGATTTTTTTCAGATTTTTTAGAGCCCGGGAACAATTTTTAAAAAAATATTGACAGTCCTTTTTGTGACGTCACAAGGCGGCAAGTCCTATCTTTTTGTTAAGGAGCGTCGTCTCGTGACGTCACAAAAAGAACTTTCAATATTTTTTTAAAAATAGTTCCCGGGCTCTAAAAAATCTGAAAAAGATCAGGGTAGCATAACTTTGCACGCTCTATCCGTTTCTGCAATAAAAAAATTGAGGTCGATACTACATTATCATCTCTGTACTTTTTATCATTAAACACAAATAGTGTACAGTATTTAATTTAATGTACGTATGTATTGTTTTTTATAATTATGTCCTTTTTATGATAACCTAATTGCACGAATACTTTAATGTTAATAATGACTCACCAAATCTAAAACCGTAACGTGCTCGTGGCATCTTCCTGCGACTGAGGGAAACGTGGAAACTTCAGCCAAGATGGAAGTTACAGAAATTTTTGCGAATGACTGCAAGTTTACTGGTTCAAAGCCAGCGGAACTAAATGAAATAGAAGATCAACGATTTACCCTTTGTATATTCAAATGCTTCATTCTTCTTTACGGTAATGCAAACTGTATACAAAACACATTCTATCTCTAATTTTATAATGATTTTAAAAGTAACAAAATTTTAATGTAAAACAAGGACATATTTTAACAATTTAATTATGGTTAGACTCATTTACACTTGTATATAAGACGAAGATTTGCAAACAAATGAAACAAAACTTTCATACCTCTCTCTCTCTCTCTCTCTCTCTCTCTCTCTCTCTCTCTCTCTCTCTCTCTCTCTCTCTCTCTCTCTCTCTCTCTCTCTCTCTCTCTCTCTCTCTCTCTCTCTCTCTCTCTCTCCATTAAAGCCCCACAGTTGAATGGACTTGTAAAATAATTTTATGTCAAAAGTTCCACAGAAAGAAGCGTCGTTTTCATTTTGCAAGTAACTTTATTGCACCTCACGTTGAAAAAAAAAATGTAACTCGTTTTTTGCTCTTTCACTACTTTATGGTAATATTATATAATTCTTTTGTTTTACTTCAACTTTTAGCATGCTGTGCTTAAAAAAGTGGTTTGATCGCTTTAATTTTAAAGATAACTTTTATAATACTTCTAATCAGACATCTTACCATTTTTTATATATTAGATAGCTCATTAATTAATATGCAGCAAATTAAAATTTTTGTATTATGAATGATTTAAACTTCAGCAGTACATATATTTAATTTTTAATAAATATAAAAATAAATATATTATATTGTTTTAGTAATATTTATCATTTATTTAATGCACATGACATATGGTATTATAACAACACACAACATTATTTTTTTAGTTATCTTTTAAGGGTAAGATAACTCCACCAATGTTAAAAAAAAAAACTCACACAAAAATTATGAAAAAAACAAACAAAATGTTCTCCTCTACATCCCCTATCAGTAAGTAAAATATCAGGCAAAAAAAAACGAGCTAGTTTTCGAGTTATGAATTTTTAAAGTTGACTAATTTAATATGGAGAAACGGAACTCCCATGTTAAATTAGTCAACTTTAAAAATTCATAACTAAAAAACTAGATCGTATTTGTGTACCTGATATTTTAGCTACTGATAGGGGATGTAGAGGAGAACATTTTAAATTTTTTTCATAATTTTCGTGCGAGGGATTTTTTTTAACATTGGTGGCGTTATCTTACCCTTATATAACATTACTTAAAAAAAATAATCTAAAATCATAATGTTTATATTTATTTATTTATTTATTTTTAAATATTGTTTATTACATTGGTCACTTAAATAAGCACAAATTTTGTGAGAGAAATTTTTAATTCGATCAATTTAATTCCTTCGTGTTACAAAAGAAATTTAAATTCGCACCAGAGAAAATGGAATGGATTTTCTATCATTTTCTCCGTTCGCAGTTGTTCCGACCATACTAGGTCTGAATTTCGTATGAAATCAGTGGGGGGGGGGCGAAGGCGGCAATCACCCCTTCTTCCTAAGGTGCCTAAATACTACCACATGTCGCCCCCTCTCCCACCCCAAAAATAAACATGAAAATTAATTTATTATAGGTTAGCCTCTCTCTTCCCCAGAGCCGCGCGTTGGATCTGCCCAAGTATGAAATTTATAAAAATAACAGTAAAAAGATTTTTGAGCCACAACAAACTGTGGTATTGATTCCATCTCGTTCCATTGAAACTTCTGTCTGCTCTCTTCATTGACTAAGTTTACGACGTAACGCGATCATTTCGAGCCACTGAGCGTCAAATAATTCGTGTGGAGTTAGCGAAGTTTCAGGAAGTTGCTATGGAGATTCTGTGAGACTTGGAGGTGAATGAGAGCAGTGGACTGAGTTAGAGTCCATTCAACGGGGGAATGGTTTCAGTCAGAAATAATTGTAGTATGAAGTGTGAATTTTAGAGTATTATAAATAAATGTAATAAATAAAATATTATATATCAGCACCACGAGATTGTTGGGTTGCCTACTTACGGGATTACGCTCAGCTGTTTATCTAACCTGCCCCCCTATGTTGTCAAACTGTACGTTCTAAAGCATTGAAAAAATGTAGAAAAAATTACCAGCCTGCATGTATATTTATTTAAGGACACAAAAATGTAGCTTGTGTATTCGTTATAAACTAGCAGATGATATTGAAATGATGTAAATGTATAATAATGGACAATATACACGAAAAAATTTTATTGCAGAAATGAATAGAGGGTACCAAATTATGCTACTCTGAATTTTTTCAGATTTTTTTGAGACCCGGAACTATTTTTAAATAATTATTGAAAGTCATGTGATTTCAGTTGGCACTCCTGATGCCTTAATAAAAAGGATAGAGACTGGACGCCTATTGACGCCTCCAGGGGGCGTGGCCGCACATTCAATAATTATTTAAAAATAGTTCTGGGTCTCAAAAAAATCTGAAAAAATTCAGAGTAGCATAATTTGGTATGATAAATTAATTGACTTCCATTCAAAAAATAGACGAATTAGAAAGATTATCAGATTAAATTTTTGCTAACCGTATATAGGCACATATGGTTATTACAATAGAGGCTTCAAGTCAGCTGATTTTTCGATGTTCCCACCCACTATACCAAACCTATGTAAAAAAAAAAACGTGAATTCGTTTTTTCACTAAGAATAAGATTTTTCAGGGATAATTCCTTTACGGAACTTTGGTCCAAACTGAAAAATAAAGTAGATAATTCAAGATTTAGATTTTTTACTTGATTTATAACTTAGAAAAGTTAAAAAAAACTTTGCTTCATTTTCAAGTGCAAGATGGACCTTAGCGACAACAGTTGCGCATCGCGGGCGCACTCACTTGAAGCCTCTATTATAGCCTCTATAGCCAAGCGAGTTCATATTTATTTATTTATTTCTCATGTGACTGTACATAATACAACTTAGAGACAAAAAAAACTTAATATACCTTAAAGATTAAACATGAAACAGTATTAAATGCACTTATTTATAACATTTATTTTAATAAAACACATGGCACCAAGCTTGAAATTTGTCCTATGTTGTAATTTACCAACATTCACTTCACGGTTCACGCAGAAAAATAAATTCTGATTTCTGATTTTAAATATGAATATTTTCAGAATGAAGCCCTATATTATAAAAATAATGTTCAAATATATTACCATATTTTATAACTAAAAAACAAACATTTTAGTGCAGATTCTGTTCAATCAATTTCATATATATATACCCAACACCCAATGATAAAAAAAATTCTGCACATGAAAATCATGAAAAAAAAATTAAAATGTTCTCCTATACATCCCTTATCAGTAGTTAAAATATCAGGTATACAAATTCGAACTAGTTTTTGAGTTATTAATTTTTAAAGTTGACTAATTTAACATGGACGTTCAATTTCTCCATGTTAAATTAGTCAACTTTAAAAATTAATAACTCAAAAACCAGATCGTATTTGTTACCTGATATTTTAACTACTGATAAGGGATGTAGAGGAGAACATTTTATGTTTCATAATTTTCATGTGTGAGAATATTTTTAACATTGGGCGTAATCTATACGAACGTTTAATCCAAGCATTATATAGATTACCAAGATTTTTTTAGTTCCATGCATGCTTTAGCCAGGAGTAAGAGGAATGGAAGAGGGGAAGGGGGGGGGGGGGGGGGGCGGGGGGACCGGGGGGGGGGGGTCAAAATAACACATTATTGAAATCATTTTTTTTTTCACTATTTTTATTTTGTGGAAATATATTGCTTTTTTCCTAACTAAGGATTACAAATATTTTCAAATAATTCAGAACATTATTTCATACTTTTCCCCGGTTTAAAAGAGTTATGGGACACTTCGACCCCCCTAGAGTTAAACATGAAGTTAAATTTACCACAAAATATGGCATACTTTATAACTAGTGACACGTTTTAACTCACTAATTTTTACTACCTAGCAAGTTCGTAAAATAAAAAGACATCAGTTGACGTGAATTTCGTAAAAGTGAGGTCGTAAAGTTAAGTCCCGTGGGGGCTGTTGGTCGTCAGTTTGCTTTAGGACGCTAGGGGAGTTTTTATTTACTGACCGTCGTAACTCAAGTTTACATGGTTTCCTTATTATATATATAAAAATTTTAATTTTCCACTAAGAAAAAGAAATATATTATATGGCAGTATCATATACTCCCAGGCGATGGGAGTCGTGGCCGCCCGTCTCTGTACTTAATAAAATAGGAATTAGTTTTATTATGGCGAGGTTTAGGCAAGCCTATTCTTATTTCTTACACCTAACCGCAATGTGCCCGTGAAACATTTAGTGCGTCACACACAGCCTTATAGGCATGCGATTGTATAGTACTAATTTAGAACCGGTTCTAAATTTCTCATTATACAAAGGCATATGATACGAAACTTGCGTTCGCGGCTATACCTGATCGTATACGTTTTTAATTTTTTAAAATCTACGCTACGAAATTATGCGTTCCAAAGTGACAGTCATTAGGTTTGCAGAAAGTTTGGGGAGAAAGCTTGGTGAGTATAATTAGGGAATGGAAATACCAATTTGTGTTTGGATAACAAAAAGAAAATAAAAAAGGGCAATTCTGTCAATTAAACGCTTGAACACCATAATCTTAGAGTATTTTATTTATTTCGTTCCATATTTATTATATTTACTTAATTTACTATGTATTAATTTGAAAATTTATTATTTTATTACAATTATTTGCATTAGGGATTTTCACCACCCTTATAATTATACATGCATGAATAATATTTATTTATATATATATATATATACCTCTTATAGTTAGTTTATCATGCTGTCCAGCTATAGACAGGAACCAAAGTGGTTTTCCATTGATTGAATCCTTAACAAAAAATTTAATTTTAGTAAAGATTTATGAGTATTTATATACTACAATGAATTACATATTTTCAATAATAATTCATTAAAATTTACAAATTAAAATTAGTGTTAAAATAATACTTTAAAATTAAATTTATAAATAAATATTTGTAATAAAATAAGTATCATATTGTAAAAAACAGAAGTAAAATTTTTATTTTTTTATCAATCAGGCCCAGTATTCACCTAGTTGTGACTGAAAGAACCATAAAAACTTCACTTTGACTAATTTTTACATGTTAGTCAGGATGGTCGAAAATTGAAGGAGTGGCCAGAATACCATCAATTACCTCGCAAATGCTGCAGAAGTAGATGTTCGTATATTATTAATAATTAATATGTTTCTTGGAAGAAACCTCAATGTGGAAAAATTTGGTGGTGCAGCTTGTGTTCAAACTTGGTGTAACATGCCCAATATAAGAACCAAATCATGAGTGCCGTTTCTATTACACAAATAATTCACCACAGTGCTAAATCTATCTTCTAACAGATCACCTTTCTGTAATTTGTTACTGCGGCTTCAGCCAATAACATCTTAACTTTACTGACCTCCATCTGAGTTACTTAATGATCGAACTTCTTTATTCGAGAAGTACCACAACCCTCGTTACTCTCTCTCTCTCTCTCTCTCTCTCTCTCTCTCTCTCTCTCTCTCATGTCGCAAATATATCGGAGACATTGCGAAGATTTTTATTCATCGATTTACTTCTCTATAATGAAACATTTTCCACAACTAGATTTTATGCTTGGTTCAACATAATCAGAACAGAATAAAAATTATAATATATATATCAAAAAATAACTTTATTATAAATATATTTTGTATAAAATTTAAAGCACTACATTTTCTACTTGCTTATTATAAAGATTATTTTTTGTATTGTATCTCTCTCTACTTTCAGGTTATAAAAATACAAATTGCCTCTCAATTTTTTTACTCAATTTTTTTTTTCTATAATAGTTTGTCACAATGCTCATAACATTTTAATCTAAAAAAATTAATATTACAAAATTGAAGTAGATTTTTCCGTAGCTTGTTATTGCATTTTTTATCATTATTTATATTATAAAAATGATATTGGATTGTTTGCAATTTGCAATATAACTAAAATGGGAAGTAAAGTTTCCATAAAAAACATGTAACAATTTTAGTTCACACTTCCACCGCTGATGTCACTACTTGTTTTATAAGCTAAAATATGCAGCTTTTTCAATTTTTAACCGTTTACAATTTTGCCCACTAGAGTATACAGAATGTATTAGATTGTTGGTACTGAAGATATTATAGTTTTAAAAAGTCTATACACTACACAGGCTTTATTGGTGCCATGACGTCATAAAAGTCGTTTGGCACCAAGGTATATGAGTGATAAGAGAAGTAATATCGACTGAACTTCACAAATTCAATATATCGTTGCCGATACCATGTAAACAAGTTAGGACCCTTAGTTTTTAAGTTCCTTTTTTGTAAAATTTAAATCTCAATACTTTCATAATAAATAGTCATTTTCCATAAATTAACATATTACTTAACGTTCTCGTGATTTTATATCATCGGATAGACTAAAACAATACTTTGTTAAGACGTTACTTATTTTCTAAGAATTCTCAGAAAATTGTGTTTTCCGGGTGATGTTCTTCTTTTGTTTTGTAAGTAGCTACAAGAGAGATTTTGTGGAGACAAATTGTCGTCACTTTCAGACGAGCTATCGATTATGTCTGTCTGAACTGAAAGACCTTGTGATTATGTCTACTCTTGTTGAAAAATTACGTCTTCGAATCAACTCATCTTTTACCCGTCTAAACCTAATCTTTTAACATCTAAAACACATCTTATTTCCTCTTCGCTCAAAGTGAGGATGAAATGAAAACAATACTAACATTTTATGCTCAAGAAGAGGGAAAAAGACGTAATCTCGTCTTTTTTCCTCTAAAATGGTACAAAATAGGAGGGAACAGACAAGGATCGGAAGAAAGATGATGTTTATTTCAACTTGGGTGTCTTAACTGAAATAAAGAAGCCTTGTGTTTATGTCTGTTGTCTTTTCCGACATAGAGAGACCTTGTAATTGTGTCAATTTTAACTGAGATAAAGAAACCTAGCCTTCGTTTGTTAGTCAAGTACGTAATTTTGTTTAATTAACTTTAATGAAAGGTTTTAGTAATGAGCTCCAGTTGTTTGATGATTAAATAATTTGTTTTTCTGGAAGTTACATTTTGAATCACATTACGAATACTTTAAAAAATAATTAATTAAATAATTATATAATTAATTTTTAAATGAATTGAAACTATAATTTCATAGCAGCTTTTAGTTATACGGAATTAATTTTTAATTAATGGTGAGCGTTACATCTCTGCATTACTGAAACTGAGGGAATCGTGGAAACCTCACTATAGAGAGGTGCTATAGAAGTTGAAGCAATTGTAGGTTTAATTGGTTGAAAGGTAAAAAAAAAAACACACATTTCAAAATCATGACAACAATTTCAGCATTTTTGCCCCTTGTAAGTTCTCGACGCAGCTCGCACAACACGCCTGCATGATAAGTTGCCTACTTAAAAACTTGCAGGCGTAAAACAAAATGGCGGCTGCAGGAACATTATTTTCTTTTATAAGGGCTTGTAGCTCGAAGCGGGGTAAAGAGTTGGGATGATGAGGAAGGGAAAAGGATGGTGGCCACGTCCTGCAACGTTACGTGTCCCGTGGAAAACTTAAATTCATCAATAAATCAAAGTAATGTCCAAAGCCTACAAGTGCATCACTTCACTGGGTAGAAATAATCTGACTTACAGCCCAGAATAATGAGAGTGAAAAAACGTGAAAACGTTGCCAAGTTTATATGACCCCTAGATAGAAGATTTTAATCAGAAGAAACCGGAAAGCGAAACGTAAGGGGGGCTTTTAATCAGAAGAAACCGGAAAGCGAAAATCGGGAGGGGGACATAATTGGCTTTTTAATCAGAAGAAACCGGAGAGCAAAATTCGGAAGGGGGACTTTTTAATCAGAAGAAACCGGAAAGCTTACAGTGTTGCCGGTTCTGTCCAGATTGCACGTTTTTTCATCTCATCCTTCTTGGCTAAGGGAAAGAATCGGGTAGAAAGCGAGATAAATTTATTACCGATTATCAACGTAATTTTTTACTTGAAATGGTCACCCATCCAAGTACTAGCCACGTTCAACGTTGCTTCACTTCGGTGATCTAACAAGAACCGGTTAATTCACAGCGCCACGCTCCACCTCAAATTTCCATGCAGGTTATCCAATAAAAACAATTAAAATTAAATATACCCGAGTTGAAATAAATTTCATCTTTTATTCACTTTTTAATAGCTTCCTCCTCGTCTAATTCCCTCCTATTTTGCACTGTTTTAAAGGAAAAAATGAGAGAAAAAGATAAGATTATGCATAGAACATAAAATGTTAGAAATGTTGTCTTCATTTCATCCCTACTTTGAGCCAGGAGAAAATAAAATGTATTTTAGAGGTAAAAAGATTATAGGTTTAGACGTATAAAGGATGAGTTGAAGACTTAATTTTTCAACTAGGGTGGTATATCAGATTTTTGTGGTTGATGAACCAGACATGGATGAACACATTGACACTACAGTTAAATTTACATGATATTCCTTCCGGAAGTAGCCGGAAGTGTAAGTTTTCTGTTCTTCCTATTTGTATTACAGCATTACAATTTCACACATAGGTTGGTACTAGTACTTCAAAACACTCTGTAAAGTTTCAAAACTAAATTGCAAACAGAAGAGCTTCACACTTTCGGCTATTTCTGAAGGAAATTTTAAATAAATTTTACTGTAGCACGCCTCTTTTTCTCGATCACGTGACCTCCCTAGTGACTTCCTGAAGGAAACTGCCACGTAATTGATGGACACGAGTCGGAAGTTCACTAAGATTTAGTGGTGCGTTAACAAAGGTAATCAATACTTTGTAATGGTAGTGTGTCTCGTTTGTACGTGGTTAATATATAATAATATTCTACACTTTGTAGCAGGCAGTTTAATTATGGAACTGATTATTAATAACGTGTAATTATTTCGTTAGTGCTACATATTTAATGAGAATGTAATGAATGTAGAGCGTAATGTATAAATCAAGTATCTTATTTATTAAATTTAATAAAGAAGAAGCGTATAGTATAAATCTATATATTGTTCCATATCTTATATTTTATTTTCAATAAAAAAATCAATAATTATATAAAAATATATATAGTTCCAGGACTAAAAAAAAAATCTGAAAAAATTCAGAGTAGCATAATTTGGTACCCTCTAATAATTTATAATAACAAATTTCATGCAGGTTGCCCATTATATAACTTTTGTATCCCTGACTGTGAGTTAAAATAACTTTGTAATACATAATGGGGGACATTCACAAAGCACTTTAACCCCAACATTTATCCCTGGTACTAAACATGGTGCTAAACTAGGAGCTAGACATGGTTAGCCCCTGGTTTAGCACCATGTTTAGTACCAGGGATAAAACTTGGGGCTAAAGTTGGGGTTAAAGTGCTTTGTGAATGCCCCCCAATATATATATGTTTATTTTTATAAACAACTTGGGGGGCATTCACAAAGCACTTTAACCCTCACTTTAGCCTCAATTTTTATCCCTGATGCTAAACATGGAACTAAACCAGGGGCTAACCATGTTAAGCTCCTAGTTTAGCACCATGTGTTTAGCACTAGGGATAAAAATTGAGGCTAAAGTGGGGGTTAAAGTGCTTTGTGAATGCCCCCCTTGTATATCAGCCACTTCTATCTAATAGGTCTTTCACCATACGTCACAAAACAATATGACGTCACGATTGTGTAGGCAAAACATTGTCAGCAGCATAGCAAATACGTGTTAAAGTTGGTCTCGAAATTAATTTCTCCTGGCTATTCGTATCATTTTTCTAAGAATTTTCGTTCAAAAATGTTGACAAGAAGAACCAATTCTATTAAAAAAAATATTTGGCGACCAAAATTATTATTAAAAAAATGATGTTGTGAGTTACGTTAACACGCAGAGCATAGGATTTTAGGGTTTTCTGCCTACATCCCGAGATCTTTGGATGGATGGCTTCGGGCATCTCCGTGCTACCCAAAACCGTCCAAAACGTAAACAAGAAATTCCAGTTATTGTTTTTTTTTGTTTTTTTTACTTTTCCCAAACAGTGTTCTTATATCTTATGTATTACCATGTACTGTGGTGAAATAATAAAATAAATCTTTATCATAATTATATATTGTGTTGTACTAATTAACAAATTCAACATAGATACACTGGTTATGTAGTGAATAACTGAAAACTATAATACCTTCCATTGCAATGGAAAGTGATAATTTTCAGTGTAACAGAATAATGATAATAATCTAATTATTTATCAATCTGTATACCAATTTGAATGTATAATATGAGTGATAATTTTGATTACCTTTTGATTGTGTCATAATTGTGTTTGTCTACCAACTACATTGAAAGGGGGTTATATTTATGATGAGTTATTGAGTGCATATTTATTTTGAATATTAATTTTGTTAGACTTGTCCATATGCATGCCTATAAATTAGATAATAGGTCGAGCGTGGCAGGGTGCATTGACCATTTATCATTAGGTCACCGAAGTCAAGATACGTTGAGCGTGGTTAGAACTTTGATAGGTCACCGTTTCAAGTAAAAATTACGCTGCTCCCTCCCTGGGGTAAATTCGTCTCTCTTTCCACCCAATGCAGTGATGCACTTGCAGTGTGTGGTTCCCCAGGCTTTGGACATCACTTTGGTCCATTGAAAAACAGTAGAGGTGTCCGTCTTTACTGGGGTTTTCCACGGTTCCCTTAGTCTCACCTTAGCGAATGCTGGAACGCGTAGGCCTTGCCACCATCCTTTCCCTATCCCGCCACGAGCTCCAAGCTCATAGCGGTGTATCCTTGTAAAGGAAAATAAATTAAATAAATTAATTAATTCATTTTACTGAGAAAAAATAACTTAAATTATTTTCTCTTTGAGTTACTTTTAAAAAATCAGATCATTAGACATTGATTAATTACTGTATTAAATATTATAATTTTGGCATTCATAACAAAGTCATGTAATAAATTATACTCAAAACTAATTAAAACACAAACTGTTATAAAACGACTATCGCCATTAAAACTAAATATGATAAATGCTTGATATGTGCGAAGTTAATTACATTTAAGCTCGGGGATTTTCCATTACGCGTTTGTGCTACGTGCTGTAGCTGCTATAAGTTCGCAATATTGACTTGTACCAGTCTTTAAGGTTCATATTACCATCTTCATACAATGAAAATTACCCTTATGTCTTTGGGAACATTTAGTACTAGCTAATATACAATATTTTCTCTCATTTCTAACCGGTCTTTAAAGCTTATTCCACCATCTTAATACACTGCAAAATGAGCATTATATCAATATAAAGATCGAGTATAGTACTTGCAATAACAAAATAGTCTTTACTGCTCATTTTTTCATCTTTAAACACTAGAAAATGAGCTTTATATCACAGTGATCATCTAGTACTCGTTAAGATAATATCTTTATACTTTTTCAAGACTCTATGGTTTATTTTAACATCTTAATATTTTGGAAAATGACCCTTATGGAGTATCTATTAATACAGTACTTCCAATGAAAAAAATTGTTTTTAAAGCTCATTTTACTATCTTTAAACATACGAAAATGAGCTTTATGTATCCATAATGATTGAGTACTTGTGGTAAAGCAATATCAGTCTCTAAGGCTCATTCTTCTATCTTTAAACACTAGAAAATGACCCTTATGTCTCAGTAAAGATGTAGTACTAGTTTAAGACAATATCTGCAGTGCGACTACAATAAACGACAGCTTGTACATACGACATAACCTACAGTGGAACCAGTTTAACGTCCCTGAAAACTGTCTTCATTGCAGAAAGCATTTGGGGCATGCCAATATAAAAGAGGTTAATTGGTAAACTAAATTCACTTTGGGATGGATAGATTGCCTGCTCTCCTTACCTCCTAAAATTGTAAATATGTACGTATTTGTCTATTGATATGTTATATAGTTCAGTGCTTGTTATTGAGTAATATTGAGTGTTGATATTTTATTAGAATAAAACTAATCCTGTGTATAAAGGGTACTATACGTATTCTATTATATACCTTCAATTTTTTTTATTGAAGTGACAGGTGAATTTTAATACTGTAATGCAATAAAAAATATTAAATAATATAATTTAATTTTCAAGTAGTGATACAGAATAATACAGTTAAATTAATTTGATTTTCCCACTGGAAGTACCCGGAAGTGACCTTTCTCTTCGTGGAGATTTTCCAAACAAGTTCTCAAAATACAAAATTGCAAAATCAAAATAGTGAAATGAACTTTTCATTTCCGGTTACTTCCAGCGGTAATATTAAACAAATTTGATTGCATAGTCAAATTAATTTGAAATTCCTTCCGGAAGTGTGAAGTTTGCAGCTCTTCTGTTTGTAATTCAGTTTTAAGAGTGGTTTGAAGTAGAAGTACTAACCTATGTGTGAAATGAAATACGAATTGGGAGCTCATAAACCTTACATTTCCGGCTACTTCCGGAGGGAATATCATGTAAATTTGACTGTAGGTTAATTATTTTATTTTGAATTGTAGTTCTTTTTGGGTCAAAAGTGATTTTTTATACTCTTTTTCTTCCTTGCTCTTCGTAGACCCAACAGAGCATTGCTTAATATTTTGTGGATGTATTTGCCTTACAAATAAGGACGACCATTGCCAAGCAATCCATTCTAACATTTGCCTGGCTGTGACAGAAGTATTTATGTCTGTACACTTCTATACAACAGAAGAATGCTCCCCATAGAGTAAAACAAGATAAAAAATAACTTTCACTTCAACATAATTTGTCATATACTGGCGTGCGCAGCATAAAATATAATTATTCATTTGTTTATATATGTAAAAGTTTTTAAAAAATAATACATTAAACTCCCTATATTTTAATTGAAATTGCTGAATAAATCTTCATGATAATTTTGTAGAAAATATGAAATAATGTTTTTAATATATAATGGAATATTTTATTGTGTAGCAGCAAGCAGCATTGCTAATTTTTTCAATGCAGCAAAAAAGGAGCATTTCTTAAATTGGAAATAATGAATGGTTTGAAATATTTCAATTTATCTGCAATGCAATTTAAATTTTATACCATGCTACTTGGTAGCCTTGTAGTTTTTGCAAGCTTCTTATTTACTGCATTTTAATTAAGAAATTTATTGCACTAGCGAAAAAATACATTTTAGTTAATAAATGTAAATTTACTTAGTGACTCATAAAATGCTTCAATAAATTATTAGAGCAAAACAGTACAATATATTTTTTTAATAAAATATTATATTATTTTATGTTAATATAAAATTAAAGGTTAACAAATTATAAATAAATGTTTCAATAAAAACAATTTAACACTGTATGTATAAATGTATATGCATATAATTATAATATATTAAATTTCAAAATTATTAAATATATTATTACAAATACCAATTATTAATTTCATAATTGGTATTTGTAATAATATCTAAATTATAACCTGAAACAAATAAATAAATTCCAAACTTAAGCCAGTATTACACGATACAATTTTGCATACAAATTTTCCTTACAAGAAAACTTGAACTCCATTTGTTTGTATGGAGTTTATGTTTTCTTGTAAGGAAAATTTTTATTCAATAATTAGAAAAATTGTATCGTATAATATTGACTTTACAACACAACAGTTCGATGATTTTTAGTATATTAAAAATTAATTAATGAATATTCTACATTTTCATATATATAATTAAAACACTACATGTGCTTCGTTGACAGTTCTTAAAAAAAGAATTACATAAATAATAAGTAATTTAATTAAAAAATAATTTCTTTCTGCTAAGAGCAATATAAATAAATAAATAAATAAATAAATAAATAAATAAATAAATAAATAAATAAATAAATAAATAAATAAATAAATAAATAAATAAATAAATAAATAAATAAATAAATAAATAAATAAATAAATAAATAAATAAATAAATAAATAAATAAATAAATAAATAAATAAATAAATAAATAAATAAATAAATAAATAAAATAAAACAAAATAATTAAAATTAAAATATTAAAATAAATAAATAAAATTAAACATTTCAATAGATTTCTATTTCTTTACATTGAAATTTACTGCTGCCTCACTTTCTAGAACTGCAGGTTCAATAGACAGAGAGATGCAGATTTGTAATTTTGGGAGATGTAAGAAGAGCACCCAGTCTATCAATATCAAAATAGTTTTGGTTCAACACGCCTCCATAGACTGCGTGGTAATGCCTATAAACAAAGCAGCAGTAAAATTCTTGGTGCAATGTCCAGAGGGGTGGATATTTGGAACTCGGAAAGTTTGACCTAGTTTTATTTGGGAAGGGTGCGAGTATAAACTTTTCTAGAATGGCTACATTTTACTACATACATATGGTATATGTAAAAGTACATCAACTTGCCTTTTACTTGTTCTGACCAAAACCGTCTTGTAAAAACATGCAACTCCCTGTTTCATTTAAAAAATACAATAAACAAAAAAATAGAGTAAATTAATGCCAAGATTTATGATTTTCTTCCGCGGTGTATAAAAAGCATCAAGAGTGACTCTCTTTTTAGATCAAAACTGAAGTTAGTATTAATTAACAAAGAATTTTATTCCCTTAAGATGTTTTTTGCAAATAAATTGCCAGAAAATTGTTTGCAGTTTTAGATAACCTTATTTATTTTGTTTTCTTGTGATTTTGTAGCATTGACCATTATCAATGGATATTATGTGCTGTATAGTTGTTTTAGTGTATGCTGTTTCTGACGTGATCAATGTTGTCTTGTACGACCTTTATGTTCGAATAAAAATTATTATTATTATTATAATTAAAAATATTTCAAAGCAAGTGTGTATAACTCTATATGCATTGTATGTTATAATTACTATTAAAGGGGTCAATTTATTTTACTATAGTAAAAATAGCCTTAATATGAGTAAGTATATAGAAATGAAGTGAAAAATAGTTCAATAAATTTAAGTTCGAGTAAATTATAATTAAATTGTAATTATAATTATAGTACACCATATCATCCACACTTTGAGCGAGGAGGAAATAAGATAAAAAGATTAGAGGTAAAAAGATTAGGTTTAGACTTGTAAAGGATGAGTTGAAAACACAATTTTTTTCAACTAGGATCTGGTATAAGGGAACGTTGTACTGAGCAGATTGTAGTTGAGAGACCGCCACAAATTGCAGTCGTAAAGTCCGCTTGATTCATAAGAACTCCTAAAAAGTCGGATAAAATGGAGACAAAGCTCCGTAAATATCACATGGAGACAAGCACAGTAAAACTGTCAATGGAACGGTCAGTGTGTGAGAGGGGGGGGAGGTTATTGGAAATTTAAAGGGACACAAGGATTTTCAAAAATATAAAACCAAGAATAATATATTAAGTGATGGCTTGATATATAGCAAATTGAAGAAATAAGTTAATTCTTGACTATTTTCGTCAAACTAAGGAACATTTAATTAATCAAACCAGCAGGTTAAACTAATCGTCAGTTTAGAGAGTTAAATGATGATGTATGACGTCACTGAGAGACAACTTAAGTCAAATTTCAGTTGACTTCAAAGTAATCCATCCTTTACACTTTGCCATCCTTGGAACAAAGTACTCTGCACAAATCATTGTTGTAAATGTCTGTCCCCGTTATGCATTTAATTTTTAATTGTTGAACGATCTACAGTCTAACAGATCTTTACCTGTAGACTCTATGGCACTTGGCTTTGAGAATGTCTAGCCGTATGTCTGGATTGGATAAAGCAAAAGACGATCGCCTCGCGCAGTTGAATCTACATGTAAAACTAACAGTTTAATTCAATTCAATTCATTTATTTAACCACTGGTTTTACAAGTATTACGTCATTTTTACATAAGAATTACAACAAGACACTAAAATACAAAACAAAACAGTAAGATCTGTATTACTGTATGTGTATACGTATAGTATCAAATTTTGCGCACAGATTCAGATTCAGATTCAAAAGGCTTTTATTCAGAAAACACATATTACAATACAAGTTTGGGTTTAAGTATAAGACTTTTTAACCGGATCAGCCATAAAAAATGTAAAAAAATACATAATTATGCATTGCACAGAATAGAGCCCCTTGTAAGTTCTCGACGCAGCCCAAACAACACGTCTGCATGACAAGTTGCCTAAATACCAAATTGCAGGCGTGAAACAAAATGGCGGCTGCAGGAACTTTTTCCATTTCTTTTACAAGGCGGGGTAATGAGTTGAGAGAAGGAAGAGAAAGGATGGTGGCCACGGTCTATTACGCGTCGCAGAGCCTTCGCTGAGGTGAGACTGAGGGAACCGTGGAAAACTTCAATTATTCAATGTGATTTCCAAAGCCTGGTGCATCACTTCACCGTGTGGAAAGCGAGATAAATTTACCCCAGGTTTAAAACGTAATTTTTTACTTGAACCGGTCACCCAACCAAGTATTAGTGACGCTAGTTAGACAACAATGCTTGATATTTAAGGATCATAAGGTAAAATGAATATCAACAACTGTTTCATTTTGTTCCCTTTATCGACATTAATATACAACAAAATGCTTTACATGTGACGTGTCTTGTACTGGTACACGTTCTTCTCACTTAGTTAGCTACTCGCTTTAACTAACTAGTCTCTCACTGTAATGACTCTCAAAGCTCACTATTCTCACAGATCTCACTATCTATTATCTTCACTCTTATAATAGATACTTCTCTCTGAATAATAACTCTTACTTCGTTATTATTAAATCTCTCAGCACCTACTGTATAGAACTTCTATAGGAATAAGTGGAGTCAAATCACAGACATGTTTACTATTCAAACAGCACGACTTGACTGAAGTTTATTCATTTATTGCTTTACAGGTAGGACTTTGATAGCTCACTCTACTGGTGGAATCTCAAACTAAAGGTTCTCGATTCCTGCATAGATACAGTATTATACATGATACAAATATACTGCATCCTTCCCAGGTTACTAAAAAAAAATTGTTTTACTATATATCCCTTCCCTCTTTACACAATGAAAAAAATTAAAATTTACATCACTTAAATAGCAAACTTTTGAGATAATTCATCTTAATTTACATTTTACAAAAAAAATAAATTTTTAACATTTATTTATGATGATACTTTGAAGCTTTGAAAGACTTAGAAAATAACAATTTAATTATAACAAACATTCTCGTTATAAGAATTAAAATTTTAACATAGGTTATGGTAGCGATACTATATGAAGTATTCGTAAAAAAATTCTACATTTTGATACAACAAAATATATATAAGAATTATGATTACAATATACAGTCGATAATAAGCAATACAACATCCATAAAAATTAAAAAAAATAATTCTTATTCAAAAATACATGACTTTGATTGAGAATTAATTGACATCTCTTTTAAATTAAACAACAACTTTTATTACGTAAATAAATACGAATTTTTAATCATTAGGATTTGCCGGATTTGGTAAGGAAAATAGCTAATAAAAGAATTATTGTAGCTATGTGGCTTGACAAGGTACATGCATGCTTTTAATTCATTATTAAAATTGATTATTTAATTTTACTAAAATACTTAAGTTTTATTAGAATAACTTGCACAAAGATTTAGTGGATGGAGGATTAAAGATCCTTAAATATTTCACTGTGGAAGCTAATTGTAAGTTAATTACTTTTTATACTTGCAGATACAATTATTTGAATTTATCAAACATCATAAGACATTTTTATTTTTTTTTTTACTCATTAATTATTTATCACGGTTGATTATATATTTATTTAATATTAATAAAATTAGCAAACTGTTTTTTTTTTTTTTTTTTTTAATCATAGCTACTATGCTATAAATTACTTGAATGATCTAATTTGAGTTAGGGATTTAGGAATTTTATGAAGGTTTAGATTGGGTAAAACCGGGAAAACTGTTATCAGCGATCGACAGCTGCATATGCCGTTAAATCTAACTTCGATCTATCGGTCTAATTTTTAACCAAAAATTTCTTCAACAATTTTATGTTTTTACATGATTACTTTTAAAATTTTGAGCAAATCTTACCATACTTAATTTTGAATATTTGTTGAACATCGTACATAATATGAATTCAGACACTTTTACACAATCATTTTACTTTTTTTAATTTGAATTATTATACCAAGCTAGGCTAGCATAATAATAAGTAACTTTTACAACTTGATAAAAGAAGACATATAATTTTTGCTAGTTATAGTACAAAATTACAATATTATTAGATTGATTCAACATTTTGTTTTTTTTTTCCGATAATTAAATATGTTTGTAATAACAATTAGGACAATATAATTTTTTAATAAGATAAATTTATATTAAAAATTAGGATAATTTATAATAAGAATTATGATACTTTTCCTTCCTTTCACAGTTACATAAAATTAAAAAATTGCTTGAAAATTAAGAAAATGATTAGAGTATACTTTTAAATGAGAGATTATTCATGATTATTAAAATTTTATCATTCCACTCTCACTGAAACATAAAAGGAAAATTTTGAACTTCATATATAATATAACATTTTTAGTACACACAATGAAAGCACTCCTTTAAGAACAATACTATTAAAATTTAACCAATAAATTAATCACACATTTTATAGATTTTTTGATAATAAATTGCAAAATATTATTGTTATACTTTTAGACAAAATTTAACAAAATTTAATAACCTTTAAATTCATATTTAAATTTTACTAATAATTTTGCTTGAAGAGCGATGAATATTAAGTTACGAATTTACTGAACTTCCTAACACACGTACTGTACACATTCTTCATTAATACTTTACACAGATTGATATTTTAGATTCAGACCTTACTTTTTGTAATTTGCTTATATTAATGATTAAACAATAAAATTAAGCACCAAAAACTTGACTAAATCTTTTAATCTGAATTAACGAATCGAAGACTTTAACGAAACTGAAAGTGTAACTCACATTTACAATTAAAAATACTTGACAACTTCACTCACTTTTCTCACCCGAAAGATGACGTTTCTTCTCTCGTACACACGTGATAACAATGCTGTGTGTCCACCTCTCTCTGTTGTTTTCGACCCGCAAACGATGATTCTCTCGACGACTCGCTACACGTAGAGACGATACAAATCCTCTCGCCGCGCATACATGTGGCCAACATGCATATGCCGCTCGATGGACTGTAGCAGTTAGCAAAACGCTCGTTCCATGGCTCGCCTGCGATGCCTGGACTTGTCGCGCTCGCCGCTCGTGCTCCGCGTAACTGCTCTCTGCACACATACCGTGCATACCGCCGCTGCTTCGTCTTTCCGTAAGAAAGTGCGTGCTCTTGGCGATGCTGCATTTTCGCTGTCTGGGCTTGCACACAATTGTAGCTTTTTGCAAATACCCACAATTTTACAGGAAAATTACGATGCAACATGCAATAACTTTGATGAAAGTTATTTGACGATCTATACTCACTGCGTGCTCACATGCACTCACTCACGTCTACCAAAAATTGATGAACATCATTCAATTTTGCACGAATCTGATTGCAATGCAATTAATCATACATCACTTCTCACTGTTCGTTGTGACTGGTATCTTACACTCACGATTTAGGTTCTTTTGTGTCACTGCAGACTCTCTCGATGGAATTTGTTACCGCCACCGCGCCTTTGCAGTGAATTTTGCGTAACTGGTTACTTTTAGCTGCAGTTTCTCACGATGGAATTATCCTACCGACTGCGCCATTGACGTGTCTTGTACTGGTACACGTTCTTCTCACTTAGTTAGCTACTCGCTTTAACTAACTAGTCTCTCACTGTAATGACTCTCAAAGCTCACTATTCTCACAGATCTCACTATCTATTATCTTCACTCTTATAATAGATACTTCTCTCTGAATAATAACTCTTACTTCGTTATTATTTAATCTCTCAGCACCTACTGTATAGAACTTCTATAGGAATAAGTGGAGTCAAATCACAGACATGTTTACTATTCAAACAGCACGACTTGACTGAAGTTTATTCATTTATTGGTTTACAGGTAGGACTTTGATAGCTCACTCTACTGGTGGAATCTCAAACTAAAGGTTCTCGATTCCTGCATAGATACAGTATTATACATGATACAAATATACTGCAACATGTTAAATATGTAATGCAAGAAAATGTATGACAAAAACTTTAACAATAAAAATAGTTCATCTCTTTAAGTTTCAAACGTCTTTATTTTCTATTATACATTGAATATGAAATATATTTTCATTCATGAAATTGTAGAATTAATATTTATCACTACTTTATATACGAAATAAAAGAGAACTCTATCTGCAGGGTCTTATGAAATATTCTGATATGTAAACGTTCAATGAAATATTCAACAGTTCTACCAACCGCCGCGGGGGGCGACTGAGTCGTAAAATTGACGTCCCTGGGGGCTCACAAGATGGCGTTTAAAGAAACGGGGGGAGGGGGGGGGGGAGGGGCACGTACACCTCGGGACATGAAGAACATTTTATTTTTTATTACAAGGATACACCCCTAAAGGCGGATTCACATGGCGATTTCCAGCCTGCGACGCGAAGCGAATAATGCGCACTTGCTGTAACATCCATATTTGGCGATTAAAAAAAAGAGTATTGTAATTGTAATTTAACGCGATATTCACCGCCGCAATGGTGAATTCTCTTCCGCATAGGATTTCACAGCTTGTGTGACAAAATCACATCGCCGTTGTCGCCATCTGAATCCACCTTAAGAGCTTACAGATCGTGGCGGCGTAATGGGTAGGGAAAAAGGTAGGGAACCCGATGGTGGCCACGGCATGTTACGCGTTGAGATGAAACTGAGAAATATACGTTACATAATGTCTTCCAATGACTAGAGATGTTAGAAAAATGGAGAAAATTACATTATTTAATATTACAATGGACAACATACATATGAAAAAATTTTATTGCAGAAATGAATAGAAGGTACCAAATTATGTTACTCTGAATTTTTACAGACTTTTTTGAAACCCGGAACAATTTTTAAATAATTATTAAAAGTCCTGTGATTTCAGTTGGCACCCTTGAATCCTTAATAAAAAGGATAGAGACTGGACGCCTATTGACGCCTCCAGGGGGCGTGGCCGCACTTTCAATAATTATTTAAAAATATAGTTCTGGGTCTGAAAAAAATCTGAAAAAATTCAGAGTAGCATAATTTGGTCAATACCCTCTATTCATTTCTGCAATAAAAAAAAATTCTGGTATGTTGTCAATTTATATGATTTGAGTTGAATATTTTGATTTGGGAATTAAATATTTAACTTGTCATATTATATTATATTGAAATTATTTAAAAATAATTAGTTAAATTTTAAAGAGGATATTGAAAAATATAATTTATCGTTTTAATATTCTTTAATTCATGAGAAGAAGTAAATGCATTCAAAATTGCTTTGTGGAAACTTCTATTTAAAATTTTTTTTTGCAATCTTCATATTGTATGAAATATAAAATATTTTTGATGTCATAAAATGTTCTAAATTTTGTATATAAAGCTCATTTTACTGCATAGTAATATGGTATATAGTTTCCATGCAATCTGTATAAAAAAGTAAAAATGTCAGAGAATATTGACAGAAATATCACAAAATTCAATTTCAATATTTTGCATTACCATTTTTTTTATATAATCCAACAATAATATTCCTATTGATCAATTTAAAATTTTGCATTTATAATATTCTTATATTCTTACTTGTTGGTAAATTTCATAATGGTATCACAAAGACGTTTTCTTATAATTCATTTTTCTTATTTCTACAAAATGTAGTATGGAATAACGGGTGTTCACGAAGAGTTAAGGAGCGTTTTAGGGATAGATATTTTAAGAAGCGTTTTTCTTACCTGTTACCTGGTATAAAAAACACTTCTTAAAATATCTCTCCCTAAAACGCTCCTTAACTCTTCGTGAATACCAACCAACCTTTCTTAAAAGCTGAAATCAAATTTCAAATTTCTTTGTAACTTTTGAAATGAAATTCTCTGACAATAATTTGAGTTTCTTACAGTCAAATTTATGTAACATTCCTGCCAGAAGTAGCCGGAAGGGAGAGGTTTCCGGTCGTGTTGTTCATATCTGACAGTCTTGAAAATTTGTAAACATTTCAATACTCATCTTGCAAACACGTTGTCAAATTTTCAAATTTGAAATACGAGTAGTAAGACCAGAAACCTCTCACTTCCGACTACTTCCGGCAGGAATTTTAAATTAATTTGAATGTATGCACTACAACAACAGAGTCCTTGAAGACAGAAAGGAAATCTAATTGTGAAAGTTCGTCGCTTCCTGTGGCTTATCAAATTGAAGAGAGAATCAGGTTACCTCGCTACAGAAAACTTCACAGCTGACATGATTTAATTTTAAAAATGACAAGTTGACAATTAAATTGAGGTTGAGCGTGGTGAAGTGCATTGACCGGTCTTCGATAGATCACCAAAGTCAAGCTACGTTGAATATGATTAGTTCTTGGACGGGTGACCGTTTCAATTAAAAATTACGTTGCTCCCTCCCTGGAGTAAATTCACCTCGCTTTCCACCTAATACAGTGATGCACTATTAGGCTTTGGACATCACTTTGGTCCATTGAGAAAAATTAAAGGTGTCCGTCCTAACTGAGGTTTTCCACAGTTCCCTCAGTCTCACCTCAGTGAATGCTGGGATGCTTAACGGGTCGTGGGCACCATCCGTTCCCTCTTATCCCGCCTCGAGCTGCTTGTAAAAATAAATAATAAACTGATAGTAAAAAATTCTTAAAATGGAATTTCAATGTCCCCAAGTATTTTTTTAATCTTAATTCAATCATGATTATTGTGACAGCAGGACAAAATTAATATATTAAATATGTATTAAGCGTTACAGAACTGCAGCTTATGGAAAGGGGTTTCTAAATTTTGACAATTCTATGCTGTTATAAGTTACCTATAGTTTAAGTGATGCGAGACAAGAATTTAATGAAATAATTTTTGCGTAATAATTAATATTTCTATCAGATAGTATATATGATTTTTTTTTGAAGAATGATAAACTATCTATTGATTTGTATGTTAACTTTTTATGTCTTTACGATAAGAATAAAATTTTAAATTGAATAACAATACAATAATTCTTCAAACAATGATGTCGATATAAAAACAAACATATTATTGCTTATTATTTATTTTTTTTAGTGTAAACAATGCAGTTTCTATTACATGAAAATAACACAGTACTACAATTTTGTCATTTGTTAATGAAGAAATGAGTAAAAAGTCGCACTATATTTTTTATTTATACAAGCAAGGGAACTATTTGTAATAATTAATGAAATTTCAGCTTTAAAGGCCATGCCCCTTTTTGCGGCGGCAATGTCTTCTACCTTAAAGGAGTTACACACTTTGAAATAAATAAAAATATATAAATAAAATTAATTTTAATAAAAAGATTATCTGAACTCAACAGAGACCAAATCAGCTGATTTTAGCACCGTCTGATCCAAACCTATGTAAAAAAAATACAAACAAATAAACTCGAAATTGATTTTCAGAATTAAAGAAAATTTTCAGAGGAAACTGTGTTCTTGATTCATTATCAGATCAGAAAAATACAAATTAATAGCTGATGAGAAAAAAAATAAAATTCTAACATTGTCGCGTATGGAGAAAAATTTCTCGCCGGGGAACACTTGAAGCTTGTATTGAAAAAATATTAAAAAATCAGAGTAGAATCTCCCTGTTAATTTCTGCATTGAAAATAACATTTTTAAGATCTCCATTGCCTTAATTTAGTTGAAAACTTGGTGAATTATTTCACCAAAAACTTGTCACATGCTACAATGGTGGGTTTCTGGCCTTGAGGAGCCGCTAGTATACTGACAACCTGGTCAGACAGCTGATCGAGTGACGTCACAGTCAGTGGTACAATGTTGGAGGCTGACGTCGAGAACGGAGTGACGGTCAGGAGCTTAGATTGCTGTAAACAAACAATAGATCAGTATTAACACAAGTGGAAATAAATTTCATGTTTTCCTGAGCGCTTGCCTCAGTGTGAAAGTCAAACACTGTATCGGGAGGTGCTAAAGTTGACTTTAATGCCGTCTGCCTTGACGATAGTTTTCTGTGGTTTCCCATCGTTACTCCCAGATGAATGCCGGGGCAGTTCCTAACACAAGGCCACAGCCGCCTCCTTTCCTATCTTAGTATCCTACTGTTGATAAGTTTGAATAATTACACCCAAAGTAGAATATGCTGCAGTAAATCTTTATTATAATATAAGAATCCTTTTATCAATAGATGAATATCCAATCAGCTAAAATTGTTAGTTCAGTAAATAAAGTAAACATTTTTTTCTATTGTTTTATTTTTCTAACATTTTGTATTGTTAAATATTTTCATGACTATGACGTCACAGCGTTTTGCAGAATTCTTTTAAGGGTATTAGAGGGTTTAAAAAAATATAAAAAATATTTATAGTACATAACTCGAGGTCCTCTCTCCAAATATGCAATAAAAAAAATTTCATGAAAGTTGTCCATTAAGCTTAATCCTCGTCTAATTTCCTCCTATTTTGCATCATTTTAGAGTTGAAAAAAAGGGAAAAAGACGTCTATTTTATATTATTTTAGCAATACCGTTTCCAGTCTGAGTGAAGAGGAAATAAGATGTGTTTTAGAGGTAAAAATATTATGTTTAGACGTGTAAAAGATGTGTTGAATACGTAATTTTTCAACTAAAACTAACATGCATTTTTTTCCGTGTACTGTTACATATTTTTCTCAGTGTACCGTGCCATCTTGTCTGTAGAGGTGACGTCACAACATGAAAGACTTTGACTGAATGACGTGTTGGAAACTGAAAGACTTGGTAGCAAAAATGAAAGACTCAAATGAGGCGAGCAGATAGAAAAAAAAATCGTCTTTGTACGAGAAATATGAATCTTTTATCAAAAATCTTTTATATCGAATTGAATTCTTCGCTTTGAGATTTCTTCAATGGTACCTTTTATAGCACAGTCCAGAGTATATGGAAATATAATTTCAAGGATAATAGAGAGGGGAGAATGTCTTACTTTGAAAACAGCTGCCATGTCGTCTCGCAGTGACGTCATCACGTCGTGTTTTTGGAACGTATTTTATTGGCCAGCTGCTTTAATATTATAAAGAAAATTTTTTTAACTAAATTTTAATTTTTTTTTTATTTATTATAGCTGTCCTGTTTGGCTGTACAGCATAAACCTTGTCAATTTCCTCAGGATTTGTGGTAAGGTCAGCAACCCCAGGTGAATTCCCCAGTGAGGCCCTCAGGGTCTCTGTTTCCAGGACATGCATCTTACAATTAGAGGGAGCCCTATATTCCTCAGAGTTTTTTTGTTTTTTTGTCGCTGAAGCCGTCTACTGAGGGAGACGCTTGCAGCCTTTTGCAGCCCTCAAAGGCTGCAATGTTAAAATGTTTATAATTATATTATGTAATGTTAAAAAATAAAAAAATTAAAGAAACAACAATAAATATTTTCACATGAAACATTAAATTGCTAAATTTAAAATATATAAAAGAAAATTTTATAACAATGTAAGGTTAGAAGCCTATTTTTTTTTGTCTTATTGTTGAAGATTGAAAAAAAAAAAAACAAAAAAAAACAATAGTGATAATAAAATGTATTTTTCTCCCTTATAAGAAATTGTTTTAAAATTCATAAATAGTATTGAATAATCTTTCATATAATTGTTATATTGGTATGATGGTTGTATGAGATGTAGCTTCCTCTATATTATTTATGAATTATTGTTTTATTCCTCTTTTGAATATAATCAAAGTATTTGATAATATTTTATTTAAATGTATAATAAACTAATATTGTACGTAGTTAATCTAAATAAGATAGTTATTTGTAGTAAATGGAATAATATTTTGCTAAAATTTTGAAGAACACATTATTGTAAAAATCTGCCCCAGCAAATGAGATTATTAAATTAATCTCTGCTGGACAATAATTGTAAATATATAAATGAATAATAATAAAAAAAAAAATTCATTCTACTCCTGGAAAAAGAGTGAACGAAACAGTTTGCTATCATATTCAATATGGTGAAGGAAAAAAATAGTTGACTTATTGTAAAAATTAACAAAATAGTAAAATTGACATGGGGACGGTAAATAACATCCTTATTTATATAAATGGTAATTGAATCTTACCGGACTGTTTCCACTCGTCGATTTTGTTGTAGTACGTCGAGAAACTTGAGCACTGAATTATAATGTTAATGTTTTTATTATTATCACTACACTTCAGGTGCACCTGTTTTCTTTATTAGCTTTCGGGAATCATCTGTTCCCTTCCTCGGATAAATCGAGACTAATGATCCTTATTTATTTTGGTAGTCTCTGTGCAAATTTATGCTACAATTTTTCTTACCAAGGTGGATAGGGCGGGGGGAGGTGGATAAAATGACGCACTACTGATTTTAAAGCGAGAAACAATATAAAAGGTGCTTCAAAAAATCTGAAAATTATTATAGTAATCCTTTAGTCAATCATCAGCAAAAAATGGGGGGATTTCACAAAGCACTTTAACCCCCACTTTAGCCTCGATTTCTATGCCTGGCGCTAAACTATATATAGGAGCTTAACATGGTTAGTCCCTGGTTTAGCACCATGTTTAGCACCAGGGATAAAAATCGAGGCTAAAGTGGGGGTTAAAGTGCTTTGTGAATGCCTCCCATTATTTACTATTTTAAAATGATTTGAATTACACATTACATAATTATATATTATATATTTTTTGTTTTAAAATTTTAAAATGTTTATTTTAAATATATATTATTTCAAATTTTTAAACATCACGCAATATTAAAAATATGTTTTGAAACTAACCAAAATATATTATAATTTATATATTAAACAATAAATAACTCAATTTGAAATAAATGCAAGAAAATTGCGTAAAATTTTACAGCAATAAGCTAGAATGTATCCCTCAAAAAAATCAGGAACTCTATCAAGTCCAGAATGGGAAAAAATATTACTGAAGAATGCTTAATAATGTACCTTCAATATGGAAAAATACTATACTATTTCATTACTTTCATTTTAACAAAGGATCTAACGTTATGTAAAATCAATTTTTTGTTACACTTTTTGACAAATAGCTCTATAACATTGAGTTGAAAGACCCTGTGACGTCATAGTCTTACAACTATGACGTCACAGCGTCTTTCCAAATGCTTGCATTTAATAATAATTTTTTATTGAAACTCATTCCTACAACCTTAGATGGGTACCAGGTAGTCTGTATAGAGGAGAAACATGAAAGACTTTGACTTTCCGAAAGACGTGTTGGAAACTGAATGACTTGATATAAAAAGTGAAAGAGGGACTCAAATGAGGCGAGAGATAAAAAATATGTCGTCTCTGTAACAGAAATATGAATCTTTTATCAAAAACTTTTATATCGAATTGAATTCTTGCGCACCTTAGTAAATACAAATATTATAAACTTTTGAACCAATTAAAGATACTTGACGTCGTTTTTCTTCAATTTCATGACATGACGCCATCATCACGTTCACAAAAATTTTCACTTCAGCTGACTAAATTATATTTACGAATTTCGTTCTTCATTTGCTTTTTAATTTAACCTTAATTTTTTTCAGGTTATTATTTTTTTTTTTTTTTCAGTACATTTTATTTTTTCAGCATATATCCTTACACTGGGATATAAAATTGAGGTGTTGAAACATAGAAAATTTTTCGAAACTACTGAAAGTCAGTAGTTAAAAATATACTGACATTAATTTCAGCCAAATTTTATTAAGTGTTGCCTTTGAGATTTCTTCAATAATGCCTTTTTTAGCACACAATCTTTAGGCTGAGATGATGAGTATAATATTTTTAATTTATTTTTACAATCATGTAT
The DNA here is from genome assembly GCA_949825025.1 of Siphlonurus alternatus. Classification (NCBI taxonomy): domain Eukaryota; kingdom Metazoa; phylum Arthropoda; class Insecta; order Ephemeroptera; family Siphlonuridae; genus Siphlonurus; species Siphlonurus alternatus. The sequence goes on along the minus strand of OX463786.1, from coordinate 5,658,676 downwards.
AATAATATAATTTGCTAAAATATTTTTAACTTTTTCACCACCGAAACGGAAAATATATTAAATTACTAATTTATAATTTAAACTCCTTAAATGTGAACGATACATTTACAATTTAATGTAAAATTAAATTTAAAAAAAATATATATTTGATCAAAAAATTGATATTTATATAAATTGTTATCTATTATTTTTAAAAAAAGTAATAAATAATATTAATATTTAATTTAAATTGAAATAGTTATTAGTGTAATTACGTACTATTTGTTTACTTAAATAAATAAAGAAATATGTCACAAATAAAAAATAACAAAATATATATTTTTTGTATAAATAATAAAATGCATTTTTACAACATTTCGATATAAAAAATTAATCAACCTAATCAGTATGGTTGGATCATTGAGTGGATGACTAATTTACGAGTATTGTAAAATGATTTATACCATTAAATTGTTATTTCGAATGCGATGAAATAAATAATATGAATTTGAAAGCATTCAATTAATATATTGATATACAAAACTTATAATAATATTTTAAAATGTATTATTATATTACATATAGATTGTACAATGTATTCAGGCTCGGACTGGCCATAAGGCTGGGTCAGGGATCCCTGACTGGCCTCTCAGATTTTTAACATAGCATAGGAAAAGTGTCCTCAGACCCCCTGTAATGCTGCCTGTAATACCTATATGGCCATGACTGGCCCCTAGCTTCCCAGTCTGAGCCTGAATGTATTATACATGAAAAGAGTGAAGTCCTAATATTTGGTCTGGAATATTTTGAAGAAGCTTCATGAAATAACAGTTTTTGTAAGTTTGTTTATCAATCTCGGACACAAACAAAAGTTTGGAAGAAAATATGAAAACTTTTTTGGCTGAATACAATATTTCAAGTGATTTTCAAGGATATTGCAAGCGGAGGATGGCTTACAACGACAATTTGAGAAGAAGTTATACGCTCTTCGACTATTTTCGTCAACCTTTGGAGCAGTTCGCCAATTAAGCCAACAGTGTGTACCGATAACCACAGTTTAGAGCAGCTGGCCAATAAAATTCGCTCCTAAATCACGACGTGATGACGTCACCGTGAGATTTCATGGCGTCTGACTTCAAAAAAATACATCCCTTCCTCTCTATTATCCTTGGAGGCGTCCCAGATTGTTTGGCACCACCGCAATATTGTGTGGGTGAGAGAAAGAGAGAGACGAGAGAGAGAGAGAGAGAGAGAGAGAGAGAGAGAGAGAGAGAGAGAGAGAGAGAGAGAGAGAGAGAGACGAGAGAGAGAGAGAGAGAGAGAGAGAGAGAGAGAGAGAGAGAGAGGACTGCTAGACTTTATCGTGGGTAGAATCGATGTGAAAGTATCGGCTTTCAAAGGATTTGACCATTCGAATAACTTTCAATTATATTCCGATAAAAATTCTGATATAAAATTCTAACGTGTCACTACAAAGTATGATAGATGTGATGTTATTGTTAAGTAAACATGATACATGGCATTTACTTTATATCGATTATGAACGTTGCAATACTGTGCAATGGAGTTGGCGTGCTGAACGTTAAAAGAAAAGTATTTGAGATTCATGGATAAATTGATACTCAGTAGTGGACAACATATGTAAGAAAATTTTTTATTGCAGAAATGAATAGAGGGTACTAAATTGTGCTATTTGGAATTTTTTTGAAACCCAGAACTATTTTTAAATAATTACTGAAAAAGAGGTCACGCCACCTGAGGTCGTCAATAGGCGTCCAGTCTCTATCTTTTTTATAAAGGATTCAGGGGTGCCAACTGAAATCACAGGACTTTCAATAATTATTTAAAAATAATTCCTGGTATGAAAAAATAAAATCAGATTAGCATAATTTGGTACCCTCTGTTCATTTTTGCAAAAAAATTTCATGTATGTTGTCCATTGTTAATTCTTGTGATAAATACTCCCCAAAATTAAAAAAAACTCATATCTTCCTATCTTGGAACTGCAGCTTTAACAATTTGTCTGGAAGTAAATTGTTCGTCCTATAGTGTATATATATTTAAATATTTCTTTTACCAATATTTTGTCTTCAGGACGTACAAGAAACAAAATCTGATATAGTTTTGAAAATTTGAAATCGAGAAACATTTTTTTAAAGTACAAAAAACACTTGGACTTAAGAAATGAGACTAAAAAAAAAATTTGCATTAAATTAAAAATTCAAAATTCGTGTAAAAAATCTTTGGTAATTTTATTTTAATAACTTAAATAAACTATTTTACAATAAAAAGGATTATCTGTATTTTTGTTTTTGAATTTTGAGGGAATCGGCACACGTTAATTTTCGACATATGTCACATATACAATTGGGAAATAATGAGAAAAGATTCAATAAATGAAATGTATTTTTAGAAGATGGCCAAATATCTCACAACTTTTGAACAAGTCTCTAAATGGTCTTTATATATAAAGTTAATGGACATTACTTTTAGTTTTTACAACCAAATATAATTGAAAGACAAGAAAGTTTGACCTCTGAAGTTCAATGTTCGATCGAAGACACGAGAGAGAGAGAGAGAGAGAGAGAGAGAGAGAGAGAGAGAGAGAGAGAGAGAGAGAGAGAGAGAGAGAGAGAGAGAGAGAGAGAGAGAGAAAAGCAGAGATGGAGAGAGAGGACCGGAAATGGAAGCTGGTAGTAGAGAGGAAGCCACTCGGCCGCTCCTCCAGGTAACAAGATCGTGTTCTTCAAATGGAGGGACCCTCCGAGGCAATAAAACCGACCCTCCAGTCAGACAATAAGAGCTACTTGCTGACCTCACAGAATTGCAGGTTTGGGTTTCTGTCAGCATTAGTTAGAAATAAATTGCTACTTTAATGTTATATTTTCCAATGGACTCTATTAGTTCAATTTATTTATTTAATCCCTACATAGTTGCACAAGGACTACGTCATTTTACAAAATATAAAACAAACACTGAAACATTTAATTATATATATATATATAAACAACAATATTTCTTACAATATTCAATTTTAAAACAACATTGATAATTACATACATTTAATTAATATTTAGAAAAACTTATTGCTAAAATATAAATTTAAAGAATAAATTTCTTTGTTAATGAGAAAATTCTTAAATTTTTCTGTCAAAGACATTAATTTTATATTTCCCAGTTCTCTCACTATCTGACAAGATGGTAGAAAGTCTTAAATTAGTAAAGAACACTGTATATTATACATATGCGCTAATTTGCTCCATATTATTATGTAAAATTATCATTGCATATTACTTATGTGTCATTTGGCTTTTTAAATTTCAGCTTAATTTAAAACAAATATACTATTTCTTTTTTATTTGTTACGTCATTTAACTTAATTTTTTTGGGGGTGGATTTAATTATATATTATTATGGACTCGAAAAAAAAAGGTGTTAAATCTTTAAATATTCATGTTTTAATGTAAAATATTGTTTTCTGCATCTTATAACTTAGAAAGTTGAAGGCTTATTCGTAGCGGAATATATTTTTGTTAGCTTATTTCTTTTTCATACATAATTTTGTATTGTAATTAATGTTAGTCAAATCAGAAAGTAATATCACATATAAATATGCATAAGGAAATTTTAAAAGTTCAGAGATTTAAAAACTTAAATAATACTATAACTTTTGATTGTTTTTTATTTTTAAACTTAAATAATTTTAATATTTGAAAAACATTAATTTTTTATTTAAATCATATAAAAAAATTAAAACACACGATGACTTATTTTTTTAAATAATCTTTTTTGTTATTTTAATAAATTAATAACTTAAATTTTTTAATTATACAAAATGTACTTACTATATGTTGGTTTTAAACATGTTAGTAAATTAACAGTGCAGTGATCAGATTAGGGAGACTTGAAGTACTTGAACATGTAAATTATCTGTCAGATTGAAGTAATAATATATAATAATGTTTTATTAATCTATTCAGCGGCCGCACACGTGTGTATATTTTCGATCAAATATAGTGGTGCCTTATACTAGGAATTCAAAATCCACATTATGAAAAAATGAGTCAATTAGGTGAAAAACCTTGTCAAGATTGTCAATTTTTTTGCCTGAATCAAACCGTCACATCTTATTTATGACGTCACTGTTTCAGTGCTGGAGACAAAGGGGGCGTGGCTGGTCCCTCCCCCTCTCCACAACTCCAGTGGCTCACCCCCCCATCATGTGTCTTATTTATGACGTCACTGTTTCAGTGTTGGAGACGAAGGGGGCGTGGCTGGTCCCTCCACCACTGCACAACTCCAGCTGCTCACACCCCCGGTTCGTGGCGGTTCACGCGGCCGGGGGATGGCCCGCAGCCCCCTCGGTGGTGGACGCCGTACAGGCTCTGTTCGTGCTGCTCTTGTCCGCGGGGGTGTTCGCTGCAAACGTCCTCCTGATCGTCGGAATAAACACCAGGAGGTACTCCAAGTACATCCATGCTCAGGTAACTTGTCACGTAGGCAGTGGTGGTTAATCAGATGAATAGAATTTCCCCTTGGGTCAGCATGGTTTTATTGCCAAGGGAAGAGTTTTAGGAAAGAGTCGGACAGGAGCAATGAGGGGCATTTTGAATATTTCTCCTGGACCAATTGTTTGATAAATTGCCACCTGACGTTGCGATGTTGCCAAATTTTGCTACTCTGACGTTATGATGTTGCCACGTCTTGCTACACTGACGTTGCGATGTTGCCACGTCTTGTTACACTGACGTTGCGATGTTGCCACGTTTTGCTAATTTGCTACACTGACGTTGCGATGTTGTCACGATTTGCTATGTTGCCACATTTCACCACGATAACGTTGCGATGTTGCCATGTTTTGGTGGTCTAATGTTGCAGCCTCGCTACTTGCTGACGTCACTGGCGGTGAACGACCTCGCGATTGGACTGCTGGTCACGCCCTTCGCCTTCCTGCCCACTGTGCTGCACTGCTGGCCCTACGGAGAGACCTTCTGCCAGATACAGGTAACCACAACCCTTGTTAGAGTAGTCAGTATACTTGTTAGTTAATTGCGTTTAAACACAATTTCTGTCAGAATATCAATTTTAAAGCCTGTCACCAACTTCTGCGAGATAGAAGCAGTAAACTTATGTTAGATTTGTCAGGCTAATGTTTCATCTAAAGTGGTAAATTCTATCTCTTCAGCAATCATTACATTAATCCATTGATCTTACAAACGGAAACTTTTCCTAGTTACGACCTGCTCTATTGTGGCGTTAAGGCGGATTCAGATGGCGACAACGGCGATGCGACGCGATTTTGTCACAAAAGCTGTGAAATCCTATGCCGAAGCAAATTCGCCATTGCGGCGGCGAATATCGCGTTAAATTACGATGCTCTTTTTATTAATCGCCAAATATGGCCGCCAATAATGTTACAGCAAGTGCGCATTATTCGTTTCGCGTCGCAGTCTGGAAATCGCCATGTGAATCCGCCTTTAGCCAACTTTTTTATTAAGGTAGAGATAACACCGATCAGCTGTTCAACGTAGTACTCTCCTTTGATTAACATGTAAACCTTAGCAAATTCACAAAAATTCTAAAAAAAAATTTGAGAAACAGATATTAGTGACTAAAATTTTTAATTTTCAGCATAGGGCTTTCCCATGGAAACTAAAAACTTAATTAAAAAAAATCAGCTCGTTAAATTGTTTTTAAACTTTTTCTATGGCTTTTAGGCACCAATATCTGCCTCTCCAAAAAATTTCAGAATTTTTGTGAATTTGCTAAGGTAATCAAACGGAGCTAAAAAAACAGCTGACCAATGTTATCACTACCTTAAGTATTATAGTAAAAATTTTAAGGTAATAAACTTTTTTTCATTTTTATTAATTTTTTTTTAATTTGTACGTTAAAAATTGTATTTTAAATTAAATTAATTAAATTTAAAATAAATTAAGATTGTATATGTTGATTTTTTTTTTTCACTTTTTTTTTTTTTCATTATAAATTTATTTTCATAGATCTCTACAACACTTTATTGTGTAACAAGCAAATTAATGCGTTCTATACTTTTGCTTCATCTGTTTGTTATTAAAAGTAAAATTAATAATGTATATGTGGAAGACAATAATAATTAATTATAATAATGAGTTAAAATGTATCTTTCTGAATAAAATATCGGCAATTTTAAGAAATAGACATTAGGCTGATATATTATAGGCTAGGCATACGTGATGTCACTGCAACGCATATTGCATTTACTTTACAGGAACCTGCCGTGCCATATAGTATCAGCAGCGTGTAAGAGGAAGAAAAAAATTAATTATGAACATTTATATCGTTTCAATATCATCTACTAGATTATAAAGAATACACAAACTACATTTTCGTGTCCTTAAATAATAAAATTATATCTGGCAAAAAAGTGAATATTTCTTACTTTTTTTATTTTTTCAATGGTTTTGAGCGTACGGTATGACAAAAATAGGGGAAGGGAGGGGAGGTACGCAGCTGAGCTTTAAGTAGAAAACTCAACAATCTCGTGGCCCTATTGTACAATACAATTTTTCTAACATACGATTTTTCTTTACAAGAAAACTTAAACTAAAATTGTGTGGAAACGACAATTTCTTGTAAGGAAAAATTGTGTGCTGAATTGTATCGTGAAATACTGGTTTTACAAAATTGGGTTAATTATTATTTTTAAAATCAATTTCTTGATTGTGACGGTGAAAAATTCTTCATAAAAGAGTTTGTTAACTAAGCATGAATTGAATTTAAAAAGTTAACTAAACATGACAGCGAGAGAGAGAGAGAGAGAGAGAGAGAGAGAGAGAGAGAGAGAGAGAGAGAGAGAGAGAGAGAGAGAGAGAGAGAGAGAGAGAGAGAGAGAGAGGTCATCAAAGACAAAAGTCGGACATCAAAGAACAACGTGACATGTGACATACTAGTAGTTCTTGTTATACATTAGACCAAAAGGTGAGCAACTCATTTGGCTGATTTTTGTAATTTCAAAATGTGAATAATTAACTTACATTTGAAGTACTGTAAGTAGGTACAAGTAATGCATTCATTACAATAGTGCTGCACTTCTGATTTTGTGGAATATTTTATAATGATGTATATATTATCACTGTCTGACAATTGTGAAATTAATGGATCTTTTCGTATTACCATGGAAAAAGTATTACTGTTAAAAAGTAATTTTAAGAATTAAATAAAAAAATATTTTTTCAAATTTTTTAATGTAATCATGCAATTTTTATTTGTTACGAATTGTTTTTTTAAATATTTATTTATTTATGTTTTTATTAAAATTTCAATATGGTATAATATAAAAAACAGAAAACAATTTGAATATTTTTACTACTTTTTAATGACTTATGATTAAGAAATTATATATTATAACAACGTTTATAAATAAATTTGATGGTTTTCAAAATTATTGTATACACGGTAAAATTGGAGAATCTTTCCCACAATTTCTAACGCATCATGAATTATGAATGATCGAGAGTATTATATAGAGTAAAAAATCCATCTCCCGTAAATACGAGATAATATTTGTCATAAGACGTGCCTGAGCACTAGGGAGTTTTGAAATTCTGTAATAAATGTTTCTAAATGTTCCCTCAATGTAGAGGACAAGGTTTTTACAATAGTGCTGCACCTTTTTGAGATTACGCATATCAGTGTGAATGGGGTACTGACCGGTATTTGAGTTAGCAACACTAATAAAAAAGTACTGTGAATTCTATGAAGAACGAGCCCTATTAGAGCATTCTACGACAATTTGCTGATTTTATATGGATTTTTAAAACTTTTTTTGATGACGTCATACCATTGAATCTTAAATGGGAAAATGCATCAGTTAACATTGCCAAAATAAAAAGTTATTGAGGTAGGAATTTGAAACCTTCATTATCGTGATTCTAGCACCTAAAAACCTTGCAAATGAAATTTTGGTTACATTTCAGTATTAAGAATGGGATTTGGTAATGTTAATTAATATATTTTCCCATTTAAGATTCAATGCTATGACGTCATTTTTGAGAGGTTTTAAAAATTCATATAAAATCAGGAAATTGTCGTAGAATGCTGTAATAGGGCTTGTTCTTCATGAAATTCTCGTGCCTTTTGAAATATAAACAAAAACTTGCAACTTTTTTTTGGTTAGTACCCCATTGAACCTCCCTAGTAGACGTAATTCATTAATTTCTAAATTTTTGAAACTAAAAAAAATTAAACAAAATCATTACTAAATTTTTAGTTCTTATTTTTTTTTATTATAATAAAAAAAAAATCATTAATAAATTAAAATTAGCTTTAATAATTATATATATTATATATTATTAATGATGTCGACGGTTAAAATTGTACACCGCAAAATGGAAAACTCATCATGTCCCTGGGTTGATTTGTGACTATATAAGTTGTCTCGGTTAACTCTGGGTTTACTGTCGAAATAAATATGCGTCTCAATAATGTAATTACTCTTATATAATATTACCTATTTACTTTCACATTATGCATATTGAGAGAAGTGTTCCCGGATTTAAAAGAAAACTTGTACAATAGAGGATCGACCTCAACAATTGTTTTGCAGGGTGCAAAGTTATGCCACTCTGATTTTTTCGTGTTTTTTTGAACCAGGAAAATATTGTTAAAATATCTTTTGCCGAGTTCAAGTTTGAACGACCTCTTTTAGGTCCTATCTTTTTATTAAAAAAGGCGTCACTTTCTCTGCATTTTCAATTTTTTTTTTTAAAATAGTTCCTGGTCTTTAAAAAATTGACGTGGCGTAATTTTACACCTATCTTTTTCTGCAATAAAAAATTTTGAGGTCGATAAGTGAATAACTATATCTTAAGATACTTGTCACATGCTAGGACTCGATCCTTTCTAGACCTCACTTATTACTAAATTTGTTATTCCATGTCTTCCATGGTCATTTTTGACCCCTTGCAACCCTCTCTGACAAGACCACCTCCTTGTGTTGCAGGCCCTTCTTCGAGGAGCCCTCAGTCAGCAAAGTGCCGTCATTTTGATCTGCATGGCCATCGACCGTTACATGTGTATGTTACATCCCGTGAGGTACCACAAACACTCCAGCAAGAAGGTAAGACACTCTCCATGTCCTTGACATGTGGACATGTGTGACATGTGACATATGTGACGTTACATGTGTATGTTACATCCCGTGAGGTACCACAAACACTCCAGCAAGAAGGTAAGACACTCTCCATGTCCTTGACATGTGAACATGTGTGACATGGACATGTCTTGACATGTGTGACATGGGACATATGTGACGTTATATATGTATGTTACATCCCGTGAGGTACCATAAACACTCCAGCAAGAAGGTAAGACACTCTCCATGTCCTTGACATGTGGACATGTGTGACATGTGACATGTGTGACGTTATATATGTATGTTACATCCCGTGAGGTACCACAAACACTCCAGCAAGAAGGTAAGACACTCTCCATGTCCTTGACATGTGGACATGTGTGACATGGGACATATGTGACATTAAATTGAATTATTACATGTCAAAATGGACACGTGACATGAAGAACTGGAATTTTAAATCATTAATGTGGACATGTTGTCACTGGGTAAAATGGACATATATATGACATGGTGATATGGATTTGTATATATTGGAGTAAAATAGACATGAGTAATTATATTAATGTTTTGGTCATCAAGTCATCACATACCCAATGTTACATGTCTCTGCGCGTCATTTTATCTTTTTATATTATATGATATGGACTTAAAATAAGATAAAATGGACATGGACGTGCTTCACAGAAAGAAGACACATATAAAATAATTATGTATTCTGAAAATCGTGAGATCTGTCTCAATAACCAAGCCGAGTAGATAACCATCAATACACTTATTACGGAAACCTAATTGCACCTATAAATAACCCCAGTATAATAAGCACATAGCGATATATGGGTATCGACGGGTCTTAAGTTCGATCCCGATTATTTCTATTGTTTTTCAATAATGGTACAGTCGTCGCCTTAGATAATTTTCACTTCGGCCTTGTTAAATACCATGCCTGGTAAGAATAACACAGAGTTTTAACTGTGGTTTAATAAAATATTTTACTTTTCACAGTCACGTATTTTACACAATTTAAACTGCCAGTCTCTATCCTTACTATATTCATAAAATTATTTCGCTTGCATTTTGTTATATTTTCGCATAGTGATTCGCATTACAATCTCCACATACTTGTAACCATTTTTTACAACAAAACAGAGCGTGTTTTAGTATTCAATGTTCGATCAATAAGGATTTGCCACTCTCTGAAAGTAAGTCCTCTAAGTATTTGAGTCAATACAGCAAAAAAATTGCAGCTTAACAATAGAAAGAGCTCAGTATTAATAGTATGTATTTCAAGCAGCTATTAAATATTTTAATGTAAAATGTACCATGTTTTATGAACAAACACATTTAAAACAAAAATATTTAAAATTAGTAGCAAAGATTACATCTAAAGTTTATAATGTAATTTTACTATACATTTTTTGCATTAAATATTATAGAAAGTTTATTACATACATTTAATATTATTAATTTTAATATAATTTGAAATAAATTAATACATTTTGGCAATTTGAAAGGTATGTTATGCAAAAATTACCCCCCAAATGTTACACACTTGGTACTAATAGAAGCAAGCCGTCTGCATAACCCCCTGACAACAAAATTACTTAAAGTTAAGATAACGCCACCAATGTTAAAAAAAATCCCTCACACAAAAATTCTGAAAAAAATTTAAAATGTTCTCCTCTACACCCCCTATCAGTAGGTAAAATATCAGGTATGCAAAAACGATCTATTTTTTTAGTTATGAATTTTTAAAGTTGACTAATTTAACATGGGAGTTCCATTTCTCCATGTTAAAGTAGTCAACTTTAAAAATTAATAACTCAAAAACTATATCGTAATTGTATACCTGATATTTTACCTACTGATAAGGGGTGTAGAGGTGAACATTTTAATTTTTTTTTCAGAATTTTTGTGTGAAGGATTTTTTTTAACATTGGTGGCCCTTAAAGCTAAATGTTAAAAATTCAAATCATATAGTAGTAAAGTTATTTGCATTGCAAATAAGTAAATGTTTATTTAAAGCTATTATTTGAAATTCATTATTTTTAATTTAAAAATAAAAACAATTTAATTTTTTTATGATTAACAATTTCATTATATTAATTAATTATATTTATACCTTTTAAATTTTAAAATTAAAAAATTATAATTATTGATGGGAGTTTATAATTACCTATTTTCATTACTATAAATAAAATCAATTCCATTACAAATAAAGTATCATGAAAATAAACTGATTGGTTGGAATTTAATTATTTGTTTACAAAATGTAAGAAACAAATCGTTTAGATACAATCTTTGAGCAATAATTATTTTCCAATAGGTTTACATTATTTCTTCACTCACAACATGCATAAAAAATCCTGTAATCTACAAAATGTATTATGCATAAAGAATAAAAATAAAATGCTGAGATTGTATTAAAGACATTATTTATTATTTGTTTTGGTATATCAAAACATAAGGCTAAGCATTGCTTTCTGGTCCACGAAGAGCCATTGAGTGAAGAAATTTAATTTTGATCAGAATCCTAAAACAGGATTTTCTATCACTTTCAAAATGGTGTACCTCTGAATAGCATATATATACAAGTTCCATATATGAGATGTGTATCTTTTTGGTTTTTATGGAAAAATCGATATTTATGGTTTTCATTATAAATGCAATGAAGATGTCAAAAATTATCATAACTCAAAATGGAGATGGGAAAGAAATTAAAACATTCAATGCCGCATGACACTATGAATAGCATAATTTTTTAATTAAAGAAGCTTAAAGTTATTTAAATATATTTTAAAGAAGTAACAAAATAAATGGTTAAGCGGCTAAAGTGAGAGCTTGTATTTTAAAATTTCGTCAAGTTTTAATTACTTTGAACTGTTGGTGTAGTGAGAATTCTAATTCAAACATGACAATTAAAAATTCCTGTCCAGAATAGTAAATTTGTAAGGTCTGCAGAGATCAAACGAACATTTTCAAAGGCTGAGTTCGTGTGCTTGTCTTTCGCCCTTACTTGTAGTGTGCAGAATGTAAATGTGGCTAACACCTCTCTCTCTCTCTCTCTCTCTCTCTCTCTCTCTCTCTCTCTCTCTCTCTCTCTCTCTCTCTCTCTCTCTCTCTCTCTCTCTCTCTCTCTCTCTCTCTCTCTCTCTCTCTCTCCTACACTTTCATTATAATATTTGCTGTAAAATTTTTAAGTTAAAAATATTTTCAAATTCAAAGAACGAATTTTCGTCCTTTCTTTTCATAAAAGCTGATCCACTAATTGGATTGTGAAACGCTTTTTATAATTTTAAAATTTACTTTAAATTATATTTCTATGGTTTTGTAATTATTAATTAATTATCTTACTTTATCTGATTCTTTTACTAACGTGAAATCATAAAATATCAGAAATCATAAAAATATGAACACTTATAAAGAAAAAAATATATGCACGAATTTGCAACTTATAATTTTATTAAAACGAAGCAAAATGTCAAAATTCTACAACATAAATGGATAGAGCATAGAAAATTATTGTTACTCTGATTTTTGTTATTGATATTATGATTTTTCTTTTTTCTCAAACAGGGAGGTATTGATTTTAATAATAGTTCATCTCAGGCTGTAAAAATCTAAAAAAAAAAAATCAATGCAGCATAACTTTGCACTTTTACCTATAAATAAATTATGTAGTATTTTTTTGTCAATACTCCGATTCGGTATTCATTCATTTCTTTCTTATAATAAGTTATAATTCTTTTAATTAAAATAAGATTAGCATTATTTTCTGCCATGTGAAAATCTATTTTTGCATTCAAGTGATTTGAAACTTGGTTTTGAGCAAAAAAATAATAATAATACAATTTTATTAAGTATACATGTATAGCTTGTAGAAAGAGACACAAAATTAATGCAAACACAAGAGGAAATAAATTTCATGTTTTATTCGCTATTAAGCTCTCCTCTCGTCTTTTGTCATCTTATTTTGTACCATTTTAGAGAAAAAAAGAGGTAAAAAAGACGAGATTACATATTTTTTCCTCTTCTTGAGCATAAAATGTTAGAAATATTGTCTTCATTTCATCCTCACTTTGAGCGAAGAGGAAATAAGATGTGTTTTAGAGGTAGAAAGATTAGATTTAGACGTGTGAAGGATGAGTTGAAGACGTAATTTTTCAAGTATAGGGAAGACTTAGATCATTTTAATACTATATATAGCTTTACAGTTCGTATATGCATTTCACACACTGAATGGATGTTAATATTGATTCTTATTGACCCACAAAGGGTAAATACTATTTTTCTGTAAATTTCATATATTTTTGATTTCATAAAAAAGCTTCAAGATAATAAGTAGAAAAGTTTTTTTCTTAACTTTTTCATTTCCGTTCTCTCGTCTTTCTCATAAGAAATGTTTGAGGAGACTTTTTTATATCAATTTCCGCATTATTTACTTTTTTATCTTAATAAACGTTGTGCGAAGAACTGCTGCCAAGTTCCTTTTGTCTCTCCCTCTCTCTCTCTCTCTCTCTCTCTCTCTCTCTCTCTCTCTCTCTCTCTCTCTCTCTTTCTCTCTCTCTCTCTCTACCTGCCAGTTAAATATAATAATGACGTCACAAAGGTATCTCCCCAAGGTTCTTTGAGGACGTTTTAATTGAGTTTGAGGTCTACCACCGTACGTATATGCAAATTAAGGTACCAAATTGGAAGTGATATGCTTTAACGCGAAGAATGTGTTTCATACAGAAAGTTATAAAAAATCCTTTACTAAATTTGGGAGTGTAATTGTTAAAATGATATAAAAGGTATAAATATTTACGTTCTTTTGGTAAAAATTACAATTTTGTATATCTATTATAATTACATATCAGTAATCTTATATTTATAGTTACTTAGATATTTTGAAATAGTAGAGAGGCATTCACAAAGCGTAAAGTGTATGCCATCGATTTATGGTGTTTTGAAAATTTGCTACCGAGAATATTAAATATGATCACATTATGCGTATGGGCATTATTTTAAATTTTTCGGTTATTTCTTCTTCCTGTATATTACTGCATTTTTAATTAATTCAAATTAACAATATTTTTATAAATTTAACTTTCGTATTATTGTCAATGGTTTAGTTATTATAAACTGATAATATTTAAAAACCCTGGAAATAATTCTTGTTATTTTTATTTGAATGCAAATATTTAAAATTATTTCTATTCATTATTTAAATATTATTATTATTCAAATAAATAATTTGTCCATTGATAAAAAGTAGAGGCGTCTTTCCTGACTGAGGTTTTCCACGGTTCCCTCAGTCACCTCAGCGAATGCTGGGACGCGTAACAGGCCGTACATCCTTGCCCTCCCTTATATCTGTCCATTCTACACGCTCTTAAGAGGAAAAAAAAAAACATTTTATACTTGGCAATAATAAAGATTTTTATATCATCTTTCTACTTGAAATTTATGAAAATATAAATTGGCTGTCAACTTATTTTTTTACAGTATTAGTATAGCAATTTGCAAAGTTTTTTTTTTCTATTTTGCACGACTCTTGTAAGAAATTTCATTTAAAAATGATATTACAATATTAAAGTAGCTTTTGATGTAACTTCATATTGCATTTTGTTTTGTAAAGAAGGATATTGGATAGCGATAATTTGAAATAAAATTACACACAAAATAAGTACATTCTTAATAAAAAAAAATACAATAATATTGTAGTTCAAACTTCCACCGCTAGTGTCGCTACCTGTCAAAGTGTATACTTTAATGTCGTTTACGTAGAAGAACGAGCCCGATTTTTTTTTTTTTTTTTTTTTACGATATCCCAGCATTCACTGAGGTGAGAATGAGGGAACCGTGGAAAATCTCAGTCAGAACGGACTTCCTTACTTTTTATCAATGGACCAATGTGGTATCGAAAGCCTGTGGGGAACCAAACACAAGTACATGCACTGGGCTGGAAGCGAGATGAATTTACCCTAAGGGAGGGGGTATCGTGATTTTTACTTGAAACGGTCACCCATCTATAGCTAAGTCATCTAAGTACAAACCAAGCTCAACGTAGCTTGACTTCGATCAACTTCAATGACTTAACTTGAACCGGTCAATGTACTGATGCACTGCGCCACGCTCAACCTTTCTTCTCTCTCTCTCTCTCTCTCTCTCTCTCTCTCTCTCTCTCTCTCTCTCTCTCTCTCTCTCTCTTTAGCATCAAATATAGGCATCTAGGTTCATTTGAAATAATGCTTATTTTACTATTTTAAGTACCTATATTCAATTTAATTTAATATTCCTTCCGGAAGTAGCCGGAAGTGTGAAGTTTGCAGCTCTTCTGTTTGTAATTCAGTTTTAAAACTTTACAGAGTGGTTTGAGGTAGAAGTATTGACCTATGTGTGAAATTGTAACACTGGAATACGAATATAAAGACCGGAAACCTTACATTTCCGGCTACTTCCGGAGGGAATATCATGGAAATTTGACTGTATTTATGTCATTTTAAATTCAAGATGTAACATTACACATTTGTTTCCTTACTAAAGCTCTCGTAATGCCACATAATGTAACGACGATCCTCATTGGTCGACAGCGACATTAAACGCTGTCTGTGATTGGTTTACATTTCACGGCGATCTTATCATTTTGTCAGATCAAATTGTCGAAGTTTGCGGTCTGATGTTGAGTAGTAACATCCAAATGGTTATCTTTATGTCATTGTGGGGGTTAAATAATGTATTGCAATTTTACACGGAGAAAATTATAGTATCATAATATACATAACTGTAGTGTAAAATAATTTTATTGAATATTGATCAAATGAATATAATATGAATTAATCAGGTAAATAAATTAATAAACAAACTAAAAACAATTTAAAAATCTGTAAATTTTAATGTTAATAATAACAAAACAATTCAATATAAACCAATAGAATGTTGTGTTTAAATTATTAATTATAATTGTTTTAATTTATTTTTTTAAAGAATTGATTTATTTTTTTAAATAATAATTTCAAGTTTGAATCATTAATATTTTTTAATAACAAAAATATATTGCATATTTTATCAAATTTAAATAGCAATTAGGTGATGACATGGAAATATATTACACCAATGGGGTACTGACCAAAAAAAAGTTTCAAGTTTTTATCAACATTTCAAAAGGCACGAGAATTCCATGAAGAACAAGCCCTATTACAGCATTCTACGACAATTTCCTGATTTTATATGAATTTTTGAAACCTCTCAAAAATGACGTCATAGCATTGATTCTTAAATGGGAAAATAGATCAGTTAACATTGCCAAATCCCATACTTCATATTGAAATGTAACTAAAACTTCATTTGTAAGGTTTTTAGGTGCTAGAATCACGATAATGAAGGTTTCAAATTCCTACCTCAATAACTTTTCATTTTAGCAATGTTAACTGATGCATTTTCCCATTTAAGATTCAATGGTATGACGTCATCCAAAAAAGTTTTAAAAATTCATACAAAATCAGCAAATTGTCGTAGAGTGCTCTAATAGGGCTCGTTTATCATAGAATTCACAGTACTTTTTACTAGTATTGCTAACTCGAATACCGGTCAGTACCCCATTAATCGAAGAGACGGAACTCTGCCAGCACGGGAGTTCGGTGTTATATTAATATTTAACCTGGAATGTTATGAAGTATCATGTATTGAAGACACAAAGTTGTAGAATTATTGCTGTAATCAGATGTAAGAAGAAGAATCTCTGATATTGACATATTGACTACAGATCATCCAAATGGATATCTTTACGTTATATATGACAGGTATTAAATATGTAACAAAATTATACATGGAGAAAAGATCTTTTATGCTCTTACATCATAAAACATTTTCGTGTTAATA
Organism: Siphlonurus alternatus; assembly: GCA_949825025.1. Lineage (NCBI taxonomy): Eukaryota > Metazoa > Arthropoda > Insecta > Ephemeroptera > Siphlonuridae > Siphlonurus > Siphlonurus alternatus. The sequence goes on along the minus strand of OX463786.1, from coordinate 5,641,719 downwards.
AAATTGTATTAATAGTTTTGAAGGAAATAAATATAATTCCAAAATATGTGAAAAAAAGTTTATTAATAAAAAAAATCAAAAGTAATTGTTAGATTCATTTTAATTGAATTAAAAATATTATAAATAATTCTCGCTTTTGAATTATTATTATTTCTTAATTAATAAATTTAACTTCAACTCATTTAAGTCATCATAATATTAAATATTAATTTTAATATAATTTTACGACGGAGCTTCATTTAATGTATGGTGCAATGCCAAATAATTTAGTTTCAGAAGCCTTAAACAAAAAGGGTGTTAAAATTATCGATGTATTCAAATAGGAATATTAAATTTTTAACATTTCATTATTCATTTTATCGTTTACAAATATTTCAATGGGCAGAAGCTCGAATTGAGAATCAGAGTATCATCATCTTAAGTGGCGAAAAAGAAAGAGTAAGAAAATTATACCTTAAATATCTAAACTAATTTTAAATTGATATAGTTGTAGAAAAAATTGAAAATTCCCTTGGGTAATATACTATTGAACATAAAAATACTGGAAAATAGAAATATACAGATTATGAGAAAATATAATAGTAAAATAGTAATAGAATATTTTTTATTTTATTTTATTATCTCTTTCATGGACACTAGTACAATAATATAACATATATTATAGTCAAAATTCAAGTTACAAATAAAAGCCCATGGGGCAAATGAAAAAGATTGCTGAGCAGTCCATTTACATAGGAAGTGTTCATTCACTTGATATGGATATTCTTAAAGGAGGGAGTTCATTACTTCTCGTATATAAAAATTTAATATCAACTGAATGAACTTCAATATCGGATCTGCTTCACCTTCGGCACTCATTTCAGGAAAAAATATTATTTGTGTATTAATTATATTAAAAAATTTACAAAAATTTTGAACTACAATTTGTTTAAAAAATATATCTTTTTTATATAATATGAAAGTTTAATGTATTTTGCATAATCATTAATATGATAATGCATTCATATTTTTAATAATAAATATTGTTTAAATAAAATTTCCAAAAATTAAAGATTACAAATAATTGGAATATTATAAGTTCATATACATCGCTGACAAATTGATCTTTGCTTGCACGAATTCTTACATAGGTAGAAATTCGATTTGGAAATATATTCATGCAGTTACACATAATAATATATTAAATATTTTAAGCACGTGCATGTTAAAAAAAATCGTTAATATGTGTGATTGATATTTTTAATATTTAAAGGTAACATGCACAATGTTAAAAATATTTTCACATATAAAAATTATAAAAATTATGAAACGAATCTTAAAATTTTCTCTACATCCCTTTCCTTTTATCAGTTTAGCTAAAACATGAAGTATATAAATTCGATCTAGTTTTGAGATATGAACTTTTAAAATTCATTAATTTCACTAATTTAACATGGAGAAATGGAACTCCCTTTCAACTTTTAAAATTCATGTAAACTCATAAATTAGCTCGAATTTGTATACCTTATATTTTAGCTACAGATGATGTAGAGGAGAACATTTTGAAAATGTGTTTCATAATTTTCATGTTAGTAATTCTTTCAACCCTATAAGGGGGGTTGCAAACAGACTTTTATTTTCTACGATCATACGTTTCTCATTTAGAACCGGTTCTAAATTTTTTATCATACAACAGCATACGATACGAAGCTGTGTACGCGCGAACAGCTGATCGCATAGATTCTTTTTTTTTATCATACGCTGCGAAATCATGCGATTCTGTGTCTGCGACAATCCTTACCCTTAAACTAAACTTACAACATTGGTCTCTTTTTATTGCATAAGAAGTTACAGCAATAAGTTATCAATCAACATTTTTTTATCTTGTTTTGAAAGTAAAAACTATCCATCATATTTTAGCTTTGGGTCATTACCTTCAAGATAAACTTACAAGTTCGTCCATGAAAAAACTTGCTACCTCATTTTTACAGAGGGTCATTTCTGAGACATTTTGGTCGGCGACAAAAGCTTTACCACGCTCTTTTATGTACTTTTAATTGGCACCGAGCCAGAGTTCTCTTTCGTTCTCTCTCTCTCTCTCTCTCTCTCTCTCTCTCTCTCTCTCTCTCTCTCTCTCTCTCTCTCTCTCTCTCTCTCTCTCTCTCTCTCTCTCTCTCTCTCTCCCTCTCTCTGTAGAAAACACTCCGGATGGTTATAAATAATGAACGGTCAATATGCAGCAAGTCATGTTTAAACTTCTAAACATCTACTTGCAAGTTGACTTTTAAGATGCAAGGCGGAGATTTCAGTTCTTTACATTTTGTCTACTGTGAATTTTTGATAGGGCTTGGATGTTGTTTTATAAAGAGCATGTTTACATGTATCATGGTACTGATGAAAAAGAAGCAAGATACTTCTTGCTAGACTAGCTAGAAATTATATACTGTATTCAAAATATCATGAATAATTTTGAATTAAATTTTTAATAAATTCAACTATTCCAAGCAAATATTTAAATATAGCATTAATTCATACTTTGTATTAGCATCTATAGTTTTTTTTTTTTAAATAATAACAATAACAATTTACATTTTTTGTATTTTCCTTTGTACACTGCCTTCTGCTTGGAAAAAATTCCAAATAAATTGATAGCAACGGCGTTGAATTATATTACAATTTATTTAAACATAATGGGCGAATAGTTGACTGTTATTAAAATTTTGCCTGTTTAAAGTAGCTAGGCTATGGCCCTTTCTCTGACAGCATTGAATTGCTAAACGAACAAACATGAGAAGTTTGGTGCAGTACGTTTGACAGGGTCATGTCAGATCACCAAATTCAAGCAACGAAAAGCGTGGTTAGTAGTTGGATGGGTGACCATTTTCAACAAAAATCACATATCCCACCCAGGGGTATAAATCGTTACGCTTTCTTCACTCTGTGTTTCCTTTGGCTTTGGTTTAATTCCCGTTCATTAACAAAAGCTGTATAATCCATCCTGACTGAGGTTTTTTATTTTTTTTAGATCAGAATGCAAATCACGTAACTACAAAAAAAAAACGATTGAACTTTAAACTTTGACCCTTATATTTTTAATGGGATAAGGTTTAGAGTTGGATCAAATTGTTTTGCAGTTACAGGAATTGCATTCTGAGGCTACAAATTATATATATAGTATTCAACTTTTACGGAATGATTAATTTTCTATTTCATATTTTTTTTTCTAGTTTACAAATAATTTCAAAACACTTTGAGAATGAGGTATTAGAATGTGAAAATTTTAGTGGCTTAATCGAAAGAAGGGGTAAAAATATGGTACTGTGAATTTTTTCAGATTTTTCTGAGACCGGGAATTATTTTTAAAAAAATTATTGAAAGTTTATTTTATGACGTTACGGGCGGCACTGCCCAATCCTTTTCTTAAGGAGAGGCGCCTCGAGTCGTCATCAAAATAGGCTTTCAATAGTTTTTAAAAAAATAGTTCTCGGTCTCAGAAAAATCTAAAAAAAATTCACAGTGACATAATATTATTACCCCTTCTTTCGATTAAACCACTAAAATTTTCACATTCTAATATCTCATTATGTTTGTTAATAAATTTAATATACTAAATTAATAAAGATGAAGTAAAATAATCACTTATATAAATATTATGCCTACGTACTTAACTGTTTAATATTAGCAATTCTAATTGTTTAATAAAAAGCAAAGAATATATAATTTAATATGATATAAATTTCAATTTTCCTTTAACTCCAAGATAAAATTAAATAATTTATCTCAGATGCCGCCATTTTATTTAGCGCCTGCAGCTAATATTGCTATGCAACTTCTTTAGCTTTAATGTTGTGCGGGCATGCATCGTGACTTATTAAGGGGCTAACTTTGAAAATCCCTAGTCACTATAAATTGAGATTTACAAATAAAAATAATTATCATATTATTATCATATTATTATAATATTATCATATTATACAGTATATAATATATTTCCTGTACAGAAGGTATATATTTATATAATTTTTTTTTATTCATTATTGATTTTGTAATTATGTACACAAAAAATATTTGATTATAAAATTGAATACGGCTCCTAGTCTATAACATCTGCTTTAAAACTAAATCTCATTTATTAACAATTTTCTTAAATTTTATAACTTGTGAAATTCTGGAACGTTTTTTGATATATCTTGTCATTTATTAACGATTTTCTTAAATTTTATAACTTGTAAAATTCTGGAACGTTTTTTGATATATCTTGTCATTTATTAACGATTTTCTTAAATTTTATAACTTGTAAAATTCTGGAACGTTTTTTGATATTTCTTGCAGATGAAAATCTGACTTGTAAATGTGTTCATTGAAGGTTGATTAATTTATTAGTTCTGCTTGATGATTTATATTCACTTACTAAATCAAATATATTTATGCAGAATTTGTTCCTACTTATATATAATATTATATATACATAAAAAATAGCATTTTTGTTTTTTAATAATTATATTGTAGCTATTAAATTTTGATGGAAATCCTAAGACCAATTTATTAGAATTTAAAAGAACATTTTATTACAATATAAAAAGTAACAAATATTTATTTAACAATTTGAACAACATTTGTTCATTAATGGGTATTTACATGAAATCCTACATTTTCGCAGACAACTTACGGCATTATTTTTTATTGGTTCGTAAACAAACATGTACCACCTTAAATTAAGCGTAGCGTAGACTTATATTTTTTTTTGAAAAAAAAAAAAAAGAAAAGGAAAAAAAAAAAAATGCAATTTCTAAGTTCCAGAATCCACAGAATCTAAGAATAAGAAATTATTTTTAGTTAAGCTCAACTAAAAATTATAATAAAATATATTTTAGACATCAACTAAATTACTGAATCAGTTCACCAAATTCACCATTATAATCTGAGAGAGCACGTCGCTGGTTCACCACTAAAGACTTGGTAATCCCACAAACACTTAAGTGTGCAAACTCGCCGCACTGCCTTAATATTTCACGGAGGGCTTTAAAGATTGGCTTCGTTTTGGCACGAGATACTGGGGGGGCTTTGCGTGTGAGAGAGAGAGAGAGAGAGAGAGAGAGAGAGAGAGAGAGAGAGAGAGAGAGAGAGAGAGAGAGAGAGAGAGAGAGAGAGAGAGAGAGAGAGA